>OU893338.1:27975289-29437234 GCA_918026875.4 Diatraea saccharalis
ACACACTTTTCTTCTACTATCAATGTCTCACCAGTCTTAAGGCCAATGTCGCACAGCTTTTTTTCATTATCGCTAATATCTAACGGTTTCGGAGGATATCCACATAACACACAAATTCGTTCGAAGCCAATATCCGAAATACTGCACAAAAAGCTTTTTAATTCACCAACTGTACTATCAGAGGTCAAATCTTTTAATATTTGCTGCCCGTTTTTGCTTTTCACTTTAAATGCTACTGCTGTCATCTTTGTAATAAGAATGCAATTGTAAATTATAAACTAAAAAATCTGTATTTTATGACTGAATTATCTATTCTATTTAATAAAAATAAATAAGGTCAAAGAGACGCCACAAGCTAAATAAATTACGAGATTTGACTGACTCGTAAAAAATTAAGTGACAATGACAAATAAGGATGGACGATGTATTTGAGAACCGATATTGTTTATATTGATTAATCGATGCCCATAATATTGATATTATCGAAAAAAATATATTGCATGAATTCCAAAGAGTAAAATATATATTTTTGTCTGGTTGTAATAGTAGTTACATATGTGAATAGCTAAATAATATTCCCAGTCGCCTTCAGAAATTATTGTGTAGCCATGATTTTTACCCTGAATACTCGGTAGTATTCATTGTGTTTTTCAATACTCATGTCGTCGCTGTATTGTTGCTGGATGGCCAACGGTGACATTTCTACTTGCATTTGATAAAAAAAGCATATGCGTAAGTATGTGCTTTGTGCTTAGATCTTTGTATGTTTTTGTTTGTGATCATTGACTAATTCTTTTTATAATATTGCTGTTTAATTTCTTTTAGCCAACTTAACTTAGGGTATGTATATTATTTGTACTTGCAAGTGAATTTATTTTATTTTATTTTTACTTATTTTATTTATTTATTATTATTTTTCCTATATTATATTAGATATTCTACTATCTCAATATAAGTATTATGGATATATCTCTAAATAAGCTTTCAGAGCCTTGATCATCCTCTCAATAATTTTTGAATGATGTTTTACGATGTACCCAAGAACTTCAATGTTGTGCATTTCAATGTTCGAAGTATCCCAGCACACTTCCCGGATATGCTTGTAAATTTTGATAGCAAAAATATTCATGCTATCTTAGTCTCAGAAACTTTTCTTAATCCTTGTCTTAGTTCTACCTCCTACTGTCTTCCTGGCTTTCAACTTATCCGTAACGATCGTGTAAGTTCTTCCCATGGTGGAGTGGCAATTTACCTTCGTTCACACATTACGTTTTCTATTAGCAAATCTCCACAACCGCCGCCCCAAAACAACGCTGAGCATCTCTTTGTCGAGATATCACTGTCCCATACCAAAGTTCTATTAGGTGTTTTCTATAGCCCTTCTCTTCGAGTTGACTACTTTGAGTAATTCGAACAACTTCTGGAAAATTTTACACTTTCTTATTCTCAAACCATAATTATGGGTGATTTCAACACAAAGACGATATTAGATCTCAGAAACTACTTTCATTAGTTAACTCCTCGAATCTACATATTCTTCCGCTCAAGGAAACTCATCATTTTCCCAACTGAATTCCTTCTCTTCTTGATTTAATAATTGTTTCCTTACCCACCTTCGCTATAAAGCATAGCCAATATTCTGCAGATACATTCTCTTATCATGACTTGTTGTATCTGTCATATCGGATTCGTCCCCCTAAATTGAAACCTACAGTACAACTTCAGCTTAGTTTTGCAGCTATTGATATGAGATTCGCGAACTTATGTCGAGGTCAAATAGGGCTAAAACGAAGTAAAGACTCGATCCTTCGAAACAAAATGAAATGAAATATAACAGCATCAGAAATTGGTAATATTGTTCATGTTTTTCTTTGCCTCGGGTTGTCTCGACGAGATTGCTACATAGCAATAAGGTCGCCCTTTGTAATCTATCTCTTTTTTCTAGTTTCTCTGTAATATGTCCCGTCAAGCGTGCAATAAAGAAGATTATTATTATTTACTTTGAAATAATTAGTAATAATAGGTATTTTTTATTTTATATTTTTATTTTATTATTATTGCTGTTATTCCTAAATTCTTTTACTGCTGACAATTACTGGTAGTACTTTTTAAAAGAGTTAATACTATAACAGCAATAAACGAATTTTATAAATATACAGTTTTTACAAACTAGATTTATATAATTAACTTTTGAACAAAAGGAATTAGAATATTACATTGACTTTTTTTTAACATGACATATAATTTCAACATAATAAGAATTTAATAATTTTATTGTGATAATTGTGACTGTATTAGATTCCATTATACTGATTTGCATGCTATTTGAAAATGGCGAAACATGAGGATTTTGTACAATTTTAACACCTTTATACCATGTTTAAGGCAAATAAAAAATTATTATTATTATTATTATTACTTTCATACAGCATTTAAATAATTCAGATAAAATAAAAATTTATCAGCTTGGTAAATATGTATTTTGAAATCGATTGGAATCGATGTAAGAAGCGATTTTTTTATAAGCCTCGCATCCCTAGATAAAATTGACAAAACATCTGACACACAGAGGGATGTCAGATGTGATTTTGAAATTCCCCAGATTGCTTTACGTTTTTCTTTATAGATGAATAAAGAAAATAATCTATCTTTTTTGAATGAGGAAGTATTAAAAAAAGAAAGCACTAAAAAAGCACCTCCACTAACATATTAAATAACTGAAATTTGCAAAGTTTGAAACTTAGATATCAATACAAATACGAAAAAGTACAAATAGAATATGAGTTGTTTAATGAGTGTTGAAAAATGATTTACTTTTATACATCAAAATAAACCGGAAGGATTGTCATGAAGAAATCAAGAAAGTACCGTAGTGACATCTAGTTTGATTTCGGGAACTAATGTCTTTTTTTTTCTCTTTCTAGTACATGGACTTATAAAAAAACATTTCATCATAATAAAACATTCAATCCGAAAGAAAGTCCTACATGAAGATCATGACTCTCAGCAATGAGCATATCGACGTAAGGAGGGAAACATTTCAGTGCTATCGTATCTTTACTTATTTATATAATAGTTTATCGGGCAAATAATAGATCTTTAGCATATCTAGAAACATTTATCACTTTATTTATCAAGAGTTTAGGACCATATATATAGTAAAATATTTTTTAATCTTTCAAGCTGACGTTCATTATTTCAGATGTCTATAAAAGTAATATAATGGAAATGTATAGTTTTATAGATAATTTGATCTATTATATATCAAGGTCGTTTGGGCATCATTATGTGATCTGGCTATGAGGTTAACCATACATAAACTGCCATTAACGATTCACTTGCCATTATTAATTTCATACTGCTGGTAAGAATTCATAACAGAACTCGCTTAAGAATTATATTAATTATGCATACATACTGTGCGAACGAAGAGCCCACAAATGTCCACACTTATCTTCAACACTCATCCAATTTTTTTTTGCTGCAAACATTTGGTAAAACTATTTTAAATTTTTGTTCATAAAAAGCCCGCACACTTTTTGAAAAATTGTTCACTGATCCAATTTTTACTGTGTTATCTCAAGTCTGCAATAAGTAGCCGCACAAAATTAGGTGGCCATATTATGAGTATATTAATTAAGGAGGTGTCTAAGAACTAGAGAATTGATTTTTTAATAATACAAAATATTTGTTTCATTACATTTTAATAAAAATAACTTCCTACTGATACATCCAGCAGCACATCAAAACTTGATTTGCTGCCGCCTGTACCTAATGTTTTCATGCTTATATTACAAAATTCTAACATATGTTTCTTACTTTAGTAGGTGTACAAATACCTAATCAGTAACCGTATATATTTGGCATAAATTTGACTAAATGGCTGTAAACAAGTATCAGAAAACCATTATGTTTGGCAGAATAGATAAGATCTAATTACTTTGGAAATAGACCTGGAATTAATTTTAATATGAATAAAATATTATGTTTTCTTGTTATTACATTTATATAAGTACCACATTAGCATTTCTAAACAGGCAACAACATACATTTTTATTAAACCTATTATTAAGTCTATGGCAATAACCATAATTAAATAAATGGAGAGATAGCCATTATTGTACTTAAGTTGCTACCGGTATACAATATACACATTATTATTACAAATTATTTGATTTCTCCCTGATAATCTAGTATTTATATTCTCTTTGCTGAGAATAAGCAATTGATATGAATTGAAACCCTTAATAGTAATATTTTAATGACAAAGTAATTTATATACACCTTCCTTAATCTTACATATTGTCTCATAGTTTATTTCTATTTTGTGCTAAGTTACTAGAACAACGAAATGCAGTCAGCCAAATTTTATATGATTACATACATAATTAATTTATAAATTATACTTACTTCATTTTTAATTATGGCACATCTATCAGTACACATTCGATTTTTTTATGATATTCTTCATCATAAGTTGATAATAAATTATACTTATATTTTTTTGAAATTATATATATGAGAGAATTTGATCCTTTTTTGTACCTAATATCCATATGGTCATTATAAAGAGTAACTATTATTGTTGTGTTAATAAATAATAAGAATTAAAACCACTTATAAAAAACGAATTACAGGTAAGTAAATAGTCTTTGGTGTTTCAATTGCAATAGGTAATTATTATAAAAGTATCTGACTAATTCAGAACTCTAATTTGATAACAAACCTTCATGGATCTAAAATAAGTAAGTACCTACCTGAAAACTTTGTAACAGTTATCAAATATTATATAATAATATTCTATGCTGTAATTTTCAAGCAAAACATTTACTTAATGTTTATCAGATTGCTTTACACTTATTTGTCCTATGTCAATTGGTTAGCAAGGATTATTAAATTAGAAGCGGAAGAGTATATTCTGGTAACTAATTCGGTCCTCTTGAATAATCAATTGATAAACTCTTATCATAGTTAAGTAATAAACCTAAAAATTAAGAACTACCTAACAATAATTTATTTACAATTTTCAATCAGTCGTAAAAAATAAGTAATTGCGTTCTGGCATCAAAAGCCGACCATTGTTGTAAATAATCATTTGTATGTTCCCACAACTATTTTGTTAAAATGTATCAGATCTCCTGCAGATTTTCTTTAAGCTTCTAGATACGATATTTCCCCTAAAATTTGGGAAAAGCTTCTATCTTGACTGACATATATATTTAACTGACATATATGGCTTACAGAGGAACATTTTGCCATATTAATAAAACTTTATTCAAAATTCAAGTCAAATCAAAGCTTTAACATGTGTTATTGTAGGTATAAACTTCCACTAACATGGTATTACGTTCTTTCTAATAGCAAAATTAATTAGAATACCTACATCGTTTGCTCTTTATATAAAATCTAATTAATATCTTCATTTTGCTATTAGTACTGTTGTATTAGGTTTATCCTTCTAAGGCTCTCAAATCAGGTTTCACGGATTCTCACTCTCTGCGCTAACATGTATCAGATGAGTATTAGTAGATTACGTGAGCCAAGCCACGTGAAGGTACTCTACTAAGACGAGAGAGAAGATCACGGTACCCCATCTGTCCGATTATAACGTTCCATATCATGTTTTATCAATACCGTATAAAGATATCAAAAAAACTGGATGTTCTTTACCTATGCACGAGCGACGAAAGAAAAATCGGTGGGGGACCGGGTCTTCCCTCTCTTTTTGCATCTCCACCGACAGGCAGCCGGACGATTTCTATCGCCTCGGACGGAGGAGGATTTCGGAGGAGCGGCGAGGGCCGGCTCGAAATCTCGAGAGTCCGAGCGGATCCTTCACCTTCCCCCGGCGCTTCGGATATCTGCTTCCTTCACGTCGGCGAATTCGTAATATATATCGGTGTTCAAAATGAGTATATCGTTCCGTCGTTAAGTTAGATGAGGGATTCGTGGGGTAGAAACCGGTCGGCGGGCGGGCGGCGGTGCCTGGTGTAGGGGTTGTGGGGCGTGCGGGGGCGCGCGCGGGGTCACGCGGGGCGGCGCACGTGGCGCGGCGGCGGCAGGTGCCCGCGCAGCCCGCGCCGCCCCACCACCAGCGGCGGCATGCGCTCGTCCTCCTCCTCCCCCTCCTCCTCGCCGCCCTCCGCGCTCTCCTCGCCGCTCCACACCTCCGGCGCGACCGCCTGGTACGACGCGGAGAACCCTTTGAACACTATCGAATCGTCCGTCCGGAATCTGACGAGGAGCGCCTCCGTCGTGGAAACTATCTCCGGCGGCATCTGTAGATGATTATGTCGATGAAATTAATGAAGAAAAAGAGAAAAAATGATTCTAAGAGGTAGGAGGAAGTTTATCGTATATGGAAGTACGAAAATTTACTTTAAATCTGTACACTAGGACTCGGGTGTATTTTTTCTGTAGCATTTTTAAAAAAAGAATGATTAATTTGAATTATGCGAGCATTAACATTTTAAAATATACCTTAGTTCCGCAGAAAGTCCCGTAATCGCCGGCGCTGCCTTCCAATCCGCCGAACACCTGCACGTAGTCGTAGCCGCAGTTAGTTTCAGGCTCCAGCTCAAATGTCAGAAAGGTGAGTCTGACGAACTGGCCGAGTGGCGCCACTATACTCCAGTCGCAATCCGCCCTGGACTCGTACGAGTCGTCGCCGTATCTAGCGTGTGAGTACAGATGCTTCACCGTCTCTGACGCGGCCAGGTATCCTCCACATGCTGTTGAAAACAAAATTTTATATAAATCTCCACATCTATCTATGAGAAAAATTCAACAGTCTCGAATGCCCGAGACAAGATGTCGACTCTTCATATTTTGCAGTCCAGGCGACTGCTCAAAAGAAAGTACATTTACCAATCAAAAAATGGTTGTGTCCTACATACAAGATTTCGGTCTCACCCGTCGAATGTGTTGCCAGGAACCCTTTCCTCTGCACGGAGGCGTCGGACTTAAACACGACGTACATCTGGTTGTGTGACGCGACGACCGGGTGAGGCACTTTGCTGCCGCAGAACCGACCCAGCGTCTTCTCCTCAGCGGATGCGCCGTCGTAAATCGTCACGTGGTCGTACGCGCATTCCTGCACTCCACAAGCAAGTGAAACTTAAGAGAAAATGTTCTTATTAACCAATAAATATGAATATAAAAAACAGAATCATGTCAGTGGTGAAGTAGAGGTGAAAAAACAAACAGACAGACGGAAGTCCAATGTGAATCAGATTGAAACGACGCTCATTACATCGTTAACGTTTACAGGCATGCCTTTATTGCTTTATATAACACATGACGTGCCACAGTTAGAAAAACGATGATACATAGTAGATAATCTAATAATACCTGGTGAGGTTCCAGCTCAAAAACATTGAAAATCAGTTTGATTCGGTGTCCAGGAGTAGTGGAGAACTGCCACACACAATCTTTTCGAGATGGATAAGTGTCAGGATAGTTCGGACTGTCAAAAAAGAATAATAATTTAATATATTAGGGGACCCAACTGAAGCAGGTAGGATGTTGTATATACGTATGTTTAAATTAAGTGACCAAAGTAATGTCGTAAGCGTGATACAGACTCAATACATACACTCCACTTTAGTACAATTTAATAACTACATGAAGTTACTAATAAGCATTCGTCAAGCCATCGTTTATTGTTTTTATATTAGTACGATGAGACACATATCGCCGACACAAGTTCGTCACAATGTAATACGATTCCATTAATTTCTAACCATAAATATAGATTAACACTATACTTGGCAAGCCATTTTTTCGAAATTATTATTCTTTGCCCTTAGAATGTATTTATAGGCATCTATAGAAAAGGATTTGGTAACTAAAAAAAAATTATAATCTACACTTAAGTATTTACTAAACATATCATATGCCATATACATTTATTGAAATCAGCATTATCAAATGTATGTATGAGTTGATTTTTATTTTAAACAAATTATAAAAATATCATATTCCTACGAGAATATATTAACATATTAGTATCGTATCAAGTTTTATTATAACGTCATTAAAAGATCCAATCCTAAACTACTCAGATGTGCTGAATCAAGAATATTTATTTTCACATCAATATGAGAAGTAAGTACGTGATTTTGACATTTTCCTTTAGCAGATGAGACTATAGAATACTGATAAACTTCAGATGATAACCGATCCTAATTATAAACAATATGCAACAGTAAAATAATGATGTTTGGCAATTACCATAAATGTCTTTCATATACGATACCGATATACGCCTATCCTCAAATAAGAAAATAAGTATCACATCTACAAATAAATTTACATTCATAAGTGGAAACAATTTTCGCAACGACCGTCAACTATTACTCTACACGTGATTTTTCACACATGGAGCTTCTTCAGGAGAACTTTGATCGTACCTTGTCAACAAGGATCAAGAAGATTTTAGCTGAATATTTTTTAACTTTGAAATCGATTGAAGAAACTATATATTTCGCTTCTTTCACACAGCTCTTTTTAGTCACTAGGTCGTCAGTGTTTATGACTTTTGACATCACGTAAATAATATGATACTGTAAGGCGTATTTTGGCCTTTTGCGTCTTCTATATCCTTCCACTCTCGCGTTGTATATCAGTTTCTTCATACTCGATTTGCACTTTCTGGCTCAAGGTTTTTCTACCAATGAGTTTCCCAATGCTCTATTTACGGTGTTTTCTCATTCATGCTATTATTTATTCTTTTTATGTCAGTGGTGGTGTGTTTGCATCCCTACTAAAGACACTTCCAACATATAAGTTGTTGGACAATTGCACGCAGACTGTTGCCATAAAAAAGGAGGATCGCTGGAGCCTGAGTTTCAGGTTTATTCGGGCACAATTTTAAAATTAAATGTAATTGGTTTTAAATCAATGTAATTATTATTATAAGATTATATTAATTTGGTTTAACATTACATAATCAGCTGTTATCCTGACATATTTAATACTACTGTGCTTATGAGAAAAGTTTCAAATGTCATCGAGAGCAACAAACGAGGTTGTTTAAGTCATCGAGAGCAACAAATGAGACAATGTGTCGTTTTAGAGACGTTATAAAGAATATTTATAATATAGGCACTTTATCATATTGTATGCATTCGAAAATAACGACTGATTTCATAACTTTGCTGTGCATTTGATAGGACTCACTCAAAGCAACTATAATCATGTTTTAGATACTAACCGTTTTTGTTATTCATTTGATTCAATATGTTATATTATTGAATCTAATAAAGACCTTACGTTGTGTATTCGTAGGTGAACGGTTCGCGAAAATGCGAACTACTAATGATTCAGTAGTTCCATAACCGGAAAAATATCTTTTTTATCTATTTTGAAGAATATTTTCTACCATATGTAATTATAAATAATCGTGGAAAGTACTTTTTCAGGTCATAAAAAATTTTGGAAGTGAACGTATCAAATAACACCCAATACCAACAATAGGGTTAACAGACTAAATACTGTGGCGAAGTAGATATAGAAAGCATTAATAATATTTGATGTACCTGATGATGGTGCCATGTGGCTGTGTGACGTCATGCTTGCAGCCGCCCTCCTTGCAGTCGTGCTTGTTGGGGTGGAGCGTGAACCCGCTGTGGCAGGCGCACTCGTACCCGCCCAGCGTGTTGTGACACTCATGTTGACAGCCGCCATTGTTCTCCGCGCACTCGTCCTCGTCGATGTAGTACACCGCGGCGAAGCCCGACCGGTGGACTGAAGAGTCCGAAGTGAACTATTAGAAGAAATTAACATATTTCATTAATACACGGTCACATTGTCTATGACATTGTCGGTTTCTGTTACACTGCACGGTGTGTGCCGTTACCATTTTCGGTGTCAATATCGATGTCGGTAGTACTGTCGTTGTAACACCGACGTGTCTCACAGTAGTGCTCTCTATGTCAGGGATACAGTCGACGTCAGTGTCATTGTCACTTCAATGTTAGCGTAAGCGTCAGATTCGGTTGAAGTGCTGTGTTGTGACAGTGTCACAGATGCTGTGACTGCCACAGAAATCGTCGCTGATAGTGTCACAAACACTAAAACTGTCATAGGTGTCGATGTCATCAGTGACGCAGACACTAAGAATGTCATAGACGTCATTTGCGACAGTATCACTAACACTAAATTTACCACAGATGTCGCTGTAGACAGTGCCACAGACACTGAGACTGAGACTGACACAGATGTCATCACTGATAGTGTCAGTGACACGGTGACTCCCAGTCATTTTTATAAAAACATTGTTGTGTAATGTATATCTATTGTATATCTGACCTGCACTCTGAGCACTGATCCGTCGGAGGTGACTGGTGGGGGAAGCGCGTTACCGCAAAAGGCGCCGTGACGCCTCAGAACATCAGCGCCCAGTTTAGAGTTCACCGTCACGCTGTCGTATTCACATTCCTGTTGGACAATAAAGTGAATTTGAGATAGAGTTTCTCTAAGTTGATCCTGAGCAGTGCGTGATAATTAGTATTTTATATCATCACGTAAGAAAATCATATATTATAAATCAAATTTGGATAAAATAATTTTACTTTGGTGGTGGTGCCAATTTCGGTTCATTTTGCTTGCTTGAAAAGCCTATAAAATTTATAAGTACATCTTTTCGAAATCATAAAGAAAAAAAAGAAAAAACGGTGAAAAAACACAGTGAGCTCGATGGCGCAGTAATTAGCGCGCTCGATCTGCGATACGGTTATTAAGCAACTTTCGCAAGATGGGTGACCAAAATTTATTATCTCGAGGTGCTTTTTCATAGAAACTGTCAGTTTGTATAATATAATTACCTGTTGGTACATGCTGTTACCCTCCAAGTCAAAATGCGTGAAGTTAAGCGTGATTCTGTGCTGTGGGGGCGCCACTATCTCCCACAAGCAGTTCTTCGATGGCGGGTACAAGTCGGGGAACGATGGAGACGTTATAGTGCCATTAGGGGCGTACAAGACACCCCCACAAGCATCTGGAAGTAATAATCGCAACATTCAATTTATTAGTAGAATTTTAAATTAATCCAAATGCTATAATTATAGAATAATCGCTTCTGATGATGCTTCTGAAATTTAGTGAATCTGTCAAAAGCTGCCTAAACACACAACAATAAATAATACTTATATTCAAAGTAAGTCAATTTCTTATTACAGGCAGTGCACGTATTCTTTAAATATTTAGAAAAGTTATTACGTTATTTTCCTATAAATATATAATTTATAGGGGAATATTTCGCTTGAATATTTTTTTTATATGTAACTGATGAATCTCTATAAATAAAGGAGTGTTAAGTAGCTGACTCACTTTCGCACTTCTTCCCGTCGGAGTGCAGCTCGTAGCCGATGTCGCAGGCGCACTCGTACCCGCCGAGTGTGTTCACGCACGAGTGACTGCAGCCGTGCTTTATGGTCGCACACTCGTCGAACTCCTTCATGAACGTAGCTGAGAAACCGGCTTTCTGGACAGTGCTGTCAGACTCGAAGATTACTTGCAGCTTGTTGGAAGTTGACCTTTAACAATTGTATTCTTGCTTATTCAACGATGTATTAATCATTTCATAGAAAAAATACTGGAAAAATCTACTGTCTTAGGTATCATGCCACCGATTGTGTTTATTTTGCGGCAAACGATAATTGTCGTTAAGCAACTTTTGTAAGGGTCTGTCACGGGCTGGGTGACCAAAAAATATTATTTCTAGCTACTGCGTGCTTCGAAAGGCACGTTAAGCCATTGGTCCCGGCTGCATTTGCAGTCGTGAATGCACATTGGGCTAGCGTGAAGGGTTATGGACCATGGTCTAGAAGCATGCTCCTTAACCATCCATAAGGAAGGCCTGAGCCCCTGCAGTGGAGTAGCCCCTGCGAAATAAAAGGCAGACGATGATATAATAATTTTATACAATATTGCTAAAAATGATCAACTGATCATACAGTAACTTAATTGTGTAAGAGGGCTTACTAAATACCTGATGTCAGGAGGTATTTTGTGGCCACAAAACATGCCCAACAGTGGACTGTCCATAGATGCTCCGTCCCTAACCTGAACCTTGTCGTAAGAACAGGTGTCGTGGTTCTCCACTTCGAACGAGTGGAATCTGAGTGCGACTTGGTACTCCTGAAAGATTAAAATGATATTTAAAAAAAAATATATATATTTAAGATTCTTATAAAAAAAATATTACATAGAATTTTAGAATTCCATGATACGTTTTGATGATGAAGCCTAAAGCAGTATTCCGCTAAGTATGTGTGAATCGGAAAATGAGGTTATCTTTATAAACTTATAAACAAAACAAAACAAAAATCGAAACGCCTCAGGATGATCGACAAAGGGATGAGAGCAGCCCTATCAACGATAACTCCAGATTAATAAGACCGTATATGCTCAACGAAACAGGTTTATGTTTTGCATTAAATATACACATTTCCTGCAATTAATTTTTTTTAATAATAAATATTATTTCGTTGGTTAATTTATTTATGATTTGTGGTGTGCCTCCAAACGTTTTCGTTTTCCTAGATATAGATTGAACACAAAAAGTTTGCGGAACACTGGCCTAAAGCACTGACAAATCTGATTATAAATACTGATATTTTAAGACCTTTATTATTATCTTACTTTCTTACTACTGGGTGTTTATTTGTCATAAACATATTCAATTAGTTCATTCCTCCTTTACTTAAATTAAAAATACAATCTTACGTTTAAGTACCGTATTAAAATGTACTGCGCACCCTTGTAACCCGTTTCAAATTAATTGGTTTCAATTAACAAAGAAACTCACAGGCGGCACTGATAGATTCCACACACACAACTTGTTTGGTTGGTAATCATCCGGATAGTTTGGAGACTCCAGGTGACCATTGCTGTCCACCTCTATATCTCCACCGCACACGGCTGGATAACAACAAAAAAACAACAAGTAATGTAATAATCTCACAGTTAAATCAATCGATAACTTTTAAGTAACAATAAAATTAAACCCTGACAGCTAAGTTCTTAAAACTGCCTCCTGAATGGTGTCAAATTTACCCGACACGTATGCCTTAACTCTATTATTGCTGTTCTATTGCAATTTCTTCAAAAGATAATAACCTTCATAGTGAGCCTTGAAGCCCTTATGCGGCTTTGCCCTCGGGCCGGGCTGGTAGACCACGGTGAGCCGTGAGCCGGTGGAGCGCATGATTGGACCCTTTCCTGAGCCGCAGATGCGCGCCAGCACTGGCGAGT
This sequence comes from Diatraea saccharalis, assembly GCA_918026875.4. Lineage (NCBI taxonomy): Eukaryota > Metazoa > Arthropoda > Insecta > Lepidoptera > Crambidae > Diatraea > Diatraea saccharalis. The sequence goes on from OU893338.1 coordinate 27,988,547, forward strand.
CGGGCATGTACCCGTCACGCACCTCCACCCACTCGGACCTGCACTCCTCTGACTTATGGATGTCGATCTCTGTGAATGTTCATGAACAAACAGATATTTTAACTTACACAACGAGTGTTATAATTTGCTGAAGCCCTTGTGACCATAAATAAACTAAAGTTCATAAAAAAACCGACTTCCAAATCAAAAAGGAGGCCATGTATATCCTCATATACGGCGATGTGTTTTTTTATGTATGTTCACCGATATTTCCGCTAATTGTCGACCGATTTTAAAAATTCTTTTTTTATTCGACAGCTTTATGGGCTTATTAAAAAGTGGTCCCATTTAATATCGTCGAATAAGTAGTTTTCTTTTCTTAAAGAAAATCAAAATTCTTCTTTCACCTAGATATCACCTAAATATTTAGATGATATGTTATGACGTGACCGATTTTAGGTAAAATTGCATATTTTAAATTCATTCAAAATCCGAAAGAAGGATTTTCAGTTTTCAAAGAGTATGTACATTATTTATAAAACTAGGTATGTTCATCGATTGCTTCTTGAATTGTATTCTTGAATCTACTAAACTAGCTGTTTGCCTGCGTATATTATAGCCTATGTCCCCCGCGCATTATGTAGCTTCTTGAAGACGAAACCTTTTGTAAATCGGTCCACTAACTTCGAAGCCCATTCAAGGTAAACAAAGAAGTAATCAAATCTTTCTTCTTTATAATATTATTGGAAAAAAAATATGTCGAGCAAATAAATAAATCTCCTTTTCTAATACTTTCACTGTGTTGAATATTTTTATTTATTCAGATTAATATTTTTGGTGTTACCTATTATATAAAAAATATAAAATAAAATCTTAATAAATATAAAAGTGATAAATAATACTTATCTCAAAAGCGACTTACTCAAGAAAATACTATTGTTAATGCTTATCTTGGGTCCCGTGTAACGTAGAAAATGTTTCTATATTGTGTCGGGTCTATGTGTTTTGGTACTTTTCTAGTTACAGATTTTCAAAATACAAGTGTTAAAACTACATAATTTGGTGTCCGATCAATCTATGGGAAACATATTATTCTATATTAATTCTATAAAGAGGTAAAGTTCCTAACTTTGTTTGTTTGTAGAGGTCTTCGGTAATACTGATCGGCCCTGCGATTTTGTAAATATCCTAATTCGAATTCACTCAGGTGTCCAAATTCATTTCAAAAAGCGGCATCCGCTTAACCTCTAATCGGTTATAACGTTGCGTGGCATAAGTGTAGTGAGTTACTAAATGACATAGCAATTGAATATAGGAGACACGTATATACAAAAAAAATGGAATTAATAGAATCTCTACACTAAATGATATGAAACACGTGAGTGAATTCGATTTCGGGTCTTAATTTTTACAGAATCGCAGGGCACACCATGAAAGATCTTTTATCTGCGGGGAGCTACATCACACGCGGCTGATATAGGCTGATTTACGCGGGCGAAGTAAAACAGCTAGTTTGATAAAGTCTGAGTCACTTTATAGCCGGTATAAAGAAGTCTCCGTATATTGTATCTGTTCTTTTTTAAAATTTAGGCTAACAAGCACTACCGATTCCTATCAATGGTAATTAATCAAATTAGTATGATAAATTTGATTATTATTAACTCTCTTTATCTTATTGATCAGATTAATAATTTCGTTTAGTCTTCCTCTCACATTTATGTTTACAACGGGCAAAGTTCAGTCGTCTGCGGCATATCTCCGGTTGCCATATTGATGGCTCCCTTCAGTTTTCATTAACAAAACTACAACATCTTGTAACGTGCCGTTTCAACACAGATTAATAGTAGCTAGTAGTTTCCGAGACCGCAATACCACACTAAATGTACTGGCCGACTAAATTTATGATGTCTTCGAATAACACCACCATATATAGACCTATATATGGTGGTGTTATACGACCACTGGTAGCTATTCGACTATAGCTACCGCTACCGGTAGTTTTAAAGTTTAAATAAAAAAGAGATACTGCATAAGTTGAAAGCTCAAGTTATATTGGAACGGCCCCACGCTGTTCTCGGCAGAAGAGTAAGCAATCAATGACAAAGTTATTGCTTCCTATTGGTTTCAAACGGAAGGAAAAAGTCTCCGGCAGAAATATAAACTGAGAGCGGTTAGAAAATTGCTGCTATTTTCTATCAAGAAATTTTGTAAGGTGGTTATTAAAAGTAAATGATGCTACTGGTATCACCCAAACATCCTCACTGCAAGGGCTCAGGCGTTCCTTATAGGTGGTTGAAGATCATCGAGTACTAGGTACTAAATGTATCAAAACTAATTAGAACTTTTTACTTAGAAAAGAAATAAAAAAATATCACCCCTTGAATGGTGCAGATTTGAAATTTAATTAATATCATATTCGCGGTATGTTATCATTTATCAAATTATATTAAAGGTACCTAATACAATTTCATTTTAAAAACGAATTAAAATACTATCGATATTTCTAAACAAAGTTATCTTAATATTCATAGAGACATATTAAATTTCTTTTAATCACATGAATAAATAATTTATCCTATTTATTTCACGTGTTGTATACCTCAAAATTAATCTTCCCAATTTTTTTTTCATTCCAGTAACAATTTACCTACTACATAATTAATTAATAATAAAGCTAAAGTGAGCTTTATTGCTATTGAATACAATAAGTTATTGTTTATAATACAAAGGGCAGGCTTTAAGAAATGGACGGGGGAGTTTCCAATAGTCTCGGTACTCATGTTATTTTTAAATTTAATAATACCTATACAATTCGACAAGAAATAAGCCACTTCTATTTTAATATAGATTCTTTTCTTATTTTAATTGTTTGTGTATCGCTCAATATAATGAGTAGGTTATATTGAAATGCGCAATTTATTAAACATATTTTGGAACATTGTCCACCAGTATTGTTTATTTTGGATTGTTATAAATACAATTGTATGTAATTGCAAAATAAACAATTCGTTTACGCTGAACGAGCGATCTTTGGGACATGCACAATAAATAAATAAAATTGTGAGTATTGTAAAGTTACTTAACTAATAAAAAGTATCCATCAGGATGTCGTATATCTTAGTTAGGTGCCTTTCAGCTCTTGACTCAAGGCGTCAGGAACATGGCACTTACATTCATTAGTGAGATGCGAAAAACAATTGACCTTTCCGAAAATTAATTTAAACAGAAATGTTTTGATAACATTTCTCAAAAATTGGTAATTTTTTCTTTAAAGTATTTTTTCAATATTAAGTATTTAAGTATTATTGATAGGCAAAATGTTTGCCCTTGTCACTGTTCTAATAATAACACTTAATGAATACCGCCCAGTTTTTCAGGCTTTTAAATTGTGAGTTAAGTTTTACTCCAAAAATTGGCATCAATATACCATATATGTGTTTCAGGACAACACAAAATGAAATTCATGACAATAAAAATTACTATATCCACCGGGAATTGATCTACGCTTATTTAGTTGACGTAGGAGTTGCTCGGGATACCAGAAGTCATAGTATTGAGCCAATACGCCAATAGAATAATGTAAATCCTAAATACATAAAAATAATTAAAGTATACCGTTGTATAAAAACGCTAGAGAAAATCCACACTAATTAATAAAAAAGTAAGTTTTCTTTTTGTAGTAATTTTAAAAGCGGTGTTAAGTTTAATATTTGTCCACATTAAACTTAAAACCGCTTTTAAAAATTATTTCACCAATATGAAATACTTACCGTAATCAGAGATTACAATAACTATATTTTATTTTTCAAAAAGGACTCTCGCTAGTTCAGGTCGGACATATTTTTTTAATCTTGTTTAAATACTTGACGTGGAAGGTCTATATAAAAATAAAAGCCCATCTTACCATTAGGTAGTGGTGACAGATCAACAGACCTGTTGGAGAATCTTTTTCCGACCCTTTCTGAATGTCAGGGCGCACTTAACTTAACCCTCTCGAATATGCAATCTATATATATAAAATTCTTGCATTACCCAGTGACTGACTGACAGACAACGTACAGCAGAATCTATTGAGCGTAGAAAGTTGAAATTTGGAATGAAGATTCCTCAGGGAGTGTAGAGAAGCACTAAATGATAATTTTTGAAAATTCCATCCCGTGGAGGCTAAGTAGGATCAAAGTTCATTACTACAAGTGCTAGCGGTTTCAAATTTTGCATGTGGGTTCTTTTTAGGATGTAGATGCTCACTAAGACGGGATTTTAAGAAATTTGACCCCTTTAGGGGATAAAAGTTTTTATGGAATTTTCTCATTTCTGGACTCTAAGCTAGACCAAGCGGGCGAAGTTGCGGGCAAAAGCTAGTAGTTTACATTGGAACTAAGTTCGATTTATGATTAATGTTTTTCTTTACTAGTTTTCCATTGCACTTTCGTTTGCATGTTTGTCAGGGAAGTTGCTTAATTATTATTGTCTTCGTTCGATTCCCTTATTTTAACTTTTAAAATATTTTTTGTGTAAAGAAGAAGAAGACACCGGTATCTTAGCTTTATTAGCGGCAGCGAATATAAAAGTTTATATAAGCTATTTCTTTTAATCGACCACTTGCTGTCCATTTCTTTAAAGGAGCCTATGAACGCAGACGGATTTAGTTTGAATTAATGAATTTATCGATCTTCCACGTGACCACCAGAGCACTTCAAATAAAAGCTTTACCCATAAATCTTCGTTCAGCCTATAAAAGCATTTGTTTAGGCAAAATAGTGCCGAATATATCAATAAGTATTAGCAGGTAAAATTTGTAGGCAGGATGATAATATTCGCCTCCATACTTCTCCAGCGAGGTTTCGATCAATCTCTAAGTTGGTATATCTATCAGCCACACAGCTTGAAAAATTTTGCATTTATGTGTAAAAGGTTCTAATAAGTGATAAACCATCGTTTAAAAAATATCAGAAATGAAAATCACATCTAAATCAGATGCGGACTGACAGAAGTGGAGAGCGACTTTTATTTAAAACATAAAGATTTACAGAACGTGTAGAAGGACTAAAGAAATTTATGATCACCCATATTTTAAAAGGTTGGTAAATATGTCGTCAATATTAAATTACCTGTGTCAATATTGGTAATGTCCTCCATCAAACTCAACCGTTTCATTTTGTATTGACAGAGTTACATATAGTACGATGTAGCTCATAAACATTTTTATTGGTACAGTGAATCACGCAAGTGTCGTTGTCGTTTCGAATGCGCGTCCTGCATATCAGCAAGATGATTTTATTTCTTGTTCATTGACTCTGATGTATATGAGCGTATCCATTTCATCATGCTCTTTATTTTTCTTGCGATACGCTTTATATCCTTATGATAAGACTTAGGATCAACAATCTGTTAATAAAATAATTGTTTACATGTTCTGCCTTCTGTAGTAAACTGTATAGTATCTTCTTGTTGACATGGTATGACAAAAATAGCTTAAAAAAATAGCTTTTGAATCAATTCTCAAAATTTATGAATCTTCTGCAGAAAGGTAATAGGATGTAAATATAAGATGTCTGTATGTGTAGCATGATCAATCCGAAAGACGAGACAAACGCTACAATATTTCGAGCAATATCTCTTCTTAGAGTTTTTCATACATTTAAAAGCTTATTTGTGAATCGATACCACCAGAGTTTGGGTCTTCATGAAAGTTTTGAAAAATCATTAGAGTGTTTTGGTAGATTTTATACACATGTTTAAGTTACATTAGTTAAATAGGCTTGATAAGGTATCTGGTAACGCAATTGGTACAACAGTTATCAGGTTAGCGAAAAATCATAGACTTGAATCCTGTCACGAGCACTTAAGGCAGTTAAGCATTAATCACTTAACTCTCTTGGCAATATAACAATATCTTCGACGTTACTGCTTATTACAATCAGCTGTCTTATAGTTTCAATAGGCTACGGATCCTGTTTACGAGGACAACAATAGGATTAGATTACATACGGTTGTCAAAACAACCATTTATCTGTGCACGCGGTACGGACAATAGCTTAACTACTCGGCCACCTGTCAAATAAATTTGTGGACGGTGACATCTGTCATGGATTACGACTGTCTCTTAAGGTGGATAAAACAGTAATCTTCAAGTCTTGAAGATTATAAAGGTACATCCAACTCGACTTTGTTTGTGCACTCTGAAATAGAGGAAGAGAAGAGAAAGTGCAGGGAAAATAGAGCTACGGTAGAGGATTAAATTTTTTTTACATCATGAAAAGTTTAAAGATAGTGAACTCATTATGATGTCATAATTTTAAAAAATTCATTTAAACATTTAAGTTATTATTTGATAAGAATAAAAACTTGAGTTGGTACGTCACTATTATGGAAACATACAAAGCCATATACATGGGTAAATTTATCCAAATTCAACAAATTAATTAAGATACACAAAATATAATACTCCTAATATTATACAGGAGAAAATTTGTAGGTTTGGATGTTTGGATGTCTATGTGTTTGTTACTTCTTTACGCAAAAAATCTTAGTCTGGATTAACATATATGCTAGTTTTTATCTCACTAAAAGGGCGCCTATTCTTGTGCATGTGGCCTAAATAGTAAAAGATATAAGAATGCTTTCTAAACAAATGTTTGATAGCTTCAAATTATCTAATAAAAGTTCACGATGGTATATATCAATGTGCCAACATTTTTCCATAAAAATTTTAAAAAAAGTCGTTAAAGTGTATATACGAGTTCATAATGTCCATCCTTTAGGATTTTATTTGAGTAGGTTAATATTGAATCCATATCGAAATAAATATGCAAATCGTCAAAAGTAATTTAATGCAAGAAAAAAACTCTTTTACACCAAATCAATGGCATGAGTAATCTAAATTATATATTACGATGTTTTTTAGAAAAGAAAAAAACACACCCACCGGTTTTCTAAATACTATTTCATGTGTACGTATCTGTTATGATTTAACAGCTTTTTTTCACATGTACTTAAATATTTATAAGAACTGTAGTAATTATATTATTGGTTTTCTAATAAAAATAACGAAAGCAGCGATGGTTTAGAGATCGTTTAGTAACAAGGAATACCTATTCAAGGTGATATTGACAGTCTACATACCCAAGAAAATTACCGAGAGTAGAGTAAAGCTTTTGTTGTATCGGAGAAGGATGAAAAAGATTATTAGAGATTATTTATTATTAGAGACTTTTGTTGTATCGGAGAAGGATGAAAGAGATTTCCTTTGTGAAAACTAACATATCAACAAATTTAGTGACCCCAATTTCTCTTTCATATTAAAATAAAATACTGATATAGTTTCGTCAATGTTTTATTGGGATAATTTCGAGAATATACTCTTTCAAACACAATAAGTGCAATATGGATACAAAAAAAATCATCAAATAGAAAACTAGTACTCCTTTTTTGAAGTCGGTTAAAAATAAACGACTATAAGTACTAATACTAAGTACTAGTACTAATAATACACATTCACAATAACGCTTTTAGAAACAAGCTTACCCATAACTAGTAAAGTCCTATAACCAAACCTTATATCTCAAATAAGCTGTGTAAACGATTTATAACGGTGTCGGTGGTGACTGATGGTTGTATAAAAGCTAGTTTAAACAACAATCGTATATGTTTCAAACATTTCCATTCAATTAGGCACTAAGAAAACAGCTATATATTGATTTGATAGATTTTGCATTCATAGTGTTATTTTTTTTTTTTATTAAAAGAAAAATACTTTTGAGATTAAAATTACTTAAAAATTTGTCAGTCTCAGATATCCATGATGGGATTCGAACCCGTAACATCGACAGCTTTGAATAGTTTTATTGTGCATGTCCGGTAGTTATATCAGAATAAATCCTTAAGATATACCTCTCAGATGTATCTGCAGAAATTTTACGCTCCAACAATTTGGGGTGTCTCGAGTGGCCACTTGTAGTAAAATTGGGATCTAAGGGTGTTCGCAAACAGTTTGAGAGAATCTGACGATGCTCTTTTATGGAAACGATAGATTTTATCTCTGAATAGGAATATTATTAGATCTTCTTGTATTGAATATATTGAGTAAATATGTTCACTTCAGGCCAAATGTTGCGTAATTAGTTCTTAATGCGCACCGCTAAAGACTGGAATATGCTACTTGCAGGTACATCGCATGAGTAATTGAACTATTGAAATCACCATTGAAGTCAAATTTTATGCTAGCGTTGGAATTAGCTTGTGAATTCATTTATTGAATAAACACTTTTTTAGTAAGATATGTAGTACATTTAATAGTATTATCTTAGGCCACATCTTACTTATAATTAAGGCGGATGAAATGCCTATAAAATATTATTGTAATAACACAAAAAAATCGAAGTCGAGACAAAAATCATTGATCTAATTTCTATGATTCAATAAGTTTATCGGTAAACGCGGTGTTATCTCAGTCTGTTATGAACAACAATTTAATACCTACAGATGACTTACGTAAGAACAACAACTAAGATCTATACTCTAGGTACATATTACAGAAATAACTGGTATCATAAAAACATTCTCATTGTCCATTCTGCTCATTTCTGGAATCGTTACTATTTCATATTATAAAGAGCAAAGAATGGATTATTCTTTGTTTCTTTGCATTGAATAGGTTTCAAAATTACGACTGGTTTTAAGAATTCTTTCAGCTACTGGTAGTTACGTGATACGCGGGTGACATGGGATATAATTAATACGTACGAAGTCGCGGGAAAACGGCTAGTAGCAGATATAACTAGTAAGCAATTTTCTTTCTCGACGATATTTGACATCAGTGAAATAGTCCAGATTTTCATTTGCCAAATAACTTTAACTTTTATTGTGTGGAACTAGATGTGTCTACTTGTTCTGTGCCCGTCAGGTTCTCGCAAATTGTTTCGCAACTACTTGAATATTTAAGTTACCGGCATCATGTGGCATTTGAGAAACAAAATAAAAAGAACTATCGCCGAAGAAATTCTTTTTGAGCTGGTAAGATAAAGTTTCTCCATTCTATAGTAATGAGACAAGTTTGTTGTTGGGTCTGGAAAATTTTAATATTGGCTTAAGTGATAATGACACTTTCACAAAAATGTAGTAACTGAAATGTTTACGACTAACTTTATTTTTATTGCTTGATTATTTAACTAATTCAAAGCAGATTCAACCGTAGATGACAAATACAGTGATGTTTGTTGTAGTACTGAATAAGTACCGCTACTACTATTGTATTGGATCATACATTACCTGTAAGTAATTTATGTGTATTCACTAATGCCCAATTTCACCAACGTCCCCTAAATTTAAAGGTACTTCAAAGCTTAGGGGTCGCCTACGGTTCTAAAAGGACTTTTAGGTTAAGGGGGCAAAATATTCAGGCCATAAAAATATGTGACTGTTTAAAAGAGCGTTATACTAAGAGATAGTGGTCACGTAGAGTAAAAATATTTGTTGTAATGTATAAAGTTGGATGCAGAATTACATGATTTTGTTTAAAGTTACGAAATTTCCGATTTTTATAATAAAAAAAAACATTATTCAAACCTTTATTTTATTTGATCAATTTCGAATTCACAGTGCTATACTGAAAAATGTTCTTAATAAAAAATGACTTAAAAAATAAACAAGTGCTTGAAAGTTTCGTCAGTCCTGTTAGGTCCTTGATAGCTCAGTGTTTAGAGCAGTCGCCTGGATAACGAACGGTCATGGGTGCGAATACCATCTCAGGGTGCCAGGGACCAAGTGGATTTTTCATTAAGAATATTTAAACCTTTTTCTAATCTTCTCTAGCTTATATATAAACTTTCGGAAATTAATTATCCTATGAGATATATATTATGCTTATTTGTAAGTACAATGCTAAAATGAATAAAGATAATACATATACGATATTGATGGAGTTATTAGCTCTTATAAGAACAACTGAATTCTAATCGTGTTTAAAAACTTTTATGTTCAAAAAGTACCTCCAAATGTAAGTTGCCATTCTTACATTCCTAACACTTTTTTTGTAGCTAAAAGCTTATTATATTTGTAATTATTACTTTTATTTTTACACGTAAAGATGCATGTTTTAAATGAAATAAAAGCAAAATAGCTAGAACGTTTTAACCATAATAGAACCCAATGAATAATATTTTAAGGTAAAACCACACTGTTGTAATTTATCGTCAGATAAAAATTATTGGAAGATCTTTCAATAATTTTTAAATATGTAGACAGGTAGAATGCTTATATAACACACAATTGCAGCGACACTAATGGAAAAATTATAAAAATGACTAGTACACAACGACAGATGTTCGTTTACCTGTGTGCGCAAGCAATGAGAAGGGTCTAGGCTAAGGACGTCCTGAACTCTTTATTAAAAAAAATGATACACCAACGATAGATTCATATCTAATGGCAAATCATGTGAAGTTGTTGATACGCCCCACGCGCATCGATTCTTCGGCTCTTAATAAATAATTCTTCACTTCCATGAGATGCTTTACAGATCTTCTACTCAATCGTCCGATGGTTAAAATCGTCCTACAGTGTAAGTTACCTGTGATATTAAGCACGACTCTCTCGCCGTGGGTGGCGACGATACGCCACTCGCAGCGTTCCTGCGTGGCGGGCGACGTATCGGCCCCCCATCCCGGCGAACTGAACCAACCAGAGTTGCCGAGTAAAGTCCTACCGCATTCTAAAGAAAAAAAAAACAGAAGTTTATAAGCCCTGTGATTCTGTAAATTCCAAACCCGAATTCGAATTCTATCAGGTGTCCGAATTGACTTCAAAAAGAGGCATACGCTCAACCTTGAATTGGTAATAACGTTTCGTAGCATAAGTGAAGTGAGTTTCGAAATGATATAGGAATAGAATATCTGAGACACATTCAATCAATTTTATTTTGTATTTTTATACAAAAAAAAATGGAATCAATAGTATTTTAACACCAAATGACGTGAATTCGGACACATGAGTGAATTCGAATTCGGGTCTGGATTTTTACAGAATCGCAGGGCAGTGCTATTTTCAAAATACATCAAACAAAATAGGAAATTTTGTTAACTCACGTAAGCTATTTATGAAACGTAATAGATTAAGAATCGGTTTATGTGAGATTGAACAAGGATGACAGTTGTTTTGGTAATTATCTATTCTCAACTGTCGTGAATTCAAACTCAAGTTGGGAACGCGCCATGATTAATTTTCTCGACTATTATTATCAAAGAAATACTTATAGAATTTAAAAAGTGGAATATATCTACTTATTAAAACAATCTCTTAACAAACTCACCTGACAAATGTTATCCAACTTAAATAAATCGATTTTAAAGAAAAAAGTTTTACTCATTTTCCAAATTTTTCATAAAACGTATAATCTTTCATCTCTATTTCTCATCCTCCCTTCATTCTATACCTATTGAACTTTAAATACTCACTGGCACATTTGTATAAGAGATTCGTTTGAGCAATATCGCTGACACTGAGCCTGACCCTCTGGCCAATCTCTGGTCTTTTCTTCCCGTGGACCTCCAGTGGTAATATTGTGTCTAAATAAGTCCCCTTGCTGAATGTGTTCCTCGCGTAGTGCATTATAGAGTCGTAGTCGTATGTTTGGCCTAAGGAGTTTACTTCTTCATCCGTCAACTTGTTGAAATTGTATTCTTGACCTAAAAGAAGAATAAAATATACTTGGAGTACATTATTGATATCTCGTAAAGAAATACTATTTAACTATTTTACATTAAACTAGCTTTGCGTCCGTGACTTCGTGGCCTATTTCCACACTCTCCTTTCCCAAGTTTTACTGTATCTCTGTATTGAACATCAAAAAATAGACAGACATGCAGAGTTTCTTTTTGATATAAAATTATTAATTTTAACCAAGTTTACGACAAATACTTTGAATATGTGTGGAGGATTGATTTAAAGTTAAACCTATAATAACAAAGTGCTTGTTAGTTTTCCTCGTTCAAAGGACAGCGTATTTTTTTGTTTTGTTTCCACATGTAATCGATTAATTAAAAGGAGGTTGGTTCTTCAGAGAAAAAAAAGCTGTAAGTAAAAAGGCAAACAGAAGGGCGAAGAATTTTGAATATCTGATATCTGACCGTGTCAGATGATATCGCTAAGGTCACTGTGATGGGAATCTTGATCGATAATGTTATTATGTTCCACTTTTAAAATAATGTATCCAACTGATTCTTACTAACATTTTTATTATCGTGACTTTATATCCTATTAATACGTCTATTAATATCACAAAGCACAGGCTTAGTAAAAATATCGATGATGCCACAATTGGCTGACTTTTGGACATAAGCTTGATAAGTTAGAGACTCAAATCCAGGCTGCATCGAGGTTGACTTTCGCTTTCATTGAAGGATCTCTTGTCAAAGCCATGCAGGAAGGTCATGTTCTATCAATATAGATGCAAATAAACTCTACACTCGAGTCGTGTCTATGATTGAGAGAAGTAATAACTTGAGAATATATCATCATTATATCATCATAATATATTATACCCCCCGATTCTTTCGTTTGTTTTTCTTGTCAGCTAAAAGACGTCCTGAACAAGTGGTAGGGGAAAAAAAATTTTTGGCCGATCCAAAAGTGCTTGTAACAAGCTTACTTGAAAAAAGATATTATCATTTCATTACGCTAATAGTAAAACCTACCTTCTTTACTAAAAAAAAAATCGTTTTTATAGTGTGAACTTATATAGTAAATCCAATAGGGAATATGCACATTTTTGGAAAATGGTTTTGTATGATAATTAATAATTAATAACTGTAAAAAAATACCCGGCACCGAAAAACTAAAAATTCGTAATATTAATCATTGATGAAAATAAGTAATAGCTACGAGCAGTTTAAACACCGGAATTTTTGGCGCGCTCGTCGTGACGTCAAAGTACACGACTAGAGATATGACACTTTAAATCGATATGGATTTTGAGCGATTGATTATTATTCAATTACCCAAATCGATTAACAATTAATCGATTTTTTAAAGTATTATATAGTTATTTAATAAATCATATAATTTACCAAATTGGTGAAATAAAAATAAAAGCCTAAACATCATTTAAAACTGTTGTTTATTTTGCGACTTAATACTTTGATGTTATTGCATCGATGTTAACTTTTTGTAACAACGACATCCTTATGCGTGTACATTTTCGTCACATCCGCTCTGACAAGTAGCATGGCGTTTAAATATTTTGAAGTTACCGCATTTATTTTGCATTTTTTAATAATTATTTTCAAGACGAAAACGAACAAATTTTGAAAAATATTTAGATAAACTTTATTTTAAAGCAATAACGATTATAATAAAATATATTTAACCCTTTTTTGAATCGTTACATTTTTTATGGTGTAATAATTGTTTATGTGAATTTTTGTAATTCTTTTGAGAATAAAGATTTCTATAACCATCACCATACTTAACGTCATTGTGCATAAGTTCGTGTACAAATCAAGCGAAATAAACAACATATTACCCTTTAGTCATAATGCCGTCGACTGTAATAGTACTCGTTTATAATTATCATGTTAATTGGAGCGTACAATAAAGTATTATATCATTCATTAATTTAGAGAAATATTACCGGGTTAATCTATTTTGAACATGAAGATATATCATTATTACATCATTAGGAAGGTAACAGGGTCTGTAAGCTGGCTATTTGAACAATTCTCCTCAGAGCAGTTTAGAAACAATGACCTTATTATGCTGCCGGATAATGCTCGCAGTTTCTGGTGTTACTGCGATTTCCACTAGTTCTGCAGAGGATATATCTCTAGTAACGAAGCTAAAATGAAGCGATTATGTCGTAAGTATTAACTTAGAATAGAACAAAGTATCTACAGAGACGTTACTGCGTTTGGGAAATCTGGTACGGTGAATAATTTATACGTTTACTTAGAAAGAAAATGTTTAATTAGAACAATCCTTTAAATATATTACATAAAAAAGTCACTGGTTTTATAAGTGTAACTTTACTTTTAATAATTCAGAGCAGCAACATTATGTTCTGTTTCTCTCTCGCTTTTCTATTCTACTCAATGGTGTGTGAAAATTTTGGTACAAGATATAACGTTGATTTACTAGAATTCTCAGTTTTATTGAATAAAAAGTCCATAACCCTAAAAGAATCTCTAGGTGAATTCAAAATGAATTATGTCCAAGATCCAATTATTATTATAATTATCTATACATATATAATCCGTTAGGAAGACCTGAGCCCCTGCAGTGGGGACGTAAAATGGCTGGTGAATGATATAATGAGATGTCCTGACATACTGACTGACAGACAACGCATTGTTTTAACGACTGGTCGTAGAGACTTAAAATTTGGAGGGTACATTCTTTTTATTAAGTAGAGGTTTACCAAGAACGGATTTTTGGGAAAAACACCCGAGGGGTTTAAAAAGGATAAAAACGTTTGTATGAAACTTCTTTATTTTTAAATCTAAATAGACATTTGATAAATGAAAATAGGTATTTGAGTAGTTTAAGAGATATTTTATCCTCAAAACCATCGTTTAAAGGGATAAAAATGGGAGTGGTTTTTATGGGGAGACCAAATGATACCATAGCAACCATTGTTATTATTTGATTTGTTATTGAAATAAATAAATCTGTCTTATATTATTTATAAAGATTTCCTTAAATAGTGATGAAAATTTAAATATGAAGGTGTCCCGATTGCACTTATTTTCACTAAATTTACTTTCTATCTAATAAAATAATATATAAAGAATTAAAATAACACTTAATTATGAGACTGAATCTGTTAGTTTGATTTGAATACTAATTATTATAATTTTCTTATACAATGTAAATTAATTAGAGCGCCTCGATTATGTTGGTACTCCATCCAACCGTTATTGGGTCAATGCAACAGACAGATGTTTATACACATATATTGTATAATAAGCAGGAAGAGGCGGGTGTTTACTTCCGGATGTTTGAGCTGATTATGCGTTAGATGTCACGGTGACGTGACGGGTTCAATGTGGTTCCGGAGAGTGTGCGGCCATAATCACACCGTGCCATAACATATTAAAAAATATGAAAAATAAAGCAAATAAGGTATTTCTTTTGCTAAAACTTATCTACGTAGGTATAGATGCAGCGGACATATGTTTTGTCTCGCACTTTCTCTCTCATTATTGTGCAGTGCCAAAGAGGGAGGAAGACAGGAAAGGTACTTCTAAAGTCAACCAGCGAAAAATACAAAATGGAGATAGTTATTTTAAAAGTGATGTTGGCGTTACAAATTCGTACTTTTGATAACAAACTTATAACTGTAACTGATAAAACACTACGCTTACACGAAGCATAGTTATTAGTAACGTTTAAAAACGTAAAGTGTAAGGAATTATTCTATTTTAAGACAGTATCAGCCTATGAGTCTATGGAAGGTGTGGTTCGGTCGTGATACGAATTAAAATATACACTACTAAAATAAATAAATAGTTTCCGACATCGACTATTTTTAACCGACAAAAAAGAGAAAAGGATTTTAGTCAAATTTGCGAATAGAATAACACGCAAGAAATCCAAACACTTTTCTATGACTGTACGTAAAGAAACTTCAAAAGATAGATTTCTTTTAAATTTTATCACGAAGATATTTTAACAGACTTCATTAGGTACTCGTCGAAAAGCATGTATTAAAAAGTTTTATCGTGTGAAGGAAAAGCAGAATAATTAATGAATGTAAGACTATTCCTATTATTATTTGTAGATGGAATGGAATGAATGGAATTTCGCGTGGTTTCCCTTCTTTATTGGATTATGTGACAGCGGCAGAGTATAGGTTTGTACGTTCGGTTACATTTCATCTATAAACTTTCCTCATAGTTAACATTTGAACACTTACAGTTTTTTCATGAGTTTTAATGAGATTTTGTAAAGGTTGTTAATATATTTTGTAAAAAAAATTCAAGCAATGTTATATTTATATAAAAATGTTTTAAAAATATAATACTTTTGCAAATGGCATCTACTAGGCTTTAATTTTTTTTTTCAAGTTTAGCATCAAACCAGGTTCTTTATCGAATAGGATAAAATATAATACAAGTAGTACAAATGTCTGCTTTTTACAGTACAATTGTGGTAGCTTAATGGTGGTGTTCCTCTTATGTGATACAAGTTTTTTTTTTTTTTTTTTACTCAAAGTATTTGTTTTATTTATTAACACTAGTAATATAAATATTATCATGATTCGCAAATGACGAACTTCGATTGTTACGAATGTGCGCTTTAATCGTCATAACTACTAATTACACGTCATTGTAAATGAGGTTGTCATCCAAAGATTTGCTCTACGTTTTTGTAATGGATTCAGGTCAAGCATGGCATATATCGGTGGGGAGACGACGCTACGATACGCACTCCGCATATGTACACACCGGCTAAAGTGGCGTATTGTAAGAATATTTCCACATAAATGTATTGTGTGGAATAGTATAGAGGTTTCAAGGGATAGTACACATAAAAATGTAAATAGAGCATCATTCAATAATTATTTTAGTTAATTTCGCGTACCATATAATTTTAATATTTATGTTTGGAAAATAATTAAAAGACAATATCGCAGGTGTCATTGTAACAAAGATTTCTCAAGTACTTTTTAAGGAAGTATCTGATCGTCCAGTTGGCCTGGTCATGTTTTCTTCAGATCGCCATTCGATATGTCGTGGTTAAGCGTCTGTTCTGCTCCAGTTTAAACATTTTGATGTCATGAAATAAGAAAGAGCACGATAAAATGATGATATATCGAAAATTCGTTTTAAGAGTACACATTTGCTCTTAAAACGAATATGAGACAGTTATTTTTTGTTCATTTTCACAGGTTCATAAAATTAGTAATCAACGGTTGTTTAGTTGCCGGTACCGATCAATAAAGGTTTACTGCAATTGTTTAACGTTTGCAAAATGTTGACATGTAACGGTGACACACGTCTGCACTGTGCCTTAGAAGATTCTATATCAATCTTAATATGTATATGGTATCATTACTCTATTATGTGATCAGAATTAGATTATTGTTTTCTTTGCGTATTATAATTATAGTAAGATAAGGTCACAGAAAATTAATATAAAATATAATTATGACAATGTTTTGGCACATTTCTCATCTCAAATCAGTTTCACAGTATCTTTAAATTAGTTATAGGGAAGAGATTATTGTTCAAATGACCGGTAATCTATAGCAGGGGATGCCACTATAAGCAGATAGGATTTAAACATACCGGACATAATGTTGTCTCTGATGATTTGCACGTGATTGTCCCTGTCTGGGCGCGTGTGCTCGTGCCAGAAGCCGACCACGTGCCCCAGCTCGTGTACCACTATGCCGAATTTATCGCAGTTCTTCCCAATAGATATTGCCTGCGCGCCACCTCCACGCTTGCCAACGAACGAACAACATCTATAAGCAAATCATACATCATCATCTCCACGCTGGCCCAATGCGAATTGAAGGGTAATAATGACTGCAAATGCAGCCGGAATCAACGGCTGAACGTGCTTTCTAAAGCACGGAGGGGCTCGAGATAATAATTTTTTGGTCACCCATCCCGTGACCGACCCTCGCTAAAGTTGCTTAACAACAACGATCGCGGGCCGCGGCACTTATCCTCTACGCCAACGATTTACTTACACTTCTTCATTATCTCATAAGTTTATAGGAATGTAATAGATATGTTCGTTTTTATTAAACCAACATTACGTACTATAGTTTTGTACATACTGGTTTACTGGTGGAGAATGCATGTATGGCATTAAGTCCTAAAACTAAAGCATTAATGCCCGTTTTCACTTACTTTAAGATTCGCCCAAATCTGATGCATCAATTTTTAGGAATCGCCTAAGGTGAAAATGCATTTCACCAATGACTAGAAACCGCCTAAGGACTTTAAGCAATGACTAAAGTTATGACATGCTGTATAATATGACAGATCAAAAATATATCAAGGTATAAAAAATATGTTTGTATGGAATTAAACTAACCTGCTAAGGCGATTCGTAAGTTTAGGCGTTTCCTAGTTAAGCCATACCTTAATCAAGGTTAATGAAAACGGGCGTCAGTGTCTTTAGTTATAGGCAATAAAAATACATAGTGCACATTTATTTACCTTAAAATATTGACATTCACAATATAATAATAAAAATATGTAAATAAGATTATATTTTTTCTTCCAAACTTTTATTTCAGTCCATTTGGAAACTTTTACAAAAGTGTTTTGGAATCTCCCAGTGGCTTCATAATCTATCAACTCTAGGCCCAATTATTCTTATCACAAATAAATAACATTTTGATTAATGCTTGTTTACCATTAAGATATTATTAAGACACGGAATAACATTTATTTGGTTACAGCTAAAGTTCACTTTTGTAAAGGTCATGTCATCCAATTACCAAAAAACCCGTAATCGTATAACACATTCAAATAATATCTGAACTAATCGAATGTTTGTGCGTCTCACTTTATTGTAAGGATAGATCGTAAATCAGAACCAATATTTTATATGATATATTAAGAGGGAATTATGGGATCATAATTTAAATCTGTTACAAAATCCTCTAAGCTACTGCGCCATGTTTAAGCAACAAGTATCAAAACTAATCTCTGTCATACACGATCGGATGTGATCGATGACGGGAGGTTATATTAGCAATATATGTAATATCTTTATGTTTTCCTTAACCTAAATATTAATTCTGAGAATGTTTTAACATATTATTATTTATGTGCAGAACATTTAAAGGAAGGATTCGCTGTTACATAATAAATTAGAGTAGTAAAATGTTCCAGTGAAAATTAGATTTATATATTTACTAATACATCCTTTCTTATATTTTCACGTGCACTATCCATAAACGAAACAACTTTTGAACGGTTTCAACGCGTTTGTATTTACCTGTAATTATTCGAAACGTCTAAAACTAAATACAAACGCGATGAAACCTTTTAAAAGTTGTTTCATTTAAACAAGCTTTCTGTTATAATTTGCTAAAATATACATAAAAGTATATTAATTTCACAATTGGGTAGCCATTCAACAATCCGCTTACCCACAAGGTCTCTCGGTGAATACTATGTAATCCCTATGCAGATCAGCATCTTTCTCGACGAATTTGACACATGTGAAGTTCTCCCAGTGCCTCATGGCCTGCTTGAAGAGGGACTTGTGTGCACCGCTGAAGTTGCCGTCAATCTCGTAAGGGATTACCCCATTTTCCCAAATACGCTCCTTGCGATTGGTCGCCGCACGAATCGAGCGATGCCTATTCGCCTGGGCCATAAAATATAAGAGGCAATGGTAAAATCTAATTAGAACATTTTTCTTACTTTAGGTCCAAAAAAATACTCCCTTAAAAGTGAGCTTTTGTATACATAGATAATATTTAGTAAGTGAGAAAAAACAACATTCAGCTTTTAGATTATGCATAGTGTAGGTTGCAATTAGTGCACAATTGTTCTTCTACAAATGTTTAATATAACATGTTATTTACAAACGCCTTTTTTTATTTAATAACATTTTCATAAATATGTTAAAAGGAGAAAAAAAAAGTAAATAAACTGTCGCTTAATTGACAAAAGCAAGTTTTTTGTCTTCCATATTTTTATGACGTACTTACTAACGTTAATTCACTAGGGTTAAGCTTAGAGAGAGAAAAAAAGTGAATATGATTTAAGATAAAGAACATGATGTTAAAATTTGTCGAATAATACAAACTGTTCCATATGACGACATATTGTCTGACAACTCTCTAAATGTAAAGGAATACCTAAGCTTTATTCGGTATTCACAGAATTTTCAAGGTCTATTGTATTGAGGTAACTAGTTCTAGTTCGTGTTTCAACTAATGTTCTGATCGAAATAGCTACAGACCGCCCTTCAACAAACATATATATGTCAGAATTAATAACTATATATCTTAGTTAACTTACTTGTGTATTATTATAATTTTGACCCTCCATGATGTTATAACTTTGACTCTCCATTGCTTCTAAGTCATCCGATGAGTCTCGAAAAAACCAATCCTTAAATTGTTCTGGACGTTCAGTTCCATTTGGATTATCTTTAGGTGGAGGTTTCACATCGAACCTTTCTTCAAACTCATGAACTGGTATCTCGTATTGTCTGGATCCATCTTTATTTTCTTTACTACTGTACTTTTTTCGATGACGAAAAAACTTTTTTCTTTCAGAGTGTGTTTCGCTTATATCGTCCGATTGTTTTAGTGCGTTCAGTCCTGTTCTTTCACTTGAATGTATATTTCTTAGTCTGAAAATGTTAATTGATTCATTCTTTTTATATTCATGGGCATGTCTACAGGTAGCTATTACAATTTTAATAAATGCGAATGTTATAAAACACTGGATGAGACAGACCATAAATCACAATCTCATGATTTAATTCCGTGAGAATTCTGTGAGAAAATCTAGTCTACACTACGGTTTAAATAATAAGGGTTTAAAATAACTTTCACTTATACACATATTGATCCTTAGTTCATCGAAATAAGGTCGTAATTATACAACATTTCGATTCTGTAGTAAAGAAAACATGTTACAAGAATGTGAATGAAAATTCGTCTAATACAAGAGCTCAAATATAATTTGTCGATCATTATAATCTGATAAACAATTGCTAAGATTAACGAATTTATAAGACAATTCTAAGTGTCTTTGTTGATTTTACTTGAATTATAATGATTAAACGATTCATGTTATCATGGATCATTGTTATGATAACAAATCGGTTGCCATTTTCATTAAATAACTCTAAGCAGCCCCACTCTAAGTTCTTCAATTGCAATAATAGGCCTTATTGCACATCATAAAGAATACGTCACAAAGAATGAAAACTGAATAAGTAGGTATATATGCATAAGATTATTGCTACACAGCAAGATCCTTCAATGCTCAAATGAATCTAAATTTCCAAAAATAGGTTATGAACTACTGTATTAGTAAATAAGGGCCCAATTAAATATATATTAGAATTATATGAAAAATGGTTGATTTAAAAATGTTTTAACCTTATTTATGTACTTTAAACAATTCTTAAAAATAAATTAATATTTATCCTAAAATATAAGTAAACATCTCTGCTTAATACGTGGTAATATTACTGTGAGTGTTCTATATGAAAAGACGAGCCTAAGACTGGCTTTGAGCCTGCAATTATAAAAACGGGTAATGAGGCTCTCAGATTTGCGGTCTGTGCACAGCTAAGACGAACTACCGGTCAGGTGGCAAAGAAATGCTCAAAGGACATAAATATACATTAACTATGATTTCTTAAAAATAAAAAAATGAATTTCTTATTCTTATTATAAGGCCTAATAATAAAGCCTAAAATCTATACAATATATCAATATGTATGTACCTATATCTATAACAAAAGGTAAAACCTGTCGGATTAGTCTTTTAAAAATTATGAGTGTATATTATATTGCAAGACCGAATAGCCAAAGGTATATAAATATATAATTTCTCAAAGACATTAATGACCTGTTACGAAAATGATAATAAAGTGTGAGTACTCGAACGTATTCAACATCATCATGAGAATAAAGAGAAAGAATACATAAACTATAATGTAATATAGAATACAAACCTTCTTCCGTTGCCATGTCTACGTCTTCTTCTTTTTCTTTTATTATTACCATTACTTCCTACTAAACTTTGTAAACTTTCTGTCGGCTTTAACAAATCGTTGGCTTCTAAATTTACACTGACTTCCTGCACTGTTTTATTAATAATATACTTATTCATATTTACGCTATCGTCTTCTTGCTCATTAGTTGGTAGAACACCATTAGTTGGCGCAGGAGCTACAGTTATATTATCAGGAATATCTTTGATTTTAATATTTTTGGAATCTCCTGTAATTTCTCTACTGTTGCTCTGGATTTTATTAGTTATATCTTCCATTTTATTGGTCACATTTGGTATTTGTATATTGAGATACAACTCATCAAGATTCAAAATATTGTCTGTTGACATATTTACTACAAGAACACCATCTTGTTCTAAGCTATCATATTCTGTTAGATTATCTATAGCAGTCTGATTTGGGTGATCTACTTTGCTTTCATTAGATATACTTGTTATATTTTCTAATACTTCACCAGGGGCTAATTTTCCATTTTTAAGTGATATTGATTTATCTAATCCAGCTGGTAAAACCTGTAATGTGCGGTTATATAAATAATGTGGCAAATTAAATATAAAATACAAAATATATATTTAGATCAAGGTCAAAAGATAGTCACTAAGACTGTCTTTTGACCTATAGATGTCTATAGATTTTTAGACATTTTTTTGCTTTAGAAAGTTGCTTTTTATTATAGAAACACGACTTAATTTTCATAGTAAAAGGGTTAATATATTCGCGTTCATAGAGTAACATTTGAATAATTAATAAACCTACTATTTCTTATACGTTGACTTAAAGTTATTGATATTAGCTCAAAGTACCTTCGTATACAATGTTGCATCATTATATTTTTTTGGTTTTTCTAAAGGAACTGCCTGTTTAG
Source organism: Diatraea saccharalis (assembly GCA_918026875.4). Taxonomy (NCBI): domain Eukaryota; kingdom Metazoa; phylum Arthropoda; class Insecta; order Lepidoptera; family Crambidae; genus Diatraea; species Diatraea saccharalis. The sequence continues at coordinate 28,011,114 of OU893338.1, forward strand.
TTCGTTTCCTTAAAATATCAGTAAGACCTTCCTCTTCTACTTGTAAGCCTTCTAGAAGGACTTCCTTTTTCAGTCTTTCCACTTCTTCTTGTAGGGATTTGTTTATTTTGTTGGTTTGTGGGGGTTTTGTGGCAGATCTATAGAAGTCTGAGTCTGGAATAGCGATGTCCCCTTGGAAATTACCTGAAACAAAAAAAAGATAAAAAATCAAATATCAGTTGAGAGGATACAAATAAATGATTCCATCAGTTCCGTACAGGTTGTATTTTCTTAGATATAAAAATGTTCTTTTTCTTCGAGCTATTTTAATTGATCTTATATTGGACCAAATGTAATACTTTTCTTCTTATTAAATCATATCTTGCAGTAATTATAATCTACTAATTTCTTACGAATCATGAAAAAAAACATCTCCAATTACATTATCGCTTTCCATTTATTTACTTTAGTCGTTACGTTAACAATTACTGCGTATTATTTATAACTGAGTCAGTCGTTATCGACTGAAGGTGACATCTTTGCCCCGCAAACACGAATGGCTGATTCGCTTTAAGTGTTGATTCAAGTTGATTCATTACCATACCTAACTGACCGACATCAGCACGTTTTATCCAAAACCGTCATATTATTTCTCATATTTCAAACTTTATAATTGAAAAAAATTGATAATAGATTATGTAAATTTGAGGTTTGCTATTGTGTGGTTGTGTATATTTTAATAATTTGTTTAGATTATGTAATAATACCGTAATTGTTTTTTTTTTATAATATTAGTTATCATTAGTACTGTAACAGTTTCATCCCGAAAGAGTTTATCTTAACTTAAGATACAACATGACATACATAAAAAAGTGGTAGGGTTTTAGTGGGCATATTATAATTCTAATTATATTACGTAGTTCAATATGGATCTGTAGTTACTTTGACCTAAAAATCTATTTTAATTAACTACCAGAATTGAGAGAATTTTGTGACCACTCGAATTCTCTGGATGGGCTGACAGAGGAGAATCTTTCTGCTACAGAAATTATATTTGATCAATTTACAATGCTATTCTGGAAAATATTCTTTATGATAATCTTTCGCAATCCGGGCGACTGCGGAAAATCGTGGGTTCGAATCTCATCTCAGAGTACCAGGGACAAAGTGGATTTTTAAGCATTTTTCATTAAGAGTATTCCAATTTTTTTATTTGGCAATTCACTACGAATACTGAACAACCCACGAACACACACGCATCGATAATCTGTCATTTTATTTTTTATTTACAAATATCGTAAAATAATTCTTAAAATATAAGTGATACAGTTTTTTAGAATTAAGGCAGTTAAAATCCTAGTTAAGTGATCCTAGTTAAGATCCAAACACTCGCCAAAGTTAGCTATAGCCAAAGTTAAACTTAAACTCTAATTCTATGCATTTCACGTGCCTCATATCTACTTAAATCTAAGTAATAACGTCTTGGTCATTGTTTTTATTTATATATCTGCAAATTTAAATATAAAAGTAAACAAAACTATTTTATACTAAAATAATAAAAAAACACTCGATTTGTATGCGACGGGCCATTAGCCCTGATTTATATTGCTTTATTTACCTCTGCCAATACGGGCAGTTCCACTACTTTGTTCGTAATTTATAGCACTTGTTACTAATAAAAGTTTTCAATAATACCTAATACAACTTTCTGAATGGTAAGCGTTTTACCTGAATGATTACCAAATATTTGAATGTTAAATTTTTGGCGATATAGAAAATTACCAGCCGTTTTCGTCAAACTTCGCTCGCCTAATATCCTATGTCACCCACGAATGATGTAGCTTCCCGTAAATGAAAGAATATTTAAAATCGGTCCAGTAGTTTCGATGCAAACTTTCATCATCATCATCATCAGCCCTTTTACGTCCCCACTGCAGGAGCTCAGGCCTTCCTTGTGGATTATTAAGGATATAACCATCCACGCTGGCTCAATTGGAGGGTATAAACGACTGCAAATGCAGCCGGGACCAACGAGGCTGAACGTGCCTTCCGAAGCACGAAGTAGCTCGAAATAATAATTTTTCGGTCACCCATCCCGTGACCGACCCTTGCGAAAGTTGCTTAACGACAATGATCGCGGACCGCGGCACTTATCCACTACGCCACCGAGCTACTCACTACCATGCAAAAATTGTTTGTTACAATTAAATCTTACCTCTTTATAATATTACTGTAATTTCTAATTTTAACAATAACATAAATTGTTGCAGTGAAGTAACAAACCGATAAGAAATCACTATTCGGAAAATCGAACACGCTCTTCTCTGATTAAAACTGGAAAGTGAAAAATCCGTCAATATTCTTTACATACATTGTCCTCTGATTGCATTCTACATATTCAAACTTTCTATGTCTATGACATGAAATATCTTTTCTACTTTCTTTTTAATTTTTAATTTCAAATTAAATATTTGAGTATCAATTTGTTGCGTGATTCAATAAGGAATAAATATGTGAAATACTGATTTTAAAGATCCTAGCAATTGTAAAATTTATATTTAATTAGTGATCGAAAAGTAATAAACAACATCTTGGAGCAGTAGCCAATTTTGTATTTTATATTACTATTTTATTTTATTTGCTCCAGTCTTTTCGTTCTCTTTGTTTTGCAGTTTGAATTTAATACAATTCACCTACCGTGTATATATTTTAATGTTTTTCAAAGACATAGCTTAAGTTCTCACGTGGTGGTCCTTTCCAACGGATGCGAGTGAAATTATATTATTAAGTATTCGATAACTATAAAGTAACTCAACTCTAGTGTCAACTCACTGATATCATTTTATGACCTCAATTCTATTTTTATTTATGATAAATTATAGGTATATTTTGTTTTTAATCTCACGAATGAGTTTTTGGTAAAACTGGCAACCCTTTATAACTGATTAAATCGGTCTTTGAAACCTAATAATCGATTATGGAAATGGGCCGTACGAATCAATTGCATTCGAGATTGCATGCAATGCGGTGTTCTCTGATTAAATTATACAATACATAACCAGCTATTAGCTACTGTGGTTAAAATTAGGACGGGCGAGTTACTAAATGTATTTATTATTTTTATATGCCAATATATTCTATGGTCAGTGAGTATATAGCTCGTCATGTTTTTATTTGAGACATCAGTGATATGATTCTTGAAAGTGAATTTTGCCTCGAATGTCTAATATTTTAATCAATACGTTTTTGTCAATACGTTTTTGTCAATACGTTTTTGGGATTCACAAAAAAATTTATACAATAAAATAAGTTATAACGTAAGTTAGAAGTTTACAAGTAATCTCGCGTTGTGGATGTCTATAACAACAGTTGTCACTTGATCATGATTAGGTCATACAATCTTCGTCTGGTTTTAATATTCAATTAACTAATATCGGGTTTAGTTTGCGAAAAAAGGTTTTATTTTCAAATAAGCTGAAACTCGTGAAGAGTGGAAAATAACTCCTTCGCCGGATTTATTGGATAAAGAAAAAAATAAAATAAAAACTCGAATTGAGAACCTCTGCCTGTTTTAGCATTTATTCTCCTGATATAATGCAATATACATTTTAAATCGGTTTCCCACATAACTCGCAAATATTGTTAGAACCAAGTAAGCTAAGAAAAACAATATAATTACTTTCGTAAACGCTATACTCTCGTAACACGAGGCAGAAACCAGACGCTAATAATGCGATTCCTAATTCAATTCCCGTCGTGCCGGATTCTGGTACATACATTGTTAAACTTGCCACTAGATTTATTATCCTATTAATATTATAAAGGCGAAAGTTTGTAAGTATGGATGTATGGATGTTTGTTACTCTTTCACGAAAAAACTACTGGACGGATTTGGATAAAACTTTACAGCAATATAGGTTATACATCAGAATAACACATAGGGTACTTTTTACTGGGAAAACTTCTCACTCCCACGGGATACCGACTTCCACGCGGACGAAGTCGCGGGCGTCCACTAGTTAGATAATATATGAACTAATTTTGAAAACTATTCCGACTCCACAAAAAAAAGGTTCTCATTTTGATCTATATAAATTCTCAGTTTGATAGATATGTATAAACGAGCTTTGCTTCGTCCGCGTGGTAAAGTAACTTTGAGCCGCATTTCTAACGAATATTTATTCATTATATCGTGTGAAATACCTGAAATAAAGTTTCATTTATCAAAATCTTTTCTTAGGGGATGCCTACGTCATGGTAGCTTTATGCATGCAAAGTCTGAGCTCGATCGGTTTAAAATTGACAAAGTTTCATACAAACTTTCATCCCTTATTTTATTCCCTTGGGGAAAGAATTAATATAAATCCTTTCTAAGGGGGTGCCTACGCCATAGTAGCTTTATGCATGCAAAGTTTCAGCCCGATCGGTTTAAAATTGACAAAGTTTCATACAAACATTCTTCGTTTGAAAAGGATCAAAATCCTTTCTTAACGGATGCCTACGTCATAACATCTACCTGCATGCCAAATTTCAGCCCGATCCGTCCAGTGGTTTGGGCTGGGCGTTGATAGATCACTATATCAGTCAGTCACCTTTGTGTTATATAGGTATATTTAGATGTATGCACAATGATCTCGCGTTTGGCTGAAAAAATACAATAGACTTCAATCTCAAAATAGGTAAAAATAATACTTATCTCAAAAGGAACTTACTTCAATAGCATTTTCTTAAATTTGAGATAAGATTTGTCAAACCCCTATGAGATGTAATTTTATATATAACTTTATGAAAATTAAACGTGTTATACGATCAACCTAATTTTGAGATTGAGATAATGGCTTTTCCGATACGAATTCGTTTAAACAGGTATACATAATACACACGGTATAGACAATGTATTTTTAATGAATAAACCGTATTTCTTTTACGTATATTTTATAACCATGCATAAAACGGGCGTAAAATTGTAATTTTATATCGCCGAATACGAATGGAGAGGGGCGCTCATCGAATTCAAATCAAAAACAATTTTATTATGCACACCAAAGCTTTATTGAACAGTAAACTTATTATATAGTTAGTTATTCGGTACATCTACACTAAATAAGTTGAGATAGACCTGTCTGATTCATTGTCCGTCATGAATCAGACAAGTAGATCGCATTTTGTCACTTTTGACCACTCTTGGTCTCAATGACTTCGAATCAACTCGAATAAGGAGAAGGGCTACGCTACGACCCACCGCGCGAATGTGGATGGTTAAGGAGCACCTTTCTTGTGGATGGTTAAGGAGGATGGGCTGTGACCCTCCATACTGGCCCAATACGGATTCGATGGTATTAACGACTGCAAATTCAGCCGAACCAATGGCTTAACGAGCCTACCGAAGCACGGAGTAGTTCGAGATAATCATTTTTTGGTTACCCATCCTATGACCGACCTCAAGGCCATAATTGTATCACATAACCATAGATAAGCTATTGATTTCAATAAAATAGAACAGTCAATAATTTTTTCTTTATATGGAATATCTGGTTTGACTTTGATTTTCTGATATTTTGTAACGATGATAAACACACATGGTTCGTACGCCGCTTACAAAGTCGGTGCAATATAGAAAATGGCCTTTTCTATATTGCATCGGGTCTGGGTGTTTAGTATAGCTAACAACACATCAGATCATACAAATTTCTACATTTGATTATGAACCTTCATGTTTTGTTTTAGATCCCTAAAGAGCTAAAGCGCCGTGGCACTTAATCTCTGTTCGCACTTACTGTTGATTGACTTGTTTCTTTTAATCTGTTTTGTGTTGTGTATTGACGAAACAAATACTTTATTGTCATTAAAAATAATAATATTTATTTTTCATTATTTATGAAGTTATAGACAAGTTCGTGACATTCAATAAAATTGGAAAGTGACATTCACCGTCAACGGCAATTCTGTCGTATGCAGGCGACCATAATGTGACGTCTCAAATACAGTTGCACCCGACCGCTTATTTTATAATAGAGTATAATTAACTTTAACGTCACATTGTTAACTCGCCACAATCTAGATGTATAAATAGCCTAGTTTACGCCAGCGGCTTCGCCCGCGTGATTCATAGTTGTTTAGTGGGATAAAAAGCATGTGTATACCAAATTTTATCAAAAGTTTCGTTCAATAGTTTCGGCGTAATAGACGGACAAACATCCAAACAAAGAAACTTTCACATTTATAATATTAATAGGATTAGGTGTGTTGTATATTTGTACATCAACATACAAAAAAAGGAAACCAAAATATAATATTCAAGTCAGTCAACAAAGGAGTCTTTATTAATATTGAAGGTCTAAAATTTTATTATTTAATTATAATATATTGATTTGGTAATGATATGGTTTTTGTGAATGTCATTACTCCCATTAGAGCTGGTGAGTTTCTTGCTCGTTCTTCTTATCAGCCAAAAGACGTCCTGAACGTGTGGTAGGGAAATATCTTGGACGTTTCAAAAGTCCTTTTAAGAAGTCTATTTTAATACATATTATTTTGACTTTTGTCAAAGAAAATCCGACCCAAAATGATCCACCTATGTAATTTTATTTTTACCTATGTATTACCAAGTATTTTGTTTAAATTTTAGAAGAGTTAGATGGCGTAGTGGTAAGCGCATTCGGTCTACGATGTGAAAGTTATGTTATTTTCACAAGGGCTGGTTATAGGATGGGTGATCAATTTATTATGTCAAGCTCCTCATTCTTCAAAGGACACATTCACCAATCCACACTGAACCTACATGGTGGGTTATGGCACATTATCTCTAAATAAACGATAGGGTTCCCCATGGAAGGTCTATGCCCCAGCAATGTGAATATTAATAGGCTGATAACGAAGATGCTTTACCAATGGTTTTATCATTAAATGTCGTAAAATCAATTTATAAACTAATAAAAGAAATTAAAAATGTTTGCATTCACAATGCTATAAGATTACCTTATAGAAAAACGACTTAAAAATTAGTATCGTTAATCCAAAATGGAATCTCATAACGTGTCGAATGTTAAAGTTAAACTTCTCTTTAAAAATTTTAAATTAGCCACAGTCCGCACTATTGGCGGTGGCCATGTAATCAAATTTAGTTCTCGACACTACCATGAATATTCATTGAACGCGTAGCTATCGTAAATACTGTCGTCCAATACGCGGCATGTTAGCATACATAGACAATTAATTAATTGCCGGCCAGCGTTGTGCACCAGCTGGGACGTAGACACGCGTCAGTGGTCATTAAATTTTACGACACCAACACATGTAGTGCCTTTAATGCTGGATGCAATCGCCATTTAGTGAGCGGACCGTGAATTCAGAATTAGAGCTTTGAAACATTGTTCATTGCTTTAATGTTAATATTTCAGTCAAACTTCTGATATTAAAAAGTTGATATTAGATTGGCGAAAATGTCTTTTCGAATATATGGAGTATGCATAAACTTGTAATAAAATCTTTCTGGCTATACCATATGTATCTGGCTAAGTTCGGTATTATTATGAAAATGAAAAATGTTTATTTCATCATCTAGAAAATGTCATATACATATAGGTTTTGGAGCCTCCTTTTAAGCAAATCTTTGCTTGTATTGGGAGATCCCACTCTCGGAAAAATTTTGTATTTATGTATAATAGTAAAAACAAAAACAAAAAGAGAAGAGAAAAAGAGAACTGTTTTGAATTTTAGTGCATTATTAAAAGTTTAATTTTAAAGAAGATATCCCCGTATTCAAATTAGGAAAATGTGTGATTTTCATCTGTTTTTCTTACTGTAAAAATAATGAAGAAATTCGGTACATTTTAAAATTTTATTACAACACACGTAAAGATGCAATGCAAGCAGCGAAAAAATTGTGACATTTATGGAACTAGTTTTATGCGTTTTCAGCACGGAAATTTTGATGTCAAAGATGCACGTCGCTTCGGTCGCCCTGTTACGGATAAAATGGATGTCCTGTTTGAAAAAGTGGAGCAAGATCGTTATATCAGTAGTATGAAGTAACTAAAGAACTGGGGATTGACCACAAATCAGTTTTAGTGCATTCGAAAAAAGCTGGGTACACAAAAAAATGTATTTTTGGGTAACTCACGAGCTCCCTGAAGGAAACCTAATGAACCATGTACTCATTTGTGATTCTTCATTACGGCGTAATGAAACCGAACCATTTTTGAAGAAGCTGATAACTGGTGATGAAAAATGGATCACGTATGATAAGAATGTGTTAAAAGGTCTGTCAAGCTTCACAGATTGTGGCGAAACCGAAAGGTGATGTGTGTATGGTGGGATTGGAAGGGCCAAGCAGAACCATCGATTCTGAACTCTACTGCGAACAACTGATGAGATTAAAGCAAGAAGTAGAGAGAAAGCGGCCAGAATTAATCAACAGAAGGGGTGTGATTTTTATCATGAAAACGCTGCATCGTTCAGAAACAAATAAGAGAGAAAAAGGCAATGAATGAGTTCGTTTTTGTACGAATAAGTATTTTCTAAATTAACACATTTTGCCAAATAACCATTTTCAGAAAAAAAATATATAAATTTCCTTTGCCATTATAAGTAAATCAAGGCGAATTTTATTATAGGTAATATTTAAAATACCGCAATAGGTTTGGAGATCACAAGAGGGTAGGTACTAATAAATCAAAATGATCTTAATATATTCTCCAAGTGAAATGTTTTCTATTCCAACCTCCAATTTGTATATTCCTTTTCTACCTACGTTGGGTAATCTGTTTCCTCGAATATATTAAAACGTCTTACTTGATCATAAATACGAGATAACAGATCCAATTCTGGTGTAAAAATCAATTTAGATTTCCAAACATTTGTCGTGTATTAAATAGCGCCCTTCATACTCCTCTCTTATCTTTTGAACTTTTGATCTACGACAAATCCAATTCGACAACTAATTTATAATCGACATATGATATCATTACAGTAAAGATAAGCTATACGGGGAATTATACAGAGCACAAAAAAAAGAGTAGAAGTTGCCTAGGTATTTAATAGATTTTCGGTTAGTTGCACAAACGTTCATTAACGCTTAATGACGCTTTTAACCACAAATTAATGTCAAATTTGTTTGGGTAATGTCGCTTTAAACTAATGTCAATTTTAATGGGCGTTTGTGCAACATGCTGATTATCTATTCTTAGGTAAAGAAACTAACTTTCTAGTTACTCGATTACTTAATTACTCGATTGTAAAGAGAGCGTGATCATCGATATCCTTAATTTTATTAGAATGGTGACACTGACTTTGACAGTTCGTTAATAAAAAGCAAGTTGCCGCCATTTTGGGAGAAATTCTGTTTCGGATCGCCGAGAAGTAAAGACATCTGACGACATCACGCTCATCTCGTTATATTTTCGTGTGAAAAGTGATAAAATGGAACAAATCCACGTTGGTATACACGCCTGCAGTGTTATTTTAAAGATAGTCCTCCGATATGAACGATCTATTTGGGCTTCGTAATAGGCCTCTCTGACTACCCGCCCTTATATATAATATTTTTAATTTATTAATACTTACGACATTCTTCGGGACCAGACGTCCATTTTGGAACGGAGGTTATAGTACCTCGTTTCACTCTATTATTATAGCGTCATGAAATAATTGCGTCCTTGTCTATACTATTTTGCAGGTAACTTCATATGGTTGATGCTACTTGTGAGTTTCGTGCAACAATATCAGTTTGCAAGAAGGCAGGATGTATATCGCAACGATTTAAGAAGATATACCAGCAGCTCTTGACCGGCACCTCTTAGAGGTCGAGTGTAAAAAGAGCAGCTTCCGTAGAAATATAATAAAAAAAAATGCAATCACCGGCGTCATATTTCGTTGGTCGTCTGTATCCAATCGGGTATGCGCACCAATTTGTCTTTACTATTTGAAAGAATTATTTACTTAGAAGCACACTAAAGTAACACCTAGACCTTTCAACATGACGACCTTTAATCGTATAATTTATGCAAAATACTAGAATTAAGAAACTTTGCACGAATTGAATATATTTAAAAATCTAGTAGGTGATTGCGAGAATGATGAGGCATTGTTATGTTAGTTAGAAGATAGAACTTAAGCTATTTCACTTTAGTTAAGTGATAAACCTCACCTTAGCTGTCTCAAGAAACTCGTTACGTGAGCTCGTGACTTGCAAATTCAAAGTTACGAATGGAGACGAAGGATCACCACACGTAGAAAATAGAGAAAAATATTTTATGTATTATTATATAGACTTATAACTAAGCACTTTCAAATTGATGTACAAGCCTCTCGGCTAGAGTTATTCAATTTTTTTATTATATATGTAAATAAAGAGTACTTTATTTAAACTACCTTGCGTGAGTACTGATGTTTTGCGATTTACTTTTGTGGTATTTATTTACTCTTTTAGAAATATGATTATATTTTGAAATGATAATTATCAGTTTATTATTATTAAGTTTATTAAGTTAATATAAAAGGGACTAGTGAAATAAAAGCATTAAATGTTGTTTCTCTTTCAGGTAAGATTTGTAGATATAAGATTTATAAAATATTGTAATCATTTGTTGCTCAATAAATAATTCTCTTACAGAGCAATGCAATTATTTATTTATTTCCAAGAAATCCTATAAATTAAATAAGAAACACATTACATATATATATATATATATATTATAATAGTGCACTATTGACGTTTTAAAGATCGCTTGGAACTTGGAAACTTAACGATAACTTGGAAATGGAAAATGAAAGAAACATCACTGGATAGCTGGAAGTTGATTTTTGATGCGTTAGTATTGATTGTCGTAGTTTTCTTAGCAGCAAGATTACTTAGGCATGTTCCATTTATTTTTTAATTGGCAGCTCTTCAGTCGCATCCCTTGCAACAATGTTCAATGGAATAACGGGTATGCAAAGATGTCGCACATCAAGTAGAGAACAATACATTTGATATAGCGGGCGCTCGCCGTAACAGGCATACCATGACTGCATAAATGCATTATGTTAGACTGGACATTTTGCTCTTAAATCAAACTTTACCTATTTTAATAGCCAAACTTATAAAGCTATAATGTTTTTAATTTCATAATAAATACACGCAAACTTTTTTGGTAATCCATATTCAAAATTCTCAGTGTAAACTAATCTAAGTCAAAAAAGGTTTGCTAAGCAGATGACCAACACTTTCTGTTTATATTATGCATTATTGATGAAATAAATCATAGTTTAGGCGAAAAGGCTATTATTCTTGTAACAAGGTCGGCATTTAGAAATCAATCAATCTACGACGTTAAAAGAGTCTTCATTTCGGAGGTTCGGTCAATGTACAAAAAGGACTTTTCTATATTGTCTCGGTGTTGTGTTACATTCGTTGTCACAGATACTCCATAATACGGAGGCTTTAGCTATCATGGAATCTTAGAAATGCTTAGATGTTGTATTATATTTATTTATTATACCTAGATTATATTTACATTGATTTACATAATAATCTACACACTGGTTGCTCGGTACAAGATGCGTTCTCATATAGACGAAGTTTTAGATTATATAATACATGTCTATATGATCTAAGTTTGAAGGTAACTCGTGCATTCGTTAGAGTTACGACGCGTCACGAGCAGGGATCGCAACGTACCGTGAAATTTTCTTGTTCTCGTTCAGAATTTATAAGTAACAAGCAGACTTTTAACTGTTTTCAAGTACCTGGTTCAGGACGCTAGACATGTTATTTGAATGATATAGTTATAGAGAGCGAACATAGTAAAAATGCATTACGGAAAGTAGCGCCAGTGATAGGAAAACAGAGAGGGAATAATATATTGGTTTGCGCATTAAGCCGTTCTGGTGTGTTTTTTTTATTCCCAATGTCAGTCCTTTCTTTTTATTACGACTATTTTAAAATACCTAATACTAAATAACGCAACAGAGCATAATGTTACTTGTGTAACTAACATTAGTAAAAGCGCACTACTTTGAAATAAATAATGGCATCAAATAGCAAAAATAAGGTATTCAAAAGACTCGTATGAGAGCTAACGATTTAAAAGAAAACGTTAACTTTAACATCGTCGTTACGTATCTACAATGAAGTATGATCGTAGTGTAACAAGATCAAGGCCAGCGCTGAAGCCTTCACTTGCTAGATCTTTACTTTTAAAAGTCGCTTTAAGAGGAATCTGATTGTGAACAAAGAAACTATTTTTATAACGAGAAAATCGCATTATTTCAGTAAAAAAGATTATTTTCCTGAAAAATTCAACATTATTGAATTGCTTCTCATAATCATTGCATTTTTTATTGTTAAAATAGACACTTCACATTACATAGGTTTTCAGGTGTCACTTCCAACAGGGGGTATCGCCAGATTTCTAGCGGGTAGCTCTTTAATATATTTGTGGCGTATAGTTATTGTAATAAAGCCTATAACTGCATAGCAACTTTAGAATAAAAAAATACATGTTGACGGTTTGACGATTTAATGAACACTGCAAAGAGAATTTAAGTAATCCTTTATAATCATTTGTAATACAATATACTCTATGACTTAACAATAAAAACTCAACAATATTATTAACTCTCATCTATCCACATTGGATCTGCGTAATGTATGGGTTACTTGCTCTTTTTGTAATTTTTTTCTATGTTCGACAAAAAATTGAATCTAATACTCAAAACTCGACCTCCTCCAATATTTACTTGAGATTCAATAGCTTATTCACAACCGAGGGAAATATGTTCTATAAATCAAACGTTTTTCAAATAAATACTTCGTTTTTCATGTTTTAATTGCTTTAAAAATAAAAGTTAGTAGAAAACGCCTAAATGTTTCAAATTCGGCATTTATATTTAATTTGGGCAGTGATTAATACATTACGATGAATTAACTATACTAAACATCATTACCAAATCTTATTCCGATCAATCCTATTTAAAGCGATCAAACAGAAAATGAAATAAATATCACAGAAACTTATTAAAGGTTCAGAAAAAATCCGTCAGACCGGACGCAGAAAACCATTTAGAAAGTTGGCTCCCGTTCCGCAATCGTAAGCGAGCCCAACATAAAACATCGAGTAACCACTTGGATGCACATTTCCGCACATAACCGGATAAAAGGAGATTAAACCGGCATAAACCAGCCACTATAACGAGCCAAAGGTTTTTGACGGCCAATGTTATTGCTTCTATCAAAACAATAGTTTGGAAATTCTAAGATCTGTTAGTTTTTTTTACTTACCTGTCTGGCACAATATCGCTTTGGATTAAATTTTATATGTATAATGTCGCTGAAGTTTTTTTTTTATTTAAAGTAAATTACAATATGAAATTGTATTTTTTTTTGGTGATTAAGTAGGTAGTATACTAATAGAAGTAGTAGAATATTAAACATTCACTTGAAAGTACAATTAGAGTAGAGCAGATCTTATTTTATACAGAATATTCAAGTAGTTGGCGATTCAGTAATGATTTATTATACAAAATATTATTGATGGAAAATAGATTGCAAAGACTTTATCTAATGATGTCGGAAACAAAAGTATTTTTCCATTCTATCTAATAATTTTTTACTATAATTTAAATAATTTATATATTTCGTACATATTAGATCTATTTTGTAGTAGTCTCTCTCTCAACTCTCAATTATCATTTTACTATAACTTAAATAATTTGTATATTGTTTACATATTAGATCTATTTTGTAGTAGTCTCTCTCAATTATCATTTATTCTTTCGTCAAGCAACACATTTGTTTGTTTATTTTTATTGACATTGATTGTGTTAGGTCCCACCGTAATCAATTTTGTTTAGATTTTTATATAAGACTATTATATTAAAATGCTTTTCAATGAGTTCGATGACAAAATTGTTATGTTCATATCGTTTTCTAGGAACTTAGTTATCATGCGTAGGGGTGACAGGCACCCTTATGCAATTTTTCTGTCATGATCGAATTGTAACTTTATTTTGGAATAGGTTTACTGACTTGTTATATTATGTTTGCAACTGGTTAAACTTTCCACCATAAAATGTATTCTGGATGTATTTTTATTGTAGTATTATTCTAGTACATACTTCTGTCCTTGTTTTGATGTGTAACTATGTTCGTTTACGATATTTTTTTCATACTATTGGTATATTCAAATATTACAGTCGATTAAAACATCGACATTTACTTTTTCACGCGATTAATCCTCAATTAAATCGATTATTGTTTAGTGATATCCCGATATCTATCATTAAATTAAGGAGCTTCGTTAAAGACAACTCTGTGTTTTAATTTTTCCCCCGTTGTTGTTTTAAAATAAATAAAATCTAATTATTTATTGGTCATATACTCAAAAAGTTACACTCAGCAAGTAATTTACAATATACATTTAAAATTAAATACTAAGGTCTAAATCATCCAAGTATATACTTACTAAATAGTGGTTAAGTTCAACTAAAAACTACAAAAAAAAAAACAAGCTTTTCAATACAAGCTATAGTAATATTGGTACCTGAACTTGGGTTGATAAATCTATCCCTATGTGACAAGAAACAGTGTATCATATCATTGGTGTTGTGGTCTGAATTTCGATTCGAGCACACCATGTTTTGATTAATCTAGCCTTGTGTTACAAATCTGTTCCAACTCTGCGGGCCTTTACCCAAGCTATTAAGTAAGTCGTTTATCTTTTTAAACTCACACGATTTGTATACATTATAATTATATGCAATCGGGTCTTGTTCGTGCATTTTTTTAAAACAATTATTTACCTCGACGTTTCGGCTACGTTACAGCAGCCGTGGTCACGAGGAGACTGGAGAACTGGCGGGTGTCGTCTTCTGATTTTAGTTGAGGGTAATCCGGTAATAATGTTTTTAACTGATTTTCAGATGTACCCTCCACTTGATTTTATTATACGTAAAGGTGGCGACACACTGCACTTACGGTATCCGAGAATATTGTTCGTGGTTGTTTGCGATCGCGACACTTATACATTTTTATAACCGGATTCCACGTTGGTGAGAGTTTATATCCACTTTCCCGGTTGAAATTGTTGTGTTTTTTGATTTCAACCGCTTCACGAACAATCCTTGGATAGTAATGTCGTTCAGTGGAAAGGACATGAGGTGTATGTAACTCGATCCAGTGGTTTGATCCAGATGATAATAAGTGCTCTGCAATCGCGGACTTCTCCACTTGACGATTTTTGACCGCTGCTATGTGTTCTCTTACACGTTCGGCGATAGTCCGCTTCGTTTGTCCGATATATGAACTACCGCAGCTGCAGTCAATTTTATAAACGCCAGGTTTTTGGTAAGGAATACTATCCTTTGGTGATCGCAATTGGTGTGACATTTTTGATAAAGGAGTAAAAATGGTGTCTATAGAAAAATTTTTCCTCAAAATGGAACCAATTTTGTCCGTTACCCCCCTTAACATAGCCTAAAAATGCCCGTTGCCTGGGAACCTTAGGTAGTCTTTCCTTACACCTTCGGATAGGGTATGACCCCCTTGCGCTGTATCCATTTTTCCTTAGCACGTCCTGTACATGGGACATGATTTTTACTCCTTTATCAAAAATGTCACACCAATTGCGATCACCAAAGGATAGTATTCCTTACCAAAAACCTGGCGTTTATAAAATTGACTGCAGCTGCGGTAGTTCATATATCGGACAAACGAAGCGGACTATCGCCGAACGTGTAAGAGAACACATAGCAGCGGTCAAAAATCGTCAAGTGGAGAAGTCCGCGATTGCAGAGCACTTATTATCATCTGGATCAAACCACTGGATCGAGTTACATACACCTCATGTCCTTTCCACTGAACGACATTACTATCCAAGGATTGTTCGTGAAGCGGTTGAAATCAAAAAACACAACAATTTCAACCGGGAAAGTGGATATAAACTCTCACCAACGTGGAATCCGGTTATAAAAATGTATAAGTGTCGCGATCGCAAACAACCACGAACAATATTCTCGGATACCGTAAGTGCAGTGTGTCGCCACCTTTACGTATAATAAAATCAAGTGGAGGGTACATCTGAAAATCAGTTAAAAACATTATTACCGGATTACCCTCAACTAAAATCAGAAGACGACACCCGCCAGTTCTCCAGTCTCCTCGTGACCACGGCTGCTGTAACGTAGCCGAAACGTCGAGGTAAATAATTGTTTTAAAAAAATGCACGAACAAGACCCGATTGCATATAATTATAAAGTCGTTTATCTTCATATTTACATATGAATCATATAACAAAGTCACCACGTCTCTTTATTTGTACGCGATAAACTTAAAAAACTGGCATACGAATAGGCATACTCATTTATAATAAAGCTTTAATATAATTTAATAGAAGATGGAAGCAATTAAATGTATAAACATTTAAATGTATATGTTAAATGGTCGGAATAAAATATGATTATCAATATCCTTCTAGGTACATAAAGCAGCATAAAGATCTAAATATCAGATATCAATTTTGAATTTTATTGTTAATAAACCAAGGACTGAAGGTTGAACTTGAACTTGACGTGTTTTTAACTGTAGGTATGTATAATTATATAAATGACAAATTAATAATGTATTTGTATTGAATAATGAATAAATTTAAATCGTATATATTTAATCCTATGAAACTGAAATTTGTATGAGAATCAATAAAAGGCTTTTTTATTTTATTTTTATTTATTTATTATATATAATTATACATACAAAACTGGGGCAGGTTGATATTATAAAGTATTCTACCTTTATACAATCAATAGCAAATTTAATTATTCTAAAATATTAATTTCTCTGGTCGGGATTAAACCTCACCTAATTTATATTTATCAAAGTTGAAATAAATAAATAAATTAGTTTAAGACAATTCCCAAAGCAAGTAGCCAAAGCACTTGTGTCACGAAAATCTGACACAACGAAGGTACCACAACACCCAGACCAGGGATAATATAAAAAAAACATGTTCTACATTGCACTGATCGAGAATCAAGCCCAGGACCTCAGAAAGTAACCATTAACTTTATTTCGTGTCATCAACATTATATTATAGCATAAACTTTAACGATTATATATTTATATATATAAATATCCGTACTATATAAATCCAGGCACCGAAAAGTTTACAAGATTTTATTATTTATTTTTATATATTATATTATATATTTTAATACTTACATGTTCTAGTTATTTAAAATGTCTATTCTGAG
Organism: Diatraea saccharalis; assembly: GCA_918026875.4. Classification (NCBI taxonomy): domain Eukaryota; kingdom Metazoa; phylum Arthropoda; class Insecta; order Lepidoptera; family Crambidae; genus Diatraea; species Diatraea saccharalis. The sequence continues at coordinate 28,028,319 of OU893338.1, forward strand.
GGGATTATTAGAATACTGACACTTTTATTAAGTTTTGACACTATAACACGTAAATACATTATAAATTTTTAAATTAAAACTTTATCTTTTAAAACCACGGTATTTCTATAATTTGAATTATCACTTTATATTTGTCTTTTATTGTAGTCAAATTAATATATTACATTTTTGCATTCTTTTGAATGCATTTTTGCTATAACTATACCTATATATCTATATCATCACAGCATATGCCTTACGGGGTAGGCAGAAGAGATCGAGTGCCACAAGGCACGGTCGTTATAGACGGAGAGCTCGTGACAAAAATATGCAAGAGCTTTCTAAAGCTTGATATTTCAGTAAGTTGAAGTATTAATGGTATAGATCACTCAGTAGCCAGAGCGGATATCAGATGCAGGAATACCTAGTAGTAGCGCACGTTTAAATATGTACAAGGGACCATATTTGACAAGAGTTTCATAATAGTAAAAGGGTGCGAGAAGCACGTTCTATTAAAAATACCCAGTTAAAAAAAATACTACTCAGACTGCACGATTATGGAACCTTGCGACTCAGCACGTCTCCGAAGTTGTTGTGAAACTTAACTCCGAGGTGTTCCAACACCTGGGGAGCAACCGACTAACTCCTCTAGCTATAACTCCAACTCCAATATGAATCGTAAAATGAAACGATATATCTTCATAATAATCGCTAAGATGTCGTATCCTGTGGCTAGATTTCTTGAAGCGGTCACACTCCTGGTTCCCACCCCGAGTACTGACTGATGTAATACACTTAATACTTCAACTTACTGAAATATCAAGCTTTAGAAAGCTCTTGCACATTTTTGTCGTCTCCTCCACTTGCACATGCTTAACGGTTTGTCGCGCCAAATAAAATGACAGGTTTATAACCACTGATGAATCCAATTAAGTTTTTTTTTTAATATGTACACAATTCTTTTAAATAATTATTCGAATCGATACTTTCAACAAATCTGTAAGATTTATTTTATAAAAATATGTCTCTTGTGGCAAGCATAGTTTTGATTGCCAATAGATTATGATGCTAGTGGTCAAGAAATGTCAATCTAAAGCATAATAATTTATCTACAACATAAAACAAACATGTAAACCCTAACAGGAGTATTTAGCTTTACAGCATAATAATTTAATTTTATATATATTTGGCATGTGTCCCAGCGACGCAAATAAGCAAAACCTCAGCTCAGAGGTATGTTTGCTCAAGGAGGGCAAAACACTGATTTGCAACCTCTGCCTGAGGCACGAGACATGTGCACCGAAACCATACAGAAAAACCATTTAAATATTTTTCGCAACACCAAGGAGATTAATATCTAGCTAGGTATGATATTTATATATTTTCATAATATAAGTGTATAACAAGATATATATAATTTGATTAATATTAATAAAAAGTTATTTATTTCAAGCATTGACACTCATATACACAACCATAAGTTAGATTATACAAATAAATAAAATTGAAAATTAATATATTCATTAAAAAATATAATAAAACTACAATAACCATTATGAATAAAATATTGAATAACTTTTAATATATTCGGCATTCATATTAAAATAATAAAAGATTCGCCTTCGTGAAAATATTTATAGTTCCAAAGTTATTTTTTAGTTTTATATAAATTACTAAAGTTCGTACTAATAACGATATAAGGCATACAATCGTACTGATCAATATTTAATCTATCGTTAAGTATCGTAACCGATTGTGACGGGTCATTACGTGGCATCGGTCATTAGCTGCAAGTAACGACCAGATGCTACCTTCAAAATTAATGCTCGATTAAAAGCACCATATCCTGTTTGTTTTAGATCACATCTGGTCAAATAATCAAATTGTGTGTTATATTTCTTCATCTTACCTGAAAGCGAAAGAAAAATATATACATAACAAATCTCTTATATTAGACTTGCTATGTCATGTTCCTTACTGAAAAACCTAAGGGAGAACATAAATTTATGAAATTTTCTCGGCAAATAGTTTTCTTTAAATACAACGACATTCATTTTTTAATTTTCTATGACAATTAATTAATACGTAATTATCATATACATATTCAAAACTTTACTTAATTTTTTTTTAATACGCTACGATAATTTACTACGCAGACACGAGATTTTATGAGATTTTTTCTTTAGTCCTGTGACTGTAACGTCCGAGCACGTCACAGTACTATGGCGACTTATGGCAATTTGTCTAATGGTGGAGGTGGGTGGCGCAATGAAATAAACTGGTAGAACTCCTCAGTCTTGATTTATTTTCAAGTAGTATTACAATTTAATCACTTACAACCAAATATTATGATGCTCACTCTAAGCTGGTCTCGATCAGAAAGGAAGACTATTCACCAGCAAAACACGAACACGCGAATTCGAATATGAAAAAGTAATAATTTGAAATATTAACGGCCAGCACTTGACCATAAACCGTCCGAAGAGTAAACCCTACCTATAGTAATGTGCTCGGACGTTACAGTACCTACATGCGAATCGTTATCCTATTCTCCCAGTTTGACATATTATCAGTTATACCTCTATAGGTCTCTATACGACTATTCGTTACGGGCGTTATTCTACACGTGTTCGGATCATCCTCAGAGGACTGATAAATATAGTAATTTGTTAGTTATCGTTATGTGTTTCCGCAAAGTAACGTTGCACTCTATTAATTACTGAAATATTAGATAAGCATAACCTTCATTAACTTAATTTTGTTTGTGTTTGTGTATAAAACAAGAAATATTCTATTTATATATCTATCTATCTATCAGTCTTAAATTGACATGAAATTCTTATTTATTTGCACAATTTTTTTAAAATATACTTATATAAACTAGCATATAAATAAACGAACGAAAGTTTTTGTAGCTCAAATTTGATCTATGTTGCTTGGAAATGGATTTAAAAGAACGTTTTTGAAAGAGCTTTTGCAAAGTGCATAGTTGAAAGGTGGAAAGATGCATGATGCTAGCCTTTTTTATTGGTTAACAGGAAAAATACCTTAAGCTTCTAATCAGAGTTCTCCAGCTACAAGGACTTGCTGTGAGAGAAAGCGTGGCTGGACTACCTAATAAAGGTTTTTTTATCTGCGGTGCAATCTCACTAACGGGTGAAGGACGAATTCGGAACTAATCTACAAATCATACCAAGGTGCTAGCTTAGGGTTTTCTTCCTTTGAAACTTGTCGAAAATAAAAATAAATTTAGTACAAAAAATTATACAAAAAATTATATCCTAATTATACACGGTAGTTATATAACTTGGATTTTTAAATAAAAGCAACCAAGAGTCTATTAAAAGAAAAACCTTGCTCAAAAAGAAAAGTTTCTGCAGCTAACTCGTTGTATCTGAAACTGTAAATGTCGAATAGCACACATTATTTCACTTGTTCAAAACTTATTCCGGCTGATCTCAGCTGGGAAGGCTCCGTGAACTCACAAAGGTCGCAAACTAGCATCCGGCTGGCATTAAGGTAACAATTCTCAACTGAGAAACGCGGAACACTGACATTGGGATATTTTAAAAAGTTTGAATTTAAAAAAAAGACGTGAACTAACCGTACTGTTTACAAAAAGCAAACTTTTTAGTTGCCCAAGTGTTTCGTCGATTTATATTGAAAGACTACAAACGTTTTATAAATGATACTTTGATAGACTAGTAACTTTAATTGAGTTGCATCGGTAATTGTAAAAGGTCGTTTTGTGTGGAGTGTTATAACGAGCTTGAATGTCATTCGTATGTCAACAGTCAACAGTATTATGTCAAAGAAGTATTATAGTAATTAGTACTTCGCTGGTATAATATCAAAGCTGGTACTTCTATTAAAATTCGGCAAATTCGTACATTCCGTTGAATACCGAGCGTATGTTGCGTGCGTGCGTACACAATGGACGTCCCCTTTTAAATGCGTTACAGTAATCTCCTGCACCTCGCATGCGTTTATTATTTACCAAATAAAATGCCTTTATTTATAATGCATGGGTTTTAATACGCTACCCGCTGCTCTCCTTCGGTCGTCATTGTCTAATTGCAGTGAATGGAATCTCTTCTTGAACCTATATTACTTTGTAGAAGCATTCGTGGAAGATTCAAAGGATGGACCTTTGTTCAAAGGCAAAGGTACGCTACCGTTTCTATTGCTTGGAGATCAAAATACATTATGAATTGATATTCATAATGTATTTCTTAAAGGATATCTTATACGATTTTCTTGGTCGAGACACTTATGCGCTATATACATGTATCTCGACCAATATCGAAATAATACGAGATAAATAATGCAAACACAGATAACACGCATCAATTACTGGAATTGCGCATTCATATAGAACCAGGTAGAGCATTCAGTTCGCTACACAATCATTGCACATCGATACAAAGATGTAGTGAATAGAAAGATAAATAACGCTCCCAGAGGCAGATACAAAGCAGTGACGTCACAGGTTATACGAGCCCACAATGGTGACGTGCTACATTCAGGGTACAGCGATGAATACAAGTGCAGACAACGCGGTGCGGCGCGCCTCCGATTGATTGTCACTGGTACACGTGTTGTGCACAGAGGTGTTAGCGAAACAATAGAGCGAGTGAGATATAGGTTTGTAAAGACATCCATATAACAATATGAAACTGAGTTTTTCTAGTCAAATTAATATACTTCTTTTTTATAAATGACCGTATCGTCATTCTATGTAAATAGAATATTCTTCATTTGAATCAATGATGAAACGCTAATTCTGAAATAAGTATATAATTGAAATCCAAAATTTAAAAGAAGAACTAGAAATAAAACAAGTTATGCGAAAATCGGCATACTCATGATGCCGATTTGGTAATACAGCTATTCTACGGATATCGCCACTTTTAAAATACCTTGAACTAATTTTCCACCCGCGCGGTCCTGTATAATAATTTAAAAACTTCCCTTTTGAGCCATCCTATATATAAAAAACAGCATCAAAATCCGTTGTGTAGTTTTAAAGATTTAAGCGTACATAGGGACAGACAGACGAAAGTGACTTTATTTATACTAAGTATTGATAATTATATTTTATAATGAAACTTAACAATTTTATTAATACCAAGAAAAAAGTAGATTGAAATAGTAAGGCACTCTATATAAAATCTACAGAGATTTTCTATCTCTACATTATAGAGTATACTCAATTAAAAATTACATCCACATTCAACGAAATTCATGGAAATATTAATGAGCGAATGTTTGAATAATAACAAAACTCCTATTTCCGAATGCTATTGGTAAAAGCGCCGTTAGAACTTTTATACTGGAAAGCTGGAAATGCCAATCCAAAAGCTTTCTACCGGGAAATAACAGGCAATATCGACGATGTTTATTTGAGTAAGGTAAATAGTGTCCAAGTTGAATGAATGACCGAATCATGTATGAGAAAACAAATGAAAGGTAAGGTGAAAAAAAACTGCTTTTGGTATGATTGAAATATAAAAACTAGGCAGTAATGACTAATGTAACATGGATGTCACTTTTACAACTAAATGGGATTTCTATAGATTACGAAAATGTTACGCTTAATGTTTATTTTCAATTTGTTTTTTTAGTTTATTTTCAATGAAAATAATTAATCGTATTCTGAGTTCACCAGTACTCAGTTTAATCGCAGACCGGAGCTCATTCAAAGCGTGTATCGTCCTGTATATTGATGGACTTTAACGACATCGTAACGTGCGAAGGCTTTATGTTTGTTCACCACCTTGAAACCGAGTACATCACTCATGCTAAAACTGTTTATTTTTCAATAACACAGACCTCCCTGAAAGATTTTTCCCCGACCACAGATACACGATATATCCCTGCTTACAAAGTTAGGTGAAAAAAGAAAATATTTTCATGTGAAGGTCAATATTAAATACTCGTTAAGTATCGCATGTGGTTATAATTCATTGTCTGAATTAAATCAATCGTACGATGAACTTAAAAAGCCACTATTCTCTTTAAAATCTTAATCGAATCTCATAAGTAAGATAATGATCATACGATAGGCTCGATGTTTTATAACCTGCGATAAAAATTATGCTATATAATAAGGCGCAGCATTGATGATCACCATGCGATTTATTATAACGTCGATTAAAACATTGCACGATAATATTAACGCAAGACACAATCGCAGCATTTATGTCGCTTTTGAGGTAATGCCAATTTGCGATCCCTAATTAATGTGTAATACAAAACCCCTGTTGCATAAGAGTTGTAAACATTTGTCCCTAAAGTTGTGCTCACACCTGCACAGTCCAGGGTAAAAACTAGACATTGAAAAAGTTTTCCGAAGAAAAAGTGAAAGTAGTTCTGTTAAGAAAATATTTGTGTAGTGTGAGTAAGTTCTCTCCTCATAAGCGATTACGTGTTGTGAAAACATGTTCTTTGTGTAAGTTTGAATTGAGTTTTTTTGTTGTTGTTCGTGTCCTTTTGGGACGCGTAAACCATCACACATATGAGTATTATTCTTATCTCATAGACTTGAGCAGAGCAGAAACACATATATGCCTAGTAATTAACTAAGTCGCTACACATTAATACGTTATCATTAGGTTAAAAAAAATCTAATTGAGAAAAAAAAGAAAAAAAACTGAGAGACCGATCATTTCATTTCATTTCAGAGAGGATTTGTAACATTCTATATTTAACAGGAATGATGACTGGGTAAAAAAAATGCAATTCTATTTAGTCCGTCAGCCACATAATACAAAAATATTAGATACGTATTTTTTTTTTACTTCAATTTAACAAGAAATAGCTTAGATAACAGGCATTAAAGTTGAGGAGTGGGGGCTCGCTACGTCACAGTTGAGTAGAAAACGTACTCTAACGTGACGTCATGCGAAATTTCAACTCAATATAACGCCGTAATTTTATGATTGCGAAAAAAATTAAAAAATACCTGTTTAATATTTTTTAACACTCTACCTGACGGACAAACAAACAAAAATTAGTCATCATCCCTATTCTCTCAAACTCAACAGCAATAAGTTACGTTATCTGAGAGTCAGATAATACGACCTTAGTTAAATTTAGACCTTAGATAATAATAATTGTCAAGTCGAAACTTGATAACGAGTGCGTCTAAAAATTCTTCGAAAATTCGTAATTTATTATACCAGTCCCACGTTATACCCAAAACGACTCAACGTAATATTTTGTACATTGCAACAACAGTAATCTAGACGTGAGCAGCTTTTACTAGTTCCTTTGGTTAATGCCAAAATAAAAAACTAGTAATTATGATTGAATCACAAAATTTAAAGGTAAATTCTTACTTATAGACTTCGGTATTCGCTGAAAACTCAATTACAATCGTATAATCATAATTTGTTCATGAAAGTTTATTTATTTATTAAATAAATGAGCAGTTACATATAACACTTCCTGCCAAGCGTTGCGTATGTCGTCATTTATTTAGATATTAAACAACAGCATTGTATGCATATTGCACAGATTCCAAGATGTACTAAAGCACTCGTATTATCGAGTATCTGAAATAACGTAGGTACCACAACACCCAAACCCGAAACTATATTGAAAAGTTTATTTTCTGCTTTGACCAGACCGGGAATCAAAGCCAGGACCTCAGATATAGAAACTTTGATTCATCGCACAAGTTTAGTATGAGCGTAGACCACGCAAAGCGGGCCAGATGTAACAGACGCTTATAGTTACTAATAAATAATTGAAGCTAATACACGATAATTCTCCAGCCTATAATCTTCTTTTGTGTCTGATTGACGGAAAACAGGGATAATGATACTGGAACCTCCATCTACTTTGGAACATACCTAAGGGTAATCTTGTAGTCACCCAACTCAAACTATGTTCTTACTTTACATTTAACTTTTTGCCGCTTTTAATATTTTTTGTTTCCTTTATTCATTTTATAACTTGCTAACTACAACATAATTCAATGGTGTATTAAAAATTAAAAATGGTTTATTTAAAAAATGTCTTTTAGAACTCCTCGTAATTAGTAGTTAAATAAATATGGGTATAAGAGCAATTCGCAATGAGATACATAGAGATAGTCTTTACGCCCAACCTTAACTAAATAATGACAAATGTGCAGTGAAATCATCCGCAGGCGTCCCTTTGAAAATTTCAGCCCTTCAACCGCGATGAAATATGAGGGTCGGTGTTGCAATAATTTTTACTTTTCACTAATTGGTCAACTCTGCCACTGCTAATGAATTGCTTCGCGTTGCGAGCCTTAATTTTAACATGTAAGCGGTTGGAGCACTTAATTTAACCGTTTTTCAAAATTAAATACCGAGTCAAAGGTTTTAGGAAAGGAATGTAATATGGAACGTTAAATATTAAACGAACGCAAAACGTGAAATAAATATGTTAAGGTTACTAACCATCTTAAAGTATTTTTATTTCAACTAATTTAATTTAAATAAATATTTCTTTTCGTTGCAATTAGGTTTATTTGCAAGAGAATGGTTACAAATATTGTGAAGTAGAATGCACGTAAATTCAGCCGCTTAATTCTGAGCTTTAGTGAGCTTGCAGCTTAAACTTACCGGAATATTCGGTATGTTCAGTGAAAATATCTCAGCGGAAAGTAAAACGACGAAGGAACGGCATGTAGCCAGCGCCGCATTATGACGAACCAATATGCAAATGACGAACACGGTAGCTACTAGCAGCAGAAACATGAATGAACGGTTTGAACTATTGGTACACGTACACGAAATAGTAGCGCGACAAAATACTGGTTGTACTGGAGGACATCATTCTTTAAAACTACTCCTATATACTGTTTTCTGTTTTACACGTTATTTTAAACAGATATACTTAATTGTTGAGATTAATGATATGATTAAATGGTATCTACAAATAGACCAAAAAATGAAAATTAAAAGCTAACTTAAAATTTTAGCCATGGTCATTTGCCCTCTATCTCTAATCAGGCTCGTGCTCTTGAAATTGATATTCGATATTTCGTAAACCATTTTATTTGTATTTCGTTAAGATATATATCAATGTAACTTTGTGAATGCAAAAATTTATCGATTGGAAAAAGCCGTTGTTAAAAATACAAAATAAGAAATATTAAGTGGAGTAGTTGCCAGTTTTATATTTATTCTAACTACAGATACATTACTTATAACTTCGGTTAATTTTCATTTCCTTTTGTATGAAGTTCCTTTCTACTTTTCCAAGTATTTTTATAAATTACTCAATTATTATTTATTAATTTATGAAGCTGGAACAGTCGCAATGCGCTGTTAATAGTACTGAAACTTATCCAGACACTCAGACATTTGACTCTAATAAAATTTTGCATAAGTATGCATGAGCTTATGCCAAATTACAATCTCGGATCTAAGTCGCGGATAGACCATAATGAAGCTGTAGGTTATTTCTTATTTACTACATTACTTAAGAACCATAATATATTTTTTTATTGCTATAGATTAAGTAAAATATAGTCCAATAATGGCCATTTCACCATTGCCTGTGAGTTGGATGATTTTATCAACAAAATGAATAAATACTTTTTGACTGATATCGTAACTTGTAACATCTTATATCACTGAATATTGTTTTCTATTGGCCTAATTTGAGTCAAAGATCAGTCTGTTAGAACATCTTGAAGAAAATAATTTGAAAAGGTTAAATTCTACTATCTTTTTTTTCTCATAGCTCGTTTGATGAGGGCATTTTCGCAATTAAAAGACCAGGATCACATCAACCAATTAGTGTGAGTGTTACGGCTGTTGCGAGAAAATAAACAAGGCAATTAATGTTGCGAGAATAGATATTGCTTAATTGACCTAGAGTTTTAACTTTCCTGTTAAGCTTGGACATCAAAGTGCAACTTTGATTGTTACTAAAATAGAAGTATTTTAACTATCTCCAGATAAATGAACTGGAATGGAAGCAATGACTTTCTACTATAAGGATATTACGTCTTTTCGATAAGGCTACAAAAGCACGGATTTTTTTTTTTAGGATTCTTTACCTTTATTAAACGGGAACCCTTATTACTAAGACTTTGCTATCTATCTGTCACCAACAAATAATAAAAACCAGAATAAAATAAATATTTTTTGCTCGTTTCCAGTAAATAATCCTACGTGCGCGAGTTTCGCATTTGGCTGGTTTTATTGTCAACTTTGTTGCGTTATACTAGAAAAGTTATATTTAAAATATAAGTACATAATTTAAAAAAATAAACAATTTCAAAGCAAACCACTACCAGTGTATCTAACTCGATACCTACGATGCGTGCTAAATTACATATCAAAAAGTGCTAAATTAATACACAATTGTTCCCAAAAAATTTAATTTATAAATTCTTTAAAATTGCGCTTTCGGATTCATTGTATTTTCATTTATTTAGTCGCTTGTTTAATATGTGTTAATTCGACATAAATACATAGTTTTCGTATTTTGGTGTAAACGCAATATTACCTATAATAACTAAACAAAAACTTGACCGATTTGGTAATAATACTCTAAACTTAACCCCTTTTGGCCTGATGACAAAAACTGACATGACACTTAAATCTTAAGCGTATCACTCGATCCTAAAATACCATAGAATTGAAATTTTTATACACGGCGGCGCTGTCGTCGAGGACTTGCTATGGCCCAATTTTCTAATTTTTAAGTCTATCACAATCACTTTCAAATGTATAGTGGTTGTGATAGTAATTTAATGAATCGTGTAACTTTTAAAGTCACATTTGCTTTCGGAACGAATAATGTTTTGAATGACATAAAATGTCATAGATAATTCATTTCGTTTTGTTGTTGTTATGTTGTCAAATGTAATCTTTACGATTTTTTATGATTTTAATTAATTCTCCTATTTCGATTAAAGAATAAAAATATTTATTCATATAAATAAAATAATAGAATGTAAAATCATCTCATTCTTTTGACAAACTCAACGTTTTATTTCAATAAAAAACATAAACAAAACCACTGCATTGTACTAACAAAACGCTTGGTGCCTTTTTTTATCAGCTCGTCTAGGGATGTACCGATACGAGTAAATAAAAATACTTATTCGCTACGTTTCTTTCGATACCAAGTACTTTTTGCATCGATACTTTAGAACCGAGAAGTAAGTAGTATTGTTAAGTAAGTATTTGTATCGGTACTTGATCGGTCACTTACTGAGCAGTGTCTAAAACTCACGTGCATAAGACTGTTTACTTTGTGTTAAGATATCTAAAGTCTATCTTATGAAATAATTCCATAAATGCAGCGTCCCTGTTGTGTGACTAAACATTACTTACCCCTACTAATTTTATGTAGTTAAAGATCTATCTAGAGGGGGCACTGTCAATAATTTTTTTAAGCAATCATAATTATTTCTATTTTATCGCTTTTTATGTCTAGACCTACTTCTCTTTCTTCTTTAAACAGAGTATTGCAATTGACTACCAATAGTATCAAATCTACTCTAAAATTCTATAAAAATGACGACGAAAGTGATTTTAAAATTATTCGATACATATTCGATACATAGATGGTATCGTTAAATTCCTAAGCTAGTCATGTCATCAGCTGTACATCATCTGTCAGAAAAGTTTGTAAAACTTTGCGTTTCGTTTTAAGTTTTAATTATTTATTAATAGCTGTACATATTTTTTATGGTATGTATAAAACGATCAGTTATTTATTTACCTAGTGTAATAGGTTACACCTTAGGGCAATTTGCAAATGTTGTGGTGGTTAAAGAATAATCTTTTTATGAAATAGTTGTAAATACAAAAGCAATCAAGTAAGTATTCTTAGTGTGTTTTCTATCGTAACGGTGATTATGTTATTTCTAGAATAATAATTATAGCGTTATTGGGTTTTAAATGTACATTGAGTACATAAATCATTATCAAAACTTTATAATATATCCAGATACATAATAAATACATATCGACGCTGGAAAGCAAACACGTAGTAACCTGCAATACCAAAATGAATATATATTTTCTTCTTGAATCTTTATATTTTCCAAAAAAAACTTATTTCCGTAGAAATTAACTAAGGAACACCTTATTTGTTACCACGGACATTTATAGGAATTATTTATCGAAAAAAAATAAAATCTTTTCTGTTCTGAAGAACAATTTTGGTTATGCGGGTTACTACGTGTTTGCTTTCCAGCGTTGATATATAAAATGTCTAAACATTGCTGTTATAAGATATTTGTAACCATCAATTTGCTTAGACAATTCCGATTACACGTCAAATGAATGTTATCGTTCATTCAGTCTCATTTCATAAAGAACGTCGTGGTCTCAAAAGCTTTCACACGTCAAATAGTTGTAGCGTGAAGTTCGCGAATGTATTTCAAATGTCGAATTCAAAGTGATTTGTGAAAGATTTATACAATTATAAGATATATCAAGGCGGTGTACAATAAATGAATCTAGATGGAAGCCAACACTTTATTAAACTACACACTTTAACACTATTCACTGTATCACTGTATTCTTTCACTGCTCGTACAATAATGATCCTCCTTAGAAATTATATCATCTTTTATACCAACAAGCTTTACAATAAAAATGATGGTAGTTCGTCAAATCATATTGCTATACAATGATAAGTCAGAAATAAAATTGATCTAACTTAATTTTATGACGTATAAACAAATCTATTTACAACATATTGTAAATCATTTCAAAAGATATATAAATTATTATTTTACATAATCATAACAAATCATATTCAATCCTTTAATCAGTATCGGTTTCAGATTTTTATACTCAATTAATTATTTAAAACATTATAAGCTACTTCTTGTTCTATAGAGACGTATAATAGTACTTATAATAAAAGAAACTTTTGTACTCATTATTATTAAATCTAACACAACTAGGCCACTGCTTCTTAGTTGACAACGATAAAGCAAAAATGTATGGAGAAAATTGTATTTATTACGTAAAATGAATATATGTATATTCACGTGTTATCCTCCGTGAAATCGTGAAATTATGATAACTCACTAAAAAATGGTTATCATAATTTCACAATCGAGGTAGTGCCATATTAAATTGATTATATCGCCCCCTAAGATACTTTTTTATTGGCGTTGTAAATAAAAAGAGGTCAATTACTTCATTTTTAAAAAGCATATTTTATTTCCCTTATCATGAAATCAAACCACTGAAAATATTATTACCTAAATAATGACAAAAACCCACACGTACTAGCTTAGGCTAATGTGGCTTACTTTTTCATATCTAAAAATATAGAAACAAAATGGATTATAATTTTGTTAAAACCCCTCGTTTGTGGTTTATCTACATACGAGGTTGGGATCCCGATTTAGTCGCAACATAAATCTAAAAAAGAAATCCAATAGCATCTTTTTATTATATGACAATTCGTTTTCCGAAGATACAGAATAGGCTTTCAGGATCCAGAGTTGAAACTAAATGGAGTGTTAAGCTCGTTCATCTATAACAGGTCGGAGGGACCGATCATTGAAGGGTTAACAGATCGTCTGCACAAATCAAGCTTAAGGGATCCCCGGTAACCCTTCGAGTTTTGTATAATTGTTAACATCATAAGGACATTATTGTAGTTATATGATGACGGCCATTCAGGCTTGCGGAGAAGCTAAATTGGATTTCGTAGGACGCATGTGGGTAGATTGTTATACAGAATCATCGGAAACTCGTCTCATCCCTCTTGGGATGGGAACTGATTTAATGCAAATCATGTTCGGTCAACCCGATCCTGACCTGAGTCAAGTATTGAATTGATGTGGAGTTATTTAACGAAAATAGAAAATATTTGAGGAATGTATATAAGTACTTTTGGAATATTGAATCTTAATACAGCTAAGACAAAACATGGAATACGGTTTAAATAAAACGAAACAAACTGAACAGAGTAAAAAAAAGTAAAAAGAGATTTGAAAAATTAAGCAAGTGAAGCGTCGCATAATCTATGTATTAATATTTTTCAATAATAATGCTTATAAAGTACATTAAATCGATAAATAAAACAATACACACACTTACTATGCATTTGACACATACAAACAAGTATTTGCTACACGTATACATGTACTCTCTGGTCAAATTGTTTCTTTTGACATAGAGTTTGTTTGTTTCTTTTGAATATTGACTTCACATGGTTTGTGCATTTAGCCAGTGTCAAGTTTTATATGTTTACCGTAGATATATACTATATGTTTGTGATGTTTACTGTGGTCTTTTTAATACATTATGTTAAATAACTGCTAATTTAAATTTATTATGGTCGAATTTCGACCACTGGGCGACCACTAGTAATAATAATATACTCGTCCCAACTGCAAATGGTAGTATGCAGAAGCTGATCCTTGTATTAAAAGAACTCGTCAAAATCGCAACGCACGGAATAATGATGGACTTATTGAGAAAAACGGATGGAAACATAGTTCTGGTCTGGAAAAATGCGACAACTTGTTTTAAATATGTTGTGAAAATTGTTTCAGACACAATGAAAATATTTATTTAAACATATCATAACATATAAAAATCGTGCTAATACTTATTTAAACAATACACAAAAAACCTGTTTATGGCGGATAGATAGACGTACGAGATTACAAATGTCAGGACTTGAATAAAAACTGTACCATTTGTAATACAGAAATTACTGTAGTTTCTTTTTTATAATTACACATTATACAAATTTAATGTAGAAAGAATATCTGACGAGAAAATTAAACTGGAAAGTTGAAAAAGCTGGGACAGGAGTTCAATACTAGCCTTCCACTAACAGGCTGATCATAACATCTGCTGTCGCCAGAAGGTGATCTCAGAGTCGAGAGTAGGGCAGAAAACACGGTTTTGGCCACTGCCCCTTTTTGGTCATTTGGCATATCAAAGCGTTCTAACTATTGCGTACCGATACATATTACTTTCCCGTGAACAGTTTTTGAAATTTTGCATAATCTAATACCGTTGACAATCAAAGTGCGTGTTGTTTTAGAAATAACTAGGGATTATCTTTATTGGTTATTTATGCGCCTGATATGGTTTGTACAATTTTAACCTTTGATTACACAATAAAATCCGTCTTTGTCTGATATTCAATTTTCAATTAGTCGGACGTAATAAGATCAATATAGTCACAGAAAAACGTTAACATCGTAAAAGCATATTAGCTAACTAATAATTTATTGTTATATTTGTTTTCAGAATATTAAATGCAGCAGGAAAATACAGTTTTCGCTCTCAGTATAAATAATTAACGAAAAAGTATGAAATAATTTTATTACGTCTACAAGCTCGACTTTTGTTAAAATATAAAGGTCACTTTAAATAATAAACCATAAACGTATAGCCATAAAACAGATACAGATATAATACTACTATACTGGGTAGGTGCGATGTAAAATTGTTCACAAACATCTGTAATAAAACGTTTGAAACACCTTTTCTGCGGGTAATGTCCTACGTGGAAAATTAATTTCAGTCGCCTGCGAACGAGAGTGACACGTAAACACGCTAAAAGGGAAACATTATTTTGACGTATAATAATGGTAATTCGTTGAAAATGCTATTTATACCGTTACATAGAAGAATTTTTAAAATATAAAACGTTGTCTACAGTAGTTATTTAAACAGTGATACTAAAAATACAATTCACGTTTTAAATTAAACATAGAATTATTATAGTTTAACACTGTCACTTTTTATTTATAGTTATTTTTTATTGTGTCACGATAAAGTGACTGCTATCAGGTGCAAAGCAATGGAATGGAAAGTGATAGTACTATCCAGTAACACTAGTAGCTGACAAAAGTCGAAGGTACTCCTGGCTGCCTGGATTCAAGTATCGATTAATTTATAAGTATTTTGTATTTTGCAATCACTGACCGGATTGAAAAGAAATTCTATTGAATGCATCGATAAAAATCTCAGACACGCAGGTAGCTTTTTCATACTCTGCCTCCGCCAGAAAACGCGTAACATAATGTCCCAATCTATAGAATGTACCTGAGTTCAGAACGACAAAATCTACTAAAAGGATTACTTCAGTTTCGTAGGAAAAGGACAGAAACCTATCTTATTTCATTAATGTGGTAATTTTGTTCCTTGAATATCCTTTAGAAGCATTAAATTTTTTATGATAACAACTAGGCCATTACTACTCGGCTGTAATATTATGAAAACATTGGTTGGGTATTTATACGTTAAATATTATCGAAAAGCTGAACTCACCAGGATTCATGTGTTTCAAATAATAGTTGTTATAATATTGGAAATAAATAGTTTTCAATAGAAAGATTAGACGAACTAGATTAATACCCAGTCAAAAAGCTTTTGTATTTTAAAGATAAATATAGCAGTGTAACACTGATTGTTTATTTCATATTTTGATGTTATTGGGATGAGTTAATTAATAAGATTTCCACGTGAAAATGTGAATGAACTTTTTTATGACATAAAGTATTACTTAAAAAAAGTTCCCGGTAATGGGCTTGAACCAGTGGTTTGTAATTTAATTTTTCACATTGAAACTGTTTGTCTCTCTGTTTCATTATTGCACCGCCTTTTTTTTAAGCTCTGCTACAACTTTCCGGTTGACTGGTAGAGAATGCCCCTATGGTATTAAGTCCGCCATTTGTACACATTCATTTGTGCAATAAACCTTAAATAAATAAAAAAATTCACCAACCGGGCCAAGTACATCTCCACCTGAACGTATTTTCCTAATTTATTGACTCGTAGATCCTGGATGCAAAATTCGATAAAAATATATTGCAGGACGTAACCTATATACTTTTATCCCAGTAGTCGTAAATAATGTTGATTTTATTTTGTGTAAGAATAATTTATAATGTATCTAGATGTTTTCTACAAAAAAAATATCATCGTGTTTGAACAATCTTGTTAATATTCGGAGATTCTAAAGGCTACAGGTGTGTACAGGGCGCGGGTGTTCACTGTTCATGACTTATCTACCATCTATGAGGGTTACCCGGGACCATTTATTTTTATTTATTTTGTCTTCAATATATTATATAATAATAAACTTAACCAACACGGATGTGAGGCTCTATAATATATATTTTTAGAGTTCCTTACCTCGAAAGGACAGAAAGAAGGGTGATATAGTTATATTTAGTTTTATAACCGAAGACCTGTATGTAATTGGCTGTCTGTTTTTGGAAAAAAATTCAATTTGTATTGTTAGCTGTTGGTCATCCAAGATAGTAAATAAATAAATAAATGTCTGTCACTCTCCAGTGTCACAGCTGATTAGTTCCGAAAATTTAGTTAAAAGTTGTAATTTGGTACCCCTTTGTAAGTCGGTGACCCAAATACGGCTAGGATTCATAAATAAAGGAATTTTAAACAGGAATCTTGATTTGGGGCAGTAAATTAGACTTCAATAATGACAAATTGAAACCTATGACCTCTGTAATAATATTAAAAAGACAAATCATTTGATTGTTTGCAATGAATAAGCTTTCTCGTACATCATACACTAGTGACATAATCATATTGTTTCTTTAGTAATTTCCAGGATGCTTTTTTAGAATTAGAACGATTCAAGTAGCACACGATGCACCATATCACCCGCTAAGTGCCGCTGAAACCTATAGTTGTATTTAGTACCTTATGCTTGTTAAAATAAGACTAATTATAAATTTTGATCGTTTATTCTAACATTCGGAGGAGCTCTTTGGCGCAGCGGTTAGCAGCCACCAATGTGCATTGGACCCGCATGGTGGGTAATAGCCCATTATTTTTATTAGTTTTAATCCTATTCTATTGATAGAGAAGGCCTGAGCCCAGCAATGGGGACATAAATAGGCTGGAGAAGATATGATGATGATTCTGATATCATCAGAGTATCTACACTTTTCTTGATATTATATTGACTAAAATGCACTTAAAGTTCAATACTGTATTGAAAATCTAGTGCTTTTGATTCGACCAGATTTGTTTACAGTGTCTAATACTAGATTATTGACCGTTAAGTGCATTTTGAGTCAATTCAATATGAAGGAAAGTGATGTAAGTGTAGTATACGGTAGATACGATGCTCGGTACAAACGGATCTGCTGCCAGATTTGGAACGATCCTTACTATACTTTTTACAACTCAGTCAATAAATACATTATTTATAGCAGCATATTTTTGTAAAATGTCTTCGATTTCCTTGTATTGTTTATGTATCAATTTAGTAGTCAAATGCAATTCACCAGTTTGACAGAAACATGTTGATCTTTGATCCTTAATTCCCTGTCTAGATAATTATTACAAATTTAAGCGTAATTCTGTATGTGACAGCATCATGGCAGCTGTGAAGTTCTAAAGGAATACAATTCACAATTGATATTCGAGATGCCCTATTAATTGAGAATAGTGTTTCTCAATCTGTGATCCTGGTTCTCCAAGGGTCTGCAGGTTTATCCAAACGAATAGTCTTCATTTGATTTCTGGGCAAAATTACGCCTATTATTATGAATTATTACTTACATACGAAAGTCGTGTATTATAACAAGTCAAATAAGTTTAACAAGAGACCAGAGAAAGTGGATGAGGCGAAAGACGTATCTAAGTACATTGTGGTGTTCAGTTCTATCTGCTTACCCTTAAAGGGATACGGCGTGAAGATATATAGAGAGATAGATAGACAGAAATAGAATTGCCCCGAATATTAATAAAATATTAATGTTCCATTTCAGACCGTATAATTAGAGCTGCAAACCTGCCTTTACCTTAGCCTTTTTGATAAATAAAGATTATTATCAAAAGCAAAGGTGATTGACCGATTTTTCAGGTTATTTTTTATGTAAGTGTCATAAAGAGACTCGCTGCGCTTACTTAGCACAGTGGACGTGTTCCAGTAGACTTGAAACATAAAGGTTTATAGTGTCGCCCCAAATAACATCAATAGAGTAATAGCAGCATTAATGCAGCACCAACCCTGTTATTGACGTGTTCATTTCTGGTTTCCATTTTAAGGGGTCTTGAAACTTCCTAGGGGTCAGTGAACTGAGAAAGATAAGGAAACGCTGACTTAGATTTACGATTACGTTTTCTTTGGTGGGCTATAAACATTAAAGCGGATATCGATTAAATATGACACAGAGACAAAATATGTTATTAGCTAAAATATATTATAATATCACTCAAATATTCTTATACAACAATTATAAAAAATTAATACAACAATATGGATTTATACTTAAACAGAATTAAAAATAGCTATACTTACTTCTAGTCTAAGAGTATTATAGATATCTTAATCATAATTTTTTCACTTAACGAAATTAAAATTATGACTGTGTTGAACTCGATGTGGCTGCGCACGGTAACCAGATGGCCGGGACACAATAAATATTCTTTATTTAGATTTATTACTAACCCTCGGTTAATATTTAAGCGAAAAAAAAGGAATGTTTTTTGATAAAACTTTAAGAAGATTTTAATTGGAACAAAAGCGAATGAACTATTTCTGTTTTTCTAACTAAGAAGACGTACGATCCATACGACGTATTTGTTGAGTCTTCTTTGCAGAATAATAACACCTTAGTATCATTCTGCTCATATAAAAATGATGCAGAGGCCTCTATTCAAATAGGACCCATATTGACCTAACTTATATTTCTCTTTGATTATTTTATAGGTATACAATATTATGCGGTCAATAAATATCTTTCTAACTTTTCATGTATTTTTAATTTTATTATTCTCTCAATGATCCATTATATTTAATCTGGTAAAATTCAGCTAACAATTATCATAATTGAACATTTTACTCAATCTCGGCTATATCCTTAGCTTTGATTAATTCTTTAACCACAAATAAAACCGGTTCATTGAATGAAAAAGTCAAAATACAACGCATTCATCGGAAATTGAATTCTAAAACGCACAATACACCAATCTGCCATATAAATGCTTTCGAACAAACATCGGTTCTCTCAAAGCGTCAATAGATATAGGTACAAAATGTATGTATATATATAAAGTATTGACTACGCTTTTAAAATCGAATTCAGCGCTATTAATTTTTGCCCATTCATTGGTCTCGACCCAAAGACTTTAAATAAAACGTAATGGTTGAACCACGCCTCCCTAATGGAATATTATAAAGGAAAATTTCATCATGAAATTAATTTAAGCAAATTGTATCGTGTTTATAAACTTATTCGATGTATGAAATTATAGTTTGAGTTAAATTTATATTGGAAAGTGTTGCGAGGTTTATTGAATGTGTTAAAGCCAAATAAACTACTACGATCACGGTGCTACGAATTGCTACGAGGATTGCTACGACATATGAAAGACTACGGATATTAATTTCAACTTACAATTTAGTACAGTTACGGATAAACTATGTACAGTGTTACCAAAAGAATGTAAATAGACTTTTGTTACATGACAAATTACCGAGGAAACATATTTAAATGATATTCTGCTGATATGATTATTTTAAATGTATACTAACTGTTTTCCCGCGACTTCGCTCGCGTAAATCATATAGCCTAGATTTAATGTAGCTTCTCGTGGTGAAAGAATTTTGAAAAATTAATTCCGTAGTTTCCGACTCAATCCAAAATAAACAAGCATATCTTTCCTCTTTATAATAGACTAGTAAAAGTAGGTACATAGATTTTGTGACAGAAGCCCGATGGGTATGCGAATAATCCAAAAACACGTAGACTCGGCAACACTGATTCAATTCTCAATAAAGATCGAATTGTTTCTTTACGTATAAAACCTCGATTCCTATCGGGATACCGATACAATAGCAAAGTCATTGAGACGAAAAATAGGGTTGGACTGTTTCTAAAGATCTTTATCTGTCGTGAAAGCAAATAGAGCTTAAATGGAACGGGCAGCACCCACTAGGCCGTCACGAAAAGACGCCGCATTATACTTAAACCATGAAGGGGCCTACTGAAATTGCAAATACGTCACTTATTACATACTACATTCACTTGACGTCCTTTTTGTCGTTTAAGAATATTCGCTCATAATGATGTCCTCAAAAGTATAATACCGTAACAGTAACATAATAAATATTTGTTTTCTTTGGTAATATTTGATATTTTCTAAGGAAGTTCTTAACCTGACAAGTGTTTAAAAACTCTGGTAAACAATGAACTATAAAACAGTTAAAAATGAATGTTTTTTTGTTTGTAACAATGACAACATTAAGTCTAGAACTTTTCAATGTAGTTTTGATTGAGTTCTATGTATTCATGAATACGCCATTCATTTTATGATTCGAAAATAAAGTCGAGACACTAAGCAGCTAATCTGTTATAAAAACATCCATGAATTCAACGTAGATGGCGGCGCAAGGACACAGATATTTAATTATATAATAAAACTACTTCAAAGTTTAATAAAGGTTTTATTTTAATGAAACTCTATCGGTACAGCGCTGAGCGACACATCGAGTTTGTGATTGTTCCCGCAATATAAGTAGCATTTGTTACCAATAGAACTACCTAGGAGTTTAGTGAGGGTAACCAATTCCTTGGGCATTTCGTATTTCCGCTATTCTTATTGACCGTATATTAATATACTGTATTCAAACTCATGGAAATCTACTTAAGCAGCTCGAATATATTCCCCAATTCCAATTAACATGAAAGTGTGTTCTAATTAAACATTATATTTCACAAATTTTGCTAATTTTTCTCAATATATGGAGTATGGGTAGCAAAAAATTAAAACATTTTATAAACATAAACATTTGATGCCGCAGTGCATACCCAATGCAGATGTGGAAACAAAATTCTAAGTAGCAATGTAAAATGGCTGGTTCACACACGGAACTGTGCGATTTTTACGGTCGCCTGATGAGGGTCGTTTTATTGACTTTAAAGGTTTATGGAGTGCCAGATTTCAATTTACCGGCGCTTGTCCGGCGCGTGGTGATAATACCTGGCCGGTATTCGGCGATTGCTGCGATTCGCCGGAATGGTTGTGGCCATTTTGTTAAGTCGTTTTATTTTGCGTACTGCATACGGTAACGTTAGTCGTTTGAGTTCTACTTGTTGAGTTACTGTTTAAAGATGGATCATTTCTCAAGTAAGAAATAAAATAATGTTGGTATATGTAATATTTTATTTTGATATATTATATTTGCTATTTAATACAACAAACATTTTTAGTCCCTTTCATTGTCATGTATCCCTTTTATTTTGAAACTCGTAGTTTGATATACACTACAAATATAAATATTAGTAGTTAAACATACATATAGACAATTTCTATATTAACTTCATAATCATTCAGTTAAATATAATAAAACTATCAAGTTATTGTAAAAATTACATTCGAATATAAGATAATTATAAATTCATCTACTCTTTATAAAGTACACATTCTTTTCTAGATATAATCTAAGTAGATAACTTATAATATTAATAGAACAATTCAGCAATAATTTTAATAATTATTGTTAACTGTTTATTTTCCACCTTCCATTTATCTATGGTAAACCGTTTTTTTTTCTGTGCAACATTATTTTGATGTACGAAAATCACACGAAGAACTCGAAATCTGAACGTTGTTGATCGCAATCTCGTCCGTGTGTGCGTTTAATATAAATAAAATAAAACGCGGTTCTCTCCATACGGTGACGTTCTAGTGAATTCTAGTTGACAGTTGAGAGACGCGAATGTTGATACATCAAAAGTAATACTGGGACCGTAGAAATATAGAATTTGACATAAACAGGTCATAACATGAGAGATTTGGTAATAAGTAATACGACGTTAGGGCTACGTAGCACGCACTTATTAGAAACATTACAAATAATAATGTACAGATAAATAGTTTGTTGTTTTCAGTTTTGCCCAGTTTTTCTTGTTTTATTACCAGCCTAATAATGTCCTCACAACTAGGATTCCTCACAATTGAAATTGATTGTGTATTTTTTATGAAGGGAATCGAACCGAACGGGGTGAATGTATCATGAACCACCACACGAGCGCAGTGTGCATTGATGAGTGTTGACGACTGCAGATGAAGAGTTTTACGTGCCTTCCGAAGCACAAAGGAGATCGATATAATTATTTTTTATGAATGTTGCTTAACTTCCGCATCGCAGACCGCGCGAACTACTGCGCCATCGATCTCTTCTTTATGTATATTTTACAAATAAACTGTATAAGATATAAAAGATAATTATAAAAAATGTACCAAAGCGTTCAACACTGTTTGAAGGCAAGAAATAAGAAAACACATAATTTAAGAGATCTGGAAGAGTTCAAGTATAACGGCCTATGGTATTTAATACGAGGTCACGTTAATTATCAGACATCAAGATTTCATCTTAATTCCTCAATTCATTTGATAGTATTTGGAATTTATAACACCTTTGAACCCGGAAATAATAAACATTAACTTGTCATAATAATCCACCTTGTCCTAAATTAATACATATTTTTGCCGCGTGGTGCGCTGCGATCTTTTTGACGATCACTCATGTCAATAAAGTTCGATAATTCATATATTATATTGTTGTTATTAAAAATATAATTGTTCATGTTTATAATTGAAGGCAAAATGATCGATAACTCTCATTTGAGCCTTATTATCCAAAAACGCGTCGTATAGGGTCGATTGTACGTACAATAAACTACAAATTACTTTAAGAATCTATAAGACGACTAAACTTAACGGTACGGGTGAAATTATTACGCACTTGTTAGTTTCGCTTCTAGTGAGTTGATATATTTTCATAAATACATTGGAACCTAAGCAGCCAGAAGAAATATTAACAAATATGTCATCTCAGGCATCTATAATTGATGTTTTTTTTTTCAATATTTTTCTATGAATAATAAAAGCCTGTTAAATTTCACCGTTGGATTTTAAATCTTAATGCTTTTAAGGTGGTAAGATAGAGTTTAGAAACAATTACGGAAATTGGATATACATATTGTGGTAAGCATCTACTGCTGCTCAAAATTTTATTCTCCTTTCAGAAATAAAAACTTGACGCAAAAAGTTCCTTATTCTAGTTGTAAGTTAAATAGCCATCTGTTTTTTACGACACGATAAGAATGACTATTCAAAAAAATACGAACAATGTTGGCATTTAATCCCACCTCCGTCCGCTTCCGCCATTAAAAAGTGCTAAAACTGAAATCAACTGCGGCTGTAAAATACCGACGCCCCACAATTCGCTGTGAATTTTGAGGGTGCTACCGACGTTTACGTAATATTCGTTTAAGAAAATAGATCCTTATTTAGCATCGCACTCAGTAAACGTAGAATTTAAAGTTATATATTTAACTTATTTTAAAACAGTGTCTTATAACATACCCAGGTACTGATTTATTATTTGTTTCTATCATTGGTTTTAAACAACATATAAAATATTTCAATAATTTATTAACAAATAACCGAAAAAAGCTTCGTCTATATGAATAATTACTACTTATTAATTCGCATTCGTATATAAAAGTATAAACTTTCATTAAAAGAAATCCACATCAACTCATAAATAAAATAAAGACTCAAATCGTGTTAGTCACAGCATTTATAACGCAAGTTGAAGTTCAAGACAGAGGAAACGATTTCCATAATTGCTGATTTCTTGGATTTTTACCCGTCTCGTTCGTTCGGTATATAAAATTATGACAGTTGTCATGCCGCACGTAAAAGTAACAGAGGTTATGACATTTGTTACAATAGTTATTATGACATAATGTGACTTATACTTAGGCGATAGGAATGTCCACGGATCATGTAGTCTAAATATATACAAGGCAAACGTGCCTTAATAACTGTTCTATTAACGTACAATTCAATCTATTGGACAGATTGAACTAAAATTTGACTCACTATAGTTAACAATATGGTTTGCTAAGAAAAAAGGTTTTAAAAAATTCAAGCCCTGGCCTAAATAGCGGGCTCCTCTGGGTCAATTCATATAATCCGTTTTTTTATTTCAACGAAGAATTTTTGTTATATGAAAAACCGGAAAGCATCACCAAATTAGTACCAAAAATTGCTAGATACAAAAATAAATAAAGCTTAGTAAAATAAATTATTTAAAATAGACTTACCAGCTTTGCATGGGTCCAAACCGATGTCATCTGAGTCTTTGCTTTCAAACGATGTTGATAATAACTCATCTACAGTGAATGTGTGTGGTTCTTCTCTCCCCTCCACCGAGATTAATTGTAACACAATACACACCATTGGAATCACTAACGCCGTCCAAGACAGACGTTTATATTGGTATGTCATTTTGACGCGCATAACGTTAACTAAAAACACTATAACATAATATTTTCTTGGCAATTCTACCTGTAAAAAGAAAAGAAATAATATTAGACTTTATTAGTGTCCGTTCTTAAATCTTTAAAAACATATTGTATATTTTCGGATAGTAGTTAATTATATATGAAACAAAGTCAAATATTGCGTTAGTCACATTATAAAATTCGATAAAAACAGGCCAAGGGTGAGTCTGGCCTCAAGCACGAAATTTTACGTACTGCAAACGAGCAAAAAATCACGTTTGTTGTATGAGAACTCTTAAGTATTTGTTTAATTTTAATTACATTTTTTAAATTTTTAAGTTATATAGTAAAAACATATTTCATAAATATTTCAAGAGTCCACAAAATAAGCAAAAAAGATCACATTTGTTACATAGGGAGCCCCTTAAATATTTATTTTATTCTTGTTTTTAGTATTTGTTGTTGAATCGGCAACATGAATACATCATCTGTAATAATTTCAACTGTCCAACTCTCACGGTTCGTGAGATACATGATGGATTGATATTTGGGATTTTTAATTTGTAGAGTTCGATTTGTTAGTTTATGACAGTTGTCATATTGTGCGTAAAGACAAATGAGCTTATGACATTTGTGATTATGCACGCATGGTTAGTTGTTATGTCATAATAAAAGCAAAATGAATACATAACTGGACGTAGTTTATCAAAAAGGATCCATCACACGCAATGTCACTTTTGAGATATTGATGATTGAAGTTTAAGCTGTACTTGCATGTTGATGTAACATTGTTGAGTATAATAAATACTCAACAATGTTACATTTTAAAACCTCTTACATTATCTTATTATTTTAACAGAACTCACAATATTTATTAAAATATAAAGGTTAAAGTATGTTTGGATCCTTTTTGATATATTTAGGTTTTAATTATCTTATTCTTACAAAACAAATCTTAAAAACGATCTAAATGAAAAAAATAATGGAATAATTAACTGAAATTTAATCGTTAAAACTATTTATTAGGATTCTTTATATTAGTTTTAATTTTTAATGTCAAATGTCCTTTTAATAAAATTACCTTTTAACAAAAAATATTCAAGCGTTTTGAACCTTTATTGTGATTTTTAATCAAAATTAGTGCCTTTAATTTGTTATTTTACAATATGGATCCAAGAAGCTTGAGTTGTTTTCATAGAACTAATATATGAACCTACCAAAGATGTGGGATGTTAACTACCATTGAAAAAAACATCAAATATTTAATACAGCTCAGAGCTTTTTTCCTATATGAAAGTATGGATCCTGATGGACATTTTGGTATACTTAACTCATTTTCGACCAATTTGTGGGTTCGGTCCTTTTTGAGTAACTACGTCCAACTTAAGGCTGCGTTCATTAAATTTAAGATTATATATTCGGCTATTATTCAATAAAAAGGAATAACAATTATATTGATTTTTATAAAAATATATTATTACAAAAAAAAAAAAATCTAAGAAAATATAAGACTTTCTTAAAAATAAAAAGATAAACAATTGATGAGGTACGAAGGATACTCAATTGGCTTTACCCACGTCAAAACTGAGGAAGAAATTGTTTCAAGTAGCGTTAACAGGCAGCGCGGGCAACTTTCCTATTGTGCATCAAACTCGGGGACAAATCTGCGTCCAAAACGTCTCGTGAGGGACCGTTAATCTTGTGACACAGTTAGATGGTTGACAAATAGAGCGGTGAGAAAGGGTTTCTATAATATATCATCAGTAAATACGTCATATCAGTTTGAATGCGTAACAAGTGAACAATGTTTAAAGCTAACGGGTATAACTTGCAAATCAAATGGTTACAGGAATGTTCATCGGCATTCTCCTCATTTATTAATATACTTGCTTTCGCCAGCGGCTTCGCTCGAGTGACCCCTAGGGAAATGTTTAGTGAGATAAAAAGTATCCTATTATCTAAGTCAGCTAACACCCTATCTGTATACCAAATTTCATCAAATTCCATTCATTAGTTTCGACGTGACTGACGCACAAACATTCAAATAAAGAAACTGCATGCGGCTTCGGTTGAGAAGGTATTAGTTTGATTTATAATGAATCTCTTTTAATTTTGCATATTTAATAGTAAGCTCTACAATGGCTGTGGTTAATATTCGGTCAAGTTTAATGTGTAAACTATAACCAAAGCGTATAGACTGTTCACGGTCCATCTATGTAATCTAGTGATATTTTAAAATATCAATACATTTTTTAATGCAGAATGAACACAAATTCCTTTGCGTAGCAAAAAAAAAAAAATTTAAAAAGTTTTTGTCACTTTGGCGGTCTTCTTGAACTTCTTGAATTAGAGGCGCGTGTGTGCCCACAAATTGTTTCTGAGTAGTAAAAGTGTGTAAAAATAAAATTTGTCTTATGTTGAAAAGTGTGGTGTATTTCATTGAACCGAAGCAAAGAAGGTACCTATGGATAACTAACATCGAGCAACGCACACAACTTGCATAATAATATCATTAAACAGACATTTTCAATATGTTTTTAAGAAACCTTGTGTTTTTTTCGCTAACGACAAAGCCTACAAAAAGTACGCACGTAAATAGCGACCAGGTATTCCAATAAGCAACACTGCCTGCGCCTTCTATACCCTCGTCATCGAATTGAGATGATGTCACGATAAGCCTCCACGGATGACGCATGATCGTTTCTAAAGTATTACGACGCGTATACCTATTTAGAATTTCCGAAACAGAAGCAAATACCCTTCCGTCGTATCAACTTTTGTCACTATCTTTAACTATCTCATCATAATTACTTGGCAGTATATTTTTAAGCGAGGTTTTTTATATTTTAAACGTTTCACAATCTTAGGGTAATCGGTAATCTTTAGCCCGGACTTTAAATTACTTTCCCTATTCCGATATGAATATGGGCATTTGCCTCTTTTCCAGCGGAACTTGATAAATTCGAGGGATATATAATTCGAGGGATATATATACCTATATATAGAGAAATATCTCATACATTACTATAAATAATCAAACAATAGTATGAGTGCACAAAACGATATTTGGATGTAAATCTCTAGTTCATCATGCTGCGCGTGCAGGCATGCTGTACAAAGAGAGCTGCCAGAAATGGTACAACGATTCGTATACGACTTATATTCTGCTCTTACAGATTAGGATGTCCAACTTTTACAAGAAACAACCTTATTAGACTTCTGAAGATTATATTTAAGCAGTTAATGACATACGCACAATTTACAATTAAGTTTATGTTCGATTTGTTTTCCATACACTGGAGTTTAAGCAACTCCATAAGTCCCTTATTCAACGCCTTCTAGCAACAAAAGTGTTTAGACTTAAAGTATGTCGAATGATGAAGAAAAACCAAACTAATTAATTTGCCAATAAAACAGATCTGACGAAAGGCATTTTGTGTAAAATAAAAACATCAAAATATTTTCATATATATTTAAAAAACAGAATAACACGTAATTATTCAGATATTGAGAGTAAAATGGAATGACGACGGATTTAAAATAAAAGGTTAAATTAAAATATGTTCCTTTTTTCAATATTTTTATGGAAAAGTTATTATTTTCTGTACAATCAATTGAATTAAACTATTTACTTTATGTAAATTCTCTGTAACAAATGTCTCCCAAAAGCAAATCTGAAATGCACTGTCATGGAGCGGTGTTATCATCCTGTGAATAATGCTCAAAACTGATGAGTCATCTCTAATGTGCTTACTACAATGAAGCGCAATTTTTTACTCTATTTTACTCCAGAAGATTTGATCCAGCAAACACGGCTTACAACTTGTGTTAATTGTCGAATCACTACATAGAATAAAACAAAGTCGCTTTCTCTGTCCCTATAGGTATACATATGTATGCTTAAATCTTTAAAACTACGCAACGGATTTTGATGTGGTTTTTTTCATAGAAAGGGTGATTCAAAAGAAGTGCTTTTATGTATAATACAAGACCATGCGGGCAAACGCGCTGGCGGAAAGCTAGTCTAATTATATAGATCACTACACATTTTTGTATCAATGCTTCCCGTCCTCATTCTTTGTCTGCTTGATATATTAAGTTTGTAAGGAGTACCACACACTGAACATGGCTACTGAAGTGTGTATACATACAACGTGAAGATTACTCCTTTCTAAATAAGGTGTACCTAATATTTCGTTTATTTTGAATTCCTAATCATAGCTTTTATGTGTTGTCTATCTTTTATAAAGTCTATGGCTTATGTACCAAAAATAAAACAGAAAAGAAAATTAGCTCTAGCGAGTTTCCGACCATATAACATGCTTGCCACAAAATTAACGGCGGTCATTTTCTAAACATTTTATCAAAGGGAACAAACTTCGTTGGATTACGGGTTTTTATAAAGTCTGTGATCCACCAGCTGCGAACACGGCTGTTAAATATGGTAACAACAGAATACTCGTTTCGGAGAAGGACACTTTATCTTGAACCTGACCTCTGTTATCTGTGGAAGTTCATAAAGTGTAATGTTGGTTATATTTCGTCCTGTTGTGAGATATTTTTGCTCCGAAACGTTTTTGATAAATAGAGTTCATTGCCAGTAAATGAAGCGATATAAGTGCGGTTTAGTTTGCTGTTATGCAATACATATTACATGACAATATTTCATGTATATGTTTGTGAGTTAGCTCTAGGCTTTAACTAATATCTAGTGATAATCCGTCAGTACCGCACATATATTATAATGAAGTTTTTTGACTATCTAAATAATTTAAGTATCATGCGTAAGCCTTATTTGCGAATATTAGAGGCAACACTTAAACGTGACGTGTGTGCCATAAATTATTAACTTTTAATTTGTTTTATACAAATAAATAAGTTCAATAAAGCTGTAATTAAAAATAAGAAACTTACGAGTACATCGTATTGCTAAGGATCTTGATATTGTCAAACATAATTTTGTTAATACACAAATCACCCCTAAAATTCACATTTTTTCCATTTTTTCTCGTAATTATAACTCTCTTTCTTTGTAGGGCCATATTTGGTAAATGTGATACTCACTTTAAAGTCGAGGGCTTTACGGAACACTTTTACAATAATCATAATAGTTTACGAGTAATTAATTGAAAATAGTTTTTGCAACACGCCATGTGCCTAGCTCATTGACGGACGCGTTGGATTTGTGTTTTTTAGACGCTTAGCCTCATTCACTATGCTTTAAATAGTTTCCAATTTATTTAAAATCAACTTTTTGAGTCGATTTTTGCTTTCAGAATCTAACGTGTTTTAATGAAAGGAAATTGCAGATTTTTTAAGTTGAAATCTCTTTTATAAATGTATAACAACACTTGCGGCTTCGCCCGCGTGGTATTTATTTTAGCTATATATGAATCTTCCTCTTGAATCAATCACTTTGTATATTAAATAAAACCGTATTAAAATCCGTTGTGTTGTATAAAAGATCTCAGCGTACAGACAGCGGGAAGCGACTTTGTTTCATACATTTTTCAGGATTGGTTCAACTCGCATTAAAATTGAATATTTCTAAGTATAATTATGGAGGATATGTTATACGTTTATTGTTTTAAATCATCATCATCACGCCTGCCTCCACAGAAGAAACATTATTATCTAATAATGTATAAACATTATTATCTAATTATCTAATAATGTTTCTTCTGTGGAGG
Source organism: Diatraea saccharalis (assembly GCA_918026875.4). Classification (NCBI taxonomy): domain Eukaryota; kingdom Metazoa; phylum Arthropoda; class Insecta; order Lepidoptera; family Crambidae; genus Diatraea; species Diatraea saccharalis. The sequence continues at coordinate 28,059,255 of OU893338.1, forward strand.
CAGGCGTGATGATGATGATGCCGCCTGCCTCCACAGAAGAAACATTATTAGATAATAATGTTTCTTCTGTGGAGGCACGGACCTTCCCGATAGAAAGTGTGGTACCATACCATGAACATGGAATAACTAGCACCGCGCGGACCTAGCTCGGATTTGTGGGTGCTTTCCAGATGCAGTGATACAACGTGATAATATATTTGGTCACCTATCCCATGACTAATTGTCGTCATCATCATAATCATCAGACCTTTTACGTCCCCACTGCAGAGGCTAAGGCCTTCCTTATGGATGGTTAAGGAGGATAGGCCAAGACCCTCCACGATGGCCCAATGCGGATTGGAGAGTATTAACAACTGCAAATGCAGCCGGAATCAACGGCTTAACGTGCCTTCCGAAACACGAAGTAGCTCGAGATAATATTTTTTGGTCACCCATCCCGTGACCGACCCTTGCGAAAGTTGCTTAACAACAACGATCGCGGGCCGCGGCGATTATCCTCTACGCCACCGAGCTACTTTGACTAAGAGTTGCGAAAGTTAATTTACCTCCGCTATTGCATACCGTACGCGCTAACCACTGCGCCGTCGAGATCCTCAAAGATTATCTTGCAAACGCTAAATTCTGTTTCGGCGTAGTGAGTAAACTATTCGGTGTAAGCGTAAACTTGCCGAAATTTGGTCAGAGTTGCGAGTTTTCACCTCAGTTGTGGCAACCGCTAATCTCTGCCTCAAAGGGAGCGTCAACAACAACATACAAATATAACTGCGTTTACATCAGGATTATTGATATCTTATTTATTGTGGAGATCTTAATCGATACTAATATTACAAAGACGGAAGATAAGATTGTTTGTTTGAGTTGAATAAGTTTCGAAACAATGGACGAATTTAAAAAAAAAATGTTTATCCTAAGGGAGGCTACATTATATGGGTGTGACATTGGCTGTAATTTACGCGGGCAAAGTCGCAGAAAAACAACTAGTATTTAATCTTTACTGAATCTAAAGCGTCCATCCAAAGACGTTAAACAACGTGTAGGTGGCAAATTTAGACAGTATCTTCATGATAACAATAATACTTAATAAATGCTTAGTTAATAATTATTTAATAATTGTCAATTTAATAATTACTATTAAATACATGTTTTTTATAACAATATCTAATTATTCTACAAATTTATTATAAAAAAAAATCTCACATATATAAAAATCCTTAAAATTTTTATTAAGATATACACAAAATGCTAACTAGTAATTCCAAAAAACATTATTGTGTTATATTTGTATGCGAAATGATTTATGCCTGACTGACAATATCTCATTTGGCTCTAATTAAGCGTAAATATTCGTATTAAATTTGTACGTTAATCTTGTTCAAAAAGGTTAATTGCTTCATTTTAGACAAAACGATTCAATCCAGTTTACTTGAAGTCTCCTCTGTTTAACAATTTACTTTATTTAGTTAATCAGGATGATATATACATACAATTTAATTAGAGTATTAGTTCATATTAAGTTGTAAGTTTGAAATACCGGTAAATATACATTTACTCAACAAAAGAGTAAAAGAGCCATCGAAAGGAAATACAGATGACAATTGGGTAAAAAAAAAGAAATTCTATTTAGTCAATCCATCAGATAATAGAAAAACATTTTTTGTTTCAATTGAAACAAGAAATGGCTTAAAAAAAGGTCGACATCCCTACTGATAGGAGTAACATTGAGAGCAATATATCTCATTCAATGTAATGGCAACGACGTCAGCAGCACTTCCGCGGTTATCCTTGGCTATGTTCCGGCTACATCTGCAGTTGTTGACACTCACCAATCCGCTGGGTCCACGTGGTGGGTCATGGCTCATTCTCAGTATTCGATTTGATACGTTTCCAGCTATGGGGAAGGCCAGGGGGCCAATTCTACTAAATAAATTTTGTTTAAATCGAATCGAAAACGGATCGAATCCGAACGAAACTACAGTTTTTAATGGTTTTTCTTTTCTTCTAAGTGACATAAGATACAATTCCAGCTAAAATAGAACTGGAATTTTATCGTATGTCACTTAGGTTTCGATCTGTTTTCGATTCGATATATAAAAATTTATTTAGTAGAATTGGCCCCCTGAACTCCAGCAGTGGGAATATTTTTAGGCTGATGATGACATGACACATGTCATAATTTTAGACATTGTTGTTTAGTGGTTCCTAGTCATTGTTGAAATTAATTTTCACCTTAGGCGATTCCTAAATATTTAGGCGACTCCTGAGTTTAGTGAAAATAGGCATTATGGCACTTCAAAAAAAAAATTTAAAGTATACATATATGTATCGATGTCTTCGTTTCAAGGTTGTTTAAAGTCGCTTTATACAATAATTGATGTTTTAACAAGACCAAAATAATAGTAGTGGTATTATGTGAAGTTGTATAATCTATGTAAAGCAACCTATTTAAAAGCTTCATCTAACTTCTATTTAGCTTAACTTATGACCTCTGTATTCCCCCCATTAAGGATATCTTTAGAAAACCCCTTCCTTAATGGATGTCCATTTTATATACACAACCCTTGCAAAATTTCAAGTCATTCGGTTCGACATTTTAGCGAATGTGTTGAAACTATCTCAGTTTATTTTACGCTTATAACGGTGCGTTATTTTGGAGCTACCATTAAATATGGTGCAAGCGGAGACGGTAATATGAGACAGATGTGTAAATTAATTTCAAATTTATTGTGAACAAATTAAATAAGGTCTAAATAAAGTTTAATTAATAATAGCGATACCCATAAATTGTAATGATATAAATTGACCAAAATGTAATAATATATGATGATACCTCTCAATTATAAAAGTATTTCTCTTTATATACTTTTACGGTGTTCGTTCGTTCGGTCTTCTTCCGCAAAATATGGCATCATAATTTCTATTCAAGCTTGCTATTTCGTCTTATTCATGCACAGTTAAGAATTTTTGATTTTCCTTCGCTTTAAGTCACCACGTAGACAACTACACACTCAAAATAATACAACATACAAATAAATAAATGGTACATAATGACGCCACTCAGCTATATACCTATATGTATACCTACCGTGTATAGTTAAAGACCTCAACATAATAATTATCAGAAAACTGCGTTTATTTTAACTAGAGGCAATCGGTACAAGTAATCAAGTTGTGTTCTTTGACCCTAGATCTCGTGTCCATTCAGTAGCTGCCAACTTCCTCGCACGCTTGCTACATACTTATTTCAATGTGGAAACAGTTGATTTTCGCATACGTACAATTTGAGTTATGACGTTATTCCACGGAAACGACAATATGGCGTTGGTCACTACTATCGCTGAGCGATAAGGGAGATACATTCCAATAATAAAGCGGTTGCTTTCTTTGTCCTCACCACATACATCTGTCATGCGATCAAAATGACACTGGGAGCAATTTCGCCAGTAATAGCTCAAGGGAAAATGACTCTTTCTCTCTAAGTGTTATTTAGATGAAATTATACGCGACGGTCTTTACTTGATATTTTTCTATTACTTAAATTTAGCTTGTGATTGATTAATGGACTTATCGGTTAGTCTGTCACATGTCGCTGCGGTCATTCAAATACATTAACAATTCGATATACAAACACTCGAAATCAAAAATAAATACTGCACTATTCAATAAGTAATAATTTTGGCTTATTGAATAGTGCAGAATAACTAATGACCAGTGGTCGGAATTAGGTAGAGTTATTCATGTACTTACACTGATTTCATACAGCGAAAGAATAAAGTGGATATGCTTCAAATCCCGAGATTAATTTTAATGAACAGAAAAAATCCCGCGATTTTTTAAATAAAAAGTTATTTACTTTTACACAATTGAAACTACTGCACGCACGACGTTGCCAAACTTACATCAATGACATCGGATGTCCAAAGGTGTCCAAGATTGTCCATTAGAAATCCCGGGAAGGTCCACATTAATATCAACATTTCGATGCAAGTACATCATAAATAACTCTACCTAATTCCGACCTCTGCTAATGACATAGTTCGTAGCGACTTCGGCACGAGCATGCAAAAGAATACACTTAGGTAAGTACACTTTATAATGATTCTTATCATAATTGCTTTACTGCTTAAAGTTAATATTGTACAAACAAACAAAACTGAATAACATAATTATAATGAAATCTGACTTCCAGCGAATTGTTTACAAATTTTATCTGTTTTTATATCAATTGAACTTTACTTTTTGGTTTCCCTGTTCCATTCTTCTCTCAGCAGATATACTTATATTATGGAATGTTAGAAGCTTCATAAACTATTAAAAATGAAGGTTAAATCATTAAAAAATCTGATTATAGTAGCATTAAATATTACAGCATTTAAAGAATTTAATAAATCAAATGAAACTTTCTAAATATGGATGCCAGAAATAATGATCTTATCTTAAAAACAACTTATTATAGCTCAAAGAAAATTTCAGAAAAGCAGATAAGACAAAATTAATTGTAATAAACCCTTTACACTAAAATAAACAACTCTATCACATATACAGAACTCACATCGTACTCCACCATACAGTCGTTACAGCTTATAATAATTTACGCTCCATCGAAATTAAAACAAACAACTTCGTCAACGCGTAAATTTCACGTTTATAATTCTCAACCACATATTCTATTAGCGTATGATGTTTTCACGACGATATATGAATTTAAGATGAAAAGATTAACTAAAGACGGTGAAACATAATTGGAAAGTTGTGATGAAACTGTACGACAGTTAGAAGGCTTCATAAGTAACACTTGGGTATTTTTTTAAATGCTTCGTTTTGTATATTAGCTGGTTTGTCTCGATATTGCTCGTATAAATTATAATCATTGTCACCCGCATGATGATGTAACTTCCCGTAGGTGAAAGATGTTTTTAATCGATCCAGAGGTTTCGGAGTCTATTCAGTGTTAACAATAAAATATTCCCTCTTTATAATTTAGTTTAAATTATACTCATTCATAAATAAAAATATATATGTCGCATCATCTTTACGAAGATCGTTTGATTTAGTTTCTTTTATTTTAATTGCTAGTTACTCGATTACTTAATTACTCGATTGTAGAGAGAGCGTGATCATCGATACTTTTAATTTTATTAGAATGGTGACACTGACTTTGACAGTTCGTTAACAAAAACCAAATTGCCGCCATTTTCGCACACATTCTGTTTCCGATCGCCGAGGAGTAAAGACATCCGACGAGATCACGCTCATCTCGTTATATTTTCGTACGAAAAGTGATAAAATGGAATAAATCCACGTTGGTATACACGCCTGCAGTGTTATTTTAAAGATAGTCCTCCGATATGGACGATCTATTTGGGCTTCGTAATAGCCCCTTCGGACTACTAAATGGATACACAGATGTCATGGATATGGAGAATCTTGTTGCGGTAACAAAATTAAATCTTTTTCGTCCTCATCCACGTAAGTCACATGTGCCGTCGTCGAATCACGTGTGCATCTGCCCGAACTCAATCCTGGCAAAGTGAGTATGGACGTAATATTTCTGCCTGTCGATACAAGAAGAAACACTTGAAGCCTTCGTAAGGAGAACCAAGCGTTCCTAATATGAAGAACAGTAACCCGAACGCTGCTGTCAAGTTCTTCAATTGTGGAACAGATAGTCACTACTCTCAAGATGCCTGTAGCCGAAGAAGATGCAACGGTGGCAAACCTGATGGCTCGTCTGCTGGCATTACAGTGAGAGACGTCTGCATCATTGCTACCCTTGCTAGTATTTTGCAGTATTTTGGTGAGTTGTTTTCATTTTGTTATGATACTGGAATCGAGTGCTCTCTTATAAAGTAATTAATATCGTGAAGAATTCATCGCAATCGAATTAGTAACACTCTTAAAATCACTAGTTAAGTGAAAATAAAATTGAAAAAGTGTGATTGCATTGCTGGTTAAGTGGGGCAATCGAGGTTCTCAAATCAGTTTGTTGTTTATGCATACTTTCATTGTAAATAAGATTTGATGATAGAATTTATTAACTCTTAAGTATTAATTACTAAAGAAACTTAAAGTAAAAACGGTCTCTAATCATTAAAGTTTCGATTGGTTTCAAAATCTTGCTTTAGTTGAAGTCAGGACTGACCGAGAAAAGAATCTATCGCGCTGCATATCAATTGGATGCCTAGTAAATGGTTAGTGGTACTATTAGTTATTCACTATTTCTCAATGTTTGATAGAGAGATAATATTTTCATGAAAGTTCAATTCAACAATCAAAATTTTCTTATGAAATGACTGTATAAATCGCATCCTATGAACTTCCCAACTTTTAAGTCATTTCACAGAGCTTCTGGGGACCATGGTCATAAATAAGGCCCAGACCCCAGCTTCGTCCTTCCCGTTTCCTTTAGAGCCTCTGGGGACCATGGTCTCATGTCAGACCCAGACCCCAGCATCGACCTTTCCCCATCTCCTTTTGAGCTACTGTGGATCATGGCGTACAGGACCGCTCATGACCACAGCATCACACTTGCTACGAGTACAATAATCAATGCAAGTATGCGTGGAGCATTTGCATTGCCAAATATACTTGATAAAACAGCTCATTTTCCTAAACAATTTCCTAAATTTTCCTAAACCTTTCCTAAACAACTTAACTACCGTTTTTATAACAATTGTGATAAAATACCCGTTGGTAATAAATTTAATGTTTAAGAAATGATGGTCGAAATCTAGTTCAAATCAAAATTCCCAAATGACTAGGTTTACAGATACCTAGCTCAGAAAAGCTCTTCTATTTTGTTACAGAAACGCGACTGGCGCAGAGCATGCACCATCTCCCAGAATGGCCGTGTCGCATCATCTTTACGAAGATCGTTTGATTTAGTTTCTTTTATTTTAATTGCTAGTTACTCGATTACTTAATTACTCGATTGTAGAGAGAGCGTGATCATCGATACTTTTAATTTTATTAGAATGGTGACACTGACTTTGACAGTTCGTTAACAAAAAGCAAATTGCCGCCATTTTCGCACACATTCTGTTTCCGATCGCCGAGGAGTAAAGACATCCGACGAGATCACGCTCATCTCGTTATATTTTCGTACGAAAAGTGATAAAATGGAATAAATCCACGTTGGTATACACGCCTGCAGTGTTATTTTAAAGATAGTCCTCCGATATGGACGATCTATTTGGGCTTCGTAATAGCCCCTTCGGACCACCCGCCGTTATATATATAAAAAGCAAAACTGCCAAAATCGAACTAAAAAAAAAAATTTGCTAAACAACATTCTTATTACAGTCGGGGCACCATTCCGTGGAACGTTTGTAGTCTGAGGTTTTTTGATTGCAATTTTGTTCAACCAAGCCATAATACAACTTAGTTCTTTTAATTTAGTTCGATTTTAGCAGTAGTGATTTATTTTTTATATTATTCCTTTTAGTGACCAGTAAATGTGCATAAAGTATAAATTTTTGGAATGTACTTATCAATATAATTTAAGTAATATTATTTATTATATTTTATTAATTTTGCATTCACAATGCTATACTGAAAAATATTCTTAATGTTAAATCAATACTGCAACGACGCTGTGTTCGACGATGTATTTTTAACAGAACAGCATTACAATCGGTTGTCCTGTTCTTACTTACGTATTTTAATGTTATGAGTAGGAAAGAGCACAATGAATTCGACAATATATAGAAACTTGGCTTTAAGGAAACAGAAAGTGTGTCCCCTTATCGTGGAAGATCAAGAAAAGATAATATACTAATTTAGATATACTTAGTTCTTTGTTTCAATAATGGAGTCATTAACAAATGTCTTTTATATCCATATTTTTCTAACAAATAGCCTTCCTTTTGGGTAAAAGATCTCAAAAGATTAAAAATGAAATAGCAAAAGTATATCAAGCTCCATAGTATGGCTGAATAACTGAAGAAAATCGAGTTCAATAGGGCAAGCTTGAATATCTCAAATTCTTGAACATTTAGGAAGATTGTTGAGGACGACAGTTATTCTCGGATGTTTACTTCCAATTAAGTCCAGGCAACTCAAATATTTGTTGGCAACATAATCTTGATTAACAATGTATACAGGAAACTCTTACAATTTATTATACATATTTAAGAAATTGCCAAGAGATGCTTGAATATATACACCCATTTTATTTACTGCTAAGACTGTTCCGCAACTTACACTTAGTGCCTATAAGTTCCACTCATGTTCCAACAAGAAGTTCTTTAGCTAAAATCGTATATTTTGCTATTTATCTTAAATAAAAGTCTTAAATAAAAGCAGTTTGAATATATTTTACAGAATAAGTGGTAAAGGTTAAATTAGAAAATGATCTTATTCTATCCCCTATATCTTCACGCAACCATGAGGAACTGGAAAAATCATACCACCAAAAAAAGGAAGAGATAATTCATCATTCTTTGGATTCTTTTAAGGGTTTTTCCTTTTGATATACGGCACTTTAATAATCCTAATTTAGATACCATAAATATTCATAATTCAGAATATATGATACACTTAAATTCCAAATAATGAAAGTGATCTACGGAGAAGAATATCAACGATGGCAAGACTTCGTGAAATATTATAAATATTGTATTTCATATCGATGTTTATCTCTCATTGAAATTCAGATGCTGACTAAAATATAGAAAATCGAACTTTTACTGAATCAAAAACTAATCGAAATCGAATACTTATCGTTACAATTTATGTAGGCCGCGTTACATTATACTTAGAAGTTAAAGATAGGGATTTTCTAAAAAGTAAATTTGGATGTTTTTAATAAAATTCACTGCTCTTAAGCTTGGATCAATGTGTAGTAGGTATATTTTATTAGGTTATAATATTAATGATAGCCAAAGTTACCTGTTTATATTATTACAACAGAATCTTTAGAGATACTCAAAGTGGAGTCCATTTATGCATATTGCATTGCTACGATATGCTCACAGAAAATATCAATCTACTCTTCACATTTTTGATGATGGGTAAAACGACGTAACTTAGATCACAGCAAATCGTCAGATTGATTTTGGATCAATGTTGACTGTGAGTATGTTATCAAAATATATATTGTTAATTATTCTATGTCGCTACACTCTTGACAGAGTGGTCGTGGACATTACATTAGGGTTGGTGGCACGCCGAACAATCCTTCGCCATTCCTCCCGCATTGCTGTTTTCCTTGTGCATTCGTGGAGTGGATCGTTAAGTGCAGATCTTATTTGGTTGGTTCAGCGCAAGGGAGATCTGCTGCACGCCCGAGCAAGTAGAGGATCTGCTGTCCTCTACTTTGCCCTGCACCACAAGACGCTCCAAAGATGTATCCCCTCGCCGTATAGCATGACCAAAGAAAGAGAGATAAGATAAGATAAGAATTCCAAAGAATTTGGTTCAGTACGATGGAAGAAAGACGCTGTTTGACTCCAAGTGCTTCCATTATAGAGATGCTAGTTCTTAATTGAGTACATGATATGTCAAGCGTCCTCCTCCAGCACCACACTTCCAGAGCATTTATCTTCTTGCTCTCACTTAGTGTCTATGTCTCAGTACCGCAAAGAAATATGGGAAACTAACGCCTGAATGAGTGTCTTTTTTGTGGCTTTTGTGATGTTGCTATTTCTCCATATTTTTTAATCTATCCATTGCTGACTTCGAAATATCCATATGGCACTTGATTTCATCGGCACACCCATTATTGTTTGTTATGAGTATTCCAAGATAAACATATGATTGGACGACGTCGCAGTTTTCAATTTTGGCTATTTCTGGCGAGTTGGAAATTTTTACGTCCTCCAATTGTGATCTCGTCCGACCAGTCTTCAAGAGTTACCCTTATTTATGAGTTCACTATAGACACTTAATAGAACTGATAATATGATGCAGCCATAACGAATTGTCGCCATTGGACGAGCTGACCAGACAGTATATCATCTGTAATTATTGAAGCTGTTCCATTCTTGTAAAGCTTTTTAAGTAGGTGTTTAGGCGTTCCCATATCCAGGGCGTTTTTCATAGTACAGTCCATTTCACGGAATCAAACGCCTTTGTAAAATCGACAAAACAAATGTAGGTAGGCTTGTTAAATTCCCTGGTGTTCTCTGTGATTTGACGCACACTAAGAATCTGTTTCTTTTAGTCTCTTGTTTGCGTTTGTATGCGTGCAAATATTGCATTCAAGCTTCCCGTGTCAGCTCACAGGGCTTTCATCTCTCTTCTTTCCTCGACGAGGTAAGGGTACTATCAATCATCCAATGTTGGCGCTTTCGGCCCAACTGCGAGGGCCTCAATGCATTCACTGCAGTTTCAAACAACTACCGATTGGGTACTTATATTCTCCTATTGAAGTCAGTTCTGTTCCATGTTGTCGAGATACTACGATCCAAAGTGGTATTATTTTTCTTGGCTTTTCATTTTTCCTTATAACTTTAAGCTTTAACTAGATCTTAGCTATAAGCAGTTGATGGTCTGAGCCACAATCAGTCCCAGGTAGAATGTGAACATTCCTTATACAAGTTTTCCATCTTGTACCAATCATAATATAATCAATTAGTTGTGATACTTTCCATCTGGACTGTACACGTATCACCAGACATTAGTTGTGATATCTGGTGATACGTGTACAGTCTTCAGAAAAAAATGTATATGTATATAAATAACAAGATCATTTTCCGCTGCAAATTGAATAAGTCGTTTAGTTCTTTCATTCCGCTGTCCCAATCCAAATCTTCCTATACATGGACCAAGCTGATTGGCATAGGTGGCATCTTCGTGTTCAGATCACCCGTAATAATTAGAAGTTCTTTCTTCGCAATCTTCATTATAGTTGCTTCCAGTTTGGTAAAGAAAGATTCTAGTTCCGTGTCACTTGCTGTTTTGGTTGGTGTGTAGATCTGTATGACGTTTATGTTAATAGATGATAAATAAAACATTTATTATTAATAACTACACAAAATTACATCGATAAAGTTTTAAATCACACAAAAAACTTAAATCACCATACTAGCAGTGGTTTCAACTTGCCTTTTGTACCAGACATTTTAAACGATATTTTGTCTGAGCTGTAGCCTTTCCCAAATTAGTTGTTTGGGTGAGCGTATAGTTATACCGCAATTGCTCGATCGCCAGAGCCTTGTCTGTTATGTATCAAGGAGCACTATGGTTGCTTGATAGCCGCCGCCGCCTTCCAGGGCGTGCAGGTGAGGATGACAATTGGGACCGGAAATATGTTATGTCCGTTCTCTTACTCCCTCTCTTGTCAATACTTAAAACTTATTGTAGACGGCCCTAGCGACGATTTAGCAGAACAAAGGTAGTTGTACAGAAGTAACTGCGTCTCAAAATATCTTCGTCAAAGCAACTTCTATTTATGAATTATTATATTTTCAATACACAATAAAAATATTGGTCACAAAATACTCATTAATCAAAATAACTCTTGGAATTCTAGAAGAACAACAAAATCAACGACTTCAGAAAAAAATTATAAACTTCGAATAAACCACGCTTTTTGATAACGTTCCACGTTCCTTTATTGTGGAAAATCTAAAAAAAATCATATACGCTTAGAAATATTTTTTATCAATACCTAAGCCTGTTCTAAAAATACCAAATATTATCCATTTTGATTGACACATAGCAGTTTGTTCCCCATGTCCAATAATTGTAACTGATGTTTCTTTGAAAACTCTTGAGTCTTGGTGTATAGAATATTTTATTATATTCAAATAATAAGGAGGCTTTTTCGAAAATGTTGTCTAAACCAATATTATGAATAAAATGAATTTCATTAATGAAATATCAGATTGCAACTAACTTGAATGAATGCAGATGGTATTTATCTACCTACTAGAATGCTTTACGATTATGTTATTATCCATAGATTTAATAAACTTTGTTAGGGAAAACTTCTTCCTTTAGCTGAAGAAAACCCAAGTCATTTGCAACTGTAAAATGCAACTTATTAGTTGAGTTTAGTTAAGTAATATAGCAATGAGGCCTGGGTAAAAAAGAAATACTATATATAAAAAAAATATTTGGTCCTTACATATGAAATTGGCGTTTTGTCGTACTGGCCACTTTAATCACAAATTTCTTCTCCTTGGTTGGGAATTCCATATTCAAATTTATACAACCATTTACACATGTATTTGTGTTTCGTTAGGCGGCATTAATTTGTTTTTTTTTCTCTTCTGTTTGTCCCCACTAGACGTGTGCGCCGCGCCGCGCCGATGACCGACGCCGCCGATCATAACACGCCGCCGCTGACCGGTTAGAAACATCGGCGTAAACGGCGCGAGATGGGATAAGCAACGTAGTGCATTCTCTGCGGTACGTGTAAATTCCGTTCCGTATTCCATCCATATTTCCATATCTAGTAAAATTTTAATGAATACAAAAGTAAACTCAATGATCAGATGCAAACAAATAAACAATCGAATCTTTCTTCTTTAATTTCAGCTGTCAACAACGAAATCTTGCACAATCAATATAGCATCCGTTTACAAGATGGAGTTGGCAGAAATCATAAATTCAATATTTACCCTTTTTTGTCTACTCTAGCTGTCCCGCTACAACCTCACTAGCGATCGTGTATGGCCTTTCTAAAACAGCTAAACGATTGCGTCTAACTGAGAATAATATCAATAAAATATTTTTATATTTATAACTATTAGGTTAGAGAAAAAGTCTTTTCGCATATAGTATGCATAAAGTTGTGATAAAATCTTTCTGGTTATACCATTACTATATGGGTGGTTTCAGTATCATTAAAAAGTTTTAATATGATAAAGATTTCGAATTCAAATTCGGAAAAATGTGTGTTTTTCATTTGAAATGAAATGAAAATATCTTTATTCAAGTAGGCTATTACAAGCACTTGAATCGTCCAAAAAATTTTTTTCCCCTACCACTTGTTCAGGACGTCTTTTAGCTGACAAGAAGAACAAGCGAAAGAAACTTACCAGCTTTTTATCATAAGTAATGACATTTACATAAATCATGTCATTACCAAAATAATATGTATTATCACAATAATAAATACAACTTTCAAAGTCTGTAGGACATAGGTTGAACATATAATTAGTCTTTATAGAACAAAGCGAAGGCTATCTATTCCATGCATTGCGATCCTTAAAATAATTTGTTTTTCTTACTGTCAAAATGAGTAAATCTAATAAAGAACTAAGGTACATTTTATAATTTTATTCTAAAATGGTAAAATGGAACGGAAATGGAAGGAAGGTAAAATGGAGGAAGAAAACAATTTGTGACGTTTATGAACCTAGTGCAGTTTCTGTGAGAGTAGCACAAATTTGGTTTAAGCGTTTTCGGTCCGAAAAGTTTAATGTTAAAGATGTACATAATTCGCTCCAGTCGCACTGTTACGAATAAAATGGATGCCATTTTTGAAAAAGTGGAGCAAGATTGGCAGATCAGTAGTTGCGACGGACCCGAACTCACTGAAAGAAACCTAATGAACCGAGTACTCTTTTGTGATTTTATAATGCGGCATAATGAAACCGAACCATTTTTGAAGAAGCTGATAACTGGTGATAAAAACTGGATCACGTACGACAAGAACATGCGAAAAAAATCGTGGTCAAAGGTCGGTCAGGCTTTACAGACTGTGGCGAAACCCGGGTTAACTGGCAAAAAAGGTGATGCTCTTTGTATGGTGGGTATGGAAGGGCATTATTCATTATGAGTTGTTACCGCCAGGCAGGACCATCGATTTTGAACTCTACTGCAAACAACTGATGAGATTAAAGCTAGAAGTTGAGAGAAAGCGGCTAGAATTAATCAATAGAAGGGGGGTGGTTTTTCATTAAGTTAAGAGAGTTTGGCTGGGAGGTGTTAATGCATCCGCCCTATAGTCCTGACTTTGGACCATCAAATTTCCACCTGTTTAGGTCTCTTCAGAATTCTTTAGGCAGTGTCAGATTAATATCATGCGAGGATTGTGAAAACCACTTCTCGCGGTTTCTTGATTAGAAGCCCCAAAATTTCTATAGCAATAAGATCATATCCTTACCTACAAGAAGGCTAAAAGTTACTGAACAAAATAGTACCTACATACTTTAGTCAAATGTGTTTTTATTAAAAATGTTTAGAATTATATTCTGAATGAAAAATGCTTTAAAAATCCACTTTGTCCCCGGCATTCTCAGATGGGACTTAAACCCATGACCATGGATTGCATCATTATGACTACATTACATTATTTAGAAGAGTATAGTTGTACCATATTTAATTGTTACTTAAAATACTTAAATGGTGTTATTAGATTTGGTTTTCCATCATTTGATACAACGACGCCGTTTACGCCGCCATTTACGCCGCCGCCACTGAATTTTTAGCTCCACGCCGCCGCCGAACATTTCGGCATCGGCGCACATGTCTAGTCCCCACGTCACCCAGTATAAAAATTGTAAAACTTGAAATACCTGTGATGAAAAGTGGATGCTCTACGATAACCGGAACCGCTCATCGCAATGGTTGGACCCTGGCATGCCAGCCAAATCCTGCCCCAAGCGAAAATTGACCCCAAAAAAGTTACTTGTAAGCGTTTGGTGGACTAGTGCCAGTGTCGTTCATTACTCTCAAATCTGGGCAGACGATTACGTCTATTGTCAGCAATTGCAAACCACGCTGGAGAAACTAGCTGTTAAATAACCGAGGCTGATCAATCGCTCTACGCCACTACTACTTCACGACAACGCTAGACCACACAATGTACAACAGACGGCTACCAAATTAGAAGAGCTTTAATAGTCTAAGACATCCACCGTAATCCTCGGACCTTGCTTCAACAGAAAAGCATTTTTTTGAAATTTGGATAACTTTTTTCTGCAAGGGAAAAAATTGAACTCCAATGGGGCAGTGCAAATCGCCTTCAAAGATTTTATTGATTCCCGACAGAATGGTTTTTTTAATAAAGGGATCAATAAACTACCTATGAGATAGTTCATTGATCCCTTTACTAAATAAATATATTATAATAAAAAATATTCGACTTTTTGTTCCTCCCATACCAAAAACCAATTTCATATGTAAGGACCTAATATAAAAATATTAGATAAGTATTTTTTTAATATTCTTCAATAATCTACCTGAATGACAAATAAATAAAAATAAGTCATTATCCCTATTGTAGTGAAAATCTTCAAACTGGGCCATGTCTCATCGAGGTCTCCCTGTAGGTTTTGATACCCTTGAGGGTTTCGAAAATTTGCGGAAGTTTGCGGCACAAACGGTTGTATCTTACGATTGTGTTGGCTTAGAAGTTTGATTTTTTCACATCTCCAAGGAACAGTAGACCTGAGTATTAGATATAAATTTCAGCTTGAAACTTCCACGCGTTTCCGAGAAAAGGGATAGAAATACAGACGGACGAACAACAAAGTGATCTTGTAAGGGTTACGTTTTTCCTTGCGAGGTACGGGACCCTAAAAACAAAAACTTCCAAATGTTATAAATGTTGATATTTCTATTCTGCTTTTGAATTTATGATATGTTTTATGTGGGTATAGATTTTAAAACTATTTCAATGGAGCAATTATTCAGAAGTACTTAATCACATTCCGAACTACTGGGTTTGCTTTTTTCTTTTTAGTGAAAGTAATTATATATTTTATTTCACTTATTTCTTTTACTACTTTTATTACAAAGGCCTATTATAATAACCTAAAGTAGTATTTCTTGGAAATTTAGTTATGTTCAATAAAACAATATTTCAGATCCCAAAATAAGCACATATTATATTTATTTAAATAATATACGGTACAACTTAATTGGGCATATGCTCCATTTATTAATTTATTTGAATGTAATTTATTCAGTGTAGCCCGGTAAAAGCATTTTCTATTTTAAAAGCTATATTCGTTAATAGACGGCGGACGGTCATAAGTATACTGAAAATAATCGGCATAAGAGCAAAAGCTGTATTTTCACTCTATTTTAGTTTATTTATACAGAGACGTCAAGTTGAAAAATTACTTCGAAAATTGTAAAGTCACCTTCCATTAGAATTGGTGAAATTAAAGTAAAACGGACTTACGTATATAATTCACTAGCTTTTTCTCGTGACTTTGTCTGCGCAGAACTAGTATTTTCGTTAGCCTCTTTCCTCTACGACTATAATATCTACTTTTCGTTATTAGTATGATTAAGTTAGGTGAAGTGAACCTATTCCAAATTATTTATCAATAATTACTAGATGTGTACATCCTTAGCTGTCCTTAAGGAAGGCCTGAGCTTCTGCTAGATGACGGCTGATGATAATGACGTCTTGTCGTATCTCTGTTATGATCACTTTAATATACTGCTGGAGCATAGGCTTTCCTTATAGATGACCAGCCCAGCCTCATTGCGGATTATCTGGCGTTAATGACTGCAGATATAGACGCCACTAAAGGCTTAACAAGCTTTCCGAAGTACGAAAAAACACGAGATAATATTTTTTTTTTACAGCAATTAATTAAACATCCAAGAGCGACCAGACCTTGTGACTGTGACAGTAGCTTGGCTTCAACACAACAGACCAAATGTACTCACAACTGTGCCCAAGCTTATTTTATATTAACCTAAAACTAACCAACCACTATGAGTTTTATTGTATCGCAATATTGTGACAGATTTATAAGTCCTCAAAAGAACTCGTTATATGACTATTTAAAAAGGAATACTTAGTAGCCAAATTTGAGCCGATACCATGATAATATTTTCTTGCAAAATATATATCATATTTTTTTTTTTACATTTTAACATATAATTTTCTGAAAAAATTTTTTGGCGTTAGATCGATAGTGTTTTTCTCATTACAATTATACAATTTTAAGAGGGCGCTACCATCATAAATCACTGACGTTAAACTATTTTGTCCAGTTACAATGTATACTAATATTAGGTTACAATGTAGTCTAATATTAGGTTACAATGAAACTATATGAAACACGGGTGATAAAGGATAGTTTACTAAGGCGAAACCGCGGGAAAACAGCTAGTCGCTAATAAATTTAACTAACCTCTGTCTACTACTACTTCGAGTAGTCAAAGTCAAAATAATCTTTATTCAAATAGACTTCTTAAAAGTACTTTTGAATCGTCCAACATTTTTTCCCTACCACTCGTTCAGGACGTCTTTTGGCTGATAAGAAGAACGAGCAAGAAACTCACCAGCTCTAATATGAGTAATGACATTTACAAAAACCATGTCATTACCAGATCAATACATTATAAACAGAGATAAAAAAAAACTATGGTCTTATAATAATAACATAATCATTTAATAATAATGGAAACAAGATAATGAGTTTAGAAGTAATCACCTATCCAGTTGCTGGATCATCTCAAGTCCAAGCGTTCTTATCTGTTACATAATCGGATACCTTATAATAAGCTTTTTTAATAAGTATTTTTTTTAATAGTAGATTTAAACTGCATGATATCTAATTGTTGTATTTTGCTTGGGACCTTATTGTAGTCGTTTATCTATTTAGCTTAAACTATGAAAACCAGTCGTTTTGACACACGAGCACGCGTTGTCGATTGCGCGTCGTGGCTATCATGTGTGTAATACGGGACGTAGGGGGAAATCAAATATTGTTCTGATATCAATTCTTCTGGTATCAATTTATTTGCATCACAATATGAGCACACATGCTTAATTATAAAGTCACATAACATAAATATAAGAAACTAGCCTTCCGCCTGCGGCTTCGCCCGCGTGATCTAATTTTAAGTCCAGAAATGATAAAATTCCATAACAACTTTCATCCCCTAATTTACCCCCTTAGGTTTCGAATTTCGTAAAATCCCGTCTTAGTGAGCACCTACGTCCTAAAAAGAACCCGCATGCAAAATTTGAAACTCCTAGCACTTGTAGTTTAGATTTCATGATGAGTGAGTGAGTAGCTTTTAGCTTATATATACCTATATAGATACGCATTGACGTGTGCGCCGCAGTGGTGCAAAAGGGTATAGAATTAGTAATTCCTTTGCTCAGGGAGAAAAGAACCGATATTCAGCCTATACCCAGTACAAACTTGTTTCTTATATTTTCACATGCACTACTTATTTTAATTACGAAATTAAAGTTAGGCCGATTAGTTTTTGGCTGTAAATTACAAACTTTATTTAAGATTTTTTACTTGTGATGAGGAACAAATATTGTTATTAGTCTAACACAAGAAATCACACAACGGTTGAACTACTCAGGTAAAGTAATGGGATTAATGGCATTAAACGAAATGTTATACACATACGCAACTGTCAGATCAGACTCAGGATAACACATAGAGTAAAGAGTTCGATGTTAAGTTATTTTTACAGTGACTGTTCTTGAGATGGATGACCGAACATTAGCCCTCCGTGCTTATCTAGTCATTGTCATTCACCAGTCCGCGTTGGGGCCGCGTGGTAAGTTATGCTCTTTATGTATTTTACCTATTATCACCCGTAGAGGTGATGCAGTGACAGGTTATTTGATAGAAGAAATAAATTATATTATATCATGTTTTGTAAATAAAATGCACGCAAAAATCATCGCAAATGAAAATGGAATTTAAAAATATAGGATATATATAAAGCACATTCTTTAAACCGACTTATTAATATGGAGCGATTTTTATAAATAAAATTTTAAATAGTTGTATTACACATTTTTTTTTCGCTAAACTAATGGGAAGGTAACCGTAATAATAATAATAAAATTGATAAGCCTAAAGTTATATCTAAAAGTTACTTCTAACTCATTGCAAGTGGACGTTAAAACCTCTAAATTCAAATTAAATTCGGACCCGCAGAAAGTTTTCTATAGCATCTTTGTTATTATTTAATAGAATTACTTACTGCTTTCACTGTTTACACGGAACCAAAGTCACAGTGACGTCGTCACGAACAAAACACTATCACACAGGGTACGTTACTCGCGATGTAATTGTCGGGAGCGGCGTGACGCGACGGGATCCGCTGGACAACTGGCACGCGGAACGCCAGGAACGGTCTGCACAAAAGTATCTGGCATTTAGCGTGTCAACTTTTAAATTGTCAACGGAGCGTTCTGTCAAATTATGTGCGATATAACGGATAGTTAACGAACGATTGACGGTTACTGCCCCTCTGAAAAGTTTGGTGACGCTATTATATAATACTTGCTGTGCCCGCGACTTCGTACGCGTTACTTTCGGCAGCATCTTTAATTTTTAGGGCTCCGTACTCAAAGGGTAAAACGACAACCCTATTACTAAGACTTGACTGTCTGTCTATTACCAAGTATCACATGAATAGTGTAAATTAGACAGTTGATTTTTTCACAAATGATGTACTTCTGTTTCTGATTCAACAACAATAGAATAAAATATTTTTTTAAAGGGGCACCCATATAACAAACGTGATTTTTTTGTTCGTTTTCTGTACGGAACATTTTGGGCAATAGTGACTCACACTTTGGGCAATAGTTTTTTAGACTCAAATAATCAAAACCTCTATAGTTTTTTCAATTATTTGACTTGTGAACGTAAGCAAAGAAAAATATTAAAATTAATTTGGAAAGCGAAGAAATCATATAATTCTTTTTATACATGACGCAAAGATTATAGAAATATAGGTACTCTAAGCAATTACTAAATTTAAGAAAACAATATAAGTTATTGCACGCTGTTTAAACAATAACTTAACTACTTTATGTCATCAATTAAAATGTTCCAAATATGTAATATCTTTTATTTAGAAACTCATTTACTGAATAAAAACATTTCTCAACTAAACCATGTTTTCAAACGTGATGCGAAGTCGGTTCTAAGAAATGGCAAATGTAATTTATTAAGTAATCTCGGGTTAAAATTACAAATATCTTTTTTGTTACATACAGTTCTAAGTCAAACAAACACATCAGTTTTAAAAGTAGAGTTACAGTAGCGTCATCTAGCGAAAACAGCTAATGGTGGCATTTTATATTTCGCCAGATTAACAATAACTCTTTAAATTATGTTATTGGAGAGACAGCAAAATTAAAAAAATAAGCTTTGTGTGGTAAAAATCGGAAAAAATACTACAAACATAACAAAAACCCAAATCCCTTTTTATAAGTACAATAGCGTCATCTAGTGATCAGTAGAGGCAGCCAAATGTAACGTTTTATTTTTACGCGCTATTAATAATTCACAATTAAATTATATAATTGGATAACCACAGAATTGAAAACGTAAGCTACCTACTTTGTTTGATAAATAAAAAAATAAAGGTAAAATAAAAAAATATATATTTTTCAAAGTTACCCGCGAAAACGTCAACTTCTATCATGGCGTCGCTATGACGTCACGCTCCTCTAAAATTAATATCGTTCTATGCATATCTGTAAGCATAAGGTTTAATTCTTTAAGTTCTGATATGAGTAAGAGGGTTATGACGTCACGCGCTGTTTGCGTGCAAGTGACAACAATGAGCATAAAATATTTGTTTTTCCATAATTAATTTAGGCAACATTATAAATATAATGAGCACAAAAGTGTAATTATCGTTAATGGTATATTAATCGCTACCAGAAAATAAATGTATTTATTTTTGTTTACTGGACTGTGAAGAAAAATAAATACATATTTTTTTCGCACATAGTTCAGGAAAAAAATCAAATCATTCTCAACTGTGTTTTCTGCTCAACATTAGTGCCTGAGAAATATTTTTTATGCAATGTAAGTTTGTCTCGTTATTAAATTTCCCGAGCTGTAAACTTTCTGCTATAATTATGATCCTAACAGATCTAGACTGGCATTCTGCGTAATAAATTTACACACCGACTCTCATTGGTCTAACGAAGTAGGTTAATGGGATGGAATCCCTCCCTGAAACTGGTAAAAACATACTTTGCCAAGAACTGTCATCGTTTTTAAAGGATTTATTCGTTTAAATTATAAATAAAAAATAAAAGAGATTTGAGTTGGGCACCGCTGTGAATTGTAGCAGTTAAAATTCTGTCCTATCGAATTTTAACTAGATGTGGTAACTTCGAGTTGGTTTTAACACGATTTTTATGATGTTTGGTATTTTCGTATTAAAAATAATACAGTATTTATGTTATTCATAAACAAAGTTTAGCGTTGGAGTAAATTTACGCTGAGACTGCACTTCGTATTAGTCTAAATTCATATTATTAAACAGAGACTTAGCAAATGTTAATCTACTACGAAGTTTTATGGGAGTAATATTTAGATAATAGTAGGTTTGCTTATTATCTGTATAATATGAATTTGGATTAATACTAAAATTGCAATTTTAGCGTAAATTTACTTTGACGCTAAACCTTGTTTATTTATAGCATTTCGATAATCTTTAATTTTTTATTCGTCAATATCAACTTTAGATTATAAAACGCTCATAGAATCATATATTTTAATTAATACCTATAACTGAATGATTCCAAAATAATTGAGAAAGTTATAATTGCTGCTACCCAGGACACAAAACTTCTTTGTTAAATTTGGTATTTAATTGTTGACATTATTTACACTCAGAATGTTCAATTATGGTTCAATTTTATTCAAAAAACTATCCAAATAGTGCGAAACCTCCATTTCCGAAAGAGTCCATATATGTGAAAATTAACAAACTTTTATACATTAATTAATATTAAAATTGAAAATTATTATTTATTAAGAAGAAAGTTGCCCGAGATATCTATCAGTCACAAGAAATTATCAGACATTGACTTATTTTTTTTTTATTTATCTCTATAAGACAAGTTACCACATCTAGTTAATTATTTAAGCACTGTGATATCACTAATAAAATTATTAGAAACTAGTTTTCCGCCAGCGGCTTCGCTCGCGTAGTCCCTATGGAACTGTTTATACTTTATTTGGATATTGATTCATATCATGATATATATAATTAAATGACACATTGAATAGTGAATCAATTTTACTACCGTGAAGTTTTAAATCCCTATACAAATTTTTACTAACATTTTCATCCTTTTATTTGAAATCACAAGACAGTGACAAAATATTGCCTATATTCACCGTATATGATGTACCTTCTCATAGGTGAAAGAATTGTTAAAATCGGTTCAGAATTTCGAAGTCCATTCTATACAAACAATCAAATCATTCCTCTTTATAATATTAGTACAGATAATTTCAAAGTACATACTTTGAGATGCCAATACAAAATTTGTAATTATTTAACAAATGTTTTGATGTCTAGTGTTATATAACTGGGTGACCGGGACGTACTATATTCTTTGCCTAGTTAGTACAATGTTGGGACCTTGCGTAGAGATGAAGTCATCATTTGGATGTTTGCTCGTAAGTAGCCATTACGACGACTATCTGGTAATGGCATAATGTTCACTAATAATGGCACAGGATAAAAAGAATTATATAAAACAAGGACTTTTCGTTTTACATCACAATTGACATTTGCATTGGTTAAAAACACCCACTATTCAAAGAAAATGTAATTTATAATAATTATTTTATATATTTTAACCACCGAAAATTTGCCGAGGTGTCGAGTAAAATTTTTCATTATTGTTTACCTAAAGCTTTTTTAAATAGATATTTTTCTCAAACTAAGATTACAGGACTTTCAAATACAGTTTAAATGAAGAAAAATAATTAGCCGATTGTATTAAAAAATCGGAAAAACTGTATGCTTTTTAGAACATCCCATTGGGTCAGCTATTTGGGTTACGAAATATTTGAGAAAATAAGGAAGCACAGATGTTAACAATATTCAGTAAGTACGTATCTCAAAATTACTTTCTTTATATTTTGACTGACTTTGACGTTAATCTGGATATTGAATTTCTATCAAGATAAAACTGTTCTTACAACTTCCAAAGGGAACAAAAAAGATATACATTATAAGAAAACGCTGGTTTCAAAATTACCATTATGAGCTATGGGTGTTTTTAAAATGAATAAATATTTCTGAAACTTTAAAAATTATTTCCAAACTATAAATGACAGACAAAATAGAATAGAATGGGTTTTTGGGCAATATACATGACATACACATATTAACAAAATGTTTACAAATATGACAGAAAAAAATATAAATATATAAAGAAAATCATACAAGAACTACAATACGATCAAAATGTGTCATGATGTGTGTCGCCCAGCAGGCTTCAACTCATTATATGAATTAAGCGGGGCTTATTGCACTGATATTCTGCAGAAGCTGCACTGACAACACAGATTATTTTACGAATTCTCAAAAAAATGCTAATTGAAATTAAAATAAAACCCTAACGTGTAATAGCCATTCGTGTCACTAAAGTTCTCTTATAAAAAAAACCAAATTATTATAAGTTTAATTATTAAAAAAAATTAATAAATTCTTCTTCTTCTTCTTTTATTGGTGGCTTATCTGCGCGTTTCGCACAATTCCGCCAATTTCACGTGGATAGCCACTACACGATAGGGATTCTATACATAATTAATTTGGAAAAGAGATTCTAATATAAATGAATAAATTAATTACAGACGTTGTTGTTGACAGTACCTGACAGTTGGCCTTTTACGCACGTCTGTCAAATCTATGTACAGATGCCCATCCATTACTGCTATGTTAAAGTTTATCTCTATCAGTAAACAACGTTTAATTAGTTCAGGGAAGAGCGGCCTTAATTAAATTAAGTAATAACTGCATGGCAACTAATGAACGCTGCTAAAATTAGGTTAAGAAATTCTGCTGTCTTAACTTATTAATCGACCAAATTAAAACAGCGGGAATATTTTTACAAATATTTTACTGCCAGCAGAGCAATTCTGTAAAAATATGGAAACCGAATTCGAATTCGCTCATGTATCCGAATTTACGTCATTCAGTCTACAAATTCTATTAATTCGATTTTTGAATAAAAATAAAAAACAAGATTGATTGATTCATACGTGTCTCAAATATTCTATTCCTATGTCATTTCGAAACTCACTTCACTTATACCACGATATGTATTACCTATTCAAGGTTGAACGCTTTTGAAGTGAATTCAGACACCTGAGAGAATTCGAATTCTGGTTCGCAATTTTAACAGAATCTGTTGGATTTTTTATTGTTCCTAAACGTATCTTTATATCAAAGTTACTAGCTTCCTGAACGCACCTCAACAAGATTTAAAAAAGTAGTAGAAAAAATTTTCTTCTTAGCTGTCATGGCGTGCGAAGTCAAAAAAATATTTCTTGTAAGTTGTAAGATTCAATAATTAAGTATTGCATAAGAATATTATAAAAGGAATACAATAAAATAAAACAAAACTATCGCTGGACTTTTTATTATTTAAACAATAGAATCGTGGGCTGGTGCAAATCTATAGTACCACTCTGGAAACTAAAAAAAAAGGAACTTTAATTTGGATTCAATTTTGTATTGTATCATGTAATCAAATAATTAAAATTATACCCTGTATAAATAGAAAGTATTAACATGTAACATGATTTGAGTTTGTGATAAAAATTAATGTTTTAATCTCCATTATATCTATGGTATATTTTTTAGATAAATTATTATAGTTTTGAACTAAAGGAAATTGAATACTCATACCTCATCTGCGAAACAGCTAAGCTGAAATAAATATTTATTAGTATTTACCGCAATATTTGTACTAAATCCTAAGTATGTGAGCCTGATTCGCCGTCGGTTAGTCTTTTTTTCGTTTTATGAATAAACATTAGGTTTCTCTCTACCTAGGCCATTATTTTATTTGCCTAATCCGTTAATATAATATTTGTTGATAAAAATGAGCTTTTAGATTAACCTACATTTCATACAATATGGCTGTATATAATTAAAACTGTTTTGTTATATTGTTTTTTTATTCATATTTAATATTATCTATTTATATTTTTTGTAATATAAAAAATTGAGGTTATTTGTCTAATCAAGCTGTCTCTATTTATTTGATGTTTGAGTACTTTATACAAAATACAATAACCCTTTATGAATTTGATTTGATGAAACGTGATTTCATTAATTTCTTATTAATTGTTCTCAGTACAAGTTTTTCAGTTATTTATGCGTTCAAATAGTGCTTATTTGGGATGTTTTATATTAAAACAAGTTGAAAACGAGATAAAATGAAATGAAAACTTATTTTTAGTATTGGTTTCTTTTCACTCTATGGATATCGTAGGTAACTAGGTATGATTTCAATTCTCATTTCAATTCACATTTGGAAGTTATTTATTTGTACAAAACTAATTTAAATGTTTGTGATTTATTGACTCTAATGAACGCATGGATGCGTAGCATGACGAACTCGAGAACGCTAGGGTGTAAACCTAACATTCTCGAGTTTGTCATGTTACGTGTGTCGGGTATGTAATACACAGTTTGTTATACACAGTTTGAAAGCGATGTTTGATTTATGCTTAATATTATACGTTTATTTTGTTTTAAATAAAGTTAACACATAGTGCTGGAATTATCTCGTATTTATCGCTTTTATGCGAACAGGAATAACCTTAAAATATTATAAATAGATTGGAAACGCAATAAACCGTGATTATGAATGATGGAATGGAATGTCACATTCATCACAGCGGGTGCGATAAACGGCCGTAAATAAAATTGTACAGTCAACGCCAACAGCCCTTACTTTGATGTAATTATATACTGTATTGTGTAAATGTTATAAAACTCTAATATAAATTCGGATAAATTTCATATATTATCTGAAATTCGCCTGCGTTGTGATCCTGGTTTAGGAGGCCTGGCCACTGCCAATGATACAAATAAATTTTACATCTCTCATATTCGATAAGTAGGTCCTTATTACCCCCAAATGGGGCTTGTAGGTGACGAATAAGCGCTCTAGGATAATAATGTAGCTAGAAAAGCTATTAGGGCGGTACATAATTAAAAAGAACACCTCACTCTTTCTAAAAGTTCGCGTACATATAACCATCATACTGGTAATAGACATCATGCATTCAGCCTAATGACCTCTTCTCTATTCAGCCTTGTCTTCATATGAGTATAATGTCATCAATTTTAAATATCGAAAGGTGAAGCTCAATTTCATTTTTGAAAAAAAAATGTAAAATTACCAACCAAATAACGGAAATTATTCAGCTTTCAAAAAAAGAAATATCTTTCTCAAGAGATGATCCGCAACCATCAACTTCTGCTGAAGAAAGTTTCATCAATTTATTTTGTTCAACCGCTTCTCAGGCTGATTGTATTTTTCAGAATTCCTCTACATTTAACATTATTTTGATTAATTTTTATATACTTTTACACTCAAATGCACAGCAACTAATGTCAACACAGAAAAGTTGACAGTGCCAAAAGTGACAAATTTTGTTTTTTTTTTGTAATAATATTTTGAGCAAATTATTATTTGAAGTACAAATTTTATGGACACGAAATGAAAGTAGATAGATAGATAGATAAATTCTTTATTTGCATCATGCATACACAAAATTTTACAATTTGGATTTTACACAATATTAGAAACTAAAACAGGACAATCAAATATTATGTGTACCGCAGCGATGCAAATGGGCGAAAACTCAGTGTGTATTTACTCAAAGAGCAAAGCACTGATTTTCAGTTTTTACCTTAATTACAAGTAGATAGCTACATAAATTCATCTTCTGAAACGATCAAAAAATGTTATGACCCAAACTAAAAGTAAATATGTAGGTATTGTGTTCGCATATACGAGGGTCAAACTGAAAGTTCTTAGAAAATCAAAAACTGATTACATTAGCCAGTTATTAGTTTTATTATATCTTTTCAAAATATTGTCAATTCACGTCAATACACCGCTGCATGCGATGGAACCACTGGGAAAAGCACTTTGCCCACTCGTCCTTAGGGGTCTCTTCAATGGCATCGCGATACGCAGCCACCGCTTCTTCAGCATTCATAAACCGCTTTCCTTTAAGTTTTTCTTTAATTTTTGGAAATAAATAAAAATCACAAGGCGCGAGGTCGGGGCTATACGGCGGGTGACCCAGTAATTTAACGTTTGATGTCGCCAAATAGTCGATCGTTCGCTTGGCGGTGTGCGACGAGGCGTTGTCGTGGTGAAGGAGGATCCTACTGCGAGGTCGTTTCTCTCGAACTTTTTCCAAGACAAGTGGCAAACAATTGGTAGTGTACCATTCTGCAGAAACTGTTTTTTGATCCTCTAACACAATTGTTGCAAAATGACCTATCCTTCCAAAGAACGAGGCCACCATTTTTTTTCCCGCACTTCGATCTCTCTTCACTTTAGTTGGCAACTCCTCGAAAGGAAACACCCACTGAGCAGATTGTCTTTTGGTTTTAGGATCATAACAGTAAATCCAGCTTTCGTCACCTGTTAGTATGTCGAACACAGCATTTGAGTCACCTCCGTTAAATCTTTCAATCATTTTACGACACCAATCCACACGATGGAGTTTTTGAGCCTCAGTCAAATTATGAGGTATCCACCGGGCGCAAAGCTTCCTGACCGCTAAATGTTCGTGGAGGATTTTGTGCACTTGACTCATACCGATGCCTAAGCTTGTCCGAATCTGTTGATAGGTCACTCTTTTGTCAGTCTCTATCATACGCCGCACAACACAGATGTTATCTTCAGTCGTCGCCGTAGAAGGCCGTCCCTCACGTAAATCATCAGTGAGATTAGTGCGACCACGTTTAAACTCATTAAACCAGTTGTAAACAGTCGCACGAGATGGGGCTTCATCGTGAAAGGCCAATCGTAGTCTATCATAACTTTCTTGTTGACTTAAATGACATCGAAAGTCATAAAAAATCATTGCACGAAAATTTTCTCGTGTTAAATTCATGATGACGTGACACAGACAATTTTCAATTTGCCGCCAAATCGTAAAACAAATGACAAATGAATGAAATATATACTCAGTAATATTGGCAAAGAGTTATATTTTCAAATTTTAGAATTATTTTTTTATTATATTGTTTATAAGTGGCCAGTTCTAAGAACTTTCAGTTTGACCCTCGTATTAAATAGTAAAGTATATGAAATTAATTCCTTACAAAACTGATCCATGAAATTTCTCAAGAATAATGTTTATTTTACTTAATATCTAAATTTCCTTTTAAAACCTGCTCGAGACTACTTAGGTATAGTCTAAAAGAGAATTATATCATCTAACAAAATTTAATTTCAGTTTTCATTTTAGACATAAAAACTGATTTAATTTTAGAACGTAGTCGACATTTAATAAATGTGGGCAAAAATAAGAGAAAACCGAAGATCGAATATAAAAAAAAACTTCTCGTGTTTCGAGGTTCTGTACAAAAATAAGTCAATGATTTTTTGATTTGCGCGCGCTTCATAATTTACACCCGGTTTACTGAATTGACTACTTAAAGTTAAACACATCTCAAACTGCACTAAAACGTCAGTCAAATAGGTTTTCGTTTCTGATTTTAGTTTTTTTCATGGTCAAATGATAGCAGTAGATAAAAACTACGACTTTTTGCCTTGAGAAAAGTAAAAAAAAACTTAAGTTATTAAGAAAAATCGGTTCAGATTTTGTACTTTTCTCAATTCAGAAACTGCTTGTGAGCCTTCTACCCAGGACAGTTAACAAAACATCAGTTTATACAAATCTATCAAATTTCTCCACTTGATTTTAATCCATAGTGTCTTATGATTATAATTTAAAATCAATTGGAAAAATTTGACATACTGTGGTAACGTGACGCACATCCACGTGGACATAGGCGATCCATATTAATTGTATTAAAATATAAACATATCGATAATAGAACAAGTAAAAAACTTGCAATTTTTAGTTTTTTATTGTATTCGACAATAAAAAACATCGTAAACGTCGTTTAAATTTCTATTAGAGCTGGTAAGTTTATCAGTCAAAAGACCTGAACGAGAGGTAGAGAAAAATGTTGGATTATTTATAATATATTTATTTTAACAAAGATGTTTTGATTTTGAGTATACTTGACTTAAGGAAAGAGAGTGACAATGGGTCCATCACATGATGCAAAATAATAACTATATAGGTTCGAGTTAGATTGACGCATTTAATAAATGGAGGAACATACCGTCCATAAAAATAAATTATTTGTAAAGTCTTAAGACTAAAATGAAAGACGAACTATATAACCATAGGTGCTGTGTATTTGGTGTAAAATATATGTAACTAGTGCGCACATCTCAAATATTAGTAAATTAACAATAAAAAGGTGGAATTTAAACCAATTTCATAACCTTTGATCATTATAACTTACAACTCAGATACGGGACTTCATTTATACAATAAAGTTTATGTACATTCAATAAATAGTAATAGTAGTGGAGTCCTAGACCTTAACCTAAATATGCGTATGCGCAGCATTACAAGCACGAGGATACTTAAACAATTGAAAATTCCACCCGAAGGGGCTAAATTAGGAGATGAAACTTCGTTACTTATCGTTCAAATTTTGAATGCTGGTTCTTTTGAGGACGTAGGTGCTCACTAAGACATGATTTTATGAAATTCGACCTATAAGACGAAGTTTTTTTTTTATTAAATTATCAGATGAAAGTTTTTATGGACTTTTCTCATTTCTGGACTTAAAACTAGACCACACGGGTGAATTCGTAAACAAAAGCTAGTAAAATATATATTTTAATTACATAACAAAATTAATTAATAACATACTGGGGTCGCTTAGCTAAGTCAAGGTCCCTTTCCTTTCCCTGTAATGATAAATTTAAAGACAACATGTTTATTACCAAATATATCCAGATTGTCATATTTTGACTATTGATGAGACTTTTGTGACAAATTTTGTGATATCTGAAAAAAACTGTATGCTAGTTTATATCATACTATCTTACATTACAGAGTTAAACACCAATTTATCCAGACGGAGTCGGTGGTTAATGTGTGAGGATAAATACACATTCCATCTTTTATCATTTCGTATATTTATCTAAGCAACCCTAAAAAACGAATGGAGACCGAATATCAACATTCAACAGTTGCCGATCGTCGCAGTAAAGAATAATGTGGGCAGACAATAGATCCCGCTGTCCGTCAGAAACGAGAGTGACGCTTTGAAAAATAGACTCTCTCGGACGCAAAGGGATTTCTGTTGACGTTTGTTTTCAGAAGTCACAATGAACGGTACTTTTATCGAGTTAGGTGCTATTAAAAGTGAAAATGAATTGCTTTCAGAAATTTAAATTAAATCGGTTTGCAAAATTGATGTGCGTTAATTGCAGTTTGCCGCCAATGAAATTTTTTCATTTAATGATAATGGTGTTGGAACAGTAAAATGATGAGTTATTTACGAACCTATTTTTAACAATACAGTATTAATACTTAATCAAATAAGTTAGATAAGTTTTGCATGTAATGTAGATGAAAATTGCCTATTATTAAAATTATTTTTTTGGTATAGTATCAAAAAAAAAATAACTAATGAGTTATCTAAAAACAAAAAATATATTCGGGCGAGCTATTAAATATAAAAGAATAAAAAGGAATCGCCGAAACGTATGTACGCGCATAGCTACTAGTAGGGGAGCCCAAGCGGGGATTTCGGGATTTACTAAAGCGCGGCAGATTAATATACATACCTACCTTGTACTCAGTTAAGTACCTGGACCAAGTATGAGCCCTATAAAAATGGCCGCCCGGCAAGGACGAAGGACCAGATTAGTAAAAAAAAATTGGTCATCTGAAAATCTCGAGCGCGTCAGATTAAGGTAAGGTGAGCTAGTTACATGCTAAAATGTGTACATACCTCTAATCTGACAATTTGAGAGTGACGTAAAGAAGGGGGAAGTCTACAAAGTTGTAAAAAAAAACGTCACTTTGACATTCTCGAGCGTGGCTATTTTTTTTTTATTTTGAAGGGAATCATTCAAGGATTACGAAAAATATATAATCTGACGATTGTCACAAGTCGAAGTAATAAAAATTCATCGATAAGATTTAATGCGTTTAAGCTACGTGATACCTATATTTCCTTCTCCGCATCACTATTTCTCTCTCTTTTTCTATCTATTACTCTCTCACTCCGTCCCCACTCTGGTTTCGGTTGCCATGACGCTATGACAGCTGATGACACAGCCTCGTTCGTGGCGTGATATTGTTTACATCGTATTTCCAACGTTTTTGCTTATTTTGTTATTTTAATGTAAATTTTGTGAATTAAACTTTTTACATATTTACTAAGAGAAGAAGAGGAAGATGATTCTAGCGATGAAGATGATAATCAATAAATAATACTGTAAAAATTTAATTTTCATATAATCATTTTCTTATAAATATAAGTATTTTACATAAAAAAAACGTACACTTTTTTATTTGCATGCTAACTCCGGTGCTTTTCCATTTAATTAAGCTCAATGATTTGAAAAAATTAAAAAAAAAATGTTAAGTGTCAGTTTAAGTAAA
This sequence comes from Diatraea saccharalis, assembly GCA_918026875.4. NCBI lineage: Eukaryota > Metazoa > Arthropoda > Insecta > Lepidoptera > Crambidae > Diatraea > Diatraea saccharalis. The sequence goes on from OU893338.1 coordinate 28,090,649, forward strand.
TCCCTTCAGATAATCGTCAGATTATGAGATATCACGTCTGGGACATAAAGATGAACCATATATATCTTAATCTGACGCGCTTGAGTATTTCAAAATGGCTATTTTTTTTGCACATTCTAATAATGGTCACGCGTTTGCGTCACATCCAAATCGTCAGATTATTATATGAGAGCTTTTTTTTAGGTTCACTTGACATTCCCTCAAAAAATCTGACGCGCTCGATTAATTTTTTTTTCATTTTCAACCCTCACGTATAACCACCCCCATCATGGAAACGATCAGATTAACATACGACAGTTTTTAAAAATGCGTAGGACATGAATGATATCAATATCTGACGCGCTCGAGTATGTCCATACAACAGCTTTTTTTTTACATTTTTAAAAATCTATAGCCGCTTCCCCCATCGATGAAAAGGTATATATTATATGAATTTTTTTTTATGTTATCATCTAAGCTTCGCAACCCAATAGGTCTCTATGACGCTCGAGTAAATCCCGATTTAGCATCGTGGGCTCCCCTACTATACCGAATTCTAGTTCCAACTGCACCACATTGGATAATTCTATTTTTTATGTGTTCCGCGATTCATGACACGGTTTGTATATAAGAGTTTTTCCTAAAACGTGTATAAGGCGGTACGAATTTCGCTGGATCAGCTAGTAAATATATAAAGGAAATCTTGATCCATTAAAAATTAAACAGCAAACAATGGTTGCTTTGGTAACATTTTTATTCCCTATATAAACTTCCACTCCCATTTTCATCCCTTTAAGTGCTGGTTTTCGGGATAAAATATAACCTATTACCTTCCCAGAGTCTTAAACTACTCTACTGCCAATAGTCATTGATATAGGTCCAAAGACAAATAAGTTTCATACAAACGTTTCCACCCTTTTAACCCCTTTTGGGGTGGAATTTCCAAAAATCCGTTCTTGCTACACCTCTCAAGCAATAAGACAAATATACCCTCCAAATTTCAAGTTTATACGATCAGTACTTTAGTCTGTGCGTTGTTTGTCAGTCAGTATGTCAGGACATTTCCTTTTATGTATGTATAGATTAATTAACTGTAGAGCAGGATTGTTAGCCCGTATTTTGATGTCTATATTCTTAAATGCACGGAAATAAAAGATTAATTAAATGACATACTTACATAATAAGATCATTATTGTAGAGAATATAAAAAAGAAAATAAAGATGACTATATCATTTCACTCGAATAGTATTATCATAAAGGTGCAACCGTAAGAAAGAATAAAATAATATTATCACATAAAAGACCCCCTCATGTCATTAATGCCTATGTCACACTCCCGATCGGCGACCCCTGATTTGTTGATATTAGCAAAATTTATATTTATTCACGTATCTCTAAATTTAATGGTACTACTGGTTTCATATCAATAATCTAAAATATAGGTATATAAAGAATAATATTGTTTAGAAAAAATAATATAAAATAACCTGCAGAAAAATATTCTTATTTTGAAAATAAAGCCAGGAAAAGACTCTACAAAATGTGGTTTGAACTTTCATGTTTATTAGTTACATAGTTATTAGTTCCTATATACCTTATTTTTATGAAGTCTGCTATGTGGAGAAGGCATTAATAACAAATGGAATTCTAAGTGATATAACACGAAACCAAAATTAATGACGATTAAATAAAGGGAAATTAATTTTCCTGGCAAATTATGCTTGCGTAAGCGAAACTGTCAGGGTTGTTGACAAATTTAATTACTATTCTCCGTACTGTTTCTATGTAGATGTTTGGTTTGAATAACGTTCAGTAAATATTATAATAGTAGGTAACTAATAAATGACGCCCTGCATTGGATTCGTTGAAAACTAATACACATTTTAGTCAATTATTTTGTTATAGAACTTCTATTGAACACGGGCGGAGGTTTTGTGTCGGTTGTTAGTTAAGTTTCAAAAGCATATATTGAATTTAAGATATTCATTATATTTTTCAGGTTTGTTAAATCGGATTTTTTGTTTTCTTAAAAGAATTCTTCTAACGATTTTGATAAAAAGAAACTGATGATCTATATATATATAAAATTCTTGCGTTACTGAGTGACTGACTAACTGACTGACTGACAGATAACGTACAGAGAAAATACTGAGCGTAGAAAGTCGAAATTTGGAATGAAGATTCCTTAGGGAGTGTAGATGAGCACCAAGAGAGGATTTTTGAAAATTCCACCCCAAAACGGCTAAATTTTAAATTTTGCATGTGGGTTCACTAAGACGGAATTTTACGAAATTTGACCCGTAAAAGGGTAAATTAGGTGATGAAACGGGCGAAGTCGCGGGCAAAAGCTAGTCCAATATAAAAAGATGCGACCAATGAATTTTGAAAGTATGTTTTGCTGATATTACATAAAAATAGATGCCAGTTGATAATAGAGATTGCTCCTTTGCGATTCGAAAGCCGGTAAAAAGTGAAATGTTGTTAAATTAATTCAGAATAAAGTAAATATATTAATGGATTTATGCTAGTCACACTGTCTGTTGATTTACCGTTAGTTCCATAAAGTTTTACAAAAAAATGTTTAAATTGTCAATTCTAAAATTTCATCGAGATCTATAAATTTCACTCGGTAATTGAGGACAGTCGCTAAAATTCCTCCATTTTAATTAATAAAACCTGGTCGATTACTCTTAGATGTTTCTCCAGTGAAATGAATCCAAAGAAATCTATTCCATATAAGAGCAACATTTTTTAACATTTTCTCTTACGACGAAGTCATAATAATAAGTCTAAGAAGACAAAAATATTCACCAACCTAATCTAATACACAAATAATCAGAAATCCAAACAATAAATATTGTTTATTTTTTAACAAACTTTACCACGTTCGATCTTTATATATAAATCACACTGAACACAGAAAGACGTTAGAAGGGCCTTTTGGGCGTGGCAGTGTAGCCACGATCCTGGACAAATGTACAGGATCATGACCACCACGCGATCGCGATGTTTAGTCATTCACGAACGCGCGCGCTGTAAGTACTGTGAAACACGCCACTAAAAGTGTCAAAAATGGCGACTTGCGCAGTTATTAATTGCAAATCAAGAAGTCCATCCTCAAGTAGGTCCAAAGGAAGGATTTCTTTCCATTAGTAAGTAGAACACTTCTCATATTTAGTATTTTTAGTCGAAATTCGTGAAATGTTATCAAAAGTGTGAATCACAAAAAATATTTCCAAGAAAATATACATTGTTGGACAAGTGCGCATATTTATTACATTGCATCGTACTAAGCACGTAATGTAAAGAACATTGCGAAATCACCATTTTAAATAGCAACATAATAGATTACAGTAGATGGATATTGACTTCGATGTTATGCGTTTGTATATTAATTTAATAATGAGTGTGGCAAAAAGTCAGTTTTCATATTGTAACAGAAAATTAGTTTTATTTTATTTTATTTTGAACCATTAACTACAATACTTTTTAAATCATCGGAATCCGTTCAGGATAAGTTCCAATAGTATTTTTTTTATTTGTGTATATTTATTTACATTATATTGTTTGTCAATATTACTAGTTTCATTTAAGCGATGTTGCCGATCTTATCTGTTTACTTGATACGAAATCGAGTAACGTAACGTAAAAAAATACCTACTATTATTATTAATAAACAAACATATTTATATGCAAATAAATATTTAAGCTCGACTAGTACCGATTCAATGTTAGTTCATTAGTAATTTAAATATTTCTTATTGAATCAACCAACTAATTAAGAATTAATATCTAAAGATAAAAGATAATGTCTCATTTAATCAATACAATTCAATGTATATCCAAAATAATATAAAGAAATCATTACTCTAGTATCCTTTCAATTAATCGACTTGTTGTTTTTCAATATCGATACTAAATAACTTTATGTCAATCGCTAGTGTGATATGTCAAATTAAAATGGGTTTTACACGTTTATTGCGCACTATAGACGTCTGTTATGGTTGAACGTGATTGGTTATAGTTATATTGGAGCGTTCTGATTGGCATGTTTAAAATGCAAGTGTGTGTATATCTTTTGTATAATTGGTCTGATATTTCGTCTGATGTACGGCGGACTAAAAGTGGGGCAAGACTGGCGACATCGGTTTTCGTACAAAAGATGCATGATCGCCTTTCTAACCTCTTTTCCGTGTATAAATCATGTACAATTTTCACAATAAAAAAATATTTTTTACTTCTATTTTAATTGCTTAAGCGTATTTTTTTCAAGGTCAAAAGAAGTCCTTAACGAAATGATATTATATTATCAAAACTTCATATTTCTCTTACTGATTTTCATAATGTAATAGTTGATTTTGGATATCTATACATAAAATAAAAGTGTAGAGGAAGTTAAAATATTGAATGTAATTAAAAAAACATACTTCAAGGGGTCTTAATAATTAAACTACAGAAGCCAAAAATGTGACTTGAAACATTTGTCTGTCCGTCTGTTGTTCATTTGATTTGAAACCTTATTGAAATCTGTACGGGCACTTTAAAATTACATTTTGTACCGACGGTAGTGTTACTCGATTTTTTTCCAATATTTTTATAATTGTAAATTATTTAAGATGCTCAAACGCAATAAGAACTATTTTGTTCGTTTTAAAAATAAAATATTATATCATTTAGATATCCTTATATTGATAGATGACACTAGTGTTCGGTTGATTGATTCTCAGTATAATGATTGATGGATTTGTCTGCACAAAAATTGCAGGAACCGATATAGTGCAAATCATGCCAATACATTATGGATTTTGTGGTTCCAATAAATGTTCGTTCCTTTACTATGAATTTGCGCTGACGAAACATTAGGAATAGGCGAAACAATCTGCAAATTTTTAGTTTCCATAATAAGATAACAATTTTTTGTGAGGTGAAATTAAAGTATAAATAATATAGTCAATCTGTTGACAAATATTGCTAATGACATAACGACGATTTTATAATTGACCCGAACCTGTTAGTCTTCAGTTTAGAATGCATTATTCTAGGTAGTCAAAAATCTGGTAGTTACTTTAATAAATGATTTATTTTATATATCTAAAGAATTTATGAAGCCTTCAAGCGTCCGTCGTCACGGGCAATATTATCAAAGTTTCACACTAAGAATCTCTCCAGAAATTCCTGAATTAAATGGATTCATGGGGAAAAATGAATGGGGAGAATATCGCTTCTAAGAACAGATAAAATTCTCGTTTACATAACCTACTTATAATGCAGGAGGAAACTTGCTAAATGCCAGAGTTGTTTGTATTTGAAGAAAAATATTCCAATAACCTATCTCACATGGCGAAGGCAGCTCTCGCAGATAAGCGGCGTTTTATCGGGTTTATTAAAAATTGTTCGTCTTGTCTAGACATTTATTATTGTTAAACAGTAAAATAGGTAACTCTCTTAGTCCTCAATTTAAAAAGATTTGATATGGCTTATTTTTTATTTTATTAATACAGGTTTGGTTTCTACATCTTGTAAACGGTGCGCCGTACCACCGTTTATTTCGTCCTAGGTTTTCGCATGCAAACTTTTTATCTTTGATCTTCAATATCATTTATTTTTATTATTCACTTTTCATAATTAGAAATTTTGACTAATCCAATATGCTCTTTATGAATGTCAGTTCGTATAAATCTCATCTGGTGTGAACATGATAATGTAATAATATAAATTTAAATATAAAAAAAATAATAATTATTAAGTTATTATAATTTAAATAAGAAAAATGTTAATATAAAAGTGTATCTTCGTGAAATATCGTCCAAGTTTATATATCACAGAAAACCCAGAAACGGGGTATGTATTTGTTCTATTTAGTAACTGTAAATATATATTTAGGTAATCATATGAACTGTTTTTTTATTTGTTACAGTTTTTCTTTACCCTTTTCTTTATTACCATATATTAAAATCAAGTTCTCATACCTAATGAGTAGCTCGGTGGCGTAGTGGATAAGCGCCACGGTCCGCGATCGTTGTCGTTAAGCAACTTTCGCAAGGGTCGGTCACGGGATGGGTGACCAAAAAATTATTATCTCGAGCTACTCCGTGCTTCGGAAAGCACGTTAAGCCGTTGGTCTCGGCTGCATTTGTAGTCGTTAATACCCTCCAATCCGCATTGGGCCAGCGTGGAGGGTCATGGCCCATCCTCCTTAACCATCCATAAGGAAGGCCTCTGAGCCCCTGCAGTGGGGACGTAAGAGGGCAGGCGATGATGTGTACTTAATCAATTTTTCATTCATTCGCCCAAGCATCGAACCCGTCACAATCTTATAAACTTTCATTGTCGTTTGTCCACAGAGCCGGTCATAAGGAATAAAATATAAAGTAAAATTATCCAAAACATATTCTAGTGGACCCGAACCTATCTTTCCTAGATCTAAAGAATTTGTGTGTAATCATTAAAACCTATGTACCAGCAACACGAAGGTTGCTCATAAATAGGCTCGTACAAAGAAAGCTTTTTAAATAATATCAGGAGGGTGTACTTCCAATTATTTTTCCAATTTTGTTTAATAGTATAGCCCACCTTTCGACGCATAAAGAGATTGCACAAGAGTATTTTTAATTAAGACCATTTACACAAAGATCTTTGTGCGGAAAATAATCTCCGAGGGGACAACAGACCTTTAAGGAGCGTATTGGATAGGGTGACACACCACTAGAAGCTAAGTAATATACCATAAATATACTTTGGTTAAAATATCGTCAATATTAAAATTATATGAAACGACAACGGGATTTCAGTCAACATATCACACCTGGGCCATTATAAGAAAATTTTCATATCTACATGCAGTTTAAAAATTAATCTGGTAGATTAGGGATTATGAAACTAAAATATCGACGTAAACTTCGTATGATTACTGAATAAGAATAAGTAGTATACCAACTGCACTATATCATTAATATACATCATTAATTCATTGAACTCCTCGCGTAAATATTGCCACTGAGGCACTGAAGTGCTACCAAACGATTTGTCAAAAAACACTGTCAAATATAACTCTTTGTGATATATATTTTATTATAGCTTAACTATTATAAATGAAGTCTATAACTGAAAAAAAAAAAACAATTAGTAAATAAAAAACACAGCAACAGGTCAGGTTACGACAAAATTTAAGATATTCACAACCGGTACTAAATTCTACTTTCAAAATACTGAATTAAAATTTATTGGTCTGATTTCGCAATTTTGTATAACCTACGTTGTTGTTGACTGTAGAACGACAGCTGCCAGTTACATAAAAAAAGAACTCTTATTAGTACAAGTACAGCTTAGCATTCAGTGTAATACGAGCTCTGTACTAAGTGAATGATAAAATGTTCAATAAACATTTTTATGGAGCGAAATAATTGTCGCTAATTTTGGAAGCGTTTTGTCCAAATTTTCTTCGTTATTTCCCCCGACAGAAAAAAAAATATTATGCTTACGTTTTGTAACCTTCGTGATAAAACATTTTCGTATTAGACAAGGAAAATGAAAACTTATTCTTCTCTCACGAAAACTGACATCAAGCTGTTACTGCCAAAAGATTATCAAAAAAAAAAAATTAACAGAGTGAAAATATTTTCGGCTAGCGAAAAAAATAAAATAAAATATGTCAGATACTAAATATGATGGCCACCACTATCCACATCACTAATAACTAATACACACAGTTTTCAAACCAGTCAAAGTAAAGTAAATTATTTTTATTAACATTAAATTAATAAAAATATATTTATGTACTTCAATAGAGTTCATAGAGGTTCGAGTCCAAAAACTGGTATCTCGCGGCATTCATGTTCGCCAATCCAACAAAAATCAGGATTGAAATTATTATATACAATTTTTAATGATAGGAAGAAAATCTTAAAAATGAAGTGTGTCCTGTTTCTTCATTACATAATAATGTATAAAGTTTAGCAAACAATTAACGTTTATAACCTTTTAAGCAAAAGATATTTACTGACGTTTTTTATCAGTTGAACACACCTAACACGGCAATAACCAAAGACGCCTTTAAACTCGTTTGATTTGTCTTGTCAGGAACTTTGGTCTAAGATAATATCCAAGGTCTGATGATGGAACTGTAAGTTGACCATGGGAACTTTGTAATCAAACAACGTTGCCTCGTCGTTAGAGCTTTTTCGATTTGTCTCTACATGATCTTTACTCGTCAATAGTAACCAACAAAAGTTTTTTTTTTATAATTTTGAGTTAAAATACTTCTTTCCCTGATGTTCACCGTCTATTTTCTTACTTTACTTATATTAAACCTGAAAGAATTCCCCACTGAATTTCAATGCTAATATAAATTTAGTCATTACTGGGTAAATGAGCAATTTGGTGCGTTGATTAATGTGAATGTCAAGGTGCCGGGCGACGCGAGTGATTCAATTTCTAGACGCCTGGAGTTTGACAGAGTTGGTTTGGGGACGGTCGGCAAAATAATTTTTATAAATAGTATAATGTAAGAAGTAGATAGAGAGAAGTGGTAGAAATCCGTGCCAAATCTTAATGATGTATTTGATTATCAATAATTAGAGAAGAATCAATATAACATCGTGAGTAAAACAACCATCAAATATAATAATTCCCAGAACACATTTTCAACTTAGTACATATACAAATGTTAATAAAAATATTTCTTTCAACTTTATAGATGCATTATGTAAACATTGCTGGAAATACGCTCACTATAGTGATTTCAATAATTATCACTTTAAGAAAAAGTCAGTTACGTTCAGTTGCACAAATGGCCATTAAAATTATCATTAGTTTAACGTCATATTACCCATATAAATTTTCAAATTTAGAACATTCATTAGGGCTTAAAGTCGTTATTAAACCTTAATTGACGTTTGTGGAACTGACCGTTAGACAGGTAGACTTAACGTACTCTGCATTAGTACGGATCAAGTTTTGGTGGTACCCATGAGACCTTTCCTTTCACCAAAAAAAAAACCTAATTCGGCACTCCTTCTCTATATTATAAACTTTAAAATACTCCTCTGCCCGCGTAATTTTCGTAAAATATCATACAAAGTTTTTGGTTGAAATGTAGATTATCACAGATTTAGTTCGTTTTTATGCTGTCGTTACCGACATCTCGCGCGTTATGAACTTATGTTGAATGATCGAAACTATTTACTTAACACAAGATATATTTCATCAGCAGGTTTATAATATGAAAATGACGCATTATTACATCCACGTCACAAAAAAATAAAATCGATTTTTATGAGAAGTAGTGACACTTGTTTGTAAAGAGCTACTCGAAACAAGAGGGCCTACTCAGCTTGTTTAGAAATTAAATTTAGGCAATTTTCCAAATTTCCTTAAAACTACATTATAAGTTTGTGAAGAGTCATATTAGCCTTTTGAAAATACACGAAACTTAGTTTTTGTGGTAACTGAGTAGATCCTCAGAAAATGCTGAGCCGAATTTCTACAACAAAACATTCATATTGTTCATAAAGAACCTGAGTAAAAAAGAAATTATATTAAGTCCATCACTCAACTAAGACATCAATAATGTACTTTATTGCTTTAAGTTAACAAGAAACGACTTAGATAATAAGCATATTTTTTAAAGGTTTAGGAGTTCACTACGTCTATGTAGAAGATCTACAAAAGTGTGACATGTCACATTTCAATTAAGATGTATCACTATCATTTATTAATTATGCAAAAAAAATACGTGTGTAATATTTTTGAATAATCTACCTGACGGACAAAAAGATATTCTAGCTATTTACCGAAATTTATATATAACTTGTGTCCTAAGACTATCAAACCCACAACAGTATCCAGATCATCATTAACGTAACCACATTGGGCTCAATCAAATTAAATACAAATAATCTATCATCACCACTTTTCATGATCGTTTAATATTTAAAATTTCGATGGCCCAACAATTTTCCGACTACAATACATAAAAGATCTTAAATATACCGTTGTAGAGTCGAAATTTGAATACCTTTGAAAACATTAAATTGTCGCACATTTCGTATCCTATGGTGTGTTATTTGGTATTATAATCGTTTCATTCAATAATAGTCACAATGGCTTAGTTGTTAACGATTTAGATATTGATTTATTATTAATGTGTCTGCTACCGGTGTTAGTACCGGATAAATAATGTATGAATTCAAGGAACCTATTGAATTATTGTAGGCTTATACTAACCCAATCGGCAAAAACGTCATCATATACTTTGATTATATAATAATGAAAAATTTAGTATATCTGCCACTACAGTTAATTGGCCGCAGCAAATCGGAACAAAATCTTAATTAACTAATACTAAATAAATAAGAATTTTTATCCTGATAGTTGTTTGACTTGGAGACAGCACTGCTCATAAAGTCTTGAAAGTTTGGAGTGTACATTATTTTATTACGCATTGATGTACTATGAATATATTTAGTAAATATAAACCCCGAAGGGGGTTAAATGTGATGGTATCAAAGCAATAAATTTTACTACTTTAAAAAAATATTCACATTGTAAGTATTCTATTAAGGTTTATTGTAATTAATAAAGTCAACCTCGTTAATGTGATAAAAAGGGATTGTCTCTGTCATAGTGTATTTCTAAGTGTTCACATCGACCTACATACATATGTATAGCATATTGGAAGTTTTTCAAAATGAGCCGGATATTTTGTACGTCAGTATATATAGATAAAATGTTGCCATTCCCCCGATAGATAGCTATCCCAGGAATGGCAACATTTTAAAAGCTCTCGTCTCAATAGTCCTCATGTCAACAAAACCATTCCCTCCGACCGGGGAGCTCATTTCATTTCCGTGATTATTCGACGAACGTAAAAGTAAACTTTACCCGAAGCGCCATTAAAGAGAAACTCTAGAAGGCAGACGGGGCGGTCTGTTAGCGGTGTTGACACAGAGTGGCCGGGCCGGTATAAACAGTAAACATACTCCACTCACGAGATGAATCACCACCACTAGGAAATACATTGTTGCTATTGAAAAGATTATTTTTCTAAGAATATAATTTTGACAATGTCCGTTAAAGTGTCGCTCGCACGCTCGGCTTCCGGTCCGGTCAATGTAGAAAATGAACTATTATTATTTGACATTGTTTCTGGTCTGTGTATTGTGGTACCTATGTTGTTACAGATTTCCATAATACAAGAACGATGGATACTTAATTTCAGATTTAAGCAATGTATGTGATATTGTATAATATTAAGGAGAGCTTTTACCTCCACTTGTAGGTGAAAACGTTCCATCATTCCCCGCAAACCAATACGCATCGAGAGTAAAGACGTGCTCGCGCACCCGCCGCCAAGAAAAATGGTAAGAAACAGCCGCGTATGCTCATGTCTGCGCACTAGCACAGCGTGTGTACGTCAAGATAGCGGGTACACCAACGAATTTGAGGGTCTTGTACATGTCGATAAATTGTGAGTAAATATGTAGAGACAATTAGTGAAATATAGCATAATTATATGCACAATATTAATTAGGAATATCTCAAGTTCAAAAAATTATTTATAAATAGTGCTCTTAGATCGCCTGCTAGCTAGACATCTAGGTTTTGTTTGAATTTCAGATATTTCTAATTAATGTTGTGCCTGCTAAATTAATGCTTAAAACAACAGCGATTCCAAACAATAGGGTAAGAATTTGAAGCTAATAAATACACATAACAATAGTGACTGAAATTCTGATTTATATACCCAAAAAATCTTCTTTATTACTCTTTTATACTAAAAAATAACTGCCAAATAAGACAAGGATGTACTTCTATTTTTTTCGAAATCCATATTGATCCTCTTTAAGTATTTTATTTGATGTGATATCACCATAAACTTTATCGTACATGACCTTTTTAAAAAATTTTGACAGACTCGGAATTAATTTTATTGGTCTATCATCTACATATTTCACTACCGGAGCCGTTATTGTGTAAAGGCTTGAATACAGCTTTAGATCTATCGGGATGCGGCCTTGAAGCTAAGTCAAATTTATTATATGGACGAGTGGGCGTGCAATTATGTTTACTCTCCCTTTAATAATGCTTATAGAAAAGTTCGTTTACTATATTGACCCAAAGGCGAATCAAACCTGGGACCTCAAAAATGGCGAGTCAAGCTTTGTTACTAGCGTACGAACTACTCGGGTACGGATGTCATCAAATAAAAATTTAAATTTTGTGATGCGGCGCGAATTTCCACGCAAAAATAACACACGCCTATCCTCTAACTGCCGGTTTCAATAACTTACTATATCCGTAACTGGAGATTTAAAGTATACCTGTCTTTGTTGTTTACAATGTAATATACAGTGACAGATATACTGTCAAATCTCAAGTTACGGATATAGTAAGTTATTGAAACCGACCGTAAGACGTCTTGGAGGCTGATTGGACAGCAGTAGCTTAAACCGCTTGATTTCACACATTTTAAACAGAGAAAAATATATTTATAGAAAAAATTGAAAATCTATTTTTGTATATGTTTTTTAGTTAAGATGAAATATATTAGTCATAAAATCGATTCAAAAACCTATTTAGAGTCAACTTTGCGATTTTTGCCGTTTATGTTTCTATATTTAGCAAACATCGATAATATGTTTAATTTTCATAAATAATTTTTATTTGGCAAATATTGGCATAACCTTAGAATAGAATTTGTCTAAAAAGTGGTAATTTGAAATAACTTCGCCTTATTATTAATAATACATTAACGATTCACTTCGATTTCGCATAGGTGATAAGCCATCCTTAAAAAGATTTCTATCCGAGAGTGAAAACTGCATTGAATTCCTTTGCATGGCTAAATAGTGAGTGCAAAACGTCAAAGGCACAGGGAATGTAAAATGAGAATATTTTCTTGTATCGCTGTTTTTCAGTACCAGGCTTTAAGTTTTCGAACTTACTTTTTATTTTATTTACTCTGTGGCTATTTAAGAAACAATATAACAAATTAAGTGCTTTCATTTAAAACATGAAGCTAGTTGTAATTTTAGACCTTGTGTAACAATCCTTATTTTAGTTTGTGGCTTTGTGTTTTCTAGATGGCGCCATATTTAATTTGCTTTCATATACTATTAGCGTACATACTACGTACATATAACTAGTGTACAAGCCGTGTAAATCGCTACCATTACAATTATCGTGTAGTTTCACATTTCCAACCCTTGGCTGCAAAGTTACCCAAGTGTTCTTTTCCTAAAATATATAATTACGAGAAGAATTTTTGTTGAATTGTGTTAAAAAATTACATTATATTGGTAACTGTCTCTTACAAAATGCAATCGATACTTTAGATACTAATGCAATGAAAGATAAATTCACAAAACCTAGAAGTTTCTGAAAGAAAACATTGATTAAATTTCTTGCTGATTTTTCCTCAGAACTGGATCGTCTCGTTACAAGTGCTTGTTCAAATAACCTATACTAAATTAACGATATTTTAAAAACAATTAATAATTGATGAAGTATCCTTATGGAGGGTAAATTGAAACGAGTATTTCGTAATAAAATATCTAACAAGTACCCACTGGGTATGTTTTATTGAACGAGTCAAAAATATAACGAGAAGTACCTGTTATTTTGTAATCGATTAATTAACTTCAAACCAATTCTCAGGAACAAAGACCTATTTTTATGTAATTGTTTCTCGAATACACATTTAAATATATACATGTATATACGAGTATAAAGAAAACTTATGTTTAAATATTGATATCTTAATTCAGATTCAATAAAGGAAAATTTACTTTTGATCGCTATCGTAACATTGTTTCGAATTTATATAACTTATTTATTTATTTATTGAGAAAACCAACAGCGGTACATAAATAATATTTTACATAAACACTTAACTATAAGTATGGCCAATAATAGGTTCCCCTTATCATGACACTATGATGCTTAGTATATTGGTGTTTATAACACCATTTATGAAATAAAAAAAAACATTCTAATTAAATAAAGTTAATAAAGTTTGCATACTATTGCAATAACATACATATATAATATTCCTCCTTGAGGTCTTTTTTATTACTTCAGAAAATAGAAAACTGCGAAAACCGTACTTAGGACCTAATTATTATATTTTTACTGTCTTAAAAATGAATATTTTAATTAATATTCCCATTATAATTAAAAAGCCTGATATTACTAGAAAATTTATTATTTTATACGCTTTATTTCAACATTATATATATACTATTATACATAATATTCAACTGATAAATTTTAAGCTTTTACTGAGGCAGAATTTGTAACTTGCAGTCCACGGTACATCAGCTTCCCTATTCTTAAATCAACCCTCAATTGCTGGAGTGCCATCAAGCGAGATCAAAGCATGTCGATGTATCAAGAGCGATTGTTACAAACTGGATAGATCACGTTGTATATACCTATACATACTATACAATACGTGTTACTTCCCATTGTTATTTAAAAAAGGTTCTCTTTATAAAGGTCTTCAATGCGGAAATGAAGGAGGAAAATGCCTTTAGCACCTTGTCGATAGGTTTGGCAGTTTATTATTTAAAGTTCAATGCACCTTGATTTCATCAATGACATTTTCTTTGGTGGTGATTTGTTCTGGGTAAATAATGTACCTACTACGTAACTTGTAAAAGTGTATCGTGCGCGCCTATTTGTGTGTGGAAGTAGCGAGAGTTGCGCAACATGGTGCGGTGTAGAGGTAAAAGTTTTCAATCGTACTTGTTCTTAGTTTTTTGTATGCGGACCGCTGTCACGCACTTTATTCTATAAACTTTATTGCAACTTTTATGCAATACTACATAAGTAATTGTCCAGGAACTCACAGTCACACATGCCGTGACTGAAGTAATAATAATAATAACATTCATTTGACCATAAATTAACGAAGTTATATACAAAGCTTATCAAAAATATTTATATAGTGATTATTAAAATACACCTCGCTTATAGGTAGCATCCATTACCGAACTAGGTTGTGGACCTTAAACATCGGTGAATGGCGCCTCTAACCTCGGACATTAATCAATGTATTATATTACGTATTTGTTTTATTTAAAATATTGCATTTTAGCTACAATAAACTTCAGTATAACAAACCAATCTTTAACAGTGTAGCAATATTGAAAATAAAATATGCTAAAATATAGAATAGAAAAGTCCTCTCTGTTTGTAATGTAAGAAATGCATGTATGAGTGTAGAGAGGGTGTATGGTTAAGTTATATTATAATTGGTAACATATTTAATTGAGTAGATCAATAATTTATAGCTTTAATTATGGTTGAGGAGAATGTGAACATTCGCAATGATACCCAAACTCATAAATTTAAACAAAATCCAAGATTATGCTATTACATATCACCCAATAGTTCCTTGTATGTTTGTTCCAATAACCAATTTGTAACTTTAATTTTACAATCTATTAAGGCTATAAATGTTATGTATTTTGTTAATTTTGTTATAAATGTACGGACCCAAGAAAAGATATAAAACCTTTTCAAAAACTCAGTCTTAGGACTAGAAACCCGGTCGCAAACAGTATAGTGCCTTCTTCTTTTAACCTTAAGAGACCTATATTCGAGAATACTGTGTTGTTTCATTACAAATCAAAAAGAGTTGTCGCACTGTTAGAACCTCACAATGTTTGTAAATCAGAGAGGTTGAGAAGTAGAAGGGTGTAAAAGTGCATATTTTAAGTAAACCTTTCTGGAGCAATTTCAGCTTTTTAATTATTGTTTTAGCTGCACCTCCCCACGACGAAATACAATAAACAATGAAAGCCTGACAAAGTGCGAAATACACGCGTTTTAAATTAATTGACTCAAGAATACGCCGTAAGGTTTTAAAAACGTAAAATAATTTCATAATTCTGACAGTGAGTAGTTCAATATGACTTATATAAATTTTCATCTATCACAACACCGATATATTTTATTTCATTAACCTTCATTTTTCAGAAACCAGAAATGCTTTCAGAAATTTCTGGTTTCTTTTGCATGTATGATCAATCAACTGTAGACTATTATCAATTTTCGGACTTTGGATTGCAAACGAAATATGTTGCGCTTGCAATCCACAAGTTTTCTTAAAACCAATTTGTGCAAATTCTTACGTTTCCTCTCATGTCTTTTCTATAAAAATAAGACCTAATCATAGGATATAATCCTTCTTTGTGAAGAATTCAACAATAAGAGGTCGTTGATATAAATCAGGAACAGATTTGGTCCTAACACACTACCTTGCGGCACACCATAAGAAACTTCAATTGGCTGCTAGTATTGCTTTGTCAACATATTTAGTCTGTTACTTATAGCTACGATGCCTTCATTTAATCACAAGGCATCGTTATATAGCAGCAGATAGCAATTTTTGGAGTTAAGGTAGTCCAGCCATTTCGAGATTTTCAATCATCAAGATTTTCCTTACACCATGTAATTAAATTTCAAAATACAAGTATTTCATAAGTAGTTGTTCTGTTGATTAAGTTAACATAAGTGCTTTGTCATTTCTTGATATTTTGAATAATATTTATATTTAATAACATGTGTAAGTACAATTTTGTTAAACTTTAGATTGGAAGCAAAAATATATCCTAACATCTTATTTATTTTACCTAATATTTGTTATTAACATTCATTATCAATACAATAGTTTATAAATTATTTATTTTTTATTTGTTGATATTTATTTGGTGATTGTATACTACTGATATACAATCACCAAATAAAAATACCGTGTCGTTGAAAAAAATATAATTTTTTATTAACAAGCCTTTTAAATTGTTACCATCATACGGTTTTGTATACATATTGCGACATTCGCTTTTCCAATTATGGTGTGTACCGTTTCAACGAACGTGTTTACAAAAAAAATCCATTACATTTGTCATTGTTTGTAGCTGACGCACATCGGAGCCTCTCAAGACTTGCGTATGTTTTTAAAATATCCTTCGAGTTTATATGGGTGGTAATACATTTGAGGGAAAAAAACATATCAATGGTGCCAAATACAAAAACAGTTCGAAGGAACCACTGATTTATTTGTAACACGGTATACTGATTGATTTATTATAAAAGTTCAATTTAACCTAAAACTTATTTTAAAGGAGAAAAGGCATAACATATACTGACGTCATTTGACTGATGCGTGAACAAAATTGACTAACAATTTATAATTATAGCGTAGTACCAGTTATTTACTGTACTATTAAATTCTATACAACCTACGTTGCTGCTCTATCTACATAAATAAATTAGATACATTTAAGATAGCATGTAATGGAATGTAAGAGTCCCGTTATCAAATAAGTAATTCGTAAGTATACTCAACAAATAAATTTAAACTAATTCATCAATGTCGTTGCCATATTTTGGTATCCGATCGTTGCGGCCGTGGATCGAAGGGAGATCTGCAATTTATGTGGCACCACCGAGCACTACCTCTGTTCGGGACGTGAGATTAATTTGTTTCAAACAATCAGGTGCTGTTGATAGGTGACAACCCTGCCGACCCCGTTTTGAAAAATAAAAGACCATAATTTACCTTCCGATATTTTGATTAGTAACATCAGGTAAAGATAGAATAGTAAATTAACTACGCAGTTTTTCAAGGTATTAAATTTTCCTGCCGAGAATATTATGTAAAATTTCTCCACCTTTGAAGTAAGTTGTATGTCGATTGGAAAAGCAAAGTTCTTAAGTGTTGTACTTACTACAAGAGACCTACCTCCTCGAACGAGAATAGAAAAGTTTCACTTACACCCATTTGGTGACGAGGCCACCTGATCAATCAATTCAATAAGATTACTCTGCTTATCTTTTACATGAACATTTTCAATATTGGTATCTGGATTGTTATCACAAAGTTTTGATTGGTCCTGGAATTTTGTTTTGAGTTGAAAGTTAGATTCATTTGTGTTTTTGTAACCGATTTCTAAACCAAAAAGGATGAGGTTATGTTCGACGGCAATGTATTATGTATCTTCACCGATATTTCCGCCAATCGTTGACTGATTTAAAAAAAATGAAAATATTTTTTTTATCGGCCGAAGAAAAACAGCTTTATGGCCCGAGGTGGACCCATTAAAACGTTATAGAACTCGAATTAGTAGTTTTATTTTTCTTAAACAAAACAAAATATACTTCCATCAAATATCACCTAAATATTTACTTGACATGCATCATATCGACGGTGGAACGACATGTATCATATCGCAAACAGAAAGGGCGTATCTCATTAAAATGTCGCAACTGCACTAATCTTAAGGTAATAATCAGCATTCTTTTCTATTGATCAGGGTCTCATTGCTCAACGATGATATGAAATCTTGATTACGGAAAGTGTTTTTAAAAACTTCGCTAGTTTTGAGGACGTGAGTGAGCATAATATAATAGCTATTTTAAACTTTTTAGAGATACGACGAGTAAAAGTTTGTGTTTAAAACAAGTAAAAGTTACACGGTTACCGACTAAATATACTGTATCAGATAGGCCTTTTTCGCGAGATCCATTTTTAAAACTTCTCTATTTACGACATTCTTAAGGTTAGTGTTTTTCAAATGACAACAATACTCTTATACTACAGTTTGAGAGTAACTAAAATTAAACTTAACCATATTATGAAAATATTACCCGAGTTAATATTTTATAAATTAGGTGGTTACGATGAATTCATTTCAAGAACTTTTAAGTTTATTCAATCTTACGCCCCGACAAGCTATTTAAGTTGCTGTGATAAAAGATTGTTTGTATTGTTTGAGTTCCAAAGCAGTCTTTATTATAGAAACAGATGACATACAAAAAAATTGTTGTTTTAACTATTCTGTCGCGGTATTTTTCCAGTACATGTTTTAGTTTTCTTTAAGTAATTCTTCACAAAACGTTTAAGACAGAATGCTCATCTACTATTTAAATACATTTACAGTAGTCTTTGCCATCATATCGGCTTTGTCGTCTGTTATTACTAAAACGTTGTTGTTCGACGTCCTAACCGTTTTTGGAGTGTTTAAATTAATTGAAAGATTTATGTGAAATGTAATAAAGTAATGCAGTAACTCTTTCTTACTAACAAATTAACATAACGTTTTCCTTGTTAATTGTTCACTCACCATATTATTTCATTGAATTAATATGTTTTTCACTTTGATGTTCACTTTGTATTGCAAAGTACCACCATTTTAACGAACAAAAACTCTTTATAAATAACAAAATAAGCACTTTACATACATATTGTTATTATGTCAATACAAATTCTACGTTATTTTTTTTTAGATTTTTTTAATTTTATTACAGGAATTCAACAGCATAATCTTAACACCATTTATGATGTATCTTTAGGAATAGGAATTTTATATTTTCTGTGTTAAAAATGTAAATTAGTGTTAAATTTTTTCATATGGTCTTGTTAAGTGACTCGAGTGCTTTTTATTATTAAAATGATGCTAGCCAGGGTTCCGATCTTACAAGAAAACTATTTTAATATATTTATAAGTCGATTTCTGAAACACCACTAGATTCACGTTAATATGTAATTTATAGCTGGTTTATCATTTTAACATAATTAAGTTTCGTGTAAAATTTTCATATTAAAACATGAAACGACCCTAGAGGAAGTTTTGGGCCATCTCCTTCGAAATTTCATAATAAGGTTGTCGATAACAGTGATGAAGAAGATAGTGTGTCATTTTCAAATAAATAAAGCAATTACATACGTTTTGGGGTCACTTGTTTGATTATTATTTTTTGTTTTAGGACAACCTGTGATTTTAAGATATGTTATTTTTAAGATAGAAAGAGCGTAACTCAAAAATAAGTGATTTCCGGCAATAAGAAATTGTTAGTTTCTACACAAGTAGATTCAGATTTGATTCATATAGTCATAGTTTGAAAATTATATTCACACGTCGTTAAAGATATGAATAAATTTCTGTTTTATTTTTTTGGCCCTGGTGTGAAGTTGTGATTGCTCTTTCTGTTTTATGCCGTTCGATATATATATAACATCACATCCATTGTTGCCACCATGGAGTTCTACTTTTCATAACGTAGCGAGTAGTTGAAACTTATCGAACTAATATGATATACTTATATCCCGCGATCCATTACACCGTTACCGTATCTGCTCATTTTTTATACAATAAATCGGTGCTTTGGCAAGCCGTTTGGTTCCGGAATAACGTGGTATAAGCCTATTTGTAAAATTTATTGAATATCGCTGCAAGAACATAAATTAATGACGCGTCATCGACAGGCCGCACGAGTTGCGGTGAACTGTACCATACGGAGTGATACGCACGGTCACGTATAATAACGTGGACGTATACAGTGTTGGACTTAAACACGTTGGTATAAGGTTACCGTTTATGATCATACTTACTTTATTAAGAAAATACACTGTATCTATTTGTTGTTTCGGTAATATTCTTGATAATGATTATAGATAATTCAGTAGGTGAATAGAAATAGGTTGTTATACTGTTTGAAGATGGATTTCAAAATTCAAATATTTATGAGATATCCGTCACCATTTCGAAACTGTTGAATTATAACTCGTTCCAATATTCATATTAATACAAAGTGATTTTGAATATTTTTTTTACATTTTTGTAGACACGTATCAGGTCAGAGAAACACAGCGTAAGGATGTCAGCTAGTTATATTTATGTTTCTTGTTTAAATACTAAGATTATAAACTATTACCAAGCAAATACAAATACGAGATAAGAAACCCTCGTCCGTTCCTGTGCCAATTCGCCACAATTGACCACCTTCGTCGAAAATACAACTAATAATGCCCACCATGCCTTCAAGGGTATTATTTTAGGATTGACGTGACGAATGAGTTAGCTTACTTGACTCCTTAATGAGACCTGTTTCAACAAATAGAAATTCCAATAAAAATGTTAGTTGGTATTTGTTTTATTTTGCTTCGACGCTCATCAAGTTTTGACCGAACTAAATAAATTCAGTGGGCAGAAAGATGACAAAAAGAGGCCCTAAATGCTGTTATACGATAGTAAAGCTGAAGTTGGAAATAGTTTTTAATTATATATATAGTAACAGACCTACTTTTTTATCGAAGCAAATACCGAATTTCTCGTGCTGCTTCGTCCCATGAAATGTTGTTAACGTGAAAATTTTTAATTAATCCTGAATCTAGAGGGTTCTCGTCCCTAATAAATCGTCGACTTATCGTTTAACCTTAATACTAATCCGATTTGCTTAGTTCTGATAAAGAATCTTTTGAGGTTTCTTTGCAAATCGACTTCAATATTTCGCTGGGTAAGGTTTCGATACAGTGAGTTTGAATTAAAAAAGAAAGCCAATAAAAAACGAATTGAACAGAGTTGAAATAAATTGGATATTAATGATTTTTATAATTTGGATTTAACATGGACTCGTGGAATAAATTTCATTTGACTTATACAAAAAAATCGTTAAATACGTAAATAAGCAAGGACTATCAAACGAGTCCGATTGTTTTTGGAAAACCCGAGACGTAAAATATACACAGATTTTTTTCACTTTTACTGGTTAAATTGCTGTTACTGGTTAAAAGCTCTAGAAAATCTGTCATGTGCTGTGCGTGCTTTTCAGCCGGTGCGGGCCACTGGATATTCACCTTTATAATATCACTCGGTTGTCTCTCTGTATGTTCATCCATCTGTTGCTCACTTATTAGTCACTACACATCACTTTCTAGTAGTGTTATAGTTTAGATAATAAACTACATTATCTGATAACTGAGATGATTAATAAAACAGGAAAGCATATTTGAAGTAACTGTTAGTGCGTACTAAGGCATTTGAGATCACATGGGATAATAAACACGTAAAGCACTCATGGTCAGGATTAAAAAGTTACTCATATAAGTGAAGTGGATTATTAGTGCAAGTCTGTAACCCTTTATAATCCTACTTGTTGTATTACAAAAGCGAAAGTTTGAAAATTTGTATGTTTGTTATTCCTTCATTCAAAAATTACTGAACGGATTTCTATAAAATGTATAATCCTTAGTCCGGACTTTATAGACTAAAAGGTTCCCTAAAAATATAAGTACACCCAACCCCACGTATTCTAATGAACTATCAGCCAGTTGCACAGACGTCCATTAAAATTGCCTTTTGTATATTGTAGCAACATTACCCATAGAAATTTGACATCCATTAGAGATAACAGGCATCATTAAACCTTAATGGACGTCTGTGCAACTGACCGTATCTTTCATGCTTTCCATAGAAAAGTTGTAGAGCCTCGAATATTTAAAATAAGTTCGGACCACCGTAAAATCATTCGGATCAAATTTGAATATGATAGCGTATTAATTTAGATTATCAAGATTATTTTTTTATTCGACAGCTTAATGGACCGAGGTTGTTAAAATCCGAAAGGAGGATTTTCTATGTTCAAGGAATATGTATACTTTTTTATGAAAGTAGGTGTGTCAATCGATTTCTTCCTGAATTGTGAATTCATTTCTATCAAACTAGCTGTTTCCCTGCGACTTTGCTTATGTAAATTATAGTCTAAATCCAACGCGTATTATGTAGCTTCCCGTTTTTTATAGTCTTTTATAAATCGGTTGAATGGTTTCGGAGCCAAACCAATGCAATAAATAATATGAGTATAGAATTATGAGAGAAAAAAATATGCCGAGTGAATAAACAAAATCTTCTTTACTAATATTTTTATTTATCTATATCTATATCTATACTAATATTATAAACAGGAAAGATTTGATTGTTTATAGGTGCAATAAACAAATGCAATGAACAAACATCATATGCGGTGAACATAGGCTATATTTTATCCGGAAAAACAACAAATACAGATGAAAATGGGAGTAGAAGTGTGTATAGGGAATGAAAATGTAACCATTGTTTAAAATTCGAGCCGAAATGAAAATATCCAAATATACAATTCCCTGGAGACCACGTGGGCGAAGCCGCTATTTAATATTTTTAGTGTTACCAATTATGTAAATATATCAATATCACTAAAAAGCATGATAACAGAACTTTAAAGAAATCTAACTGTCTTTAAACTTCAAAAAGTCATAAGGATTTTTGATAAACGATTTCATTTTTCTGACGTTTCAGATCATTTACAGGGTCCGTGTCCACTAGACTAACAGCCAGTTGCACAAACGTTCATTAAAATTGTCATTGGTTTTAAGCGACATTACCCATACAAATTCGACATTCATTAGAGCCTTAAAGCGTCCTTAAACCTTAATGGATGTTTGTGCAACTGACCGTAAGAGAATAGTTTTTATTTTTAGTTAATAATAACTAGTTATGTAATAGTTTAAATTGAAAATATTTTTATTAAATATACGTGATAAAATGTGATAGAACCATTTAAAAGTAATTTTATTCAATTATATACATTTATTTTTTTATTTTATACAATTTTACAACGGACGAAGATATCACTTAGGTTCCATCGGGTTCCCGAGGTAATCAAATAAACTGAGTATTCAAAGGCCGAAATCTTTTTGAATACATTCCGTTATTTAATAAAATATTGCCAACAACTAATAGGTTCCAATTCATTTGTTAAAGGTCACTGTGTTCTTATTTAACAAAAGCTTGAATATTTATTTTCTGAATAAGGTCGTAATTTCTCAAATGAGTATAAGTTACCTACCTTATATAATTTATGATGTTGCTTACCGAGAAAAACCAAACAATGATTTTTTTCCTTTTTATAATATTAATATAGATCAGCTGACCTCGTGAACTTCGTGCCACTTAAATCAACCAACTTCTAAAAAGGAGGTTATCAATTTGACCATATGTAATTTCGTTGGAATGACGATATTTATACATATATGTTAGTCTAGACGGGATTCTATGATCATATACAAGTATATCTATATGTCTGTCCATTTACTTCTCGCAAATTAAATATCGGATTGTAAAGATTATTTTTGTATAATTGACTAGCATCTCGATACCTGACGATCAAACGTAAGAGTATAATTACTTGGTAATGCTTAGTTGGCTTGCTTGGGCTGGCTTTGTTTGGTTTGGTGGTGCATTTCCTTTGGCAGAGCTGGTGTAACGTAACATATTTAAAAATAAATAGTTTTATTTTATGGAATAAGAGGAAGTCGAGCAGACGGATCACCTGATGGTGAGTGATTATGGACACCTGCATTACCATAGGAGCTACAAGCGCGCTGCCGGCCATTGAGCTTTATAATGGTTTTATTTAATAAAAAAAAAACACTATTTTCTAGCAATTTGCTTAGAATTAAGCATTATATTCATGAACGTTTTAAATCAACTCAGTAACTTTTGTATTTATCCATTACTAGCAAACAATAATTTAAAATTCCAAACAAAGGTTCTATGAACATTTCAATCACTGAGCAAAGAGAAATAATGACAAAGCCGAAATCACGGACCGAGGTTTAGCCGACATCAAAGATTCCTCTATATATAGAGAACAGGAGCTTTAGCAAAGGCTTTTAAATGCGATTTAAAGACAATCTTTTAAGCGAAACACAGCAATACGCGTTAACATTATTGCGAGCAGTACTATTGAATATTGGTATAATAGATCTCACGTTGATCATTCCTTAAACAACTAACATCTTGATATAAACTAATAGGTCGGTAAAGTCATTTTTTATTTCACATTTTATATTATATTTGCATCGAAAATAATAATAAAGAAAGCTTTTATGTGTGGTCGCTAAAACATAAATGTATAAATTATAAACATTTAAAGTATTTTTAATCAAAATTTTCTCTAACAGTAATTGACATGAAGCGCTAGTGTCATCAGAAACGAGGTAATACACATATTTTTCACGCATGATTGGTAGTACTACGTTAGTAGTATGTTTGGAAACTCGTGCAAATCGTATACACAACTGCGGTTATTTACTCTTTCCTTCTCATTGGCATTAAAAATTCGTAATTTCAAGCTGGATAGATAGCGAAACATTGAACAAAGGAGTAAAGAGTCCGAGATTTAATATATGAAGATTGTGTCAAATCCTTAGTAAATATTGTTGATTACGAAGTTTTAAACTTTAAATAACACGTCCTTTGACGTTCACAGGCATGGTCTCGTAATTATAAAATTTACTTACCGATCGTGAGGAATTTTGTACCTGAATATTTAGAATTTGGGAATTTTCAAGAGTTTTATTATTATGAGGACAGGATTTATAAATATTTCCTTGGCGTCTGAAATTCCACAAAGTAGAATAGGGATGATGACTAATTTTTGTTCGTTTGTCCGTCAGGTAGAGTGTTTAAAAAATATTAAACACTTATTTTTTATTTTCTTCGTAATCATAAAATTACGGCGTTACATGGAGTTGAAATTTCGCATGACGTCACGTTAGGGCGCTTGTGCACTACACTGAATTTTCATGCCCGGCGGTCCGATTTTTTCAGGTCCGATATGTCAGGCCATATGTAGGTAATGCGCGCTTGTGCACTGTCAGGAATTTTACCGTCCGGAATTTTACTTTTCTCTATTCCGGACCGGTTTTTTCAGGTCCGTGATGGCGGCAATGGAAAACGTGTTTACGCTTGTGCACTGCTGTGTCCGAGATCCGGAAAATTCATAAGGAATAGGCTTGGGAAAAAATAATCGACTTGAATCGATATTTATTTCGGCAATATTGTTAATTTCCAATAAACTTATAATCAATATTTATTGTTGATTATAAAATGCTATATTTTATATGATGATTTAATATAGTTGGTAAATATCACTGCATAAGCTTTGGCAAACTCGGTATAGTTCTAATTTGATCAGTGTATGGTTCTAGTATCGATACTTAGTTAGATTTTAGAATCGTATTAAAAGTATCGATAGCTTAAGGTAAGATAAATAAGTGTTGTTACGCTTAGACGCCTAAACAACTGAACCCATCTAAATGGAAATTAATATAGTAAATAGACTTAACTTTATGAAAGGACATAGGCTTCATGTTATCGCGAAAAATAGGGGATGAAAGTTTACCTGGAAATTTGTCATTATCAAATTTTTTTAGACAATTAATAAGTATAGATAAATATTTGACAACAGAAGTAATAAAAAAGAATAAACAGAAAATTAACAAAAGTAAAGCATTTAATAAAATTTAAATGTATGTTTGTGTCATTAATAAATTAAAAAAAAAAAAAGAAGTATTCTAAGGGAATAATATTTCTGCTCAAAGAAACTACACCACGCATATAAAATTATGCCTATATATAATACAGTCAACTGATCTCGTAAAGTTCATTTAGCATAATAATTCTCTGCTAACACGGCACTAATTTCGATATGTTTACGAAATGGCGCCACCGATTGGTCTATCTCTGTAATCGCTGAAAGTTGTTTTTACAAAACTTCGAAAAAAAATAGCACGTTTAAAAATTTTAACATCAAGTACTAGACCATTATCAGTAATTTTATTCTAATGTCACAGATATTTTTAGCTATTTTATGTGAATAATGCTGTTCCTAAATTAGAAAGGATATAAGTTATCCGATAGTAGTAAAAAAAATGCTTTCGCCTTGCCATGATTTATTATGGTTTATGTAAAACGATCAGATCATTATTTAGGTACCTTTCTACGTCTTCGAACGGAATTACCGACATTCCAAAAATCTCATCGTACCTAGCGTAAGTGACGTGTAGCTTCAAAGAGAGCTGCCCTACACTGCGCCGCTCCGGTCAGGAAAAAAACGGACAAGTGCACAAGCTACTCATCCGAGTTTTTCATGTCATTCCGGACCGGAAAAAATCGGACCGCCGGACCTGAAAATTCAGTGTAGTGCACAAGCGCCCTTAGAGTACGTTTCTACGTTTCTACGTACGTTCTACCCAACTGTGACGTAGCGAGCCCCCACTCCTCAACTTTAATGCCTGTTATCTAAGCTATTTCTTGTTAAATTGAAGTAAAAAAAAATATGTATCTAATATTTTTCTATTATCTGACTGACGGACTCAATAGAATTGCATTTTTTTTACCCAGTCATCATCCCTATTAGATTCTTTTCATGTGTTTGTGATGGTAGCGTAAACAATCGGATATATTAGCGTACTTATTAATGGTTTTTCTTTTTTATAACAGGTTGGGAAAAAGAATTCTGAAGAGACCGAAACATTTGAAATCTGAAGGTGCAGGACTATAGGGCGGATGCATTAAAACCTCCCAGCCATTCTCTTAATTATTGTTGAGTGGCAAATATGTGTGAGGTCTAGTGTTATCATAATGAAAAACCATACCCCTCCTATTGGGCAACACATCTTTTTCGATTACAACAAAAGTCCAAATTTTTACCTATTCGAAACATAAGTAGGAATAAATTAAGACTTAAAATTGATTAGACAAATTTACAATAACAAATTTATCTGATCAATTAGTGAATCCGTTAAAATCATAATTGACGCGTTTTGCTTTTGTCACAACTTGTATTCCGCGTCAGTGCCTAATATTATTTTGATCCGATTTTGCTTGATATAAAAATTACCTTACGGTAACCGCTCACGTTGCCTGTTCTCTGGAATATGATTATTGGATTATTATATTACTAAACTTCCAGATGCGAGCTCATATCTGCCACAGTAATGTTTTTATGACTTCATACGCAACTGCGAATAACGTTCCAATCTTTAGATGATTTAGATATGATGTTCATATTTGGCACACACTTGCTGTTATTTCAGGATTTCAATAAATTTATAAATGGCTTGAATTAAAAAGTTATCAAGAAACAGGAGTCATAATACATGTGATGATATGATCGGCCTAAAATAAGGGTTTCCTGGCATAAAACTAAATAAAACAAACTATTTGTAGTATTAAAATAGTTATAGCATTAAAATTATAAAATACATCTAACCTATATAGGAAAAAACTAAAATGTGTTATAATTCTTATTCTTTGCTGACACTTTTACAATTTGATCTTTATTTGTATGAGTAATAGCAATAAAAATACAGGGGCTTGTATCTACTTCATCATCAGCCGGAAGACGTCCACTGCTGAACATAGGCCTCCCCCTTTGTAGCTACCCCTTGTAACTACTTATCTACGATTTTTACTCTGAATTTATCATTTGAAAATTCAATACTGTAAATTTATAATGCACTTTTAACATTCTATATAAATAACAATAACGTACAACGAAACGCACTTGAGTAACGGAATCCTCTCAACATAGTAGACAACTCTACATAAACAGTCAGATGAAACAGTAACCTGTCCGTTATTAGGGGGGTGGATGAAGGTAAAGACGAGTCGTACGACAAACCCGGCAGATTATCTCATGCCGGGAATTCCAATAATATTTTAGAAGTTCACTTTTGGGTGAAACTTGGTCCAAGTTACATATCTCTAGTTACACAATTTTATTAGTTAAGTATTTAGAGAAATTAGTTAAGTTTTTTGAGAAATCTTCGATTAGTTCAGTATTTAAATACCAATGCCGAGGCAAGTTTGCTTACTAAGATCACAGAAACATTTAAATGATTACATAGAACTATCAGATACATATCTAGAAATAATTATTCCTTATGTATTTTATAAGTAGGTTTTGTATCGGTAGTAGGTACTTGTACTATTAAAATTCTTTGGCTTTACCAAGGATAGCTTTGAAGTAGGATGATGTTTCTAATATTTCGCTATTAGAAATGTGTACTTATCTTGCCACACTGCCCTGCATATGCGAGTTTTATAATTATACTAATTTCCACCTTTATTACAGCCAGCTTAAACATTTATCGAGTACTCCTTTCACTGGTCATGTCTATTCTCTTGCCTACTGTCTAATGCCTCTGTCTTTCTATGTGTCTGTTAAGCTTTGAGCTCCTACTAGACAACGAAATTCGAGGCGACTTTCACTGCTAAATCGTTTTTGAGGAAGCATTGAATTTCAAAGCAAGATATACCAGATTAGACTTCAGACTTTCATTTGTACTACCTACCTCTACCCTCATAAAACCTCCCTACCCCCATAAAAGGTACATCGAAGGGCTTTTTAACTTACCTTTTAGGTAAAGAAGAATCCTACATAACCTCCTATTTCATTCAACTGTGATGTCTTATTCAAATTGACTAATAGATCAGTATTATGTATTAAATAATTACCTTTTTCATAAAATCCGCTGCCGCTACCAACTTGCTAATTTCTAATTGTGGGCTGTATACAAGAGCAGGAGTACTCATCAAACAAAATCTAATTTTATTAATTAACATTAATATCATATACAAAATGGAATAAATGAACAACTGTTATATTTCTTCTCATTTTATTTGTTTCATTAATAAAAAAAATAAAATATTATTTTCAATTTTTATAACACTATGAATACATGATAATAAAATAAAAGAAATAACGTCAAAATGACTGAATAATCGAAACGGTAATTTTCGTTGTGTATACAAGTTAGAAAATTGAAACTGGCCTTACAAAAAAAATCTAAATTATTTTCGTGACTTATAAAAGAATAGACGATGTCGTATTTCGAAACTCAATTTACTTTTAATAAATTAGTTTGAAAATCAGAATGAATATCACAGCCTTTATTTATATCTGATTGAACACTACAAATGTTTTATAATATAACCTTTGTAATACTTTCTCAATCGATACATCAATAATATCGATACTACCAGTCGATAGAATAATGGTATCACAAGTCACAACACTATACGTAATGGCTCGCAGCAACGCTGTTTTTAACTGGGAGAAATTAACCTTTATAATTTAGAAGCAAACTCATAAAGAACAGCTCGCCCCGCCAAAAACCGCTTATTCCCATAACTTGGCAGCTTCATTAGGCTTATGCGGACTATCTGACTGTAGGACTTTGCATTCGCAAATCTGCCTTTGACATCCCATTAATTTCTGTTCAACTTCCGCCCACAGAACCGGATGACTACGTTACAAGCAAGCTTTGAACATGTCCTAAGATCAGAGTGTGAACAGATCAATCGAACATATACATCAAATATTTAGTGCTGCAGCTGTAAATAATATCATATTAATTTTGTCTACAAACAATTTGAATTGTCATAACAAATATAGTGTCACCATTCTTCTTCATTCATAACAAAAAAAAACAGAAAAAATAAAATCTTTCTTCTTTGTAATTAAGCCTCTAATGAAATTGTGTAATACAAAACAATATTATAATCGACGGGGATCTAATCTTCATATTTCTAATGAGTTTATGAATTATCGCAAAAATATGGCAGTAAGAAGTGCACCAAAATCATAAGAATTGATAGCCATCTTAATGATAAGAATTATATAAATACTTAAAGTTTTCACAGCCGGAGAAACTACCTAAACCCTTCAATACTCCTATGAACTCTACATTAAAAATGAGAAGCCCTTATGTTTTGGAAGCGTTTGAGTATTCGCCCGTAAAAGGATCAAATGTAATATGAATCGCTTATTGATCTCTGGATATTTTCATATTCTAATGTAGTAAATATTTCCACATACGTTTTTCATAATTCATTTTTCAATTTCCTAAGCCTATCTGTGGACTTTTATAATTCCTATATAGGAACTATATAATTTAAGTTACCGTTTCCCAAAAATATATTTATCTAAACCTTTGTTTCCGATTCCAATTTAACACTATTAAATACACAATTAAAATACCTACTGTTACGGTATGTAATTATACAGGTAGATCAATTCTAGATTCTCACCAAATCGCGGCCCACGCACAATTGTATAATCCGCACCCTAATTTGTCTTATTGGGAAAGTCTCCTTTGGTATTTACTGAAATAAAATATAATTTGAAAGATATGTAAATTCAATATCAGGCTGCCCCTTTTACATCTTTGTTATTCGTGCTCGTTCAACATTTTACCGACAAGTCTCAGACAAAAGTAATTAAAAGGTAGTAGATTCGATTCGTTTGCAAAAAAAAACACGAATCCGGATCAAAGAGGAAACCTCCTGAGCTTTTTTAACGAAAAAAAAATTAATTCGCGATCCGAGTTAATATCTAATCTGACGATCTTTGCAAGTTGGCCGTCACGAGTTTGCAATGAAGAATAAAACCGATCTTATCCTACTGATTCAATTTCCAAGAGTGGGGAATTGTGAGAGAGTGAAATTAATACTGTCCGGTAATCCCCCGGTTGCCCGGGTCAAATAATGGAGGCTTTGCGGTGTTTTTTTCTATTTTCCATTGACTGTAGAACGCTTAAGAAGGCTGAAGGAGGTCGGAAGTGAGTGTTTTTTTATATTAGCCGTTTTGAAAATGTAATTTATTTCTTCATAACTATACCTAGTTATACATCACACACAGTAGTTGTTAATAGACGGAGAGCTCATTAAAAATTGTGTAAGAGCTTTCTAGAGCTTGATATTTCAGTATGTTACAATACTAAGAGTATGTATATACTAAGTACTACTCAGTACCCGGTATGGAGGTCAGGTGCTACATAAGCACAAAAAAGGAAAAGAATCATAAAAATGATTTTTAAATAATATAAATTAAGAATATAATAAAATATATGGTGCTAGGTATTACATATAATACACTATTGTTTTCCTTTTCACTGTGAGACAGGATGTGGAACGCGAGGAAGAAATACAATTACATATTTTGCAGCCTAACACGTACTCTGTACATATCACCAATATTAATGATGCAATAATATATTATTAGTAATTTTGTCAACAATGATATTCATTTATAAATGACATTTTTCTTTTTCAAATATAAGACACACGTGTCTGTCTGTCGATCCCTCCGTCTGTCTGTAATAGCCAAGTTACAGCGAGCAATACCTATTACCTATATTACACGATGACTTGAGAATCTTTAGAAAATTAATTTCAAGATAAATAGTTTTGGATTTATTTAAGAAAACAGGCCGATATTGATCTCAATATAATTTTAGGATCTCATAGGTAGACATCAATTTCAAGGTGACTACCTAAAGCCCTTGTATTATGGGGTATCTGAGACAAAGGAGGTACCACAACAACCAGACCAGAAGCAATATAGAAAAATTAATTTTCTACATCATCTCGACTGAGAATTGAACCCGGTACCTTACAAATGGTGACATATTGAAACCGGTATGCCAACTACTCGGCTAAGGAAGTCATCATACAGACAAACAAACAACCAAAATATTTTTAACGGCAAAATTTCTTCACATAAAATCTCTTGTACGATAATATGACTTAACAGAAATGGCATTTCAGTTGTCACCGCCTCTCGGAAATTGTTCGAGTAGGTATTAGACGTAATCGCTCCCTTACTCTCAAAAAGTATTAAGAACTTCACCGAACTTGAAAATTTTTAATTAATATTATTTTGATCTCTGATATATAAATTATAATCTGTTTAAACGATAAAACATATTGTTATTTTTATTTTTTTTATTTTCTACGGTCCACATAATAATATAAACCGCTTTATAATATAATATTTTGATCTAATTGACTAAAACTTAATGAGAAATCTAAAATAACCAAAACCTTCATAATCCATTACTTTGGAGCAGCTATTATATTTTTCAATTACCTACTATTCCAGAGTGTTAGAGTGATATTCCATTGACAAGAAATATTTAAAGTGCCAAAAGTGAAAGTGTATAATAATACTTCGAAGAATTGAGTTTTTAATTATATTAAGAGATAAATTGCATAAATCACGTTTAGTTTTAATGCTGTCAAACAACCATTTTAATTCTGTAAAGAACTAAGATAATAGAAGTATACTTACTGTATTATGGTGTACGCGAGTATAATGTATTATTTCTTTGAATATGACTATTAAACAAAGTAATAACAGATTAAAGTTAGACTTTTTTTAAATTTAGTTAGAGAATAGTACAAAAACATTAGCACTGGTTAGTTACTTCTTTGAAAATTGATTAGCGGTTTAAATAAAAAAAAAAAGTTGAATATTACGACTTTGCTGTTAGTGCGCTTGTAATGGGTTTGAGATCTATAAATAATAGATCAAAACCATTAACCTAACCTTTTGATAATAACAATGATCAATACTTGTTTTTGTTTTATTAAAGGATTGTAAAATAATATATTTTTCTTTTAAGATGTCCTCTAAGTCATTAACATTAATTTAGTACCTATTTATGAAGATATTTAATTAAAATATGAATAATTTACAATGTAACGAATGTAATTTCGATATAAAACAATGAAAGAAACTATCACAATAAAGTAAAGGAAAATGCAAGATTTTTTTATCATAAGTAAAAAGTTTGCTGTTAACTTATATTTTGGTCATGTGATTGTTTATGACATACGTCGTAGACAAAATGTTATTTCAATACATTTATGCCTACTTAAACTCGTCTTAACAATTTCAATTTTTTGATGTTTTTTTTTTTTGTATGCACTAATTTTGGGGGAATAATTTAAAAACAAAATCTTCAATCAACAGTCTATCAAATTTCAATTTCAAATTGTCTTTCTGTAATTAAATAAACATTGATATTCAGAAATAGAAGTTCTATAACAGTTTCAGGATTTTGTCCCTTTTCACAACAATGTGTGGTATATACACAAGTTTGTGTGGAACTCTTTTTAAGGATTACATTGAAATAATATAACTATTTATCTTGGAATATTTTCTCCACTTATATCCTGACTCCGACTTTCAAACAAATCAGTATTGAAAATGTGAAATACACAGCCAATTACAGGTCCTTAAACATGTAAAAAATAATTTTAAACAAGCATATGCAACAATGAAAGCGCTTACCGTTTATAATTGAATATTGAAGCAACTTAGATCGCGGCTCGCCAGGGCGGGCGGCTGCACGAGGGCGGGCGGAATGCTCGCAAGTCGCGCCAAGACTGCCGTCCGTCCACACTAGAGACCTCGCTCTGTGTTCTCGCCCTATGCCACAAAATAACCAACCATGTATAGTGGACATTAAAACTTGATTATTTATTTTATATAATAGCTCGTGAAGTTTGTTATAAAGCGTACAATTATATTGCGTTGTGATTTGATTTGTAAACACTAGCTGTAAGGATATTAACAGTAATTTCATTATTATATTTGATTAATTTTAATGAAAAGTATTCTTAATGAAATATGCTTAAAAATCCACTTTGTCCCTGGCACTCTGAGATGGGACTTGACCTTTCGCTATCCGGGCGACGGCTCTAAAAATATAATAATTAAAACAAATTTTTATCTTGATCGAAAGTTTAAATATTTGTAGAAATATTTCTTTCAGCTTGAACATTGTTTAAAATACGCTCTGTAGTAGCGAAAAATAACAAGTGCTTGAAAAATTCGTCGGTCCTGTTAGGTCCTGGGTAGCTCAATGGTTAGAGCAGACGCCCCGATTGCGAAAAGTCGTGAGTTTCAGTCACAAAGTGGATTTTTAAGCATTTCTTAGAATATTTCTCAGTAATTTCATGTTAAAATTTTTCAAGTTAAACAGGAAACTACTGATAAAATCCTCTTGAAATTATAGGATGCCTTTGAGAATACCCTTACAACGTCTCAAACAAAAAGAATATTGACCACAATTAAAAATCAAAACATCGTGTTACCTATTTTTCAAAATCTTCATTAAATATTTAAAAAATCACATTAAGTAGTATTTATTGTCCTTCATATAATAGAAAATGACTTATTAGAAAAGAGTTGTTGATTGAACTCGAGCAATTAATATTTCAAGGATTATTCAGCACTAGGTACAAAGTATATATAATAGCATTACCTAGTTATAATTCTTGGAGTTGAGTCCTTAGTTATAATTGGTCAAAGTTCTATTATTAAGCGCTATATAATACAGTAAACTATTGCTTTATACTACATAGCGTCATTGTTATTGTGTCATTGTTAATATCATATTATATCCTCAGAAATCAAGCCTAGTAATTTATTTTATACTTAGGGCATTTGTAAAATTTTGGCGTTATTAGTGATATTTCTTGTAAGGCAGGTTAAAAATGTAGGTTGTTGTTGTTTACTGATTTTCTTTTTAGTAGTAAAATAAAATTCGTAACAAGTAAAAATTCAACATCAATAAGAAAATAAGAATACGTGTTAAAAAATATATAAATTACATTAAATTATATTGACCCTAATTAATGTCCAAAGGTCCCTCCTGTAATTTAAAATGAATCCTGTGGAGTTGTGATGAATGACAATTAAAACTGAATTAATTATGATTCTAGGCACAAAACGTAAGGTTAGAGATCATCAAGGCCTTATGGAAATCAGAACTAAAGTTATCTCTTAACATAAACTATGGCTACCTGTTACATTGGCAGAATGTAGTATCCCATTATTCCTTTGCCTTTCATTAGCAAGTTAAATAAAAGTTCATCTGTCTTGAGAAAGGTTGAAGAAGGCTTCACTAAAAGTTTTTCACGCATTCTAGAAATGAATACATAATAAGTTTTCTAGTGATGTTCAGATAAAAGACCACTCACTAAGTTTTTTTTACTTTTTTTTCGATTAAATAAAAATATGAACCGACAATAATATCTTATGACACTGATACTTGGTCCTAGTAAAAACCTGTGAATTTTCAATGCTGCGACTGAAATTTTTCCTTGTCATCGCAATCACGAGACAATCCTGTACAGCTGTGTTGAGGCTAAAGAATAGACACAAAAGTTGTTTTTGTCGCTATTCGTTGCCAAAGGTACTGTCTCTGAGGGAATATTATTTTACTTGATTTTCGATATTGCTTTGTATTGTCCACGTTTGACTGTATTAATGAGATGTACTTTACGCTGTATCACAAAATCGGGCGGTATCACATCAAGAATAAACGTCAGTGTGATTTTTTCTTAATATTTATTTCTTAATATCGTTATTTTTTCCTTATATTTATTTCGATATGTTACTCAAAATACATTAGGCTCTGAACTTGAAAACTTGCCGAATTGAGTTGACATTTTAAGCATACTTATTATTATTGTGAATTTTGTATTATAAATGTTATGTTAATATTTATATTAAATATATTTGGAAAAAAACCGTCTCAGATAAGTAACAGGGGTATGATCGCCCGACTTTCTAGCCATAGGATATGATATCTAAGGGATATTATGGTGGTATTACGTTTTATTCTACAACTTCGGCTTTTTGGAGTGGTTAAAGTTGGTGACACTCTTGTCAAATCCATAATCTATCTGGCAAGTGCTATTTCAACTGAGCTATTGAAGGTACAACGAGACTGGCGGCGTATAACATTTACCTTAGGCGGTATTTCTTAAGTATTTTTAAGATAAATTTTCCACATTTATCTTTAAAATACTGTTTATCGATTATAGTCTTATTTTTGATTTGGTATTTATTTCATCGTAATCAAAAGAAGGTTGGTGGCGTAGTGAATAAGCGCGGCCGCCCGTGATCGTTGTTGTTAAGCAACTTTCTCTGGGGTCGGTCACGGGATGGGTAAAAAAAAATTACCGTTGGTTTCGGCTGCATTTTTACTCGTTAATACCCTCCAATTCGCATTGGGCCAGTGTGGTGGGTGACCAGTCCTCTTTGACCGTTCATAAGAAAGCCCTGAGCATTTGCAGTGGGGAAAGGTTTGATGAAGAAACAAAAGAAAAATACAATTTTAGATTTCTCCGTATCCCCGACCTCCGTAGCCGAGTGGTCCGCGCGCCGCTTTCGATGTCTCGATATAAAAACATTAGTAAGTTTCTCAGAAATATATATTTTCTTCTATATCAACTCAGTTACTCTCTGGAACATGTCTCAAGTTAATGCACTAAAGTGCCTGCTCTAGAATTGTAAGTTCGTTGTTGTTATAAAATTCACCAACTTTTCCTACTTCTCCATTGGTATGAGCAAGTTTCATTGATTCTATAAAGAAATATTTTAAAGTGATCAAGTATATAAACAAATCATTATTACTATATAATATATGAAATCTGGATACTTAAAAAAATCATCAATTTGAAATAAAAGTTAAATATACGAAGAATGTCTAGTTTTTAGGTACAGTTTACCGCACGTCATGTTATATAAAACTGACAAAATTTTCCACTTGATTTTAAACCTTAATGTACTAAAGGTTAAGAACTAACACGGTCAATCGCAGCAGCATATACCAATCTAGAACCCAAAAAGTACTTCGCGTCATAATTATATTAAGTATATGAAAGTTAGCGAAGTATAATCCGCTAATCTTATCGACCTCCAGATGCATTTAGATAATCCATACAAATCGTACCTACTCTACAAATGCCCGGACAGTATTAAGAATTCCCGGGTATATCCCGAAAATGCCCCAGGATTAGCGAAAGAAGATGGCAGACTATAAATATTGTTAAGTCTCCGTGATTACAATGGCGCGTACAATTTGTACACTTTATTTTGATACTTAGTAAGGTAATTAAGTTCTGTTATTAACTAATATCTTCAATGACAGTTCACATTTAATTCGTTAGTATAAATAGAAATTTTTCGCATTGCTCAAATCTCAAGCTGAGTAGTCAAAGGCCTCGTGTTAAAGAAATCTAATACAATAAGTGCACCACGGCCACGTAAATATTAATACTAATACCACGTAGTATAGGAAAATCCATTATATTTATATACAGGTTGTAACGTTAAGAACTGTCAGTATAGGAAAATCTGAAACTATAAGAAGACAAATCTAAAACTATGAGACATAAAAAACAAAGATCTGTTCTCTTTGAAACCGTGTCATCGATATTAGTTAAAAGAAAAAATGCATTCAAAACACTAGTTCTCAGCTTGAGAATCGAACCAGGACTTTTAGAAAATTATTTTTACCTAAATACCGGTTGTGTCAACCTTAACCAGTTAATGTTACTATGACAGAATTTTTGTAAAATAATACAAGCAACGACTGAAACAACTTACGCACCTAAATGATTTGTTTTGAAAAAATGGGTGTAATTTCGTATACCGACTAAATTATTTTATTGCTGCTATATTATTTTTCTTAACTTTCATGTATATTAAGAGTATGAAAAAAATGCATATCATATTTCATAGTAGGTAACATCTACTTAAGGCTGATACAATTGGTATCTAAGTGATATGTGTAATTTTTAATTTATAAAGATCCGAGTTAGGTCCCCGTACTGACAACTAGTTGTCTGAATGTAATTTATCTCGTCGCTAAAATCCTTGAAATGATTCCTAAGAACAGATCTTCGTATAATATGTTATTGTTTCCGACTTTCTTATAATAACCGTACTCAATTTTACACCCTGTATATTGAACTGGTAATATAATCCCGGATAATGGTGGCTGTAACATATATGGTAGGTATTCCAATAGTCTATGACTACATCATAGAGCAGCATTGATTTATGGCACTTGTTATTTAAATCGTGTTACAATAAGATTACTTTTGTGATACAATAGATTTATGATGGTGAATGTGTCATTTTCAATTAAGAACTTTAAATAAAACAGTGCCTAACATCAAACAGCATGCCTGATACTATTAACCACTTTATCACAGGAGTCGCTATAAGCTTCTTAGAATGTAAATGTATATATCTAAATATATATATATATATATCTAAAAATTACGAAAAACAAAGTGAGTTAAGTCATGGAGACAGATAACGTTAACAAAAATATTACCTATTACAGCGTACATTTATAAAACATATTTACAGTCTTCACAAAAAGTTATTTATAAAAAGAAAAGTGGGACAGAACCGTAGGTACCTCTCCCGGCTAATGTCACAGGCGGACTTTTTTGCGGCTTCCGTATTTCCGTTTGGGACGCAGCCGGAAAATTTGCGGCGCAATCTGGCCCGCAATGCCACGGCTCTTTTTAGAGATTTGAAATCGTAGCTTACAATATAGGTGTGCCGTGTGACACGTTGAGTCGAAGTATGTCCTTAATATTTATTTTGACTGTTGAATGATTAATTTATTCGAGCGATATTTTGTGAGATATATTTAGCTTAAATTTGAAATTGACAAATTTCTGAGGTGTACAAAATTAACTTTACCTTAACGTTCCAACTAAATGACGTCCTTTTACGTGGGCAAAACAAAGAACTACTTATGTGTCGGTACTACATTATAGCGACCGTTCCGTGGCAAACATTGGCCTAATTTACAAGACCCTCAAGTTAGTTAAACTTAAATGGAGAGAGGTAGCCCTTAGGTAAGATGGAAACATAATATTTTTTTATTTATGATATGGTAACGTAAATTTTGTTTGAACAAGCTTGAATACATTCCATAATTAAACACGTATTTTTTTCGTAATCATAAAATTACGGCGTTACATGGAGTTGAAATAACGCATGATGTCACGTTAGAGTACGTTTTCTACTCAACTGTGACGTAGCGAGCACCCACTCCTCAACTTTAATGCCTGTTATCTAAGCTATTTCTTGTTAAATTGAAGTAAAAAAAATACGTATCTAATATTTTTCTATTATCTGACTGACGGACTAAATAGAATTGCATTTTTTTTTACCCAGTCATCATCCCTATTCTATTTTTTCACGATATAGAATTAAAGCAATGATACTCTACCAATAACTCAGTCTCTCAATATCTATTATTGCCTACCAATATCTCAGTATCTATGCTTATAATGTAAAGAGAAAGATTTAATTGTTTGTTTGTTTGCATCGAAGAGTGTTCTAAACTACTCAGCTGATTTTGGAAATTCTTTCATCTACATGTAGCTACATCATACTCGGTTAACATAGGTTATAAATTAATACGGAATATTATAATGAAAACAAATTATCTCTCTTAAAAGAAAAATTATTTTATTAAATCCCCGAAAAATAAATTTTAAACATGGGCAAGTGTCTCGGGTCGTGGCTGCTGGAGAACTGGCTCTAACAAAATTAAATATAAAGTAGCTGTACTCCATATGAAAAAAGAACACCTTATTAAAAACTAATCAATATTTAAAATTATTTTGTTGTTCGGAATATTATTATCATAATGCAT
The DNA here is from genome assembly GCA_918026875.4 of Diatraea saccharalis. Taxonomy (NCBI): domain Eukaryota; kingdom Metazoa; phylum Arthropoda; class Insecta; order Lepidoptera; family Crambidae; genus Diatraea; species Diatraea saccharalis. The sequence goes on from OU893338.1 coordinate 28,130,566, forward strand.
TTTCATTAAATCATCCGATCAAATTGTAGTAGATTCATATTATCTTTATATCAAATCCAGGTGCGCAGCTACAGTCATATCACATGGCCTTCGGGCTACAAGGGTCCTTAACGTGTGCAAGCAATTTTTACCTTTCATTTGAACCCCATAAATAATTTTAATACGGGACCCCTTCAAGACACGCTGCGCCACTTATCAATCTGATATAAAAATGTAAATAGTATCGTGTTGTGCTGGCTGGACTGTGCTGGAGTTAAACGTCAGAATTATAAAAATAAAAATAGAACGCCGTCAGTGTATATGAAAACATGCCATCGCCGTCATCGGCGACATACTTGGTTTTATGGAATACTGACATTGTAAATATTTCCTTTATCAAAAGTTTTGATTAGTAAATTTCAGTTTGGTACAACAGCAAAGATTAAATAATATATAATTAACTCTGTTTATTTACAAAAATACCTGTAATATTTAATTTAGTCTGAAATGAGCAGTGATTTCATGTTAACGTGCCATTACTTGTATACGCTCAGCAGAAATACTTTAATACGGGCTTGGGATTCTTCAGACGGTTGGCTCTTCGCACTCCGTAAAACTATTCGTAAGTATTAACGAAGATATTATATCAGTTTCATATTTGAGCTAGAATATTGTATCACTTTAAGCTGTAACCTATTACAAAAGTAATTAGATTGTGATTAGAAGAGGTGACTAGCGCTAGCTGATGAATTATTAATCTGGATAAATTTATATCGAAAGATTTTAGTCCGTACCTTATTATATGCACTATTTAGGTATACAGGCAATCGGCTGAACTAATATCTGATTGTGGTCAGTGCCGAATTAAGCCAGAGCGGAACCTATAGGAAATTTATTAAACACACCGAGACAAAAAAGTCGTCCTTCGCTTTCCGAACACATCACAATTAATCTGTGTTCGAGTCAGTTTATGTTTATACTTAAAAATATGAGTTTAGTCTCTAATTGCGCGGGGCCCGTAGTATTTGCTACTTTTGCTACGCGGCTAATCCGGCCCTGATTGTGGTTACTCATACGTGACACATAATTATTTTGAGATGTTCCTTTTCAATTTTACAGAATTTTGATATTATATATAGAAGAAAATTATTTCAATGGAGTATTCTATCGAGAAACTCTGTATTTTAAAAACAGAAGTTCCAAGCTGTGGTACGCAATATTTTTTTTTTAATACAATAAATACTGACCTTAGTCCGTAACGAAATCTAAAGGCCGATTTACTTTCTCTTCAATAAATTGTGTCGATTTCAATTGCACCTACGGCAAGGTGAGTTTCTTTTTAACCGAGTTCAAAAAAAGGAGCAGGGTCTAAATTCGATTGTATTTTTTTTTCTTGTTTGTTAGGTACTGGGCTAACTTTTTACTGGGCGAACCGATTTTGATGATTCATTTATTTAAAAGCTAGTGCTTGCCATGTGGTCCTATTTTAATTTGGTCCAGATCTGGTAATTGATTCTATTAGAAAACCATGTAAGTCTTAAATTAGCATTAAGTATGCGTGATGTTTGTTACCCCAAAATTCAAAATAGCACTAAAAGGCATGAAATAAAAACTTTAAAAAATAATTGAACGGACTTCAAATTTAAAAAAGTGTAATATTCTATTAACTAGAGAAAAGCTCAGCCAGTTCCTTTTTTTTAAGTTGTCGATCAAATGTCAATAACAATAACTCGCTCGCCAGGGAGGCAAGCTCATACGTTACTGTATTTTTTGAAGTGTAAATCGGGCTTTAGTCCAACATCAACGTTTAGCTTTGTCGTCCCATTCGCCTTGAAAAAATAAAGTTTTGTCTGAATAAATCAAAAAATTATTTAGACTAACGCAATTCTTAAAAAATATGTAGTGTTTTACAAACCATTGTCTCATAATTAAAAAAAGATTATGTATTTTACAAGCTTTGCTTGGATATTTTATTAATAATGTTGCACCCGTGATCTAAACTGTTACGTGGTTTTCAAAGTTACGAAAGTGTCATCATAAGAGTCTTATATATATATATATGAAGAACAGCTCAGATCAGTTTCATTCCATATTAATATTGTATTGTCATATCGATGCATGCAAATTGGTTAAAGCCCACGGACAGATGAGTGAATTCGTATTCGGATTACAAGAATAATTCTGTATCATTTGGTGTATAAGTATAGATTATGAGTCCGATCAACACCCACCAACCCGCACTGAGCTCACGGAGTTGGTTATGTTACGGCACATACTTGCTTTATTATGATTTTATTAATTATCAAGAGGCGATGTTCCACCATAAATAGTGGCTATGACATGCCACCACACTTGGTGGTGCAACGGCGGCGGCTATTTCAAAAATCTCGTTGTTCAACGTTAGCGGTTGGAAAATATAAAAATTTGTGAAATAAAATTACAACTGTGCCCCAAGCATTACCGAAGTCACAGATGAGTTGGTACTACAAGATTAGACCACTTTGGCGCGGCGCCCCCCAACGCGCGGCGCCCGGATGTACTTATTGCACCCCCTGCACCATGGGTAAAGACGAGCCCGAGTACGGGATTGAGGTAACTTCCTTTTTAGGATCCAAAAGGTAAAACGGGAACCCTATTATTAAGACTTCGCTGTCTGTTACCAGGCTGTATCTCGTGAACCGCGAAAGATCGACAGTTGAAATGATGTATCAGTTCAACAACAAATATTAATTACCAGATTATCCCATACAACAAACTAGATTATTTTGCTTATTTTTGCTTTTGAATTTTTACTAGAATATTTACTAGAGATGCGCCCACTAGTAATTTCACCGAATAACTGATTACCGAATAGTATTAACAGTTTAACTTTTATCGAACCGAATATACGACCGAATTATTTTATTTTCATTATTATTTAGCCAGTGTTAAGTTCTTCTTATAATATAGCGAACAATGAAGCAGGGAGCCATTTTGAAGAATAGAATTTTAAATAATACTTATTTCAAAGGTTTTAAAGGTATTCAAGAAACTGCTAGTGAAGTGTGACGGAGGTTTACTGTTGATTATTAAATAATGATATATGAAATAGCAGTTTCTTGAATAAGACGCTTTTGAGATAAGTCTCTTATCCCTTTTTTATAGATTGAAGTTGGCAAATTTTTTTTTTTAAAGAAACTATTTTATCCTTTTTAGTAATATTGATATTTTTATATAAAAGAGATTTTGTTTATTTGCTCGTCATATTTTTTTTCTTATAATCTATACTCATATTATAAAAAGGAAAGATTTGATCCTTCGTTTGTTTGTACTGGATAGGCTCCGAAACTATTGGACTGATTATAAAGTTCTTTTACCTAGAGAAAGCTACATAGTACTTGGGGAACAAAGGCTATAATTTACGCAAAGTCAGGGGTAGACAACTACTTTGATAGAAATTAGTTCACAATTCAAGTAAAAATTGATAAAAATACCTACTTACATAAAAAATATACATGACCATTCAGATGCCATATACGAGCAACGTTGGTTATCTAGATTTATAATTACATCCGAAACCCTATTCGCTACAAACGTCTGTCCAGATATGAAGAGCAACTTTCGGACTATTCAGCGACTTCTATCAACAGTTTTGCCAAAAGCACAGCTTCACAGAGTTCGGGCGCTTGTGCACTACACTGAATTTTCAGGTCCGGCCGTCCGATTTTATCTGGTCCGGAATGACATGAAAAACTCGGATGAGTAGCTTGTGCACTTGTCCGTATTTTTCCTGATCGGAGCGGCGCAGTGTAGTGCAGCTCTCTTTGAAGCTACACGTCACTTACGCTAGGTACGATGAGATTTTTGGAATGTCGGTAATTCCGTTCGAAGACGTAGAAAGGTACCTAAATAATGATCTGATCGTTTTACATAAACCATAATAAATTATGGCAAGACGAAAGCATTTTTTTTACTACTATCGGATGACTACTATCAGATGTAAAAACTTATACCCTTACTAATTTAGGAACAGCATTATTCACATACAATAGCTAAAAATATCTCTGACATTAGAATAAAATTTCTGATAATGGTCTAGTACTTGATGTTTAAATTTTTAAACGTGCTATTTTTTTTTCGAAGTTTTGTAAAAACAACTTTCAGCGTTTACAGAGATAGACCAATCGGTGGCGCCATTTAGTAAACAAATCGAAATTAGTGCCGTGTTAGCGGAGAATTATTATGATAAATGAACTTTACGAGATCAGTTGACAGTATTATATATAGGCATAATTTTATACGCGTGGTGTAGTTTCTTTGAGCAGAAATATTACTCCCTAAGAATCTTCTTTTTTAAAATTTATTAATGACACAAACATACATTAAAAATTTTATTAAATGCGAATAAGACATTGAGTGTCACTTTATTACTTTTGTTAATCTTCTGTTTATTCTTTATTATTACTTCTGTTGTCAAATATTTATCTATACTTATCAATTGTCTAAAAAATATTTGATAATAACAAATTTCCAGGCAAACTTTCATCCCCTATTTTTCGCGATAAAATGTAGCCTATGTCCTTTCTTAAAGTTAAGTCTACTTACTATATTAATTTACATTTAGATGGGTTCAGTTGTATAGGCGTCTAAGCGTAACAACACTTATTTATCTTACCTTAAGCTATCGATACTTTTAATACAATTCTAAAATCTAGCTAAGTGTCGATACTACAACCATACGCTGATCAAATTAGAACTATACCGAGTTTACCAAAGCATATGCAGTGATATATACCAACTATATTAAATCATTATATAAAATATAGCATTTTATAATCAACAATAAATATCGATTATAAGTTTATTGGAAATTAACAATATTGCCGAAATAAATATCGATTCAAATCGATTATTTTTTCCCAAGCCTATTCGTTATGAATTTTCCGGATCTCGGACACAGCGGTGCACAAGCGTAAACACGTTTTTCATTGCCGCCATCACGGACCTGAAAAAACCGGTCCGGAATAGAGAAAAGTAAAATTCCGGACGGTAAAATTCCTGACAGTGCACTTATCGGACCTGAAAAAATCGGACCGCCGGACATGAAAATTCAGTGTAGTGCACAAGCGCCCTACCAGTCTGGATATCGATACCTGTTTTAAGGGTGAAACTTTCGTTTTCGATCAAGCAATGCCACTTGTATACGAGCCTTAGCATCTATCACTCTATAATATGCCACTGTTGCTTAAGCCAATTTGGATGCATCTCAAAAACCGTGCAACTCAATTTCTACCTTGTTAAGTAGATTTGTTAACAAAATGTAAATTTTGCTAGGTCGTTAATATTCTGGATCTGCTAAGTCTGCTTTATTTAATAGTCGCCATTTTACGCGACAAGTTTTTATTTACAAGAGATACATCTATAGGTTAGGTACCTAAGTTTTTAATAGACTCCAAACAATTGGTTGTAATTGCCAATTTTTTATATCAAGAACTGATTCAAAATTTCGTTCGCTAAAATTTTCTATAATTTATTCTAGCATTTTCTAATTTCGTTTTAATATCAAACTGAAGTTCAATGAAAGATTCCATGTTTATTATTTTTGTTTAAAAGCTAAAAAACAATATAAACTATTAAAATATCCAACGACGATTTTCACTACATTCTACTATAAAAAAAAAATCTAAACTCAAGTTAAACCACTTTTGTTAAGAAAATTATATACCTATATCGACGTTTGAAAATGAATGTTACCGTGGTCCATAATTGATAAGCGTCATCTATTATTCCAAATTGGAACTAATTGTATTATGTAGGCAGTGGCGTAGCTAGGTAACATGGGGCCCTGGAGCAAATAAAAAAATGGGGTTCACTGTTATCAAAACTGGTAAGGTTTTTTGAAATAAATAAAATCTTTATAGAACAAAACGAAGGCTATTGATTCCATGCATTGCGATCCTTAAAATAATCATCAACTTTATAATAGCCTTTACTCATAAGTATGTTCTTTACATGAATTTTAAATTTATTTATGGGTAGGTCAACTACATTTTGTGGAACTTTATTGAACATAGCAATGCATTTACCCAGAAATGATCCTCTGGTTTTCTGAAGTCTGAAGCTTGGAACGGCAAGTTTATATTTATTTCTTGTGTTAAGATTATGAACACTACTTTTTTGTGAAGGAATCGTAATGTTTTCTTGCGTACATAATATTTTCATAGATGTATTAAGAGGCAACAGTCAAAATATTTGTTTCTTTATTATTATTAAATATTTATTAAACACTAACAACATAAATTACAATTATTTTTATACTTGGCAATAAAACGAAATAGAAAAGATTCAAGGGTTTATTATATATTTATTTATTCATAGATACGTTGCACCAGCTAACTGTTATTTAACCTATCGCCATGCAATCTATTTACAAAAATTATCAATAGAAATATTTTGTCCAGAAGTACTTGCAGAAGGCTGACTAAAAAACTTGTTAATTTTGGGCAATTTTTGTTTACTTTCTTCTCTTCCTTGGCGTTATTTGCGTTTAAATGCACCACAAGGTTACTTTTTTTTTTCCATAATATTAGATTTCTAATTTATTTATGCAATATTTATGTAAGATTGTACTCAAGTAGGTACTCACTGTTCACTGACAACGTTACAAGTAAAAGGAAAGCGAAACGTAATGATACGATACAAGACGTCGTTGGGGAATCTCCGGCAAACATTTTATCGCCGCCAGTGTTACCATATTTGACGGTTTAAAAAAATGATAAAAAACATCACGTAATTAATGGACGGCCTCCTACCGCATGTGACTTATATTTTTCACGGTATTTTGAGTTATATAGTGAGTAGCCGAAATCTATAGCTTTCTTTACGTAACTATGAATACATACTAAAATCAAATAAAATTGAACTTTTGTATGGACCAGTACAAAAAATTTATTGACATACGCTTACTTACTCCTGATACATTAACTTTTTAACCATTCTCGAAAAAAAATCTTGACTCGAAGTTCACAATCGCGAATCACAAAAACGCATATCGATAAATAATAATATGCAAATATTGATATCCAACAAATTGATGAAATATCAATAACACTGTCAACCCACACAAATAATTTAGGGGAATTCCCTTTTTATAACTTTGGAATTTCTCACAACTTGAGTTGTCACCTGTCATATTTATTTTGAAAATGGGAGAAATTTTCAAAAATTGATTTCGATTGAGATTTTCTGGTAAAGATTCGAGGGCTCCCTGAACTTGAGGGCCCCGGAGCACTGCCCCGCCTAGCCCCTTGGTAGCTACGCCACTATATGTAGGTATATAACATGTACTATTTACTTTGTAAATGTTTAAATAATGTTTAACTATATTTATTATTTATTTTAAATAAATTTATTTATCTATTTATTATTTCTTTTTTTAGAGTAGGAACGATTATAAATAAGATTATATTAAAGAAAAACTAAAAGAATGTATACAGTGAGCTTAACGTGCTATAGTTTATATTCAATTACATAGTAAGAAACTGGAAATAACTAAGATAATACTTTTATAAATAATTATTTATACAACACATTATAGGTAACGGAGTTCTCTAGTTCATGTTATTTAACAAATATAAAATATAAGTATCAAACTTAACAGTCTTTCTAGTTTCTGCGCCGGTTAAAAACAATCGTAGATCCGAGGTGGGATGTGTATATCTGACAGAAGATCAATCGCGTAATTAATCTTAATTAAAATATTATGGTTATTAGCAGGCTTGTTTAGGTTATAAAGTTATATCAATATAACGTATTCACTGTTTATTGACACTGACACTGATACATCACTACTTTGACAATTGAGAAAAATGGCTGCGATAGGAATGTGTGAAACTCCCGGCTGTAAATCTATCGCACAATTACAATGTCCAACTTGTGTAAAACTCGGCATACAGGGTTCTTTTTTTTGCAACCAAGACTGTTTCAAGAAATCGTGGAAAACTCACAAAATTATCCATTCGTTGGCGAGTAAGTGTGTCAACCTTTAAGGTTATGACAAAGTATTAGGTTACAAAACCCATTAATTTTCATTTTTTTAGAGAGTGAAAATACCGATGGCTCCAACGGGGAGTATAACCCCTGGCCATCGTATAATTTTACGGGGAAGTTGAGACCTTTTCCGCCTGGACCTAAACGAACTGTTCCACGGCATATCGGTCGCCCGGATTATGCCGACCATCCAACCGGTTTCCCGGCATCAGAGAATGCAGCTAAAGGCTCCGGACAGATCAAAGTCCTCGATGATGAAGAAATAGAAGGTATGCGTGTCGCTTGCCGCCTTGGTCGCGAAGTTTTGGACGAAGCAGCCAAGTATGTATTTGCTGTGAAATTATACTTGTGAATTTTTAACAACAAAACACGCATTTAATCTAAATACTTGAGAAGTTAATTTTATTGTCAAAAGTATGGTAATGATGGGTATCTTTAAAAATTATATGTAAATAAATATAGCACATTTTTCAGCATTATGACCTTGAAGACAATGAACCCATTATTAACAACAACATATTATTCATACATTGAAGTGCTAGTTATAGATTTGAATATATTATACAATATTCCATATGTGTTGTGTGGATTGGATTGTAGTATTAGAATACTATTTAACACACCATGAAACTTAGTTAACTCAAATACAAGCACAATGCTTATTGGAAAATTATTTGTTTCTATATTATCCATTTTTAATTATATTAGAAATTCCCTTATATGAAATGGTATTTGTTGTTGATTATTGGGAATTTATTTTTTTATTTATTTAATTAGGACAACTTACAAATTATACACAAGGTTAACAGTAAGTACTAGAGATAGTGGCTCAAGTAAGCGTGTTGTTTTAATTACAAGCTGCCACAACATGCATTCAATAAATTAGGAAATAAACTTATGTGCAAATTACAAGCTATTTTACAAGAACTAAAAAGGAAAAAGGAATGATTACTATTGTTAGAAATAAAAAATAAATATTAAGTTTTAGGATTTTTTGTAACTACAAATAACTCATAGAGAATGAAGTTCAGTATTTTCCTTGTTTTGGTTTTGTTTGAAGGTTTTTCCCTATTCAGATTTATATTTAGTTGTCACCTGGCACAATCACTGCAACATTGAATCCTTTCTTTGGGATGGAAGGTGATCTTTACTTATAAAGGTTTTGACCAAAAAATATTTGATTTCATGACCCTTTAGTTATCCATACCATAATATTATTTTACAGAGTTTGTGATGTAGGAGTGACAACTGATGAAATTGACCGAGTTGTCCATGAAGCGTGCATTGACCGTGAATGTTACCCGAGCCCTTTGAATTACAACAACTTCCCAAATAGTTGTTGTACTTCTGTGAACGAAGTTATATGTCATGGTATTCCAGATACACGTCCATTACAGGTATGTAATTATTCATTTATAATTATTTTTGTTTTATTTCTCTTCAAACTTTTTATTGCATAATAATATTGTAATCATAGGATATGACAAAATATATTTAAAATTAACTATCATGAAAGTGTATTTTTGTCAAGTTGTCTTATTAAAATAGATGTTTAATAACTGACATAAAAAACAGAGTAGGTTCTGAATTCTGAATATATTTTTTATTAAATAAACAGGTTTATTGATTTTTAAATCACTTAAATGAGGTGAGATTGGAATTAACACTCGTCTTATTGCTTTATAATTATAGTTTATCATAGTGGGATTGCTACAAGGTACATGGCAGCAATCCCACAATAAACTATAATTCTAATGTAAATGACAACGAAAGCTTAAAACAACATATCTTATTGCTATTCTTGGACACTTGGGTTACTAAATGTGGACTTCACAAATTTATATTGTAAATATGAACATGCTTTCTTTACAGGATGGTGATATTTGTAATGTCGATGTGACTGTTTATCATCGTGGCTTCCATGGTGACCTCAATGAAACATTCTTTGTAGGAAATATTGCAGAAAACACACGTAAACTTGTACAAGTCACTTACGAGTGTTTATCAAAAGCCATAGCAATTGTCAAACCGGGTGAGAAATACAGAGAAGTAGGAAATATAATACAAAAGCATGCTCAAGCTAATGGATTCAGTGTGGTGCGATCCTATTGTGGTCATGGTATACACAGATTGTTTCATACAGCACCAAATGTGCCGCATTATGCAAGTAAGTTAATAAATCCTATAAAAATTAATTGTTACTTTCGTAAAACAAACTATTCTATATATTTTTTTTTTGTTTTCAATATTATAGAAAAATTATTATGTGTTATGAAAAGTTTGATGTGTTATTGTTGCAAATTTTAATTTAAATATAGTAAATATATATTTTTATTTAAATATAATATAGACAAATAATCATTACATATAATAAAAAAAAAGAGAATTCAAATACATCTTTTTAATAGTATTTTATTGATGAATTTGATTTTGGAGCATTTTCAAAAACTATTTGAAAGCCGTTATCTGAGTCTACATAAGATTTCCAATAAACAGTGTTTTTAATTATTATCATATTTTATATTTATGTATTAATTAAACTGAATCACTGTTTTTTCTGTTTCATAGACCTCTATATTGAAAGTTATGATAATAGGGTTGGTAATATGAGTATAACCAATTGTCTGATGTTGTGTCATCAGAGAACAAGGCTGTGGGTGTGATGAAGCCGGGGCACTGCTTCACCATCGAGCCCATGATCAATGAGGGAGGATGGCGGGACGACCAGTGGCCCGACCACTGGACCGCCGTCACTAGCGACGGCTCACGCTCCGCACAGGTATGTAGAGCTGCATAGGCCAATGATCCGACCACACATAATATAATAATAATAAAAGAAGGAAGAAAAAGGGATCACAACCGATAAATCTTTAGACTATATTTTTCGTACAAAATATACTTTTATACATAATCAACATTGATCTCAGTGTAGTGTATATTCATATGAAAGGTAAAATTAATTTAATAGAGAATACATTATAAATCTTCATTTTCGTACATTATAAGCCTTAATTTATAATATAACGTGAGTAGCTCGGTGGCGTAGTAGATAAGCGCCACGGCCCGCGATCGTTGTAGTTAAGCAACCTTCGCAAGGGTCGGTCACGGGATGGGTGACCGAAAAATTATTATCTCGAGCTAGTGATTCTTCGTGCTTCGGAAGGCACGTTAAGCCGTTGGTCCCGGCTGCATTTGCAGTCGCTAATACCCTCCAATCCGCATTTGCAGTCGCTAATACCTCCATAAGGGCTGATGATGATGATAATGTTCCAGTTTGAACAAACGTTACTGGTGACGGAGACCGGCTGCGACATACTGACGAAGCGCGCGACCGGCCGGCCCTGGTTCATGGACCAGTTGGAGAAGTTCGACAAATTCAACGCCGCCATCTAGTGGACCACCGGCGATGTCACATTACCTGTACCGTGGAATGGCCACTTAACATTTAATATTGGAGTGAATGATTTTACCCGATTCCGCAAACCTCATTATAACAGGTAAAATATATTGCGTTATATGATATTTAAAAGTCATTCAAAGACCGACATTTTCGAGTTTGGTAGTTTTAAATATACATAAATCGGCTGGGAGTCGATATCTAAAATTGGTACAGTGTTATGTTTCATATGAGTTTGAGTACAATGATTGTATGGCAATATTTAAAAGGCAATGAAATTAAAATTTAATTGTATAATTTATTAACTTAACAAAACTTACTGAATAAAAAGTTTCATAACTTGGTATCGAGATGGAATTAGATGGTTACAATCAAATCTGACTAAACAGTGACATGTTCAGTAATATTACTAATTGTCATTCAGATGTTACTTAAAATACTATTTAAGGTGCAATTTCATATTATTTTTAGCTCTGCCTGTTTACCCTAGCAATTCCTGGTCTGGGTCCCGATTTATTCAAGTTTTAAACGTTCACAAAATTCAGTAGCTGATTGCTATTTATTAGATAGCGCTGAAAATGGCGAACTAAAGTAATTTTAGAATTCTTTGTATAAAAACATCAACCGTCTCACACTGAATTATCAAAATTCTAATGTCACCTGTACTTCGTTTGCAAGATGTTAAAAAAAAAAATGATTTCGTCATCTCCTTGGGATATGCGATCTCCATAAACGGTAAATGTAAAAATATATATTAAAATTCATCAATGCAATTAATGTTTATTATATTTTCATAAACAAACTCGTATTGTACAGATTGCGTCTAGAAGATTGTATAAAACTCTTTTAATTTTTTTTATTTTTATTTATATATATGAAAAGTGAACTAACACAAGAACACCTATTCATGGCTTAAAGCTTTTACAGAGAAGATCCGCTTATAATGTGATTAGTGCTCTCAAACTTTAACTAGTATTATGTTTGTCTGCTAGTATTAAAGCGGATTACAGGCAGAGATTTTATAATTTTTTTTCTTTGAACTAGAACTTTACATACTGCGTAGTGAATCTTGCGCAGCTAGTGAATCATTCCGATAATGAAGGAACGTAACATTACAATTTATACTCAACCTTATTTTAATGAATATGAGGTTTAAAATATAATGAATTAAATAACCTTCCCGTTAACCTTCAATGAATCTGATCGGTCGATGTTTGCTTAAAAACTTACCCTTCTGCACAGGTACATCGGTGAAGCATAATGGGTGTGTTTTACTGTAACGAGCTTTTTAAATTCAAATAATTTAAAGAATGCGTTGCAGCACTCGTAGCATGACGAATTCGAGAACGTTTTGTCTACACTCAAATGTCACCTTTCTCGGATGAGCCCATACTATATCTTACTCTCGACCTGAAGAACTGACAAATGAGCGTAGACCAAGGCTTGAAACCGGTTCAGAATAAACCGTTTTTATTTAGGTAAAACCTGTTCTCTTATAATGTTCCGTTCCGAGTCGGAACTAAATGCGGAGTGAAATTCGGATGGAATAAAAACCGGTTAATTTGCTTGGTTTGTAAAAAGCAACGTTCTAACGCTTTTAATGCGAATTATATCATTTTTAAGCGACGACATTTATCATACCTGTGTACGGATGTTATAGATAGGAGTCAAGGCACTTAAAAACCTGAAGTTTGTGAGATCATTGTTTGGAGTCGTATTTAAACCGGTTAATGAAGAAAACCGTATTTCTAGTGAACCGGTTTAAAAACCTGTTCAAAGGAGCTGAACTTTTTATGAAAAGTTTCGCATATACTTACGTCGAACCGGTTCAAAAAATTAACCGGTTTCCAAGCCCTGGCGTAGACAAAGCTTTTCTCGAGTTTGTCATGCTTCGTGTGCTGGTCCTTTTACTGTGTAAGAGATTATAAATGTGGACCATAATTGTCAACTCAGATGAAACTGTAAAATGCTAAAGGAATTTATGGATGAGATTCATATAAAAATCATCGAATATACCTACTTTATAACGTTTTGTTAAACCAGAAGATGTAATCTTACTATTTTCAGTTTAATCTAAACGGAATTAGGTTGATATTTAAGGACTCATTTAAATTGCTAAAGCATATTTTCGTTTCTTCTGGGTAAATAAGCAACTTATCGTTTTCCAGCGGTTAAGGTTATGATAACACATGTCTATTAAATGAATACATTCAAAAAGTATGTCATCTCATGTTGTAAAACGACTTGGATAGAAGTTTGTTTTTGTTACCGTTATAGTTTGCTAATAAACACTATTACACTGTGTTATATTAGTTGGAAATTTTCAGTGTCTTAAGGATCTAACTATAAATAGGTATATCAATATAATTCTTTCGCTCTATCCCTTTCTGTTTCGTTTAAGCGTCGTCTATTGATATTAAAATTTCTCAATCGATTTTGATACTAACGTTTAACGTTACAAGGTTTAAAATCAATTGGTTCATTAATTGTATATACTGTCGCTTATACCAAAGCTTGCAGCGTCGAAAGCTAACACGTTGAAAGAGGACAGAGCGATGGAATTATAATGACGGAAACTGCTAACGTGGTTCGTTCCTAAGTAACCATGAGACGTCCGATAACAATGCAATATCAAGAACGTTTATGAAAAATATTGTAGTCGTTTTTACACTTTGTATACAATTCATATGCAGTTTGTAACAATTACGAAATAAATTGAGAAAAACTTGATAAAACGATTTGTTTAATTTTTTTATATCAAAAGATTTGGCATTTTTATAATATCAATAAAACTAAATGCACTATATTTCTTAGTCTAAACTAATTCTAACTACAGGTAATTTAGTATTTACAAAACAAAATAACAATAAATATTTAACAATTAGTGGAAAATATACAACGATAACTTAGAAGGTTATTTTTTATAAACAATTCAGTGACCATAGCCTTCCTTACATACTTTGAACTCTATCCATAAATGAATTTGATAGAAGAAAAAGAACTTTTAACAGTTCAGATTTAAGTAAAATACAAGATTTTTATGAGAAAAGTACTTATTCTTCATATTCTTCGAAAATAGGTATGTAATCGTCACTCCTCGATCTAAGTTTCAAACCGAAGTCTGTGACTTGATTCGCGTCGTGCCCTTGCGTTTTGTCAAACTTCTTGACCATTGCCGATGTCCAGTTTTCAATGGTATCAGGCTTTTTCACCACAATCTCTTTCACCTTATTCTGGTTGTTAACATGGTTCAATTTGGAGGTCACAATTTCTTTCTGAAAGGAAAAAATAAAGTATTTATTCTATCATGTAGAACAATAGTAGAGTTTTGTTGAGAGTTGATTGTCGGAATTTACCTGTGATGGAGTGTCCACATAACTCGCGTATATTCTTAAAACAGGTTCACCGGTTTTGTCATCAAAGGTTAGCTTGCTTTTTGGAGGAATCTTCGCTTTCACCACCGTTATTTTTGGTGGGACAGTGGATATAGACGGTCCTTCTTTCTTTTCGGTGACTGATATAATTCTCAGTGGCGCTCTCCTCGTCAGAAGTGTAGCCTTTTCTTTGTTGTATTCTTTATCTTCACTTATGGTCGCCTCGACTATTTGACCGCCATATACGGCGCCCTCTTTCGACAACTTCGGTTCTTTGTTGTTGGATCTTAATAATGTGTATGCAATATTAACGGAATCGGAAGCTTTAGAAAATGGCAGACCAAGCATAGTCGGCTTCAATTCTATAGATTGGTTATTAGAATTATCTGGTTGCTTTATAATGAAAGTTTTATATTCAGGATTTAGAGTTGTAGAGGTGACGTTATCTTGCTCTTGGGGTTTATCTACTTGTGCCAAAGCTGCGGCTGCTCTCACGTCATTGATGGCCGAATAGAAGCTGTTCGCTACTGCATTACCGATGCTTTGTCCTATTTGTGCATAATATATGGGCGTTACGTTTTGCTGGGGCTCCTGCCGGGTGGTGCTTTCTACTATATATTTGACTGTTGTTGTACTAGGTTGTGAATCTGCTGCGATCACTTCCACGGTCACATTTTGTGGTTCGGAAGCAGACGTCACTTCGATTTGATTTTCCGTAACGTTGTTAATAGTAAACGAATGTGGGATCAATGACATTACAGAACTTTCATGTGTTTCTCGTTGTACAACGTTTTTGGGCGGCTCGAATAACGCAGGTGTCCGTTTAGTTATTTCTTCGTTTTCCAACAAAAAATATGGGTTTTGTACCGGATGTTGGATCTGCGGTTCTGTGTGAGATTGCAACGATATCGTTGGAGCGTCTGGAGCGTAGGGAATGAATCCAAGTGAGGGGAATCTTTGTATCAGCTGTGTCTGTAGTTTTTGCATAAACGCAGGGTCCGCTTGATATAATGAACTGGGTGAAATCATTAATCCGTCTAAACTAGGATTCATTATTTCTTGATGAGCTGGTAAGTTATGAAATCCCTGTAATTGTAATACAAGTCATTTTAAAGTTGCAAATTGATTAAAAATTGTAATCTTCATATAAAATAATTATGTTATTACTTGGAGGGAAAATTGTTGGGGGGCAATAGGAGACGGCAATGCAACCGATAGACCATACTCATGTGCAAACTGCAAAGCTGGTCCATTCTTCACCAATGTCTGTATATCAGATGGAGACAACGACTGTAAAATATTATAATATTATTAGTCATGTATGTAATGATGTAGATATGATTACGATATGTATAAGTTAACTAGGTTTGTGATTTTCAGAAGCGTTACAACTACTCACTGTGGGTTTAGAAAATCCAACCGGTATTTCTATTTTGGGTGACATATCGTACATTGGTTGTTCTAGGTATTTCTCAGTCACTTCATACGTGGGTTTGGCCTGAAAACGAAACTAAACAATACGTAAACATGGAACTTTTAAGTAGCGTATTTTTAATGGCTATGAACAGTGGCATGAGTCTTTTTAAACCCCAGCTTACATGGTGTTTCTATTAGGTTGTATAAATTTGCATGGCTAAATTCCTTTTGTTAAATAAATTTTACTAGATATAAGAAAGACTTACAGCTTCTGTTGTCGGTTTGTGATAATTATCAGAGTCGATGACCACGATCGGTTTCTCTGAGAGGCTCAGGTTCGGCGCTGGTATCGTGTGTATGGCACCTGTTGGTCACAATACGCTAAACCGACAATTGTCCTACCACAGAAAGCAATGGCGTTACTCGTTATCATCGACCTTTTTTATATTCCCACTGCAGGGACTCGGGCCTTTCTTATGGATTGTTAAAGAGCATGGGCAGTAGCCCCCCACGCTAGACTAATGCGGATTAGAGGGTATTAATAGCCGTAAATGTAGCCGGGACCAAAGGCTTAACGTTCCTTCCGAAGCAAGGAGTAGCTCTCGATAGTAATTTTTTGGAAACCCATTATGTGACAGGACCTAAATAAGTAGTATATAACAATCACTGTTAAGTAGTTGTTTATTCACGTAATAATATGATATACAGTGAAACCTATTTTTGTAACACCATATTTGCTTTCTGTGGAAGGACGTGTAAGTTATATGCTATTTTGTGCACGAAATGATATAGAATCCAGTTGTGCTTAATTTTTACGATGGAATGTGAATAGTGCAAGTCAACGAACTCATAGTGGCTAGGACGAATATGTAGATAGCTATAGATGGAGCTTGAAGGGTTTTATTTGATGAAGGATTTTATTTCTAAAACTTAAAAATATACTGCATAAGAAGAACTGATTTATCGAAAGATATAAGAATGAAGATCAGTGCGAGTGCACTCAGCTATTGAACCTGTACCACCATCGCTGTGTACCGAAGCTGGTGCTGATGCTGAACGGACGAACTCGTAGCTCTGTGCGGGGGACAGGGATGGCAGTCGTGCTGTACTCTTCCAAGGTGCAGCGAATATGTTACGTGTGGTGGCTGGTCCATAATGCTTTACAGTATATCTGCAAAATGTATTGTAACCAATAATACCGTTTTTCACTGTGTCTTGTTGCGAAAAAAAAAAACTCGGGCGTTTCACTATCAAGACTCCTGCCATTCGAGCTACTGATAGTATACCTAGTGATAATGCAGCTAATGATAGTGATAATGATAATTTTCGAAAACCCATAGGTTTACTTACAGAAATTACGAGTTCTATCATAGAACACCGGGAAGATATAAGAGAAAACCATATAAGTGGGGAAATAAGTACACAACACAAGGACATGGGAAATAATATGGATTTGTGTTAATGTCTTTCGACAGCTTCGCACTACAAAAATATTATTTTTAAGTAACCAAACCCACACGATCGAACTTGTCTAAGATTGTATCTTTGAAAATTCAACAGTATAAAGGTAAAAAAAAAGTACGGTAAAAGAACGGTTCATCTAAAGGTAAAAAAGGTCTTCTTATGCCAACGAAGCGTATAGCACGCCGTCATAATAAAAAGTAACTAACCTCTGTGGTGCGTTTCTGTATACCACGTATGGTACTCTATGTGATGCCGCCGGGACTAGTCGCTGGTGCATCCAAGGTCTGTGCAAGGTGACGCCAGGTCTGAACGCGGTGGGCGCTCTCACTCTGTTCACTGTGGCCATACGACTCACGTACGCCCCTTGCGACATCGAACACAGAGCGAGATAGATTAACTGTAACTGATAAAAAGGTTTTCTATTGTAATAATCATCATCCGCTCATCGATGTTCGTAAATTCAAAATGAATAGGGAGAATTGAAGTAGCTCGGTGCCGTAGAGGATAAGCGCCGCGACCCGCGATCGTTGTTGTTAAGCAACTTTCGTAACGGTCGGTCACGGGATGGGTGACCAAAAAATTATTATCTTGAGCTACTTCGTGCTTCGGAAGCCGCGTTAAGCCGTTGGTTCCGGCTGCATTTGAAGTCCTCCGCATTGGGTCAGTGTGGAGGGTCATGGGCCATCCTCCTTATCCTTATCCATAAAGAAGGCTGATGATGAGGGAGAATTGGCCATAAAACACCATATAATTTGTTGGTTGGTTGGTATTGACGACCGTGGGACCAGCGGATTAACGTGCCTTCCGAAACACGGGGGAACTCGAGATAATATTTTTTTGGTCACCCATCCTATGACCGTCCCTTGCGACCGTATTGCAAACAGAACGCACTGCGGTATCGAGCTCCTGAGGGGCTACTCTGTTTGTCTACGAAAGAAAATTACAAAATTTTCGAATCGTTCTTTCAAATTTTTAAAATCATATGTGGCAATATCTGTGCATCAGAAGCAGTGTCGGGGTCCTACCTCCGTTTCATTATTAACTATCGAAAAATCTGGAGGCCTACTCGCTTTCTCGAAAACGAAATTTCGTTTACGAACGAAATTAAAACGAAATTCGCATGGAACGCTACTCTTTATCATTTTCGTATACACCAACGAATGTTCGTTTCCAAAGACAATTTTCGTGATCGATTGGAGTGAATGGCGTTATTGGATTTCTTATAATGTCAAATTCCGGTTTTTACCGTAACTTGAAATATATAATATTAAACAATACATATATTTCTTTTAAATAAAATTTTAGTGGCTAAACATTGTTTAAACATAAAATATTATAATAATATAACGAAAAACTTAGTATATTAATGAATTTTATTTTTCGTTACAACTTATCAAGACACTATAAAGAACTCTTTTATCCACAGTATTAACCGACATATTTAAAAACAACCTTTCATTTATACGATGGCTATAATCAACGTATGGCAATCTTAAATATCCGTATAATACAAACGATTCTCATCCCGCCAAAAGTTTTACAAGTTTTCACCAAACTGTTCAGTGTTTACTAATATTTTATTTAATTATTGTGAGTTCCGAAATTTATCTTGACAATTCAGTAAAAAACTTTATAAGTAAGTATGAAAATAATATTTAGTTTTTCGGCACAAAAAAAGGTTTTTAGTAATAAATTTACTTTTTATCAGTCATATTTTTCACGTATAATGGCATAGCCTATATGCCTCGTAAAATCTGTAATATTAATGACATAATTCTATAGGTAATTATTCACAATTCATACATAAAGCCAAAATAAACAATAAACTATTAGGTACTCACTGTCTCTTAATAAGATTCCTTTCATTTTGGTTTTGAGGGAATAATATATTTTCTTATAATACCTATCTGGTGAATTGAGTACAGTCCTAACCTCCTAACACCGTGAAACTGTTAGTTGGGCCATAGGCCCATCCATGTTTTGAGATACGAATCCTTGGTAACTACCTCGGGCATAAAAATTCAACGCTGTAAGAATCATAAAAATATGAAATGCATAATGGTAGGCATGCAATTTTTTTTATCAAGAACTACGATAAAATATCTTCCAAGTTTAATTGTGGACTCGATGGCATGAGATCTTGCCTGTGGATGCAGTAAAGGTATAATCTCTTGGCATAGTTCTTGAAATAATTCACAATTGAGTCTGTAAATACTTACAAACTCAGTATCGAGAATATTTCTTATATTAAGGCTATTTCGAAGCCGCTGCCGATTTCTTCTACGGTCTAATCGTTCTTTACTGAGTGCTGACTCGATTAATAGTAATATAGACCCCATTTCGAAAATAAAAAATTGCTAACGAAAATGAAAAGGTAACATTTTTTACTTCGTCAATTTGAGGTAAGAATTCCGAACAATTAGATGTCAAAGTCAAATGTTCGTTTTGTCATTTCGTGAAATAGAGTAGGTTTAGAAAATAAATATGTCAAACATTTTCGTTCGTTGAATATTCGCAACGAATGTAATTGTGGTAGGAAACGTCCGAAGTTTCGAACGAAATTTCGTTTTTCGGTGAATTAGAGTAGGCTTCCTGGAGGCCTACTCGCTTTCTCGAAAACGAAATTTCGTTTACGAACGAAATTAAAACGAAATTTCGCATGGAACGCTACTCTTTATCATTTTCGTATACACCAACGAATGTTCGTTTCCAAAGACAATTTTCGTGATCGATCGGAGTGAATGGCGTTATTGGATTTCTTATAATGTCAAATTCCGGTTTTTACCGTCACTTGAAATATATAATATTAAACAATACATATATTTCTTTTAAATAAAATTTTAGTGGCTAAACATTGTTTAAAAATAAAATATTATAATAATATAACGAAAAACTTAGTATATTAATTAATTTTATTTTTCGTTACAACTTATCAAGACACTATAAAGAACTCTTTTATCCACAGTATTAACCGACATATTTAAAAACAACCTTTCATTTATACGATGGCTATAATCAACGTATGGCAATCTTAAATATCCGTATAATACAAACGAATCTCATCCCGCCAAAAGTTTTACAAGTTTTCACCAAACTGTTCAGTGTTTACTAATATTTTATTTAATTATTGTGAGTTCCGAAATTTATCTTGACAATTCAGTAAAAAACTTTATAAGTAAGTATGAAAGTAATATTTAGTTTTTCAGCACAAAAAAAGGTTTTTAGTAATAAATCAGGTATAATGGCATAGCCTATATGCCTCGTAAAATCTGTAATATTAATGACATAATTCTATAGGTAATTATTCACAATTCATACATAAAGCCAAAATAAACAATAAACTATTAGGTACTCACTGTCTCTTAATAAGATTCCTTTCATTTTGGTTTTGAGGGAATAATATATTTTCTTATAATACCTATCTGATGAATTGAGGACAGTCCTAACCTCCTAACACCGTGAAACTGTTTGTTGGGCCATAGGCCCATCCATGTTTTGAGATACGAATCCTTGGTAACTACCTCGGGCATAAAAATTCAACGCTGTAAGAATCATAAAAATATGAAATGCATAATGGTAGGCATGCAATTTTTTTTATCAAGAACTACGATAAAATATCTTCCAAGTTTAATTGTGGACTCTTGTGCAAAATTTTAATAAAGCTTTCTACATTTTAATGAAATATAATGTTCAAATATCTTACTTGAACAAGTCTGCCGCCCGAACTCATCGTATTGCTCACCGTATTGGCATTTATGTCATATGGTGTGTGTAAGAACGGTATAGAATGCAACATTGCCTCAATGTAAACACTATTATTGTCCATTTGCTTACAAATTCGCAATTGAAAAGTGTTCTGTGTAAGCAACTAGAAACGATATGTCAGCCACACAATCATGCAATTGAATAAGTGCTAAGAAAATATTGCTCTAACTTTATACTATGCCTACCACTAGGCCTATAGGAAAACTACACTTGCAAACAAGTGAGCTAAGGAAAGCTGTGAATACGCGGATGACACAGACTATAATTTACGCAGGCGAAGTCGCCAGCTAATATTTCTAATATTTAAATAAAAAGTTTACATTTATGATGAACGGATAATACCAGAATACGTATTTTTCTGTGGTGTTAAAAAAGAATGAACCCATTTTCCATTTGTGCTTGACGTGTGGGTAAAGATAGAAACATCTCGGTGATAACCAGTACTTGACCATCCTTATAGGATGCGGTCGAGCAAGACAGGTTTGTCATGTGAAAACAGTTCTAGGCATTTACTATTGACAGGTAAACTACACACTGAATGCTACAAAACTAATGTTATTATAGTGGGTACTAGCATAAGTGGTATCAAACTACCTTTCATTTTAATCATTCATATACCAAACGAATTAAATAATTTGCCTTTCTCTACAAAAGTATTCTGCTATCTTTATTCTCTATGGAAATTTGCATGTTTAAAACATAGGAGCTACATTTAACTTCGAAAAATCGCTCGAGAATACAACAGATTTGGTAGCATGTCACACTGGACAGCACCCTTACCCTGTAGGGAAATACCAAGGTTGTTTTACGTAAACCATTGGCAAAATCTTGTATTTATTTACATACCTATAGTTAATAGAACTCATATTTACAAAGAAATGTAATTTCATATTTACATGGTGATAATATTTTATCTTAAATAATTAACATAATATGAAATTGGTGTTTGGTGTGGGAGGAACAAAAAGTTGAATATTTTTAATATGATATATTTATTTAATCAAAGTATAAACCATTGTTATCTATGCACTTTTGCCATCTCATAGGTAGTTCATTGATCCCTTTACTAAAAAAACCATTCGGATCGAATCAGTTAAATCTTTGAAGGCGATTTGCACTGCCGAATCGGAGTTGAATTTTTCCCTAGCAAGAAGTTATCGAAATTTCGAAAAAAATGGTAATCTGTTGGAGCAATGTCCGGGGAGTACGGCGGATGTCATAGACATTCCAATTGAAGCTCTTCTAATTTGGTAGCCGTCTGTTGTGCAGTGTTTGGTCTAGCGTTGTCGTGGAGTAGCAGTGGCGTAGAGCGATTGACCAGCCTCGGTTGTTTAACAGCTAGTTTTTCCGGCATGGTTTGCAATCGCTATGACATCGCGGCACTCTGAAACGAATAAGGTTAAATACCCTCTAGTTCTGATATGAGTAAGAAGGTTGTGACGTCACGCGCTGTTTGCGTGCAAGTGACAACAATGAGCATAAAATATTGGTTGTTTCATTTCAATTTAAGCAATATTATAAGCATAAAAGTGTGACTATCGGTAATATTAACTACTTACATCGAGTTGCATGTAAAGTCTGTCTCACGAAAGATGTCCCGCGGCATAACTCTTATTCCTTTGTAATAAAAGTGAAAACATTGTGATCAGATTGACTTCTTTCGTGTAAAAAACTTTAATCGAGTATGTTGACTGCTTTATTAAGATTTACATCGTTGACGTGCTTAATGAAAGACAATGTTACGGACGAACGCGGGCGAAACCGACTCATCAATATCTGCAAGTGCGTTTGTATTGACGAGTTCAATATAGGAATAATTAAATCCGAATCCAGGGACAAATGTAACTAAATCTAACACATTAGAATGATAGTTTTTCCCAAGATTGCTACCATGTACTTTGTTTTTGTTGAGTTCCCGATCATGGCGCTTGCAACAGTGCCGAAATATCGGGAACTGAATAAGAACAAGGTATATGGTAGCAGCCCCGCGAAAAACTATTATTCTAATGTAAATGGCCATAAAATCTTAAAACAATATAAATCAAATAATTTTATTAACTAGCATATATAAAGTCGACACAGCGTTCATCATATGTAACGTTAAGAATGTGGAATTTTACGTAGCCTTCATATTTGACGTGAATTCGATGATTATCTTTCTCATTCTATGAAACGGGAATAAACGCTACAATTTTAACGCAAGATTTATCTCGTTACTATATCGAGTGAGCTATATGGCCAGTTATCACTGTACAATAAGGGAAATGTAATGTCAACAAGGAAATTAATAAAAAAAAGATGTATCGATCTCTCTCTAAAATCATTCTCTCACTGCTGAGGATCGTGACTTTATTTTTTATTAAGGCTATCAAGCGTATAGCGATAGACTGTTATTTATATGGTTTCATGGACACTATTAACAAATTTATTAATTTGTAATCTATCAATTGAGGATATTATCAATTATGATTCGGAACGAAATGCTGCAACATAACTGTGTAAGAATAATAGGCAAAAATAAGCCATAGAGTGATCCGGTGGTACTCCTACAATATTACTATATACTTATAGTGTAACATCCTCTACATTGGAGAAAGATCACAAAATAATACAGAGACAATGAAAAAAGCTATTGATTACAGTAAAAAATTACAACATTAATTCTATTATTACATTTCGACCGATCACTTGCACCTTACTATTTTTGCTGTTGTTTTCTAATTACATTTCGTACTGATAATCTAAGACTTTCGAAGTCCACGTTTATAGAATCATTAGCATCATAATTGAAGACACATCACGACAGATAGGAATCCGGCAGATTGTTGTTCAGTCTGTATCAATACGATCATGCGATAGGTGAACGTATTCGAGTGCATTAACTTTTGATTTTATTCAACATTAGCTGTTTACTGATAACGAAGAGTTATCATAACGTATTGTACGTACCTCCTTATACAGAACACTACGTTAGAGCCTCTAAAATTCCAAAGCTTACTAAGCTTTGAATTGCACAGCCAAAACTGTTTATGATACTGCACTTATATTATATTTTAAAATTAATCACGAATATGATTGATTTTAAAATGTAATGCCAATTAATTTAGACCGTGGCAGAGAATTAAATATCTAAAAAATATATGACAAACTGAAGAGAGAGTGAAACTTTAAAAAAACTAAAGTAAGTACGAAAAATTGTATGACGAAAGACACCGTACAGCATAAGATTATTATATAAGATTTATTTATGAGAGCGCGTGCCTACACCCAAAATCAAGAATACAACATTAATTATAAACAACATTAATTGCTATACATGCAAATGACTGCACCTATCTTTCGCTCGTTCTACATACTTACCAACCAAAAGACGTCCTAACAGGGCGGCAGGTAAAAAAGTGTTTGACGATTCAAGAGTACTTTTAATGAGTTTATTTGAATAAAGATTATTATAACATTGAATCTATCTCTTTACCTGGTGCAATGAGATATTTAGGGATTCTCCCACTTTAAGTCGGCGTAATTGTTACTTGTTCTCTATATGCCAATCTTCTAGCATTCCACTAATTTCCCCATGTCCCTGCGCTAGCTTTTATAAATGCTTTTTGAAATTTTAATTCCATAAGATTGAGCATAGTTCTACTAACGTAACAACACAAGGCGACGCACTAAAGTACATAATGAAACAAAATCAAATGAACAAATATAAACGCGCTGAAATCATTTAAAGTTGTTTCATTTAATGGGTAGTGCGCGTATGTTACAAAATACCGAAACATATCTGCCCAACAAAAGTCGCAGGCAGCTGAATAAATAAATCATGATTTATTAAAGCCACCCATTCATAGTGCAGACAATTTGTCATTAACCGTATATTACAACATTCTAACAAAAAATAACGACTATCTCATGTTAATAAAAATTACCTAAAATGTATTATTGTTCAAAATAACGTACGATTTACCTGCGGCTCACTTCCGCAATAAAGCTTTCTTATATGCCTGTTAGTTTCACTGAATGACGCTACTTTTTAAAAATCTGTAATAATAATGATTAAAATTCCCTAATAACTAAACTCAATCCATAATAGCTACATTTCGATCGTTTAGTTGAATCAATATTTTGAGTTAATTTCGTAGCTATTTGACATTTCCTCGAAGAAAGCTAGTTAACTAGACGGGGTACTCTTTACTTCTACTTAAAGTTACTAAAGTAAAATCATAAGGAAGTATTAAAAATCAAATGCAGAGACGGCAAATAAACATTAACAGTTATAAAAATAACTAACTGCATACAATGTTTTATTCACAATGCGGTATTTGTTGTGCACTTTCCTATATTTTGTCATGTTTTGCGTCAGGTATTGAATATGACTGACAAAAATTATTTCATATACGTAGACAATACAATAAGACTTTGAGTAGCCTTTAAGTTTGAACTGTTCCTAGTCTTAAAATTTATGTGGAAATAATATAAGAAGTATTTTTGCCCTTATGGTTACAAAAATAGAAAAAATGTGACTGACAGACTCAGAACCACTGAACTCTAAATTTTATGAGACCTAAAGATATGACAAGTTTTGAGCAAAGTTGAATATTTGACACGGGAAGCTTCTTACGCAGGTAACTTATTTAGGAAATGTGCTAAGACTACGCGACGCACACTCTTGACGCAAAAAAGCGAGGCACAGTGTGGCCACAGCTTTTTGCTTGTCTGTAATAAGCCATCTAATGTAAACGTAAATAAAGCAGAACATTAACGGTACGCTTCAGTCTAATTGCCGTGGCCGCTAGAGAAATTACACGACGAATGCGTTTTGTGTTGCCGTTTAACATTTGCTGTTATGCGATGGGAGCGGGAAAATATAATGTTATTGTTGTAATTACAAATATTAATGCAAACGTCCAAATGTTTTCTTTCGACAGAAAGAATTGTGTCCCAGCAATCGGAACATTAACAGGATGATTGGGATTGATTATGTTGTATGAAGTTTTAATACAGCAATGGAAAATTATAAATAAACTATTACACTTTTTAATTTATTATATCGAGTGATCAAAGAACCAATGCAATGGTGCGAATCCAGTTATAACATTAACTAAACCAAAGTAATATTTATGATATCTGTGTCAGCAAATCGTCGCAGAACTTACCTACCTTAAGCTAATGCCTACTACTACAATAAAATTGATAGTTAACCAATAACAGTAAAGTGACATTAAGGCGATATGTTATTTGTGCAATAAACGTATGATGAGTGGACCGAGAACACAGTGATTACCTTCTACATACGATGTGAAATCTGGAGTGACCGGTCGAGTGGGGTGGGTCTCACTATTACTGTGTTAGGCCTTATATTATTAGGGCAGGCATACAACAGCAAATGTACAAATTATTGCAACGACGTATTTGACTAACTAAATACATTTAATGTAATTTTTATATTAATTTTCAATGGATTGGCGTTAAAGTAGTTGAATAAAAACATCGAATTTAAATTGAGATAATAAAAAACGGTTAATAAATATGATATACTAAAAACTTGTATTGCATTGTTGATATGTAAAACAATTCGGTTGATTTAAAAGAAAAGATTATAGAAAAAACAGTTTCTATTTGAAATGTTTTAAATGGTATCTGATCTTCTTTACTTATATACGACCTACTGTCACCGACATAACATAGGTATTGATAAATCGAATAAATACAAAAAATAGGTAATTAAATCTTTTTATTTCCATTCGTTATCACAAGCTATGAATTAGTTAGTTATCTATAAATGGTTTGAGTAAGATTATTTGTTAGCTACATCATGTAGCCTTAGCATTATAACAAGTGGTTTGTCTACTCGTGCTTTATGTTATGTTGCTTCTAAGTAATGGTAGCTTGATTGGCGATTAAATGTAATACACCGCTGATTCGCAGCCGTTACCAATGTTTAACAATACGATTTTAATGAATGTAAACCGCTAGTTTGTGATATTTTGTATTAATATATTCTGAGATATCAACTAATTGTCGTTAATGGTATTTTACTTCAGATAATAGTTGATGCGAACGGGAATACCTGCCCTCAGACCAATTAGTGAAACTTTTAGTGCTATTTGACTAAAAAAGATATACAAAATCTATATTTCAAATGTCATACTAAAAAATATCTTATATAAATCTGTAAAGTTTAAAATATATTCAATGGATTACTCACAATTTTCATAAAACATCAGATTTATCAATAAGGTTTTATTTATATTTTCTCCAAAGTGTCAAGGGGAAATCGAAAATTAAACGTGACTGATTTATGTACCGTAATATAACATTAAATTAATTTATATAACATTGTATTGTATCTTAAGGAAAAAAGATAGAGCTTTGGCTACTGGTAATTTCAAAGGAAACCACAAAAACACTCCGTCACCGCCGTATATTCGTATTCTCATTGAAGTATTACATTTGTTTTCGTGAGTCTAAAGGTATGAATGACATTTATTTTAGAATTTAGAAAATAAACATCTCAAAAACGTTTGCGTAGCAGGTCACCGATATTTAGTTTCTAAACAAATGTTGCAGAATTCCTTAGAAAATTAATAATATTATTTTTATCTAAATTTAGTAGCGTAAACTAATCACAGATACTAGGTCCAGTTTATTGATTGGATTAGAATCTTTAATGACCGCTTACCGATGATTAACTACATCTTGTAGTAGACATTAATGAATTAATTAATGTTGATAAAACTAATTATTATATTGAATAAATTTTGCATACGCTATTTATGTTGATATTTTTGTAGATTTTTATTATGTTTTCTATAAGATTAACTACTTAATTACTTATAGGTAATCAAACTTGAGGTGTGGAATATACTGATTTGTGTAAAACGGCTAAGTAAATGAAAATAAGTATTATTTAAGTAAAGGTCTTACAACATTTATAAATAAATAGTTAGTCTACTTTAAAGTTACTTAGCATTTATATATATATAAGCGTATTATTTATCACTTTTTTGAAATTCGTATTCAGTTCTATTTTTTCGAAAAATATTTGTATTTAATTATTTTTAGTGCTTATATAAATATGTTGTATAGGTATCACTAAAATATGATATGTCTATAAAAGAAATTATATTTATATCGAAAGGCCTGAATTTTTTTATTTATTTACACTACGTAACCACGAAGAAATCGGTGAACATTCCTACTTGCATAAACAATAATCAAATATATATTTTTGATACAGCCAGTTGCACAAACGTCCCTTTTAAAGTGACATTACCCATACAAATTCGAAATTCATTAGAGCTTAAAGTCGTCATTAAACCCTAATGGACGTTTGTGCTTGACTGACCGAGAGTTGAATAGAAATAGTGAAATCCACAGACCAAGAAGAAGATCATATCTGAATTAATATGAGGATCGGGTGTAAGATAACCAAAGAGTAAAGTATATAAGACAACTTTATTGACTATGAAAAAGTTTTTGAAGTAAAAACCATTGATTTTTTATCTGAGTACAAAACTTAATACAAAATCTGCAAAATTATATTTACTTATAGATATAAATAAGTATAATCTATATAAAGCATAATCCACGTACAAAAAGGATATTATTCTTAATACTCGTTTTGAACATAGAAATCTTTTGTTTTATCGCTAATGTAAAAATGACATCAACATATTTAGGTGATATCTGTGGAAAGGCATATTTTGTTTTGTTGTAAAAAGAAAACTACTGATTCAATTTTGATACAAACAAAATGGGATCACCTCGACCCATTAAACCGTCTTTATTTTGAAAGAATTTTGAAAATTGATTCATAATTGGTGGAGTAATCGAGTAAATAATATACAAAAAGCATACAGTCGTATAGAGAACCTCTTAATTTTATGAAGTCGGTTTAAAAGTTAATTATAAATACAATCAATATTTTACATAAAGCAATACAGAATGACTAAATGTAATGAAGGTGATAATGTTATTGATCAGGTAAAATTGTATTTTGAAATCTATTATTAATTTATTAATTACTAGGTACCTAATATTTCTTCGTATTAAAACTGTAAATTTATAAATTTCAACCCAAAAAGTTTTCAGAATAAAATGTTAATAATAAAGCGAAATAAAAAGATTAACTTTAATAGCATTTAAATAAAGTAAATAATAACAAACCTTCATCATTTTACTGATGCAATATCAGTCCTCAAATCACTGGCCACAAATAACACTTAAGAAAACACAATTCACGTCGTATTACACTTGGTCATTTCTATGCAAAAGTTATTTTTTAAAGTGTCAGAGTATATGCCGGCATCGGACAGTGGTCGAGCAGTTATGCGATACGAAATAGGTCATTACACGACTATATACAAGCCCCCTCTATAACTCGGCTTTAGCATAGTTGGTTCTCACATTGAACACTTTTTAAAGTGTCAGAGTATATGCCGGCATCGGACAGTGGTCGAGCAGTTATGCGATACGAAATAGGTCATTACACGACTATATACAAGCCCCCTCTATAACTCGGCTTTAGCATAGTTGGTTCTCACATTGAACACTTATTTTCAAAACAAACTTTACAACAACCAATACAATTTGTAATTAGTATTGTATTTATTTGTTGAATTAGTTGAACCATTCAGGGTTTAAGTTCAAATCCTCTTTCGTCATTAACTCGATTTCTATTGCTCCAATGACGTTTACAACGTAAAAATTATAGATGTTTGCTCTAGGTACTTTAATATTCAATTTACGATTTTCATTTTCAACCATTTTTTATACAGAATAAAATGTTGCTCATAGTTTTCCAAACGAAACTGTATTTATAGAGTTTCCAACGTATTGTGTGTCATATTGAGGCGAAACAATATTCTTTAGAATTCTAGGTTCGATCTTAGTCAAAACAAATTTGGAATTGGTCTAATTAGACTTTGATTAGTGGTGGATTATGTTGATTTATAATGGCACATTTTTGCCACATTATAAATAACCTAGACTACATAATTGTTTTAAATAAATTAGTTAATGCTAGTATAAACAGATAAGGTTTCACAGTTTTCAAGTCGTCGCACTCGATAATGAAGTTTTTTCAGGGCGTGTTGGCGAGTCAGTGACTCTTACGCGCACGCGACCCTGCTGAATGCACTGTATTCAAACGTACTGTACATTCACAAGTTTTCCTAACGTTTTAAAGAAGAAAAACTAACAAAAAACACTTTGATACTTATTTCTGTTGATTAGTTAAGTGCTTCCTCGAGAATTTACTATCGAGCGTATAAAATGAATCTTATTAATGTCACCATAGAAAGGATGTCTCGACTCATAAGTGCTTGTAACGGCCTAGACTGAATAAATAATTTTGATATTTTATTTTATACAGTAACATCCTTTCTACCTGATAAAAATAATATGATTAATATTATTGGAATTTTCATGTAAATCTAAAAAACACAGTTGCACAAACGACCTTTATTGACGAATTTAGGCTAAAATTGATGTTCAATATTGGAAAATTTGCATCGCTAATGTCGCTTTAAACTAATGACAGTTTTAAAGATCGTTTTTCAACGTGCAAAAAAGTCGGCTAAGAGCGAGTCGAACTCGCGCCCTGAGGGTTCCATACCTGGAGAAGTAATATTAATTGTATTTTTCCTTACATTCCTCTTTCCCAACTTATAATAATATAACTGTACATACTGTACAGTTATATTATTATAAGGCCGTGGGGTGCCGGCCTAAGAGTAGCACCCCCCCATATCCTCCCGTGGGTGTCGTAGGAGCCGACTGAGGGATTATACGGAAGGCGGGCAGCAGCGCCTCCCGGTATCACCTACCATCACCTACTGCGATCCCCAAGTCGCCTGCCAAGCGTGGGGATTATGGCAAACCCCCCCCCCTCATGATGGACGACAATGTTGTATGGCCCCCAGTCCCCGGCAGCCCCTCTATTCCTGTCTCTGGTAGCGGGACAGGTAACGGAGGGGCAGGGGGTGCTAAGAATCCCCGGCAGATTCGGCGCTACCAACACAAACGGACTCTGGCCCTGGCAACATACAATGTCCGCACACTGAGGACTGACGTGAAGTTATTAGAGCTGGAGGAAGAATTGAGCAAGTTGCGATGGGACATAGTGGGATTATCCGAAATCCGAAGAGAGGGCCAGGATACGGTAATCCTTGAGTCCGGTAACATGCTCTTCTTCCGGGAAGGTGGTGTTGAGTTTCTCGTCCACAAGTCCCTCGTGAACAACGTGGTGAAGATCGATAGTGTGTCGAGCAGAGTGGCGTACCTTATACTCAGAATTACCGAAAGGTATTCGCTGAAGGTCATACAGGTTTACGCCCCGACCTCTTCACACTCCGACGATGAGGTAGAGGCTATGTATGAGGAGATTTCTGAAGCCATACATACGACTAATACCTACTTCACCGTTGTAATGGGGGACTTTAACGCGAAGCTGGGCGCTTCGAACGGCGATGAGTTGAGGGTGGGTCGATTTGGGTATGGGCGGCGCAACCACCGGGGCCAGAAGCTGGTCGATTTCATGGAGAAGGAGGGACTCTTTGCGATGAACTCCTTCTTCCAGAAGAGACCCTCCAGGAAGTGGACCTGGATGAGCCCTGATGGTTCGACAAAAAATGAGATCGACTTCATCATGACAACCAGAAAGCACATATTCAATGATGTCTCCGTGATCAGCAGGGTGAAAACCGGTAGCGATCACCGAATCGTTAGAGGCACATTGAATATCAATGTTAAGCTCGAAAGATCACGTCTGATGAAGTCTACGCTCCGTCCTAGTGCTGCTCATATCGTGGACCCCGAAGCCTTCCAACTCCAACTACACAATCGCTTTCAGTGTCTAGCTGAATGCGAGTCTGTGGACGAAATAAACAACGGGTTTGTAGAAACAGTCCAAGCTGTGGGGTCTAAGTTCTATAAGGCCCCGCGCCGTATTAAATCTCAAAAGCTCTCAGACGAAACGCTCAAGTTGATGGCGGACCGGAGGGATATGAGACTGCAATCTTCAACCGATATGTCGGAATATGGTCGACTTAACAGACGAATTTCCAAATCGATGCGACGCGATCTGCGCTCCTATAATACTACACGTATTAGGGAGGCAATAGAGCGGAACCAAGGCTCCAAAGTGTTTGCACGAAATTTGTCTGCTGGGTCGAGTCAGATGACGAAGCTGAAGATCGACGACGGCAGGATCGTATCTTCAAAACCGGAGATTCTGATTGAGCTTGAGAGGTTTTATGGACAGTTGTACACATCATCACAACAACCCGTTGAAAGCAATGCTCAGGACACCAGAGCAAAGCTGACCCGACATCACACCGAGGATATCCCAGACATCAGCCTGTACGAGATTAGAATGGCACTCAAACAGCTCAAGAACAACAAGGCACCGGGGGATGACGGAATCACTACTGAACTTTTGCGAGCGGGTGGAAAACCGGTACTCTTAGTCCTCCAGAAATTGTTCAATTCCGTCATTCTCGAGGGTACGACGCCAGAAGCGTGGCACAGAAGCGTGGTTGTGCTCTTCTTCAAAAAAGGTGACAAGACCTTGTTGAAGAATTATAGACCAATCTCGCTTCTGAGCCACGTTTATAAGCTGTTTTCGAGGGTCATTACGAATCGTCTCGAACGCCGGTTTGATGACTTCCAGCCTCCCGAACAAGCCGGTTTCCGAAAAGGCTTTAGCACCATAGACCACATACATACGCTGCGGCAGATTATACAGAAGACCGAGGAGTATAATCTGCCACTTTGCTTAGCGTTTGTGGACTATGAGAAAGCCTTCGATTCAATCGAAACCTGGGCAGTACTGCAGTCCCTCCAGCGATGCCAAATCGACTACAGGTACGTCGAAGTGTTGAAGCGTTTGTATAGCAACGCCACAATGTCGATTCGCTACCAGGAAGAGAGCACGAAACCAATCCAATTGCGCAGAGGCGTGAGACAGGGAGATGTCATTTCTCCGAAACTGTTCACGAATGCATTGGAGGACGTCTTCAAGCTCTTGGAATGGGACGAATACGGCATCAACATCAATGGCGAATACATCACTCACCTTCGTTTCGCCGATGATATAGTCATCTTGGCAAGATCGATGGAGCACATCAGTACAATGCTCAGCGACCTGAGTATCGTTTCCAAACAGGTGGGTCTTAAAATGAACATGAACAAGACGAAAATCATGTCGAATGTCCATGTTGCACCCGTACCGGTGGTCATTGGAACTGATACTCTCGAAGTTGTCGATCACTACGTGTACCTTGGACAGACAATCCAGTTAGGTAGATCCAATTTCGACAAAGAGGTCGCTCGAAGAATCCAACTCGGCTGGGCAGCGTTCGGGAAGCTACGCGATATCTTCACGTCCAAATTACCACAGTGCCTAAAGACGAAGGTGTATAACCAGTGTGTGTTGCCAGTGATGACCTATGGCACTGAAACGTGGTCCTTAACTGCTGGCCTCTTAGAGAAGCTCAGAGTCGCTCAGCGAGGCATGGAGAGAGCTATGTTAGGGGTTTCTTTGCGCGATAGGATCCGAAACGTGGATATTCGCCAAAGAACTAGAGTGACCGACATAGCTCGCAAAGTTTGTAAGCTGAAGTGGCAGTGGGCAGGCCACATCGCTCGACGAACCGATAACCGATGGGGACGAAAGGTTCTCGAGTGGAGACCACGAACCGGAAGACGCAGCGTGGGTCGACCCCCGACTAGATGGACGGACGACATCGTCCGAGTCGCGGGCGGCCACTGGATGCAGCTGGCGCAATGTCGTCCGTCGTGGCGTTCAAAGGGGGAGGCCTATGTTCAGCAGTGGACGTCTTCCGGCTGATGATGATGATGATGATGACATACTGTACCGCAGCCATGGGCACTGCGAAATGAATGAAAAATATTTAACTGTCAATTTGCTCCATTTCATTTTAAACTTTATTGCATTGCCTAAGGTTGCTCCATTGGTAGAGTTCAAAATCAAATGCAGCCGCTTGTACCTTCACAACCTCAAACCATTCTAATGCTAGGACAGCATTATTAAGAAATAAACTGCGTTCGTCATTTGTATTTCTTCAACGCTACTAATAACTTAACCGCAATAAAGTTCTATATTTTAAATATAATTTCCGTAAATATACATATAAAATACGAACGGAGAAGATCATACTAATTGTGGACAGTGTCAGTTGGCAGAGATCAAGTCCCGGTAGTGTTCATAACTCGATAGGAACTTACCTATCGCGTGTATTCTGGGGACAATTTAATCTTTCTTTGGTGATTTTTATGTTTTTCATTATAAATTAATTGCACCGTGAAAAATAATAATAACTTTATTTACAATAATTATTGTGGTCTGTCTCCCATACCAGTTTAAACTGTATTATGAGAGCCAGTGCCTTCCTAATTACTGTAACAATTCAATATTGGAAGTGGTGTTCCAGAAAAATAAAAACAAAAAGCTAGGTATTAATAAACTTAAGTTAGCTAAAATGTTTTTCCAAAACCGAGACCTATTAACAAGTGTACAAATACACATCAAACACTTACTAGCCACAAAAAAGTATCATAAAATAATATTATTCTTTAATGATATATTTCATATCATTACCAAACTTCTTTAACCATTCTTTTAACATTGTTGTTATTCTATAGATGGACGTTGTGACTATATTTAGAATATTATAGATTATTGCTTTATAAAAAGAAATAAAATGTTTCAAAATATGGACATCGAGCCAATATGTAAATATGACACTTATCATTGATATCATTATTGAACTAATAGTTTCAATTTTCAATTTCGATCAACTATATGGCTATATTTTTTATGATTAAATCCTATTAGTTTTTAGACTAAACCTTGAACTATAAAATGACGCTAGTTGCCAAATTTCATAGTTCTATATAGACGGGAAGTATCCGATTAAATTTTGATTCCCTTAAGAGTATTAAAATATTCATTTTGTAGCATAAATAATGTTAGCTTTTTGTCATGCTAATTTTTGATTTCAACTCGATAATCTCCACGCATTGTCGAAATAATTTAACAGATAGACAGACGGACAACAAAGAGACCCTATAAGGTATGCCTTTTTTTTTGAGGCACTGAATATATAACAAAAATATAATTTGTTTTCCTAGATAGGTGTCTACGTATTCGAGAGAAACTTTTCTAATTCGACACTTGCATGCACTTTTAAAGAGTTCGTCATTAGTTTGGTTTTTTGTAGATTTCCAATCCGATGGATGAACTTTGCTATTGTAGAGTCTGCATCATTTGTAAAAACTTGACTTTGTTCAGAAAATAGCATTATATCATCAAAAAAGCGCAGGTGGCTTAGCTTATTATTGTTTATTATTTGAATATTGTCTCAAGCCCAGCGATGAAAAGCTTAGGAGACAGAGTGTCACCCTGTTTTTCGCCTCTTTTTATATTTATTTCTGGGCCGTTTGTTTCTAGGCTGACTCTGCTTGTACTCTTCTTACAGATGTTTTGAATTATATTACAATATGTTTCTTGTATGTCGTTCTCTTTAAGTGCCTCCCTGATAGAAGCATGTGAAATAGAGTCAAAAGCTTTTTGATAGTTTATAAAACCTAGGTAAAGGGGTTTTTGAAATTCTTTATATTTCTCAATTATGTTCTCTAATATCTAATATAATAATAGTCGACAGTTCAGTAGCCTTTTCGAAAACCTGCCCGCTCTACCGGTTGATTATTGTCAATTTTTGTGGTTATTCGGCTAGGTATACAAGATGAAAACAATTTATAGTGATAGGGTAATAGGTTTATCGGTCGATAGTATTCTATGTTATTTGGATCGCCTTTCTTGTATAGTAAAATAACATCTGTTTTGGTCCATTGTTCTGGAACTTTCTTATCTTTATTTATGGTGTTAAATTATAACCAGTATTAACAAAATTCTGCCAAGTTTTATGGTCTCATTCGGAATACTATCTGGACCTGGACTCTTTTCTAGTTTTAATTTATTCGGTTGCAACTTCCACTCGTTTTCAGATATCTTTCTATTACTTTGGATCAGTAATTATTGTAGTCTTTTCTAATATTTTGATTTGTCTTTTTATCACAACACTTGGTATTTATTTATCATCGACTGTTTTGGGTTTAATATTTTGAAATCGATGGAGTTGTTTGATCAAGTCTAGAGTTTCTTTGGTAAATTTACATACTATCTTGTATACGTTTTTTCTAATTCATTGTACAGAGTTTAACTGGAACAAATGTTGTCAATTATTATCGATTTAATATTTTTCTTAAGTTTATTAAGGTAATTACTTTCTTCGTTTAAATTTCTAAATAAGTTGGTAGAGCTTTTGTAATTTATTTGCCTCTTTTTCGTTGATTTGAAAAATATTTTCGATCTATCCAGTCTATGTACATCTTCGAATGGGGTTGGCAAGTTTGTAAGTATGAGATCTATTTGGTTTCTAGTTTTCTTATCTTGAGAAATTCATGTCCATTTTTGATTAGGTTTTTTCTTGAAGAAAGTGTTCATAATTGACAGAATATTTTCTTAGGCGCAATTTATTAGTTTTTGTTCCCTTGGGCTTATCTTTCCATAGCCAAACTTACCGAGTATTTTGCAGTTTTCATGAGGCGATTTTCCTATTTTAGCATTATATTTCTGTTTGCAATCTCGTGGGCTCGTGTAGAGTGCTGTAGAACATATAGATTTGTTATTTATTTATATGGGTTATAATAAAATATAAAAATAGAATCGCATATTTTTATAAAATTATATTAACCTTGATAAGATAAGCACCTAAGTGCAACATAAAATTGGGGTTTTCAGTTATTTATGTTACTTTAATGGACATTGACAGTAATAAAAGGTCCTTAGAAGGTAGAAGGTCTTGTCAAATGAGCATTTCAATTTCGAATGAGAGATAATAAACGGTTCCTACATATGTATGGATAGTTTTAGATATTTTTATTAAGTCCAAATTAGAGACTTGCCGGTTTATAGTTACCTGACGTTACAGTTAACTAGAAAAAGGCGAAATGAAATTGATTAATGATTGCAGAAATTTTGCCTTTTCCAATAAATCAAATTAAAACTACATTTAAATCTCAAATGATTTGTAAAAAAAGAAACTGATTAATGAAAACATTTTAAAAAATTGCTTTATTGGTCAGAAAGTCCGTTATCATATCACACCAAAACGACATTTCTCGATCTTGAATATAAGGTTTTTTATAATATCTGTGATTATTATAGACAAAGATCCCTGGGACGCTAATGCGCAAAGGCCTTCTTGATAAAATTCGACTTTAAACTACTTTTAAAATTTTCGTTTCATCTAGATTACGCAGATACGATAATAAAACTGCATTCCGTTTACCGCAGACCGTCACTTTAACAAACCCTGGTCTGACAATAATTGCCGGCTCCGAAGCTTTAATCATGTCTAGAAAGCGCGCAAACGACACAAGGAAGCCGTCTAATGAAACCATAGATTATCGCTTATGTAAATCTATAGTTTATTTTTTGTCTTTTCCGTTTCCTTAATTAACTTAAACTTCAATCTTTTATCTAAACGATATGCTAAATAAAGTATTGAATAAAACTGGATACATGAACTGGGTTATGTCGAAAATATCTCGGACGACGAGTTCAGGCTGGTTTAAGTTATGTGCTTAAGAGCGATATTCTTTTATTTTTATAATGTACTCCGTATAAATAGTTTTTATTCTGAGATAAAATAAA
This sequence comes from Diatraea saccharalis, assembly GCA_918026875.4. Taxonomy (NCBI): domain Eukaryota; kingdom Metazoa; phylum Arthropoda; class Insecta; order Lepidoptera; family Crambidae; genus Diatraea; species Diatraea saccharalis. The sequence continues at coordinate 28,168,730 of OU893338.1, forward strand.
CCGACATCCAAATACAGTATTTGGATGTCGGTAATTGCAGTATTAATATTTAATACTTATTATATTTTTATTGCGACTTCTTCCGCTTGATATAGTCACTTTTGAATAGCAATTTCATTAAAACAAACATTTATTTAATACTGTTGTATTTCCTAATTACAAAGTTTCGTGGTTGACAATCATGAACTTCCATATAAACTTTCATCCCTTATTTCCTGAAATATAAACAAATATACTATTTTAAATGTTTTCTAAATTATAATGCGGTACCACAGTATGCTACAATTTAATACTTTACAGAGACTTTTCAGAGTGTCTGCTTACTATACAATAACATAAAATGTATTAATTATGTAAGAAATAATCTTAAATTTGAATAAGTATACGGAATTGCCTATGTTTTTTCACAAATATGTTCTTCTTTGAAATTGTGAATCACTTTGTAACCGAGACCTTTAGTAGTTCTCGGCTACACTTTTATTTTTCAAAATAGGTTTTTATGTGAATTTATGAATTCATGCTTTGCCTTAACATTGTTTTGTTTTTACATCTCAAATTGTCAGAAAAAATGAATTATTGATGTTACAAATCATTTAATAGCATGTGATAAGTAATATTTATCGACAATGTCGCGATTAGGTCAACTGAAATTAAATGAAATTATTAAAATACCTTACAGTGTACTCTCACGTAGGTGAATGAGACCCAGGAAACCGTAGCCGAGTCACCGGGACACCCATCCTACTATGGGGACTCTAAGCACCCTTTGCTGGTAAAGAAAATAAAACAACCGAACAAACAACACAGCAACATTCTGTGTATATAGGTACACTCGTGTAGCAAATTATTGATCTCACTTTTTAAACGACAAAGGCAGGTGTTTTCTGCTCGTCGTTAATATTTATATATAAAAAAGTAAATTGACTACATTTGTAAAAACGCATGAAATAAGAATAAACATTAAAACAATCAATTTAACGTTATTTCCTATAGTAGAATGGGAACCGGAAAACCACAGTCTAATTCCACAACCGTGTCCAGTGGCGTAGCTAGGTTACCTAGGGCCCCGGGGCAAATAAAAAAATGGGGCCCACTGCTATCAAAACTGGTTAGGTTTTTTGAAGTAATATCATTAAATATACAAATACTTTAAAAATGCTAAGCAACTTTATCATCAGCTCTTTTTCGTGTATGGGCAGGTAATAAAACTATTAATCACTAACAACATAAAGTACAATTATTTTTATACTTGGTGTAGGTATTGGGCAATAAAACGAAATAGAAAAGATTCAAGGTTTTATTATGTATTTATACATAGATACGTTGCACCAGCTTACTGTTATTTAACCTATCGCCATGCAAGCTATTTACAAAAATTATTAATAGAAATATTTTGTCCAGAAGTACTTGCAGAAGGCTGACTAAAAAACTTGGCAATTTTAGGCAATTTTTGTTTACTTTCTTCTCTTTCTTGGCGTTTTTTGTGTTTAAATGCACCACTGGGTTTCTTTTTTTTTTTGTCCATAATATTAGTTGTTTAATTTATTTTACAAGTAAAAGGAAAACGAAACATAATTATACGATACAAGACGTCGTTGGGGAATCCCCGGCAAACATTTTATCGCCTCCAGTGTTACCAAAATGACAAAAAACATCATGTAATTGATGGACGGTCCCCTACCGCATATGACTTGTATTTTTCACGGTATTTTGAGTTATATAGTGAGTAGCCAAAATCCATACATTTCTTTACGTAACTATGTATACGTACTATAATCAAATAAAATTGAATTTTAGTGTGGACCAGTACAAAATATTTATTGACATACGCTTACTTACTCCTGATACATTAACACAACGAAACGATGACAATTATTTTTTATTTTAAACAACAAAGATTATAAAAGAATGACAGTGATTTGAAAATATATAAAAAATAAATAAAAGTAAAAAGGTCGGCAACACAGATATTGATATATGACAAATTGATGAAAACATTAATAACACTGTCAACCCACACAAATCGTTTAGGGGAATTCCCTTTTTATAACTTTGGAATTTCTCACAATTGAGTTGCCATGATTAAACTCGAGTTGTCACCTGTCATATTTATTTTGAAAATAGGAGAAATTTTCAAAAGTTGAGTTCTTCTGGTAAAGATTCGAGGGCCCCCTGAGCTTGAGGGCCCCGGGGCACTGCCCCGCCTAGCCCCTTGGTAGCTACGCCACTGACCGTGTCACCAGGGCTGCCACCAAAATTTTCCAAATCAATCCCATTACCAAAGACGTTGTTCAGCATCCTGATTTCTTATTAATTATGTTCAGGTATTTTAAAATCCACAAAAAAAATTGAATCCTTGTCAATGGCGATTTCAATTTTACTGAAATTTGTGTTGCGGCGTTGACACTATGTCTAGTGATCTGGATGACCAAAATAGTCGATTTGATAAAATCAAAATTTCTCTATTCATTATATGTATACCTATCTCAATTAAAAATACTTAAACAATCCACTTTGTCCCTGGTGCTCTGAGATGAGATTCGAACCCACGATCATTTGCAATCGAAGGTGGCAACCCTACGTATCACACCCGCTTGGCTATACGAATATGAAGGTGTTACGTAATATTGTAGGCATATTATAAAATACGTGTTCTACCACACACTCTAAACTAAACTAAAAGATCTAACTTTAATTATGGTTTAGTATAACGTTAACCGTAGTCCCATATAATCAAAAGACCACCGTTACCTCTAGGTATTTATTCAACAATGAATACCTAGAGATGCCACACGCACACGACGAGCTTAGAGGCTGTTGTGCATTAAACCACCTTTGCCGAATGAAAATTGAAAGGCGTTACAAAGCTTTACTTACTTATACGTATGCTATACCAACAGCAGACCATGTTTTTGATAACGTAGGAGAAATGCACTATAAGCCTTAAATCTTGAGCGAGGCCGGCCTACCTGGTAAACCAGCTGCGAATGGGCACTCGCTTTATTTATTATTAGACCTTAGAAGGGGGCAAGCCCCTTACCTCACTAGGTTCCGCAAATACCAATAAATAGTATCACCCTCAAAGAGAAGGTTCACTCTGTATAGATTTGAGTGAGTATGTCTCTGAGGGACTAACCCTATTATGTAATCTCGTAACCTCCCTGGTAATGGTGATACATTTTCCCTATAGTAAAATTTATTGCCCATATAACTCAGAAAATTACACTCGGAAAGTCTTTCAAATTAAAAACTAAGGTCTAAATCATTCATGTCAAATCATTACAGGAATGAATTAAGGATTTTAACAATGTCAAGTAGATTTTTTTAATAATTCATATTAATCAATAATATCACGAAGTCAATTAAATTATAAAAATATATATTATTACAAATTACATTATATAAACAAATCAAGCATATTATATATAATTTTATCGCATTAATATTGATGAATCCTTTACCTATTTCAACGAAGACACTTGCCATAGAGATGTAGTTTATTTTCTATCTTACCCACCATCACATTCTTACTACCCATGATGGGTAAAATAAGATCTTTATTTTCTACAATACTAATTAATAAGGTCACAAAATTAAATAATCAAAAAGATACAGTATTCTACCTGAGAACAGAGAACGTTCATAAACAAGAGAGAACATTCATACAAACGCATAGACATAAATTCATTTAATCAACAAATCATTTCGCTACTGAACAAAAAAAAGTACAGTGGTATGGAATTGCACTTTTTTTTTCTTGTTTTGAAGTTGGTTTTGTATATATATATTATTGAAATAGTCAAAGGATTCATCAATTATTAATGCGATAAAATTATATATATGTTTGACTTGTTTATATAATGTAATTTGTAATAATATATATTTTTATAGTTTAATTGACTTCGTGATATTATTTATTAATATGAATTATTAAAATAATCTACTTGACATTGTTAAAATCCTTAATTCATTCCTGTAATGATTTGACATGAATGATTTAGACTATATATAATCTAATTCCACGCAAACTAAATAGCGGGGAAAAGCTTACTGATAAACATACTCGTTTAAGGATAAACTATAATTTGGACATATTTTCAATCAGGAATATATAAATATACAGGAAGCTGACGATTAGGCCGCATATGATAACAATATTGAGCTTTTAAACAAATTATTAACTGGAAGAATATTGGTTTTAAAAATCTTCGACGGCTCACAGACGAATATACATTTGAAAAGAATATTGATATAACAGATGAACATACATAGCTATATACCGATCAAAATTATAACCATGTTTTTGCCACATATATAATCATAATGGAGACCTTACACACACAATATTCGGCCAAAGTTAGTGTTTTTTTTTTAAATAAAAAAACGCAATAATTTGGTATTCTTTACTGAATTATAACTATTTTAATACATCACATCCCTTATAATTTATTTACAAAAGAAACGTTTTTACAAGTGTAAAACCATATAAATTATTGAGCATTATGTACAACTATACAAATATAAAAATAAAAACTTTATTAGGTACATATTTTTTACAAATTATTGTAATAATTTATTTATTATATAAAATGGTGAGCAATTTTTTTTTAATATTTAAAAATAAGTTCAATTTATTAATACTGATATTGAAACAAATATTCTTACCTTTTATATGTATTTAAATATTATGAAGAAAAAACGATGTATATACCGTTCATACTAATTAATTAAAAAAATACCTATTACAAAAAATATTTAATAATAAATCGATTCTTATCTAAAAATTCGTATTCCTTTCTGAAATTATCTACAAAAAAGGCCAGGCTGATTGTATGTAGACACCAAACTTTGAAATATATGAACGATAAATAAATAGTTCTCTACTTTGGGTATAAAATCTCCACTGTATCTACAAGCAACTATCTACATTAAATATCATCGAGTGTTGGTAGATTTTAACTCTATTATTGATCTTAACCGTAGTAGTGCTGTAAAGCTTCTTCTCCCAACACTATTCCGTGCTGTGGCATCTCTGAAAATATAAAAATAATATATGAGACGTGAAAATAAAAATATTTGACACTAATAAAAGGTAAGTCACTAAATGTTTTAAAATTGAACACACAGTTTTCTATTCTACATAGTTCTACATAATTTACAATTCTACCTTAGTAGGTACATACAAGTTAGAAATATCTAAAAACTTTTTTGATTAGTAACAACAATATCTACTGACGATTTAAGAAAGAAAACCACCTACAGATTAACTAAAGATCAGTCATGCTTAGAAAGAGACAAAGTAATATTAGTCAAGTGTTAAAGAGTCATTTTAGTCCTTAAAAGCAACACCGAAGATGTAATTTACATTGGTATATTTTAATTTGAACCAGACCATCCATGGTAACGGACTGAGAGTTACAGAAGACGGTTTGGCTGATAGCAGTCAGTCACGCGTCACACGCATCACATACCTCAGTCAGTCAAAAGTCAGTCTTGTTCAAACTTGAACGATCTTGTTTCCGCGCAGTATGTATTTCGCGTCTTTTCTTCTATTCGTTTCGTCTTCCGGAGTCTTCGTAGTCTTTGGCGCGACTGTTGTTGTCGTGGTAGAGGTTGTAGTGGAGGTCGTGGTGGAGGACGTGGTGGACTTATTGGTGACGTCATGGTCAGGGAGGAGGTCGGCCGGGAGGACCCCTAATTCATTATCGCTAACAACTTGAGTTGGAAAAATGGGCACTAGCCCTTTCTGAAGCATCTCCTGGTATCTGTCTAGGCCTACAAAAGTGGGCAAGACTTCTGAGGATCTTTGGTTTTGATTCATGTACGCTTGTAATTTTTTAAGATTGTTATTGATTTTTTGTATTTTTTCAGCAGTCAGACCAGTTTTTTGTTTACGGACTGGGACACTAGAGTGTTTGGCCATCGCGTAATTGAACGGGGGATGCGGGTGGCGCGGGTCGTAATCCGGATAGGCTTCGGCCATCGCCGGTTCGCCGTAGGAGTTGACGGCGTCCCAGCTCATCGGTTTGAAAGGTGGCACCGGTTGGGGCGGAGGGGGCGGTTGGTGGGCGGATATTTCCTCTTCAGGTCGGCTTATATGATTGGGGGCATAGTCGTCGGTCTGCGGTGGGGGCGTGAAGACATTTTTGATGGCGCTGTATACAGTGTGCAGTATCGAGGGCGGCGGCTCGAGCGGTGTGTGCTCCGCGTGCGTGTCGTCGGGCGTGGCGTCGCCCAGGGGCGTCAGTAACACTACTCCGGCGTGAAGCCCGTTCAGTTTACCTCGGCCTGTCTCAAAAAGCGTTTCAGTCAGTCAACTGTCAGAAGGTATACTTGTTAATACAAGAAATGAGAAAGACTGCCTCTTCCTCCTTCCTCGTTCATCATAACTGTTCAAGCACGATGTTCTACACCATTTACGCCAACTAACCATACTTATATCGATACAATTAAAAGCTGTAACAACTCTACGTCTTAATCACATTCCACTACTGGATTTCTTTGCATTTAGTAGATACCTATTCTGCGAAAGTACACAGGTATATGTTGATGCAGCTGCTCCGCTAGAAATGAAGTAATAAACACATATAATTAACGAATTAAAAAGATGACAAATGTATCTTATTATGCGGTAAAAACTGATACAAAGAGTATTTATAAACGATTGATTATTAAAATTTAATAATGCTACATTAAGAATGTGTCACACCAATGTTTTTTCTTATCAGCATTTCTAAAATGTGGGTAACTCGAGAAAAAGAAACTGTTTTAATTTTTTCTATCTTTAAAAATGATCGAAATGTTAAACGTTAAAGTACGGCCTCCGCGGCAAAATCCCGCAAAGTGACCACGCTAACGTGTGATGTCACTTCACGACGGCGGTGGAGACGGCGTTGGGGATGAATTTTTGTTTTAAAAAACGAACCCATTTTTATTAAATCTAATCACAAATGGTTTAAAACCTTAGTTATAAGTTCTCATTACGTACCTAGCCTCAGAGGACTACAGTAGTAGATTAATTTATGATAGTCATCAAACTGACTATGGTCAGAAGTAAAGAACAAGTATTTTTTTGTAATTATATTTCAAAACTTTATTTACTAAAATCACACTTGGTATCTATAACACCGATTGTAATTTCAGGTGTTAAAAACTAAAAATTTTATTGATACTTAAAAAAGAACAAAAAATGATTAATTTATTATTACTAATAGATGAGTTTAACTTTCTTTGTCTGGGCCTGGATATTTTTGTGTGTGTATGGCCATGACCGATACTGGAATTTAATTGATCGATACTGGATAACTTAGTGGAAACTTATTTAAAAAAAAATACGATGATTACTATGACTCCATTATTTATACACACGTTTTTATATTACAGATTGAAAACGATAACGAAAACAGCTTGTTTACCATAAAGGATGAAATGAACATTTTGTTTGTCGCCCATTGAAAAAAAAAACATTTTATTTAGAAATTTATGTTGAACTTTGACAACTCGGAAAATGTTTGTAGCCCCTGCCGCCACTTGAAACTCGTCAAAAAACAAACAGTAATCTTTTAACAAAAGTTAATTAAAATACCCAGTAACATATATGAATAGTTATACATGAATTATCTATTTAATTTTCACACTTCTAGGACATATATCATGCAACCATAAAAATTACTTTTGATAGGTTATCCGACTGCACAAATTTAATGACGCTTTCAAACTCTAATTAATGTAAAATTTGTATCAGTAATGTAGGTTTAAACTAATGACAATTTTAATGGACATTTGTGCAACTGGCTGTAAGACACAATAACAAACAATTAAAATATAAAATGGAAACCACTTTATAAATAAAATTTTATCTATTTAAATATAAATACTGCGATGAGGCGTCATCGCACAGTGCGCGAAATATGTAACGTAAATTAAAAGAAGCGATGAAAATTTACAACGCTGTAACTTCGGCAATCCTGACCCGATTTCGATAAAATAAAAATCATTATTATTTGCACGAGTACGCGCATGAAATGAAGTAACTTTTATAGTAATATTTATATGTGCTAGTGTGATCAAGGCACTAATAAAAACTTCACTTAGGAAATTCGTTTGATTATTTATTTTCGAGTGTATACGTCACGTAATATCTCAGCCGGAATCTTTTAAGTAGATATGAATAATTTTTTTGTTAACAACACAATTTTTTTTTTGAAACCTCAATTTTATAAATGTATTAGAGATCGATGATATAATTATATTTGACCCGGAAGAATAGTATGCGACTCATTAAGTTTTTTATTTTTATTTTTGATCCAATTGCCAACAATCAATTCTGGTTACATAAATAGTAATATGGTCTCTTCTGATCAAATGATGTAACTTTACCGTTTTTGTTCCGTGGTGGACCGTAATCATATTAATCTCTATTTAAGTGGATGGATGTTCTCGGATTCTATTGTTTATGACATACAATCTTAGTTACGCGAACAATTCAATAAAAATTTTGCGATATTTTACAACACAACCACCAATGTATGATAAAAAAGACATGAATTTGACTTTATTAATTTACCGAATGAATAAAGTTACATGGTAGTCACTCTTTAATCTCTCGCACCACGCTAACATTGCCACTATAATCGACGTTGACAAAAAAAAAACATAAGTAGCACAGTAACAATATAGCGCTAAGGTCCAGCCTTAGTCTACATCACAGTAACAAAGTTTCTACCCCAACTTTATTTAAAGCAACTTCAATTTACATCGTTAAATTACTGATCCTGGGCTGACAACGGAGGAAGAATTTTCCCTAAAAGGTGCTCCTTCATCTGCATACAGATAATATAAAGAAATACTTGATACAACTTGTAACATCTGAAATGTTACATTACATGCAAAAGCTCCAAGTATGGGAACATCTTTAGAGTCTATTATTTTAATACCTACAACTTTTACAATCATTATTCGTGCACAATACATTTTTATCTTCAATGCACGTGAACGTATTGCATAATCACATTAAATGCACGTTAAACCTTCGATAATCAAATGAAAATGCAATAATAATTTTGATGATTTTCAAATATAAATTCTTTTGTATGATATTTGTATGTTGTAGCAACCTTATTCCCACAGTCATCTCACACAGTGCTCATGGTTGGCTAACACTTATATAACGAACTTCAGAAACTACAATCTGATAAACTTAAAAAAAAACATTTTAGTAAATTAACCAAGTTAATTATTTCGGACTTTTTTAAAGATGTTAATTCTAAATTCAAACGATTAAGAAGAACAAATGCTTATCTAATGTAAGAACGAATGAATGTATTTCTGCGTCCGCGCATTTTCATTTTCTATGTCCACAAAACTCGAAGAGTGCGCTTGTTTCTGTGTCAGCATCTTGACTAGTAAATGATTCGCATATTTATGTAATTACAAAAAAAACTATCCATCATTGTGTTTTAAAGGTAATTGGATATAATTTTGAAAGAAAAAATTTTATAAATTACCTTACACCCGGAGTCATCACTCGGACAACATAATTACCACAGTAATTACATTTTGTTTTCTAGTTCTTATCTAATTACATTCTAACTAATCTCAACTATTATATTTATATTTCCAAATAAATATTGTTTGTGAAATACATTTCAAAAGATTCTGTCCTCGTACCTTACATCTCTAAACAATCGACAGTTGATAAATTGACATACATTGTTTATATAATTTAATTACTACCGTTTAGGTTAGCACGTGTAAGTAAATCATTTCGTATAAGTCACGTATGTACCCACATTAAAATTAAGCCTCACATGACATCTGTCATATGTAACAGCGCTATTCAATTTCGTTTTTCTCTTCATTAGTATGTAGGTACATTCTTTAATGAATCAATTCGAAACTTTAACACACGAATTAATGGAGGCAATGTGTATTGGCATCGACTGTCATAAAATAAATGGAATGTTTTTTTTTTCATTTAAATAAACTATTCGCCCAAATCTCTTTACATAATTTTAAAGATGTATAAATAATATAAACTGGAAACCGAAAAAAAATCTTAATGAAAAATGGTTAAAAATGCACCCAAAAATGGCCCCATCTCAGAATACCTGGGGTTGGTACTTGGCATATTAATTTGAATGTAAAATTCCGTTAAAATAATAGGTGGAAACCTAAATCGTAGAAAAAATACTTATATAAAGTACAGGGAAGAAAATACTGAGAGGAACGCATCAACAAGAACATCAATAAACTGTATGTGATATATGAGTCATATGTCCATGGGACCTGTCAATAATGAGGTAACATACCACAGAATTCGAAGCACGAGAAAGTGCATGCATCGAACTTTATTCATTAAGTTGTCTCCGACTTCGAAAGTTAACCGCAGTAGCTGTAAAATGTTATATAAGTCAGATCAACAAACAACCTTAAAGCGAGAGAATAAGGTCTAAAAACGATTATCTTAAAACTCTGTTCTCCATACCATAACAACTTAACATTCTATTTCCGCTGAAATTCTTACGTATGGAATATCCAACCGCGATGGGGTTTTATTATCACATAGAAAGAATACATAGGTTTTTACCATTGATTTATTGTTTAGAATTCCCCTAATATTTTTACCTTCATATGCATTGTTAATAATAATAATAATTTATTATTGTTATAATTATTGTATTTATATATAGGTAACTATTTTATTAAAACCACCTTTTCCTCAATTACATTAATCAATTAATATAGTTTACTATAGTTAGAAATTGATATTTCCTGCTCATACTGTGGAAAATAAAAAAATCTTATTATAATTTTATTAAAGAACGTTAATATTAAATTTGCACAATTAGAAACTTCCGTCTCACCTTAAAAAAGCTTTTTATCATGGCAATTTTACTGGTGAAAAATAACAATTAACTCTAGCGTTTATTCATTTGTCTCTATCTAAGTTTATATAACTTCAACATTTATTTTAGACGATTATTTCAACGGAACCAGGTATTTGTCGGTCATTGTTCCATTTCTTTAATAAAACAAAAAACTTGACAAGGATTCTTTATGAAGCTTCTTTATTTCTTTAAATAAATCGGTGAAACGGAACCGATCTGTGTGATGTAACTCAACCTAAAGCTAAATGTATTATAAAATATTCTCAAATAGAACTACCAACTAAAATCTATTCTTTCGCAATTCAATTTTAATCTTTGTTTTTGCATCGGTCGTAAAGTAACTATGATGTATCTTATAAATATGTTGAAAGTAAAAAAAAAAAAGATTTAATAATTATAAACTAAGTATCTCATTAAAATCAAACAAACACATATAAAACTTGAATTAATTACTAAAAATATTAACGTTCATATTTTATTATAACTATTTTGAATTAAACTTTTCCTAATTTCAAAAATTAATACGTAATGTTTTTCCGCAAATTTATTGGATCGCTAATTCTAAATAAAAGCAACAACACTGATAAACATAATATTTATTATAACACGCTAGACAAATCGTGAACAATGTGTCAACAAAACTAATACGCGTGTGCGGTGAGCCTTACGTGCGTGACTGTTAAGGAGAGCCGGGTGACGAGATAAACCGGTCAGCTTTATCACTTTCACTTTATCTTATAGGGTGATTCGATTGTTGGAGCTTCCGTGTAATACCCTGTTACTTTATATAAATCCCTTTTAATATTACGTAACAACAACACGCGTTATAAGTGAATGTACGATAAACGTGAAGATATCCACTCGATACCTACCACGCTTGAAAATTAAAATTTGAGACTGACTGTTATGTATGCACCCTTTTTGCATCTTATCAATACACAGGTTTTCTAAGAAATAGTCCACGTGACTATTCAATAGTTCAATTACGCAGATGGCAACATTGTATACTTATCGAAGTCATAGATCAATCATTTTATAGTTTTGTTTTTACATTTCAATTATTTCTGCAGTGACTTAGGAGGTCACGCCTAATCAATTATTTTTCTAAAAAGATGCCGCGATGTATTTGCAACATGAAATTTATCAACGGTTCAAACTTAAACTGATAACAACATTGTATTCAAGACAAATATCAGGAGTATATAACCCCTGAAATTTGGCACTGACGACACAACATCATCTTCACTCGACTCATTAGCACGAACTGTACAGTACGTTTGCACCAAGTTGTAATAAATTATAATAAAATGAGTAATTTGAAAAGGGCATAAATGAATAAGTGGACAATTAAATCAAAGTTATTTATTTTCATCGACGTCATCGCTAGCCAGCCACAGAAAGGGGGATATAAAGAAGTGGTGTCATAAGAGGTTGAACCTTTGATATAGTACATGTTGCAAATACATCGCGGTTTCTTTTTAGAAAAATAATTGATTAGGCGTGACCTCCTAAGTCACTGCAGAAATAATTGAAATATAAAAACAAAACTATAAAACGATTGATCTATGACTTGGATAAGTATACAATGTTGCCATCTGCGTAAGTGAACTATTGAATAGTCACGTGGACTATTTATTAGAGAAACCTGTGTATTGATAAGATGCAAAAAGGTTACGTAAATAACACTGACTAATTCAGAAACATCGTGTAAATATTTAAACACTTTTGGCAAAGGTAGGATTACCCGACTGTAATCCTACCTATGCCAAAAAATAGAGGTCCATACCGTTGTATTACTTCATTTTCCTTAACGTAATTTATTGCAATTTAAATGTAGAAATGAGGTCATAAAGAAATTCAAATACTGTGACAGTGTGTCACACTACACTCATGATTTACTCGCTAAAGTCCTTCAAAAATGTACTACTTAACTCGCATTCTGTATTACAACATAGATACATACAAGTATTACCAAACATAAATTATTGGGTGAATCTGCCAAATGCAAAGGTTGAGTGCCACAGTCACATTCATGATTTCATCACGATAAAAATGTATGTTTCCGTCAGTGAGGGAAAGTGAACAACTACGTAAATGAAACACGAAGGCCGAGGTAGTAGAAAAATCTAGGACATGCTTTGGAGAGAAATCTATAGTTGAAAGATTAATAAACATAATTCTACCATTCAACTAAAATAATGAAAAGAATCAAACACCTTTTGTACACTATTATACAAAACAACAATTTATAAATAAAGTATAATTTATCACGGAGCAACAAAAGTTAACGAAGAACTTCACGTATAAAGAGGTCAGAAGTGTGATATTAATAATCAACTATGTTTAAATAGAGTTACTTTCATTGACGTTGATATGGGCGAAAATTGTGAGAAAAGTTGAAGATAAAGGGAAAACGAATCAGTTCTCGTTCATCTTAATCAAATATAAATGTAAACTTTCATCTGGATATTCGAGAACATGAAAAAGACCAGAAAGAAACATTGACCAAAAAGCAAGAACGAAGGAAAAACTGGGCCTAATAAGAAATATTTATATGAAAAGAGATATCCCACAAAATTATCTGAAATAGAACAAGAAATTTTGAAGAAATATAATCAGCTTTAAGCAAGACAGGAAAGGTGGAAGAATTAACAATCGTCTATGTAAGACAAAACTGTGAAGATCCAATAAAGACAGCAGGAAACGTCGCCGAGATAATGGCGATTAGAGGTATCTTACCATATCTCGTTCACGAGATCATAGTAACGATGCAAAAGTTCGTAGGAGGGTTCCGGTGGTGGTGGGTTTGTGATCACATCATCGACCACGGACGACATCACTATTAACTCTGTAAAATATAAAATGACCGGTATTGCATTCTAATAAATACACCTACATTTGAATATAAAACAAACAAATACTAGAGAACAAGTTTATTACTCGCATTTTTTCAATATTGTGTATTGCATATTCAAAAAAGTTATTAATTATCAAAATACCTTCTCTTTACAACATTACTTTACTAAACTATTAACAAATAATAATAATTCTTTATTCATACCAAAAATAAACATACAATTGAACAATTGGTATGCAGTAGAAATCAGGTAGTTTGTGTGTGTGTGAGTGTGTATTTGCGTGTGTATATATGTGTGTGTATACAGGTAATTAACATTTTTAAATGTAAAAAATTTTTAGGCATCAGTATGATTTGATACTATTAAAAAAACAAGTGATGATTTTTTTGTCAATCGTTAGACAATTAGATATTATATTGTATTGACGTCCTGGCATGGTTTTCTCTATAAAGATGCACCTCGAAACGATATACTCCATCTTCTTTAACATCTGCTGCATCGATGGTATCGCTGACGTTAGAATCGGTGTTTGCGCAAATTAATTGTATCCATCGCATACCATCGCGTGGCATATCGTTTTGTTTTAAGACGTTAATTTGAACCAATGCGTGGTCATTAGCATTTCTAAAACTTTTTCAACATACAAATGTTCTCTTTGAACGTGCAATTGTGTAATAGTGTATTATGCAGCTACAGTCTTATCTTTAGTTCCGGAGGCGTTTAGAACTTTGACCGCACAGTGTCACGGTGTCGAAAACACGCAACCCGCTGTAACACTTTTGTGGTTGTTTTAAATCTAACACGTATACTTTCGTATCCGGTTTTCACAGGAACAATTTATTATTATGTATTTTTTTTTTCAATTTCAGTAAACCTATGCTCCTACTGTAGTGATAATTACGACAAAACATGTGATCTATTAAATTTTTATAAAAAAAATGTGGGCAGGTGACTGCTCTAACAATTGAACTATCAAAAACGAGACTGTCAAGTTTCTTTTACAGTCAAAAGTCTTACACGAACGTTTAAGATAATAAAATCTGATTAATATAGCACTGCGAATGTAAATCGATCTTATAAAATAACTTTTTCTCTTTGAAAAAGTTATTTTTGTTAGGATATGACTAAATAAAATCACTAATAAATTAGTCAGATAGAAACTAGCAAGCCTGATGACATTTCATCAACGAAAATGATGTCATTTACAAAAAGCGCTTCTTTTATGTAACAGTCATCTTTTTATATAGTTTCCAGTTGGTTACCCTGTCATATTGTGTTACCTCATACACACAATGACGTTTTTACTCACTAATATACAGGTATCGGAAAAATAAATGGGTAATAACGCGTAAAATTACACTGCCTATAGAAATACATAACATTATTCATTACGTTTTTTATTTATGAAATCTAAAAAAAATACTATCAATCACACCTTAATATCAATTACAAGTTTAAAAACAAAAATAATTATACAAATGTATATTAAAAAAACGAAGTATCTAATGTATATCTTCATGCCCTTGAACCCTTGCGGGGTAGCCAGAAGAGATATGAATGTCAAGACCAACCTTGCGGGGTAGCTTCCTATGCTACCTACCTTCTACACATTCATAGTTATTTTTATACATGCTTCTCGGTTTTATGTTATAAGGTAATTAATGTTGGTCTTCTTATTAAATAATCAGCTGCCATTATCAAATGTATAAATACGTTACATAGAAAAATAGAGAACATAGATTTTTTGAAACCTTTAAACTAAATCGTTAACACATTTTTTTATTTTTTATTTATTTATTTCCATATTTTTAAAGTTACAAAAATACATTTACTGTTCCCATCACTAGGCGAAGCCTGACCTGAAGGGAAATTAAACGGTTAACTATGGAACATAAAAGTTAATAATAATAATTAACTACGCTATGGAATATTTAAGTTAAAATTTTTGGCGGATATTAAGAGAAAAACTAGAATATAATCACACAGGTGCTGTAAGATAGCGTAATCTGTATTTATTACTATGCAAGTACCAATAGCTATGTAATAAATTATATCAAATGTGATACACATATATTCGTCTGATTATAAAATTATGAAAGTTCCTTAAACCCTTTAAAACCATTGCCAGCGTATAGCAATTGACAATGATAGAAAAGAAAACGTCAAATTGAGACATATTTACTTATTTTGGTCAGATAAATTATTTAAACCTAAAGCCTGTCCTCTTTTTATAAAAGGACAGATAAACTTCAAATATTAGAATCCGCCGCTATATTTTGAATATGTCATTGCCATGTGAAAAAAAGATGATAACCACTTTTTACCTAACTTCATATGTATTGAAACTACATGTTCGTTACATACACATAATGATATGCTTCAGTAAATTTAGGCCTACAAAAGTATAAAAACATATACCGGTCGAAACTCAGAATACCGTATACTCGTAGTTATGTAAGTCAAGACATACAACAACATATCGTTCATAACATAAATGTCATTAAGATTTCCTAGACATTATTATATATTAAATAAACTGTCTAACTTGTAACAATCAATCGTCATGTACCAGTTTAAAAGTAATAAATTAGTCTTAGAATTTTAATGTAATCTTTTTGCGCTTACCGTCTAGATGTGAAGGGTATTTATGCGCCGCGAAGCCTGTGGGCGCGACGGGGACGGCGGGCGCGGTGTGCGTGTAGTGCGCCGGCGCCGTGGGGGCGCCGTACCCGCTCGGGGGGCCGTACTCTACGTGAGCTGGAGGGGGGCCATATACGGGCGCTGGAATATCAACACAATGGAACTTCAATTCACTTTGGTTAAACATTAGAGTCAGAAAGACTGAAATATTATTTTGTTTGATGAATCATACGGTATGATATCACATGCATAAGGTATGATTCATATGGCATGTATTTTAACGCAATTCGGAACGAAATTAAAACGAAGCAACTAAAAAAGATAAACTTGGAAATAGTTATTTTTCCTGCAATATTTGAATCAGAAACAATGAGCAACGTTTGCCACTGTTATTACATCAACAAGTAATTAATAAATTTCAGAGTGTAGCATAAAACAACTTATAATGTTATAGTGGTGAAACTGTTATTTTATGTGCATAAATATATACTATTTTTATCGCAATAGGTAACAATGTTATTGTCGATATTGTAATATGGGCCAAGAAATAATTGTGATTTTGCACTTAAACAATTCAATTTCATGTTGCCGCATCTAAATGAAGTCATCGTCATGTTTTAACGCGCAATAACCTATGTCATGACTATGAATGTGTCTCTAAATGATTCCGACATTTTATAAAATACTGCAGATAGTAGTATTACACAAGCAACATCCGTAAAAACTTAATTTCAAGACAAAATTTTCACAGTTGACAATTCTATAATGTGCAGAATCGACGTCTGAATTCAGATCTGGCCCTTAATCCCCAGTGATAGAAAATTTTGTGATCTATTGACAGGAATATATTAATTATAGTAAACTGAAGCGTAATAAAAGTCTGAATTTAATTTTTATGATAAAATTACTACTAGTAAGAGCCAACTTGGCAATATGGCGTATTACGAATTTTCGTTTGCGCAGTGCAAACTACTAAGACCAGCCAAGTGCCGTATTTAGATAACAAAGTAAAACAAAAAATAATAATCAGTGGGATCACTATGTGTATTTAATATTATTACAACTAGTAAAATTAGAAAATAAACCAACATTTGGTATACTTTTTTGTCAGAAAAGAGTTTATTTTATTTCATTATTTTTGGAGAACTTACAGCATATCATATTCACAATATGATCATATAAAAAAAACATGCATTAAAAAATACTGCAACAACTCTTTCGGAGGCTCCAAAATAAATATATCACTTTCCTTGTAGAACTACTATACAACTTCATGCTTCGTTGAGTGTTATAACGGTTGTGTAACAGCTATTTACAGTTTGTGAACAATGAATATTCACTATAATAGTAAACATTTTGTGTATTCGGAGATCCAATCTAAAGACTACCACACTTTGTCGTTAAATTGACAGCAGTAGTTGTTTTTTTATTTAGTCTTGTAGCAGTTTTTTTTTTCTTTTAAAGACCCTTTTGCTTTTGATAACAGAATAGATTATTTAGATTTTGTAACACAACTTATTATAAGATATTGTTTTGAGGATCATTTCATAACACGAAACTGTAGTTTGTAGGCTTCTATGTTACTTCTAATTAATCGTTCTACAGGGAATTGGCTTAATAATTTTCTGTATGACATACAGCCTGTTGCACAAACGTCCATTAAAATGTTTATTACTTTAAAGCGACATTACCCATACAAATTTGACATAAAAGGCGTCATTAAACCTTAGTGGACGTTTGTGTAACTAACCGATAGTACAAGAATAATAACAATCTATGTAATAATGTTGGAGTATCATAAGCATCATTCAGATGCACTTATTCAAGTTCTATAAATGCCTAATGCATCTATAAAAACAACGTGTTACAATTAGAAAGGTGTATGAGTCAGATTTATTTCTGGTAATACCACATATATTTGCAATACTGTATTCTCATTTATAATAAGACATTTATCGAGTTACTTTCACAAAATATAGTATGTCACAATACTATATTTTGTGAAAGTAACTCGATAAATGTTTTTTTATGGGTAGATTTTGTTTTTATTAATTAAAGTGGGTTGCATAACAAGCCTCGGATATAGGTGTTCGTTGTTGCAACTTCTAAAAGTGTAAAGTAAATAAAAATTCCTTACCATGAGGTTTCTTATTGCTCAAGGCTGCGGAGCTGACGATCTTCTTGCCCAGATTGCTAACAACATCCCCTTTCCCCGATATAACCTTTCCTAAGGTGGCAGCTAAGGCACCGCCCCCCTTGATCAGCTGACCCTTGAGGATGGTCACCCCTCCAGTGATAGCCTTCACTGCTTGGAACAACGTGTAAAGTATGGATTTCTTTAGTCCCCAGTAATCATACTTTTCGTCGTGCTATTGGAAAAGAAAATAACACATGTTTATTGGAAAATACAAAATTATCAAATGCTAATTGAATGAGTATAAAATATATATCATTTTGTAAATCATAATTCCATTTATAGAGAAGGTGATTAATATAAAAAAAAAACACATTATACTCTACACGAATTTGATTTTTGAGTAAATAATTTTCATGGTAAAGAGTTTCGAATGAGAAGTATAACTGTATTAAATGGCAACATTAATTCTTACAAAACGTGCAGCGGATTGAAGCTATCGTTATTCCAGGCGTTTCAATTTTAAATTATTTAACAGCCCATCTGTCTGTCTGTCTAAACACAATAATAGCGATGAGGACTGGGTAAAAATAAAGAAATTCTATTTAGTCCGTGAGACAGACAATAATAAAATATTAGTTATATATTTTTTGATTGAATTTAAATTTAATTTGAATTTAAGTTAATAGGCCTTAAAATTGAGGAGCGGGGGCTCGCTATCTCACAACTATGTAGAAAATGTACGAAGGCGTGACGTCATGCGACACTTCAACACGATGATAAGCAAAAGATAAAAAAACGTGTTTAATATTCCTCAATAATCTTCCTGACGGACGGACAAACAAAAATTAGTCATCGTTTTGAATTTATCATGTAATGGTTTTCATCGTTGAGTAAAAAATGAGGCAGAATCATCACCTGTCCTGCTATTAAGTTATAAAAACAGCCAGGAATACAATGTGGAGCACAGCGCTGTCATAACATAGAAGTTCGAATAAAACTTGCTTCAAATGATTTCATTGAAGCAGTATGTTATTATAGTTCTGTGCTCGACGTCGACTTCGGAGTTGACTTTTAATAGAATACCATAGCTGATTTTACTAATGTATTTTATTGTCAAAGAGTAGGACAGAGCACGATACAGTAGATGATATTACGAAAATTGATTATAGGAGTTAGTACCACCCCAGGTTTTGACAGTGTTACGGTCTTGTGTGAAGTAATACTTAAATTAAAAGAAGAGGCTAGAAATAACTTAATGATTCGTGAAATATCAACTTTAAGATTATTTAATTTTAAACTAGTAAATTAAGCGATGAGGACTGGATAACTTGCTTAATTAAATACAAATTAAAAACTTTTCATTCCAAATATACAAACGATAGTGCTGTTTTTATTAAAAAACATATATAAAAACTACCGGCTCATATGAATATCCATGGTCTTCATGTCCATTCTTGCTGGAGGCAGATGCTATGAGGGTGGCTGCACCGGCGGAGGCCTGGCCCAGCAGTCCGACTTTAGTCTGAAGAAGTCCTGAGGACGCCTTAGATACGACAGCTGTGCCGAGCGCTTGCGCTGACGATCGCTTTGTTCTGATTTAAAGTACATATATTTTTAAGAATATATTATATTTTTTAAACTACAAATACACGTATTCTATAACCACGGGTTACATTAAAATATTTAGATACTTTTTAAATTAAAATAACGACTATCAACTTCTTCTTTTTTTTAATTCATGGCCTATTTGCATTTACACAATTCCGCCAATGTCACGTTTGTGGTGATTATACGAATACTGATGTCGATCATAGAGTATATGATGTCGATGACATTGCATTCCATCGTATATCAGTTTTTTACACAGAATAGAGATATTACTGATTTAATCTAGTGTAAGAAACGGAACATGGTGGTAAACTCTCTTTTGTTATTTATCCTAGCATTGTAAAATAATATATATTATATTTACCTCATAATTTCTTCAGCAGCCAAGCCTTCCGCTAGTTTCTCGAGCTGCTGTGGACTCATTCTACTGATGGCTGCCATGTCTATGATGTCCAGGGCGAGGGGATAAGGCTGTGGCGCGGGCGCTGCCATCGATGTCGCGAGGCACACCACGCTTAACCAAACCTAGATAAGAGAGTTTGCATATTTTAATATTAATAATGTAGTGAGTGCAATTGACGACCAAAAAGTCGAAACCCAATTTTTGTTCTGTTTTGACTGATAAAAAATAATTCTCTTGGTCCGTCATTTTTTTTACTTTTAACGCATAGAACACTGTAAACTACCTTTGGTTACGTTAGGTCAAAACTGTGCTCTGAAAGTATTTTGCTCCCATTGCATCGTTACGCACATCCAACCTAAGATTTCCTAAGTCATCTATTTTTTTTTTATAAATAACAAAAAATATTTTATATTTTTATTAATTTTATTAGAACTTAAAGTCTTAAATTAGCTTTAAAATAAATGCCACCCACAAAATTAAATCAAAACATTATGAATTTTTCATCTATGTAACTTATGTACACACAAAATCATAAAGGCGCAAATTATTAACAACTGATCATTTATTTATAAAATGGATATCTTCATTTTTTTCAGCCTAATGCCAAATATTCTTAGTTTTATTTAATATCTGACATTGAGTATTTGCATCTACTCGTACTTGTAAATTATACCATAAATACCAACAGACCCAGTGACCGAGTAAGGAATGAACAACATTAGAACTCAATGACCTCAAATCATCCATGATTCTTTTACTTATTTAACTATAAAAACACAAGACAAGTCTTCTTATAATCGGTCGCAGCGCGCGACTTCGCCTTGGCAGTGAAAAGCGAAAGTTTTTACTTGCGCACACGCAGCGACGCGCCCGCCGTGACGTCATAGCTTGCGGTTTCCGCTTGCTCCTAAGAGCGCTCATTGATGTAAACAAAAAATATTACGTGACATTATTTTATGCAATATTTGTATTATTTTGAAGCTAATGGCCTTCTCATAAAAAGGCTCACTTGTTATACAAATACAATTATGATACTCGTTATATATATGGTTAAATATAATAATAGGATTTTTTGCAGAGGTATCTCTTTATTTTCATTAACTATTAACGAATCTATTCTAATATTATAAAAAGGTAAAGTTTTAAATATATTTTAAGGGTTAATCTTCAAAAAGACTGATCTCATCTTAAAAATTCTTTCACCAACGGGAAGTTACTTTATAGGCGGGTGGGTGACAAAGGCAGTGAATTTACGCAGGCGGATTCGCGGGAAACATTTAGTGTATATTATTTTTTTAAAGATGTAAGAATTAATTGCTTGTTTAAATAGGTATTGAATAGGCACCAAAACTACTGGACTGATATAAAAAAAAATCTAATATTTTTATTAGGTGACCCTAAAAATATTTAATATATCTACACTTATATTATAAAGAGGAAAAGTTTGTTTGTATATTTGTTTATTTGTAATGAATAGGCTCAAAAACTACTGGACCTATATTAAAAATTCTTTCATCATTCGAAAGTTACATTATCCACGAGTAACATAGGCTATAATTTATTTTGGAAAATAATATGTTTTAATTAATTATAGATCTTATAAATATCTACAAAAAAGTCCGCGACACACTATATCTGAGTGAGGCACAACAACTACTTTTTTTATTTAAAAATCTTGAATTTTTTTGGACTACATTTAAACGCGTTTACTCATGCTATGAATCCTTATCAAAATAATCACTAAGTACAGTTTATTTAGATAATATTTGGTCTTTGAATTATTGAAATTAGACGTTTGGTTTTGAAATTATGGCGAAATTAAAATATTACGATTTCTGCTGCACGGCCCGCGAAGTGGGTGCGCGTGCAGCTTTTTTTGTATGGAGGCTGATACTTTATTCAAATTATCTCTAATGGTATAAAGTATATATTAATCGATAGAGGGTAAATAAACTTTATACATGATCATTTTATTTTATTTTTAGGCGCCGCCAAAACGTTTATTTTCTGATTTGAACATAATTTGGTGGATATTTCATAATTTATGTAGCAACACATAAGTGCATTAAGAAATTTACGTTCCAATTCATGCTGTCAATTAATCTATTTGGACAATGTTGAATCATTGTTTTTATTTTCGATTAATTATTGATATTTTAGACATTTAAATGTCAAATACAGAGATATTTTAAACGAATGGAAGCTCGTCGACGCAGATTAGGCCCGATTTGAGTCTAATCGGTGAGTAGCTTATTATATTAAATACATAGTTAATAAATTATTAATTCGATTTTCACAATGTTGCTATATTATATGCCCACTAAGGACGCTAAGTTATAACAAGGTGCTTTTCTTTATAGTGATTAGATTTTTTCGGGATAGAGTACCAAAAAAACATTCTCCTTTGGTATCCAGATAGTGTTTTTGCCGACATAATAATAGGATATTTTTATCCCACTAAACATTTCCTTAGGGACCACGCGGGCGAATCCAGTAGCGAAAGCTAGTATATAATAAAAACTTAGTGAAACCTCATACGCGGGTGAAATAAGCTGAGAAATTATCTAATTATTTCTGATATATAAATTATCATAGCAAAACTTCTCACACTAATTTACTTTTACTTTTTGTTTTGAAAATATGCAACCCATTTGCTGAAGGGAACCTTAAACTAAATCCAAGTTCGAAATAAAAATGTCACAATCTAATTTATTTTTTAATTTTATCTATTAATATTATTTTGTATTATCGTTTGCTGTTGTTCATTTAACTGGGTAATATCGAAATATCCACAATACTGTTTCGTCGCCAGTATTTGCTTATATTTTAATGCGGTAAGTACAGTGAGATACTTTTCACGAGACGGGAGCAGGGGGCAAGCTGTCATAGACTTCGTTCACAGTCTGACATAGCAAAGGTTTTTGGTGCTCCAAATGTTGGTTCTGCTGTTTGATTTTATTTATTGTTATGAACCTTGCTTGAGTATTGATTTTACATATTTGAGAGACGGTTATGTATTTTTAAATAAGAATGCTTTATTATTTTTGTGTTGTTTCTTCTGTAATTTTTTGTTATATTGTGCTTTAAAAATTATTGATATGGTAGATTTGGTAATAGTAATAATAGCTTTTAGGTATGTGCTGAATAAAGTAATGTTGCTTAATTTGCTTTTTCATATAAAATGTGATGGATTGGTAATTGTATTGGATATTGAACTGCTTATGTTGTTTCTTGTCATTGATTTCTATAATTTTTGTCGGTTAATTATAGTACTGAGAGCTGTTCCTGAATTGAGCAATGAGTTGCACGCGGTGTTCTTCTTTATTGGTTGTTTATATCTATGTTTTATTTTTGATCAAGATTGTTTTGATGTAGTACTTTTTATTGTTATACTAAGATTATGTAAATTTAATGGTTTTATAAAATACATACATACTGGGTATTCCTGTGTCATGGGTTCATTTCATTATGGTGAATGCGTATTTGATATTTTTTTAAATGTTAGTAATTTTCATGGACTGGATTGGCGTCACTCGGGTGTGCTCAGGAAAAGTTTATTAAATTGTAAATTTATCCAGTTATCTACCGCATTTGTCATGGAATTTGTCAAATATAAAAACCTACGATTAGGTTTCTTAAATCCCGGTTCATTGGGTACTGGCCACGATGAGTTCCTGGTTGCGATGGAGAGGCACACTGCGGACATTGTAGCCATTAACGAGACTTGGCTGCGGGAGGGTGAGGAAGCGCGTGCACCTTCACCCCCCGGCTACCGCCTGCGACATATTCCGCGTCCACTCGGATCGCGTTCACGTGGTGGAGGTGTTGGTTTTTATATTAAACGTGGTATTAACACTCGTGTTCTAGAACACCCCCCAGCACCGGCCGTGGAACAGATGTGGTTGAAATTAAACCTGAATGGCTGTCAATCAGCTGTCGGAACGGCATATCGTCCACAGTGGATGAACGTGGATTCGTTCATAGATGCATTGACGGAGACGGTGGGTGGATTGTCGCCTTTTGATCATATTATTCTGGTAGGTGACTTTAATATTGACCTTTTGAAATGTCATGAACCCAATTCAAGGAAATTGCTGGAGTTTTGTCAAACCATGAATCTTCATCAATACGTGACCGAGCCGACACATTTTACTGATCATTCTGAAACTTTACTAGATGTCGTATGCAGTAGTACAAAGGTGATGGATATCACAGTCGACCACGTGGCAGACCTCAGTAATCATGCTTTTATTTCATTTGAATTGAATTTGAGGAGACCCAAACAAACACCTCGTTGGATAGTGTATAGACCGCTTAAAGATATAGATATAAAGTGTTTTGATGAATCGGTGTCCGCCACAGCTTGGGAACAGCTATTGAGTTACAATTTAGATGATACACTGGCAGCTTTTAATGCACACATCACAAATTTGTTTGACACCTACGCTCCAATAAAGGCATCATATATAGCATTGCGAAATCATCCATGGATAACTAAAACTATCAGGGAAATGATGAGGTTAAGAGATAAAGCATATGCCAGGTATCGTCGAACAAAAATGGAGATTCACAAATATTACTATAAGGATTTAAAAAGTATAGTTAATGCTGCCATCTACAATGAAAAGGCTGCTTATTTTCGTCATTTTGTTAATAAACATGTTCATAACTCACGTACACTTTGGAAAAATATTAAACGGCATATTGATTTCAACGAAAAGTTTGCCGAGCTGCCGGAGAGTATTTCCAACCCCGATCATATTAATAGACACTTCTTAGAGTTACCGGCTCTTATGCATGAAGATGATTCGCATATACAGAGATATTATAGTAACCGCTTTAACAGTAGCGTTTTTGGTCTTCAGCCAGTAAGCGAAGTAACAGTGTCTAAGATCATTGGAAAAATGAGATCGAGTGCACAGGGCGTAGATGGTATATCACTGGATATGATTCTTTTAACTCTTCCACGGACTCTTGGTGTTATCACTGCAATTATCAATATGTCCATCACAAAATGTATATTCCCAGATCAATGGAAGGAATCAATTATTAGGCCGCTACCCAAAGTCAAACACCCAACTGCACTCAAGGACCTTCGGCCAATCAGCATCTTACCATTCATGTCAAAAATTTTGGAAAAGGTAGTATGCGTACAATTGACCGAATACTTACGAGCAAATGGTATCTTACCAAAAAAGCAGTCAGGCTTTAGAGCGGGTATGAGTACAGCGACTGCACTTTTGGATGTCATTGATGACATATTGGCGGGTAGAGATATGGGTAAGGGATCAATTTTGGTTTTGCTTGATTTCTCTCGTGCATTCGATACTGTTAATATTGCTTTACTTCTGGCGAAGCTTGCTTATTATGGGTTTAATGATAACACTGTTAAGTGGTTTAAAAGTTATCTCACAGGCCGTTGTCAAAAGGTTGAGGTTACATCTCCCAATGGCACTAAAAGATACTCTACTACTTCTCCTATATATTGTGGTGTGCCTCAGGGATCTATTCTTGGGCCTATTCTTTTTATTTTATACTCCGCTGACTTACCAAGGTGTATTGCTAATTGTGAGCATCACCTGTACGCTGATGACCTACAGGTTTACAAATCATTTCGACCCGCTGACACGGTTCTAGCGGCCAATGAATTTAATGAGGATCTGGCTCGTATAGCTGAGTGGTCGGAAATGAACGGTCTGTTGCTAAACCCAGCGAAAACAAAATTGCTTGTTTCTGGCACTCGGACGCAAACGAATTGCATTAATACCTATAAACCTGTGTTAACAGTTAGAGGCAATGTAATTGATCAAGTGACTGAGGCTAGAAATTTGGGAGTACTGTTTGATTGTGATATGAGATTTGAGAAACACGTTGCGGATACGGTCAGGCAGTGTTTCTACAGGCTAAAGATCCTCTACCAAATACAGAAGTATTTAAGCGTAGAACTACGAATACGTCTCTGTGAGACGCTTATATTGTCGAAATTAAATTACGCAGACACAGTCATTGGGGGATGTCTTCTAGCTAGATCAAAAAAGCTCATACAGAGAGTACAGAATGCTTGTGCAAGATACTGTTTTCCCATTCCTCGTTACGCTCATGTGACTCCGTATCTAAACAGAAGTGATATGTTGAACATGGAGAACCGTAGGAAACTGCACTTTGCTTGTTTATTATTCGGTGTGATTAAAGACAAGTGTCCCACTTATTTGTATGAAAAATTAAGGTTCTCGGAACGTCAAACACGAATTGCTTCACGCATGAAATACAATGCATATAGGACCAGTGCATTTCGGGGTAGCTTTAGGTATTCAGCTACGAAGTGCTGGAACAATATCCCTCCACCAATAAGGAACTCCGTGTCCGGTTACAATTTTAAGTTAAAATACAAGAGTCATTTATTGGTTACACAAAAGAGTATGTCAAATGTTACACAGTAGTGATTGCTTTCTCTGAAGTGCCGCAGCCTGATGCCATTTCTAACCCCATGCTATAAATTCGTGTGAATTTGTATACTGAAATGTTATTTTAATTGTAGTTTTAATTAAATAGTAATTGTAATGGAGTAACTAATATTGGTATTACTAATTATTAATGTTAACCTAAAGTCTCGGGGCATCTGCTGAAAATCAGTGCCGTAGCAAACGTTGCTTCGGCTCATACTGAGCAGAGGCCCGTTTGGTATAATTTAGTTTTTTTGATTTTTGCTATGTAATATTGTGTTACTTTATATTTTATACCAAATAAACGTTTTCTATTTCTATTTCTATTTCTATTTCTATACAGAATTATTAAATTTGCAAGATATGAAACATTAATTTTAAGAGAAGTGCGTCGCTTTAAATCAGTTTCCTTAAATTTGACCGGGTCTATGTTTCAAAGATCTTACATAAATTAACATTTGCATTTGTAACCAGTCTTAAAACAATTTCATTTTCATAATTTGACAAAAAAAAACTATCTACACCTACGGTTATCTTTTTTGGGGATACACATCTCAAGAAATTACGTCTTAAATAAGATAATAAGAAAGAAACGTGATCAAAAATGGATCTTATAATCAACATTTGCCCACGCATTTTCCCTTTTATTAACCAAAAACTTTGTTGCAGGTGTGTTACCTAAGAGCTCCGTCAAGTATGATCCGATTTTAATGATTCTTGGTTGAGTAATGTTTATTGTAATTGGTCACCTCGTTTATAACAAAACAGTAAAAAACCTTTTCTTAAAAACTACAGCCAATTAAAAAAAATAATCGTCAATAATTTCTAGAAATCTCTTTTGAGTTGGACATGTAATATTTTGCCTGAATTTTAAAATTTCTGGAACTTGCTCACCAATAACCACGCTCTTACTTAGGTATTTAATGATTTAGTGTATTTCAATTATAATTTTATCTATTAAAAGTAGGCTTAAAAACAAGGCTTTTAAGCCTATTTTTGATAGATATTTCGTGTTAGTTCCGCACACTTGATTCTGAGAGACGGTAAGTGGCACACTCGAAAAGAAAGCGAAGTGTACCGGCAGTTGTTATGCGATATGATACAACAATCTCGACCTAACGTTAAATCATAGGACGGGCTACTTGTAGAACATTATCATTACTCCACGATGTTGTTAGTGAGACAGCTCACTGTTCAATTGTTTGTGACAAGAAAATATGTTATTCAAGACAAAGTATAGTAGTAAAATTGCAGTCATATTATTTTTATTCGTTGCTAACGAATTTAATATTTAAAAAATGGATTAGGTTATTGACAATGATCATTTTCAAATGTTAAACTTATATCAAATTAAAGTTATTAATTATTTATTAATCCTGAATAAGTAAATTTAATAATTAGGTTCAAATAACATAGAATAGAATAGAATAGATATTTATTTGCCTTTAAATAGGGTACAATTTGATAGGAATTAATTAAAATAAAATTAGAACTTAAAACCTATTTAGCCATACAAAGATAGCATGCAAATATTAAATTTAATTAGTTTTTACAAAATAATATCACTTTTTTTATAAGACGCATGTCACGTAACTTCAAACAAAATCTAAAAGGTGCGACGTTATACCAATATATCAGCTCTGAGTATCCTTGTCATAACTCGCAAATCTACAACATAACATATATACAAAATTTTATGAAAAATGGTATTTTTCACTCCTAAAAGGTATCAATTGGAATCAATCGAATTTAGAATGCATTTTTGATTCTATGAAACTATATTTTTTTTAACCTTAGACTTACTTCAATATTTCTTTACTATTAAACTTTCAACAACTAAACCATTACAACATTCAGCAAGAAACGAACCCTAGATCTGAAAGATCGACGTATTAGCCGTCTAAATACAGAGGTCGTATAATAAAAGAATGAAAACTGTAATAAATACTTATTTGAGCACATAATAAATTGACTACTCTTGAAATTGCCGTTGGATCGAAGTCGCAGATTATTCAAACACTTAACATTTTTTTGTACCGTAAATGTTTTGAAATTGTAAAATTAAACTGTTTGAAATAACAGCAAGTAACCAACAATTTATTGATATTTATACGAGCACCATAGCCGTGCAGGCCTACTGAAGCAGATAATAAGCATTTTGCTATATAAAAGGCTATAGTTTTTTAAAGGGTTACAATACAACATACTTGCGACGGATGTCTATGTAGAAATAAGTACCATTATGATGAAACTTTTTCTGCCTTTGTTTTGCGAGTTGACCTATGTTGTAGAATTTGCAATTTTCAATTTAAAATTTAAATAACGAATATCATCATATTATCCTATATTGCCATCATTTTTTTTGACTACTTTTATTGTCATATCTGAACCAAATACTATTTCGGATATCCAAATCCCTATCACACGTTGCTTGGAAGAGATTGTTGCTTAGCAATAAGTATGCCTTTTATATACTTAATTATCACAAGAAATTTCTAAAAACCTATGATTGCGATTCATCAGTTTAAAATGAAATTCTTATAAAAGAGAATAACATAATTTGAAGGAAGGAAAAATTTTGAAGAAAGAGAAAAGGTATAGTTATTGTTAGGCAACAATCTTTATCCATCTATGTGTAATAAGTATTACACATCAAGAAGCTCAAAACAGAAGTATCTATTTATTATTTACTGTAAATTATTATAACCAAGAGTCCACATAAAACTGGCTGAAAAATGGACACGATATTGTGACACCCAGTCATAATACAAAGGACACGTATTGCGACAAATAAAACGCCAGATATTATTTTTTTACTGCCTAACATCATTCCGATTAATTTAGTTTCAGACTTCAAAAAACCAAAGGATCATTTCTGGGTAAATGCATAGCTATGTTCAATAAAGTTCCACAAATGTAATTGACCTACCCGATTCAAAAATGCTTGTCACAACCTTACTTAAATAAAGACATTTTCATTTCATATAATTCGTCATAAAAATAATATTAGTGTTGTTAAAGTGTCAACAGCGCTATCGATTAATAATAATGAATAACTCATCAACGTCGACTTGTTTTTTTTATATAACATTTTATGAAAGAGTTTATATACTTTATAATCAAAGGTACGACTAGAATTAGCCAGACTCAATGGTACCGATACAAGATCCATTTTATTGAACACACAGCACATAAGATTACCGCAATAGCCCTTTTTCCAATCCGTCCTTATCTTTTAACAGATTAAGGCATCAGTCAGCTCGTTATTAAGATCGCTTTTGGAGCATCTCCAATATACTTTCACTATTACTATTAATAAAGGTAATGACGTGAAATTCCGCGACTTAAAAGTTAATATGATTATTTTGGTGGCACCCACATATAGACGAGTTCGGCGAAAGTGGTTGCCGAAACCAATGAAAGTGGCATTTCCCGATGCGTCCGAGTGCAGAGGTACACGGACGTGGCCGCGATCTTTTGCGCAAGCGCGAGGTTAACACAAAAAATATACATAAATTATAATAATGTCACTAGTATTGTAAGTCTGAGTTTCTATTTGTGTTATCTTTTCACTCGAAATCGGCTGTATAGATTCTGATACTGTTTATAACGAAAAAATAATTTGGACTAGAATTTGCAGAAACTAGTATGTTAATGAAATATGCTTAAAAATCCATTCCCTTTTTCTCTGAAACTCTGAGATGGGATTCGAACCCGTGACCTTTTGCAATCCGGGCGACTGCTCTTACCACTGAGCTACCCTGGACCTAACACGATTGACGAATTTTTCAAGCACTTGTTACTTTTTCGCTACTACAGGCCTATAACTTGGATAATACTTTTCTATAACTTGAATCTGATTTGCTATTATAGATGTAAGTATATAAATCCTTAGAATTACATAGTCACTTCTTCGGTCTACTTAGAGAAAATGAAATAGGTGGTATATATATGTCGGGGGGTAGTCAGAAGGGCCTATTACGAAGCCCAAATAGATCGTATATATCGGAGGACTATCTTTAAAATAACACTGCAGGCGTGTATACCAACGTGGATTTGTTCCATTTTATCACTTTTCATACGAAAATATAACGAGATGAGCGTGATGTCGTCGGATGTCTTTACTCCTCGGCGATCGGAAACAGAATGTGTGCCAAAAATGGCGGCAACTTGCTTTTTGTTAACGAACTGTCAAAGTCAGTGTCACCATTCTAATAAAATTAAAAGTATCGATGGTCACGCCCTCTCTACAATCGAGTAATCGAGTAACTAGCATTTTAAAAAAAAAACAAACTAAATCAAACGATCTTCCTAAAGATGATGCGACATATATATGACATCACGTCACAATTTTAAAATGTTAAATTTTGATATTTTTAATGACACCGAATTAATAAAAATTTTGCATTTTTTCAGTTAGAACGATTCGGTTTGTTAGAACCAATTGAGACACTTTTTGAATCTTTGTTAAAATACCCTATTTATGACAGAAATGAGAGCCGTTCACTAATCTTCAAAAATAAATATATACTCAGTGAATAATAAATAACTATTACTCAATATAATATAAGAAACAAATTTCAGTGTTACTTATCTCCTTAAAATATACGTAGAAATCTAAGAATTTGAAGTTCTGAGGCGCTGTATGCTGGAAGACGGGTATTAACTCAGTTCAGCAGCAGCTGCTAACTAAATAGGTACAGTACCTATATGATAAGCTTAGATCTAACGAAAATCATGTATTTTGTTTTATTGATAATAATAATAATAATATACTTTATTGCACACACGAGTTACAAATCACACAGTTTGAGAAAAGAAAAAACAGTATACAAAAAGGTGGCCTTATTGCTACATAGCAATATCTTCCAGGCAACCTATGGAGGAAAACAGATAAATAAATAATATGGGGTAATGGGTGCAACATGTAGAAGAAATATATCTTAAATAAGGAATATAAAGGAAGTATAATGAATATATAAAATAAAATAAAAAATTGTAAATTATGATAACAATTCATGATCTGGAAAGGAAATGGTGTTTAACTTGATCGCAAAATGATTTCAGCGAGCGAGCTTTCCTGATGGTTTCTGGCAAAGAGTTCCACAGTAAAACAGCCTGCACAGAGAAGAAATAAGAAAAGAAGTCAGTTGTGTGGTGAGGAAACTTGAGGGTAAGATTGGAAGAGGATCGCAATGAAAAATGGGATGGGATGAGGGGTGGTGAAAAGAGAAGCATTGCTTGAGATAAGGTGGGGAAAATGGCAGGAAAAGTATAGAATAAAGAACCGGTCTAATAAATATTATTATTATTATAAATATATTATTGTGTAAAATTGTTGAGTATATTTAAAAAAGAGACCATATAACTCCCAAAAAGATAAACTATGTATTTAAAATAGGCCCAAACTAAAAAAATATATATAAAATAAAACTCTATATCAAATCTATAATGAAACGTTTAGCAGTGAAAAAAAAACAATGTTACAATGCTCATTATGCAAAATGAACATCATATTACGTTATTGCTTCTGTAACTTGAACGGGAAACTTTGAACTGATTAAACGATTTGTCAAAATTGATTTATAGAGTGCATATTCCGCGAATTTATTTCGTAATAATGAGTCCCCACTAATTATCATGTATTACCAAAAGCAATGCACGTTTATTTTACACGTTAGTAATATTATATCACCATAAGGAAATGATATTAATTGAACGTCATCGAGAGGGCAATGACTAAAGCAAGTTCTTGGTAAGGAGTGAGGATCAGCTTTCTTTCCTCTTCGTTATGGTGACATAATTAAGAGAAAAGATTCTAGAGTTATTATTTAGAGTAACTTAAGTATTCATATTTTAATGTAGTCTCGATTATAATTTAACTAATCGTTTCTACGCAATGTGCCTTTAGGTTGAACTCCATATTAGAAAAAGTACAATTTGTATACGCAATGATATCTTCAAATACTAATTAGAATGTATACACGATAAATTTGAAACAGATTGACTTGTATTACACAATCCGGATTTTCAATATGTCAAGCAGATAAATGGAAATCGATACATTACAAAAATTAGCACACGAAATTAATAAATTACCATAGAAATTACGAAATAAGCAGTTTCAAACAACTACTCTAAATTTAATTTTGAAATAAAAAATTACTTTACACACTTCGAAAACTGGTAAAAAGTAGATCAGATATATTTAACAAGTCATCCGAAGTTACACAACAACTAAGTAATAATATTATGTAATTCATGAAGACGATTGTACTTGATCTATGACATTATTAGCATATTAGATTTTATCCCAATCACGTTTCACTGTGAATGATATGAACTTCAGCTGTAAAAAACCAGTCAAGAATGAGTCGCAGTCGCATCAGTTTCGGACATTTATTTATTTATTATATATTTGCCTTTAAATACAATTATACTAGGTGATCTTACAATAAGTTAGAACTTAAGACCTATTTGGCCATGCAAATATTACATTTAATGTTATATTGTTCACTCATTTGGATAATTTTTATGTCATAATTCAAAATTATCAATTTTACGATACCACAAAAGTTACTAATTTCATTGATAAAATATCAAATAAAAATATCATGATGAAAAATAAAATCTAAATTAACTTGAAAAGTCTTTGATGCGCAAATATTTTATTCATTTTCCAACTTAACCTCATAAGATGCCGCCATGTTTCAACTTCAATTATGTACCACTTTCAATTCGATCGGGTTAGACCTCAGTTGTTTCAGAGACAATCGGCTATAGAGACAAATGTCTGTATAAACGGACAGAAAAACGAGTTACAGCTGTGAGGTTTCCATTTGTATTTTTGATAACGAACCCTGTAAATTAATAAATTATTATTTTATAAAAAAATAACGTTGTCTTAAACTTTTAAACCGATCTCTTTTATTTACAAATTTGAGTAGGTTTTTAACTTCACTATATCTTAATTCAGTTTCTTTATTAAGGTCAACGATAATGTTATGTATTGTGTGCTACAAACAACACTTCTTTACTCCTCAGTGTTTAACAGTTAATTTAAAAATATCACTTTTGTTCTAATTGATATACATAGTTCAACTTATCTTAGGTTCTACCTGATACCAGTAGAACAAAAAATTAAAAGCGTCACCTTTTTTTTCACGTCTGCAGAAAAACGAATGTATTGTGTTTTTCTTTAAAAAAAGATGATTTAAAAGAGACGTAACAAAATTTTCTAGAGCATCACGTTATAAAGCAGATATAAAGCCATCAAAATTGACTGCTAACGCTAAAATATAAAAAGGTTACATATATATAGTTTAAAAGATTTTCTCATAACTCATGTTCCTATTGATATCAGCTATTTATCCAGAATCAGATTTGACAGTTTACTTTTTAAAATAAAAAGAAAATGGCAAGATATTACGTCAGCTTGGCTTCATATTAAAATGTATTTATAGAGTACCCAAAAGTAATAGTAGGGGAACTAAAAGTAAGAGGAACCTTTGTAACTTTTAATTGCTAATGTAAATCAACTTGTGCGACACTTCCGTGAGATTCAGTCGCCTAGAGCGGAGATGTTTAAGGATGTTACGAAACGATTACTTACTAGACTCATCCTCTGCTTAGATTTACACAACATTCACATTTAACCTCATATCTTTAAAAGCCTTTTGTAAAAGGTAAAGTTCGCTGTCCAAAAAAAACAAACATACTGGACTCGACAGTTTCACAACACTATGTATAGTTATTATAAACAAAATTACATCCCTTTTTTAGTAAAAAAATAGGTAATAGATACATAAAAATAAATAAATATTTATTGAACGGCATATAGCTACGAATCTGCACTAAATGAATATTATTACGGATATGTTGTTAATAAAGTTTCAAACAAACCTATTGTACATTGACTAAATGTGTTTTGGCATAAGAATAAATATCGAGTTAATTAAATAATCAATAGAGATGACAACTAAATTGTTTTTTCTTGAATTTGAATTGATGTTAAAAAAAATAGTATTAATATTTTTCTATTATCTGGCTGACGGACGTTTTTTTACCAAATCATTCCTATTTTACTACGATATCAACTTAGATAAATATCCGATAACAGTTTCCCTGAAGATCGAAAGCAGGTCTACGAAATGAAACATAGTTATTATACATTGTAAATTAACCTTCGGACTTGAAAGAAAAAATAATTAAAACAAATAAATTATTGATATGACGGGACCGCCTCCAGAATATGCCCTTTTAAAAAAAGAAAAATTCGTCAGAATCTATCCGCCATCTACAAACGCCGTGGAACATATATACAAAGTAATCAAAAACTCAGTAAAAATTTCAAAAGTCCCCTTTTTAAAAGTCGGTTATTTAATATAATTATCAGTTTTATTAAATTTCATTAAGCATTTTGAAAATATCTATATTTTCCGGATACACATGCGTGGTCAGTAGGGCGGCGCCACTTTCCAGACACCTGTCAATGTCAAACGATGAAACAGGTCGTTAATATCGAAGCTGACTGACGGAACAGGCGCAGGCGCAGGCGCAGGCGGTCGGATCAGAAAGCAAAACGGCTTCACTTTCATTCTAAGTTAGGTATTACGTTGTGGGGTCGACGACCTTTCACTGCGGTCAATCGGTTTCGGGAACACGTCAGTGTTACAATTTTTGTGTCCATTTGAGCTCGTTACGATAGCTCCGAATGACGGCTACGTGATTCACAACAAATTAAATTACCTAGTGCCTGTTACTTTTTTTCTATTTTATTATGTTATCTCTCGTTTGAGATATCGTGCTAGAAATTACACACAATTTCCTTCACGTTATTAATTATGACTGAAGGAATTCGTGACATTGCATAAAGTTATTAAAAATGTAAATTTGCTTAAGTCATTTTTTTATTAAACTATGTAAAACAGGGACTAAATTACATAAAACGCTTTTATATTAAACAAATACTGCTGAATATTTAATGACATCAGTATCCGTCAATATTCTCCAAAACTGACATGAAAAGCTTATTGAACGTACTATTGGATCATCTAAAAAAAATTTCCCCTATCTCCCGCTCTGAACGTCTGTTGACTGACAAGAATAACTATCGAAATAAACTTATCATTTCTCAATTTGTAAATATTTAAAGTCCAAATCGAATTCCGGTATAAGATTGTTTATTGTAACCCCGAGCAAAATTCTATAAAACTTTCATCTCTCACCTTTATATAGACATTAAATGAACACCACTCTTTTATAAACTACATAATCGCAAAGGTACAACTCATGTATGAAGTGAACGGCAATAAGTACAAACGAATATAAGTAAACGTGTTATGAAGATGTAACTTACATTGGCGCCGATGCGTTACCAAACTACACGTTCACCAAAAGTTCCGATTGCATAACAATGATAAATTAAAACTTAATAAAAATAATAATCGACTTATGAGGGCAAAGCTTACTTGCATCATCAATACTATAGTATGATCACAGTCTTTTGCAAATGAAAGTATAAAATAATATTGTATCAGTGAATCTAATTATTCAGATCTGTTTTCAATTAAGACGATTATTCATTGTGTTATCGGTACTAGAATATTATAGAATTATTATATATAACATACCCTTAACTTTTCATAATGGTACATATTTGTAAAAAATTGCCGTCGGCTTTCCGCTATCAAAAGACATCAACGTAAAGTTTTTTAAGTAACTATGACAAAAGATCTTTTTATAGCTTCATAGTTATATAGCTTTATACAGTATATTTATATAGCACATAACTGTGACATAAAAACTGCATGTGTTTCTAGAAAGTGTCTGTCATATACTTCCGCGTCATCAATTGACACGGTTTTTGTGTTGGCCATCGTATTATGAAATATACTTAT
Source organism: Diatraea saccharalis (assembly GCA_918026875.4). Taxonomy (NCBI): domain Eukaryota; kingdom Metazoa; phylum Arthropoda; class Insecta; order Lepidoptera; family Crambidae; genus Diatraea; species Diatraea saccharalis. The sequence goes on from OU893338.1 coordinate 28,205,607, forward strand.
TGAAGCAAATGTATTAAATCAATTTCCACATTATGTAAATAAAGTTTATTGATTGATTACGCATGGGAGGTGTCATCACGAATGTTTTTTTATTTAAACCCACCACTAAGAAGCAATCATTTATTCGTCACTAAATATTATCTACTATTTAGTAGTTTTCTACGAAATTAACTCACTCAGATGTTGTCTCAATATCGACACAAAGATGATTTTTGTATTGATTATAAAAAATATGATACGGCAATGTTCATAAACCCATTACTTACCATCGCAAATACGCGAGAAACTTTTTCTGTCTACTCTTTAACACTTTCAAATCTCTATATATATATAAATAAATTGGACTATAGAGACAACACTTTTAGTGTGAAAACGAAAGCTATGGAAGGAGTGTTACCTAAAATTACCAAAAGCCATTATTTGATATAGAAAAACATCTTGAAAATATGCTGCATATATAAAATTTAATTTGACCTTAAACTACGCCTAAAAGTTATCTTGTACATATTTTTACACATTTGTACACACTCTAATTTTATTTAATCCAAACTAGAAAAAAAATGGGTGTGTTTGTCGCTATAACGTTGACTAGTCGCTATAACCACATGTTAGCAGTTGGCATATTCGCTCGTGATAATTGCTGCTACACCTAACAATCAATACTTCCATCGCAGCATTGCATTTCACATCCATGCAAACACGACCACAACGCATTGCCGGCTAAAGAAAACTTGCTATAAACATGAAATGAAATGAAAATATCTTTATTCAAGTAGGCTATTACAAGCACTTTTTCAGGACGTCTTTTAGCTGACAAGAAGAACAAGCGAAAGAAACTTACCAGCTTTTTATCATAAGTAATGATATTTACATAAATCATGTCATTACCAAAATAATATGTATTATCACAATAACTAATACAACTTTCAAAGTCTGTAGGACATAGGTTGAACATATAATTAGTCTTTATAGAACAAAGCGAAGGCTATTAATTCCATGCATTGCGATCCTTAAAATAATCATCATCTTTATAATAGCCTTTACTCATAAGTATATTCTTTACATTAATTTGAAATTTATTTATGAGCAGGTCAATTACATTTTGTGAGTTCCACAAAAGTTCCACAAAAGTTTATTGAACATAGCAATACATTTACCCAGAAATGATCCTCTGGTTTTTTGAAGTCTGAAGCTTGAACGGCAAGTTTATTTTTATTTCTTGTGTTAAGATTATGAACACTACTTTTTTTGTGAAGGAATCGTAATGTTTTCTTGTGTACATAATATTCTCATAGATGTATTGAGAGGCAACAGTCAGAATATTTATTTCTTTTAATATTTCTCTGAGAGATTCCGTAGACCGTAAATTATATATAGCACGGACAGCTCTCTTTTGTAGACTAAAAATATCCTGAATGCTAGCCGCAGAACCCCACAACAATATACCATACGTCATAACACTATGAAAATAACTAAAATATACCAATCTTGCCGTTTCAATATTTGTCAAGAGTCTAATTTTCTTAACAGCAAAAGCTGCAGAACTCAGTCTACTTGACAAGCTGTCAATATGAAGATCCCATTGCAGTCGGGAATCTAGTGTAATACCAAGGAACTTTGTCCATTCTACTAACTCAATTTTTTCACTATATACATTTATAAGTGTACTAACATGCCTCACATTAGGTAATGCAAACTTTATGCATTTCGTTTTATTTGAATTGAGCTTTAAATTATTATTATCAAACCACTGTAGAACATTGTCGAGAGCATTATTTACATCGTCAGAACAATCATTACCCCTCTCAATATTGTCTCGCACAAATTTTTCGTAAAGTGAGGAAAATCATTAATATAAATTAGAAAAAGCAGTGGTCCTAATACCGATCCCTGGGGTACGCCCATAGTAACTGGTGCCCCTGCAGATTTCGCTTCGTTAATTACTACTTTTTGAATTCTAGCACAATAAGTAACAAGCGTTTGCAAACTTCGTGAACCATTTACGTTCTCAACGATTTAACTTTAAAATGTTACTTATTGCATATCAAAGAATATCTCCCTATTGAATTTGATCCAATTCCATCACAAGAAAGAAAGAAACAGAGGAAATTAATTTCTTATATCCAGTCAGTCACTTCGCCCAATTTGTACAATGAGATTTTTTAACATATGCAACGAATTTTATTGCGGTTCTCATCAATATACAGACTATCGCAAGAGAAAGATATGTATTATACAGGACCACGCGGGCAAAGCCGCTAGTGGAAAGCTAGTTAGTAATAAACGAGCGGTGTCTACGAGACTCTGATTCAAAATAAGAGCTCCAGATATGAAGTATCTAAAGCACTCATACTATGGAAAACTAAAACAACGGAGGAAGAATACTGATTTAAACTTTAACTATTCCACTTTGGTGATACTGTACATAATATAGTAATTCGGTTTTTGGAAAAATAAAGCTTTTAGAAAAAAAAAAATCCATCATCCCCTTTTTATTATCGTACAACCAGGGGTACTAGGAAGCGTCACCGCTTTACTGTGGAGATTCCACAAACTCGCACCAAACGATTCACCTCTACATTCATCGTGCGAACTGCGAAGCTGTGGAATTCGCTACCGGACGCGCTGTTCCCGGGCAAATACAATCTGGGACTCTTCAAGTCAAGAGTGAATCGGTTCCTTCTAGGCAAGCACACTCCATCTTAGACCACTGCATTGCTTACCATTAGGTGATCTTTGGTCAAGTGCTTGCCTGTCAAGAATAAAAAAAAAGCAATTTATTACATTAACTCATTTACACACGTCTATGGATTTTAAGGTCGGCTAAATTATATTTATGGAGTAAAAGATACCTAATGAATCTGGGGGCTTGGTGGCACAGTGGCGGAGTATTAGGTAGTTAAGCAAATAATCTTCATCGGATGAGTGCAAAAATTATTTAGAGTCACGAGAGGACTCGTGAAGTCCATCGTGGCACGTTCTCTGTTTGTTGTTCTATCCACATGGAAATGATTTTTTATCTATGAAAAATGGGTTATAGCAGCAACCCTGTAAGCTTAAAGAGTAATCTAAGCCTGTCAGCTTAAGGTACAATAGGGACCTCCATTAAAAACCTCTCGGCATACCCTCTGCAAGGATTTGTACATGGAAACCAGCTATGGGAATATTATTACTAATAATAATGTAGCTATAATAATTGTCCTAATGTTTATGATATTTTAAATTAGAAAAAAGACTAGTATTATAACCATAATGGGCGCTGACATTAAAGTTTCAATGATCAAATTCGGCAATACAGAGATAATTCCAAGGAACGGTGCATTAACCACTAGACAAATATTGAAAGTAAATATTAGGTAATTTATACTTGTGACGGCGTACTGTCAACAACACATTAGATTGGATTTTAAATCTTAAAATGTTGTGAGTTAAGTTGAAAATTTATTTCGAAGAATTTCAATTTTGCAATAAGAACTGTAAACAATGCTATTTATCGTGTGAACTTCACTCAATAATCACACATTTTTACAGCATCATTGTTCATTCAAGTGAAATTATTTACAATTAACTGTATTTCATATCTACTCGTATGTGTTTTAACTTCAATTAAAGTGTAACTTTTAACAAAATTCATATTTATGTAAGTTAATTGTGTTAAGATGACAGATATAATTACGCATAATTCTTAATATTTCGACTGGTTAAAGATTAAACAAGCAGACTTCAGTTTCAGATATACAAACTATAATCTATTAGTGTTCTGTATAAACCATGTCCATGAAACATGTCCAGAAGCTGTCGTTTGCAGTTAAGTACTTATATTCAACTAAAGAGTCTATACGTAAGAAGATATCATCTGAATGTTTGCTACTGCTCTCATTATTTGAAAATCCGTGTACAAAATCAGTATGTCCATTGATTGAGTAAACATAAATATAGTTTTAATTAGTTGGTATATGCCACTCATCAGTTAATTCGTGATAACAACTCAGAAAAACCTGAATGTAAAAAAATTATGTACATATGTCATCAATAATTTTTCATTACGTTATATATCATAGCCTTTATATAAAATACCTAATTTACCTATATTAGTTTACAGTACTTCCTGTGAAATACCAAATTTGAGTAATCCACTTCTGTTCCTTATTAAAAACATAAATCAGTTTTCATAAGCGACTAGTAAACCTCGTGGTTTTGCATCAAATTGTTAGTATAGTACTAAATATCACAAATAATGATAATAAATCTCATTGTCGACAGCTTTTTGTAATAACTAGATGTGGTGCTGTGTGTACATTGACATGAGACCAAAATTACAATACCCTGAATCGACTAGTAACCAATAAATAGGTAGGTAATATAACAGAAATATTTGACGATTACAATTCCATTTTGAGGACCCCCGTAGCCGAATTTCTCGCATACCGATTTCAAATCTCTGAGGCGACGGGTTCGATTACCAGTACGATTAATGTAGAACATATAATTCTTAATATTGTCTCGGGTCTGGGTGTTGTGATACCTACGTTAAATACAACTTAATCTCCTCAATGACGCTATACCTGGCTTGAAACAGTAAAGTATATTAGTTTCCAAATGTTGAATGAATCTTACCTTTATGTTACGTATGCTCGTCATCCTTTTGTAATTTCACGGGCGAAAGTCACTTAGCACCTACACTCTTCTATCACCACACACTAAACACAAGAACCTAAGTGCGAAAGGGACGGCTTTTGAATTCACACTTTTATTACTACAGTCATTCGTTCTCAAAAAAGTTCGTTTGGATTATCGATAATTTAAAAAGGCGCTAAATTTAAAACGTCAAATTCAAAATTCGAACGTCATGGAACTGATTTGGCGCGCGAGTTGCGCGTGCTGTGTTCGCGTAGCCGCTGTCACTCTCACCAGACGGCGGCTGTTGACTTTTCTTTTTAACTTACGATCCCCCCTTCTTAGCGATTGTGCATAATCGCATAACATCGAGTGTTATCAAAACTGAATTTAGGACAACGAACGTATATTTACAAAATAAAATAACTTTTTTATCACTGAAAATACTAATTGGGTTCAACATCATCTTCTGTTGGCACTGCTGAGGCACTAGCCTTATTTCTGGATGGACTCAAATAATGAGAACGGTCCCATTACCCACCGTGCAAGATCGTACCAGCTGCAGATACAAACTTCCTGAAGCACATTTTCAAACAATTTTTTTGTGGATTGGACATTAAAAAACTTCCTTCTTAGTTTTCTTGTAGTTGTGTTTTGCCAACAAATTATTTATCTATAAAATATAAAGACCTCAAATAGAACATCAACACCATTTTTATATTAAAAAATATTAATATTAGTTATGGTTCTTAATAAATATATTCCACAATTTAGGCGCAATTTTATATAGCTTATTCTTTTATTTGTATTTGGTAAATTAATTCAGGAGAACCCTTTAACCATGTGCAATTCATTCTGAATTGTAATCTTGCTAAATTGGCTAACGTTAATATAAACTTAATTTTATAACAGTCAGTTTATTTACATACAATAAGTATCGATTAGTGATCGATAAGTTTATTTTCACTTAATTTGAAATGCGTTAATAAATAAAAATTAAGTTTTATAATTATCTAAGCTGCAGAAAACTATGACGAAATGATATCGAATCTTCCTTTAGGTAACATTTAGTGTATGACTCCCCGACACACTATATCATTATTACGTTACGCACCGGTCCATGATGTAACATTGTGTCCTGCTCGACATCCGACTGACATCGAGTTTCGTTGCACCGGTAACATAAAATTGTAACGGATCGAGGAAACTGTCTGAGGTACTGAAAAAAGTTTAAATGACAATATTATAAGTGATTTTTTTTTTTATATTCTTAAAGCTTATCTCCTTTCTTTGATAAATACTTATTGGTTATTTAATTCATAGCTTAACATATCCTCATTTGATCGTTACTCATTCGATTATAGGTAAATAACTTTTCGTCATATTATGACGTGAGTTTCCGATATTATTATAAAAATTAATATTATAAATAAAGTTAGCTATTTATTTAATGTTGTATCCGATTTTGATGACTATAAAAAAGAGGTAAAAATTAAAATGACTAGAAAATATAAATTAGAAGACATGCTTACGGTGACTTAAGATGACAAATACAGAAGTAATTTATTTTATGAAAAAAACATGAATTATGTAAAAAGTTATGAATTAAATATCCTTTCTTAGGAACATGGCGCTTTCCGTGGACTTCTGGAACCACTGCCTTAAAGAATATTATATATAATTCTCTCCAGAAGGCAGTGGTTCATATCCTCGGTTAACTACCAAGAGGCCTCTGACCAATCGGCTGGATTAATGCACTACGCCCGGGGGCAGGTTCCTTCAAACATTCAAAAGGCCAAGCAGAAAGTTCGTCTTCCCATTATGTAAATAGTTCACACTACCTACGCCCCTTAACGTAGTTTAGTTATATCATTATATTTTTCACCTTCTTTGTCGGCACTGATGATTGTGTTGCCGACAAAGGAGGTTATAAACATTTTTAATGTATTTTCTATAAAACATTTTAGATTATATTTATATTATAGTAGTTTATTGGTGAAAATACTCCACTCCTGCGGTACAGACCTTCCCTATGAATAAAATAACATGACGAAAACGTTTTACAACCCGGCACTGATGATGTTGTTGCCGACAAAGGAGGTTAAAAACATTTTTAATGTATTTTCTATAAAACATTTTAGATTATATTTATATTATAGTAGTTTATTGGTGAAAATACTCCACTCCTGCGGTACAGACCTTCCCTATGAATAAAATAACATGACGAAAACGTTTTACAACCCAGCACGCAGTCCCAGTGCGGTTAATAAGTTCAGACAACTGTATATTCAGTCGGAGCCAACCGCTATCACGTGCCTTCCTAGACATGAAGGAGTTCGAGATAACTATTTTTTGCCCACCTATCTTAAGCGTGGCCTTTGCGAACTTTTTTTGTACTCCGCAATCGCAGACCGAACGATCTAACCATTGCTCCATCGAACTCGAGTAAGGTTATTACGTAAAATCAAAGATGATTTAATGATATCTTAACTATCACTTATAGATAATCTTACTTATTTGATGATTCCTAAATAATAGTTTTGTTTCACAACTGCATTGTACGCATGCGCGGAAGTCAGCAAGTTACCAATAAACAGTTTCAATACTTCTGTGCAATAACTGATGTTATCTTTTCAGCAAAATAATATAACTGATCTGATTGCGCTAAAAAATACACAGCAAAAAAAAAATTAAGTAAAATGTTAATATATTGACCAGTTTCATGTGCCCACATTTTATTTTAAATAGATATCGTTATAGCATGAAAATATTAAAAAAACCGACCAAGTGCGAGTCGGACTCGCACACGAAGTGTTCCGTACATTTTATCTATATAAAATAAATCACGTTTGTTGTTTTCTATGGATTTATTCGAAATTTTCGAGTTAAACACAATTGGTCGACTATTACTAATAAGCTTATAAAGCTAACTTGGGTATAATTTTTTTTTTTTTTGAATTTTAGATTAACGACGACACTTGACTCTAACAAAATTAGCTCTTTAAAGCTTAAGCTTAGATAAAGTAAACTGTTTGTGACGTGTTACAAATCTAACGGTTTTCTTAATCTAAAACTGGCCTACCTATCTTACGATAGCCTACATTAAGGGAAAAACGAAAGCAAAATTATCTTCCCCATTTTACATGTAGCGGAGGCACCCTAAAAAAAAAAGACTTTTTCGAAATTTTACTTTACCACTTTGTCGGCATAATTACCATGTATACTCATGCCACATTACAATTTTCTAGTACGTATGAATTTTAAGCTAAACCGCGGTTGGCTGGACAGACACACGAACATGGTGAAACTATAACGGTTCCTTGTTTACTACGGAACCCTAAATATATATGAAATATAATAAAAAAAAACCTTATTTCAAGATTTTTATTTTGATACAAAACTAGCTTTCTGCCAGCGGCTTGCCCGCGTTGTCTTGTAGATATTACAAATAAACCATCCCCTTGAGTCCCTCTATACATATATTGATGAAAACTGCATTAAAATTACTACAAATAACTTGAGACTGTAACTTCATGGTACCCTCATCGTTAAAAACGAAAATTATAAAAAAGCTGAATCAGAAAATATCTAAAGATAAATCATAAGAAGCTCAGAACCCCTGCCTGACTTCATAAGAGGTTTCCTATGGCTCTATCGTGTAACTATGTGTGTCACTCTATGTAGGGTATATCCCAGTTTTGGATACAGTTTTGCCAAAAACTGTATCCAAAACTGGGTAATATCTTTGTCGATGAGTTAGTTAAAACGCCTTGAAGATCCCAATTGTCAAAACCAGGCTATGTATTACCGTTTTGGCGTCGTTCGTTAAACTCTTTCAAAAGTCAAATGAAGCTTTGACCGACCTGTTGGCTTGATAATCTGATCAGTCAATGCTTCAGTTCCGGAATAGACCCGCTGAACCTGCAAACAACCACAGAATTGGGTGGAGGAGCTTGTTAGTGCAGTGGTTACTGCATTTGGACTGCGATACGGTTTTCACAAGAGCTCGTCATTAAATGCGAATTAAAAAAAAATATATACACTAGATGAAAAGTCCCTTATGGTATTTATAGGCTGATGATTATGATGATAATAATAGGATTATTATGATTAATAACAGCATAAACGCTCTAGTATGGCTCAGGTATTTGTAACACGACGCTCGTTTGCCTTTTATTACTCACATTTGGCGTTTATTAGTGGTATATGACGCCAGAGATTCGCGTAATATTTAATGTTGACAATTTATTAAAGAAACAGTGCGTATATAAGGGACAAGTGTGCATCACATTCGATATTATAGCTTAACAGCCGTTCCTTATGGTCTAAAATACAGTTAAGTTTTCCATTTAGATTGCAAAACGGTCTCAGTGTGATGATTTTAGACTACGACACCTTTTGTTTTATAATTTGTGATGTTTTACAACGCAATAAGCACAGTGGCTTAAGTAATTTCTAATTAAGCTTTTTAAATTCATTATAATAGTCAAAAGCATAATTTCCTTATTACTTATTGCACTGTCAGATACGTATTAAAACCATGGTGTGTTATGAAATTAAACTATCAACTTTAAAGATAATACTTTATATTGGGACTATCTATTTGAAACCGAGTTTTTATCTATACTAATAACAAAGCTGAAGAGTTTGTTTGTTTGAACTCTATAATCTCAGGAACTACTGGTGTTGGTTGAAGTATTTTTATTGTTTTGAATAGTCCATTTATCGAGGAAGGCTATGGGCTATATAACATCACGCTATGACTTATAGGAGTGGAGCAGCAATAAAAAATGTTTCAAAAACGAGCAAATATATTACTTTTTGAGAGCTTTCCTTACGTATGCTGCGTAATTGATGAAAATCATTTATTACTAGATTGATCCCCTTTAAAAGTTCTAAAAAATCCTCGACCAGCATATGTTTACCCTATTTCTTTTTTATGAAAATGATAGTGGAATTTCATTTAAGGCATTAAAACGTAACCATAGTACGAGTAACAATCGTTTAAAATTCAATTTGGCGTCGTAATTATATTCCATATAATCCTTTTCCAAATCCATGATTAAATGATTTAAGCTATTTAAGCAGGATTTTAATTTATTCAAAATATGAAATAATGTTTTGAGTAATTCAAATCGGTACAATCGTTGTCGCTAAAAATGCTACATTAGGCTGACGCTACTGATCTCTAGATGTCGCTACTGTTTGTAGTCATTATTTTTTCTGATTTTTATTAAACAAAGTAATTTGCGTTCAATTTTGCGCTTTTTCAATAACATAATTTAAAGGGGAAATACTGGTCACTACATGAAAGTACCTATATCGTATATAGGTACTTTTAAAACGGGATTTTTTTGTGTCGTTTGTAGTCTTTATTTTTTTCCGATTTTTATCAAGCTAAGTAGCTTTAGTTTTCAATTCTGGTATTTTTAAGGTTCCGTAGTCAACAAGGAACCCTTACAGTTTCGCCATTCCTATCTACCTGTCCGTCTGTCCGCGGTTTACCTAAAAAACAATTTGTGTAAAAAAGATGTAACTTAGCACAAGTATACACGGTAATCACGCCGACAAAGTGCTACAAAACAAATCTTGAAAAAACTTTTTTCGAAAAAATTTTAGTTTCTGAAATCAAGTAGGTGATCAAAATTCGTTTATTTAAGTATAAAATATAAAACAATTTACAAAAAATAAAACTATATATTCGAGTTTATCTTGATAGCTCATTTCAATTATGTCACACCGCACAACAAAGCTCTCCAGCTTTAGTTCCCATTTCGTATCTCATAGATAAATACAATACCATAAACACACACCACTATGTATATTTATAGTCACACGAACAATCATGTAAATACCCCGAAGGAAACCTGATTTAATATTATTATAATAAGTTTTTCAATGCAGTTGCTCATAAAGCGCTATTTTTTAAATCCATTGTAAACACCTAAAGTGAGTCTTTCAACACGTGTTAAATAAAATGTACTGAAATCCTTTACTGCACACGTGCTTAAAAGTACTTTTTTATTTTCTTTTTGGCCAAGCACCAAAGAAATAAAAAAAAAATGATGATAATATATCAAACTTTAGAGGCAAAAATATTTCAAGGAGCCTAGAACGAATATTTTCAAATAAAAATGTATGACACGAAAACATGTTCAAATATCACGTTTAATTTTAACAAATTATTTTTACCTTTAATACATACTTAGTTTTATTAACCTATATATTTGTTTTATTTCCTCGCAAAAAGCATTGAAAAATGTTGTAAGAAGCTTGAGTGTAAAAGGTTTTTCGAATTGGTACCAATGATCAATTTGGCCCTTATTCGTAAAACCTTACTTTCCGCACTCGTATCTTAAATAACTATTTCAGTAGTTAAACATTTTCATGGAAAATGTTCCACATATTATGTCACTATTATGATGATGTAACCTTATACTTTATATTACGTTATATTCACGTGTGTGTGTTTTAGCTTCAGTGACGAATTTACGACGCAGAATGAAATCAATAGAAAAATATTTTTATTGTTATTAATTAGGGTTACATTTTAAATATAATATATTTTAAATTATAATGATATATGTACATTCTTATTGCTTTTTATTGAATAATTATTGTTAAGAAATTATTTTAAATTTATACCTGAACCTATTCTACCCTTTTAAACCTTCCGTGGACTTCCACAAATATCTCAAAATAAGTCCGTCCGTTGTCGAATTTTGGTGGGACTAACACTGCTGTAAATTGTAAAGATAGGAGAATTGAAGTCGAATTGTAAATTCTATTCCAAAAAATTGGATACGACCCTTTTGTGTAATCGTGCACTTTCGTTGTAGCAAAAATCTGGTAACAATTTCTTTTTTATTTAATCAATTTTTTTCCTGAATAAAGCTACCGTATTTTTGCTTCTTAGGTAGAGTACGTCATGAGAAGTATACGTCAGTCATCATAATGTTGAGATATTTATTTTCCCTTCCGTGGCTTTAAAGCTTTTTTTATGTAGACAGATTTTTCCTACAACAAATTATGGATTTTTTAGGGAAAATGCTGCCAAACCTTTTTTTTTAAATCTAAATTCTAGTTCTACTTTCTAGTGGCATCAATCAACGAAAAAGTACTACGTATAAAACTTATTGAACGATAGATGAATATATTTTGAAATTCGTACACCCCATAGATAACAAAATATATAACAGCGGATGTTCTTGGTGTTTAATAAATAAAACAGGAAAACAGTTGCAATATATAATATCGTCGACTAGTGAGACGAATGTCATTCATGAGAAGCTGATCGTAGCGTTACCATTAATTGTATTTATTATAATTTAATTTATTTAAAAATTTTCATTTAAAATGTGTAATATAAACACAATAGCAACATCCATTGTTATTGTTGCCATGGTAACTATTTATTAAAATATGTCAATATAAAAAAAAAGTTTTGTTGAAAAAATAACGTGACTTAAATATAGTTTGTTTATTTTATTTCAGTGCAAATTAATCAAGTCGGTTCACGCTGTAACATCACAAGGTACGTCAGTGAATATTTCTTTATCTTAGTGAGCAACTTTATAACAGTATTTTTTTATTTGTAATAAATTAAATGGGTTAAACGCCACGCAAACTGCCAGTTTAGGTTTGTCATTAATTTTTTCCACTTATGATTGCATTTATGAACGGCAATCTGAAAATAAAATTAAGTTTACATATTCGAAATTTAATTACAATTTAGGTATCTTTTTAATAAAATAGTGTTATATGATTCAAGTATGTTCCCAGTCGAGTCTGTGTGTTGTGTTATCTAAGCTGTTTCAGATTTCCCAAATATAAGTGCATCAGATACTTATCTTGGAATTTTAGCAATGTATGTTATGTTATGTAATGTGTGAAGACTCTGTGGACACTAAGCAGAGTCTAGTGACATTAGGACAGAGACAGAGAGTAGTTAACTGATCTCTTAGAATAATATGATTATTCTAAGGTTGTACTGACAGCTAAAATCTGGTCACCAGTATGCGTAATGCGTCATCCGTCGTACCTACCAATTAGAGACTGCTAGCCACCTACCCTATCCGCCTCCACTACTAATATTTAATTAAATGCACTAAAACATAAGGTTTTTTTTTCTGTTATGTGTAGATTTAAATGCAGTTATTAGACCAGAAAGTTGCAAAAATGACAGATTTTGCAACGAGAAACCTGAAACTTATCCCGACATTTTTTTCGAGAATTTATTAATGGATTCGGTAAGTCGAACTTATTAAATTATTTATTTTCATTCTCACATCCAATTCGTTACCGTTACTGAAATGAGAACATGGAAGAGATAAAATTCTGTTTTCTTTTGAGTTGATAATAAAAACTTAAGTTTTTTAATTGATAAATTTAACAATAAAGTTACATATTTACTTAAAAACACTTATGATACAAATTAATCAATGAGCAATTTTTATGGTTCTAATCGAAATAATAAATTCTTGGTTAGGAAAAAATAATTAATAGCGATATCCTTTCAATAAAACTCTAAAACAAGTGAATTGACCTTTTAAATTTTCTTTTCTGAGAATGTGTTATAACTATAGTTACTCTACTGCTTTTTTAATCTTATGTTTGTTACAATATAGTAAAAATTCAGTATCGTTTACATTTTGCAGCAAAACAGACCGCTGAAATCTTTGCACCCCTACAGTGATACACGTCAGCAGTCGTCCAATACTGATGATGGGATGAACTGCGGCACTATTGAAACGGTAAACAATAAAGTATATTCCATGTGATTTTCTAACCTAATAATAATACAACATAATATTATATTTTTTTATATACTCGTATTTTACCTAAACTAAGCAACGTCACATAAATACATCGCTTCAAGAAATAAACTGACACAATGATAATACCAATAATCTCATGAGTATTATTTCTATAACACGTTCAGATTGCTCAAATTCACCAAATAGATTAGCATGATTTTTGGTTTAGATACTTTAACTACCTGATTGAAAATTTTAAAGTCATAAAAGTGTCAATCTGAAAATAATAATATACCAACCAACTTTACAGATTTCTTCACATGATTATAAACTTTAATGTTTTGAGAGTAGGGTTTAAATTCGCCTGAAGAAAATTTAACATATTATGGTAACCTGACGTGCAGCCGTGTGTATGTGCCTTTTTTATTTTAGAAGACTAATAACAATTTGGAATATTCTTGTCCCTAAAAATACGTTATAATGCACTATGATTCTATGCTATCACTGACCGATAAGTGACCGTAATTAAGGTCATCGTCACCGTTGTGTCCAGCACTCTGTTATCCAGTATTGGACCCAGGTTTCTCCTAATTCCCTCTGTGTCTGTCCTTCGGTTTGGGTGGGCACGCGATGACTTGTTGGAAATTGTCTCACTGAACAGATTGTCATAAAGATTATGTTTTATTTTACAGATAATCACTCCTTTCATCGCGAAGGTAAACACAACAGACTATTACGTAATTCAGACGAAACATTTCGAACAGAAACTCCTCCAGACACAATGCGCGTAAGTGATTTATTGCACAATAATATTAATTAGAACTACTTACTGTACATCCTTTTTAATGTTATTTGTGGTGGAAATAAAATTATTATTATCATTCAAAATCACGTTCTTATTTCGAGAACAGTTGCATTTATCTATCATCAATCTGCATTCTACAGTTTCTCCCTATTATTTTATAGGTGAAACAATTTGGGAGCCCTTCGTATGAAAATTGCGCGTACAAAGCAAGTGTGGCATATTTAAAGGCAAAATCGCGGCTAGCGTATGAATACAGCTCAATTGTGACAAAGGCGATCCTTAGTTAGGAGCAGTTTTCGAATGATACCAAGCATTAATTATTTTTGTCTTTTTTTACAGAACAGATGGTGCTCCTTGCTTCGGGAAGCTGACCGCATCCGGCATGACAAGTGTCTGCAAACAAAGCTTCGGAACCGTCAAGCTACTTCTCTACCACCCCATCAGAAAACAGCCTATATACAAAAATTTTCTATATCCTTCATGTTGTAGTTGTGGTTTTAAAACCGATGACAAATATGAAAAAGAAAATTACGACTGAAATTATTTACATCGCACGTCACGGATATACAAAAATATCAAATTCACCTCCTAGATATTTAAACTTAATAAATTTAGGATATCTACCCACCGCGGAAATTTGATATATTGCTGTAACCTGACGTGCAGCCTTGTGTACGAGACAATTTATACGCAATGATTTTTAATAATATCACTAGTGTCTTTTGTATTTAAAGTGATCTATTAGAGATCTGAAAAACCAGTGTCAAACCAAAAATGACGCTGTAAATTTTCGTAGGGTTTGACACTGGTTTTTCATTCAAATTATTGTATGAAATAATTTGCTAATGTAAGTTTCTATGTATATATAAAAAGAAACAATAAATTAAGAACAAAAATCATTGCGTAGAGTAAAAGCATGTCAGGTACACTAAAATAGTCACAATTATTAATATTGTAATTTTTCGTGATATGTAACATTACAATACTATTAATATCGGATAATGAATTAGTATGAATCGATAATTAATTAATATAAATGTTTGTTTAATGCCAATGTGTTTGTGAGGATCTTTATATACATTTTTTTTTATTACGATCTATGGCAGAGTGCCTTTAGTTTGTTATTTTGTGTTCAAATATCGCAGACTCAATAATTTAGTAATACGATCATAATGTCATTATTATTATTATTATAAAATTGCATTTTTGTAAAGTATTTGTTTATATTGTTGACTATAGACCCCTATCCCACACGCGCACTATACGTTCTATCTACATATTTACGTTTAATAACAATCACGCTAGCATTTATACATATATTTATTTAGGTATTTAATCGCATTTCTATATGTGAATGGGCTTCTGAACTGGCAATTTTTTCTTCAATTAGTGTCTACACTATCGACAACTTATTGCCCGGCCATCGCTTTTTTTAACTTAAGGCTGTACTTTAGGTGGGCCATTGGCTATATGTCTGCAATAGTAAGGCTCATGATACAAACTTCTAAACGGGCCACACAAACCGTCAAACATTGAGAAATTTTTAAGGCTTTGCACGGCTGATGAAATCACTCTTACTGTCGCCAAATTCTTTAAAATAAAAGAAAGAATGTCGATTCAACCTTACATACATATATAGACGTATGTCCATATGTCCTGGACGATGTTTATGTTGGGTGCTGGTACGGCCACGTTTAAATTCAGCCACCCATTTTTTTTATGGTCGCATATGAAGGAGCATTTTCTCCCAAAACATCGTTCATCTCCGAAAAAATCTCTCCACCGTTTAATCCTTTTAAATGCAAAAACTTTATCATAGCTCGTAGCTCAATTTTCAGAAAATCCATTTTGCAGAAATCCATTTTGCAGAAAAAACAAAAGAAAGCTTTTTGAAATGTCAATATTTAAAAGAAAAACTACGATCGATTTGAAATTTGGAACACTGGCAGCTAATGAACCAATGAGTAAAATACTAAGGAGATTTTATATCGTTATTATACAAAATATGGGTTGGGCTAGCTATTTATCATCCTCTATACAAAGGGCAGGGTGATAATTATCCTCCCTGATGAGTGGTTGTTGGCGCTGTAAAATAGTACACAGAGTTATTATGTGGTATTATGAATTAAGTTGTATTGCTTAAAACCAAAAATATTTAACTGGTCGATAAACGAGATGGCAGAGTCCTTCAGAATTTTCTTTTTTTTTCTATCTTCTCTGTTTTATGTCCTGTCTAGCGTGCAATAAAGAATATTATTATTATTATTATTTAAAACCGTGTTTAGAATAATATATTCTTATTTAATGTTCCAGTCTATAAATGGTACTTTATTTTACTTGTCGTTAAAATGTTGTATGTTACTTGCAATTTAATCTAAGAGATTAGAAATGGTATTCAACTTAGATCGAATAAAATTATGTATAAATTATGAGAAGAGTTCACTGCATCATGCTCAGGTATACATACGCATATTGACTCAGTAGTTGCGGCTCCCTGCCACTGGTCATGCAAAAGATGCCTAGAGTTCATGTGTGACGCGTAGCGTTACTCTACCACCCGTTTTTTTATCAGTTACGGTGAGGGTTCTTTATAATAATACGCCAGCTCGATGCTTTCAGATATTTATTCTTTATACAATAAGTTTATAACCAAACCGCCATGATACCCGGCTTGTCCCAGAGTGCACACTGTCTCTGTCACAGACTATATATCAGAGCGCACAAAGCTACCTCTTACATCCCTTTTCTTTTCTTAATTAATCAACATAATTATCATGCAAGTAATTAGGTTTTCTTACAGGTCTACCACATCTAGTTTTACGAATTTCACTATCCATATTATCTAAATTGAATGTTACAGTTTTCTTAGGTTTACTACTGCATTTTACTTCTTCATTATTAGCACCTCCAATACAATCATTTTCTATATTAGAGTTTTCAAACTCTGTACAATCTATAACATTATCAGTTTCATCACAATTAACATACTCAAAACTAATGTAAATTATTCTCATTAGTATTATATGATATGTCGCTATCATTATTATAGTCGACATTTACATTATAATTATAATTATTACAATTAACATTTTTATTAATTATATTCCTGTTTACATTCATATTTTTCTCCAATATACATTCTAAATCCTCATCATCATAATCATATGTATTTTTAGACCTAAACTTCTTATACTTTGATCCTCTAAATATACTGTTGTGACGGGTTCGGTGCTTGGGTCAATTAATGAGGCTGATTAGCTTGAGTATAGATTTATTAATTATATAAGGGTAAATAAGAAACTGTAACAAACAAAAATTAAATTTAAAAAACAGTTCGTAAGTTACTTAACTAATACATACAAATTCAAATAAACGAATACATACCCCTTGTCGGGCTTCTAGTTAAACTCTTGGATCGTCCAAAATACAGATTGCAATTTAGTTCATATGTTATATAATTTGTATCACAATATTACATTCTTTATCACAATCAATAAATTATTTTAAAATTATATAATAAAAATTTATACGATTAATACTGTATATTAATTTTCATGTTGTGCATAGAAGAATTTCTTACGAACTGACATCCATAAAGAGTATAATTGATTAGTCAAAATTTTAAATTACGAAAGACGAATAATAAAATGAAATGATGTTGAATTTCAAAAACAAAAAGTTTGCATACTGAAACCTAGGAAAACAAACGATGGCATGACACACCGTTACACTGTATCTATTTCTTATAACTTTCTGACCGTTCTCTAATAGTACTTCATAGGTTCTATCTTCGCCCCCTTTTTTAATAATTTTACCCGGAATTAAGTTTTTCTTATTCCTATCTCTTATAAACACATTTTGTTCATTGTAAAAATTTAATTCTTTCCCCTAATGTTTTCTATCATGAAACATTTTATATTTCTCATTTTTACTTTGCACATACTTTTGTATTTTCCTATATTTATGTCCTTGTTGTTTAATTTCAAATTTATATACCATTTTTTAGTTACTGAATTTACTTTATACACTGTATCAATTTTACATTGTTGCATTTCTCGTTTGTTTACTACTGAACACCTATATGTACAACATGCTGCAAAGTGGTTAAATTTATTACACTTCATACATTGTTTACCATAAGCCGGACACTGTGCATACGCATGAGACTTGTTGCATTTTCTACACGGTCTTGATACACTCATATCTCGTCTAAAGTTCACACCCGGTTTCTCCATTGAAGATCTGTGTTGATTACTAAGCTGTCTGCTACTGCTTGACTGCCACTTAGTCCCTGCTGTTTTAGCTCGACCAGGAGTTCTACTGCGACCCCTCGCTGTCATCTCCCGGCTCGGTGTTCTCGTACGATCATCCCTATTAACTGCTCCGATTTCACTTGAATTATGACTATTATTTAGATTCAGTTGACTTTGTGCTACCTGCGCCGCTTTACATAACGTCACACATTTATTCAAAGTTAAATCTGGTATTCGCAGTTTTTCTCTTATATTGTCATCATTTATTCCTAGTATAATTTGAACTTTAATTAGACTGTCTTTCAATGTTTTTAAAATTACAATCCAAGCTTAGGTGTTTTAAACAAGTAAGATATTCTTCAATTTCCTCATTACATTTTTGTTTTCTCGAAAAAAATAGGTTACGGTTATAAGTTTCGTTGGAAGGTGGACTACAATGTGTTTTTAATCTCAAAAGTACCTCGTTATAATCTATTATTTCATTTTTATCTTCGAAGCTATTATAAATTTGCAAAAAAAAAATCTTTTGAATCACCCTATCTATGAAAAAAAAACAGCATCAAACTCCGTTGCGTAGTTTTAAAGATTTAAGCATAGAAAGCGACTTTGTTTTATACTATGTAGTGATGTAAAATATTTTCCACGTAAAACCGGTTATTATTTCCTGATATATAGATAAAATTCCAAATGTTATCTTTATAATGACCGATATGTGTCTATATCGGTAACATAGTTTAAGGTTACGGTATACATAAGACAACAATGTATAAGTAATGCACTTCTTCCTGTTCCATAAAACGATATAATAATCATCAAGTTCGAGGTACACACTAGGTTATAAAAAATCTATAAAACCAGAAAATAAACATACAAAGTGTTATTTTTTAATACATGCGCAAATATGGAAAAACATATAAACAATACATTATTTTCCTTGAAAGCAACAAACATTACTATTCACATACACAGAGTTAAATTTTTACCTTAATTTGTCCAAATCCTTGTACTCCGTTATGTGGAGTGGTGGCAAGGTGTCGTTTTTTCGAATAAATATTTTTCCATTATCCAGGTGTACTGATAGTTAGATCCAGCAGCGGTCTCCCGGGTCTTTTGTGTAGCATTTTATAAAAAGGAGTTAAATGCCCGTTGATATAAATTCTCCATGTGTTCGAAGCGGTAATGCCTAGATCATTAGAAATGAGTCCTTTCTTTCTACGGATGGCCGATATTATGGTGTCTTTTTTAAGGAGATTTCTTATTATAGTGATAATATTTATGGGCATCTTTGAGTTAGGCCATTTGGAGGGTACACGGTGGATCGATGTTAGAACTTCCTTGTAGGTTTGCATACCCAATGCTTTGCATATGGATAAGAAATACCAAGAAAGGTTTTCTTGTTTGCTTACCTAAAATGCGACTATTTAAAGGTTATACTTACGATCTTTTTGCTGTTGGATGTTAAATTCTCATTCAAGACGTAATAATCGTTGATTGAAAGTGACGATGCTTTTTTTTCAACAGTCTTCAAATTGGAAATTTCCTTCGGGAGAACCTTTGATTGTGCATGTAGATCTTCAAAATTTTTTTATGGAACTCCAGTGATTTCGTTATTTCCACCAACTCCATTTAAATTCTCCTTGTTCCCGAGATGAATTGTAAATTTTTGAAGTTGCTGAATTCACCTTGTAATTTTATTTCCGTCATTTCTGATTTAAGTCTATGTAACATATCATTATTGGATTTTTTGAGGTTTTGTAGAAAGGCCATTATTTCATTCTTGAATAATTTCTTTTTGGACATGATTGGAGTTATATTACGCTTGTGCGACGACGAGACGTTCGCCGAGATTTGCGATCCCGGTAATGTTGGAGTCGGGCGCAATTTATTGGGTGAAAGTTTACACATTATATCAAGTTTTACGTTAATATCACACTCACTATTACAGTTAACAAAAATACGTACAATACTGTACAGTTTCGTCCCGATGTAGTGGCAGTTACGATGGCAATGAAAATCTACAATAAATTACCAAGGGAAATAGTGATCTTGCCAATAAATATATTTAGAGGTAAACTGTATCACTTCCTTTTGGATAAATGTTATTACTACTTAAATGCATATTTAGCAGATAAATTATGATAGGTAACAAATTTCTTTTATTAATCGATAATTTTAGGTTACTCAATAGATTTCCTGTATTGTTGTTTTATTTATATTTTGACATTGCTGATGACATATTTAAACGCGGCTAACCGGGGTTATGTGGGGCTCCCCTGCAGATATGGCCGAGATTGGGGCTAGTCAAAGAGCAAGGGTATACCTACTAAAACCCAGCGATGTCCCTCGCATGGAAGGCGATGCACGGGATCAGCCCGGAGGCCATACACCGCGCGGTTCGCCCCCATTTCAAACCGTCCTGAAAAGGGCGGGTCCCTCTGCGGGTTAGGGGGTGCGTCTCAGAGACATTCGAGACGCTCCCCTTGACAGGGCCGAGGCGTGCAATGTCCGACCAGCGCGCAAACCGGTCAGACTGCCCCTGACGAGAGACTGGAGATGCATAACTGTGCATTTCCAGTCCCTACCCATCCGATTGGAAGGATCCACACAGGCCGCGCTCGAGCAAACCTCCCCTCATGGATCCCTCACCCCGTACGATCGACTGCCATCGGCGTACGGCCCGAGCACAGCCCTGAAAAGGGCGCCATCAGGCCTCATCACGCCGCTTCGCCGCTCCTCTCTACGCGGCCCCAGTAATGATACCGGCCGGTCCGTGCACCCAGAACTAGGGCCACAGAGGAAGTTACCTCATCCACATACGCAGGCCTATCCGACTTCCCATGTACCTCTCACTAGCAGCGACATAGTCGCACCCGGCAGACGTAACCCTTCCAGGAAACCAGTCGACTGCTAGCCGCTCTGGCTGTCCCCCACCCCAAGAGAGACAGATGCGCATCTATCACTTCAGGAAGATCATCAGCCAGTGCCACACGAGTATCATGGGACACGGGAACTGACCGTATGCCACGTGCCCATACATTTGAAGCAGCGCATAGGCAGGGGCTCCAGGCGTTGAACTCTGGCAACCGTCCACCCCACAACCAAACCCACTCTAAGCAGCACATTGACCGCCGCCACCGGATACGAACATGTGCCCCTGTCCTCCTCTAATACCCTTGGTCAGAGGACCAACGGCAAGTCGATCCAAGGGGCATAACCCCCCTTAGTTGAAATCGCCATTCGCACCTCTTCCAAGTAAGCCGCCTCGACCAGGTCCGTTATCCGCAAGTCAATATGTTTAACGGGTCTTGACACATCCAGTTTGCCACCAAATAGTTCCCTCAATTTGAGTGTAAGCTCATCCCCGTCACAAGGGTGGGAGATGCTCAGTTGCGAATCTCTTGCTCTTGACGAGAGGCAGTCTCGTGGGTCAGCGCCCTCGCCGGGCATTGCACGCTCCTTGTCCTGTCTGGGGGTTTAGACTCGAATGCTCCTGAGCCTTTCCCCAACCCGTGGTGGGACCTGCCCTGTAAAAGGGGTGGGCCGAAATAAAAAGTAATAAAAAGTAGTAGCGTCAAAAAAAATTAAAATAAAAACTATTAAAGAGCTACTTTAACAGGCGCGCCAGATTATGTTTGCTTATTATGTTTGATTTATCTATAGGTACGTAGCATGTTCAATTATTCACGTATGTACAAAAAACGAAATAACGATTCACAAAATAAAATATATTTCACCCAAGAAACTGTATATTAAGAAATTTGGTACAAACAGTTGTTAGAATAAAGTTACATGGCATTTTATATTTAAGTTTAAAAAGATAAATAGTACCCAGAAATATGTACAAAAACAAAATATCGTTTTCCAAGAATTTTATTAAAATTAGTAAAATTATTTATATATATATATATATATGCAAAATTAATAGAACAAATTAGTTATCTTGAAATGTGCGAACTGAACGAAAACTTATTGTTAAATTTCACGCGGACGGAGTCGCGATCGCAGCTAGTTTAGTCATAAAAATCACTGTGTCATATGAATAGATTGATTGATATATCTGGGTGACCATATTTCATTTTTGATGAGACGTATTAACAATTTACTTATTTCTTATATAAAAAGACATATTCACCGATTTCTTCGTGAATTATGAACCAATTTTACATAATGTTGTGTATTGGGAAAAAACTAAATTTCCAGAGCATTCATTATATTATTAAGATTTTTAATCATTTTAGTGCTACCTGTACAACAATATATATTATTTTAACTGATAAAAATAATAAAAAAGTAAAGACTTTTTTATTGTGATTCAGTTTCTGTAGAATAGAATAATTTTGTTTTCCTCGGTCTATACATATTATTCATTAATTAATTAGAACATTTATTGATAGTACTCTGAGTAAAACAGTATCATATGTGAAATATTTCAAGTTACGTATTAGGCTGTTACATCATCACAACCATAACGTCACCAATATACCGTAACATACGTGTACATTATCAGGAATATAAACATTCCCATTTCCTGTTTCTGCATCATATAAGTTTGCGTGAAAATCCTATTGTCACATTGCAGAGTTAGAAGTCAGATGTAAAGGTCACATACTGATTAACGTTACAAACTAATTGAGCATTTCATATAAGTGAAAATGAATGGCAACTTTGTCTTAAGTTTCGTGAGTATAATTTTAAGTAAATTATAAAAATAAGGATATATTTTTTAATAATGTTTTAGGCAATTGTTAGATAACTACTTAACGACTTTTATACTTATTTTTAATTAATATTTAGAAACAACTAATTCAATGAAAATATAAATAATGTTATTTCTAGTTACTTTTTGTGGACTAAGTTAATACTATTTATGTAAAAGTTAAAACCATACGTATTATTTCAGTTAACTGTGTTGTCGATGTCAAAAGCCGGGACAGCATCTCCTTTTACAAAACAAGGTAAAAATTTCTAAAATTAATAAAATAAATTTAAATTAATAAAAAAAAATACCAATGAAATATTTGACACAAACAGAATAGCATTGTTATCAGCGCAATCCAAAATTCCTATGGTTATTTACGAAGATTTTCTTTTTCTTTTCATTGTTAAGGATTAAAATTGATGTTGTCCAATTATTCGTATGAATTTATTAACATTAACATATCTATAGAGTTATTAATAGTTTGAACGAATATTGGCCAAAAACGGTTACGGTAACACCATTTTACTTTTTGCCTGCGATTTTTTGAAAAGATAACGTGAATATGTCACAAGTAAGTTAGCGTGCTGATTACAATTTTTTCCTGTTTATGAGACCAATCGATCTTTTGCCATTAATCAAATTTATAAAATTATATAGGTAAAACATCAGATAGATATTGAGAATCTTTTACTCCGGCAACAAGCTAAGTCTTATAAAAATTAATGCTGAACAATTCTTTAAGGACTTTCTTATTATTTCAGATGTTATGCCAGACTCGTGTGCGAATAAGACCTTCTGTTTTGAAAAGAGTAGTAACTACCCTCAGAAATTGATCGACGAAATGCTCGAAAACTTGGTAAGTTAATAAAATTACAGATAGCTTCATTCAGACTTTTTTGTATTCACATCAAATTTCACTTTTGAAGAACACCAACGTTTCACTTTTCATAGTGGTACCACACTGTAAAAAAATTCTAATGGTGACAAAGCGGTTGTGTTGCCCTTATACAAATAAAATTTCTTGATTTTAAATCATGAATTGAATCCATGATCTTATTCAGCTTTTCTTTTGGGCCCTGTTCAACGTCGTTTTGGATTGGATCATAATGACTAAAAGTTGCTCCTTATTTCTGCTGTTCCATTCTGACTCATAATCTATGCGCCTTGATATTTCGACATTCGATGCTATATACTAGGTTCCATCCCATACTATATACTAGGTTCGAAGATTCACACCTAGTATATAGTATGAAAGTACTGAAGAAGACAAATTATCTTAATCTAATTAACAACAGCAGGATCAGGTGAAATTAAGGTCAAATCGATCTCTGCGTCGTAATCTTCCTCAGCCATAATTCAGACAGACACTCTGATAATCTGTAAATACGGGACATCTTCAAAGATCATTTAGGTCCTGTAAAATTATATTTTTAGCCCATTGTACAAGCGTGTGCGCCAACAGTGTCGATAAATATTATAAACTTACCTTGCAGTGTAGATTGGAATCAATTACAACTTACAGAATAATAATGTAAAGAAATTTCAATAACCAGCGTAAGTCACCTTGCAAGCAACTTACAAAGAAAGTGACAATTTGACAATTATTTTCGCACGCGCCCAGATTTTTTTTATATTACCTAGTAGTTAGTAATGCCGAATTAAAGTTTTAAGAAGCAATATCAGACCAAAGACAATTATTTGTGTTTATATATATAGGTACACAGTTGTGTACAGCAGTAAACTGACACTCGAAAAAAGGCGATAAAACTTGTCGATACTCGATTTCCGTGTTTGGTATCTATTATTTACATAGGTACAAATTCGTAAGGTACCTTCGCTCAGTTCGCGGCTTTCTTTAATACGTTCTATATAAAGAGGGAAAACATTATTTCAAACACCAAAATAATAGTGAATGTACATTTAAAGATATAAATTAAAGAGTAAAATGAATGTTTTGATGCATTTTACTGGGGAATAAGTAATGCAAAGACTGACACTAGAACCATCTAGTACTATATTTTATCGAAAAGTTTTTAAACTGCGTGCAAACTGCGAATCAACTTTAATTCTCATGTCTTGTTGTCAGGCGTTGCACTCACATTGTTTTCACTGTTGATAGTAAAAACACCATATATATTTTTTCCAACTAAATTAATATTTTATTGTATATTTTGCAGGATTTACAAATTATTATGGACAATCACATTGAATTATCAGATCGTGATGGTGACGAGAATCCGGACAACGATTGTCAAAGAGATTCCAGAGTAAGTATACTTTACAATTGCACACTTAATAAAATCACATGAGAGTTCAATTAAAGTCGGAGCAATTGATACCGCTTAGCATTCTTTTACCACCTCAAAAACTCCAGAGGAAGCTCAAGATATAATCAACTTCATTACGAGTTTTTTTTTTATAAATTATTGTTAACAATAGGCTTAATAGAACTTATTGTAAACAGAGTCGAGGGTAATTGAATTTGATTTCAAATACCTACTAGGTATGAGCTATTCATTTGGTCTCACGCCCGTCATATTAATTAATAATAATTCCTTTTTTTTATACAAACACCAGTTACATTAATATTTGAGGCCCCGACTTCTAAGCTAGTTTTACCATTATAGAAGCCAGTGTCTCCCCAATGACATTTCATTATTTAGATAGGCACTAAGTACAAACAAGTTGGAATATCATAAGGAATGTAAAAGAAAAGAAAATATGGTTATAAACTTTCGTGCATGCTGTGTGTGTTTTCGTGCATGTCTAATAGTTTATTTAGTATATGTGTGTGAACTTTTATACATTTTCTTATCGCCGAACTTCTTACCGCCTCAGAGTTAAAACAATGACTACTCTATATAATATTTTGGGGTACCTAATAGATATTATTTTTGCCATTTCAATATCATTCTTCTCACATTATCTTAATTTAATTATATTAAATTCAAATTTCCCATTTTACAGTTCGATCCCATTTATGAAATCTTGGATGAGAATGACAACGTACGTTACGTGGTGCAGTCCACGGATAAATATCAACAGAAAATTAGCACAGAAACTTGCAAGTAAGCTCTCTATACATCGTTTATTACACACAATATAAATTCATTTTTTTTTCTGTAAACTTTTCGAATAATTTCCAAACGTCCTTATAATTTTAAATTTAGAATTATTTAACCATTACATTTAGACTTCATATATTCAAACTATCGTTAATATATATTTTTGCTTATTTACCCACTTTAAAAACAACTCATCGAACCTATTAAATTATTAATAGCTAAAATAGCAAGCTAAAATATAATTGCTCACCAATATTTGTAGGAGTGAAACTACAGCGTAATGCTTGCTACTTATATAAAATAGACTTCATAACTATAGATTATATTTTAATTATACTGTTATCGAGTTTAAAGTCTTACCTTTTCATAAAAACTTGCTTAAACCATGTAATTTTTAACATTTTTGTAATTGTTACTATCCAGGAATCCCGGCCCCCTCACCTCCAGCGATTATTACCTACCATACCAATTGAAAGCATTTCATTTAACCTGCTTTGAAAAAAAAATAGAGTATTGGTTCACGGTGCTCTCTCTCGACGGTACTCAAATTGAAACAGTGAAATTAAAGGACGGACTGCCCATCTGTTGCTCTTGTCGAATGAGTAATAAAATACGATGAATCTAAATGTTTTGTCTGTTATCTCGCCATCAAAGTCAATTCGCCGACGAAATGACTTAGATGATTTTAAACAATAGAAAAATAAAACACTTATAAACTGGTATTACACAAGTTTCATTTTTATACGAAAATTCTTCAAAAACACGAGTAGAATAATGCCCTCATCTCACCTCTCCTGAAAGTTGAGACGCCTGTAGCATAGCACTTCTTGAAAAGGGAGAGGTGACCATCCAAAGATTTAAACACTCTTTGTCTGTAACGTGGACTTTCAGATATTGTCCAGACAAAATAGACAATCAATATTGCCGAGTTTAAAAATAAAACCGAAAAGTGAAAAATAATACTTACCTAAATAATACTTTTCACTTTTCGGTTTGAACGGATGAATGTATGTATTTGTGTTAATTACTTTTTCACGCAAAAACTACTGAACGAATTTGAATCAAGTTAGGATAACGAAATTCATAAGCCAGTATTATAATTTACTTCAAATTGAAAAGATGGTTAGGAGCAGATCAAAAATGTCGTTACCTGGATTCTATCGAGACCCGAGTTTGAATGGTTAAACTCTTAGCTTTTCTTAAAACTATTTCAGGATTTTTGGTGCCAAACTTTTCAATATTCGTTTTCAGTACTTTTCAAGCCCAGCCATTTTAGTCATTTTTATCCGACTTTTAACCTATTTTCAAGAAAATTTAAATAGTTTTGCTTGAGTGTTTCAAACCTGCACGTACATAATATTCTTCGTCAAGCTGTAAGAAAAACGGAATGCTCTTGTTTGTTTGTCAGGTGATTTCAACATTTGATGAAAACAGATCTTCCAGATTAGTAACCAGGAAAAGTTAGGTACCTATTGTAGATAAGAAATTATAACTATAAGAATTTTTATCTATACTATTTTACTAATACAGCCACGAACTAGTTGTCGAGCGCAGCGTTGTCACGTCATAAAACTTTCATTAGATAAAACCTTTTATTATCTTTTGAAGTAGGTTTTATTCTATTGAGTTACTATGTTATTACAGCGCTGCGTTCATTCATTGAAAAGTTTAAGACTGTTTTTAAAACAGCCGACTGGCTGACTGACTTGGGGGCAACGCACAACCCAAACAGTTGTTCATTTGACAGGAGTGTACATTATCTTACAAGTAGGTAGAGGCGTTTGTCAAAGTTCTACATTTTTTAACTTATAATGATTAGGTAGAGTAGTTTGACATATATACAAAAATAAGCTTTTCAATTTCAATATTAAAAATTAAGCAAGTGCAAGTCACAGTGCGTCATGAAAATTATTTATTTATATACTCAACAATTTACTTTGGCTTTGCCTTATTAAAGACAGTTAAATTCTAAGTCGCGCTATATAAAAAGAACTAGCTGTTGCCCGCGACTTCGTCCGCGTGGTAAAGTTACTTTGAGCAGCATTCTAACGAATATTTATTTATTCGTTTCATTAGGTACTGATAGGTTCAAACTAATACATTTTCATTCTCCATCATCCCTTTTTTTTATCCGCATGAGGGTTGAATTTATCAAAATCATATTAAAGTGGACGTCGTCATCACAGTACCTACAATCTTTAATTTCAGTTAAATCAGTAAAAAATCTAAGGAGATTTATACAAACTTTCATCCCCTATTTTATCCCTTTAGAATTTATCAAAAACCTTTCTTAGGGGATGCCTAAGTCATAAAAGCTCTTTGCATGCAGAGTCTCAGCTCGATCGGTTTAAAATCAACAAAGATTCATACAAACTTACATCCCCTATTTATCCCCTTGGGGGTAGAATTGATTAAAATACTTTCTTAGCGGATACCTCCATCATAACATCTACCTGCATGACAAACAGTCCAATCTGTCCAATGGTTTGGGCTGCGCGTTGATCTATCAACGTCAGTCAGTCATATATTTAGATATATATTTAGATGGAGATTAACGACAGTTTCGAGAAAAAGTAGGTAGTATTGCAAACATTAATTTCACGCAAAGTCGCGGGCCAAACAAGATCAAATTTAAATCCCTCCTTTGTCCTTACAATGAGAAAAATATGTTGATTAAATATAGATAATTAGGATCTAACTATATCTTCACGCCGTTAATATAATAATTAAATATATATCAATGAAAACTTCATTGATATATATTTGGTTTTGTTACTATGATTTTTATTTTGATTTTGATTTCATGTAATAAGTAGATATTTCAAAATTATTAATATAACAATTTTGAAGAAGCTTTACAATATAATCACCTACTTCATGATTGTTCAGGCCATTACTTATCATAATCTAGTCTAGTAGTAACTATTGCTATAAATATTAAACAATAAAAATAGCTAACAAACATACCTACATCTAATTACAGATCAATAAAGCAAAACCAAGAATGTCCTTTTTCCCTTATAGAAAACCATAGCTCAACAAAAAGAATATGACTGATACCGCAATGAAAATGGTAAATGAACATATCTAATAAATATACATAATCTACATTAGTTGAAATAATAACAACACGAGGAAGATATGGACAGTTACGAGATATCAGGATATTTAAATTTAACAAATGAGACTCGTCAAAATAAGCAGTAAGACCTACTTGAGAAACACGAAATTTTACCCAATTTAAATATACTAGAAATTATGCAAATTTATCCGTAAATCCTCACAACTATAAAACGAGACGATACCTCAATGAATTATCTCGTTACGTAAATACAATAACCACATTCTGAAATGAAACATAATGTTTACAACCAATTAGTCAATAATATTTTTCGTGCCCAATACCTCAAAGAACATTCACCGCGCCGGATCCTACAATGACGTCCGTCTCGTGAGTCACTAACGTATCTGATAGATAGACAGATAGCTATCACATTTAATTTAGTCCAAAATCCAAATACGTATACAGTACCTCGATTGAGTTGAAAATCGATACATCATACGCTTAGGTGACTCGATACTTAAAAAATAAACGACGTTTATTAATGGGTGGATATATTAAGCCACATAATTTGCGTTTAGGTATATTTTTATAATCCCAAAGGGAAAATGGTAAAAGAGTAAATAAATTTCAAACCATTGGTAGAAGATAGTTTTTTTCTGTGGTCAGACGGAATTTAAAGAAATTAGATAGCAGGAGGACATGGATAGGAAATTAATTTTTAACATGGTCGCCAAATGGTGAGCCGGTACGAAGTTTGCTGGGTCTGATTATTGGAAAACCAAAAAAAATATATATAAGGTGTCAACGTGTCACCAAAGACTCGAACATCATTGACAGTGAGAATTAATATTAATTAAAAAAATTGACGAAAATGTACTTTTCAATCATTTGCGAACAATTCATTACAGATACTTTAAAAGGTAAATTAATTGTAGATTATGACAGAATATAAATTGAACTCATTGTTTTATATTTACCTTAAACTTCTATGGGATTTATAATGCACATATTCCTCTTATTATTTTACTTCTTGGGAGTCCTCGTGTAGGATATCCGATTAATATTTCCTCATTGCATCATTGTAGCATATTTTAAAGTGGATACGTCATAGCGACACAAGCTTGTTAGTGAGTATAGGATACTTATTATGCTTTTTGATGAATTTTGCATTCACAATGCTTTCATCATCATCATATCAGCCGCGAGACTCCAACTGCTGGGGATAGGCCTCCCCCAAAGATCTCCAACGTGATCGGTCCTGTGCCTCGCGCATCCACAATACTTCACTGTAAGATATTCTTAATGAAAAATGTTATAAAAATTTCAGAGCCAGGGACAAATTGGATTTTTTAAGCATCAAATTCCGCATGCTACATTTACCCAACTAAATCACCTGTTCAATGGTGCGGCTAGCCATTTAGCTGAATAACACCATTCAATTGTACGCCTAGTTTTCTAGTTAAATAATTATGACATTTGGTTTGTCCAACAAGATGGCTGATCCAAAAGCCGCCAAAACGTTCATTTGGTATTGATATCTATTAAAAAATAACTTCTCTCCTATCACGTGATCTTCAGGACAAATAACTTCGTTGTTTATTATTTCTTGTTGATAATATCTATTACCATTATTAACCATTATGACACTAAACTTCGAATTCGTAATAAACATACTAAAATAACTGCAGTTAAATTGCTTACTCTCAATTTTGATAGATGGCGGTGTGACCGTCTAAATCGCGGTATATCTTGTCTTTCTATAATTGTATTAGTATTAAGAATTTACTCTGAAAGGCTCATTTCGCTCGCAGCTTTCGTTGCGCGCCCCCGTGCGCGTACACGACTCTCTTCTACCCAAACTGTGAGTAGATCTCGTGCCTTCTGCACACCCCGAGCGCAGGCCCTGCTGCTTTTGTTTTTCTCAAAACATTTAAACAATAGGACTTAACTCACTATCAACTTCTTGAGTCGGTGGATACCATACGGTGGCAACTAAGCCGGCTGAGCGATCCCGGTGCGCTCGCTAAGGCCCCTCAGTCTTTAGCAACACCGAAGACCTGATCCCAGTGCACTTGGGCCTTTGTCCAAGGATGAAGGTTTGACGCTAATTCTACTAGGAATAGCCGCATTTTTCCGCGTCCCCCTTCCCCCCTCACTCCGGCGCGGGATTGGTCTTTTGCGCACTCGCCCTATCTCCCTCTAACCTACCAAGGTAGGTGTGACGGAGAGAAGTGCGAGTGAAATACAACTACTCCTCTCTCTCTCTTGCATTTAACGGTTTGCATTGCTGACATGTCCGATTTGCTCAATAAAGAATACTCCCTCGAGGAGCTACAATGAATCCTACCGATAACCTCTTCCAAGCCATCCTCCGCGCGGCGATGTTGAAATCCCAGGCATCGCCGCCCTCCTCAACTTCCGTACTTCCGTCACGGAGTGCGAAAGCACATCCATAAAGAGGACCGCTTCACAGCAATCCCCCCCCCCTTGTTGTCGGACGACGACCTTCTCAGGACGTCCTCCTTTAGAATAGATGAGCAGGCTGAACTCTCGGATTTGATAAGAGACCAGACTAGGAAAGTAACTGAAATTAGGAACGAAATCGAAAAACTAAACAATACAAAAGAAATGGAAGCGAGAAGGGAGAAAGAAATAAGAGAATGTTTAAGTAAAATGGATAAAATAGGAGAAGATGTAGAAACGATAATAAAAGAACAGAGAGAATCAAGAAATCATATAATGGAAAAGCTGGACAAAACTGAAACGAAACTCAACCAAAATAACGATCAGATGATGGAAGAGGGAAAAAAGGAGAAATATATGCCAAACATAATAGCTGAAGAGAGAACTGGAAAAAACGCTGGCATTAAACAACTGCGGACGATTCACTCGGTGGTCGTTGCGTCAACCGACTCCAACAAAACCAGCGAACAGGTGTTAGATGAGGTAAAGGAGTCGGTAGCAAAGGATGATGACTGGTGCGAGGTGGTCCGCATCAAAAAAGTTAAGGACCAAAAAGTAGTCATAGGGTGCGCTAAAAAGGAAGAAATCGAAAAAATAAAGAATAAATTGAGAGATAACAAAAAGCTTAAGGTCGAAAACACAGAAAATAGGAACCCGATGCTCATTATAAAGGATGTGAGAGGTCCGGATAAGAAGCAACAAGTTGAGGAAGCCATGCGAAGGAAGCTGGAAAAAATGGGCAGAAACAAAAACAAGGTACCAATAACGATGGAATTTCTTTACGAAAGACGAGGACGAAATGAGCACACGGCGGGGGTGGTGATGAGGGTAGACCCGCAAACCTGGATAACCATGACGGATGAGGGGACACTACAGATGAGATTTGGTTTCTCCAGAGTAGAGGATCAGTCCCCTCTCATCCAATGCTCAAAGTGCCTAGCATACGGCCATAGCAAGAAATACTGTGGAGCAAAGGACCTGGTTTGTAGCCATTGCGCCGGCAACCACCTTTTCGCCATGTGCTTGGAAAGAGAAGCACCGCCTAAATGTGTAAATTGTAACAAAGACAATAAAAAAGGGAGAAGTATAGCACACAATGCTTTTAGTGCGGGGTGCCCGATAAGGAAAAAAATGGAACAGATGGCGAGAGCAAAAGTAGCCTATTGCTAAGGGCACCCCAAGCAATACAACAATAAAAGTAATACAAGCGAACATGCAGAGATCCAAAAATAACACCGTTGAAATAATAAAAGAAGCCGCAGACAGGGGAGTGAAAATAGTCTTGCTCCAGGAACCGTATACTGGAAACAGGGGTGTGGTAATGGGCCAATCAGGAGTACGAATGTTTCAAGCGGACCTACAAACGGGGAAGGTGGTGAAAGCAGCAATAGCTGTCTTAGATGCCAATATAAAAATCCACCTTCTCCGGCACTTAACTAACCACAACATAACAACGATAGAAATGAAGGTCCCCGAAGGGCCCATAATAGTATCCTCGGTTTACCTGGAGCCGGACGGAGAAATAGATGAACACTTACCGATACTGGAGAAGGTGACCAAATCCTATAGGGACGGTAAAATACTGATAGCCGGAGACTTTAATGCCTGGAGCCAATGGTGGGGGAGTATTAGAACCAACAAAAGAGGAAAGGAATTAACTGGCCTTTTTAACGAATGGGGAATGGAAATAGTAAATAACGGTGACACTCCCACTTTTCATACATGGAGAAATGGCAAAGAATACAAGAGTTGTGTGGATGTGACGACTGTCTCTATCAAGCTATTAGGAAATATAGATGATTGGAAGGTGAACATTGGAATGACGTCCTCGGATCATAGAGCAATTACGTTTGGGATACAATTAAAAGGAAGTATAAAAACGCTAAAATATAAAACAACTAGGAAGTATGATACCAGGAAAACGGATTGGAATGAATTTAAGAATGCAATAAGAATGAAGCTTCATAAAGCAGATTTAACGGTAGAGAGAATAAACAACGCTGACAACGAAGCACAAATGGAAGTCCTGGTGTCTACTTATACAAACATCATAACAGAAACAGCCACAGAGCACACAAAACCGAAGAAGTATCCTAATAAAGTTAAAATTGTTTGGTGGTCCGAGGAGCTTGAAAGACTCAAAAAACATAAAAACAAGATGTACAAAAGAATAAAAAATGCGGCAGAACACCGACGCAAGAGTTTGATCGAGCAGTATGAAGAAGCCAGAAACATCTACACCAAGGCTATGGATGACGCTCGTTTAAAAAGCTGGAGGGAATTTTGCACAAGACAGGAGGGAGAGACGATGTGGGGCGGCATCTACAGAGTCATAGGGAGGACCAGACAAAATGGGGAGGATCTGCCCATGATAAGGAATGGACTGACCCTTACCCCTATTGACTCGGCAGACATGATAGCAGACAGTTTCTACCCGAGGGATACAGAGGAGGGCGAAGAAGTAATACATAAAATAACACGAAGGAAAGCTGAAGAAGTTAATAAGGGAACACAAGATGAAGACCACGACCCTGCATTTGAAGAAGCTGAGCTTCTTCATTCAATAAAATCCTTCCGCCCTAAAAAAGCCCCGGGAGAAGACGGACTCACTGCGGATCTATGTAGTGCGGCTATCATGGCGGATGTGGATGTTGCCCTAGCAATGTACAACAGATGCCTGACCCTGACGTGCTTCCCGAAATGCTGGAAAAGAGCGACGGTTATAGTCCTCAAAAAACCGGGAAAGGAGACCTATACCGTCCCGAAATCGTATAGGCCCATTGGGTTGCTTCCTATATTAGGTAAGATATTGGAAAAGATGATAGTCAGGCGTATTAAATGGCACGTATTACCCCGGCTCAATCAGCGGCAATACGGGTTCATGCCACAGCGCAGCACAGAAGACTCCTTATATGATATGGTACAGCGAATAAAATTATGTCTTAAAAGAAAGGAGATAGTCGCGCTTTTTTCGCTGGACATAGAGGGGGCTTTCGATAATGCGTGGTGGCCAAAAATCAGGACACAACTTGCCGTTAAAAAATGCCCCCTAAATTTGCGGAAGACAGTGGACAGTTACCTGAACGATAGATCAGTGGCGGTGAGATATGCGGGGGAGCAGGTTATCAGAACAACAAATAAGGGCTGCGTACAAGGTTCAATCGCGGGCCCTTTGTTCTGGAACCTCATCCTTGACACTCTCCTCGATGATCTCACCGCATCAAACGTCTATTGTCAGGCCTTCGCAGACGACATTGTGGTCCTTATAAACGGTAAAAAGGTAGGGGAAATTGAACGAGAAGCAAATCAAATGCTGACTAGAGTCGAAAAGTGGGGCAAAGACAACAAATTAAAGTTTGCTCCACATAAAACACAGGTGATAATCATAACAAAAAAGCTAAAGTATGAAACCCCTACCTTTACAATGGGGGGTATTATTTTGAATATAACTAGAGAAGTGAAGATTTTAGGAGTAATAATAGATGATAAGTTAACATTTAACAAACACATTTCTGAAACAGCAAAAAAGGCAATAAACATCTATAGGGGGATAGCGTCGTCTGCGAAGACTACTTGGGGACTGAGCCC
This sequence comes from Diatraea saccharalis, assembly GCA_918026875.4. Classification (NCBI taxonomy): domain Eukaryota; kingdom Metazoa; phylum Arthropoda; class Insecta; order Lepidoptera; family Crambidae; genus Diatraea; species Diatraea saccharalis. The sequence goes on from OU893338.1 coordinate 28,240,917, forward strand.
GGCGGTTTTAAAAACATTATACGTGGCAGTTATAGAACCAATTATATTGTATGCGGCTAGTGTATGGGGGGGAGAAGCAGACAAAAAAACCTGCAAGAAAGTCCTAAACGCAGTCCAACGGGGGTTCGCTCAAAAAATCGCGAAGACATACCGCACAGTGTCTCTTAACTCTGCCTTGTTGATCTCTGGCTTGCTGCCACTGGACCTTAGAATTAAAGAGGCCCTGAGCATATACGAAGCGAAAAGAGGCAAGCCCCAGGAGATATTGTGCGGTAGACGAATAGAACAAAGGGTTTCCTTGTTGGAGTCACCTCACCCCAGTAGCGCGAGTAGTCTGGTATTCCGGTGCCTGGAGAATGTAAAAGAGGATGGCGAACAACAAGATGGCAAGGTGCGCATTTACACGGATGGCTCGAAATTGGAGGGCAAAGTGGGTGCCGCCCTGACCTGCTGGGAGGGGGCGGTTGAAATCGTTGCCCGGAAATTCAAGCTCGAACCTTTCTGCACAGTGTACCAAGCCGAATTATACGCCATCCTCAGGGCGACAGAGGTAATACTAGACAAAAAATGGGAAGAAGTCGCGGTGTTGAGTGACTCGAGGGCGGCACTCCAGTCGCTTCAGAACCCCGACTCGACACATCCGATCGTAAAGGCCATCCAAGGTAATTTGATACAAGTAATGGCCTTTGGCCTAAAAATCCATTTCTACTGGATAAGGGCCCACGTCGGAGTGATCGGAAACGAGCGGGCGGATGAACTAGCTAAGGAGGCTGCCCTAAGACTAAAATGTAAACCACATTATGACGGAGGTCCCATTTCTTACATTAAGAGATACCTACGTAATCTGACAAAGGCTGAATGGGATCTCCGTTATCGAAACGAAGACACCGCGGCGGTAACGAAGGCCTTCTTCCCCAGCGCGGAAAAGGCCTTCAGTAAAATAAGAAAGATAGAAAAGGAAAATATCAACGCGCAGCTACTCACAGGGCACGGGGGCTTTAAAGCGTACCTCCACCGTTTCAAGCGTAGGGACTCTCCTGGATGCTCTTGCGACCCCCAAATTGACCAGAATATACTGCATGTAGTGTTGGACTGTCCCATATATAGTTTAGAAAGACACAACCTGCAGCAGCAGCTAAAAAGGACATTAAATAGGGAAAATCTGGCTCAAATAATGTACGAAGATGAGGACAGAGAAATATTTTTGAAATTTGTTAGACCAATCATAATAAAAACAATCGAATCAAATAAAGATTAAAACTGTATTAGATGTATGCGGGAACGCGTAAAGTATGGGGTATAGATTAAGGTATTTAACTAGTGAATGCAAATGGCTATGTCGTCGGGTGGGACAGTGCAGAGGGGGAGATTTCTACAGGGTAGCATATAATGAAACTAGCAATAATGTAATCAAGTCAGGGTCGCAACAAAATGTATGAATTTAAATAGTAAAGATACTGAATTTGTAATGTAATGTCTTGTCTAAGATGTTAACTAATGAAATGGAAAATGTGAATTAATTGGACTGATCAAATGGATGTTATAATTGTAAATGAAATTATATGAGTTGTTAATAAGATGGAATGGGAAGTTAGACAATTATAATTAAAATATTCCTTATAATTTTGCTCAATGATGTTATGTAATAATGTAAATGTATGTAATGGATTGATATGTAAAGAAATGACTAATTAAAATATTTAATAATGTAATAAAATCAATAGACTAGGTAATTTAATTGTAAGATAATTGTCAAATAAAATATTAATTGATAGCTACTACCCACACATCTCCTGGTATTGGCTCACCAACAAATCTGAACTCTAATAACAAGGAACGTCCTCCGGGAGCACACACTAAACAAGTGATAGAGTGGAGCTGTCGGGGGAAAAATCCAAAAAGATGAGCAAATGTACAGAATAAAATAAACTGGACAAGGGTATAAGCAGTACCCGGGGACACGGGTAGTAACACCTTAGAATAGAATTAAGAAATATGTATGAGAATTTCGCAAACAAAGTCCTGCAAGTTTGTGGGGGTAGTTAGGACGCTCGGCCATAGATTGTAAGGCCGGGCTTAAAAAAAAAAAAAAAAAAAAAAAAATACCGCTGAGAAAACCTCCCTCGGCCCAAACCTTACCAGAGGCAATACCGGCAAGAAAGCCACTCGGGAGAATACTTCTAGTATTACTCCCTCCCTCACCCCGCTGCGGCCGCATAATAAATGCACTCCGTAGCCGGGTAAACACAAACCTCCGCCTCCCGTATTCATACGGGACAAATTAAGGTGGGCAGAGGTCTCGAATCTCTGCACATCCAGCAAGATAAACTACAGCCATGCCAAAAACATGGGTATAGCTATCCGGGTGGAAACACCCACTAGTGTGGACTATAGAGACCTCACTAAACTTCTAACTCACCACAAGGTGGGTACCTACGCTCTCCCAGAGGAGCGTAAAGTTCGTGCGGTTCTGAGAAATGTTCCGTACGAACTCGCCACCGATCTGATCCATAAGGATTTAAATGAACAAGGCTTCCCTGTGGAGTCTGTTCATAAAATGCATAGTAGAGCCGGCAGGCCTTTCCCTCTGGCTCTACTCATCATTCCAAATGTCCCCAATGCTCGTGACATTTTCAAGGCTAAAGGCCTAAGGGTCTGCGGCCTTACCGGGGTTAAAGTAGAACCCCCTCACCGATGTGGTACCCCGGGACAGTTCCACCGATGCCAGCTTTACGGGCATGCGGCGGCCAACTCCAACTGTTCCGCGACTCCGAGGTGCGTATACGAGGGTCAAACTGAAAGTTCTTAGAACTGGCCACTTATAAACAATATAATAAAAAAATAATTCTAAAATTTGAAAATATAACTCTTTGCCAATATTACTGAGTATATATTTCATTCATTTGTCATTTGTTTTACGATTTGGCGGCAAATTGAAAATTGTCTGTGTCACGTCATCATGAATTTAACACGAGAAAATTTTCGTGCAATGATTTTTTATGACTTTCGATGTCATTTAAGTCAACAAGAAAGTTATGATAGACTACGATTGGCCTTTCACGATGAAGCCCCATCTCGTGCGACTGTTTACAACTGGTTTAATGAGTTTAAACGTGGTCGCACTAATCTCACTGATGATTTACGTGAGGGACGGCCTTCTACGGCGACGACTGAAGATAACATCTGTGTTGTGCGGCGTATGATAGAGACTGACAAAAGAGTGACCTATCAACAGATTCGGACAAGCTTAGGCATCGGTATGAGTCAAGTGCACAAAATCCTCCACGAACATTTAGCGGTCAGGAAGCTTTGCGCCCGGTGGATACCTCATAATTTGACTGAGGCTCAAAAACTCCATCGTGTGGATTGGTGTCGTAAAATGATTGAAAGATTTAACGGAGGTGACTCAAATGCTGTGTTCGACATACTAACAGGTGACGAAAGCTGGATTTACTGTTATGATCCTAAAACCAAAAGACAATCTGCTCAGTGGGTGTTTCCTTTCGAGGAGTTGCCAACTAAAGTGAAGAGAGATCGAAGTGCGGGAAAAAAAATGGTGGCCTCGTTCTTTGGAAGGATAGGTCATTTTGCAACAATTGTGTTAGAGGATCAAAAAACAGTTTCTGCAGAATGGTACACTACCAATTGTTTGCCACTTGTCTTGGAAAAAGTTCGAGAGAAACGACCTCGCAGTAGGATCCTCCTTCACCACGACAACGCCTCGTCGCACACCGCCAAGCGAACGATCGACTATTTGGCGACATCAAACGTTGAATTACTGGGTCACCCGCCGTATAGCCCCGACCTCGCGCCTTGTGATTTTTATTTATTTCCAAAAATTAAAGAAAAACTTAAAGGAAAGCGGTTTATGAATGCTGAAGAAGCGGTGGCTGCGTATCGCGATGCCATTGAAGAGACCCCTAAGGACGAGTGGGCAAAGTGCTTTTCCCAGTGGTTCCATCGCATGCAGCGGTGTATTGACGTGAATGGACAATATTTTGAAAAGATATAATAAAACTAATAACTGGCTAATGTAATCAGTTTTTGATTTTCTAAGAACTTTCAGTTTGACCCTCGTAGTGCCTCGAGTCACATCCCACAAAGGAGTGCTCTCGAACTCAAGACACTCTCACCCCTCCGGCCTGTGTACTGTGTGGCCAAATCAGCCACACAGCCAACTATAAAGGTTGCCCACGGGCGCCGAAGCCCAAACCCTCTTCTAAGAAGAAGGGCCCGGCGGTCAACAAAGCACCTAAAAAATATCTGAAAAGCTAAGCTTAAACCACTTTCATTATCGGTGTGTGTGTATCATCCTGCATTGGGTCTTACAGACCATTAACTGACTCCTAGTCGCAAAAAAACAGATTATTTCTTTTTGGTCAGTCCATTATCGATTACAGATCATAATGTGTTTTTGAATATAATTTAAAATTATCTACTACACTGTTTGCTTTTGTCAATCAATTTGAGCTCATTTAATTTGTTTTGTCCGAAATAATACCCAGGGTCTGATGATGGAACTAAAAGTTGGCTATTGGAACTTTTTAATTAAATACAGAAACCCCGTTGAATCCTGCTCGTTTGAAATGTTATCGGCCCAAGATAATTTTCAAAAAAACTTAATAAAGTCAATAAAACTTAATAAATGTCTATCATTTTGACTGTCAACAGACAAGACTATTGTTCTAAATTTGATGATTTTATGTGTAGTGTTTAATTATACCCAATATCGGTGATATTAATAAATCTTTAGATTTTTGTACGTTGGGTATATGTTTTACACTTAGATGTAACGTACTATTTGGATTATTTTATACGGAGTTTTATAAATCTCTCTCTTGTATAAATTAACTAAATATTGCAAAAAGTTAATTTTAAATTAGGTTTTTCCCATAAGTTGGTCAGTCTGGTATAGTTAAGTATAATACTTAATATCTAGAATATCAATAGTATCGCTGAAACTAAAATAAATCATTTACATGAAAAAATCATGATGGAAAATGACCAACTTTATTCTGAAATTGTGATAACAAAACAAACAAATGAAATATGTGTAAAAAATAGTAAGAAATAGTGATATGTGTAAAAACAGGCTAAAAATGGCTGTATTGCCAAAATGTTACATAATTTCATTCCTGTTCTTTTAACATCGAGTTTTACATTCAAGAGAAGAATAATTTCTTTTAAGAAGTGTAAATGACGAAAGAAAGACTCAGAGCTATTTATTTATTTATTTAAAAGAGAGTTTTTAATTTACATTATTTTAAATACTGTTTTATTTTATTTTTGGCTGTGAATTGCCTGAACATTGATGAAAATACGCTATGTAGTAGCGGAAAAGTAACAAGTGCTTCAAAAATTCGTCAGTCCTGTTACGTCCCTGGTAGCTGAGTGGTGTTGACAGTACTCGCCCGATGTTAACCTGATACTGTCATAATAATTCTGAAGAGACCGAAACAGGTAGAAATCTGATGGTTAGGACATATAGCGGATGTATTAACACCTCCCAACCAAACTCTCTTAATTTTTGCTGAGTGGCAAAATATGTATGAGGTCTTGCGTTATCATTATGAAAAATCACACCTCTTCTATTGATCAATTCTGACCGTTTTCTCTCAACTTCTTGCTTTAATCTCATCATTTGTTCACAATAGGGTTAAAAATCGATGGTCCTGCTTGGCTGTAACAACTCATATGAATAATGTCCTTCCAATCTCACCATACACATAGCATCATCTTGTTGCGAGTTAACTCGGGTTTCGCCACAGACTGTGAAGCCTCACCGACCTTTGACCACGCCTTTTTTCACACGTTCTCGTCGTACGTGATCTATTTTTCATCACCAGTTATCAGCAGTAATTTTTTCCGCGGCTTGAGTTGTATTTTTATCTCTTTTGTAATAAAATTTTAAAATGTATCAAATTTGTTCATTAGATTCACTTATTTTTAACACTAAGAAAAATAAATGAAAATCAAAAATTAATATTTACTTCTTTAAAATTTAAACGTTTTAATGATACCGAAACCAGCCAGTTAAAAATGACATATCCAGAAAATTTTTATTACAAGTTTATGCATACTATATACGAAAAGACTTTCTCAAACCTAATATTTTATGCGAGCAGGAAACTGGTACTATATATTTTTTGAGTATACTATATTTTATAGCTTTTTCAGAAAAATACTAATAGAAGATACTGATTGGAATATTGAATTAAATAAAATTCTTACGAATTAATTTGGCATCTAAAGGCCTAGGCCTATTTTTTCGTCAAACGGAAATTCCGAATATTTGAAATCATTCTTACTTCTTTAAACTATAGCCGTAATGATAATCTGTGCATCAGACTCAGTGCCGGGTCCTACCTCCGTTGCTTTATTTCATTAAAACGCTTTTGATCTGCATATTTCTTGCATTGACTTCTGAGTTGATGTCTTGTCATTTTCTCTGCATCTTGGTGCAAAATCTTAATAAAGTATAACGATATTATAGTAAAGCAATAATTTCTTATCGGTATATATTTTAGAAAAATTGTCGCGCAACGGGGAATTAATACATGTAAAAAAACGTTCATCTGTCATAAAAAAAATACGCACATTACGTCAGAACTGGTTATTCTGTAACCCACAGGATAATTGACGTACACGCATATCTCATTGTACTTCTAGGTGAGTCAAATACACGGGATTTCCTTAGAATTTAGAACACTTAAATATATTCTCATTACTTACCTTAAAGACGGGATCGACGCACACTTGCCAAAGAAAACGCCTCTCGAATTGTAAAAAAAACTTCATTACAACAAACAAATTCACGAAACATCTGTTTCAGGTGAAATTTCTTAAAGACGTTAACCGCCTTTTTAGCTATTAAGTAAGAACTGTTTTTTTTTATCTTTGATAAAAAAAAAACTCGTATGTACTTTAGTAAAAACAACATGTGAACTTGCGAATTTTTCAGATATATATAATATTCACAATCAAATAAAAATATTCATAGGTATTTGGTTAAAAAAAGTTAAAGAGAAATTCATTATGGCATATGTGGTTGGATACCAAAAGACTAGTTACTAAAACAGACAAACTTTAAACATAAAATAAAAAATTATACGATCAAGTGAATTACGATGTCATAGACCGAATGAGGTTTAAAAAAAAGAAAATTTACACCTTAACAGAGATTTTACACCTTCTGCTTTTGTGAAAGCTTTTAGTATATGAATAAATTAAATTTAAATAGGAAAATCTTTGATCGCTTAGCCATAACATGGGGCGTTTTTTCGTCGCAATATACGCACATAAGTCAACGGAAACTACAAAAGAAACTGTACACACCACTTGGAAGCTCAGTCTGTGTTGAAGTGACTTACCGTGTGCACGTCTGTAAGAAAACATTAGTGATGCCCATCAAAATGTTTACCGGCCTAGTTCTTATTGTAAGTACCCATTTAATAGTGATTACGCTAAATACCGTCATTAATTCATTAATTAAGAAAACCAGATGAACGAGTTTATACAAAGTTTATATCCATTAATGCAATTTGGACGAGTTTGTTTTGAACCTTTGTTCTTTATCAATAAACACATATTTTCCATAATTAATTAATTTACAATTATAGTAGATTTAAGAATGTTTTTATTGGGGTTATGATAAAGTTATAACACAGATAGGTATACATAGTAAATATTTAGTAGTAACTAAATTTACGACGATAGTAATAATACTATCTGTTGAAATTGATGTCTATGATATAACGCATTAAATAAAGGTACATAATGTTCTTAAATAGACAAGACTGGTTAGTCACAGGCATTTTACTGATTTTATATATTTGCAGCTATAAGTTTTGGCTAAATAGGTTTATATGGGACAAATAATTTTTATTTAAGTGAAAAAATAAATAAATTTAGAAAACTTATTATAATATGCCCTTTGTAAGCACAAAAATTTGGTTTATTTATAAATTTTTGGTTAATTGATAATATTTTCAATGGTGTATTATAGTTTTAGACTATATTTATACATATTATGGATCTATGTAGTGATCGGTAAAACTAAAAACCGGCCTGAACGAGTCATCGGTTTCTCATGAATATTCAATTTAAAAAACTATCACCCAGTTGCAGAAACGCGCATTAAGGTGTAATGATGACATAAAATTATATCATTAAACTAAAAACTAATTAAGTAGGTAGACGTTTGTGCAACTGGGCGTTTTTTTTCTGTTTTTTTGTGGCACAGGGAGGAAAAAGGTAAATTTCCCCTACATTTTCTTTAATAATTTCAAAATTTAAATAATTTTGAAGTTCTATTTGTTATGCCACCCAATATACGTGGCGTAACTTTTTTTATTTTCTAATGTATCTCTCAAAGGAGTCCTCCCCGTTTGAAATTCATGTATTTTTTATTACATGACCGCGTTTCTGTTAAATTTCAATTCATACGGTCCAGTTAGTTCGAAAAAAAAACAGATGCGCCAAACGAACAGACAAACAACCGAGTGATCCTATAGGTTATATATGGGTACAATTTTTCCATTTCGACAACTAATTCTTCCCATTTAACCGCAAACCAAAACTTTCCTTCGTGTCTTTATTAATATTCTGTTTCACTTCTATTAAAATATTTCATTAATAATATTCTGTAATTTTTCATATACATAAATTTTTTGCGCTTTTTTTAGACATATTATGAAAAGAAATCTGGCTAATGCGTAAAGTATTGTAACCAATACCTAACATGCGTTATAAGTGAAATAACACTGAGAGTGCGTTTGTCTAAGTAGATGTTATCGACGGAATTGTGATGTTACCTTGAACTGGATGCATTTTGTTTCGAAATATGATTCAGATATTTTACCTAAATATTAAATAATTACCTGATAGCCACATGCTAATGGAAAATAAAACCTTTGTACCAAGAACCATAAAGAAAAATATTCAAAATTCTTAATTAATTCGAACGGATAAAAATAAATGAATTTATGACTCCATAAAAAGGATTGACAGTGTAAACAAAAACAAATTGTATTACTACTTTCACGATCTGTACACGTGTTAAACTTAAATTACATTTAATAAAATTGCTACCTGAAAATAAAGAAACGATATTTAAAGAAATTTTTTATCCAATCCTCTTCAATATTAATTATAATTTATTTATTTTGACATCACATACTTTTTACTACGTAAGCTTTTTAATAATTTGACATCTATAAATTAGCAGTATTAGAAAACCAAAGAGTTTTTATGCATTACATACTATCTACATTTTAATCAAAGAAATACTTTTTCTTTACATATTATTAAAAGACTTTGTTATGAGAGGGAAAGGGAAAATTGTTATTGTTTAAAAGGTTCGTAAAAGATTTAAAAAAAATGTGGAATTTTCACTAAATTTTTACTAATGCCAGTGGACAAAGCGATACATTAATTTGCAATTCATGTTAATTGTAAATTGTTTGAAGTATAGAACTAACAGTTGTTTTACGCTAAAACAAGAATATATATCTAACTATAAATACACCATTACGACTACGACGCTCTGTTGTGAAAAGAATAAAATAAAAACTTTCTCTAATTATAATAGAAATATAAAATATCAAGATATTATAAGATCCAAATACATATAAAGAAAAGATGAATATCCATACATTTGTACGTTGTGTAAAATCTTAAACTAAAGAAACGACAGTCATTAAATAAATATTATCGGTAATGATACATACCTGACTTATTATCACTAGAACGTTATAATATCACCTGACAATAAGGAATATAATCGATCGGTAAACGTTTAATACTCTTATAAAATTTTAATTTTTTTACTTGATATGTTTCTATCTTCATCTAATAGTTAAAAACTTTTTTATTTTATAAATAAATAGTCCATTCATATTTTACAAATATTAAAGAAGTAACAGCATAATTGTGATTAATGTCTCCAAAAATGCTCCCTACTTTCAAGGCACTCGGTGTTATTAATAAACAAGGTTTACCGTTGGAGTAAATTCACGCTGAGACTGCTTTTATTCAAAATTCATATTAAAAATGACTTCATTACGTTATGAAGTCACTTCACATTGAATACAATAATGGAAATAACTTAAGGTCAGTGCATAGCTGCGCTCACTTGCATACTAATAAGCATCACAACATCTCCCACGTACAATATCGTAACCAAATATTAGAGCAACTTGTATCCTTTTACCAGCTGAGACAAAAAGCATTTTTAAACTATTTACCTGCTTAACCAACAACTAGCACTGAATCCTTCACAATATCAATATGTAATATCCTTTTACATGAAATTTATCTTGACTTGGCTGTACTATAAAAGTTGGTAAAATGTAATTACGATATGTAGGAGATACGATACATAGCCATCGGGCCTGCTTATAAAATAATAATTTTAAGTGCACATCGGACTTAATAAGGAGTCACTTTGCTAATCATAGAAAATAGAAAATCATTCTACGTTAATATTTCTTAACCATGACAATTTTAGTAGTAAAATGGTGTAAGTTTTTCTTATCGAATTAATCACTTAAATTGATCCTTGATCATATTTTATACTTACATTGAAATTTGTAAGAAAATCGCAAATATTTGAGTTTGGCTAAAATCGCTCATAAACAAAAACGCAAAAGACATGCAAATAACTTTTATTTTATTTTAGTAGCATGCTGTGTCATACGCTTACACAGATGCACACACAGAGCCAGACCTATTCACAAAACTGATAAGAATCTAAAATATATCACAACACTATATAAAAAGCTAAATAAGTAATTAATGTTAGATAATCTGTATACTCATGTAAAAGACTTATTGACAAACCTCGCGTTTGTGTCTATTTTTTTGACTGTGATTGAACCAGTGTTTTTTTGTTACTTAACAACAAGTTTTCCATTTTTAAGAGTTATAGAAGAATAATATTTAAGTTCTTATTCAAAACATGCAACGTTTCACAAACTTTATACTATACGTCTAGTCGCTTATGCCATGGTAAGGTATGATATGATGAATCAAATTATTTGAATAAATATATAGCTTTAATATTTTGTAAATAGTTAATCTATATATTGAATATAGTTTACATATTCCCAACAAAATGGCAACCATATCTGGTACATAGAAGATTATATCATTTTGACGGATGATTTTATTGTGATCGCTGTCCGCCTCATTTTAATAAGTTGACGGTCGCATGTGCCCTTGAAATAAACAAGATTAAAGACAAAACGACAACTTAACGTGGTATACGTTCTAAGTGACATTTTCTATACTTTATACTACTTATATCACAAATTATTATTTTATAGATTTCACTGTTGCTCATCTAGTAAACCTTCGGTGTAAAAAGTACCTGTTTGAAGGTAAAAATGAAAAAAATATAAATGGGCCACCCGGATGCTTTAAGCAGTTGAATAAATATTAAAAATCGCTCAACAATTGACGGCAATATCGGTGAACATACAAAAGAATTATATCTCCTAATTTTGAATTTTTAAGTCGGTTAAACTATTAGTCCAACACGACTTCATTGTTTATATTGACTAGGTATAAAAAAAAATCACATAATCTGCACAATATACACTTAGATCGACGTAGATAATCTATTTATTTACAAACTCAATGGATTTAGTAACCAAATGCCGAGAAATACTAGACATGGAAATTATAATTGTATAGCAAGGAAAACAGAGCGGACACGGAGATTAGCATATTCTATAATGCCAATTATGCTTATTAGTTTCATCAGCGCGCAAATGTCCTAAAATACATAATTTTTAATATGAATGTGAATCCATTCGCATCGGTCTTATGAAAATTAGCATAAGCAATCAGTAACGGTGCAGTACAGAGAGTACTCTTATAACACAAAGATTCATTTCTTCAGTGCTAATGGAATTTAACAATTATTAATTATTGCGGTTGTTGATTATTAAATTATAAGCATTTTCTATGAAGGATTGATAGCCTTCGAAGAAATACTACTCTCCATTTTCCCTGACCACTCATCACTTGTACATTGACATAAAAGCGTATAAAAATAAAATAGCAACAGACATCCTAGCTGTTTGTAACCAATATAAATAACAGTTGCTTCTCTCTATGATATAAATGTCACTCATACAAGCATCATTTTATTCGGCCCAAAGTTTACGAGTTGTAATTAAGCAATCCAATCTCCACTCAAGCAGTATATTTTCTTTGGTATACACAAAATCTTATTTAGTATGATGAATAAATGTAATTTTTGATTATGGTAAAATCAAGGAAAAATTTTCGTAATAGGTTAGATATTATAATTGCATTTATATTAAAATGAGCAGTTGTTCAAGGCAGAGTAATATGCAGCATCATTATCATGCAAAATTATAGGGTTTCTTACAAAACCGGATTTGCTTCTGATTCATCCGTTTGTAAATGTAGACAAAGAAACAACACACCGTCGTATAGTACTATCGTATCAGTATGATCATTTCACACATCGAATTTTGCATCTTAACGTGGAATGTCACGGCTTACCTTTTATTTTCAATGTCAGTAAATATTTATTTAACGAAACTAGCACCATTCTGTTAGTGTTCCAATTTTCTGTTAGTGTTTCAATAGTGTTCATTTTTTATCATTCACGTTGTTCATTTTAAGAAAAGAGCACCTACTCGCTTTGTTTTTTTTTTTGTCACATTTTAGTTTTATGACATTTTAAATAATTCTTAATTAATCCTGATTGACAAGTATGAAAGAAAGGGATTCAGCGCAATGTGTATTATTTTGCCGAACCCACTTCATAATCAGCATTCACTGATTTCTTAAACATATTATCATATTACACATAGTCTCTCTTTTCTCTCACAATAATTAAGATCAAAGAAAAAACATATTTTTATTTAAATTACAAGTACCTTAAGATAATATTTATACTATTACTTGCTGTGTGCCTCGACTTCGCACGTGTAAATTATAGCCTATGTGAATGAAAGAATTTTCAAAAATCTGTCCAGTAGTTTCGGAGCCTATTCGAGTCAATAAACAATCAACACTTTCCTCTACATTATTTACTAACTTTCACCAGCGGCTTCGCCCGCGTGGTCCCAAGGGAAATGTTTAGTGGGATAAAAAGTATCCAATTATCTAAGTCAACTAATACCCTATCTGTATACCGAATTTCTTCAAAATCTGTTCAGTACTTTCGGCGTAGTCGACGGACAAAGATCCAAACATCAAAACAAAGAAACTGTCACATTTATAATATTAATAGGATATATATAAAAGCGAAAGGTCAGTCACTCATCACGAAATCTCAGAAACTACAAGTGCTAGGAGTTTCAAATTTTGCAAGCGGGTTCTTTTTAGGACGTAGGTGCTCACTAAAAAGGGATTTTATGAAATTCGACCTCTAAGGGTGTAAATTAGGGCATGAAAGTTTAAAACACAGGCGGAAGGCTCGTATTGGTATAGATTAAAGAATCTATTAAGAAGATACACCGTGGTAGGCAACATGCACCGCATGCTAAGTACCTAAAGCTTTCTGTCGAGAAAGTTCCACTCCACAATCTTTACTTGTCAATTTCTAATGTAAGAGAAATAATATTTCTAGTTATACGACTAGTTTCCACGACGTACTTATTAATACCAACTAGAAAGTTGTTACCAGAACTTGAATTTCAAATAATAAAAGCTTCTGAGAAAGTCTGTATCGAAACTTTGAAATACAGTTGATTCTCTTCTTTTAAGATATTTTAGCTCTTTTCTTTCAGATATTCTTCCTGAACTGATAAACATTAACAAATTTTAGATAATAATTCATTTGAGGCGATCGACATATAAATAAATCTAGCGCCTGCAAATTATCCGAAACATCTCAACAGACAATAAAATTTAATACTACACTTGTTCCTGTATCTCTGTTCCTATTGCTTTATTAAATGTTTGGCGTCACCGAAAATATAAAATATAAAAAATATACCAATCCAAGATGAAATAAGTAACAAAAACTATAAATATGTGTACCAAATCGTTAAACCCTGAAATGCTTTTAGTGATATTAGTGACCAATTACTTTTGTTTTAGTATATGAGGTTTTTTTCGTTTTGTCATTTACATTTACCAAACCCGGAACCTCTGAGCGGGTGACAACTTGTAACTGGCGTACAAAAAAAGAGCCTGAATTAAAGTAATTAGTCATTGGCGGTACGGCGCCGACGTTTCAATTACATCTGTTTTCACACAGTACTTGTTACAAAATACCAAAAATAATACGTCTCAAGTTATTGTCTACATGAAGATTTAGACTTGGAGCCAATAAATAAAAGAGAGCACACAATAGAAACTAAAAATATTTTGTCAGTTAAAATACTTGTAGATAAAATAAATATCTTATACTAATATTCAGATATCGCAACATAAAGCAAATTTTTATGCTAGGTCGTGGGCAACAAAAGTTACAAATACGAGTAAGTAGCACAGGATATTTTATAATTCCACTCATGAGGTTTAACTCTCAGTATAAGGAACCGTTACCGGTATAACATATGTGTGTGGAATCTTAAATATCACATACTAGATTGAAAAATATGAACACTATTTTAACATTTGGCACGCTTATTGCTAAAGAATAAGGAACTCGGAATATCAAAGTCACACTTTCGATTTTGCATTAAAAACGTTTTAAATATCTCAGCATGTGTTCGTACATACACTTTTGGCTGATATCAGGACGTATATTAGTACACTTACTTCTCACATCGATTCTCGATAGAATGCGTAAGATAATAAATATGGATGGATAATTTGTGAAGTGTCCTTAGTCGTAAATATGAAAAATAATTATTCACTATACTCGTATCCAGTACTCGTACTGAGTTCTTGATCTTGACGCGCTGATAAAAAGGTTCATCGCACTCTGATCTTTAAAGAAGGCAGAGATATTTTTGAATATTAGAAAAAGATATTTTTGATATATTTATCGATTGCCAACATGATATTGATCACATTTTTATTTTCAGATAGCTACACAAAGCGTTTATTATACCAATGGCGCACAGATAAAGTCAAAACGTAAGTAAAATTATTATTCCAACGTATCGTCCAAAATCGTCCAACATGCCAATACCCTAACCAACACAATATCGACACATTTCACAACACATCAAAACGATAACAAGATATTGAATCATTATACTCGGCAAATTTGCATTTCCAATACATAGAATTTCAAATTTATCTTATAGAAAAACACATGGAATTCGAACCTATAACCCTTTGATTATATAATAACCTTTGCAATCCGGCTAATGCTCTAACCACTCTGTTTACTCTGCGCAAGGTTAAAATTGGAATCCCATCTCGAGCACCTGAAACTTGTGAATTTCTAAATATGTTTCTATTAGATAAATAATTCAAGTAAACTTATTGAAACCACCTTTGCATCGTCCTATATTTTACTTACTATCCACAGAGAACGATTATTGGTCAAAGTTTTGTTTTATTTCAGTTTCTCGTTATATTACCATTTTTCTGTACCATAACTAAAACTATCATAATTTAATACATAACATCATCCTTTATATGTATTTATGATTTATCCTAAAAGTATGTATTTGTGCATGTAATGGCTATTATAAAACTGGGCAATAAACTTGATAATTATCTCAAACACTAGGTGTTATCTAATCATATTTATTTCTTGCCAGGTCAGAATCACATCCGCATATATTGATTACAGAGCATTTGATTTATTATTGTATTAATCTTCTATCGATAAATTGGTACCGTTATGTAAGCTGGAGATGATATACTTTGTTTAAATACTAACAATAAATTTGTTACTTTTCCTGCCGTTTTCTACTAAGGAGTCCAATTTGTATCCCTCACAGCATCTTGTATTTTTGTATCATTTCACTTTAGTTAATTATTGCAATGTTATTATATACCTACTTATTTATTTAATATGTTTATGGCAGTATATTACCCAAACTGATTTAGTAATATTAATGTCCAATAAAACAATTATCAAAACCAATCAATATTGATGTCATCATTAATATATAAGAATAAACAATGAACTATGATAATGAAGACTTTAATTAAACACATTGAACTAAAAAAATATGGGACTCTTTCAGATAATGACCCCATTATCTTCCCCGGGCCCATTCAAGAAGTACCATTGACTAGGTATGGCGCCGACGAGAACGACATCCCAGAAAAATGCAGGAACAAGAACTACTGCACTATCAAGCCAGTAGACTATCCTCAGGAGAGATTCAACAGCATGATTAAAAGTGTAAGTATTTTTGACCTTAGAAGAAACTGAGACTTTTGTAAGTTTTATAAAAATAATCCGAATTAGGAAAACTCACAACGTGCTATATATTTATCATTATATGTAAGTCCTCAATAATGTAGATATTTATTTTGATATTATTAGATGTTAGAAAACCCGAAAATTATCTATACCTTTAACTTACTATTTTCCCACAACTGTCATCTATTTGAGATAAAGTTTCCCGTAGGTAAAAGAATTTTTAAAATAAATGCAATAGTTTCAGAGCCTATTTAATGCAAACAAAAAAAACAATGAAATTTTTCCTCTATATAATATTAGTATTACATACTCTCCATAATCTCCATAAACCTGTACAATAAATAAATCGGTACAGGCACGCCAACGGCGGAATCCACAAAACGAAGCAAACATTACACCCAACAGAAGCGAAGTGTCGCTGTTAGAATCGGTATTCTCAAAACTGTTTGAGTTATCCCATCAAGTTAGCATCCGTTCCCAATTTGCATGTCAAATCTACATCTCACATATCACACAGATGAATCAAGAGCCAGATTCATCTGACGCCATCAGTCACGGACAAAGTACCCTTCTCCGAATAAATACATTGCCATAATCTATAAACAATCAAATATAATTTTACACTTTATTGTAGACTAGCAATATAACAAAAAAATGTCTTTTCCAGAAATCTTTGCAGCAAGTAAGCTTAGTCCAGTCCGATCTCGATGATAGACAAGGTGATCCCGAGGAAATAGACAACTGCGAAACACTAGTTGAGGTCAGTATATCATTAGACAAAATATTACGATATAAATGTAAAAGTAATAATAATAAATTATATACTTAAGGTAAAAACTGTATTGTACGTATATACGTGTTGTATTTACAAGAACATGATTGTTATAGCTATTACATTTCTAAAGAACAATTTTTTGAAAACATGAATTTCATAAGGACCCTAACATACATGAGTGTTGACGATAAAATGTACAAATATGATATTTATTACTCAAAGATTATCAAATGTTTTTCAAAACACTTATTGTTATTATCCTATACTCGTATGTTTAGGCGTACACTTTTTCTCTCAGCATGGCATTCCACATAGAATGCAATTTTAAAACAAGCATTTGATGAAATCACTGGTATAAATATATTTTTATATTTTAAATACAAAATTGGGATTTTGAGATTACTGTTAAAGTATTATACATATTTAAAGCTATACGGAAACAAGTGTTAAGGTGTAAATATTTTCATTTCAAATCCGTTTAAGCATCGCAAAAATATTGTTTACTGCAAGGATAATACTTAGAGCCACTTGATTTCGCGAAAATATGTATATAATAAAAAAATACAATTAATTAAAAATTTGCTAAGCTTGAATATGTTCAATTGCAACAACATAGGATAAAAAGTATACAACACGTACTATCTTATAAAAAAATAAACGGAGCGTGATTTATCTCATTACACTCTTTTCGTATTTCATGAACATTTAGAAGAACTGTTTATTGAATAAAGTGACATGTTTGTTATGCTGTTGATGTTAATTATTTACAATAATCCTGAGTCTTTAGTGATATGGTGAGTGAGTTTTTCCGTATTCAAGGAAGTTTTATTTTAACACTCATATATGTTAAGTGACACAATTTATAAAATGAATTTGATATTTATTTTGTTATTACAGTATTGTTAATATTCTTATAATTTAGGAAACAACGAACGACTTCTTTCTTTTCAATTATAGGTATAGTATATAAGAACATGGACACAAAATGCTAATTACGCAGCAAAATGGATAATAGTTTACTACTAAACCTGTATATATTTTCTTTGCAGTATGATAAATTGTACAAGGTGAAATCAGACGATGGTCAATGGCGCACAGTTGTCCAGGCACCAGAGAAAAACTATGTTCAGAAAGTGCGATTGGAGACTTGCCAGTAAGTTGTCAATTAGTTATTTTTGCATTTTTGCTATTTATAATGATAAATTCCCCGATAATATAATAAATATACAATTCAAATGTAACAATGGAATCTTATTTCCTTACCAGAGGTGGAGACCAGGAGTGCTTCGAGGGCATTCTTTTGTTGCCAGGCTACAAGACTTACTGCAAACAGCAATACAGCAAATGGTCATTCATGGTGGATACCACCGATGGTTCTGGCAACACCGAGAACATCACCGTAAACCTGCCAACGTGCTGTAGTTGTCACTACAAAAAAGTTTAAAAACGTTTACAACAAACCTGCTCAGACAGAAGTTGATCAATTGGAATTTATATTTTTTCGCATTTATCAGTAAACAAATTTAAAACACTTTAAAAAAATGGCGGTTATAAAGTTTATGCTCAATGCTCAAAAATTATCGACGTACAGGTAAAATATCGGTTATGGAATTTATTAGAGTTAGTCAGGACATTTTATCGATATTAAAAAGAAGTATGAGGAGTAGAATATTATTTATTACATAATATTTTAAAATGAAAGTTGATTCTGTGTTATATAGGTAGTCTGTTGATTGATAAATAATTTTAATTATGTAATGGAATGAGCAAGTATTTAAAAAAATTAAAGAAGCTACAAAAAAATATGTAATTAGATGGCAGCACAAATTCCAGGATCTGAAATGTCAGTTCATGACGTTAGACCAAAAGCGAATAGTATTGTCAATTTTGTTATGGATCCGATAACACACAACTCTATTAATACGAACGAATCTTTGAATAAATTTCTTTTTTATTTGTATAAAGAAAAATGGAACCTTACTTAATGGAAGTGAGCTCTTTATAAAAAAAGAATTAATGAAATATGAATATCAATAGAATTAATGCTATGAAATTATTTAAAGTATCATTTAGCTACGGTATACAATAATATTACCGGGAAATAGTTTTATAAATAAAATACTTATGCCTCAGCAGGTCTAGGCATTTTTCATTATAATATTTAACCAAAGTTCTGAAAACAATAACAACTAGGTTTTTAATAAATTTCGATACTCAATTTACTTTTGTAACGTCAGAAAGAAAATCACTAGTGACACCTACTTTGATTTCTAGAACTTATTTTTATGTTTTGAATACTTTGTCATTGTTTATTTTATTACAAGGTGGAAATGTCACCGTGGTGCTAATAGTTTTGTATTTTTATATTTTTGGTATAAAACGGTATTGTTTTCTTTATATATGTTCTTTTAGACTCATAAAAGTAAAAATAGCCATATTCTAAATATTTTATATATTATACTATCATCGTGGACGTCATCGTCCATATTATAACGAACTTGTATAGTAACATTTTAGACTGAAATTAAATTAATTGTAAATTATTTGTGTTAGTTTTATTTACAACTGGTTTACATAAAAGTGACATACAATAGAATAGAATAGGTTTTTCCAAGATTAATTATCTTTTGGGTCTTATTGGAATTCTAAGTAACCTTTGAGAAATCTAATCTAGTCTAATCAAAAAATCACCAACTATGAATTGATGTTGAACAGAAAAATAAGCTTAAATTGAAGACGAGACATCTATTGATTAGGTTAAAAAGTTAATTAATAATTTCAAATTCCTGTATAGAATTAGTTGCTATCCTCACGCATTCGGATTATTTTAGTTGCATGGTAAAGTTCTGATACATATCTAATAATAGCTAATAGCTAATAATAGCTGATGGTCAACCACTCACGCGCAAAATTTTGTGTGGGGGCTGTTTTATTGAATCGTGGTACAAGAAGAGCGAAGCTAGATTTTACTCATCGTACTGTCTCAGTAAAAATGCTTTCACAGTGTAGATAACAAAGAAAATATGTTTTTATTTTTATCGAGCTAATTAAATGCTCGCTCGTTATGTCAATTTTGTAAAAATATATTTTGTATGCAGATATTGCCCTGTTGTGTGAATAAAATTTATTCATAAAGACAAATCTGATATAAAGCTCGCTATATATACTTATATATCTACTTGCGCAGGACGAAATATCGAGAAAATACATAATTTGTTTTGTTTTAGTTTTTCAAAACAAATTGAATTAATTAATGATTAAAATTATTTTTTCTTACAGTTTGAGCCGCTGTACAGGGTGCGAACGAAATTGGGAGATTGGTATACCGTTGTCCAAGCTCCCGAGAAAAATTATGTACAAAAAGTGAGAACGGAAACTTGCAAGTGAGTGAAGTCGTTCTAACATAGTTATTATTTAGAGAATTAAGCATTAGGTGTAGAGTTCTTTTGTATAAAATTCCACCAGTATAGTTCGGTAACACGTCGCACACACGAAACGAAGAGAAGAATACTGCAATTGCTTGATTTCTTACTGGTTGCTCGCTGTAAATTTGCACACCGACGACATAGCTATTAAATTTTCCCAAATGTTTCTTAATATTCTAAACTGTATTACTAATGTTATTAAATTATAGATTTAAAAAGTTATCTTTCAAATGAAGACTTAAATTATAAGGTCGCAGAAACAGTGTATCCGCTTATTGTACTGTATATATACCAATAACAACAATTATATTTTCGCCGCCAGGGGCAACGATCAACCGTGCTTCACCATCTTCCCACAAAAAGACAGTTATACAACTTTCTGCAAACAAAAGTTCAGTACGTGGGAGTTTGTCGTCGAGGCCAAAGGCGGCACTGGGAAATTTGAAACGGTCAAAATCGATCTGCCTACATGCTGCTCATGTCACTACAAAATAACATTTTAAATATACGACATGCTATGACTTTATTTGTATATAGCTATTACGTTATGCGGTTCAATTTAATATATAATGGTTCAATTTAATATATGTTGGTGAAGTGCAGCGCAAACCACTTTTCAGTACCATAGCGTTTTCGTATTTGTAAACGATGAAACGAGAATTAATTAATTAGGTAACATAACAATAAAAGCCACACCCATTCTCACATATCCGTTTTTCCTTTTCGCTGGCTCTGTAACGCTTTTCGTTAAATTCTGCCGATGTCATGTGGACAAACAGCTTCTTCAGGATAAACTATTCAAGTTTGTGGACGTACTCTTTGCTACACGTCTCTATAAGTATATATCTCCGACTCGTCAAAAAATATTTCAAAAAAATATTGCGATTGAACCTCAACACAAGCCGGGGATTTTTTCAATTAAAATACCTTATGGACATAAAGCTTTAAATATTCAATTGTTTTTTTTTTCATTAATAAAATATCTGTGATATTAGTTTTGCTGTTGAATATAACAAACTGTTTTGTATTATTTTTTTATCTACATACAAACTATTATACTTGATAAATGTTCCATCACAATCCTTTATTAATATTTATCTTGCTAGAAGAATTCTCCAGTCTTAGATTTCCCATCTTGGGATACTTGGGACCGATATACGTTGAAGGCATTTTTCTGTAATATAGCATTTTTCTGTAATATACTTAAAAATAGCTGGAGTAGGTGAGCCTCTTTTTCAGTAAATATAGATACTTTTGCCGAATGATTATATTATTACATACCTACATTAATATTCTGTGATCTCACTTTCAAAAATAATAAATAGAGACAAAATTATTATAATTACCTTTGGTGGTTTTATTGCGTTCTAATTTCTATATTTAATTCTTTGTTTTATTAATGACACTAGTAATAAAGGTGTGTAGTATCACAGTTATAATATTTGACTGAAATTAAATTACATTGTAAAAAGTAACGTTTTTTATTTGAGCTTCTCGATTATACACCTAAACGTAAAAGTAGATTTTACATAGAAAATAAAAAAGTCTAGTGTGACTTTAAGTGTAAACTACCTACTATGAGGTAAACTTCAATAGTTAGTGTTTACAAAACCACTAGTATTTAGTGGGGGTCCAAGATTGGTCCCTTTTTATCCCTTTCTCGTTTTGAGCCAAGCTTCTAACTCTACAAGCTGTATCTTCACAATGTTTACTCCTTGGAAATGGACATAAAGTGAACAATTTATTCACGGTTTATAATTTTTCTAACAAACCATAGTTCTTAGCTGAAAATCTGTGCTGCGCCTGTTCCTGGCTGATTTAGATGCGCCGAACCTAGACCCTTTTCTAACACGAGGTGTTTGTTTATTATCTTATTTTTTAAGTAATTCCAATCTTTGTCGATGTAAACATGTGTAGTTGATAAAATAAACGTATTATCTATCTATTTTGTAGGTCTAAGTGTCTTAGGTGTAGTTACATAATCAGGTATCAAAGTATAAAGGCTATCTTATTGAATCTTTGTATGTTAAACAAAACACGTTAGCTTATCGATTTTATGAGATTAACCAAAACGAGCTTAAAAAAAAAATACGGAGCTATTTGAGAAAAGGCTAGGTTCGACATTGCGAATGTTTACACCGCCCCTATCTTTTCAATGCAATTTGTATATCTTAAATTTAGACACTCTTACTAGAGTAGGGGATTTAAATTAGCAATGATTTAATAGGTATATCGACCATCAATTCGCGTTAACATTATATTGATTTGAGTAGGTAATATGAGTTTGGTCTAGAAACCTGTAAGGGTAATCTTAAGAGGTTTTTAATCTGATACATTTATTGGGCTAGGTTAGAAACCCTGCGTAAAAGTTAACCTTTTGGGTCTATAGTAGCGAAAAAATAACAAGTGCTTGAAAAAAAATTTACAGAGTACTATAAGGTCCTGGATACATTCCGAGGCTGCGAAGTACGGGAAATAATATAACTATTCGATAAGGGCCATTCCACATTAAACTTCTGTATGCCTAATTCCTCTTTTAGTGATATTTTGGAAAAAGCAATTAAACAAAACTACAGCGAAAATACCACTTTGTTGTTTTTTATTGGCAATAGAGGTACTTTGAACAAACATAAATTATTGAAACATATAAACGAATGAAATTCATTAAGTATTGGGAAAGTCGTGATTTTTACGTTGCCGTATTGCAATAGTTTGTCCAATGAAGAAAATAATTTGCGATACAAACTGAATATGACATTGCACACTATATGCAATACTGCAAAGTTTCATGTTATTTACACTAACAAGTATGTTAGAAAATTTTATTTGACTAAAGATAAATATTATCTTTCCAATTATTATAAGAGACAAATAGCTATTTCGCTATCATATTTTTTTTTCTATAACAGCCAATAATTTGGCTAACCAGATTGCTCCTATTGAGCACTCTTCTATTGACATGACTGTCAGTAATAATCCTACTGACATTGCGACAAATTCGTTTTTAAATTAGATACTAAGACAAAAGAGGATTCCTCTTGCTTGCCATTGAATGGTCGAAGTAATAATGGAACCAAGAATGTATCAGTCATCAACCTAGTGCACCAAAATGTTCAAGGAATGTTGAGTAAAGAGTTAGAAGTAGAATTATTAATGAACTGTAACAATATTGATATTTTCTGTATAACGGAACATTGGTTAACAAGTTATAATTGCATTTTTAACTTCAATAATCACCTGGTTGGTAGCGCATTCATTAGGAAAAACGCAATGCGTGGCGGCGCACTAATTTTATTAAATAAAAAGTTTAAATTTAAAGAACGTAGAGATATAGCGAGCCTATCGGTTGAGGAAATAATAGAGATTGCCTGTATAGAGCTGGACCAGCTAATTGTACTGAGCGTAGATAGACCTCCTTCAAATTTAGTTTGTCAATATGATCTTTTTGAAACAGTTATGGATGGAGCTTTAAAAAAGGTATATAGCAAAGGCAAACGATTAGTGATTGGGGGTGATTTTAACGTTGATTTATTAGGAAACTCCAATTCACGTACAAGACTTGTAAATCTATTTATGTCCTATAATCTTGCGCACATGTTTAAGGAGCCTACTAGAGTAATTACTACTTCGTCGACATGTATTGACAACATTTTTACAGATCTGGTACCACTTTCAAAACAGATAATTAAACAACTACCGTCAGATCATTTTGGACAAATAGTTAGCTTTCCACATAAATCTACGTTTGTGTCTAGGAGAGATATTACAGTTGTGTCAAAAAGTATGAGTCGCTTGGAACATTTTAAAAATCAATTAGATAGTAAATTGTATCATTTGAAACAGAATAGTAATCCCAATGATTTGTACAAAGATTTCTTTGATGTTTATTGTACAGAATTCAATAAGATTTTTGTCCCAAAAAATATTAGTATTAGTTATCCTATAACTTTTAGTGTGTGGGCTACACCAGGAATCTACAAAAGTAGAAAAAGGCTCTATGAACTATATGATGAACGTAATTATAAGACAAGTGAGGACTTCAAAGAATATGTACGAAATTACTCTAAATTATTTAAAAAAGTGTGTCGTTTAGCCAAATGTTATTATTTAAATGCAAAAATTAAAAATAGTAAAGATAAAATTAAAATGACGTGGAATATCATAAATAGTGAAACTGGAAGAGAAAAATCCCGGAATATAAATTTTAATTTAAACATTGATAATAAAAAAGTAACATCAGATCTTGAAGTTGCTACAGTATTTAAAAATTTATTTACTAAAATTCCAGTCTTAATAACACAATCTTTGAATTCCTCTTCCACTGTTGCTGAATCTATTTTAAAAGCAAGTTTAAATAATACTAATAGCCAATTTAAGTTTCAACACATTGATTTTAAAGATATAATAAAATCTTTTAATCAGCTAAAGAAAAAAGAAAACCGCTGAGTTATGGGGTAATTCCATTGAAGTTTCTAAATCGGTAATTGAGACAATAGCTCCAATCTTAGCTTATATATTTAATGAATGTACTGGTTGTGGTATTTTTCCTGAGCTCATGAAATATAGTAAAATTATTCCTTTACATAAATCCGGTAGCACATCTGACCCTACTAACTTTAGACCTATATCCGTGCTACCTACGTTTAGTAAGATTTTTGAAAAAATCATGCTGGATCAAATACAAACGTACTTTTACAAGAATAAGCTTATGAATCGACGACAATTTGGTTTTACAAGGGGTCGCTCAACAACCGAAGCCGGTGTCGAGTTAATACAAGAAATTTTTAATGCCTGGGAGGATTCACATGATGCGTTAGGTGTTTTCTGTGATCTTAGGCATTTGATTGTGTTTTTCATGAAACATTGATTAGGAAACTGCATTTTTATGGATTTATAGATAACTCATTGGATTTTATTGTCTCATACTTGACTGACAGAGTATAGAGGGTTGATATCAATGGCAAAAGATTCCCTGGATCGAAAATTAAGATGGGTGTTCCTCAGGGCTCAATACTTGGTCCTTTCTTGTTTTTGATTTACATAAATGACTTGCCTTATTTCGTAAGGGATGATCACGAAATAGTTTTGTTTGCGGATTACACTTCACTTTTGTTTAAAATTAAAAGAGGGTTACCTCTAAATGACGATGTGAACAATTCTATCGCTAAAGTAGTACATTGCTTAAATGTAAATAATCTTCTCCTTAATGAAGGAAAAACAAAATGCTTAAAATTTGTACTACCTAATGTTAAAAAAGTAGATATAAATGTTAACATAAAAGATAAGAACATGGGTCTTGTGGATACCACAGTATTTTTAGGAATAACATTAGATTCTAAACTACAGTGGGGCCCACATATTGATAGATTGTCGAGTAGACTTAGCTCTGCAGCATATGCCGTAATGAAAATACGTAGGTTAACTGACATAGATACTGCCAGATTAGTATACTTCAGTTACTTTCATAGTGTAATGTCGTACGGACTCCTATTGTGGGGAAATGTTGCCGACATACAAACAATTTTTGTGCTTCAGAAAAGAGCAATTCGATCAATTTATAATCTTAGGATTAGGGACTCTTTAAGGGAGAAATTTAAGGAAATAGACATTATGACTCTTGCTTCTCAATACATATACGAGAACTTAATGTACGTTCGTAAAAATATTAGTTAGTTTTCTATAAAAAGTGATGTACACAATTTTAATACAAGAAATAAAAATAAATTAACAGTGCCTGTCACTAGACTGCAAAAAGTTAATAACTCATTCAAGGGTCTTTGTGTGCGCTTCTACAATAAGGTCCCAAGCAAAATCTACTATTAAAAAAATACTTATTAAAAAAGCTTATTATAAGGTATCCGATTATATAACAGATAAGAACGTTTGGACTTGAGACGATCCAGCAACTGGATAGGTCATTACTTCTAAACTCATTATCTTGTTTCCATTATTATTAAATTATTATGTTATCATTATAAGACCATATTTATTTATTTTTCTCTATCTCTGTTTATAATGTATTGATCTGGTAATGACATGGTTTTTGTAAATGTCAACTATTATTAGAGCTGGTGAGTTTCTTGCTCGTTCTTCTTATCAGTCAAAAGACGTCCTGAACGAGTGGTAGGGAAAAAAATGTTGGACGATTCAAAAGTACTTTTAAGAAGTCTATTTGAATAAAGATTATTTTGACTTTGACTTTGACTTTTGGTATATTCTGATAAAAAGGGTATATTTTGAAGATAATAAGACTTATTAATTATAATGATTATGAGAATGCGAGGTGAGCTTGATGATTGAATGCGAGCTGACTTTGTGTTATACATAAGAATTAATTAATATTATCTCGGATTTCATAAAAAATAATTCGATAGAGGTTAAGATTTTTTATCGTTATCGTACAATCAAGCCTTGGATTTCACCGGGTCTTGGAGGTGTGAATGATCCAAATAATGCCATACTGCGGATAACCTAAACAAGATACCGCAATTTTTGTAATAACCTTTTAAAAAAATATTAAACGGAATACGAAAAAACAGAAATCAATAATAATAAAAGTAACCTAAAAAGTATGTGGAAAAAATAAATAGAATTACAAATTTCAAATTTCCTACACCTCCTCCTAAAGAACTTCTTAATTTAGCTCAGGAACCAAAAGAATCAGTTATATTGGTTAGTAAATATTTTGCAGAAATTTGTTCGAAACTTGCTAAAACGATATTGCAAAAACATTGTGGTCAACCCTTACCTCTCAAAAAAAGTAGTGAACTGCCTTCCCAAAGGAATTCCGTGGTACTATTCCAACACAGACTACATGGAGCTTGAATCTATCATTGATAATCTAAAAAATGATTCTGCAGCTGGAATCGACAATATACCGACGTAAGTCATTAAACTTGCTAAGAAAAGTCTTATTCCTCCTCTGAAATATTTTCCCAGATATTTTAAAAAAGACTCTTGTTCATCCCATTTACAACAGTGGGAATAGAAGCTGTGTCCTTAACTATAGACCCATAACTAAATATGTATTAGGTTAATGTATTGTCAGTTTTTTTATAATAATTCTTATTTATCATTATAAGTTAGGTAATAAATATTTTAAAGTAATATGAATTTTTTAAGTTATAGAATGATAATGTTAAAGTTGTTATTTGAATATCTTTTCCTTTATTTAGGAACTATATAAATCCTTGTTCAATCTTAGCTTTATAGTGAGCTAATTTCGAATAGTAATATTAATCCAATGTATGTATAACTTATATTGTCATGTGAAATATTTGTGTATTATTATTGTTTATTTATTATAAAATTTCCAAGTATGTTTGTTAATATTGTTTAATTGTGTCGTGTTACTACTTCATCTGCCGGATTCCCGTAAGAGCATGATGAAGCTGGCAAGTATCGTGATGTCAGCAATGCGGGGGGCCTACTATGAAGCATCTCTGTTTTAGTTTTTATACATGGGCATCGTGAGGGTCGGAGAGCCCATCTGGTTTCATAGGAATTGGGTTTCGTCTTGTTTAATGCTGGACGTCCTTAGGCTTCATATATCAATTTTTTGTCTCATAGGTGTCAATGATTATAAGATATACACATTTTTATAGGCCATATCCGTATTTTGGATTATATATTAACTATAATTGATTATATTGTGATTGAATTTATGTATGGGAATCGGGAATATCAATTATGATTGCTGTTTTAAATAAAGTTTGTGTTTGGGTTTTTACGTCTCCTATATCAAACTTAGGGTTTTGATGATTGTAGACATTTGCGAGACATACGGTTGCTTTTATTGAGGTTTTGGACCTGTAGAGTTTCTGCAATGTGAAGAATTCCGTATGAAGTTTTTGAACAATAGTGTAGTAAATTAAAATTTGATTGCAGGAGCTGGTTTATTAGTAAAATCCACCTCCTCTAAGTTCCTGAAGCAGGTAGGACTTAGGGTTAAGACTTCTGTAAACATTATTTGAGCATCTTCACGCGCTCTAATAATATTTTTATGCAGCCCGGGCATCTAACTTTCGTGCACATAACCATAGGTAGGTTTACTCTCCAAAAGATTTATGGTCAATGTTGGCCGCGAATATTTTGAATTATTACTTTTTCCGCGTTCGAATACACGTGGTTGTGTTTTGCTGGTTGTTAATCTTCCTTTTCTGATCGAGACCCGCATAGAGTCAGTTTCTTAGAATTTAGTTGTAAATGATTTGATGTATTATTTGTATTATTTGCAAATAAAATCGCGAGTTTGAAGAACTATACCAGGATTTCATTGAGCTATTCAGAGCTACTGCTGATCCAACCATTAGAGAACCTTAGTACTTACTGTGATTAAGGTAAATATCTCACACCTTCTGGAATAAAATTTAACAAACCTTACTCAATCCTCATCTGATCCGTCCACGTTTTTCACCTACCATTCCTCAGGAAGATTTTATAGGTTGGTACGTAGGATACAATAAAGTATCTGTTTGTAATCAAATAACCCCTTTTTGCTAAATGCATATCTATGTAGACACGCTACATATACCAAAATAATTGAGAAATATTATGCCAATTAGCACCTGTTAGCTGCGATACGTATGATGCGGGTCAGCTTGTAGGTATGTATATAAATAATCAATCGAGAACGGAGAGCTAAATATCCATTTTATTTCTCTTTATTAACACAATTACTCAATGTAACTAATGCATTATAATAACTGGCAGTACACTTAACTACAGAGTGTTATATTATACAGTTATTATTAAAATCAAAGAACAATATTTTGTCAGATTTATTTTTATTCTATAACCGTGGGACAGCCACGCTTCGGCATGAATGGGCCGGCTCGACCGGAGTGATACCACGGCCTCACAGGAAACCGACGTGAAGCAACGCTTGCGTTGTTTTTCGTCGTGTGAGTGAGGGTACCGGAGGCCTAACCCCTCCCTATTCCCTTCCCTCTACCCCTCAACCCTTCCCTCAAAGGCCGGCAGCATGCTTGGAGCCCCTCTGGTGTTGCAGGTGTCCATGGGCGAAGGTAATCACTTACCATCACGTGATCCGTCTGCTCGTCTGCCCCCTATTCCATAAAAAAAAAAAATAGGACTGTGAATAGCAAAGTGCATACAAGTGGACTATGAATAGCAAAGTGTATGTTCGTTTGTCTTTTGTAATGCCGCAACTGAGCGTCATCGTAATGGCTGTGTAGTATGTCTAGGTAAGCACTCCATCATAGGAAAAATAATTATTTCTATGACTCTAATACCTAACATGGGCACCATGGCACAGTCTATAGTTTTTAAAATTGACATAAACTCGCCGTCAAGATTATCTATACTATAATAAAAACGTAACCGATCGATGTCTGTACATTGAAGATATATGAAAAAAACTGTTATGAGGGACATTTATAGGCGTAATAGAACACAAAACAATGATTTTATATTTTTTGTCTGTTTGTCGGTTTGTCTGTTTGTCTGTGCGTTTGTGCATGATAATTTCAAAAACAGCTGAACCGATTTAAATGCAGTTTTCACTATTATATTGCGGTATTCTTCCGTTAACATTTAGTGTAAGATTTATTTCAATCGGTTCACAAATAAAAAAGTTATGTCAATTTGAAGTGAAGTGTCGCCAAAATTGCTATGAAATATTTACTGTTTTATTTAATTTTCGTCTTTGATATATTGATCATCACCATTAATCTTTCACAGTCAAACTGCAGGGCCTCAGGCCTTTGTTTAATATTTTTTGGTCACCCATCCCGTAAACAACTCTTGCGAAAATTGCGCTTATCCGTAACGCCACCGAGCTATGAATTAATATTGTCTATAAAATGATAATTTGTATGTTGACAAATAAAAAAACGGTTTCCAAAATTTTGACTACACCAAAGTAAATTGACCTCATTTATATATGGCCAATCATATTAAATAGGGTTCAGCTTATAATGTACGCGCGGTATACGATCACGCGAGTAGGAGAACAAGCAAAAAGAGCCTTCGAGTAGAATATGCGTT
Organism: Diatraea saccharalis; assembly: GCA_918026875.4. Taxonomy (NCBI): domain Eukaryota; kingdom Metazoa; phylum Arthropoda; class Insecta; order Lepidoptera; family Crambidae; genus Diatraea; species Diatraea saccharalis. The sequence continues at coordinate 28,271,443 of OU893338.1, forward strand.
CACTATAAATCGAGTAGTTTACAGTGAACGCATATTTTTATCAGATTAGGTTCACGTCGTTTCGGGGCCAGCGGAGGTGATTGGCAGCCGCTCCCGCATTGCACGGTTTCGTCTGTCTAGGAGAGGCACTCGATTTAACCGAGTCTCTCCAATTTTCCATCTGCAATGGGACCACTGGTACAATACTTGAGTGTCCTGGTGACTCGGCCGAGGCTTACCGGTTTTCATTTCCCATGAGAGGGTGTAGCATACGGGTTTTGATGGGTAGGCCTCTGGGGACCCACTGAGCAGCTCACTGTTGGGTCACGTCACACTGTCACGGAGGAGAATCCTACTCATCCCCTGTTGCTTACTAGCACGCGTAGCATGTCGAACTCGAGAACGTTTTGTCTACACTCAAATGTCACTTTTCTCGGGTGCGCCCATACGATATCTCACTCTTGAAACTGCAAACTGACGAGTGTAGACAAAGCGTTTCTCGAGTTTGTCATGCTACCCGTGCAGGTAACAGTGGATGGGACAAGGCGACAACGTTAAAAAGTTAGATTCACGTCAACTGAAGTTAAGAACGTAAAGACAACTCGAGTTATATATATTTTTTTCTCTTATTGCTATTTTTTTTGTTAATACTCTTTTTTTTTAACATACAAATTGCTGTAGATGCCTACTTCAAAGTTGGTATTTTCAGTCTTCGCTGGAAACAATGGTTTATTCATTGGTCACAACACTCATATAATATTACGCGAGGTTGAGGGTTGGTTCAGAGTAGCTTGGTGGCGAAGTAAATAAGCGTCATGGCTTACGATTGTAGTTATTAAGCAACTTTCGCAAAGATCGGTCACAGGATGGGTGACCAAATAATATTATCTCAAGCAACTCTAAGCTTCAGAAGGCACGTTAAGCGATTGGTCCCGGTTGTATTTACAGTCGTTAATATCCTCCAAACAGCATTGGGCCAGCATGGAGGGTCGTGGTCCATCCTCCTTAACTATCCATAAGGAAGGTCTAAGCTCCTGCAGTTGGTGACATAAAAATGCTGATGATGATGAAGATGATGAGGGCCGTTCAAATCTGACGGCAGCTCAGTTAAGCACCTCTCGGAAGTATGTGAAAGTAGACGATTTCCTTCGAGTGTGGAAAGTCGAAATTAAAATATGTTTATATCAATAAATAAAACTCCACGTATCTTCCGTCAGACATGTACCGATCGACTTTTATTGACAATGAAAGAGATCGGACGGAAAGTGCTCGGTTTTCTTTTTCTTTTTTTTCGGTTCTCAACCTTAAGGGCTCGGAACCACCTTCCCATCAACGGAGGAAGGAGGCGGTGAATCCTTCATTGGATACCAACTCAGCCGGCTGTGAGGGTTATGTCAGACTCCTACTGACTAAACACCGCCTTGGACTAATGGTTACATGCCCGGAGGCAACGAACCTTCAACCGGAGCGACCGCCCCCCCTCAAGGGGTGGGGCGGCGGAGACGTCCCTAAACACTTACATGAATAGTGACGTCGAGATGTTAGCCGTTAACCCCGGGGGGCATGGCACATCGGATTGGAATACAGCTGACTCCCTGAAGGGGAACGATCAGCCGGATCGGACGGGGATATGACCCGAAGGATCGACGTGTGGAGGGCAGCATCACATACCACCAGAAGGGAGCTATTTGATACTCTTAACAACTTGTGTGGCCTGCATCCTGAAGGAATGTCAGGTCGAGTGGGCAGAGAGGGTTGACCCGAAGGGTCAGTGATCGGGATGGATTTGGCCCACTGGGTCTCGTGAGGAGGTCCAGGTCGGCCAAAGGATGGGTTGTGGGAGGTTTGGGAAACCTAACATGTTGTTAGTGCTTATGATAAGGCACTTAGTAACGCTTCGTGTTCACACAGCGCCAGAAGACGTTCCCGTGTGGACGAAGCGCGGCGGAGCTTAGCCGCTACGGTGGTGATTTCATCTATGTCGATTCCATACCGGTTGTGAAGCTGGTTTGGGGGCGGAGTGGTTCGCCTTTGGTAAGGCGGGGAAGTTCGCCGCAGTGGGCGGGGGGGGGGGGGGGCTTTAGGCGCTTTGTTGAACACCGGGCCCTTACCCTTCTTCTTAGAAGAGGGTTTGGGCTTCGGCGCTCGTGGGCAACCTTTATAGTTGGCCGTGTGACCGTTTTGGCCACACAGTACACAGGCCGGAGGATGTGACTCGAGGCACTTTACGTACCTCGGAGTCGTGGAACATTTAGCCGCCGCATGCCCGTAAAGCTGGCATCGGTGGCACTGTCCCGGAGTACCGCGTCGGTGAGGGGGTTCTACTTTAACCCCGGAAAGGCCGCAGACCCTAAGGTCTTTAGCCTTAAAAATGTCACGAGCGTTGGGGACATTTGGAATGATGAGTAGAGCCAGAGGGAAAGGCCTGCCGGCTCTACTGTGCATCTTATGAACGGATTCTACAGGGAATCCCTGTTCATTTAGATCCTTATGGATCAGATCGGTGGCGAGCTCGTACGGAACATTTCTCAGAACCGCACGAACTTTGCGCTCCTCTGGGAGAGCGTAGGTATGATAACCCACCTTGTGTTTGGTTAGGACTCTAGTGAGGGCTCTATAGTCCTCACTAGTGGGTGTTTCCACCCGGATAGTTACACCCATGTTTTTGGCATGGGTGTAGTTGATCCTGTTTTATGTGCAGAGAATCGAGACCTCTGCCCACCTTGATTTGTCCCGTATAAATATGGGAGGCGGAGGTTTGGGTTTACCCGGCGGGGCTTTTGAGTGACGTTTTCCGTAGAAGCGTCCGCACTTGCTCTAGGAGAGCGTGGCTTACGACGCTTCTTGCGGCTTCTAACCGTATGAAAGGAGTTAAAGGATTCGTCGGAATCGGACGTCATGAAAAGGTCGTCATCCGACGGTGAGGAGGGGCAGGGGTGAGATCGCTATGAAGTGGTCCTCTTTATGGATGTGCTTTCGCACTCCATGAAGGAGGTTGAGGGTGGCGCAGATGCCTGGGAGTGGGCCATCATTGCGCTGAGGACGGGTTGGAAGAGGTGATCGGGTAGGATACGTTGGAGTTCCTCGAGGGAGAATTCTCTGTTAAGCAGATCGGACATGTCGGCAATGCAAGCCGTTAAATGCGAGAAAGAGAGAGGAGTGGATGTATTTCACTCGCACTTCTCTCCGTCACACCTACCTTGGTAGGTTAGAGGGAGACAGGACGAGTGTGCAAAAGACCAACCCCGCGCCGGAGCGAGGGGGGAAGCGCGACGCGGAAAGATGCGGCTATCCCTAATGGATATAGCGGCAAACCTTCACCCTTGAGACAAGGCCCAAGTGCACTGGGATCGGGTCTTCGGTGTTGCTAAAGCCTAAAGGGCCTTAGCGAGCGCACCGGGATCGCTCAGTTGGCTTAGTTGCCACCGTTAGGTATCCAACAACTCAAGAAATTGAAAGTGAGTCAAGTCCTACTGTTTTAATGTTTTGAAAAAAACAAAAGCAGCAGGGCCTGCGCTCGGGGTGTGCAGAAGGCACGAGGCGTACTCACAGTTTGGGTAGAAGAGAGTCGTGTACGCGCACGGGGGCGCGCAACGAAAGCTGAGAGCGGAATGAGTGCTCGGTCTCGGGAGACACCTGAAAAACGCGAAGCGTATTTAACTGCCCATCGCGAAGCTCATGCGCTATAAAGTTGAATCTGAAACATTTACCGTAAGCATTTACCAATCTTTTGAGCTCTCGGAGAACACATACAACAAATATTTGATCTCAGGAAACTTCTGAATGTCGCATAATGCGTCGCGTCGCACTGCTGATCGTAACATACATGCAGAATGGTATGAGTATGAAATTTCCTTTGATAGAGAAATGCGCTTGGTCTCTGAAAGAGCTAGCAGTTTGCACAATAGAAATCGAGAAAGTAGTGTCGATTATCGCCAAATCGCCTTTATACTCCACAGGCGTACCGCAGATAAGTTTCACAGGGTATAATGAAATAGCTGTTTTCCCGCGACTTTGCTGCAAAATTATAGCTAATGACATCCGCGTCTGATGTAGCTTCCCGTAGGTCGGAATCGCTTTGAAACTATCGGTTCAGTAGTTTTGAAGCAACTTCGATGCAAACAGACAAACAACCAAATATTACCTCTTTATAATATTAGTATAGCTTAGGTATAAGAGGTCCAATGGCGTAGTGGGTTAGCGCATTCGGTTTAAATTGCAGTAAGTAAATACTGCACAACAAGGACCTACATGAATACTTATTTTACATGACTAAGTACAAACGACAAACTCTTGCGAGCAGTGCGATTTCTTCCAGGGAACCTAGCATTACATGGAAAATAGAACAATAAATAGCTGATTGTGCACACAACTAGACAAATAATAATAATTTAAAAAGATCAAAAGCAAAAGAAGGACAGTTTAAAGACACGAATAAAATGCTCAGACACAAGCGACAACCAGAGCGCGAGAAACGAGAACAAAGATAGAAAAATAACATTCGTAAGGACCGTTCACAGGATGGGTGATCAAAACATTATTATCTTGAGTTGAGCACTGCACAACACTAGCACAATGCACGTTAAGCTGTTATTCCTGGCTGCATCAGCAACGTTAACACCCACCGATCCGCATTAAGCCCGCATAGTGGGTTATGGCCCATTGATTTTATTCGATTCGACTCCACTCATGAGAAAAAAGAATTCTACCAGAATACTTCCCACGCAGAAGAAGTCGCGGGCGCAGCTAGTGTTAAAGTAAAAAAGGAAAAACAAGAAGAAACAAAACAAAGAACAACAAAAACAAGGATAATAAATTATAATTCTTTTAGGTAATTATAAATTTTTGTGATATATTTTATTAATAACTTTTTTCACTTTTCATATAAAATGCGTAGAAACTTTTCTACGTCATAATAAAACAAATAGGTACCTATACTTTTAACGAAGAAAGTGAAAATAGTGATGAATTTCCCAAAGTTGAATATAATACAATATTATTATATTTAAAGTGGAAAACATTATCGTCACCATCAGCAGTAGATTAGACGCCCTTTGAGTATAGGTCTCTCCTCCATGGATCTTTGTGACCTTATTTTTTTTAAAGCAGGGGGATGTGACCTTTTTGCTTCAAATCACGGCTCTAGCACCACCAGGACATGCCTCAAGGAATGATAAAACCTGCTGCGGAATACCCTCGCGTGGGGTGATGGATTAGATATCCGGCTCGGATCGACAAACTCAACCCCACACTACGATATTGCGTTACCTGCATTCAGCGGCTTCCCACAATCTTTATCAGATTGTCCTGGTGGAGGGCCCACCCACTGAGCGTCTGAGAAATTTTGGAATAATGTCAATAATTTTAATTATCTTACGAATCTCCTCATTTCTAATTAGCTCACGTTGAGAAGTATCAAACATTGTTAACACATTTGCATACAGTGACATCGAGCTTTGTCATGGAACACATAAATAGCTAACGACTACGTCTCGCTTCCGCAGTTTATCAAAGGTTATGACTCGTCATAATTAAGCATCTAAACTCCGTTACAAAAATTAACCTTAGCGATAATTAGATCTCATGAAAACTTTTGTCAAAACCAACAGACTACATACTTTGTCGCCCGACCGTACAATAAGGATATTTAACATGAGCGTGACTATTAAAATTGTTCCGCATATTGTTGTTTACGGTTGCTATATAAAAAGGCAAGAAAGTTTAGAAAATTAAAAAGAGTTGCAATTTTCATAATGTCGATCCCTATTTTGGTATTATTGGTAAGTATTTGCTCTAAATACACTATTATAGCTAGGCGCTCCCAGGAAACCAAATGTCCGTGTTGGATAGTCACGGTCACGGCCGCATTAGTAATCGACTTGCGATCATCCTGGTTCCTAGGCTTTATTACCAATGCTCAGGGTTTTAGTGGGTACTTAGATTTCCGCCCTTGACCTGCTTATTGACTTTCCACTGAGCAGATCTTTTAATTGGGTAGAGTTTCACACACTCGCCTGGCTAGACGATAATGTAGTGTAGTGATAGTGTAAAATGCGTTTACTCTGGGTAAAAAAGGCAGATGATTGTATTGATTGAATATACTGAACAATTTTTTTAGGATCTTGCTATTTTATATTTTCAGTTCACGGTGCAATGCATCCACTTCTGCATTGCCCATAATGTTGCAGTACGACAAAGTAAGTATACCTACCTATTAGAATAATACGATATTAGGTAATGAAATGCTTTCTTAATATAAAAACGTTAACAGTCTATGCTCGAACTAAGCTCGTCGAGCACTGGTCGGCCGACAGTCTTGGCGTCATTGTATCTGATGTATTTATTTAACTTGAAAAATTGGATTGAATTGAAACTAAAAAACATTATATGCCTGTGTCAAACTGAAAATTCATAGGATATCAAAAACTAGGCAAACAAGTACTCAATAATTTCATGCCCGACCTAAATAAATTGTCGATCGTTTGCTTGGCGGTGAGCGTTGAGGCGTTGTCGTGATGAAGGAGAATCCTACTGCAAGTTCATTTCTACCGAAATGTTTCAAGAAGATTGGAAAGCAATTGTTGATGTTCCACTCTGCAGTAACTGTAATATGATCCTCTATAATAATTGTCGCATGAGCTGTCTTTTCGAAGAATGAAGTCACCAGATTTTTGGCCACAATTTGACCTTGTCTCATTTCAAAAGCAAACACTCTTTTGGTTTAAGTTTCATCACTTGTAAGTATGTCGAACACAGCATCTGAGCCGCGTTTGTTTTGAATCTTTTCACGGCAGCAACCAACACGACGGGGTTTTTGAGCCTCAATCAAATTATGAAGTATCCACCGGGCACAAAGATTCGTGACCTTGACTCATACCGATGCTCAACCTTTTGCATCTGGCCAATACCCTAACCACTCTCTTTGCTCTGCGCAAGGTTAAGATTGGAATCCCATCTCGGGTACCTGGAATTGATGATTTTTTTTAATATTTCACAATTAGATAAATTATTCCAGTAAACTTATTGAGGCCAATTTTTACCTACTATACACAGAGAGCGACTTTTGGTCAAATTTTTGTTTTATTGCACTTTTTCTAGTGGACGTCCGGGAAAAGTGAATACCTTAAGATATTTGAGATTTTATCAGAAAGGTTTTAGACATAAAACAAAATAAATACCACCAATCAGTCTTTATTGATTGTGTCTACATATTTTGTAATCATCTCAGTTCCCTGGTAAAACAATAAGTAATTAAAAATTAAATTCAAGAACGTGTCATAGTATTCACTTTGCCCAGACTTCCGGGTAAAGTGGATATAGACAAATCAAATCAAAACCATTTCTGCAGTCTAGGCTGTTGCCAGCACTTGTCGAGTAAAGTCGAGCGCCATCAGTTCATAAAACTACGAAGGGAGACCTTGTACCGAAAAGAACTGGCAGGAAACTCGGAAAGGACTGTTTTTTTTCTCCCTGTTTTATTTCACACAGAGCGTCTAGATTGAAAAATTACTTTATTAAAATATGAAGTCACTTTCAATTACAAAACATTATTTTCGTCAATCGAATCACATGTCTAGTCAAACAAGCTCACCGATAAATAATCAAATATACATAAAAATAAACCGTATTTAACACCAAGCAGTTTTGTCGTTTAAATATTCATTAACAGTATAATATCCTTTACTGAGTAGACAATTCTTAATATGGGTCTTAAATTCAGGCAATGGTAAATTTAAAATTTCTATAGTAATTTTGTTATAGTAGTGTATACCTTGACCCATAAATGTTGATAAAACCTTCTTTAGCCTGCATGACGGCAAAACAAATTTAACTTTGTTTCTAGTATTAAAATTGTGTAAATTACTATGTTTAATATAATTATTAATATTGTTTCAATTAATATTGATTGTTTCTAACATAAAGTATATAATTGTATATCAATTGGGACGCTACTGTTAATATTCCAATTTCCTTGAATTTATCTCTAATTGATGTACTTGAAGCTAATTGATAAATAGCCCTTACTGCTCTTTATTGTAAAATAAAATATTGTAAAAATAAAATTAAAATCAATGCAGAATCTATATCTGTAGCCATACTCCACAGCAAAATACGATATGACATAACGCTATGAAAATAATTATAATTAGGACTTTATTTATATTTAAGTCTAATTCTAATAAATCCAGAGAATCCGGTATTTCTCTCCAGACCTCAATTCTATACTGCCCATGGTACCTAGTATGCTCCCCATAATACAGAAGATAATACAAAATCACCGCCAAAGTTACAAAACGGTCTGCGTAGAAACACGTCTACACATACTTGTCTAAAAAGGGAGGTCGCATTCGATTGAATACTGTAATATCGATTATTTTAAATAATCATTTGTTTTTAATTTCATTATAAATAAACTATTTACCTCTAAGTAAAATCTAATTATATTAATAATATAATCTAAGTTTTATAATTTTCACGGATTTATATGGTTAGGCAATAATATAAGATTTGTATCAAATTCGATTAATCAGACATAAAATCGATCTTGTTCTTTGAAAAGAGAGGGACTTCTCTAGGAATGACATTATTAATAAGATGCGTTCAAAAATAATATAATTTAAACTGCGTTCTAAAAAATAAAGACATATTTTAGAGAGGATTATCTTTCTTTTCCCAGCTTTTAAAAATAAATTGTTGGTATATAATAATTACATTCAACTTATACTACATTTTGGTGATAGTTCCATCTTGGTACAAGAACTTTTTTTTCGTAGTCCATTTTGACCATTGTTCTTTGCGTAGTCTCATTCAATTTACAACTGTAAATTTCCAGTGAGTCTATAAAACTATTTTTTTTCTTTTCTAAGAGTAATGTTTCTATGATAGTATTGATTTCTTTTAATTAATTTGTCTGTATTTTTTAAGAAATTCACTAATTCTTACATATATATATTTTTATTACTTAGTGGGCGGTGGGTTATTTCTCTAGTAGTAGAAATTAAATATTGTGGGATCAAGGGTGTTCCAGGTAATGCTAGTGTATGTTGAGTCTCCTGCAGTTGTTAATTTTCAGCATATTGGTTGATTTGACAGTTCGCTACCCGAAGTTAATATACAATATATATGGAATTATATAATATGGAATTAAATTGGAACAAAAATAAAAGAATACCCATAATAATTATTGTTTGAATATTGTAAACGTATGAAAAACCAAGGAGTATGTCCAAATAATTTTATTGTTAATAGTTTTTGAATAGCTGATTCAAAATCCTTCCAATCCGCTGACAGTTTGCTGTGGTTTAGCGCAATGATTATTGAACACATATGTAGGGTATGTTCCGATATACACTGCGAGCACTGCGCAGTGGTCTTACTGCTGAAAAATCCGTTCCGTTATGGACTGCCAGTACACTGCTACAGTACCCTAGGGAAATTTATGACGTCATAAATCGCCGCCATATTTGTACTGTGAGCACTGGAGATTTTGAGGTAAGGTGCTCGCAGTGCTTTTGATCACGTGATCAGTCGAAATAGAATCAGAAAATGATAAGTTTCTAAATAAACAAAAAAAAATACTTACGTTTATTTATAAGATGGATTTAATTGATAAATATTTTTTTTTATACAATTTTCCAATTTTCTTTTGAAAAGAGGGAATCTTTATATTTATATTCACCTTGCATTAACAAATTTGAAAATGGCGCCAAATAATAGGATTAACAGTATACTGGACTGCGTTCCGTTTTAAAAAGTCACCAGTATAACTAGCTATAAAGGAACGGGCTTCCAGTATACTAAATTGACGTCATACTGTTCAGTGGTCGCAGTGTATATCGGAACATACCCGTAATGTTACACTGAGATATCACTGCCATATATAAACTATGATGCATATTCACTATTGCTATCAAAATTTAATTATTTAAAACCGAAAAAATAATTAAATTATCAAATAAAAAAGTACCCGGGCAAAGTTAATAAATACCTTCTATTAAACAAAACCCAAAATTATTTTTTGTTATTCAACTCAATAAAGTATAAAAGTCTGAATTTCGCTTTTAAAGTAAATATCTTAAAAATTAGGAGTAGCACTTATCCAACACCTTCGAAAGCGGAGCATTGTTCATGACACTATTTCAGACAGGCACCACATCGAATCCAATCTTCAATTGATTTTACATCTCATTCAATATACATTTCACAAAAAAAAAAACATAACATATTCTTTGGTTTTTTATCATTTTGATAGGATTTTTAGCAGTCTTTCTAATTTTTTTTTTAATTCTATATTTAGTTTCTTATTAATACTATTAACTTTATTTTTCTCAAATTTTTCCTTTTGATAGGTAGGTATATTGGTTAAAATTTCTTTCATTTGCAATTTTTTTTACGAGTTGTTATTGGTTAATCATTGTTTTGTCTAAATATTAATGTACTGTAATGAATGTTTGAACAACCTGGTTTTGGTGAGTCATAATGGATATTATAATTGTTAGTATTTTCTGAGGTAAGAGTACATTTTCTGATGAATTAATCATAGGAAAACTTGTGCCATTTGGTTTAAAAACAGAACAAACTTTATAAGACTCTGTTTGCATCCATCCATCCTTTTCTAGATCCGGTGAAATACCAGAGCGAACGTCACTTTGACTAGTAATATTTTCAGGTGTTTCATTACAATCTTGGAAAGTTACAATTGATGTAACGGAGACTTGAGGTTGAGGCCCAGATAATTCTTTTGTCGATTGCAGAATTATTTCTGGAATGTTTGACGGCGGAGTTATTGCTACTACAGGATCTACTGTTACCATCGATTCTTGTAAAAATTAATGGGTTGAAGAGGCTTCTACAGTGGGTTCAGGAATATCTAGTTTCTATTAAATTTATACCTAATATGCCAAAAAGATTTGATTTCATGATCAGTATATTATAAATAGCCACTTTGACACACAATAGAACTATAATACGCCCAAGAGTAACAAACAAATAATATTGAAAATATCATCAAAGCACTTACCTCGAAATATCGAAAATTATTTTTCGAAAACATAATTTGATTTACGAGACACATAAGCGAGAGTTTCACCTTATCCGGGTTTCCCCTAATACATATTTTTAAAGATGTCATCATCCTTTATATATATTTATGATTTATCCTAGAAGGTATGTATTTGTGCATGTAATGGCTATTATAAAACTTGGCAATAAACTTGATAATGATCCTAAACACTAGGTTTATTTTTTGTTAGATCAGAATCACACCGGATATATTGATTACTAATTTGATTTATTATTGTATTAATCTTCTAACGATAAATTAGATCAATGACAAAAGATGCCCTGGATCGCAGTTGGTCCTTTCTTGTTTTTAATTTACACTTGCTTTATTTCGTATGGGATAATCACGAAATAGTTTTGTTTGCGGATGACACTTCGCTTTTGTTTAAAATTAAAAAAAGGGCGACTTCTAAATGACGAGGTGAATAATTCTATCGCTAAAGTAGTAAAACAAAAACAAAATGCCTAAAATTTGTACCATCTAATATTAAAAAAGTAGATATAAATGTGAATATAAAAGATAAGAACATGGGCCTTGTGTATACCACAGTATTTTTGGGAATAACATTAGATTCTAAACTACATTTATTATTAGATAAATTGTCGAGTAGACTTAGCTCTGCAGCATATGCCGTAATGAAGATACGTAGGTTAACTGACATAGACACTGCCAAATTAGTATACTTCAGTTACTTTCATAGTGTGATATCGTACGGAATCCTATTGTGGGGAAATGCTGCCGACATACAAACAATTTTTGTTCTTAAAAAAGAGCAATTAGATAAATTTATAATCTTAGGATTAGGGTCTCTTTAAGGGAGAAATTTAAGGAAATTGACATAATGACTGTTGCTTCTCAGTACATATATGAGAACTTAATGTACGTTCGTAAAAATATTACTTTGTTTTCTATAAAAAAGTGATGTACATAATTTTAATATAATAAATTAAAAATAAATTAACGGTGCCTGCAAAAAGTTAATAACTCATTCTTTGTGTGCGCTTCTACAATAAGATCCCAAGCAAAATGCAACAATTAATTATCATGCGATTTAAATCTACTGTTAAAAAATACTTATTAAAAAAACTTATTATAAGGTATCCGATTATGTAACAGATAAGAATGCTTGGACTTAAGATAATCCAGCAACTGGATTGGTGAGTTCTTCTAAATTATGTTATCATTATAAGATCATAGTTTTTTTTCTATTTATAATGATCTTCTAATTGATCTGGTAATGAGATGGTTTTTGTGAATGTCATTACTCCTATTAGAGCTGGTGAGTTTCTTGCTCGTTCTTCTTATCAGTCAAGACGTCTTCAACGAGTGGAAGGGAAAAAAATGCTGAACGATTCAAAATTACTTTTAAGAAGTCTATTTGAATAAAGATTATGCCTTTATATTAGCTGGAGATGTATCTTTGTTTGAATACTAGCAATCGATTCGTTACTTTTACTGTCGTTTTCCACTTAGGAGTCCAATTTTATACCCTTATAGCATCTTGTATTTTTGTGCCATTTCACTTTAGTTTGCGATAGTTATCTATCACTAAGACAAAAAAATATATATTTGATAACACTTAATTATTACAAATTTAATATACCTACTAATTTATTTAATATGTTTATGGCAGTATATGCAAACCGATATAATCATATCATAATTTTGGGGGTAACAAATAAAAGATGTGTGTCGTTGAAAACCGTTTTAAAAAGTGAAAGTGTATTTTTTTTGCAATGCGTTTCGTTCATTCATAATCAATATTAATGTCCAATAAAACAATTAAAAAATCAATAAATATTGATGTCATCATCATCACCAGAATCAGTGTTTTTGAAATATTACAATAACTTAGAATAAACAATTAACTATGATAATGAAGACTTTAATTAAACACATTGAACTAAAAAATATGGGAAACTTTCAAATAATTACCCCATTATCATTCCCGGGCCGATTCAAGAAGTACCATTGAGTAGATATGGCGACGACGAGAATGGCATCCCAGAAGAATGTAGGAGCAAGAACTACTGCACTATCAAGCCAGTAGACTATCCACAGGAGAAATTCAACAGCATAGTTAAAATTGTAAGTATTTTTAACCTTAGACGAAACTGAGACTATTGTAAGTTTATAGCACATCGTGCTATATATTTATCATATATATAAGTTCTTAATGTAGATATTTACTTTGATATTATCAGATGCCAGAAAACCCGAAAATTATCTAAAGATTTAACCTGCTGTTTTCCCGCAACTGTCATCTGCTTAAGATATAGCTTCCCGTAGGTGCAAAAATTAATACAGTAGTTTCAGAGACTATTTAATGCAAACAAACAAACAATCAATTTTTTCCTCTATATAATATTAGTATAACATATTCTCCATAATTCTCATAAACCTCTACATTAAATAAATTGATACAGAATCTACAAAACTGCAAAACGGAATCTACAAAACGAAGCAAACATTACATCCAACAGAAGCGAAGTGTCGCTGTTAGAATCGGTATTCACAAAAATGATTGAGTTATCCCCTCACGTTAGCATCCGTTCTCAATTTGCATGTAAAATCTACACTCACATTCCAAACATAAATCTTGATTCATCTGACGCCATCAGCCATGAACAAAGTACCCTTCTCCGAATAAATACATTGCCATAATCCATAATCAATCAAATATAATTTTACACTTTATTTTAACTAAAAATTCTTTTTTCCAGAATTATTTTGAGCAAGTAAGCTTAGTCCAGTCCGATCATCTAGATCGGGGTGGACAAGGTGATCCTGAAGAAATGGACAACTGCGAAACAGAAGTTCAGGTCAGTATATCATTGGACAAAATATAACTATATAAATGTAATATATACAGGGAGGAATAAAATGACCGACACAGCCGAAAGTTTCACGTTAGGTTACATGCAAACGTTCATTTTATTTGACAAATATTTAAAAATAGAGAAGGTGTAAAAATTGAGTAAAAATTTTAAATTTCCAAGTGTTGACAGCCCTTTAACGCGCATGCGCAATATCGATTGTGCGCAGATTACAACGGACCGCGAAATACATTAATTTAATTTAATTATTTACCGATATCTTAATGATAGTCGATGCTCAAAATGTTTAATTCTTCTCTGAAGACAGCTAAGCACGCTCTTTTGCATGCCAGTGTATGCACGCGCAAAACACATCACATTTCACACAAAACTAAACACAATCTTCACTAAACTAGACATAACACTCAAGACGAACACTCTAGTATCTTATTAACAACAATTCAATTAAAAATGCACTAGAACAAAACAAACATCGACAAAAAAGACGCTTCGCAGCGGTGCGTCGGCGGCGATGCGCAACAACACTCCAGCGCAAAAGGTCGGCAGCGACTGATCGACCGGACAATACCAACAGAATAATGAAGCCGCCTGGCGGCTGGCGGGTGGGCGGGGCTTTGATATTGAGGGACGAACTCGGTTCATATTTTTTTTATTTGTCTTTTGATATCACTCGTTTTTTAAAGTTCTTTTTAAATGCTATTTTAATAACAAATTCCTCAATGTTTTTAAAACAAAGTTCATTTGTGTTAATGATGAATCGCTGGAAGATTTGTGAGTTTATCGAGTTTAATTAACGATCCCGTTGTTAAAGGAGTATTACCCCATTCAAACAATTTTTATGGAGAACTGCTTTTTTAAATAACGTAAGTTAATGGTAGATTGATCTCTCTACAATAATTTAGGAAATTTTACACTCGGTTTCTTAATTGAGTATTTAAAGTTAAACGTCTCAAACTAACATCACTTAGTTTTCGTTTCCGATTTTAGTTTTTTGATGATCAGTTGATAGCAGTTTGATAAAACTAAGACTATTTGACTTGTGAAATTAAAAAAAAACTTTGGTTATTGAGAATAAGCAGTAGAAAATTTCTACTTTTTTCAAATCATAAACCGGCTGTTAGTCTGTAAATCGATTTAAGCATTTTGACTGCCTTGTTCATTGATTGACTGGTAGAATTTGCATGAAAGCAGTCTTTTAAATCACAAACTAGTTTATTTCGTTTTTAGAAATGAAGAAGTCAATGACCGATTTAAAACTTTTCCTTAGTACGTCCCAAAAACAGCTGACTCAGGGTTGAAAACACTCATTTGTTTTCAAAAACGTTGTAATTTAATATCTCCGAAACTATTTGACCTGACTTATATTTTTTTTTTACATTATATTAAAGACAAATAGTACTCTCCAGGAACCTCGGGAGTGACGGTCGTTCTGTTCCATCCAGTATAAATCATGTACTTAAGGTAAAAACAGTATTGTATGTACGTACTTAAGTGTTGTATTTACAAGAACATGAAAAGTATTAAATAATGTTACATTTTGTTATGGTAATTGATCACTTATAGCTTATAAATAACAATTGTTGAAAACACAAATTTCATAAGGACCCTAACATACATGAGTGTTGATGATAAAATGTAAAATACAAATATGATATTCATTACTCAAAGATTATCGAATGTTTTTCAAAGCAATTATTGTTATTATCCTATTTGTTTAGATGTAGACATTTTCTCTTAATATTGTATTCCAAATAGATTACAATTTTAAAACTAGCATTTGATAAAATTAGTAGTATAAATATATTTTCATATTTAAAAAAAAAAACTGGGATTTTGAGAGTAGGTACAACTAAAGTATTATACATATTTTTAGCTATACGGAATCCG
Organism: Diatraea saccharalis; assembly: GCA_918026875.4. NCBI lineage: Eukaryota > Metazoa > Arthropoda > Insecta > Lepidoptera > Crambidae > Diatraea > Diatraea saccharalis. Next base: position 28,287,208 of record OU893338.1, read on the forward strand.
GTGTCAAGGTGTAAATATTTTCATTTCAAATTAGTTAATTAAGCACCGCAAAAAAATTGTTTACCGCAAAGGTAATACTTGGAGCCACTTGCTTTCACAAAAATGTGTTTATAATAAATACTGAACATTCATTAAATATTATCTAAGCTTGACTACGTTCAATTACAACAACTTAGGATATCTATTGCATTCTATTGCAATCGCTTTCAGTTTGAAAGGTGTTGCACAACCATTGCTGCATAATACAAATACTTTTTTTTCAACTGTCTTCAGAAACAAGCAATGGTTATGCAACATCTTTCAAACCGAAAGATTTTAAAGTTAGACAATTAGATCCCTGTTTATTGAATAAAGTGACATGTTTGTTATGCTGTTGATGTTAATTGTTTACAACAATCCTGAGTCTTTAGTGATATGGTGAGTGAGTTTTTTCCGTATTCAATGAAAGTTTTTTAACACTCATATATGTTAAGTAACACAATTTATAAAATGAATACGAAATTTATTTTGTTATTATATTATTGTTAATATTTTTATAAATTAGGGAACAACTAATGACTTTTTTTCTTTTTTTTTGTTTTATTTATAGGTATAGGTATACTTATATCTTAATGGACACAAGATCCTAATGACGCAGCAAAATACTGATAATATTTTCACTAAATCTGTATATAATTTCTTTGCAGTATGAGCAACTGTATAAGGTGAAATCTGACAATGGTGAATGGCGCACAGTTGTCCAGGCACCAGAGAAAAACTTCGTTCAGAAAGTGAGATTGGAGACTTGCCTGTAAGTTGTCAAAAATTCTAAAGAACTATTTTGAATTTATGCTATTTATAATGATAAAATTCCCCGAAAGGGGACTGGCGTAATGATATAAATCCGTAATATTACAATTCTAATGTAACAATGGATTCTTATTCCTTACCAGAAGTGAAAACCAGGAGTGCTTCGAGGTCATTCTTAAAATGCCAGGCTTCAAGACTTACTGCAAGCAGCAATACAACAAATGGTCATTTGTTGTGGAAGCTACCGATGGTTCTAGCAACACCGAGAACATCACCGTAAGCCTGCCAACATGCTGTAGTTGTCACTACAAAACAGGTTAAAACCCGCTCGTGCGCAAGTTGATCAATTGGAATTTATATTTCATAAATTTATCAATAAATAAATGTAAAACATTTTAAAATAATAAATAGATAGCCTCATTAATTCTACTTGCAACACACAATTACATCATACACAAAAAATATTTACATAAGAGAGAAACATGGCGTTTAGAAAGTTTATGCTCAATGCACAAAAATTGACGACGTACATGACACATCGATTTTTGGAATTTATCAAAGTTAGTCAGGACATTTTATAAAGATATTAGAAAGAAGTATGAAGAGTAGAATATTATTTATTACTTAACATTTTAAAATGCAAGTGAAACTTTCATGACTTTAGTTCTTCTTACGGCTTATAGATGGCTCAACCTACCTTCAGCTCTGGGATTCGAGTCCGGATTTCCAACCAATCTCATGAGCTCGTCTTGCTTTAAACATTATGTAATAACTTACGTTCTACATATTATAATTACCACCAACAACTGGACTTTCTTTCCGTCGTTGCCGTATCCTCGCTACACAAGTTGATTCTATGTCATATAGGTAGTCTGTTGATATATAAATATATTTTATCACTAGTGGACGCCCGCGACTTCGTCCGCGTGGAAGTCGGTATCCCGTGGGAGTGAGAAGTTTTCCCAGTAAAAAGTACCCTATGTGTTATTCTGATGTATAACCTATATTGCTGTAAAGTTTTATCCAAATCCGTCCAGTAGTTTTTTCGTGAAAGAGTAACAAACATCCATACATCCATACTTACAAACTTTCGCCTTTATAATATTAATAGGATGTAACGCAATGAGGAACTATTAAAAAAAAGAAACTACGAAAAATTATATAACTAGATGGCAGCACAAATTGTAAAATTTAAATGTCTGTTCATAAAGTTAGACCAAAGAGAATAGAATTGTCAGTTTTGTTATGGATCTGATAACTCGGATTAAATAGAGTTGAATTTAACACAACTCTATTAATACGAATAAATTTTTGAATAAATTTATTTTTTATTTGTATAAAGGAAAATGGAAACTAACTTAATGAAAGTGAGAATAGAGAACACTTTTAAAGTTTTGGAAATCAATAGAAATAATACGGTATTCAATAATATTACCGGGAAATAGTTTTTATAATACTTATTCCGTAGCAGGTCTAGGCAATTTTCACTATAATACCTAATTAACAAAAAATCTGAAAACAATAAAAACTAGGTAAGTAAGTTTTGTTGCTCTTAGTTGTTAGCTGAACGTAAGCAGCAAAACTACATCAACTCTCACTGAAGTTTTTATTCATTCATTCATTCATTTACCACACATAATAGTGTACCTGTGTGGGCACTCCCAACACGATGAATAGGGGACCGGAGATTGCACAGTTGCGCATCTCTGCTCTCTAGTCGGGGGCAGCTGGCCGGTTCGCGCGCCATACACCGCACATCGCCTTCCATGAGAGGGACATCGCTGAGTTTTAGTGGGTAAACTCCTGTTTCTTGTTTAGCCCCTTCGGGGGTGGGGCCGCAGGAGGAGTCCCATATAACCCGTGGAGCCCGCGCTGTAACGGGAAAAGCATTTCTTAGCGTCAAAAAAAAAAGGTGAGACTACACTTAGGTACTAGATAACCTAGTATGTATTCATTATATCCTATAATGACGTTAATGAATAACGTCAGCATCAAGGGCGGATTCAGGGGGGTTTTGGAGGTCATTATCTTCACTCTAGCCGGTCGTGCATTGCTAGATATTTGATAAAAAAAATAATAAGATGCATTATTATCCTGACTGGATCTCAACTTTGTCACCCCCTTGACTTTGAGGTTGCATTCGCCCTTGGTCAGCATAGTAATTATTGTGTGACTTGATTTTCTTCAAATGTAATGTATAAAAATGTATAAACTTGAATAAAACCTTTTTTTCATTAAAATTAAACTATATATTATATTACAGTTTGAGCATAGTTTTCCCCGCGAGGTAATCGATTTTTTCAGTGCTACAATATTTATAAAATTATTTTTATACAAATAAATTCATATAATCTCAAATTTATACAATTTAATAAGATACATTTATATAAAACTTAACTCAAGCATTTTTTATATATTATTTATTTTATCTAAATTGCCTCGTGAAATAGACAAATGGCCAAAGAAACAATCTCTACAAGTCAACCAATACATTTAGTACAGTATGTTGATATATAGGTACATTACGCTATTGATATCCCTACATAAGAACTACGAGTACATCTTAATATATATATAGAAAAATATATTTATACTATAATAAAAACGTAACCAATCGATGTCTGTAGATAGAAGATTTATGACAAAAACTGTTATGAGGGACATTTATAAGCGTAATAAAATACAAAACAATGATTTTTATATTTTTTGTCTGTGCGTTTGTGCACGATAATCTCAAACGCGGCTGAACCGATTTAAATACAGTTTTCACTATTATATTGCGACATTCTTCCGTTAACATTTAGTGTAAGATTTATTTCGATCGGGTCACAAATAAAAAAGATATGTCAATTTGACGTGACTGTTTGCCAAAATTGCTATGAAATATTTACTGTTTATTTTTTTCTTTGATATATTGATCATCATCATTAACTCTTTGACAGCCAAACTGCACGTCCTCAGGCCTGTGTTTAATAATTTTTGGCCACCCATCCCGTGAATAACTCTTGCGAAAATTGGTTAGCAATTTCGATCTTACGCAGCGGCGGAGCGGAGAATCCTACTCATCCCCTGTTGCTTGCCAGGTAACAGAGACAATGTCAGTAGCTTTTCCAAGATTTTTTTTTCAACATTCTCATCATTGTAGATACGTACTTCAAAAATGGTATTTTCAGTCTTCGCTGGAAACAATGGTTTATTCATTGGTCACAACACTCATATAATATTACGCGAGTCTGAGGGTGGGTTCAGAGTAGCTCAGTGGCGTAGTGAATAAGGGCCATAGCCCGCGACTGTAGTTGTTAAGCAACTTTCGCAAAGGTCGGGAACAGGATGGATGACCAAAAAATATTATCTCAAGCAACTCCAAGCTTCGGAAAGCACGTAAAGCGATTGGTCCCGGTTGTATTTGCAGTCGTTAATATCCTCCAATCCACATTGGACCAGCATGAAGGGTCGTGGCCCATTCTCTTTAACCATCCATAAGGAAGGCCTGAGCTCCTGCAGTTGGTGACGTAAAAGGGCTGATGATGATGATGAAGGCCGTTCAAATCTGACAGAAGCTCAGTTAAGCACTTCTCGGAAGTATGTTATAAGACGATTTCCTTCAAGTGTGAAACCGGAGTGATCCACGGCCTCACAGAAAACCGACGTGAAGCAACGCTTGCGTTGTGTTTCCTCCCTATTCCCTTCCCTCTACCCCTCAACCCTTCCCTCCAAGGCCGGCAGCGCGCTTGTTGCAGGTGTCCATAGGCCACGTATTTTCCGTCAGACATGTACAGACCGACATTTATTGACAAAAAAATAGATCAAACAGAAAGCGCTCGGTCTCGGGAGACTCCTGAAAAACGCGAAGCGTATTTAAAGTAAAGATGAATCGGAAGCATTTACATACATGAAGTATGGTATGAGTATGAAATTTCCTTTGATAGGGAAATGTACTTGGTCTCTTTAAGAGCTCGCAGTTTGCACAATAGAGATCGAGAAAGTAGTTTCGATTATCGCCAACCCGTGTTGACTTCATACTCCACAGGCGTACCGCAGATAAGTCTTGAAAGGATATAATGAACTAGCTATTTTCCCACGACTTTGCCGCAATATTATAGCCTATGACATGCACGTCTGATGCAGCGTCCCGTAGGTCGGAATCGCTCTGAAACTATCGGTCCAGTAGTTTTGGAGCAAATTCGATGCAAAGAAACAACCAAATCTTTCCACTTTATAATGTTAGTATAGCTTAGGTATAAGGGGTCCGATGGTGTAGTGGGTTAGCGCATTCGGTCTAAATTGCAGTTAAATGAGTAAGTAAATACTGCACAACAAGGACATACATGAATACCTATTTTACATAACTAAGTACAAACGACAAACTCATCGTTAGTCAGCGATTTCTTCCAGGCAAACTAGCATTACATGAAAAATAGAACAATAGCCGATTGTGCATACAACTAGACAAATAATAATAATTTAAAAAGATCAAAAATAAAAGAAGGACCGTTTAAAGTTACGAATAAAATGCTCAGACCCAAGCGACAAGCAGAGCGCAAGAAATGAGAAAAAAGAAAAAAACCCTGGTTGGCTGTATCATTGATACAGCCATATTTTATGCGTGGATACGTCTATGTATGAATGGATATATGAGTAATTGATAAAAAAAGAAGAAATACTATTCAATTATAATTATGTTTAAGTACCTACAGTAGGTACTTCAACAGATTTTTTTATAATATGATTGGTAATGTATATCAAACATGTAACATGCAATTAAAACATAACTACATTAAAACATGCAATACTCTCAAATGCTTAACCAAATATTAGCATACGATTATGTGCTAATAAATATTCATATCATTTCATTAAATCATATACGAATATTGTATTCAGTTTTTAAAAGCTTTTTTTTTATATTTCGCCATTTATTAATATGTCAATTTATAACGAATGAAAAAAATCGTTCGTAGTGTAAAAATGAAAGTGTAATCAAGTTATCGATTATTATATACATTACAAGTAGAACATCCTTAACAGCTTCATGTACGACATGACAGTAAAGATGTCGGCGATTTATTGTAAAATATTCATGCTTGTTCATATTGTTGCCATTTTCGACGATGTCCTTACTTGAATTTGCACGAATTTATTTATTTTTATTTAAAGATTAGCAAATTCACTCAAAAATATTTTACATTTTATTGCTAACGCATATAAAGCTATATTTACGTGTTCGTAGATGGATGTGTACATATGCATACGTATGGCATAAAGCTAATTTTTTTTTATTAATTGTATTATATTTATTGTATTGTATATTATAATGATACCTTTTGAATAATTTTTCCAGATTTGTCAATTATATATGCCGTAAAATCTGCTTCTTTAAAATGTTTTTCACAAACATAAAAATTATCACCAACATCCAGGTTAGGAAACACATCACGAATAGCTTTTAACCACTCTTCACGTCTATCAATGTTCTTTGGCACTCTAAAAACTGAACGATTCGCTTCTCCAAAACAACCCGGAATTATGCAACGTTGTGGCATAATTGCATTTATAAATTAATAATTAAAAAAAATAAATAAATAAATAAATTGAAGACACTAAACACTAAATAAATAAATATTCGTTGCGTTCATTTGTTAAATGAAAAAAGTATTCACTAGCGCCAACAGATGGCGTTAGTGCATATACTCCTGCTGACAGAATGCCCCTCCCCCTGCAGAGCAAGCATAGTTCACTTATACGCCAATAGATGGCGTTAGTGCATATATACTCCTGCTCACAGAATGACCCCCCTGTAGAACGAAAACATAGACGTATCCACGTCAAAAAAAAATGGAAAAATAACATTCGTAAGGACCGTTAACAGGATGGGTGACTAAAACGTTATTATCTTGAGCACTGTGCACAACACTGGCACAATGCACGTTAAGCAGTCAGTCCTGGCTGCATCAGCAACGAAAATACCCACCGATCCGCATTAAACCCACGTAGTGGGTTATGGCCCATTGATCTTATTCGATTCGTCTGCATTAAATAATTTTACCAAAATACTTCCCACGCAGACGAAGTCGCGGGCACAGCTAATACAATAATATATATATGTCGCAGCCTAATGGTATAATCAGCCAACCAAGTCGGCGGCTAGCCCTTTAATAAAATGGCGCCATTTAATTATCATCTGATAATTAATCAGCCTAGTAGTTGATCTACAATACGGCTGAACGAAAGTCAGCCAACTAATAACTGTCAATGTATAAAGGTTATCATAATTTATTGTTACGATTAAGAATAGACAAAATTAATAGTTTATTAGTATTTTTTTATTAATGAAGTATGCGGAATAAATAAATGTTTAGTTACAAAAAAAAAAACAAAAATAAATTATAGGATCTGAAGGAGTTTTTCTTCTCATCAAATCAAATCATATTTTAACAGCCAATAATAGGACATAGATGTTCTGCAGACTCTGTTGACCACAGCCATCCTAGCATTTTTTATATTAGTGATTACTTGGAGGATTCTATCATTGGTCTACGGTTTTTTGAAAGACCCTGAAATAAATAATATGAAAACTATATACTTTGTGAACACCTTTAGCGTTACGAGTTTATACTAAAAGGTTATTTTGTTATTGAATAATGCTAAGTAATTCGATTCTATTGTAAGCATACGAAAACTATATTCTATAACATAGAATCTATACACTTGAGTTACGGGATTGTTGTGCTGAAAGGTATAACAATTGGAATCGGATTTCTTATTTTGATAAAGTAATGCTAACCATTTCGATGCTATTACAAGTATTATAATCAGAAGTCGGAATAAGGTAGAGTTAAGGTAGAGTTATTTATGTACTTGCATCGAAATGTTGATATTAATGTGGACCTTCCCGGCATTCCTAATCCACTCTCCCGTGTGGCCAACAATCTTACAGCTAAATAATAATAACAACGTCAGAGATAGACAAATAAAACAAAGATAATTAACATAAAATTTTTATTAGTTTACATTAATTTACAATACAAATTATTGATAGTCTGAAGCAAATTCTCATACGCATATTTCGTCTTTTTTATAAATACGAGCGAATACTTTTGCTTCTAGCCTAGACTCATAAAAAAAAAGAAAAAAAAAATATCTCGGGATTTGAGGCATATCCACTTTATTCTTTCGCTGTATGAAATCAATGTAAGTACATGAATAACTACCTAATTCCGACCACTGATTATAATAAAGATTTTGTCTTTACTAAAGAAGAAAGTGTAATTCACACACAAAAACAAAACATTCTTAATATTAGAATAAAATTACCTTGATGTCCAATTTCATAGTCGTGAACTTATCTTCGGAGATGTTTTTTAATTTTGCCTCCGCTGGATGGTTTAAGGATTCTTTTAACTCCATTATTTTATAAATAAAATGTCAGCTTTTATTCTTTTATAAAACACCAACTTCTAACTAAAATTACAAGCTTAAACAAACTGTTACATTTTAACAATAAACGAACGATATCACAGCAAAATTTTCAATAGCGACGTTAACATAGAAGAATGGGTCACACATCACATACTCATTACTTGGTTTAGGCCCGTATTGAGTATTATAACCGGCTATGCCGAGAAAAAAAAAGAGCTTACATAATTATAATAATATTTATTTAACCATAAATTATTGGAGTTACATACAAAGTTTATCAAAAATATTTATATAGTGATTATTAAAATACACCTCGCTTATAGGTAGCATCCATCACCGAACTAGGAAGCCTACTCTAATTCACCGAAAAACGAAATTTCGTTCGAAACTTCGGACGTTTCCTACCACAATTACATTCGTTCCGAATATTCAACGAACGAAAATGTTTGACATATTTATTTTCTAAACCTACTCTATTTCACGAAATGACAAAACGAACATTTGACTTTGACATCTAATTGTTCGGAATTCTTACCTCAAATTGACGAAGTAAAAAATGTTACCTTTTCATTTTCGTTAGCAATTTTTTATTTTCGAAATGGGGTCTATATTACTATTAATCGAGTCAGCTCTCAGTAAAGAACGATTAGACCGTAGAAGAAATCGGCAGCGGCTTCGAAATAGCCTTAATATAAGAAATATTCTCGATACTGAGTTTGTAAGTATTTACAGACTCAGTTGTGAATTATTTCAAGAACTATGCCAAGAGATTATACCTTTACTGCGTCCACAGGCAAGATCTCATGCCATCGAGTCCACAATTAAACTTGGAAGATATTTTATCGTAGTTCTTGATAAAAAAAATTGCATGCCTACCATTATGCATTTACAGCGTTTCTTACAGCGTTGAATTTTTATGCCCGAGGTAGTTACCAAGGATACGAATGTGATACTGAGATACGAATCTCAAAACATGGATGGGCCTATGGCCCAACAAACAGTTTCACGGTGTTAGGAGGTTAGGACTGTCCTCAATTCACCAGATAGGTATTATAAGAAAATATTTATTCCCTCAAAACCAAAATGAAAGCAATCTTATTAAGAGACAGTGAGTACCTAATAGTTTATTTTGGCTTTATGTATGAATTGTGAATAATTACCTATAGAATTATCTCATTAATATTACAGATTTTACGAGGCATATAGACTATGCCATTATACCTGAAAAATATGACTGATAAAAAGTAAATTTATTACTAAAAACCTTTTTTTGTGCCGAAAAACTAAATATTACTTTCATACTTACTTATAAAGTTTTTTACTGAATTGTCAAGATAAATTTCGGAACTCACAATAATTAAATAAAATATTAGTAAACACTGAACAGTTTGGTGAAAACTTGTAAAACTTTTGGCGGGATGAGAATCGTTTGTATTATACGGATATTTAAGATTGCCATACGTTGATTATAGCCATCGTATAAATGAAAGGTTGTTTTTAAATATGTCGGTTAATACTGTGGATAAAAGAGTTCTTTATAGTGTCTTGATAAGTTGCAACGAAAAATAAAATTCATTAATATACTAAGTTGTTCGTAATATTATTATAATATTTTATGTTTAAACAATGTTTAGCCACTAAAATTTTATTTAAAAGAAATATATGTATTGTTTAATATTATATATTTCAAGTTACGGTAAAAACCGGAATTTGACATTATAAGAAATCCAATAACGCCATTCACTCCAATCGATCACGAAAATTGTCTTTGGAAACGAACATTCGTTGGTGTATACGAAAATGATAAAGAGTAGCGTTCCATGCGAATTTCGTTTTAATTTCGTTCGTAAACGAAATTTCGTTTTCGAGAAAGCGAGTAGGCCTCCGGTTGTGGACCTGAAACATCGGTAAATGGCGCCTCTAACCACGGACATAATTCAATGTATTACATTACATATGTGTTTTTTAAATGTTACATTTTAGCAACAATAAACTTCAGTGTAACAAACTTTTTTAAGGAATATTGAAAATAAATCTTACTAAAATATAGAAAAGAAAAGGAAAGAAGTCATCTCTGTGTGTAATATGAGAAATGCATGTATGAGTGTCGAGAGGGTGTATGGTTAAGTTATATTATAATCGGTAACATATTAAATTGTGTAGATAAATAATTTATATATTTAATGATGGTTGAGGAGAATGTGGACTTTCGCAATGATAACCAAACTTAGAAATTTGAACAAAAATCCAGGATTATATACTATTACATATCACCCAAAAGTTTTAATTACTAATTCAGTATCCTCGTATGTTTGTTCCAAAACCCAGTTTGTAACTTTAATTTTACAATCAAACCTATTAAGGCTCTAAATGTTAAGTATTTTGTTATATATAATAACAATATAATTTAAAATAATATATACTCGTATAACTCGGACAATATCTATATCTACCTAACTACTTAATATTTAGTAGAGGCCCCACCAGCGTCAATTACTGCATCGCAGCGCCTACGCATGGACTGACTGCACGGGGTTTCTACATAAATCTGAACCTTGAAGGGAGTCCCAAATTTCATTACAGTGGGTAGTGAGTGCGGGTTTGGTGCGTTCACCAATTTAAGTGCGTTCAACCATTTATAAATGGTCGATTTTTAAATTTAGAAACCAACACCATTTATAAATGGTCGATTGGGTCAAGATCAGGAGATCGAGAAGGCTATGACACACCTTATTTCCGATTGTTGGCTAAGCCAATCTTGGACTAACTACACATGCACGGTGTATGGGATAAATTGTCTTGAAAAAAAAAACAAAGTTTGGTAGTTTATCCCTCGGATACACCGTGCGTACTCAAGGCAACATAACTTCCTCCAGCAATTCCTTATACATTTGTCCAGTGGCTCTCCCGTCGATATATGCCAGATCACCAGCGCCATCAGCATTCGTCCAGCCCCACATGTTTACAACGATGCTACCAGAATCGTTGTTGGGACGCACAATCCTGGGCACATATCGTGTGTAGTCCATACGCCATAAATTCTGACGACCATGTCCATGTTCACTTCTTGTTGATGACCATGTTCACTGGACTTAAAACATTTTTCATCAGAAAATATGGCATTTTCAAAATTAAAATCGCGATAATCCCGTGCGAACCTAACACTGGGAAAACCTAACAGGGAATGCTCCAAGAAATTGTTCGGACTCATACCTGCCGCTACCTTCCGCCATCGTTCCACTCGACAAAAAATCCACACCCATCATTTGGATGTTTGGAAGTCCCCAATTGTGCGTTTTTGCTAGAAGTTTCCTGCCTCGCACAGTCAAACTCTGGAACAGTTTGTCGGACCGATACGACCTTCAAACTTTCAAGCATAGAACATATTCGTCCCTCAAAGGCCGGCAGCGCAACAAGATTCAGGGGTCAAAACATTTTTAGAAACACTAGACTGATAGTGAAGTTAGATATGAGGTGAGATTACAGTCTTGCATAATTGAAAAAGTGGAAGATGACAATTGTAGTATAGGGCATAATATGCCACATCTAGCTGTTATAAAAGAGTAACTACCAAAATCAGGCCCGTGTTTGATGCTTCAACTTTAGATAGCAATGGGTTTTCATTTAATTCATGTCTAATGTGTGAGAATGCATGCTGGCTGACTCATCAGAATACCATACAAATTAAAGTTTTAATTTTGAACACAATATTGTTAGATTTAATAAGGTATATATTGTGTTTAGGATATTGAAGGATATAGTTATTTTTTTATTTTGTAAATTGCATTATGTTTGTATGGCGTAAGAAGACACATGATATTGTTGACCAGTGCCATGGCGGGGACAATTTTGTGAATCATATCTTAAATAAATAATAAATTTTAATTTCCAAAGCAGCATATGAGTCATACAAACACAAAAGTCGTCTGTTATTTCTGTGATTTATTGTAGATTGATCACTCACAGTAAACAGTATCGTAGACATTCCCGCAGATTTGATTGCTTTGCTTGGTGTCTAATTGTTTCGAGATGTATTGTGTGGCAAAAATCCTTAAATTTATACTTATTTGTGGTGCAGACATGCCGACACTTCTGTATTTACTAAGCACATATAGCAATTTCTTAATAACTTGTTACACTTCCTTTTCCTTCCTTCCTTAGTTTATCTAAGGGCTCATCTTCAGAAACTAGGTACGTAACGTTAAATCTATGTTTTTACATGTTCATATGGTGGAAAAACCTTTCCACGAATAGGTGCAAATCGTGCATACTAATTCAATAATTTTCTTACTTATCGCATTATTTATTTATTTCATTACATTTAATAAAATAATTTTAATATTTATATACAACAAAAAATATCCTTAAGCGATTTGTGAAATATAGGTTGTTTACAAATAATCGATTAAACGTCAAATAAATAGGGAGTCGACGTATCGAAATATCGATAATTATTTACATATCGATTACCGAAATATTAGAATAGGTCGCTCAAACTCGAACTCACTAAAATCTGGTAAAAGCGTACTATGTGGCTACACCGATGATATTTTTCTGTTGCATTCATATTCAAAGGTATTTATTTAAGACGTGACGTTTTTGTGCATGTTCCCTTAACCTTTGCCGCTTACCTTTGAGATATGTGCTATTGGTATAGTAAAGTAAAAAGTAATGCTGCCAAATATTTGATTTTAAGAAAAAAATTTACTTGAATTGAATTTAATAGTTTTTTGAATCACCTATATATAGCATTTCATCCTATCAATTAAAAATAAATAATTTAAAAGATCCGTAAAAGATCCGCGACAAAAGTAAAGGATACGGATACGGATCTTTATTTGCCGTCGGATACCCGGATACGGATATGGGAATCCGGAACATCACTAGTTATTACATAGACGCCTTTGTATTTGTAATATAAATATTTGTTTATTGTATGTGTATTATAGTACAATTTATAGAATCGTATGTATTGACATTAGTTTAGAGATTTTGAACATATAATGAACATTTGATATTGAAGATTATAAAAATCAAATTTAAAATCATAGACTTTGATTTTGACCTTTGACCATTATGATTCCTAAATGTTTATATTACTGCTGATAGTATAGGACACAATTTTTATGGCACACTTCGAAGAACACTCTTTCTTATAAAGATATCAACAACCCTAGTTATGATATTCACCTGGACACAACTAGGAGATTTTCTGGACTAGCCATTGAAGTAGTGGCGATTGGTCGTCTTTCACGAAAACAGGATTAGAATTCAAAAATTATTAATAATTAAATTAAATCTACAGGGGCACCCATCATCATGGACATGCCTCAGGGATTAATATCAGGATCATTGATTTTTCTAATTTACTTTAATGATCTTCCCCACTTGACGAAGAATTTGTGTGAGTTTGTAATAATACTAAGCTGGCCGTGTTATTTATAATATACGGTCTAAAGAATCTTATAAAAAAGGTTAACATTTTGTATCTCAATACATCTATTTCAATATTATGTAAGTAAGAAAACGGTAATATTATTCGTATATAAAAAAAAGTGGTGTTCAATAATTTTAACACAAGAACTAAAAATAAGCTTGCTGTTTCAATCCAAGTTTAAGACTTCAAAAAACGAGAGGATCGTTTTTAAGTAAAGGCATTGTAATGTTCAATAAAATTCCTCAAAATGTAATTGACCTACTTGTAAATAAATGTAAAAACGTAAACCTCGTTAATTTTGATTAAATTTTTTCGGTAGTAAATTTCTTTCGCTTATTCTTCTTGCCAGCCAAAAGACTAGCTTTGACCAGCTATCTTACTATAGCACAATTCTGACGATATGATGTCTGGATAAAAAAACGTCACACATATTCATTATTGTAAAATTATTATCAATTAACAATTAATCGATTTCAAGCGAATAAAAAATGAACTATGTTATAAAAAAATCGATATTTAGCATTATTTTTATATACTACTCTAACGCAATGTTGACATTGTTGTTGTCACTTGTCAATGTCAAGTCGAAAAACTCAAAAAATCGGATGTAAAGGTGTTCTTAACGAAGGTATGTGAAACTAAAAACTCTATTAACATTTTTAATTTATTCATTAAATTCAAGTCTATCATTATAAATTACTTTGCATTTAATAATATAGTTGTTATCTTTAATATTTAGTTTTGTGGAGTGGTGTGGTGAAGTGAAATGTCTTTTGAGACCTACCAAAGTTATCGAATCCGGTAAAATTTGTAACGACTCTTGTAAATAATAATTATTATCGTCATTTCCAAGGTCAATGCTTACTTGAGCATATATTACCTCATATCATTGTTTTCCATAACCCATTCATTTATCTTATCAGTATGCCTGTCGGGGGTATAGTTTATATCAATTTTATTTATTCTGAAAACTTTTTGTACATAATTTTTCTTCATATATTAGTGTATCTATGCATATCAATTGATAAATCTAATGGACTTTCATATATTTAGTATTAATCCTATCTATTTATCTATTAGTATAGATTTGTATTTAAAATTATAATCTTAAATTTGCATGTACTATCATTTTAAATAAATATAGTTAAAAAAGAAATAACCTCTGCAGATTTTTAATATTTGTCAGGTGTTACATAAGAAGTAATCGAATATTATTGTTATTTAAAAATTATTACTACTAAAAGTTTATTTTTGACAAAAATCAATTGAGTGTAATTATCTCTTTTATAATAGTACTATCAAAAAATACACTATGATTAGTTGTTGTTAAGACATATTACCTTTAAAGTTACACAAAATATAATATTTCACTCTGATTTTATTTGCACATTAATTTATTACAATGATTGATACATTGTATAAAAATTGTCATGGTAATTGTTTCAGAATTCTAAGTTAGTTAGTTATAGCATAATTTGATTTCAGATGTTTAAATTAAGCGCAAACTTATCCAGAGGCACTACAGTGTTTCTGAAACGTACAATGTCAACTCAGGAGGCTGATGTTTTGTTCGAGACATTAAATAATGCTGGCATTATAACATTGAATAGACCAAAAGCTTTGAATTCTTTAAACACATCAATGGTTTCTAAACTACTGTCACAACTTCAAGAATGGCAAAACCAGAAATCACTAGTCATAATCAAAGGAGCTGGGGACAAAGCATTTTGTGCCGGAGGTGATGTCAAAGCTGCTATAGACAAGGTTGAAGGGCCAAGATTTTTCAGGACTGAATACAATTTAAACTATCTTATTGGAAACTACAAAATTCCATATATAGCTTTTATCAATGGCATCACTATGGGTGGTGGTATGGGTCTATCTGTCCATGGGAAGTACAGGGTTGCAACTGAGAAAACAGTGATTGCGATGCCAGAGACAAAAATAGGCCTCTTCCCAGATGTAGGTGGTTCTTACTTCTTACCTAGACTGCAGGTTAACTTAGGATTATATTTAGGTTTGACTGGTATGTGTAATTTACCATAAAAATATTTTTCAGCTATTACTTATTATGTGAGCAATAATTATTGTTTTCTTTACTGCTTGGTAGCTTATTCAGTTTTGTTTGCAAGTCATTAGTATATATTAATGGTGTGTACTTTGTGCCCTCTAAAGGTGACAGATTAAAAGGGAAAGATGTTGTTAAAGCTGGTATAGCTACTCACTATGTTCCAAGCAAACGCTTATATGAACTAGAAAAGCTTTTATCAAGATGCACTAACAATTCTGAGGTCAGCTCACTACTTAGCAAATTCAATGAGCCAACAGAGCAGTTTTCCTTGGCTGAACACATTAAACATATCAACTATTGCTTTGCTGCTTCCTCAATTGAAGAGATTATTGAAAGGTTAGAAAAAGTGCAAAATGATTGGTCAAAGAAAACATTAGAGGTGAGTGAAGTTCAATATTGAATATTTAAATGAATCATCAGTAATTTGAGGCCAAATCATGCTAACAAATTATTTTAGATTGAAATATTATATATATTTATATATTGTTAATAATAACTCTTTTTATTGGTGTGATATAGTAACATTAGTGTAAACAAGTACATTATCGATAAAAATGGTATATTGTTTTAAGAATTTAATATGTATTTATATCCTAAGGTCCATTCGAAAAAATAACAGTTATGCTTTTTTATATATGCAAATACAATAAATAATCTAAAATGCAGATAGTATATGTTTGACAAGGCTGTATCAAATATGATACAATAATATCTTTTGTATTCTAATGAATATTATGTGAGACACGAAACTGAAAAAATAATATAATATCTTTATATTATATTATTTGAATAATTAAAATATATTTGCTCATAGAATAGTAAAAAGCTCATAGATATGTTGATTCCGCAAATATGTATTACAAAAAAAAATCAAAATTTATATCAGTAAGGCCAAATTGGCCTCGGCTCAGTGTAATGCCGTATATTAACATTTCCATAGTCAAATATGTTTGTATGTATTTCATTTTAAAAGGTTTCTTTTTAAAAAATGAATACCAGTGATATCCTGGTGTATTTGCCACTAATTTCGTCAGATTACATATAATTTCTATGGCAGTTGCTCCAAAGAAAATAGATTTGATACAAAGAAATTTAAAAAATATATTTATACCTGCAAATTTACAACACAAAATAGATGACTAGAAAGTGGTAAAGTTATTATTTAATATCTAGAGCCGCTGGAGCTTATTGTTAAGAAGTCTGGTTTATGAAAATGCTTAAAAAATCCGCTTGATATTTTCTTGATTTATATTAAGAATATTTTAGTATAGCATTGTGAATGCAAAATTAATCAAATAAAATAATTTATGTACACATTTTAATTTCGTTGGTAACTTTTCTAAGTTCTTTGATCAGCTTTTAAATTTTTTGGTCTCCTTTCAAATTTTTTTGACAAAATATAATTTCCTTGGGCTATATAATTATTATTTACTAACACTATATCTAAAAGGGTCAGACACTTAATGCAGTATTTTAGAAAATCTTTAGTGTTTTGTAAGTTTAGGCTTCTAGGAAATGCTGGTTACCTACGGACTGATGAACTATGTTGATAATGACGAGAAAAAAGATTTGTATATATTTTGAATCACATTTATTCATAACTTTTTTGGATTATGCTATAGAATTAACAAAATGGCACAAATAAATAGTTTTTATTTTTATAATAAATACTCTTACATTTTGTAAAATGCCCATAAATAACATCAACATAACGTTACTTTTTGACACTGCTAAGCTAGAACTTATTACGAATTACGTAGTCAGAAATTAAGAAATTTCATTTTTCGTGTTTGCACCTCATAGTTTAATCCCACTTTTCTAATACATCAATAACATTTTAAAAATTGTAATATATGACAAGCCTTTGATATTCAAAGATAGATTCGCTGTAGACTTTGAATAATTATTCAATCACATCTTTCACAGGTTCGTCATATTATAAGAACATTACAATGTTCTCATTCTTATTGGTCTTAATTAGAACAAATTGCTGCATAGCAAAAAAACGAATATAAAAACAGTTCGTATGATTACCTAAATAATTTAATTAAAATAGTTAAATAGAAAAATTACATACCCCGTTTCTAGTCCGTAATAGGTTGAACTTGGGAGATATTTCACGAAAATATAGGTTTACATTTTTCACATTAAAATTATAATAACTTTATTATTATTAGATTTATATGATGAATTATCATGTTCTCACCAGATGATTTTTTTACGAACTGACATTCATAGAGAGCATATTCGATTAGTGAAAATTTCAAATTACGAAAGGTAAAAGGTACGAATAATAAAAAGAAATGATGTTGAAGATTAAAGCCAAAAAGTTAGCATGCGGTGATACCTAGAACGAAATAAACGGTGGTGCTAAAATCAATCAAATAATATAAACTTTTTTATATCAATATTTAAATTAAAATTAGTATTCCGGGAATTTTCTTTTCTAATTTCACTGTTTATCATTACCCAAGTCATTTTTAAACAATTTAGAGTAATTTTGTACATATTCTTTGACGCCCTCGTTTGTGTTATAATTACGTTCATAATATAATTCATAGAGCCTTTTTCTGCTTTTGTTGATTCTAGGTGTAGCCCACACACTAACAGTTATAGTATTACTAACAGTAGTTTTTTGGGACAAAAATGTTTTTGAATTCTGTGCAATAAACATCAAAGAAATCTTTGTACTAATCATTGGCATTATTTATATGTTTCGAATGCCACAATTTATATTTATGTATATTCATTAATAATGAATTAAAGGAGAATTCAATCATATTTAATGGACTAGGGAATGTTGGTCCAGATTATGATATTTAGGGTAAAATTAGACACAAAATTCTAATTATCACCTTGCCAAGCTATATAGAGGTACTAGTAAATCTTCCGAAATAGGCTGATCAGTCACTTGTACATGATAATGAATTAATCAGAATAAACTTTGATTAATCAATAAATACACTCACCTAGGGATTGATAAAGTCACGTAGGTAGGATAGGCACGTGTTATATTTCTAGAAATAAATATTCTCAAAGACAAAATTTCGTAATTCGGACACTACTGAGATTGACATTCGGGGTATGAAAAAAATATTTTCACTATTTTTACAGAATATCCCATATAAGACAGATATTACCTTTATTTTCTCTAAATGGTTAAATAACTGTTTACTATCTATCTGTCGAATTTCTGATATGATACATAGGCAAACAGTGTATGCAACGAATGTTATAGACGCTGCATACAATGTGTCCGGGCTCGCTGAAGATAACGTCGCGTGCGCTGCAGCGCGGCGCGCAGCTGGACCTGGGCCAGTGCCTGCAGATGGAGTACAGGCTCGCGTGCCGGGCCACCACCAATCACGACTTCCCTGAAGGTACAATTATTACTTTTGAATACTTAAAACTAATACACGGCTTTCCTCAAGAGACTCGAGAACTTAATTTTACTCAATACTTTTTCTAGAGAAAGAAAACAGCTTATTAACTGTTCACATTCAGTTCAATTATCGTTTAATGGACAAAAGAGGTTTAGCTGAAGAGATTGTGAATATTTCATTACAAGGCTAAGAGTTAAAACTTTTAAGATACCAAAAGATCTATTAAATATATTTTATTTTGTGGAACCTCAAGAAGTGATTTTAGACCAAAGATAATTTTGCATCTGGGTTTCTTATGACTAATATAGACATTTTTCGATTTCACGAACTCCTGAATAGGTTATATTTTTTTTTTCAAAAATTACAAATGTTTTCTTACGTATATCGACAATAATAATGAACATAGTATTAATTCAAGAAACGAACTTCAGTGATAAGCCATTCGGAAGTTAGTAAAACCTTATTTCCTATACTTAGGTTATTATTCCCTAATTTTTATATGTCGGAACACCATACAAGTGCACATACAAATTATTATATATATACTAGCTGACCCGACAGACTTCGTCCTGTCAAAAAGATTTGTAATGTGGCAGTTTTTTTGCCTACGTATTTAAAAAAATTCTCCTGAACAGAACCGTCACCCTGGTGATAGGGCGTTGTGAATAAAAAATAATTAAATAAAACATATATAAGGATTTAAAAGTAAGTAATCGCTTTATTGTTAATCATGTGAATCATAATTATTATTGCAATGTATTAATAGTAATAGTATTAAATATAGAAAAAAGAGATTTTTATGATCATAAAAACACATTACACACAACAGCATTATAAAAGTAAACTATTCGAATTAAAAAAATATATAAACATTCTCAAGGAAAAATGCTGGAAGAATCCATCTACCTGTACCCCGGAATGGGACTCGAACCCATTCGCGATCCAGGGACTGCTCTAACCAATGAGCTATCTAGGACCCAACAGCTTTGCTACTATAGAGCGTATTTTCATCAATGTTCCGGCAATACATGTAATGACGTGGAAACTGATGCATTTTATCTCGCGTGCCGAAACTAATACAAAAGAAACGCGAGTGTCGGAACGCGACATTAAACTCCTCCAACTATGTATTCTGTGCTCCAACGCACACACGCACATTGTTTTGATAGATATGATCTTTGACGTTAGGAACACACCTACATTGCTTAGACAACAGTGAGTGCTTGTAATTTAATATGAACTTTATACCATAGCAATAAAGCTCAAATTGACTACGTTTTAGTTACAAATCATTTGTTTGGGAAAAAGAAAAGGGCTATTTTTAGGGTTTTTCCAGCAATAATTCTAATTTTTCTCGCCGTAAAAACTATCCTTGAACTTCAACGAACATTTTAAAAAAAGATTTGGCCAAATTGGTCGAGGCGTTGTTGAGTTATGCGCTTACCAACACATTTTGCGATTCATTTTTATATATATAGATTATTATTTGTGTGATGTAATTGTGTGTTGCTGAGAAAATAAACTTTTTATCTATCTATCTTTTATCTAATTATTTAATGTTGATGAACTAAATAAGATACAGAGATACATTTATTTTAACAGTTATAAATTAGTTAGACAACGAACTAATATTTTTGAGATAAATTCGTGTTGATTTTCATGTGCGATATGAAAAACCTATGCAATCTGCCGGTCATTAATATCCTGGCACCTATGTGTATGCAGGTGTCCGGGCTCTCTTGATAGACAAAGACAACAAGCCGCAGTGGAAGCCGCGCACTCTGCAGGAAGTAGACGAGGATTATGTGGAGGGATACTTCAAGCGGCTACCTGATGACCAGGAACTAAAGTTCTTTGATGCCAAGCTTTAAACTTAATCTCAATGGGACAGATCTATTTAAAAAAGAAACCAGCAGTTTATGCGCTGGATATTGTGCTGTCAAAGTCAGTTTTATTCACAGTCGGTTAATAACTCACCTGTAGTTAGTTTGTATGCCAACCTTATCCTAGTTATATTGAAACTGCATATTTTAAATGGCTTATGGTTTGAATTTAGCCAATGTTGAATCTCGCTTACAAGCGTGCTTCGAAAATAACCATTTTCTAAAAGTGATATTATTATGAGTTTCAATTGATATTGCCACTTATTTACGACGTACGATTATTGCCAAATATAGTGAGGCTTGCGTTTAAGTGAGATTCAATGTATAGTCATGAAACAAAAGTTTATATAAAAACAATAGAGAAAAAATAAATAATGAATATGCGCTTATATATTTTTAAATACGTTCAAATGTTATACAATGTTAAGTTTAAAATGTTTACAAATACTATTCTAGTACGAAATAGAAATACATAGAAAAGTGCAGCTGCATTAAAAAAATGAATTTGTAGTATTTCAGTATTTGACATATGCGTGTGTAGGTATTCGTCAGGTTATATTATTTTGGCTACAATATGGAACTGGATATATTTTATCGTAACGAGTTTCATTACTCTATGAATGTGTCAAAGTTATTAACATTGAAATAAAATAAATACTCATTTTTATTTTGTCGGTGATTAATAAACAGACTTTTATTCGGGAGCATAATAATTATAATCTAAATATAACATTAACCTGCGAATGTATATTATTTCAAATCAATTTATATCGCCATTTCAACTTGAAGCTCGCATTTTTCTTACCTTTCTTACTTATTGTGCTTTTTTAGATTACTCAAAAAAGCCTTATCACAAATTAAACCCGGACATCTCATTCTGAGACACTTTCTCAGACAAATTCAAGCTTCAGATTTTAAGTGATTCAATAAAGTAGTATTAGAATACGGTAGTTTGCTCCTTCTGTTTGAAAACAATATACACATTGATATTTAAGTATGTTATACCTACTATACAGTGATATAAAGCGAATGTTAAGGAAATCATATGGTGCTTGGTTTTGTACAGAGTAGAATGCCAGGTTCAAATAATATGTCAAATTGACGCAATTTGTGTAATTTGTCTGTTTTTACAACCTGACGCGCTTTTTACTCTACTACAACTTTAGTGAGGGTTTTGTAAATATTTATAGTGAAAACATTTGTTCGACAATGTTTCTTGCATTTATTATATATATATATATTTTTAAAGACATTTTTACATTATCACCATGAGTTAACTAAATAGTTTTTATAAGAATGTATTGACGTGAGTCAAGTAGATAGGAGAATAATCAAATCAAATATATTAATAAGAGTTCATTTTGATATGGAATGTGATGAACCTCTTGAGTCTGTCAATGTTGAAAGAGAAATAAACTACTTTTATAGTAATTTTACTTTTGTGATTGTTTTATTTTAAGTACACGCAGCAACATATCCTTGTTACTACTAAAATCCTTTCTGCAATCATTTTGATGTTAACCTCGTAAGGCCCAAGTTATTTTTGGCTAGATCAGCTGAACGCCCTATGTGCAACAGGATGTACAAGTTCTTCTCTCACAGTTCCAGCCCACGCGCATTAATTCATTTTTTTAAAGAAAATGTTGTCTAGGAATTTTTATGTTTTTTTCTGGGCACTTTAAAGTGGAAAGGAATAGGATGCAATGAATTTCAAGTTGTTATCATTTGTGCATTTGAATGCACGTTGGGTATTTAGATGATCAAAAATAAAAATGTTTTTTTATTTTATTTTAATTAATTAAGACAGAGTCACATATTCAAAGAAAAAAGTATTTGAAACTATAATAGTATAGTATACTTACAATCTAGACTTAATATAAATGAGATCAATCAACAGGAAAAAGTAATTGCAACATTTTTGGTAGAAAACTGAAAACTAATATTAGTCTTGTCAGATATACTTATCAAAATCACAAATTCTTCAAAAAATCAACTCCAAACTTAGGTAAACAGAAAGTACAAACAAAATTTGGGTAATTGACAGATGCCATCACATATGTAATGCCTAAATAGATTTATAATTCATCCGCAGTCAAATACAAACTACGACCATTTTTTTCAATGGCATTCTGATTTGTACTTCTTACTATGAGATCAATGAACTCGTCATTTATGTACTGCTTTAGGTAATCTACTTTAGTGAACCCTTCCGTATCAGGCATTAGATATGTTGGCAGAACCTTTTCGGGAAATTTTGGATCGAAATTCTTTACAGTCCAATTACTTGCAGAAACCGTTGCACTTATGGAAGGAGAGTATCTATCTTGATTTACGTCTTATCCTCTGGCTCTGCCATCTCTTCTCATTCCACGACCGCGACTAAGTCTAGCTATACTGCTCCTTGCAAATCGTGGCCTTCCTCTACCTCTTCCACGTCCTCTACCGCGGCTCACAGGTTCTGCATCTTGTGTGTCACCTTCAGTGTCTAAACTGAGATCTGAACTATCATCACTGTATTATTCTCTGAACTCTGGGTCGCCAACATCTTCATCCGAAGGTATGAAGTCTTCTACTTCAGATTGATTTAGTAATTCTTCTATTTGATCATCCAAAAGAGCTGAACACAAAAAAAAAACATTAGTAACACATACTAAACAGTAACGTCCAATGTACAAAACAATGAACATATTTTTTAACCTCATACTAAACAGTAACGCTTAATGTGCATCAGAATGTACATAAATTTTTGATACATGATACAATATAGAATCCATAGTGACTGGCTCAAAATTATAAGTTATCCTGAAAGTGATTAATCACTAAACTAGGTTAATTTTTATAAAAAGAAAGCATAAGATTTTATGAATTATTTGGAGTTTGAACTTACGCGTCTGCTGAGTCCGCGGCATGGTTATACAAAAATGGCGAAGTTTGACAGATTGTCTATGGCCCTAGTAGCATTTTTGGTACGGCAATTCGTTGGGCCTTTGTTTGCTGTTCGGTTGGTCAACTGTGGGTAATGGCACCCCTGATTGCACTGCTGCCCACAAAGCTAAAGTACCGTGGCCCACCTTTACAATTGGAGAAAGGGCCAACTGAAGCTTTTCCTTCGTTGGTCCTAGTCACCTTTTACAACGTAAAGCCAACTGCGAATTTTCCCACAATTTTCTCACATAGGGCCAACAAACATTCTATAACGTTGGGCTGACCGTTCATGGTAGGGCAACTGTGGTATTTAATTGTAGGCCTAACTTAACTTTTACTATATAAGGCCAACTGCAGTGCTCCTCATAAAGGGCCAAGGACACAGGGCCAACTAAGATTTACTCATAATAGGGCCAACATATTTTGCAAAGTAAGGCCTACATACACCATCTTTGTAGGGCTTACAAACTGACTGCACAGTATATCATCAAATTCATGAAAACATATGAATATCAGCACTATTAAAAAGTATCAAATGGCCAACCAAAATATCGTAATAAAACATTTAATTAAAAAATGTATTTATCAAATGTTTTTACCAATGTTGATAAATACTCATGAACCCGATGACATGTCTACTATTCAGTCAGTTTGTAAATCCCACAATAATGTGTCTGAAGGTCTTACTTTGTAAAACAATGTTGGCGCTATAACGAGTAAATCCTCAGTTTGGCCCAGTGTCCTTGCCTTTTATGAGGAACACTGCAGTACGTCTCGTAGTCTTGGTGGGCATCTTGGTGAGGCTGTAAAAATAAAATACAATTGTTAATTTAACCATATTTTATTTGGCTGAAAAACCATAAATAGGCGTGAAACAAAAAAAAAACAAAACTTGAAAAAATTACAATCAGTAGGTTTTTAAAACATATTATAGCTGTGTAAGAGCACCGCAAATTGTATGGAATTGACTCACTCCCCACACTCTTAAAATTGAAACTAGCATTTCTCATTGAGTAAATCAAGCTTAATAGTGCAAATTCATACTCACATAAGGTACACAGATAAATGAATGGTCATTACTATCAAAATTAGGCAACAATAAACATTTCTTGCTTAAATTGTTTGAATTGACAATAAGATTTTTTTCACCACTGACCATGTATATTCACAATTTGCTACTTTCAATGGATTCTTTGTAAAAATCTTTTTGTTTGAAAAACTATTATAGTGTAAAGTATAAGCATCAGATTTTGCTTCTACTTCAATAGATTTAACCACAATAATATCTCCATTGAAAGTAACAAAACAAGAATCTCTTAAACAAGTACTTACAGCACATTTAAATACAAAAAAAATCTTTTTATCCGTCCATCACGAATTATAGCCTTATTATTTTTCTTACTAATATTCACATTATTATCAAATTTCTTGTCAGCTGCTTTTTCACCCAGCCATTTAGCAATTTTCTCTAATGGCATATTATGCGAACGAAGTAACCTTTTTATTTTACACATGAAGTTTTCAAAAGGAAATGTTGAAAAGGAATCTAATTCTCCAAAGTTATATACATCATACATTATTTTGATCAATATTATTACAACACAATATGTATATTGCACAATAAAACATCAAAAAATGTTTATACAAACTACTCGATAATATATTTTTTAAAACAATGGGACCCAAATATAAAAGAAAAGCTCTAAATTCTGTTGCTTTCCAATACTTGAATAAACTCAAAGACCTAGGCTGTCTCGAAAATTCGGTGGGATAATGTACGTATAATTTTTAACCATTCTGATACTTCGGATATTTTAGAAGCATTTAATTTACATTTTTTTGGTCCATTACATATGCAACTTTGTATCATTTTTTTCATAACGCCTAAACAAACTAAACGCATAAAGTCTAATGGGACTTGCGTCACTAAACCTAAATCAAGTTCTGTAATTCAGTTTTAGATATGTGATGATATTCATATTCTTGACGAAAAAATTTTGTGTCAGTTCGAAGGCACATGTAGTTTTTCTCTTTTCTCTTCCTCCATCGCAATCTTTAGTAAATCTGAACCAACCACTTACTATATTCTGAATTACATCATCAGTTGCGAACTCTGCAATCTTACGATGACGTACAGCATCTGTGATAATTTCCAACAGGTGAGTTGCATATCACATACTACAAGTACCAACTAATGTTATTATTAATGTATAGCAATAATGAATTGTAATTTTACAATCAACACAAATAATTAATTAGTAAAAATGTTGTTAATTTAATTACCTTTTATTATCTTTACTATACGAAGATCCTTTAGGGAAGTCTTTTTATTTTTCCCTGTCCAGTTACAATTGACAGCAAGGTTGTTTGTGAACACTTTTTCGAGTATCCTTTTAACTATGGCTGGAGGTTTATTGCCGCCAATATAACTCAAATGATTTACCTGCAAATGTTAACAGATTACTAAATTATCGCATCTGCTAGATTTTGTTTTTCTTCTACGTCATATGATTTACTATCTGCTATATTGCTATAGGTACTTTTAACTAACAAGCTCAATTTAGTAAAAAAATTAAACAGACCTCCTATACCAATCACTACCCATATATTGAAAACTACTCAACAGAATTGAAGAAACTTGGACTGTTCCCCAAGTTGAACAATACCTAACTTATATCAAAAAGAATCATCTCAATACAACATAGTTTCCAAGAAATCGGTGGACAAACATTCATACACTTATAAAATTAAGCACACATGCTTAGAGCCTAAATGGATCATCATACTCAAATATTATCCAATTCCAACAGTATTATGTACAAGTCAAATTGCTAACCTCTTTTTTTGAAGTCGGTTAAAAATTGTAACGGTAAAAAGTGATCCCTATCCGGAAATACGAATACAAGATATAAAACTATCGCACGTTGTTTAACCTAAGCTCTGATATTACAAGGCGATAATTTTTAACCAACTTAAAAAGGAGGTATGGAATTGCCATACATATAGTATGATGATCCCTTAAGATCCCTTCCATACACCTGTGCTTAATTTCGCGTGTGTCTGTTTGCATGTTTATTCACCGATTTCTTGGAAACTATTAAGTTGTTCAATACAACTTCATACATGATTCTTTTTCATAAAAAGTCAGGTATTAAAAAAAGTTGTCATAATAGTTTTTGACAGTATTATTATCAATGTAGGGAGAAGTCAATACTTAGTCAAACTTTATGGTAAATAATAAAAAAAACATATGAATACTTGCCAACAGTTTATAATTAATTATCATTTGAAATCCAATTTTCTAAATCTTGTAAAGATTGTTAATCATCACATGATATTTTAATACCATCAGGCAACATAGCAGGTGATAGAGTTGAAGATGGATTCCTTAACCTTATTAAGATCTCATTTTGATTTGATTGCAATTCTTTAATAGCAAATTCAATGTTAGCTAGATGGCAGGCAATTACATCTGAAAATGTATTTCATATCACTTAGGAATTATTAAACTTATTCATAGCTATATTTATGCATAAAAGAGCATAGCAATATTAACATTATATTTTTTACATCTGTTAAAAAGTAATAATGTACAATACTTGTGTATTTCTTACCTAGACACTGCGAGTTAAGCAAATTGTCCTTAAAATAAGTGTCAATGTTAAATCCAATCATACTGAAATATAATTACAATAATGTCATTTATATGCATTTAATAAGAATTTAATATAGCATATTTGTAAATAACAAATCAGGTGCAGCCAAGTGTAAAACAAAAAAGACTGAATTAATATTAAAGTAATAGTAAGTACATATAAGATAGTGTTTTTGAAACATCAGTATTGCCGGTAGTACTGCTTACATCTAAAAATTGGATAGGAATTATTGCAATGTGATTAATTCCACAAAGCGAGGTTGTGTATGCTTATATTATTTAGCCATACAATTAAATATTATTTTATAGCTTGCATACACAGCATATTGGTAGTCTCACAACCATAACCATATTAACACACAAGTAGATAGTCCACAACCTATTTCACTAGTTATTGAAATGCTTACTGTACCTGCTGCATGTCTGTATAAATAAATTGTGGAAAATCTGCACTAAATTATGGAGTATTTAGTGATGCACTAACAGCTTACCCTCTTATTTGTCTTAAAAATATACAATATAAATAGGTTTTATAAGATTCTCAAGCTAGGACAGGCTTAAATAAAAAACTCACTTTTGATAATCACCAGGTCAAGTATTATACAAAGACTTACCGGTTTCATAAAACATACGTCTTATGCTGTAAATATTCCAGGTAGAATCAGGATCTGTGCCATCGATCAAACTTTAATTTATCTTCTTGTTTGATGGCCAAACACAACTATTTTTTCTAGGAGTCGACCATTGTTGTCGAATAACGCCTACGCCGCCATCATCAAACTCTACCTCCTTGTACATTGTGTATTGTTAATATCTTTATATCTATATAAATAAAAAACGAAGTTGATTAACACTATGATAGGTACATATTTCAGCAAATTCAAATGTTAATTTGTTATATAATGATTTGAAACAAGGGGAATCAACAAAAACTTACGCGGTTCAAACGTAGACATCAAACAAACGGCGGTTGTGCAGTGTTGCCGCTAGTCACCCAAGAAAAGTCCGAAACTGATTCGAAAATTACCCAAATTTACCCGTAATGTTAATTTTTTAACCAACTGTAAAAAAGATGGTTTATTTATTTATTATTTGAAAAAAAAAGCGATTTATTTTTACATACGGTATGTTTATAAAAATTAACAGAACTTATTGTGATATTATTTGTTTTTAGGACCGATTTATGTCTTCTAAAAAGGTGATCTAAACTTTATTACTTATTTGATATAAAAAACAGGATATATAAAAAAATACCAGTTTGGTCTTTTTTTACATTAAGTAAATATTGTTTTGACAAAATACAGAGTAATTATTTATTAAAATCACAATAGATAGAGAAAGAGAACAACAGCACATGTTAATGTCACACACGCCACACATTGTACTGCTATACTATTCGGTCCAGTTTTACATGATGCCTAGGGGCCTACTCTATTTCCTTGAAATAGAGCGTGAAATTGAAAATAATTTCTATTTGACAGGTCAATATAGTGATTTCATTATATAACAAAGAGGTTAAATTATAGGCATAGCATGGCATTTAGTACTGATTATTACCGAGGTAATCGACTCTAATACTGAATTTAATATTTTAGCATTAACAATGCTTTTTTATAATTTTGTATCATGTTTATACACGTTAGATTTATTTCGATAAATTTTTGAAAATCTTGTTAAATCAATTATATTATAGACTAACTTGCCCGTGACTTCACTCCCGTAGTTAGGATTTTGTGTCAACACGATTTTTCCCGCGTAAATCCCGAACTCGCTTGAATTTGGGGTAAAAAGTAATAAAAACTATCTTCCAGTGAAAGTAACATCAAAATCAGTTCAGTCATTCCGGAGACTACCCCTTACAAACAGAAAGACAGAACTTTTTATACTTTCGAATGATATTATGTAATGTTTTTAATCTAAGTATGCTGTAATTCTCAAACAAAGCAATTTTTATAGATTACCCCCAAAAACATTGTCAAATCCAAAGTCTCCATTCTCCTTTACCCAACATATGTTGGTAAAGGACAATGTGGTAGTACTGTTGTATAATGAAAATTAGATCGTACAAAGGTGTCAAATTGTGTTATGTCAGAAAAATCTCTAGAGTAAGTAATAAGTAACACCTTAATATTTTATTTGTTGGATATTTTCTCAAGTGAATTCTCATTACATAACATTCTTTAAATATATGCATATATATTTTGACATTTTCTCTGATGCTGAGAATATAGTCCAAATTGGGAGAACGTCCTTACATCTAGCAACATTAGCTAAATCAAAAATAAGATGGCGTCTCTTTGAGCCTTTGTTGGCGTTTTCGGTTGGGAGTCGTTGAGATATTATTAAAATACTAGATAGGGCCCTCATCAGATATCTGTATTAACTTTTTCTTAAAAATCTAACTCAAAACTGTGGTAGGATGGGGTAGTATGTTTGGGACATTCTTTGCATTTTCAGTAGGGATATTAATAAAAATACTGCAGTTGGGCTCAAACCAATTTTTATGAAAGAAGATGGGCCAAGGACGGCACTACATAAAGATTAAAAAGTGCTACGAAGATAATAATCACAATAAAACTAAAAAAAAATATAATGAATTATCAATGTTAAATAAAATAATTATAACTCCGGAAAAAAAATGGTTTATTAATTAGTTTAATCCGCAAAATATGAAATGATAAAACTTGATTTTTCAGAAGTATTTTTATATGAGAGGTTTACAAGATAAAAGAAGAATAAATAAGAAGTCTGTCTGTAAAGTTTTGTGCATGTTCACAAATATTAATATTAGTACTAAACTCAAAACTAAAGTCGTGGAGGGGTTAGTTTGAAAATTAATAAGGTTTTTCAGTTGGGATATTAAGAAAAATACTATAGTTGGACTTACGCCTGATTTTGTATGGAATTTTCGTTACAATACTAACTAAAAGTAAGGCCTAGTTTGAAAATAAGTAAGACTTTTCAGTTGGCATATTATCAAAATACTGTGGTTGATCTCACGGCAGATTTTTGTGTGGGATTTTTGTTAGGATTCCGGCTAAAAGTCGTGGTAGGGCCTAGTTTGAAAAAAAGTAGGGCTTTTTAGTTGGGATACTAATAAAAATAGCGTGGTTGGCCTTACGCCATATTTTCTATGGAATTTTTGTTAAAATTTCTGCTTCAACTCGTGGTAGGGCCTAGTTTGAAAATTAGTAGGACTTTTCAGTTGACATACGATCAAAATGCTTTGGTTGGGCTCATGGAAGATTTTTATGTGGAACTTTTGTTAGGATTCCAACTAAAAGTTGTGGTAGGGCCCAGGTTAAAACTATGTAGGGCTTTTCAGTTGGGATATTAATAAAAATACTATGATTGGGCTTATGCCTGATTTTGTATGGAATGTTCGTTATAATACCAACTAAAAGTAATGGTAGGGCCTAGTTTGAAAATAAGTAAGAATTTTCAGTTGGCATATTATCAAAATACTGTGGTTGGGCTCACGGCAGATTTTTGTGTGGAACTTTTGTTAGGATTCCAACTAAAAGTCATAGTAGGGCCCAGGTTGAAAATTTGTAGGGCTTTTCAGTTGGGATATTAATAAAAACACTATGGTTGGGCTTACGTCTGATTTTGTATGGAATGTTCGTACCAATACCAACTAAAAGTAGTGGTAGGGCCTAGTTTGAAAATAAGTAAGAATTTTCAGTTGGCATATTATCAAAATACTGTGGTTGGGCTCACGGCAGATTTTTGTGTGGAACTTTTGTTAGGATTCCAACTAAAAGTCATGGTAGGGCCCAGGTTGAAAATTTGTAGGGCTTTTCAGTTGGGATATTAATAAAAATACTATGGTTGGGCTTACGCCTGATTTTGTATGGAATGTTCGTAAGAATACCAACTAAAAGTAGTGGTAGGGCCTAGTTTGAAAATAAGTAAGAATTTTCGGTTGGCATATTATTAAAATACTGTGGTTGGGCTCACGGCAGATTTTTGTGTGGAACTTTTGTTAGGATTCCAACTAAAAGTCGTGGTAGGGCCCAGGTTGAAAATTTGTAGGGCTTTTCAGTTGGGATATGAATGAAAAACTATGGTAGGGCCAATATAACATTTTGGTATGGCATTTAAGATGGCAACCCAACCAAAAATCATAGTAGGTCCTTCGTTGGGTTAACGTGAGAAATATTTGTGAGAAAAAATAACAATAAATGACAGTAGGGCCATAGTTGGATGTGCGTATGGTATTTTTTCCTGCAATAAAACTGTTGGCAGATAGTTGGAACTTTGTAATAAATCTCACTAACGTTTTCCCAACTTGTTCCCGACCGTATTGCACGGTTGGCCAACCCAAAATGCTACTAGGGGGACTTCGGTTAAATGTCACATGAACTTCCTGCCAATTAAATAATCAATCACAATGTTCAAACGAAATTATCGTTGGCGCGAAAACTCAAAAGCAAAATCCATAAAACCCGAATGTACATCGTAATGTACGCTGGGCGTTTGTGGAGATGATGATGATTTATATTCTGGGCCGGAATGCTAACTCATACTTTGTACAATATAATGTACTTTGGGCCTTACGAGGTTAAAATGGAAAGGGAAAATGCTTTATGTGGTAGATTAAACGTGTGGTTTTGGGTGTATCTCAAGCAAGGTCATCAGGCCTTTTGTGAATATTCATAAATATGCATTTTCGTATATTAATTAATGTATACTGATTACTTTATCATTAAAGAGGAAAGATTTGATTGTTTGCATCGAATAGGCCCCAAACTACTGGACCGATTTTAAAAATCCTTTCCACTACGGGAAGCTACATCATACGCGGGTAACCTATGTGGCACATCTGTTTAATAATCTTTGTCGACCACTCTGTGGCAACGTAATCTGTGACATTTGTATTTTGTAAGTGGCACTTCAACATCACATAGTCCATAGAGTACTGCCAATTTAGCATTTTTATGGCTAAATTTAGCATGTTTTCTAGTGATTTGGCAAAATTAAATTCAGTTTAGCATATAGCTTATTTTTTAAGCATTTTGCTAAGATTAAAATATCTAAAGCTCATAAACGTAGTTGATGAACGCGACCGTAGGTGGTAATGTCTGAACGCAACCTAAGAGTGTTCGTAGATTTAAGTCATAGAGTAGTCTTTGGTTAGATAAATCCCGCTTGATTGTAATGAGTTTTTGGTGAGACCCCGGTTCAATTTCAATGAGGACCTTGATCAAATTTTGCGAAAAATTGGGACTAATGAGGCTTATGCATCTACGTCATGTGCTCCATACCTACCGGCTACATCAACGGCTCAGGATTCCGACGAGGGTCTTCGCAATTTATTTATAAATGCTTCTTTATAGAGATTTTTAATAAATATTCTTACTATTATTCGGACTATTATTAATATTCGGACTATTCTTACTATTATTAATATTCGGACTCGAACCTATGACCTTTCGTAATCCCATCGAGTTTGAGTCCCATCCCAGAGTGCCAAGGACAAAGTGGATTTTCAAAAAAATTTCTTAAGTATTTACAATCAGTCGTAATATGTTGTTTCCTCCATTCAAATAGGCAATTTGCAATTGGATGAAAAAACATCTAGTTGCATTTTTAAAATTAGTTATAACTTTTTAATATTGTTTATGTAAATAGC
The DNA here is from genome assembly GCA_918026875.4 of Diatraea saccharalis. NCBI lineage: Eukaryota > Metazoa > Arthropoda > Insecta > Lepidoptera > Crambidae > Diatraea > Diatraea saccharalis. The sequence goes on from OU893338.1 coordinate 28,320,405, forward strand.
TTATCCCAGAAACTTTTAGCACCTTTTAGTGTGACCTTTGTTCATCGAAATGTTACTACATAAATTAACAGTTTCGATGTTTATGCTTAACATGTTAATTTAAAAGGTCGGGTACATGTCCATTTAAGAGGATGGGTAAATTTCGAGGAATTGTAATTTTTTTATAAGGAAAATTGATTATTAATGTAGTGGTGCCGATTTTCCTACAATTTCCCAAGTTTTCTTTTTATACCAATCTTACCTCAAATTCGAAATCACAGAGCGACGTCTTTTCTGTGTTCGGTGGGTCTCGAGTTTTGTGCTTTATTTATTAATTTTGAAGAGTAAAACCGGAAAAATTGAAAGGAAAATCGGTACCACTACAAACCCATTTTAAATACGAGAAATATTATGATAAGTAGCACCTGTTAGCTGCGATACGTGTAATGGCGGGTCAGCTTGTAGGTATTTATATATAAATAATCAATCGAGAACGGTGAGCTGAATATCCATTTTATTTCTCTTTATTAACACAATTACTCAATGTAACTAATGCATTATAATAACTGGCAGTACACTTAACTACAGAGTGTTATATTATACAGTTATTATTAAAATCAAAGAACAACACACACTATTTTGTCAGATTTATTTTTATTCTATAGTATAAAAATAGGACTATGAATAGCAAAGTGTATGTTCGTTTGTCTTTTGTAACGTCGCAACTGAGCGTCTTCGCCGTCATAGTTGTGGTTGTGTATGAATAGGTAAGCATCCCATCATAGATAAAATAACTACTTCTATGACTCTAATACCTAACATGGGCACCATAACTATAGTTTTTAAAATAGATTTGAACTCGCTGAGAAGAATACGATTAAAATAAAACGAAAAAGATGAAGAAACAAAACAAACAACAACAGAAACAAGAATAATTTTTAAAGGTAATTTTAAAATTTTGTTTTATATTTTTTTAACAAAAATTCTCATTTGAAGCTCATTGATTTTTTTAATATCCCGCAACTTCGGATATTGCTGCGACGTTGCCAGCGCTGGCTAGACCGGCCGCTGCTAAATTACGATCTTTCGTATATTGTTAAACAATGAATAATTCTATAGATTCATTTGTTACATATTACGCTGACAGCCTTATAACTTTTAGAGATAGGTATAATTATTGAGTAAATAGTGGATTTTATTAGAAAAATAATCAAGGGTGTTAAAAATAAAGTGCGTATTTTAATTATTACAAAATTGTTTTGACGAACCCAATAATCCCATTTCAAAATAATTTTTGAATAGATTTGTGTCAATACGTAGGTACTTGAATATTTGTTTATTAAATTCAAAATCAAAATCTACAGTAATTTCTTATCTTAATAAAAGGGGTACAATTTTACAATTAAAAACGTTATAAAATGAAAAATAATTATATTCTACTAGCTTTTGTCTGCGACTTCGCCCGCGTGGTCTAGTTTTAAGTCCAGAAATTAGAAAATTCCATAATAACCTTCATCCCGTAATTAACCCTTCAGGTGTCGATTTCGTAACATCCCGTCTCAGTGAGCACCTACGTCCTAAAAGGAAACCGCATGAAAAATTTGAAACTCCTAGCACTTGTAGTAACGAAGTTTCATACAAACTTTCATCCCCTAATTTAGCCAATTTTCAAAATCCTCTCTTATCCTCTACACTCCCTAAGGAATCTTCATTTCAACTTTCTACGCTCAGTAGTTTCGGCTGTACGTTGTCTGTCAGTCAGTCAGCCAGTCACTCAGTAAAGCAAGAATTTTATATATATTTATTTTATTTTATATATATATTTATTTTATTTTATTTGCGTTTACTATTAGTAGGAATAATGTTTAATGTTTTGCTATTTCTATTGTGACTTATAATTATTAGCTTTTTGTTGTTATTAAATTTATTAATATTTATTTTTTTTAGCTGTAAGTCTTCCAACAATTAAATAAATAATATTTAGTCTTAATTTTTTTATTTATATGCTTAAGTTTGAATATAAAAGAAAATTAATTTAAAACTTCTCATCGGCAAAAATCGGCCTTCTACATAACAATAAAACAATTAAGTAGGTATTATAAATCAATGAAAAGAAAACAATACATCAAAAATTTGTATCACAGAAAATAATCAAATAACATTGCAATTTACATCAACCTAAACTCAGTCGCGAAATAATTGAAGAAAACTTATAATCAACTTAAATATGTTTTAAATATATATTTTTAAAATTAAAAATAGTTTCTTTAATTTACGAAGTCAGATTATAAATTTAAAGCTTAATATTCATAATTGTCTGAAGTTTAAATGTAAAAGAAAATAAAGACTAGGTATGCATCATTTTTTATTTGAATGATACGGTCAGTTGCACAAACGTCCATTAAGGTTTAATGACGCTTTTAAGCTCTAATGAATGTCAAATTTGTATGGGTAATGTCGCTTTAAATTAATGTCAATTTTAATGGACAATTGAGCAACTGGCTGAATCAGCATAGTTTATAACATTAAAATAATCAAATATGTCAATCCTGAGCCTTTCTGGCGTAACAATCGTTACCTAACCTCAAATAAATGGATGAAAATAAAAACTATTCTTGTTCGTATCACAGAATAATCAAACATCATTGCAATTTACATTAACATAACCCTAGTCGCGAAACAACATTGTCCAAAATTGACAATTTTTATTAGTATTCAATAATTATCATATGAAACAGAAATTATGTAATATATGTTTTATAAATTATTAGCATCACTACTACAAATAAGATAATAGAAAGCAATTTAAAATAACAAAAAATTTATTAATAATTTTTATCATAGATATTTTGTCAAATATAATATTAATAACAATATAATTTAAATTAATATAGTCTCGTATAACATACTGATGGACTTTATCTCTAATTTTTGGATGGCGCAATGAAATACTGGTAGGTATCGTTTTGTTCCGAAATGTTGCGCCTCAACCATCTAATGTTGAGATCAGCAGTATTTTTGGGTAGCGCAATGAAACACTGGTAGAATTCTTCAGTCTTGATTTCATTTGCAACTGGTATAACATTAAATCACTTACAACTAAATTCTAATATACTGACTCTTTGCCGGTCTCGATCAAAAAGAAAGACTATTCACCAGCAAAACACGAACACGCGAATTCCAATACGAAAAAGTAATAATTCAAAATATTTGCGGCCAGCATTGACCATAAATTGTCCGAAGAGTAAACCTTCCTATAGTAATATGCACGGACGTTACAGTACCTATATTATACATAGGTATATGAGTAAATGAAGAATATGAGTATATTGGTCAAATGCCCAAAGTTGATTACAATATTATTATCTTAAAAGTAGAAAACATTATCGTCACCATCAGCAGTAGATACGACGCCCTTTGCTGAGTATAGGTCTCTCCTCCATGGCTCCTTATGACCTTATTTTTTTTACCACGGCTTTACCACCACTAGGACATGCTTCAAGAAGTGATAAAACTTGCTGCGGAATATCCTCGCGTATAGTGATGAATTAGATATCCGGCTCGGAGGGCGTCCAACCCAACCCCACACAACGATATTACGATACCTGCATTCAGCGGCTTCCCACAATATTTATCAGATTGTCGGCCCTCCTAGTGGAGGGCCGACCCACTGAGCGTCTGAGAAATTTTTGAATAATGTCAGTAATTATGATTATCCTACGGATCTCCTCATTCCTAATTAGCTCACGTAGAGAAGTATCAAACTTTTGTTAACAAGATTGAGTTAACAAACTCAATCGCATGCAGTGAACTTGAGCCTTGTCATGAAACACATAAATAGCTAACGACTACGTCTCGCTTCCGCAGTTTATCACAGGTTATGACTCGTCATAATTGAGCATCTAAACTCCGTTGGAATAGTCGACCTTAGCGATAATTAGATCTCATGGAAACTTTTGTCAATACCAAAAGACTAGGTACATACTTTGTCACCCGACCGTACAACAAGGATATTTAACATGAGCGTGACTATTAAAATTGTTCCGCATGTTGTTTCAAATTACTCGGTTAATGCGTAGATCTAAGGGTTGCTATATAAAAGGACAAAAAAGTTTAGAAAATTAAATACTGTTGCAATTTTCATAATGTCGATCCCTATTTTGGTATTATTGGTAAGTGTTTGCTCTAAATACACTATTATAGCTAGGCGCTCCCAGGAAACCAAAGGTCCGTGTTAGATAGTCACGGTCACGGCCGCATTAGTAACCGACTTGCAATCATCCGGGTTCCCAGGCGTCACCATTCGAAGGCATGCTTAGGGTTTTTAGTGGGCACTTAGGTCTCCGCCCTTGACTTGCTTATCAGTTTTCCTCTGAGCAGATCTTTTAATTGGGTATAGTTTCACACACTCGCCTAGCTAGACGATAGTGTAGTGTAGTAATAGTGTGAAATGCGTTTTCTCCGGGTAAAAAAGGCAGGTATTGATTGATGAACTGAACATTTTTTTAGGATCTTGCTATTTTATATTTTCAGTTCGCGGTGCAATACATCCACGTCTGCATTGCCGATAATGTTGCAGTACGACAAGGTAAGTATACCTATTATAATAGATATTAGATAATGAAATGCTTTTTTAATATAAAAACGTTAACAGTCTATGGTCGAACTAAGCTCGTCGAGCACTGGTCGGCAGATAGTCTTGACGTCATTGTATCTGATGTATTTATTTAACTTGAACAATTGGATTGAATTCAAACTAAAAAACGCTATATGCCTACGTACACGTATGTCAAACTGAAAGTTCTTAGGAAATCAAAAACTAAGCAAACTAGCACTCAATAATTTTATGTCTGCAGAGCCATTCTTTAGAAATTCCAACCCGAACTTGAAATCACTCATGTGTCCGATTTAGTGAAGAAATTCTATTGATTCCATTTTCTGTAATTATTTATGTTTATGTCTTATTTATTTATGAAATGTTTTGTTTTTTTTATCAGATATTTTATTCCCATGTCATTTCAAAACTCACTTCACTTATGCCACGAAATGTTATTATCAATTCAAGATTAAGCGGAGATCGCTTTTTGTAATGAATTAGGACACCTGAGTGATTTCGAGCGCAGGGTTGTATTTTTACAGAACCCCAGGGCTGACCTAGATAAATTTTCGATCGTTTGCTTGGCGGTTAGTGTCGAGGCGTTGACGTAATCAAGGAGGATCCTATTTCAAAGTCATTTCTGAAATGAAATGAAAATCATATTATGATCAGAGAATCATAGAGGATCATATTACAGTTACTACAAAGTGAAACTTTGTAGTAACTGTAATATGATCCTCTATGATTCTCTGTTTCGTAATACGTTTCATAATATGTACGTAACGTAATATGTACGTACGTAACGTTTCATAATATGATCCTCTATAATAATTGTCCCATGACCTGTCCTTTCGAAGAACGAAGTCACCAGATTTTTGCCCACACTTTTCCTCTCACTCAGCAGAATGGCTTTTGGTTTCGGTTCGGCACCGGGCACATAGCATCACTTAAGCCGCCTTCGTTAAAACTTTGAATCTTTTTAACGGCACCAATTAACACGACGGGGTTTTTGAGCCCCAGTCAAATTATGAGGTATCCACCGGGCACGCAGCTTCGTGACCTAGACTCATACCGATGCTTAACCTTTTGCAACCCGGCCAATACCCTACCCACTCTCTTTGCTCTGCGCAAGGTTAACATTGAGCACCTGAAACTGGTGAATTTTACAACATTTTTCTATTAGACAAATTAAACTTATTGAAACAATCTTTGAATTGTTCTATATTTTACCTACTGTAAACAGAGAGCGACTTTTGGTCAAAGTTTTGTTTTACTTAATTTTTTCGATATATTCCTATTTTTTCTGTACTATAAATAAAAAAATGTCTGTAGCAACCAGACATAATGTAGGGAAAAAGTGAATACCTTAAGATGTTTGAGATTTTATCAAAAAAGTTTAAGATATAGAAACAAAATAAAATACCTTAAGATGTTTGAGATTTTATCAAAAAAGTTTAAGATATAGAAACAAAATAGATACGACCTTTCTGTTTCTAAATTTCATAAATTATTTCATAGTTTATTTTAAAATTAAATTATAATAAGTAAATAACGATTGTCAATTATGCATATTTACAAATTGTTTATATGTACACCATCCACTACCCCATCATTAGGTCTTTTATATTTAACTCCATCCCAAGGTTGCCTGGAAGAGATCACTTTTAGTGATAAGGCCGCCAATTGTACGTATCCTGTTTTCGTAATATAAATGTATTTTGTCTTTGTGTGTACAATAAAGAATTTTCTATCTATCTATCTATCTATTTTGTCGAAACTTTATGCGGTATAGTATTGTTTGCAGATGATACTTCTTTAATATTTAATATTGATAGATGTAAAAATAATTTTGACGATGTAAACAATGCTCTCTCACAGATTATGACCTGTTGTACTCTAAATAATCTCCAGTTAAATGCTAAAAAACGAAATGAATAAAGTTCATGTTACCTAATGTAAAAGCTGAACTGACAGAAATTAAACCTAATGATGAAAAGCTCGAGTTGGTTGATTCAGCAATCTTCTTAGGTATAACGCTGGATTCTAAATTGCAATGGCATCCTCACATTTTATTATTGGCAGGAAAACTAAGTTTAGCTGCCTCTGAAATAAAAAAATTAAGCAACTTACAGATGTAGATACCGCTAGGACAGTATACTTTAGTTATTTCCATAGCGTTATATCATATGGCATTCTGATGTGGGGTATGGCTGCAGATATAGAGTCTAATGTGCAACTCCCAACGTACAATGACTTCGGATCATACCTCAAGCACTCGCAATGTCTTGGGACAAAATTTGTGTCGCTAGTCTTAAAAACGCATACTTCTAAATACTCGTGGAATAGGTTTACGGAATAAGTTTTTCAGCGTAGGTACTCATACTTACAAGACTTAGTACGCGTATAGCCTAGTACGTCTCAACTCTAGAGTCTATATTTATTTTACAAAAAAGAGCAGTAAGGGCTATTTATCAATTGGGTTCAAACATCACTTAGAGATAAATTCAAAGAAATTAGGATATTAACAGTGGCCTCCCAATTCATATACAATTGTATACTTTATGTTAGAAACAATATTAACAATTATATTAAACAAAACACGGATTGTTGTGGCATATATATTAAAGTTGACAAACCGAAAACTTAGTGAGTTCTAGCATTTTAATAGTGACATCTGTAGTTGCAAATATAAATATTAAATAATTACAAACACAACTTAAACATGCCGCCCACGTGGACAGAATGTACATCATTCCCGTCCACCATAATACAAAAGCAAGTGGACTGTGATTAGTTAATGTTACCACCATTATTATAATAGTTATTAATAATGGTGGTTAAGAATAATAACGAGTAATACAATTAATGACAATAGAAAATAAGCTACCATAGATAAATTATTACAATTTAAAAAAAAATTTTACTTATCTTGTGCTTGAAACAAAAAATAATGTTACATGTAATTATTACATATGGCTTTTTATTCGCAATAAATAATATTAACTAAATTTTCTGTTATTTGATTTAAATCACATATTGTGCAAATTCGTTATTTAAACATGTTCATTGTTGACTACAAAGTATTATGTAATTGGTTAAAATTGATACGATAACAAATATATCTAATGTTAGTAGGAAAGAAAATAGACTACAATAAATTAAAAATTATAATTAAACAAAATAAGTTTTTTCTAAGAAAAACAAATAGTTAATAAACATAACAAGTTTCATATTCATGTTCGTTCACGTTTCACCTTTGTGACAAGTAAAAAAATAAACAAAACCTATTCTTCAATTATTTATATACAGGTACAGGCCGTTTTATCACAGCATCCTTACATTTTACACTTACTACCCTCGTAATGTTGTCCCTTGTGTTTATCAGAAATTAATGTCATAATCCATCTCGTTGGTGGAAGATTGTCTTCCTTAACGAGAACAACATCACCAATATTTGGTTCGAGTGTTTGGTTAGCCCACTTATAGCGATGCATAAATTTAACTAAATATTCCGTTGACCATCGACGCCAAAAGTTTTGTAATGTTTTCTGTAATAATTCCCAACGTTTAAGTGAAGATATAGATGATGATTCGAAATTTTTGTCTGGAACTGATAAAATAGATTCGCCTATTAAAAATGAGCGGGTGTGGTAACTGATGTATGATATCGGTCTAGCATACAAACATGCTTCTATTTGAAACAACAATGTTGACATTTCTTCATATGTGTCATTGTTCCTATCATACGTTTCAAGTGTTGTTTTGTAGATTTTATTCCGGCCTCCCACAATCCAACTAAATGTGGAGCGTGTGGAGGAATAAAATGCCACATAGTGCCATTATTGGCTAAACTTTCAGCTATCTCCATTGTTAAGGTCGACTTTTCTTGACTATATAAGATTTTGAGTTCACGTGCAGCCCCGAGAAGCGATTTTCGTGAGCTTGAAAAATGATTAAATTAGTAAAATCTGATTTCGGAGGTAAGATGATTGGATGTTTGCCATATCAAGACGACCTTCGAGAAAGGATTTAAAGTAGTAAATTTACTTTTTTTTGTTAATATTTCCCTTTTCATTGATATCTTTTATTTCTTGAAAAAAGTGCTTCTTTTGACAGGGCTTGATACACATATGTAGAGCTTCAGTTTGTTCAGCGGCTGTTTCTGTAGTTGTTTTTTTTACTTTAGATATGAATCTTCTATAGTAAGTTAATACCCTAACTAGGTTTCGTACTAATGAAAATTTAGTCCATAAATCAAACTGTTAGGACCGCGGTCCCCGGGCTAACAACACCTAGCTCGGAGGGAGACAATTATCCTTAAGTCTCCCTGGCCAGTTGTCTCCACAATCACTGTAGGACCAACCATTCATAAATCAAACTGTTCTTCGTTAATAATGAATAATAATAATAAGAAAATTAGTTCATTCATTTGTGTAGGGCTAACTCCTCGAGATGCGCAATCCGCTGGGTTTTCAAAAGATATGACATGAGACCATTGATCTCTGTCCAAATGCGATAATATTTCTGAAACTGGATTTGCCATAAAAGTATTCCATCGACTCGGATGACTGCTGAGCGAAGCCAATACAACTGTTCCATCACCTTTGAGACTTCACGTAATAGTTTTGTCAAAAGAAGAGCGCCACACAACTCTAATCTTGGTATGGAAACCTGTTTTATTGGAGCAACTCTTGTTTTGTATGTTACAAGATTAACATGAATATTTTCAGATTAGTCTAAAACACGAACATATACTACAGCAGAATAAGCATCAGTAGAGGCATCACCGAATCCATGAAGTTCTAAATTGACATATTTTTCTTAATATCGACCCACCGTGGAAGTCGAAATTTGGTAAGCTCTACGAGTTCATTTCTATACGCAATCCAATTTTTCATAAGCTTTGGCGGTATCTCTTCATCCCAACTAGTTCCTGCTAACCATCAATTGCTGTATAAATATTTTTGCTTTCACAATTGCTGGTGCTATCCATCCTATTGGGTCGTATAACTTTGCTATATCACTAATAATCTTTCGCTTTGTTACAGGTTCATCTATCGGGGGCAGCGTTACAGAGTATTTGAAATCATCAGTTCGACGGTTCCAGGTAAGTCCTAAAATTTTGATAATTTCATCTGTTTTTAGTTATAGATTGCTTTTCGTTGCTACTTGACCATTTTTGTAGTTGATTCGAACTGTAATTGAATGAATCCACGCTTAAAAGTTTATTTAATTGCTCAAAAATTTGTTTTCCTTTCGACACGGTTGGCAACCGGTAAGTAACCGGTTTTAATATGCAAGAGTATATTGTTCTCCTTCATCGTGAGCTATCTGTTGTAATAATCGCACTGCTAAATACGGAGCAGACGCGTTACCAAAGGTAACGCTCATCAACCGGAAATGTTTGATTTCTTCATTTGGTGAGTCTCGCCACACAATGCGTTGATAGTCAGCACCTTCATGAGCCACCTTAATTTGACGATACATTTTTACTATGTCAGCGACTAGGGATATTGGGTGAAGCCTCCATTTCATCACTGCGTGACGTAAGTCTGACTGTAATCTAGGACCCACCATTAATTCGCTGTTGAGAGATGTACCATTAATGTCCTTACAAGACGCACCAAAAACAATCCTTACCTTTGTTCTTGTTCTCCCAGCATTCACGCATGATGAGTCAAGTAAACACTGCCAAATTTGTTAATTTCAGACATTGATACTATCTGCATGTGTCCGAGCTTCAGATATTCTGAAAAAGTCTGCATATTGTACTTTTAGTTCCGGTGTTTTGAGTAAACGTTTTTCATAAGAAATCTTCTAATTGCTATTTCACGGTAGTTTCCAAGTCTGCACTTAGGTTCAGTGTTTTTGAATGGCAGTTTAACTATATATTGATCTAAAGAATCGCGTGTGATAGTTTGATTGAAAAAAATCTTCACAAAGTTGCTCTTCAGGAATAAAGTGACGTTTAGTTCCAAAAAAAATTGTTTCAGACTCAAGTTCTCAAGTAAATATACCTGAGTATGTAAAGTAAGTACAGAGTTAAAGTTTCAGGTGAGATTGGTTTCTTCTATAAGTTTGCCAGATGTAATCCAACCCAATTTCGTATTCTGTGCTATTGGTGTTCCTTGTGGGCTCCTTATTAAACCTTTTGTTAACATCTGACAATATACCTCTGCACCTAATAATAAATCTATTTTATCAGGTAAGTTAAACGTTGGATCTGCTAACTGTATTTTTGGTAAATTTGGCCATAGTGGAATGTTGAATTTTCTTGCAGGGAGGAATGATTTGGTTGTGAACATGAGCTTTAATTTTGATAATGAAAGTCGGATTTTGTAGTGAATGTAGTTTGATGTAAACTACATGTTTGGAGTTGAGTGACTTGTTGTTATCACTCCCCACCCCGATATGACACTTATGTTCTTTATTTGCTTCAGCCCAAGTTATTGAACTGCAGACTCCGTGATAAAAGAAGCCTGTAATCCCTGGTCTAACAAAGACCTAAGTGTCAGATCGTTCATAAAAGCAGTTGCAAGTAACACTTGACTCTTGTTGTTAGAGAAACAAGTGGTAATATTATTCTCTTCAGGTTCAAATCTCAAAGTTGTTGCTATGGCTACAAATTTTTTATTGTCAACTGCTTGGTTGCTGTCATTTCAGTTATCAGTTGACATGTTGGGTACATTAGAATGCAAAAGAGTATGATGCTTCTTTTTGCAAATTTTACATCTAGTAGGAAAACGACAAGATATAACAGAACGATTTGCACCTAAGCAATTTAAACACAAATTAGATATTTGGACAAATATTACGACGGGAAAGTGTAGATTCTTTTGCAAACTTCTTACAGTTTCCTAGTTTATGACTACATTCGGAACAATTATATTTATTTATTTGCGAAAATATGGTTACAAGGTTGTTTTACAATTTTAGACCAGCATATTTTATCGTCAAGACGATGTGCAAATATTAAAGTCAATATGCAATAATTTGTCTGATTTTATATGAAAGAAAATGTCAAAAAATTCAATTAAATAAAAAATAGTAAATGTCAAATCATAGTCATAAATACAATAGGTTCATATTATAATCAAAGTATTCATATAATAATTAAGAATGAGATTTATCTTGCAAGAATTCATTAATTGAATAATAATTTTTATCCATTAAATATTTAAATAAACAGGATTTGAATGTAATGTTTTAACATGAAGAAGTTTTAACATCAACAGTATTAGTTACAATTTGATGAGACTGGATATATTTTCATAATAATGACAGACAGATGTATTTTGCAATAATAGATTAAGTCTGTTACAATCTATGACCACTTGAATAAACATCAATGATGTAATATAGCAATAACACGTTAAGTGAAACTGTTAATATTATTGATCTTATTAATCGAAATATTATCAATATCTTATGATATTTCACAATTAACATTAATAAATAACGTTTAGAAACACACTAAAAATGTATGTAATAATTAAATTAAAACATTTTTGCACAATTTAAACTTTAACCTGACCTCGAAAGCGGTTTGATAAAAGTCAGAAAAATACGCAAAATCTTAACTCATCTTTAATGTATTTACTTAAATCCTGTTTCAAACTTCTTTTGCTAACAATTTTTGATCCTATATCGATGAGATTTTCTTTTAGATTATTATTTTAACCCGCCAACAGTTCTTGCAACATGCCTAGACTGAATAATCGAATTATACAATAATGTATCAAGCCTCATGATTCATTTTTCTTAACACAGATGGTGCTTTTATTAAGGAACATTACACAATATTGTTCATTATCCAATAGAAGATATTGTAAACGTGTCAACAGTTCTTAGTTATATTTTTAGTATTAGAATGGTTTGAATTCCTTAACATTCTTTTGATAAACGTAGTTTATTACCTAAGGAAGCGGATAGTAGTAATATCTCGATTTTTGTCAATTTGTGGGTTGACACGGTATAACATAACAGTGTCCAAATAGCACATGATAGGATACAAACCTATTGTAATAGATAGCCTAGTACATAAGTAAACGTTATTACTGTATAAATTCCAGGATGACAGAGGAATTAAAAGTGCCAAGTCGACCCCAGTCTCCCAGAAATTTTGACGAAATAGACTTAATCAAAAAAAGAGGTGTTATTAAAAGACGGTTAACTGCGTTCGCGAATTATTTAACGACTTTAGAAGGATCCTAATTAGGTAATCTGGAGGCCAGGGAGTTACAACTACGAACTGGTAAGGTTGAACCTTTATATGACGCTTACGATGAGACACAGTTGAAGATTGAGTGCCTTTCCGATGATGATTTACAAACAACCGAACAAATTAATTTAGAAAATAATTATTATCGTGTACTTGCTAATGCTCAAAATAAAGTAGAAAGTGAAATTGATTCCACCCGTTCCAAACATAACTTAGTAAAATTGCCCAATATTCAGTTGTCGAGATTTAGTGATTCATATGAAACGTGGATGGAGTTCCGTGATACATTTTCGAGTTTAATTAATAAAAATAATCAAATTGACCAAATAAGCAAATTTCATTATTTGAGAACATCATTAGAAGGTTCTGCTGTTGTGGTAATTAAATCCATTGAGTTATCAGATAGTAATTATCCTATCGCTTGGAGGCTTTTGTGTGTATCATTTATCATTATTTCATACCACATCATGGTGTTCTACGGTAGTAGTAGTACAACTAAGCTGCGAGTAGTGTTTAACGCGAGTAGTCCTACTACCTTGGGAGTATGATTTAATGATATTCAATTGAATTGACCTACAGTTCAGGACGATCTATTAACAATCCTTTTACGTTTTAGACAACACAAGTATGTTATTGTAGCTGACATTGAGAAATTGTATAGGTGCATAGAAGTTGATGTAAAAGATAGACCACTTCATCAAATTGTTTGGCGCAGTCAAACCGAACCTAATTCTTTATTAAAATGTTATGCATTATATAGAGTGAATTATGGTACCGCTAGCGCTCCTTATCTAGCTACGCGTTGTTTAAAACAAATTGGTCTAGAGTGTGAGGATCCAAAAATAAGTAAAATAATAATTCACGACTTTGACGTCGACTATTTTTTAAGTGTAGGATATACTTTAAATGAAGTCATACACATAAGAAATCAAGTCACTTCTGAATTGGCTTCTGCTTGTATGCGTCTTAGAAAATGAAAGTCCAATAACCCTCGACAACTAGGCAGTAGTATAGTAGTATTTTCTTGATTTCAGGCGAAATCAATCAGTTACCATCTGACGTAAACATTTGTAGCAACGGTAGTGGTAAGACATTGGGCCTCGGATGGTGTTCCGAATCAGATGAGTTTTATTTTGACATCAGTTCTACCATAGTTAAGGTATACACAAAGCGTGATCTTCGGTCAGTCATCGCTCAAATCTTTGATCCATTAGGTTTGCTATCGCCTTGTGTTATTCGCATGAAAATTCTATTACAGCGACGGTGACTACAGAAACTATCTTGGGATGATGAATTGCCGCTGGAAATAAAAAAGGCCTGGGTTCAACTGGCTGAGAGTCTACCAAGTTTGAACTGCCTACGTGTATCGAGACGTGTAGTCTGTGATTCAGCTTCAAGGCTGGAGTTACATATTTACACGGACGCGTCGGAGCATGCGTATGGTTCTTGTGTTTATGTTCGTAGCGTAAACAGTCAAGGTGATGTTTCAGTCATTTTATTTATTACTTGCCAAAAGTCGAGTGGCTCCAAAGGTCCCAACAATACCACGACTGGAGTTGTTTGGAGCCGTAATCGGTGCTCATCTGTATGAAAAGGCTATCACTGCACTACGAGCACATGTGGATCAGGTTGTCATTTGGACTGACTCCATGATCGGCTTAAAATGTTACCGTCTAAGTTACAGCCGTTTGTTCGTAATCGCGTAGCTATTATTTTGGAAAAAACTGAAAAATGTATTTGGCGACATGTTCCGACTGAAGAAAACCACGAAAAGCCACGTGATATTAAAGGCGCGCTTTAATATCACGTGGCATTGATATTTGTTCACTTCTGCCGTGCTCTTTGAGGTGGCATGGACCGGATTATTTAAAACGCGATCCATCGCACTGGCCTGCTACAGCAAACACTGCTGAAAACTTGCCTGAAACTCGTAATGATATCTCATTACATGTTCGTGAATAAAGTCAGCATGAACTCATTAAGTTTAATGTTTCTCAAAATTGCCTAGGCTACAACGCGCTGTAGTATAGTGCGTACTGTAGTCGCGCGGTGTATGGCCTCTGGGCCGATCCCGTGCCTCGCCTTCCATGCGAGGGACATCGCTGAGTTTTGAATTTGAACGTAAAAAATTGATGCATGCCGGTCCTCAACTCTTATTGGTTACGATTAGAGAAACCTAGTGGCCTACAGGCGGTCGAAATGTCGCGAAGAGGTGTTTTCGGCAGTGCATGCGCTGACAACCTATGAATCCGTTAATCATTAAATCCGTTAATGGGTGATTTACCTCATCAGCGTCTTGAACCTGGTGGCTGTCCGTTTAATAGTGTAGGTGTAGATTACGCCGGCCCGGTGGCCGTCTCGAGTCGTACCGGTCGTGGTTGTAGGCTTATTAAATCGTACATTGCACTTTTTGTATATTTCACAACTAAGGCGGTACATCTGGATTTGGTGGGTGATTTAACGAGCAATAACTATTTATTAGCGTTGGTTAGATTTATATCACGCAGAGGAAAGCCCACTCGTATATTTTCTGATAACGGTACCTCATTTGTAGGCGCTTATAACCATATTTCAAAATGTTTAAATAGTAATAGTGACTCACTGGCTTCGGATAGTGCACAAAAGGGTATTCGTTTTCATTTTATACCTGCTTATAGTCCTAATTTCGGTGGCCTCTGGGAGGCTGGTATCAAGTCTTGTAAATTTCATTTAAATAGAGTACTGAGCTGATGCATTTTAACGTTCGAGGACCTCACTACCACGTTAGTACAAATCGAAGCGATACTCAATTCTCGGCCACTCTCTCCGTTGTCATCGGACCCCGCAGACTTGACACCACTCATACCCGGCCATTTTCTCATCAGCCGTCTACTAACTGCCTTGCCGGACAAGAACTACAGTAGCTATCTTGCCAGTAGATTGACACGTTATCAGCGTATTGAACAATTGCGTCAACATTTTTGGGCAAGATGCAGCAAGGAATACTTTAGTGAACTTCAACAACGAGTCAAGTGGCAATCTGACGCGTACTCTTTGAGAATCAATACACTTGTCCTGTTGAAGGAAGATGGTTTTCCACCGTTAAAGTGGAAACTTGGACGTATTGTAGCTGTTCATCCCGGTACCAGTGACAACGTGTGTCGTGTTGCGGACTAATAAGAACGGCAAATAGTGTTGTCCGAAGAAGTTATAGCAGGATGGTACCACTAGTGATGCCTGGTGAAGATTCGGTTGAAGGACAAGTCTTCAACGCGCGGGGGCATGATCGAAACGAATAATCGACTCATCGCACATCACTAGTTTTACGTTTCTGTAACGGTTTTATGATTTTTTTTTTCTACTCATACTGTTGGTTCTAGCGAGTACACGCATTTTAAACTACTTTGTTTTCCCACCTTGTGGCCCTTGCATACCAAAAGGTTGCCGACCGATGTTTAAGACGATGATATAGGTAACTCATTTTTTATTAGTAGCCGAAAAATAAAATTTAATGTTTCTAACTTTAAAACTGACTTCCATACAAACTTTCAAACCTTATTTCACTCCTTTAGGGGTTGAATTTCCAAATATCCTCTCTTAGTCAGAATAAACTAAACAAAATAACTCTATTCACTAAGATCATGGGTCCAACTTCAATAGTTTACGTGGGCGTTTATGAATGAGGCAATTAATCAGAACAGATTGACAGATTTTATTTACGTCATTATATACCGGATGCAATTAAAATGACTCTCCAAATTTTTTCTAGGCATTAGGTATCGTTAATAGATCACATATATGAAAAAAACGGTATGTAAAATTTTCAAAATGAAATATAAACTTGTTGCAATTAACATTCGCATTGTCACATTAGTTATGAATAAAACACGGCAGGTTATGAATAAACATAAAACAAGGCAGCAGGGGTAGCAAGGGCGCGGGCGCAGGGGATGGGGACGACGCACATCAGTCGCCCGCGCACAACCCCCTTTGAACGCACGCGCTTCCGCCTTTGCTTCCGTGTTGCTTGCCGCCCGCCGCAGCCCCACACTTCGCGCGTCGTAATGTATTCCAATCGCGAATATTATGAAATGGTGCAGTATTACATACATGGTGATCAACGTGACGCGGAGGCCCCATCGTGGGGCCTGCGCGAACGTCGGACCAAACACAGTGTGACTTTTATTTGTGGGGCGAAATTAAAAGACGTGTGTATGTTGAGGAAGCACAAAGCCTCGAGGACTTAAAAGTGCAAATCAGAGCGGCATTTTACCAAGTGAAAAATGACACGGTAGTACTCGCAAAATTAAAAGACAATGTGCAGAAAAGGTGCAAGCCTCTGTTTAGAGAGGAACGGTATGTACTTTGAACAATTATTTAAGTGTACGTAGGTAAATAGTTAAAGTAGGTAGGTAAATTGATTAGTTGATGATTTTTTAAATATGCCTGATTGCAAAAGAATAGCGAATTAAGTACCTACTTTGAATTGGTTTATCTAAACAGAATTTTAGGTAACTCGATATTTACTTACCTACTTACTTTATAAATTTAAAGCAGTATAGGTATTGTATTAGTAGGTATCTAAGAGGATTTATGCAATTTGACGGTCCTAAGCCCGTAAAAGTATGAAGAGGTTTCAACTTTATTTACCATTTCCCCAAGCATGACAAAACGAAAACATTTTAGGTAGCTGCTATTATTACTATCAATGAATTGCGGCAAGGGAGGGAGGGGTAAGTGTAACGCAGCGCGTAAAGCGCACGTACTAGGCATCGAGAGCGTCCACAAATGTAGGTTTTTTTAAAATAACTTGGTGACGATATAACTCAACATTTTTATTCTAAACGACATAAAAAGAAAAAACCCGTCTTTCATTATTTGTCGTAAAGATTAACATACTCAAATTTGGAGAGTGGTTTTAATTGCTAGTAGTTCTTTATTTATTAAATATCTTTTCTTAAAACAATATAATTTGTATACCCTCTCTTTAGGCATTTATCGGGCAAATAAGATTTATTCCCAAAATACCTGAGTTTTCTCCCTAGCAGACGTGTGCGCTGCGCCGATGACCCATGCCGCCGATCATGACACGCCGCCGCTGACCAGTTAGACCATAGATTCTCAACGTGGGCGATAACGCCCCCTTGTGGGCGTTTGAGACTTTCGGGGGGGCAGCAGAAGGCCCAGAGAAAATAAGGGGGGCATTGAGATGGCACAGAGGGGGCGTGGGTAGATTATAAATATAGTCTAAAAAGGCAAAAAATACACGCTTATCACGTACTAAAGTAAAATAAAAATTAATATTGTTTAATTTTTGTTATTGTAGGTATTGTAATCACTTTTATCACGTGTACACGTATTTTGGTAGGGCGGGCAATGGATTAAAATCATCATTACTAAAAACTATAAAATAAAAAGTACTACAATCGAGGTTAAAGTACAGAGATTAAGATTATATAAATTTTAATTTCCAAAAAAATACTTAATATTTGTTGAAATTATAATAAAATAAACATACACAAAACATTAATCAATTAATAATTATTAATCGATGTTTTGTGTATGTTTATAATCTAAACTGGCAAGCGAACCGGCTTGGGGCCGCGGTCAACCCCTATCATAAAATTTCAGATTTATTTCACTAAAATGGCTTATTCCGAATGGTTTTTATTATATCAAGATGAAATAGATTAAATTATATTAATTTTTTGTTCGTCAGTGTCTTCGGGGTATTCGGGAGTCAGCAAGTGACGTACATGCGTCGACAGGTCTGAGCCCGCACTCTGCTCCCGCGTCGCCCTTGCCCCCGCGCGGCGTCCGTCCTTACCTTTCGCGCCGGGTGTTATAAACGAGTCACAGCATGTTTATCTTATTCCTGTCGTTACATGTTAAATATCTCCAACCTATATAAAGGCAATGATTGTTCATTTTATTTTCATTAGCATTATCGCGCGCAATTGAGAACAGAGTTTTAAAAGTTAATCTTTTACTCACGTATCTGTAAAGTGCAAACCATGTCAGAAGCAAAAAAGAAGAGGCGGCAGTATTGTGCGGATTATATTAAATACGGATTTATCGAAAATCCCACAAATCCATCATCGCCATTGTGCCTTATTTGTAAAAAAATATTTTCAAATGAAGCGATGATGCCTTCTAGACTTCAAGATCATTTTAATAAAATACACCCGGATAAGAAAGACAAAGATGTGACCTATTTTCAAGACATGAAAAAGAAGTACGAAATTCAGCCAACTATATCAAAACTTTTTTCATCAGCTTCTAAGCAAGACGATGACGGACTCGAGCTTCGTACAATATCTCATTGTTGATTGCTAAAACAGGGAAACCACACACTATTGGGGTAGATTTAATTTTACCAGCAATCAAAGAAGTAATAACCATTGTACTCCATAAACCAGCTGCAGATATTATCCGAAAAATTCCTTTGAGCAATAGTTCTGTGCAAAGACGAATAGATGAGATGGCTAAAAACATTGAAGAATCATTGTGCAATTATCTGCAGACTTATCAAATTTTCAATTTAGCTGGATGAGTCCACTTTACCCACCAATGAAGCACTGTTATTGTCATACGTGAGGTTCATTAGGGTGAGAAAATATGTCAATAATTATTGTTTGCTACAAATTTGGAAACGGATACAAAAGGAGAAATATATTTAATATTCTTGAAAAGTTTTGTGCCGAAAAGGAAATTCCTTTGAATAATATTTTGTCAGTTGCTACGGATGGCACACCGGCTATGACAGGGCGTCACAAAGGCTTAATAGCGTGCTTAAAAAATAAAGTTCCTGACGTGCTTGCTGTGCATTGCGCAATTCATCGCCAGCATTTGGTCGCGAAAAATCTGAATGAACGCCTCCATATATCACTGTCAAATAATACTCCTAAGTCACTGACTACATCCGTCTCTGACAATTGGTTGTTATTGATATGATAATGAGATGGTATGTTTTGTGTTTTTCTGGAAAATTTTATGTGTGAACATTTCTTTATATTAATTTCCATCTCATTATTGTTACACCAATCCATCATGGCATCCAAATCCTGTTGTAGCGCTATCACGTCTTCCCACGACTCGATCACCTTTGCCAGTTTTAAGTCATCAGCGAACATATACGGTGTTGAGTTTTGAATAACCAGGGGAAGGTCATTAATAAATATATTAAAGAGAATAGGACCCATATGCGATCCTTGCGGCACACCAGCAGTTATACTTCTGACTTCCGAGCGATAACCGTTGATCACCACATAAAAAAGCGATCGGTGAGGTAAGACTCAAACCAATTCAGCAAAGATCCAGACAATCCATAGGCAGTTAGCTTTGCTATGAGAATTTGATGATTAACTCTATCGAAAGCCTTTGCGAAGTCAGTATATATAGCGTCAACTTGTCTGTTTGAATCGATATTACTGATAAGTTCCTCTGTGTATGTAACCAGGTTCGTGTTAGTGGATCTACCTTTCGTGAAACCGTGTTGGCTCGTGTTCAAAAATCTCTCAAAATCGTTCTGGATGAAGGGATACACCAATAATTCAAAAACCTTTGACATCGTCGACAATATGGAGATTGGCCTATAGTTTTGAACAAGTTGTTTGTCACCGGATTTATGGATCGGTATTACTTTTGACGTCTTCCATGCATTTGGAAATACGCTCGATTGTAAAGAGCGATTAAAAATAAAGAACAGAGGCACGGATAGTACGTCGGCACAACGAGCGATAAATATTGGTGGAATCTCATCAGACCCAGCACCTTTAGTGGTATCCAGTTTTTTAAGCTTCGAATATATTCCCATTCCCATCTTCCTATTTAGCTGAACGTGGATTTAGTGCTGTAGCAACGTTGGTAACTAAAAAGAGAAATCGGCTTCATGAACGCGGCGACTTACGGTTGTTTTTATGATTCTTTATTGCGCCGTAATGAAACCGAACCATTTTTGAAGAAGCTGATAACTGGTGATGAAAACTGGATCACGCACGACAAGAACATGCAAAAAAGATCGTGATCAAAGGTCGGTCAGGCTTCACACACTGTGAGGAAACCCGAGCTAACTCGCAACAAGGTGATCCTGTGTGTATGGTGGGAATGTAAGTGCATTATTCATTATGAGCTGTTACCGCCAGGCAGGACTATCGTTTCTCTACTGCAAACAACTGATGAGTTTAACATTCCAGGGCCGCCACATGGGGGGGGGGCAAGTGGGTACTGTTGCCCCGGGCCCGGGCCCAAGGGGGGCCCGGTCCGGTCCTGTATTTAGTAAATAAAGTATTTTAGAATTTTATAGGCCTATATAAAACAGAGTGTATTACACTTGACGGCCCTGATAAGATTATATTTGATTTAATCATTGTTTCAACTAATTCCTTCAGCCATCTTGTATACAGACTTTCCTTTTTAATACGTCCATAACATTAAAATAAAGTTAATTATATGTGTTGATTAATGATTATATAAAATTTAGTCAATCATAATTTCTGCCATAATCGTACTTTTGAGGAATTAGTAAATTGGAACTTCTCTGAATACGCCGTCTATTCACCAATACTTGTATTTAAAGTATAAAACGTAGTGAAGTAAGAGTTCAGTCGCCTCAAGTGTTCTTATTCAAACACTGAACCTTTGTAGGAAATATAAATGATTTATTGTTTGGTTAGAAGTAGAGAACGTTTAATAGTTTGTTTTAACAATTATAATATGGTTATCTATATACTAGAGATGGATCTCTAGTAAAAGTGACGCGAAGAAAAAAAAAAAAGGGGGGGGGGGGTGGCCAGAATCTGGTCCCGGCCCCGACTTAGAGATGTGGCGGCCCTGTAATATTCCCACATATTTTGCCACTCAGCAAAAATTAAGAAAGATTAGCTGGGAGGTGTTAATGCATCCGCCTTATAGTAAGAAAGAAAGAAGAAAGAAAAGTATTTTATTTCAATAAATCCATACAAATATGTGGCCAGGGCTTCTCAGAAAGTAGTCTAATGACACTTGTGTTGGGAAAGCCTCGCTCATCCTTTACATTTTATATTAACTTAGATTTATGAATGAAGTACGGTAAGTAGTAACTTAGATTAAGAAAATTACAAAAATAAGATTATAAAAAAAATAGATAAGTGTGTGTGCGTATGTGTGTTGTGCATGCGTGTGTGATGTGCGTGTGTGATTGCGTTAGGGTGCTTCACATATGTATAGTTTGTATTAATCTATAAGTCAAGTTATTCTAATCAGAATGCCTTCCACTTCCTCATATATAAGAGTAAAGAGCCACTCAGTCAAAATTATTTTACACTGGTATAGTTGCATAGGGTAAATACTAAGTATACGGTTTATCTTATTGTAAGCGTGAGGGGCTTGAGCTATATTTTATCTCCTGGCAAAGACTGTACGTATAATGACAGTGGGGGATGTACGTATGATACAATGTCAGACCGTCTTTTCATAAGTTTGTTATGATCAAAAGGTAACGTTTTCTGATATCTAAGTATCATGTATAATATATAAAGTTTCCTAATCGATAGTAACCCAGCAACCTCGTATAAGGATTCGGTAGGAGACCTGTAGGGTTTAAAGTACATTACCTTTAACAGGGATCTTTGCGCTCGCTCTAAGTCTATAAAATATGATTTAGCTGCTCCACCCCACACCGGGATACAATATATGATTACGGATTGGGCTAGTGCAACGTACATTTTATTCAGTAGGTCTGTACTCATGAGGCGTCTCAAGGTTTTAAAGACCCATATGAGCTTCCTAACCCTTCCTATTGTTAGCTCAAGTTGTGGATACCAACTTAACTTTTGGTCCACAACATTTTTTTATTTATATTAATATAAATTATAATTTTACAAACAATATTAAAAATTATCAAATAAAGGCCTGAGCCCCACTGCATGGGGATGTAAAAGAGCTGACGATGATGAACAATATATCAGAGACTAAAATTTATAGCATTTCAATTTCATAGCAATTCATATCAATTTCAAGTACTAGGGGTACTTGAAATCGATATAATTTTTTTAATTTATGAATCGATTGGAATAAAACTTACACTAAATGTTAACGGAAGGTTACCACAATACAATAATGAAAACTTCATTAAAATCCGTTCAGCCGATTCTTAATTTAGCGTGCACAAACGCACAGAAAAAGAGACAAAAAATGTAAAAACCATTGTTTTGACCAAAAAACATGTGTTCTATTAAGTTTATAAATGCCCCTCATGACAGTTTTTTTCATATATCTTCATTGTACAGACATCGATCAGTTACGTTATTATTATAGTAATAGAAGATGTCAATAAAGACATTCTGATTTGTTTAACTTATTATTTTCCATCATTTGACATAAAGACACCGTTTACGCCGCCATTTACGTCGCCGCCGCTGAATTTTTAGCTCCACGCCGCCGCCGAAGATTTCGGTATCGGAGCGCATGCCTATCCATATCTGCGCGTCGGGCGGAAACACTTTGCCCAACTCTAGCTGTACATTATCTGTCAGAAAAATTGGATAAACTTGGCATTTCATTTTAAGTTTGAAATAGCTGTTATTTTTTGTTATTGTATGTAGAGTTCTGAGTAAATTCAAGTATAAAAAGATCGGTAATAGAATAAAGGAATTTATTTATATAATAGTCACCTTAGTGAAATTTGCAAGTTTTGTGGTAGTTAAAAAATAACTATTTTATGAAATAGTTATAAATACAAAAGCAATCAAGTAATTATTCCAATTTTTTTCACCGTAACGAGTAATTATGTTATTTCTAGAATAACAATCTTGAGCGTTATTGGGTTTTAAATGTATATATTATATGTATAAATATTTTTCGAAAACACAATTTTCCGTTTTCCAAACGACGCGCAACGCGGCCTTTCGCTTTTGTGTTTGCCGCTCTTTGAGACAAGATGGCCGAACGTTTCTGTGACCGCACGGTTGATGTTAAACGAATAGTTTAGGCATACTGGGGACTATTCACTGTGCCCAGGGTGTTCAATTTTCCCGGTACATCTTTTTATACATGTTATGATTTATATGATTTATGTTAGAAGTATGAATTTGTGCATGTAAAGACTGTTATGAAACTGAGCAATAAGCTTGATAATTATCTCAAACACCCTAGTGTTTAACACCTATGTTATCTAATAACATTTATTTCTTGCCAGGTTATAATCACATTTGCATATATTGATTACAAATTTGATTAATTGTTGTTTTAACCTACTACCGATAACTAAGTACCGTTATGTAAGCTGGAAATGTATACAACGTGTCCCAAAATTCAACGATAAGCGGGCGCCAAGAGGTAGACCTGCTCATGTGTACTTATGGAAAAATAAGAAAAAAATTATATCTTATTAATCTTTTTTATTATAAAATAAAATTCGAAAATTTTCGATAGTTGTAGCGAATAGTAGTGCTACTTAGGTATCCGATACCAAAAAAAGATTGAACATAATTGAGAAGTTGTGGTCGTGGTAGTTGAAAATATTATAAAAGGTGTAAATTTTCGAAGATTTTCGAATTTAATTTTATAATAAAAAAGATAAGATATAATTTTTTTCTTATTTTTCCATAAGTACACATGAGCAAGGGTACCTCTTGGCGCCCGCTTATCGTTGAATTTTGGGACACGTTGTATATATATATCATAGCATCTTGTATTTTTGGCATTAAGACAAGAAATTATATATTTATTAACACTTAATTATTACAATGTTACATTATATACCTATTTTATTTAATATGTTTATGGCAGCCGACGAGAATGACATCCCAGAAGAATGCAGGAGCAAGAACTACTGCACTATCAAGCCAGTAGACTATCCTCAGGAGAGATACAACAGCATGATTGAAAGTGTAAGTATTTTTAACCTTAGACGAAACTGAGACTATCGTAAGATTAATAAAAATAATCTGAGTTAGGAGAACTCACAACGTGCTATATATTTATCAATATATTGTATATAAGTTCTCAATAATGTAGATATTTACTTTGATATTATCAGATGCTAGAAAACCCGAAAATTATTTATAGATTTAACCTACTGTTTTCCCGCAACTGTCATCTGCTTTAGATAAGGCTTCCCATAGGTGAAAGAATTTTTCAAATCAATACAGTAGTTTCAGAGCCTATTTAATGCAAACAAACAAACAATCAATTTTTTTCATATACAACTTGTACCTGTACTTTAAAACAGAAGCTAATGTGAAAAAAAAATAGGTTCATTTTAAACATTGATTCCAGCAGCGACAGTAATGATTCTGAATCTGAAATGTCGGGTATAGAAGTCACATCAAATTGTGATTAATTGATAAATTTTGTTTTATTAAAAAAACTGTTCTACTTACTGGTGTCAGAAACTTATTTAGTTAGTACGCCGATTTATCTTAATTCGATTTTCTTTAATCTGGGGTTTTCATTTTGGTATCAGCTGATGGCAAGATACACAATATACTTTTATTTTTAAATTGGCTGACCTAATCTAAATTTAAGCTAAATGATTAATTATGTAATAACAACTCTATAAAGATGTCTTTAAAATACATAAGGATTGCCGAAGCTTGACGAATATAGCTGAAGCGCATAATTTAAAAATGTTTGAGTTATCTATGTATAAAATCTACATATACCACACATGAATCTTGATTCATCTGAAGTCAAAAATTTTCTTTTCCAGCAACCTTTGCCGCAAGTAAGCTTGGTCCAGTCCGATGTCGATGATAGATCTGGTGATCCCAACGAAATAGACAACTGCGAATCACTAGTTGAGGTCAGTATATAATTAGATAAATTTTACAATATAAATGTAAAAGTAATATTAATAAATTATATACTTAAGGTAAAAACTATATTGTACGTACATACGTGTTGTATTTACAAGAACATGATTGATTACTTATACTATTAGTGATAACCCTGTTTATCTGGCCTGTCTCCTCCAAAACACTTAGACGCTGTTTTGGGTGTAATAAAACGCCTCGGTAGCTTCAGTGAAAACGTGTTAAGAAAAACCGACGGCTTGGCGGTTAAGTTTTATACACTCAAAGTAGCACAGAACATCAGCACTTCTTCATCAAAACTTCTCATCAATAAAAGATGTGAGAATCAAGGAATTATTAAATTTTATGACACAGCGAAGCACAGAAGAAAGATTACAATACTGACGCGGCGGGAGAATTTCTTCAACTGGCGGATCCTACCGAAGACGCCATAGATGCAGCGAAAATATGTTCTGTCTCGCTCTTTCTCTTATTTTTGTGAAGTGCCAAAGACGGAAGAAGACAGGAAAAGTACTAATGTGAACCAGCGAGAAAAATATAAAATGGAGATACTTGATATTAAATAAATGTATGTTGGCGTTACCATTTCCTCCGGTTATTAAAGGGTACCTTCAAAGAAAATTTGTTAACCAAAACTTGCGAGGGAAACGGGAAAAGAGTTTTTTTAATTTATTGTGTAATTGTGTTGGAATAGGACATAAGCTGACCACAGGTCACACAATTATGCCTTTAGAAGTGCGGACAGAAACGATCCGTATGCGGCCGTCCTTAGACGGGTGCGTTTTCTCAATAACGCCCAAAGGCCATGACAAAGGAGGTGCATTAGCATTCATTACTACTGCCACCGTACTCTTCTGTATCATGCTATTATCAGACTTATTCCATTTTTAACGCGTTTGTAAATTATAGAGATACTCGCATCGCCATCTTTTCCGAAATGATTGGATCATTTTGTCCATAAGCGATTGTGTTTCGATTAGATTGACAGCGTTTGATTCTATCTCTGCGGCGGACAGCGAAGAAAGCGGTACAGTATGTAAAAAATGCGAAGTAGTTAGCGCTCTAGGCTCCGATGGGTCAGCACTGAGAATCGTGAGAGGCCTAGAATTTAATAGAATAGAATGATCTTCTATTAGCACCTATATAAATTACAAAAAAAGGTAAACAATGATGATAATAATAACAAAATAAAACACAACGCACATAGAGAAAAAAGAATACTAGTTTTATAATAAGCTAGTTGCCAAATGGGCCATCAGCTCAGCATAATGTTAGGCACAAGAGTTCTTAACGCTGTTTTTTAGCTGAAACCCTAAGGTGACGAGGTACGGTCGGCCAAGAAAGTGGTCTACCAGTTTTGACAACATTTCCCGTGTCTAAAAGCATCGCTTAAGGCGAATCTTAGAATTGCATACAAACAATAAAAGAGATGCACAATGCTGACGTGTTGTCGTAGAGCACAAATGTTATTTTGACCTTTGCAGCCTATGCATTAGATAATAATTTGCAACAACAAATAGTCTTCACAATATTTCATAAATTTAAAATTTAAGTAGGTCACTTCAAAGTGGAAACTATTTTGTTACGAAAACTCTTTTACTGAAAAAGAATATATCACTTGACAATTCATGTCAAATATTTTCTCGGCATTTTCCGTAGGTATTTTCCTAATTAATTTACACTACAATGCCCCGAAGTTTATCCATTAACGAAAGAGCACAAATAATCGCATTACACAATGATGGTTTGAATATTAGTGAGATTTCTAAAGAATTAAATGTGTCGGTAAGTATTATTATGTCTGACGTGAGTTTAATGTAAAATCTCAGACCAAGTCCGAGTGTAAAAAAAAATATTTTTGATTATAGAGACAAGCTGTCCGTCTTTGGATAAGACGAGAAAGCGAGGAGGGGAATTTGAACGCTCGGAGTCGTAGCGGTCGTAGACCTGGAATATCAGATACTCAGCGAGTCTTCATGAGACGGAGATATGAGGAATCTGGCTTTATACCAACGCGTTATTTTGCCGACATATTTGACGTGACTCTCCAAACCATTAGAAACCATTTACATTACAGGGGCTTACATCACAGGCGTTATGCAAAGAAAATTCATATGACTGACGCTCATAGAATGGCCAGATTAAATTTCGCCATAGAATATTTGGATTTTGATTGGAGTAACACTGTTTTCTGTGACGAGAAAACTTTTAAATCCAGTCAACACGGGCGTCTACACCTTTGGCGATTCAATAAAACGCGATACACGCAAAATCATGTCGTGCCAAATAGAGAATCGGGTCGTATCTCGGTAAATTTGTATGGATGGATGACTGCTGATGGTGTTGGAGACTTGACCTTTTTGCCACCACGAGCAACGGCATCAGATTATGTTGATGTTCTCCAAAATGCTATGTTGCCATCCGTCCGGAACGTTTATCCAGAAAATGAAATGCGTAAATTTAATTATTTACAGGATAACTGTCCCTTGCATAAAGCAAGGGTAACACGTGCTTGGTTTGATGCACATCCGGAAATAAACTTGATACCATGGCCTGCAAAATCGCCAGATCTCAACCCTATTGAAAATATGTGGGGTCTTATGGTTCAGAGATGGTGTAACCGTAATGAACGAACAGCAGAAGCACTACAAGGGCACTGCAATGAGGTTTGGGAGGAAACACGTGGGTCTGATATCTGGTCAAGACTGGTGGGCTCGATGAGGGAACGTCTCCAAGCTGTCATAGAGGCAGATGGCGGCTACACAAGATTTTAAGAATTATAATTTTATAAAAGAATTGTATATATTTTTTAACAATCAAAGAATAGCATTTTCACTATCTCTTCTAGTTTTAGCCCTCGTCTCGCACTAAGCTATGGGTCGGCGCAATATGTTTTTCGTCGCTATTCATTTCTGTTATCCGTTATCTCAGTATATTCAGACCTATAGCTTCTTACGCATATCATTTCACTACCTACTGATTTTTTTTTATTTGTATTAAAATATAATTAATCTACATTCTAATGTAGGATATTTGTAGACTATAAGACTTTATTTACGATATTCTAACTCTAAAGTATTTAAACATACAAACAGACAGACAGAAAAAAAAATATTTTTGGCTTCTATTAGTCTTATGAAGGCCGTCCATATATTTTTTTCCAAAATATCTTACAAATGTAACCTTGTTACATTTTTATTATAGGTATAGATAATTACTGTCAAAGGTTACGTCAAAATGATGAAGATAGCAATAATGACGTGTACTTGACGTGTCAAAAAATTAATGCTACGGAAAATCAACCTTGTTGTTAGTTGACGTAACACGCGAAATTCAACCTTAGGGTGGTAGACCACTTTCTTGCCCGACTGTACGCACGAATATCAAAATATTTATATATATATATATTTAATTAAATAACAATTCATTTTAATTAATAAATCAATAAAATAATAGTTAATGTTAAAAAATATAATTTAAATTATAATATGTGATTAATAATATAATAAGTCAGTATCGACGAGAATAACAACAACCCATAAAAAAAGGACGTATCATAAATTTTTGGCAGTGCAGCGTACAATTTTACGTGTTCATACGCAAATTTTCACGTTCCTTTTGGATTTCTAAATATAAATCACGTAGTCTACTCTTCAGTGTGAATACAGAGGAAATTTTTTCAAAGGTGGCGGGATGTTATTCCAGTATTTTGTTTTGTTACATATATATATATATATTCTGACGAGCTTTCATTTTCTTTCGACGACGAGCTTTCAAATATTCCCCAATGTATGGCCTCATTCTGTAGAGAATTTTAATCTATAAAAACAATTTTGAATAACCTGAGTAATGTGTTTTTCGAAACGAAGATCAGAATCCATGATAAGGCCTAGATTTCTTGCCTCATAAACACGTTCAATATGTTCACCCATTACAGTCACTTTAGTGTTGGTATAACTTAATGAATGTAATTGCCTTTTTGTACCAAATATCATAAATTGGGTTTTTGTCGGGTTGAGCACAAGACAGTCTCTCTCTGCCCATTGCACAACTCTATCAAAATCGTCATTAAGACTCTTCAATGCCAACTCGTAATCTTCAGGTTTAAAAGATATATATATTTGGGCATCATCTACGTATATATGCATTTTAGTATTTCTTATACTCTCCGACAGATCCGCGCAGTATAAAAAAAATAATACTGGCCCCAAGATTGAACCCTGGGGAACACCATGGGTAATGGGGCGTATATTTGATGTTATATTCGAACCATTCATTTGCGTTATCTCAACATACTGCGTACGTCCAGTTAGGTAACTGTCAAACCATCTTATTGTAGCGATATCACACCCATTATATACCCATCTTAGAAAGTAAAAGAGAAATATTAAGACAGTTAAATGCACGTGTAAAATCTAGCAGAACCAACACAGTACATAAACCTGCATCCTGGGCACACAAAATGTTATCTGTAACATCTAACAGTGCTGTGGTTGTACTACGTAATCTCTGACAGCCCGACTGGAAATCCGGCAGTTTGTTATTATTCTCCAAAAAATCAACCAACTGCAAGCAAACTACCTTCTCCAGGGTCTTTGACATAACTGGCAGCAAGCTAATAGGCCTAAGGTCTTTGATTTCTGTAGGGTTTTCAGTCTTCGGAATAGGGCGAACCTTCTCTGTTTTCCAAAAATAAGGAAAAGTTGACGTGCGTATCGATTCATTTACAATGTCCGTGACTACATTCAAAGTCACTGGATGGGTTAAGAGTACTATTTTTAAATTAATTCCATCACAGCCTTACGCGTTTGATTTCATCTTATCAATAATTTTTAGTATATCTGGCTGCGTGGTAGGCTCCGGTAAAAACACATCGTGTCCAAAACGAGTGAATTCGTAAAAAGTGAGCAACTTCATTCACGCTCAATATATTCATGAAGTGACATATTGAGTTGGGGTCACCAATATGACCTGGCAGCTCCATGGATCGCTTAAGTGGGGCTAAAATGCTTTTCAGGTTTGACCATAACTTCTTAGAGTCCTTGATGTTATTATTGTTATTACATTAAAAAAAGCTTTTTTCTCTAAATATAATGATCTATTTACAAGAGGTTTCAGATCCATATAGTAACGCAACTTAGCCTCCACGTTAGTTTTTTAAATAATGGTTAATAGCTTGGTTTCTAAGACGCATCGTTAGTTTTATGTTAGGAGTAATCCATGGACAACTGCTTTTTTTAATTATATGTAACCGTTTTGGGGCATGCTTCTCGAAAAACTCCATTAGAGCGATATGAGTTCTTGAGACCATTTCATTTACGTCTTTCGAATGACAAATTTCATTCCATTGTATTGATTTAAGCTCCTCCTTAAAAGAATCTAACACAATGTCATTCAGCGACCGGTAATTAATAGTTCTTAGAGGTATTTTATCTTTTTTGAGCTTAACTATACAGGTCACAAATGCGTGTTGAGATTAATTATACAGGTCACAATTTGGGTAACCAAATCAGGAATAGCTTCCACGGATACTTTTTGAATGCTCAGATCAGTACAGATAATATCTATCAAAGAACTGCCACTCTTGGTAAAATTAGTAAGTGACGTAACCACTTGTTTTAAATTCAGAGAGTCTAAAATAATAATGAGAGTAGCTGTTTAGTATTTTTATCGTTAATTTCCATCATATTAATATTAAAATCGCCCAGCAATATCAGATGATCGCAGTTTTCCAAGGCATTCATTGTATAAGATACCGCATCAAGAAACAACTCTTATCCTAACCAGGGCGGGCGGTAGGCAGTACCGATTGCCAATTTTAAACCAGATAAAGAAAGAGTTAGCCACATCTGCTCGACACTGGTGTAGACAGGATCGATCGGATGTTGAAAGACGCGTACGTTTAAACCACGTTTTATGTAGAATCCAACTCCTCCACCGTGACCGCGCTTAACATTCGTCGGTCGGCTCCTATGTCGCAACCGAAATCCAAAACAACTGGAGCACGACCATCCTCTCCATACCGTAACCACGTTTCATATATCGCCACTTAATTCGCCTTGCCTCGCTCAACCGTAGCGATAAATTCGTCATGTTTTGTAATAAGAGAGCCCGCGTTATGTAGACCAAATTTAAGCAATTTAGACATAATTTATAATAATTAATACGAAATCCGTGTAAAATTGTATATATAATTAGATAGAGAGTTAAAAATACTAAATTCTTTAACAGCGATAATGAAATAAAATACAAAGTCCTAAAATTCCAAACAAATAATTCCCAAATATAATAATAAATTAATTAATTGTAATAATAAGCTAAAATAACATGCCCCAAGAACCCGAAGGCACAACACAATTGCCAGACGTAGCCTTCCACTAAATGCCTCACACAGATCAATGCGATACAAAACCACTAAAACTATTTGAGATAAATTATTCAAATTACTTACAGACCAAACGTCACCATGAGTTCCAGCTATTACAATGAATGTTAAGTGGTAACCTGTGTAAATATAGTAAAAAGTAGTACAATAGAAAAAAGCAATGTATAAATCAAAAATAACAAGGTTTAAAACACATTAATAAAAGGCCAATATTCGATAAAAAAAAATCAATCAAACCGAGAAAAATAAAAACAAAATACCACCATAAAAACATAGAAAATTGAATACACGTTACATGTAATGCAATTTCACCGTTTTCTTCTGGTAATCCAGAAATTTCTAAATCACAAAGCAGTAGTTCCTGATCGCGTTCGTTTATTTTTTGCTCAAGCTGATCGATGGAGGCCTCCAGATGCGTAACATTATTCGAACTTGATTCATTATGATTTTCCTCGAGTTTATTTAAGCGTATTTCAAAGTCATCAATACGTCCACACGCACGTTAACGTTAAGCGATGATTTAAGGCAAGGTTTAATAAGCACAGTATTTGCGTAAAAATAGTAACTAATGCCTCGTAAAATAAAAAGCTGTTGATCTATCGTTTTGAAATAAGCTCCGCGAAAATTTGTTCCGTTGTCGGAATATAAACAATGCATCGGTCCACGGCGCGACAGTAAACGTTTTAAAGCGGCTTAAAAACAAGCGGTAGTAAGATCGGTAGCGAATTCGATGTGAATAGCTCAAGTAGTCTGTACCGGTGATTCGAAATGGTGAATGAGATAGAAATTACATAGATAATATTGTTTTTACAATTTTATTAACAATTATTAACATTATTCATCAAAGGGTATCGGTCACAGTTTCTTCCAATTCCATCCAGGGTCCCGCAGGGCTCACATTTGGGTCCTCTTTTGTTCTCTTTTTACATACCTTTAATTACAGCCGTCACTTGATTTATGCAGATGATACAAAATTATATAAAATTGTGACTTATCGTGACGATTTCCTTAAGTTACAAGAAGATCTGGATGCGTTGTGTGCCTATTGTCTCAAAAACCAACTTTTCATGAATATCAATAAGTGTCACGTCATCTCTTACACGCGAAATCACAATAAAGTTAACTTTGATTATTGTATGAATAACAACATTGTCGAACGAGTGACCCATATCAGAGACTTAGGGATCATAATGGACTCGAATCTTGCATTTAACTATCACGTTGACCATATTGTTTTAAAAATACAGACACGCTAAAGATACTTTATTTTTCTTTTGTTCGCTCTATCCTTGATTTCTGTAGTACTGTTTGGAACCCCTGTTATAATATTCACGTTAACAGAATCGAAAGAGTTCAAAAGAAATTCTTGAAATGCCTTAATCATAGAAATAACAGCAGTAACATGACATACAATGAAACACTGAATAAATGTAACTTGCTTACTCTTCGCAATCGCCGCGTTATGTTTGATACAGTTTTTCTTTATAAGATTTTACACTCATTTATCGACTCGTCAGAGCTTCTTCGCCATGTTCAATTTTCCGGTCGAACTCGTCTCCCTATAAGCTCCTCACGTACACTAACCTCTGTTTGTTCCTCCGCGTCGCAGGAAAAATTATACCCGAAACGCATTCTTTTATCGTTCCACCACTATGTATAATAAGAAACTGTTAAACATAGATTTCTTTAACACATCTCTGAAGAATATTAAAAAAGAACTTAAAAGAAATTTAACCTAAAGTAAAAAATAATTATCGTCTTCTCTGATTTGATTTTTGTTGTAATCACTTGCATTTTGTTTTTTATTACTGCATGAATATTTGTCTGATCACGTTTAAACATGAAAACACTTTGATTGTACTAAACTTGGGCACTGTAGGTCTTTTTAGTCATTACTGTTTGTGAAATTATTGTTATTTTACATGACTGTTTGATGCCAAAATAAATGAAAAAAAAATTTATCTAGAACAGGGGGTAGGTTCGTTATTCGTCGATCGGATGCGCAATAAAAAATTCGCAAATACTACTGCCCCAGCAAAGGAGTCCGTCCACAGCGGCGGTGTGCCTGGGAATGACATTATGATTCGATGTCCTTAACAAGGTTTTCGTTATATCCAATCCGCCTTGCCGTAGGGGTGCATCCTGGAATAGCGTAACAGCGGGTATTATAATATTGTTCAATGCGTTAGTGAAACTGCAGCCGAGGAGATGGAGAAGCAAAGCGAAGCTACAGGTGCAGATGGTTAACTAAATGCATGAAATAGTGATCAATGATGAGGCAATAAAATTTGAATATTGAAAATTATTACTGGTAGGTATTTTTTAAGAGTAAAAAAAAACAATTCTTACAAAATCATTTTGTGAGACCAATTTCTAATTAATAGCAAAACTAACCTTACTTTTGTTTATCTTACCTCATATCTAAATCTCAATTTATTTTTCCTTATGTCCCAATTTATAACAAATCGAACCTGGCAACACTAATCCTGATTAACTGTATTATTATTTGATTGTTTATTAAATATGTTTTATATTTCTCTTAATTATATATTGTAATCATTTTGTTTGTGTGATTGAAGTCAATAAATGATTTTTCTTATTATTATTATTATATCTAACGTCAATAGATATTAATTCAGAACTAAATTCATTTATATTTGTATCATAAGGTAGCATTTTTACAAAGTCTTTGTAAAAGGAGAATGGGCAATTTACTATGAGAGATCGGCTATTTTTGCGTAACCATGCACATTGTTGAAACCAACGGTAAACGATAGAGAATTATTTTTAGAATAAGTAGGAAAAAAACCATTTTTAAATTATGCCGGAGTTTGGGAATATCTGAATATTTAACAGAGATTTTGAGGTTATGTCGTAATAATATCTACGTATATAAGATCAATAAAATGAATAATATATTTCAAACAATCGATGACTAACAGATATAAATATTTGATTGCAAGCAAGGACATATCTATACCTATTAAAAAAATTCTAAAATATTATTTGACCAAATAG
Organism: Diatraea saccharalis; assembly: GCA_918026875.4. Taxonomy (NCBI): domain Eukaryota; kingdom Metazoa; phylum Arthropoda; class Insecta; order Lepidoptera; family Crambidae; genus Diatraea; species Diatraea saccharalis. Next base: position 28,355,378 of record OU893338.1, read on the forward strand.
TTAAAGTGTTTTCAAGTTGAAACTTACTAAAATTATAAATTCTTCCATTGGATTAAGGAATAAGTTGCTAATAAATATCTTTAACAATAATAATAAACACCAACAAACAATAAAATCAAACACTTTTAGTCAAAATCAAATAACATAAAAACTCAGCAGTCATGTCGATAGGTACGCGTGAGCCACATCCAGTAATACACATTCGAGTATAAACTATGCCACTATCTTGCCGACGTACTGTTACACCGTGCACGAACTTTGTTTAAAAAAAAAACAACTTGTATACCCACACTGTATTTAATTTATATAATAATTTTTAATTATTTAACAATCACTGTTACTTTTCGCCTTTACCACTACTTCTTATTATAAATGATTCAAAAATTTCGCGTCGCGGAGACTCGTTCTAAGAGTTTCCTTGCTGAAAGCCAACCAGCAGGCAGAAACCGGGTCCGTAGTTGGGCAGCAATTCCACAATCAGAACAAAGACTAACTAAATTATTAAAATTGCGAGTTTTTATACACAAATATTGCTGATGACAAAAATCAATAAATGCTATTTGGTAAAAGTGTATTGTCCCTAAGTCAGCAACATTCGTGTAGTAAGTGGGTTGTAACACCTCCCCCCATTAAAACGCAGCACCCGAAAAATGGGTGTGAGTAGAAGAAAAAGGAAACGAAAAAGAAGAAGTGGTAGGGTCATTTATAAAGAACTTAACTACATATAATTAATAATTTGTTATAACAAAGAAAAGAAGGAACCTAAGAGAAGGAAAAACAAATAAAATTAGTAATAAGTGACACATTTTGTTATTGAAATTCTAGATTTCTTCGTGGTGAATTGATTGAAGTATCTGAATCTGAATTAGTACTGGACATTTCAAAATTGGAAGTAGTTTTATCTAAAATATTATTAGAACTTGAATGGATTATTGTATTTCTATTTGGTCTAGTATAACATGAATTAAATATTTTAATACAACAGTTAGGAGAATCATTCTTATTACGTCTATGTTTATTTCTACAACAAATACATTGGTATAACTTATAAAATATAAAACTAAACATACAAACTGATAGTAATGTGGTAATTATACTAAAATAGTTTCCATATTTGATATGATACGGCTGGTTTTGTATTTTATCGAGTTCTTCTGTGGCTTCATTAAGTTTATGCGAAGCGTATTGTAATGAATCTAAATTAATATGAGATAGCCTAATAGGTGTCAAATATGGAATACTATTATTTACAGATTTTTTGGAACAACAATCGTCTTCTATTATGTTGAAGTGAGGAGTAGGTGAATATATATTAGAATAATATTCATTAGTGGCAATAAATTGTAATAGTTTATGGTAAGCCTTACAACCTTTTTGTAACTTGAGGATTCCTGTTCCTATTATATCATAATCTGTTATTATGTCATTACAATTAACAGATAATTTGGAAATATTACTAAGTACATAAATCCATTTATTATTATTAAGCTTTTGCCAAACGTCTATATTACCTACAAGCACTTTATAATCACACGTATTGGGTATATGATTCAAATATTCCGTTAAAATTGTTGTTTCACAGGTTGGATTCGACACTGACGAATGTATGCTGTTAAGTTTGCACAAATTATAATTATTTTTTATCACTTTGCACTCATTCAAGTTATTTAATATAGAATATGTCAGCTTATCCTCTGTTAAGGCCAAGTATTTAGTCGTAGGATTAATCATGGCAAACGAATTTGGATTTTGTATATCATGGGGTGTAGGTAACGCGTAAACATGATAGAGTTTATATTCAGTTAATAAGCATAAAGGGATTTTAACATTAAAAATTAGTTTATTATCACTTACAAATGAGGAAATATCAGCTATATCTAAAAGAATATGGACATTATCAAGATTTATAGGTAGTGGAAAATTACGAGCTATTAAATTATTATTAGAGTTTAATTCTTTATATAATTGAGTAGGGTTTAAAATAGAGGGGTGCACAATGTTTTGTTTTCCAAATAGAATTGCATCTATCAAATCTTTCAAACTAAAATTAAGAATCATTAAAGAGCTTTCTATAGCGCTGAATGTCATGGCAAGATGATTATTAATTTGTATTTTATTAGTGTATTTAGAAATTGTATCTAGAATTGTGTGTAACTTTTCCATATTATTATTTAGAGTAACTTCGTTAGCATTAAGTTTTTGTATCGTATTATTAAAGGTAGATATAGTAGAAGAGATTATATGAATATTATCTTTCATAAGAGATGCTAAATGTCTTTGGTCGTCTTGGACAGCGTTTATAGCATCTGTAAATGCCTTTGCGTCATCGTCGTCTAAAGAACCAAAAAGCTGTTTAAGTATAGGTCCTCCGATACCAAACCATGCCGATCTTTTATGTCTATAATTGGATTCAGCTGAAGTTAAATGATGTAATGAGAGATAATTATTGTTAACATTAACATATAGACTTTCCAAAGGGCTAAGCACGTTGGCACAATCAATATGCATATCGAAAGTAGGATATTTGTTACAAATATCTTTTGAAATATCTAAAGCTTGTTTAACATTATCCATATGAGGTTTGAGATAGGAAAAATCAGAATATGTAAGGATATTCCAGTGGTCATTGTAGAATTTTAGTGTTCCTAAGGAATCGAAATATATTCCTGGGCTGTTCACAATTGGTGTAGTTACGTTTGCTGGGATGAGTGCTGGCATGAGGGCCCTGGAAAAGAATTATCATGAGCTAATTTTATTTCGTCGAAATGATATCGTATATGTTTTCTATTCATTAATATTGTAACATTATGGTTATTATGGACTTGAGTAATTTGAAAGGGACCTTTCCAAATAGGTGAGAGAGCTTTACGAAGTCTATGATGATGTTTAACATAAACCATGTCGCCAACATTATAATTTACAGGCTTAGTTCTTTGGTCGTAATATTGTTTAGCTCTTTCTTTACTGCGTAGAATGTTTTCTCGCGCGATATTACGTGAAATGTTTAATTTATGTTTGAGAGTTTTAACAAGATCGTTGTATGTGGCTTCGGGGTTAATGTCATAGATAGAGCTAGGTATATGTGGTTTACATCCAAATAATAGTTCATGTGGTGCATAGTTGGTGGACGAGTGTATACAGGAATTATAAGATATTAAAGCGGTTGGAAGAAATTTATGCCAATCGTTGTGACTTTCATTCACATATGATTTCAGATACTCTTTAAGGGTAGCATGATTACGCTCAAGGGCTCCATTAGTTTGTGGGTGATAAGGAGATGAAAACAAGTGTTTTATCTTAAACAAGGAAGTTATTTGTTTATAAATATCAGCCATAAAGTGGACACCTTGATCTGAGAGGATAGTTTTTGGGATGCCAAAGTGACTCATAAATTTTATAAGGGCTTTTGCGGTTTCTTGGGCAGTTGCCTGTATAATAGGGTAGGCCATAGAATATTTAGTGAGATCATCTTGGAAAGTGACAATATACCTATAATTTTCGGAGCCAGAATTTGGGAGAGGACCAACTATATCAGTAGAAATTCTTTGCAATGGTTCACGAGATGTAGAAGTAATTTCCATTGGAGCTTTGTTTATGGATCTTAATGCTTTATTTTGTTGACATTGATGGCAAGTTTTGGTATAATTTTCAATGTCAGATTTCATGCCTTTCCAATAATATATTTCTTTTAATTTATTATATAGGCGGGCGGCACCCATGTGCCCACCAATTGGTGAGTTATGATTATCTTTAAGAATAGTTGGAACTTCACTGGGAGTGGGGTAAATTATAGCATTATGATATATATTAACTTTAATGTTAGTTCTGTGAAAAATAAAATAAATAATTTCATATATGAGCGTAAATTGCAGTCTGTCATAGGGGTTTTTGAAATCTGAGATAGCTATCTCTTGTATGTTATTGTGAAATATAATGAGATTATTTCTAAGTCTTTTTAGTGACTCAAATATGTCCTTGTATGAAGCAGATTCATAATGATGGACCTTGGTGAATAAAAAGAAATAAGTTTTGTTATTAATTTGAACAGAGGTTGATTCGTATAATTCCTTTTCAGAATGTTCAAATGATTTTCTATCTTCTAGAAGATTAAGAGTAGCGTCGCAATAAGGATTAGAAAGATCTAAATCTATAGATGTTGGACAGATGATATATGAGCATGGACTGTCTAAGAGACTTTTGTTATGTTCTAATATTTGAGTATCAAAGTTTGTAGGTGTAGATCGTATTTTCAAAAAGTTATTATATGTAAGATTATCAGTTGCATCAATATTATTAATATTATAGATTGGAGGACGAGATAGTGCATCTGCGTTTGAGTTCATTTTGCCTGCTTTATAAATTATTTCGTAATCAAATTCTTCCAGCTTTAGACGCCAACGGACTAACTTGGAACTGGGATCTTTACAATTAAAAAGCCAAACTAAAGGTCGGTGGTCGGTAATAATTTTAAATTTACGGCCATAAAGGTAAGGTCTAAAAGTCTTAGTACCGAATATAATACCTAATAGTTCCTTTTCGGTGGTACTATAATTTCCTTCAGCTTTGTTTAACGTTCTGGAGGCATAAGCGATAGGGAGATCTTTTCCTATTTCACCTTGGGATAAGACAGCACCAAGGGCATAGTTTGATGCATCTGTAGTAAGTATGAACTCTTTTGAAAAGTCGGGGTATTGTAGAATCGGAGCATTAGTCAGCATGGATTTCAAATTATTAAATGCTGAATTTTGTTGTTCAGTCCAATTAAACTCGACGTCTTTGCGTAGTAGAGATGTTAATGGTTTTGTTATTTTAGAAAAGTCTTTTATAAATTTCCTATAATATCCTATTAAACCAAGAAATGATTTAATATCTTTAACATTTTTAGGAACAGGATAATAAGAAACGGCTTTGATTTTATCAGGATTTGGGGAAACACCTTTGTCTGTGATAATGTGTCCTAGGTAAGCGACTTCATTTCTCAAGAATTCACATTTATCTGGTTGTAACTTAAGTGTATGTTTTCGGAGAGCATCGAAAACAAATTTTAGTTTCTGAATGTGGGACATTAAGTCATGGGAGTAAATAATAACGTCATCGAGGTAAATAAAGCAGTGGATGCCTTGAAGTCCCGACAGAACTGTGTTCATTAGTCTTTGAAACGTGGCTGGAGCATTTTTCAAACCAAACGGCATGCGAGAATATTCGTAATGTCCGTTTGGAACGGAAAAAGCAGTTTTGGATGCGTCATTATCATTCATTTTAATTTGATGAAAACCAGAAGCAAGGTCTAATGTACTGAAGTATTTACTATGTCCCAATTGATCTAATATATCGGTAATGTTTGGTAGAGGATAAGCATCTCCTATAGTAATGTCATTTAATTTTCTATAATCGACCACTATTCGCCATTTCTTTTGTCCTGATGCATCCTGTTTTTTTGGGACGACCCAAATGGGAGAAGACCATGGGGAATTAGAAGGCTTTATTATGTTTTGATTAAGCATATTTTGAATTTGTTTATTGACTTCCTCTTTATGACATTCGGGATATCGGTACGTTTTAACGTGAATCGGTCGATCACTAGTTGTTTTAATTTCATGTGTAAGAGTAGTAGTACATGTTAGTTGGTCTCCGTCAATGTGGAATAGGTCTGAGTATTCAGAACAGAGTTCTAGGAGTGCTTTGGATTCTTCAATATTGAGATGGGAAGTTCTGATTTGTTTTTTGACTTGGTCAATTCTGTTTGATGAAGAAATTGTGTTTATTATAGATAATGACTTAGAATTCGGTTCATTTAATATATGGCAAGAGTTTAGTTCTACATTAAGAGAATGTATTGTGATATCATTATTGGTAGTATTAAGTATAGAGACGTTAACGTGTTTATTTCTTTTAACTGATACGAGGCAACTGGATAAGTATACACCTTGTTGTAATTCTTTTTTATCTATGTAGCCTAGTTGGATATTTGGATTTACAGCTTCGCATTCAATTATCATTTCGGATCGTGCTGGTACTATATAACGGGGCTTGGTAAAATGGAGCTCAATATTATTGTTGTTTATTCTCAAATGACTGTTTTTATAGTCTATATTAGAATCATATAATTTAAGGAAATCATTTCCTATTATGCCGTCGAAGTTAATTTCGACTGAATCTGGAATTAAATGGAATGTACTGTATATTGTTTCTGAATTAGATAAGATAATATCTAATTGAAAATGACCGAAACTTACTGAGTGTTCAGAATGTTTATCTATGCCTTTGAATTTTATTATTTCTTTGACTAAGTTAGGTTGGTTATCTAGGGATGATTTTTTTACGAGAGATATAGTTGAACCAGAATCTACAAGAAGTATCAAAGGTTTGGTGGAATATTGGGTATTTATATATATGTGAGGTAGGTGGATATTAGAGTTATAGTTTATTTCGTGAACAGGTAATAGCTGTGAGACAGATTTAGATAATGCTGTTAAGTCAGTTGGATTTGGTATCGTTTCTGTCTTAGGTTTTTTATTTTTATTGAAATTACCTTTTTTTGTGTAAGATTTTGGGGTTTTGTTGAAATTAGTATTTAGAGAACTTTTCTTTTGAGAGTTTTTCTTTATCTTTCTATTTTTCATGAGATTGGAAGGTTTATTGTCTTGATGAAGATTAGTAGAATTAGCAGATTCTGTAAATTCAGTGGAAATAGTAGCTTTAGGAGTGTTAGTGACGGTGTACGGACAGGATTTAGAAGAATCAGTGACAGTAATGTTAGAGTAAGTGGATATGGTAGGATTTAGTGACACAGCACATTTCTTAGCTTTGTTAGAGTTAGTAGACTTATTAGATTCAGTGGAGTTAGTAGATTCAGTGGAGTTAATAGATTCAGTGGAGGTAGTAGATTCAGTGGAATTAGTAAGAGTGTTAGTAGTTGAAGGAATTCGGTTATTGGCATAATCGATGGCGTCGGTTTGGTTCGACGATTCCGTGTGACGACGCTCAGGCGGAACCCTAATTAGTTTAAAGACTCAGAATTATTGGAATCATTAAAGTAAGGTTGTGTATTATTGTCGTTATAATAAGTATAGGCGTTATGTTCGCCTGATATATTATGTATTTGTCTATTCTGATTTTGTCTAGCATTATTATATTGTCTTTTCCTACAATCTTTTATATCATGACCAGGATGCTTGCAGTATCGACAAATGTTAGTTGGTATTTGTTGAGACGTAGAAGGGTTGTTGTAAGAAACCGCGTGGATTGGCTGTTGTCTATTTAATAAACAATTCCTATCAATATGTCCTATACGGCCACAGGTTCGACATCTAGGTCTAAAATCGGGTCTGTTTTTCATATCTATATTCTTGGAAGATTGAACAAGATTATATAATTTCTCTTCTTGTACAGCTAAATTAATGGCTTCATTTAACGAAGAAGGGTTTCTACATCGTAATATGTTTGAGATATGGCTAGGAACTCCTAATAAAAATGTGTGTAAAGCTAAATCTTCCGTATTTGCGATGCGTCCTTTCAGTTCACTCGAGTCTGTGGTAGAATGTGTAATATCAGTTTGTAACCTAGTTAGGTATGTTTCTAACCGTAAGCTATACTGTGATACCGATTCATTTTGTTTCTGTTTACAAGTTTGTAGGTCTAATAGTAAATGATCCCTGTGTTTGGTCTCCCCAAATGTATTTTTAAGAAAACATTTTAGTTCGATCCAATTATCAAATAACTTTAGTGAACAGGCCGTTTCAGCTTTCCCTTCCAATTGCGATAAAATGTATTTAAATAAAATATCGCTTTGTGTACTGGACGCGAGGTTTAAAGCATTTTCGCAGTTACGTAAAAATGCAGATAGTTTATTTCTATCTCCATCAAAAGGTTTTATGAATTTAGTGAGAAAATTTATTGAAGTGTTTTCTGTTTCTCCCGGTACAGTTAAGCTAGAGACTTCTGAAAGTTCTAATTTTACTTTTTCGTTGGCCATGATTATTAAAAGAAAAAAAAAATAGATTATATATAATATTAAAAGAGAGAGAAAAGAAAAAAAATAAGAACCGAGGATAAGTTGAAATTATTTTAGCGCACTCACAGAAACAATATCGCTGTCATTTGTTGATTCCGCGTTTTCCGCAGCAACAATAAGTAGGTCACACGGCGCAGGCAGCGCGGCGGGTTGCCGGCTATCCGGTGTTGTGTAATGTGCGATGAAATATCGCGCTATAAGATAGCGCGATTGATGCGAAGTCTTGGAATGGTCGGGTCTTCTTCTAATTTGTTGTGTTGGGCAGAGAACCCTCGGGCACAATCAGTAGAGGTGACTCGAAGTAAGGAGTAGCGATACAGCGGCGGCGGCGGTGGTAACTGACACTACTATGTCAAGGAGACGGCTGAGTAGCAGTTACTACCAGGCTTGGAGCAAACCCACGGAATGGGATTCAGCAAGCGGCAGTGATCCAGGTCGTCGTCAGGAGTGGGCGACCAGCAGGAACTAAATCCCTGTTTTGTTCTGACACCAAATGTTACACCGTGCACGAACTTTGTTTAAAAAAAAAACAACTTGTATACCCACACTGTATTTAATTTATATAATAATTTTTAATTATTTAACAATCACTGTTACTTTTCGCCTTTACCACTACTTCTTATTATAAATGATTCAAAAATTTCGCGTCGCGGAGACTCGTTCTAAGAGTTTCCTTGCTGAAAGCCAACCGGCAGGCAGAAACCGGGTCCGTAGTTGGGCAGCAATTCCACAATCAGAACAAAGACTAACTAAATTATTAAAATTGCGAGTTTTTATACACAAATATTGCTGATGACAAAAATCAATAAATGCTATTTGGTAAAAGTGTATTGTCCCTAAGTCAGCAACATTCGTGTAGTAAGTGGGTTGTAACAGTACGTTACCGAGTGTTACCGATGTATCACGAAGTTGAACGAACGCTTGCAGTTGCTATGCACTCGTGCCACTGCTCGTATCAGTGTTTTCCTTATGTTTGTGTATGAGACTAAAACTACCTTCATCGTTTAATAATGTTATTCAATGGGTGTTATTTTTGTTTTTGTGTGTACTTAGTGAAAATGCAAGCCCAACTATGTATATTTGTGAAAATTATATTTATATGACTCATGCAAGTGAATGTTAAATTCTTATGAGTTAAATAAAGATCTTAAACCTCAGTTTTGATGTTACGATCAAGCCTTATTTTATGAATTCACGTTTTAAAATTATGATGTAGTTATTTTATCTTTAATTATCGCTTATTTGTATGTTACGTCTTACTACAAAATCAATTGAAAGTTAGTGATTTTTGCTTAACGCACCCTCCGAATAACTAGGCAGTAAACCTCGCGAAGCCGTGAACTAATATTACTATCTACTACGGTTGAAAAAGATAGAGATCTGGCTACCAGGTAATTTTAAAGGAAACCACGAAAACACCGTCACAGCCGTATATTGTTATTCTCACACTGAAGTTTTACATTTGTTTCGTAAGTCTAATAGTATGAATGACATTTATTTAAAAACTGAGAATTTAGAAAATAAACATGCCAAAAAGGTTTGCGTAGCGGGTCACCAACATGGCCCCCGACGGTGAGAAGCACCTATTTAATGTGGCCGGTGACCAGCAACGCTAACTTCCGCGTTGGGCGGCGCAGCACACCCCCTTTTGTGGCAACATCGGCCACGCGAACTACTCCATCTTTGCCGGGATACGTGGCTGTTATTTTCCCTCTAGGCCAGCTGCATCTTGGTAGTGTGCCGTCTGCTATAAATACGAGGTCGCCGACTTGGAGGTTGACTGCTGATTGGGATGTAGACCTTCGTGGTACCAGGGTAGGCAAATATTCTTTTATGAAGCGCTGCCACATTTGATCGGCGAAACGCTGAGCCTTCCTCCAGTTCACTCGCCTATAAAGATCACAATCTTCAAATTGTCTTAGAGGTAAGTCGCTACTGGAACTTCCGATCAAAAATGTAAAAGGTGTTATAGCGACGTCCGAATCCTGATCAACAGGCACATGTGTAAGGGGTCTTGAGTTAACAATACACTCCGCTTCTAGGATCAATGTGTGTAGAACCTCCTCCCGAGGCGAACGTTCTTTTAAGGTGACCATAATGGAGTTTTTCACAGATCGTATTAAGCGTTCCCAGCATCCACCCATAAACGGCGCTGATGGGGGAATAAACCGCCAATCTATTTTATGGTTGCTGCAGAAGTCGTAGAGGTCAGGTAACAATCTCGCTGCACCGACGAACGAAGTCCCGTTGTCCGAATATATGCGAGCTGGACAACCTCTTCTCGCTATGAAGCGCCGGAGAGTCATGATTGCAGAGTCTGCCGAAAGGTTCTCCACGACCTCAAGATGTACAGCGCGAACGGTCAAACAAGTAAAAAGAGCGATCCACCTCTTCGCCGTTCTTCGACCTATAGAAACGTTCAAAGGTCCGAAGTAGTCCAGGCCCACAAATGTGAACGGTCGCTGGTTATGTGCCAATCTCACGTCTGGAAGATCACCTAAGGGAGGAGTTATAGGTTTCGCCTTTCGAATCCGACAAACTAGGCATTTTTGTGATACTGCACGAACTGATGGTCTCAAATGGAGGATAAAGTACTTTTGACGCAGCTCATTAACCACCAGTTCGTTGTTGCCGTGTGCATATCTCTCATGATAAAAGCCAATCAACAGTCTCACTATTGGATGTTTGCCGTCGAGCACAACTGGACTACATTCTATTTCCGTAGAAACAGCCGTGCGCCCAGATAGCCGAAGGAGTCGATCTTCTCCAATAAGTAGCGCGATATTCTTTAGCCTACTTTCGTTTGAAACAGGGCGTGCTGCTTGAACGAGCATTAATTCATCAGAAAAAGAATCTGCCTGAACGACGCGGAATAAATGGACCTCTGCAACGTTGAGGTCTGCAATCGAAAGCAACGGAAAATTAAACCGATCGCGAGGGGCATTTGTAGAAAATTTAAGAGTAGAATTAATAAAAGATTTAAAAACTCTACAACATTGAAATACCCGCGCTGAAGCTCGGAGTAAACGAATCCACCGACTGAACCGTTGGTGGCCCGCAACCACCGATGAAGGTAGCTCACGCGGTACTCCTGAAATTAGGAGTCCCACCGATTCTGAAATACGTTTCAATTCTTCAAGTATCGGTGGGACACTGCACATAGGTTCACATGGCCAGTTTTCCTGAGAAGACAATAGAAATGATGGCCCGGTAAACCACCGTGACGAGAAAGTAAACGCCCGATTATACCGCGTAGCGTCGTCTGCCACATTTAGAGCCGTCGGAGTATATTTCCAGTGACTGATGTTTGTGGTCTCGACAATTTCTCCAACGCGAAAAGAAACGAAGGCTTTAAATATACAGGCGTCGCTGCGCAGCCATTTTAAGACGGTGGTGGAATCCGTCCAGTAGTATGTAACGCTAGGCTTTCTCCTATGTGCGTCAAGTATATATTTACCAAAACGGGCAGCAATTAGTGCTGCTTGTAACTCTAATCGGGGGATAGACACTGGCTTTAATGGAGCTAGTCGACCCTTGCCACCGATTAAAGCTAAACTTACACTGTCATCTTCAAAAGTTAAGCGCCAGTAAGCTACGCACGCATAAGCGCGCTCACTAGCGTCGGCAAAAATATGCAATTGAACATCTTTGACAGATAATTCGGAAAAACCTAAATAGCACCTTGGAATCGCCTTATTAGCCAAATTTTGAATTTCACAATACCATTCCTTCCAACTGTCAACCAAGGCGTTTGGTAATATTTGATCCCAATCGGAACCTAATTTCCACGTTTTTTGGAATAACACGCGACCTTTCATTATTACTGGGGTAATGAGACCTAGAGGGTCATAAAAGGACATCAATAATGAGAGTACAGTACGTTTAGAAAAGATCTTCGGTAATTCGGGCGACGACTTCATAAAATATAGCGTGTCCTGGCTAACGTTCCACGTGAGACCTAAAACCCTAACCTGTGACTGTGTCGCGGAACCTAGACCTACTTCTGTAACGTTGACTGCATGCAATTCAGAAGGAATGAGAGCAAGGGCTTCTTTGCGATTTGACACCCAAGATCTCATTTCAAAGCAAGCTGCCTTGTGTATGGTTACAATTTCGAATGCTCTGCGAGCAGCTTCGTCAACAGTCTTGTAACTGCCCAGAAAATCGTCCATGTAATGGTCTTCAACGATAGACTTAACCGCGTCGGGGTATTTCGACTGAAATTGCATTGCATTATTATTTTTAACCCACAAAGCAGTGCATGGGCTCGACGCGGTACCGAACATCATCGAAGACATACGGTATTCTTGAACTGGAAACTTTGGATCGTCCCTCCACAAGAACCGTTGCGCGTCTCTATCTTCAGGTCTAATTTTTATCTGCGGGAACATTTCCCTGATATCACCCGTAAGAGCCACCGGATGCTCTCTAAAACGCATAACAATAGACAACAGCGGTTGAAGAAGATCGGGACCGGGCAGCAGAAAAGAGTTCAGGCTCAGCCCGGCACACTTCGCTGCTGCATCGTGTACGACGCGCAACTTCTTCTTTTGTGGGTGTACGACACCAAAATGTGGAAGGTACCACAAAATTCTACCACAAGTTTGATCTGAACATGGCTCTGCGTAACCCTTGTCAAGCATACCCTGAATATTTAGTTTATATGCTTCGGCATAAGACTTATCTTTTGCCATTTTATTTTCAAGGCTAAAAAATCGTGATAATGCTAGATCGCGACTCTTGGGAACGAAAGGAATATTATCTCGCCATAAAAGGCCCGTCTGATATCTACCAGAGTCTAGGCGTGTCGTAGTATTTTCTAAAATCTTAAACGCGCGGTCTTCGCTAGCACTGCGGTGATACACGCTTTCTATTCCAATAGAATCAAGCCTAAAATATTGCTTTAAAAGCGCATCTAAAGAACAATCATCATTATTTTGAGAGTCATCGATGTGATGAATGAACGAATGGTTCAACATATTAGAACATGGCACGTATCCGAAAAGTACCCAACCCAAGGCTGTAAGTGCAGCCACTGGTTGGCTACGAGTTCCTTGACGTACGGCTTTCGTAAGAAGGAGATGCCAATTATCAGCTCCTATTAAAAGCAATGGTTTGGCTTCCGTATAGCATAATACGTTTGCCAAATCTGACAAATATTCATATTGCACGATATTATCAATATTAGCCGACTGTCTGCTTATGCCTAAATTAAAAATAGACCTCGCCCTAATTTCATGAGTTTCTAAGCTATGACGACCTTTAACCTTTATTGAGACGTAACTAACATCGGTTTGTTTGTTCAACCCTCCGATACAATCTATGGTAAGCTTGCTAGTAGGGCCCTTAGCGCCCACAAAGTCCGCGATTGACTGATCTAAAAGAGTCATAGAACTGCCATCATCGAGAAGAGCGTATGCATCTATACTAGCCTTCGGTCCTGTGATAGTAACCGCTATCACTTTAAGCAGAGGCTTACAAGTTGATAAACTAGAAGGGCAAAGGCTATGACCTACAGTGGCAATTATATTCTCGTCTTTTGAAACATTAGAATCGCAAGTTTGATCAAGAGTATCGCGAGGAATATTGTCGATTGTCTGTACCTTGATATCAGTAGACGTTGTAGGGGTTAGCTGTATATTAGTATGAGCAGCTGTCGACGAGATAGCATCTCGATGCAGTAATGTATGATGTTTGTGATTATACTTGCAATCTTGTACCTCGCACCTCTTTTTACACGATCGATACTGGTGAGATCCTTTTTTCAGACATCTACGACATACCTTATTGTTTATGGTCCACTGCCAACGATTGTCAATGTCAAGTGAAACAAACTCTTTGCAATCTATAATGTCATGTTTTTCTTGACAATATTGACATAGAGTACAGGTGATCTTAGGTTTACTTGACGTTTCGACGGATGGGATTGCATAGACTTTGTCTTTGACGGATGGTTTGATGACAGACCGATTGACAATTTGAGTCGACTCTGTAGAAATAAATCCAAATTTAACATGTAAATATGCTTCATTTTCCAAAAAGTCTGCTAAAATTTCTAATTTGAATTGGCCTGAAGTGCATTTATTCGCGGCAAAGTCGACCCATCTCGAACGCAACAACGGAGTTAACTTACCAACGATAATGTTGACAAATTCAGGCGCTGCAAGGTACTCAGGTTGATTGAGGAGTCTAATTACTTCAACACAGTTTCTAATGCGGCATGCGAAGATGTTGAGGTCGCGCGAAGATTCGAAGGTGCCAAGTCTAGGAAGGTTTCGCACCTGCGAGAGTTGCTGAAGTATAATAAACTCCGGTTGAGCAAACCTGTTCTCCAGGGCTTTGATTATCTGCCGCGGGTCATTAGCAGAGACGAGAAGCATGGATACTGCCTCTCTAGCAGACCCATGAAGCGCAGTGGAGATTCTGGCGATGTTGTCCATCGGCGTGAAGTTTGCTTCGGACTGCTCAAACGTCCTTTTGAACGAGAGCCAGTCAGAAGCACGACCATCAAACCTAGGGAGATCACTGACCTTCGGCTTCCTTCCTAGATCCAGTATAGCGTTCGCCAGTAAAGTAATGTTGTCATGTATACCTACAGTTTTATTGTTAATTTTATTTTTGTACAAATTACAATCATTACTACTGTTGTGTGTACCTATATTTTGAGCATGTGTAGTTGTGAATGTGTCGGCGGCTCGTACCCGAGGGCCATCGTTGTAGGTAAGCGGGGACAGGCGTGGTATAGTACAGCCTCGTGCTGCAGATACTAGGGCATCTCTATCCTCTGCTAAACGTGACGCTGGGGGTTGTTCTAGTGGAGCGCTACATATTGAATCGACACATTTCTCTCTATCGAAAATAATAGAACGGTTATTATAAGCTCTATCTACGGAATTGTCATGCGATGCGACTAACCATTGTTCCACATAATCCGAACGTGAATGGCTCGAAGTAGAAGAGGTAATGGCAGCAAGCTCGGCTTCCAATTCCAAGTCTGCCAATTCCTTTTCTATTGCGGCTTGTCGTCGAGCATGTTTCAATTTGGCAGCCAGCTGCTGTGCTTTTATAGTTTTTGCTGTAGATTTCGTACACGATCGAGGAGAATTGGTTGGCGGCGGCGCTGGGGCGCTTTGTGATGCAGTGGTAAGTAAGTCATCTTGTGGCGCGGTGTGGAGCACGCTGGGTAACGCTGGCGCTAGGGCGCCGGAAATAGAGGCGCTACCACGATTAGAGGCGGCTTCGTTAGACACTTCACGCACTGTACTATAGGAACTAGACTTAAGGGTTTCTTGGTTTTGGCAAACACGAGACCTGGTAACCATGGGCATGATCGTTATTATTTTACCCCACACCTGACACCAATGAAAAAGATAGAGATCTGGCTACCAGGTAATTTTAAAGGAAACCACGAAAACACCGTCACAGCCGTATATTGTTATTCTCACACTGAAGTTTTACATTTGTTTCGTAAGTCTAATAGTATGAATGACATTTATTTAAAAACTGAGAATTTAGAAAATAAACATGCCAAAAAGGTTTGCGTAGCGGGTCACCAACAACGGTAATATTGTTTTACGGCTTCGCGAGAGATTTGACTTAGTCCGGCTTTTAGGACAAAATTTCCGATCTAATAAGGGAAGACGGCAACCCTATCCCACTACTTCTCAGATTTAATTGCGGAACTATAGGTACCTTCCTGTGCGCCTTTGACATGCCGCACGCTATGCAGCGGCTTATAATAAAGGACTCAATTGGCGGCTTTCCCTTTTTATCTCTTTTTCTTTATTCAGTAGTTCATATGTCGTCGATGTGATCACGTTTCGAAAATATCCGTGTTCTCTAATTCCGAGTACTATGAAAAGTGCTTTTATCAGTATTACATCAGATGCAGTGTTGTATTGATATAAATTGAGACTATTTTGAAAAGATGTAATTATACTGAAACGTCAGTGTACCAGAGGTTGGCCGCGATCTTTAGTTTTTTCTTGTGGAATAAAATTAAGTGCCTAATAAAGTGTAGGTGATTGAACCTCACAAGTAATGCTTAAACAGTGAATAAGGAAGTGAAAAGGTAAAGTACAAATAGTAATTCGCAAATATTTCTTTTTAAATACACCAAAATCGTTTGTGAATTATGTATGTCGCATATCATATTTTTTTTTTATTATCGTAATATCAATCAGATTTGTCGGACCATTAAAGTATGAACTAAAAGTTAGACTCGTATATCAGAGAAATAAATGAAGAGGTATATCTAGAAAAACCCAGAGGTATGAAAGAAGATGGTAAAGTACTGAACCTTCAAAAGTCACTCAGTGTTTAATTAAATTTTACCTATCTATCATAAATAGGTACTAAAATGGTGTTTGATCTGTAATTCAGAAACAGCTGAGTCGGAAACGATGCTATTTCTGATGAAAAGATGTGCGTGTTGATAATAATATGTATTATGAAAATTTTACTGAAATTAGACTACCGGCTGAACAGCGTCGGTTACCATACCATTTTGCCAATGATTTTATTCCTATTTATTTTCTTTTCATTTTATTTTCGATCGTAATAGGTTAAGTATTTACTGTGTAAACTGACAAACGCAGACATGTTGTTAAGTATATTTTCTCTCTCATTCTTAGTGTGTATGTGTGGGTGTGTACTAGGAGAATAGAAAAAAAATTAGAAAACATAGGAGGTAGGTAGCGTGCCATTACTCCTGGTAAGGTCATTATCCTAAAATAGTGATGTGACATAGCACACTCGATGTTTTTATTAATTATTAAAAATAAGCCTTTTTACTGAAAGTTAAAAGTTAATGCAAAGGTTTTGAAAATTTGGCAGAGTACTGTTTATATGATATACTTCAACACCCTTCAGCTATAACGGGTATTTTTGTAACACCCGGTATATATCTATTTTTGTTATTTATTATAAACTAGCTGTGCCCGCGACTTCGTCTGCGTGGGAAGTATTTTGGTAGAATTCTTTTTTTCCTATGAATGCAGACGAATCGAATAAGATCAATGGGCCATAATCCACTACGCGGGCTTACTCCGGAACGGTGGGTGTTAACGTTGCTGATGCAGCCAGGACTAACGGCTTAACGTGAATTTTGCCAGTGTTGTGCACAGTGCTCAACATAATAATGTTTGGTCACCCATCTTGTAAACGGTCCTCACGAATGTTATTTTTCTATTTTTCCTCGTTTCTCGCGCTCTGGTTGTCGTTTGTGTCTGAGTATTTTATTTGTACCTTTAAACGGTCCTTCTTTTGTATTTGATCTTTTTAAATTATTATTCTTTGTCTAGTTGTATACACAATCGGCTATTTATTGTTCTATTTTTCATGTAATGCTAGTTTGCCTGGAAGAAATCGCTGGCTAGCGATGAGTTTGTCGTTTGTACTTATTTGTGTAAAATAAGTATTCATGTATGTCCTTGTTGTGCAGTATTTACTTACTTATTTAACTGCAATTTAAATCGAATGCGCTAACCCACTACGCCATCGGACCCCTTATGCCTAAGCTATACTAATATTATAAAGAGGAAAGATTTGGTTGTTTGTTTGTTTGCATCGAATTTGCTCCAATACTACTGGACCGATAATTGCAGAGCGATTCCGACCTACGGAAAGCTACATCATACGCGCATGTCATAGTCTGTGAAAACTTATCTGCGGTACGCTTGTGGAGTATGAAATCAACACGGGTTGGCGATAATCGAAACTACTTTCTCGATCTCTATTGTACAAACTGCGAGCTCTTTAAGAGACCAAGCGCATTTCCCTATCAAAAGAAGTTTCATACTCATACCATACTGCATGTATGTAAATGCTTCAGATTCAACTTTATAGCGCATGAGCCTCGCGATGGGCAGTTAAATACGCTTCGCGTTTTTCAGGTGTCTCCCGAGATCGAGCGCTTTCTGTCTGATCTCTTTCTTTGTCTATAAAAGTCGGTCAGTACAGGTCTGATCGAAGATACGTGGAGTTTTATTTATTGATAAAAAAAATTATATACATATTTTAATTTCGACTTTCCACACTCGAAGGAAATCGTCTACTAACATACTTCCGTGAGGTGCTAAACTGAGCTTCTGTCAGATTTGAACGGCAATCATCATCATCATCATCAGCCCTTTTACGTCAGCAACTGCAGGAGCTCAGGCCTTCCTTATGAATGGTTCAAGAGGATGGGTCACGACCCTCCATGCTGGCCCAATGTGGATTGGAGGATATGAACGACTGCAAATACAACCGGAACCAAAACCGGCCTACCCACCAAAACACCCTCCAAAACATACTCTACACCCTCTCATGGGAAATGAAAACCGGCAAGCTATGGCCGAGTCACCAGGACACTCAAGTATTGGACCATTGGTCCCCTTGCAGATGTAAAATTGGAGACTCGGGTAAATCGAGTGCTTCTCCCAGACAGACGAAACCGTGCAATGCGGGAGCGGCTGCCAACCACTTCCGCTGACCCCGACGACGACGTGAATCTAATCTGATAAAAATATGCGTTCACTGTAAACTACTCGAAGCTGAATTGCATCATCGAAGGCTCTTTCCGCTTGTTCTCCTACTCGCGTGATCGTATACCACATGTCCATAATAAGCAGAACCCTATTTAATATGATTGGCCATATATAAATGAGGTCAACTTACTTCGGAATAATCCAAATTTTGGAATCTTATTTTTTTATTTTTCATCATACAAATTATCATTTTATAGACAATATTAATTCGTAGCTCGGTGGCGCTACGGATATGCGCCGCTGCGCACGATCGCTATTGCTAAGCAATTTTCGTAAGAGTTGTTCACGGGATGGGTGACCATAAATTATTAAACATAGGCCTGAGGCCCTGCAGTTTGGCTGTGAAAGAGTTAATGATGATGATCAATATATCAAAGACGAAAATTAATAAAACAGTAAAGATTTCATAGCAATATTGGCGACTACGTCACTTCAAATTGACATAACTTTTTTATTTGTGAACCGATTGAAATAAATCTTACACTAAATGTTAAAGGATGAATGCCGCAATATAATAGTGAAAACTGCATTTAAATCGTTTCAGCCGTTTCTGAGATTATTGTGCACAAACGCACAGACAAACAGACAAACCAACAAACAGACAAACAGACAAAAAATTTAAATATCATTGTTTTGTGTTTTATTACTCTTATAAATGTCCCTCATAATAGTTTTTTTTCATATATCTTCAATATACAGACATCGATCGGTTACGTTTTTATTATAGTATAGATTTTTTTTTCCAACCGTAATATAATTTAACTGCACTTCTATCACCCGCTTACATCTTACCTTCCCACGACTCCTAGGTTGGCTGGAAGAGATCTCTTCTAGAAATAAGCCCACCTTTATTTACTTGTTTATGTAAAATTTTAAGTGCAGTAAAGAGTATAACAAATCAGCAGACAATTGTGACACTACCCAATTCACTATGAGTCGCTATTATTGATATTTAAATTGACATTACCAGTCCCCTCAGTGATCATTTTTTTATTATTGGCAATAGCGTTCTTATTGGTCATATGTGATGAACAACTACTATCCACTAACCAATCACCCTCAGCTGGATTATGAAACCAGAAGCCAGTAACGTTTGTTGTTCTCTGCTTCGAATTCTTGTCTTGCTGGTTTCTTTCTTCTTATTTTTCAACAATGTGATCTAAAATGTCCCGGCTTCTTGCTAAAATTACATGTAATCTTTTTCTTTGTGTTCACATTGAATGCTGTAACTTCATCAAATAAGGACACATTCCTTCGAAACTCTTCTTGACGAAGTTTAGTCCGAACGAGCTCGCTGATAAGGTTTTAGATTAAGCCTGCTTTCTCTAAGACAGAAACTAATGCGTCATACTCTTGTGATAGGCCATTAAGTATAATTTCTGCCACCTCAGCATCTTCAGTGTGCCTGCCTATGTCTGCCAACTGCTGCACGATGGTCATTATATAATGTGTTTCTTATTTAATTCAAAGGATTTCTTAAAAATAAAGCTTAATTGCGTTGCTTTGAAAGATATTTTTTTATTAAGCAACAAACGTTCACAATATTTTATAAATCTTATATCTATTGTACAAATTTTACCTGAAAGAGAAACAACATTTAATGCTATTTTTTCACTAGTCCTACTCCACTAGCGAATTATTGTAAATTTGCCACAATTTTGAACGAGAATCTCCGAGACCAATATATTTGTGGATAACTTAGTAACATTATAAGGCAACGATTGTTCGCAGAAAATGACACAGTGAGTTTTAATGACGCAGTTTAATTAGCAACGTCATTGGAGGCGGTGGAAACAGATGCTGCTATCATAGAAGGACAACAGATGGGAAAATGTAATGAAACAGGTGCAGTGCATGCGATTACGTCATCACAACGAAGACAGATGCGCTCGATCGACCGTTACAGGAACACGGGTTTAATAAACAAGAACGACACTAGAAAAAAAAATTGCTGTGAAGCTTGTGGAACACGTCGTCATAACTATGAGAACTGTCGTTTTTGAGATCGTGTAGCAAGTGTCAAAGGTCGGGTCATTTGCGGCGTCTGTGTCCAGAATGGGGTAACGCGATGACGGCAGAGATAAGGCGTCGGTCGGCTCAGCGCCAGTGGGCAGGGCTTGCTAGATTAGCCCGAGAGCGAAGGGGGTTGCATTTCAGTGAAGTGGGTCAAGAGACAGGTGACAGCAAGGACATCGAAGAGGAGTTACATCACTTGTGTTTGAACAAACTACTCAGCTGAAAGTTTACCTATTCAGATAGATCAAAGTATTATTCAAATGGAATTCTTATTTTAGTATAATTGATTTATCGCAAGCTTATGTTCAGATGGAACTCGATGAGTCTAAAAAGTACACGGTAATCGTTACGCTATAACCGATTGGTTTATGGCTTAGCTTCTAGTGTAGGATTTTGTCAAAGAATAATGACTAATTTATTTGCTGATATACCTAGCGTACAAGTTTTATTGATGATATTATTGTGGGCGGGAAATTTATGTCCGATAACTTAGAAACATTAGAGGACGTTTACCAAAGATTACTGAATAGCAGATTAAAAATAAAAAAAATCTAAATGTGTCTACTATCGATAAGTTAAGTATGTAAGTTATGAGCTAGATGGGGAATCACCAAACAAATAGTCAGTGATAATGGGTTACTTTTTTACTAGTAAAGGTTTCAATCAGTTCATTAGAAAAGATGGTATAAAATATATTTATACGGCCCCCGACGACGGCTCGTCTAATGGAGCTGCTGAAAATGCAGTTAAAACCTTAAAAAATGTTATTAGGAAGGCGCTAATTGAAAAAGATGATATACAGAAAATCATTGAATAATTTTTATTTATACTATCGAAATACAGATCATCGTTCGACGGGAGAAAATACAGCCGTGTTGTATATGAGGAGACGCTAACGTACACATTTAGATTTATTAAAACCGGATAGGGAAAATAATGTTATAAAAAATTAACGACAGCAGCTTGAAGATGTCGGTGGCTTTGATAGGAAGTTTAACGCAAGTGAAAACGTTTGGGATCGTCATTTTCTCAAGGTGGAAAAATGGTAATATCCAGGTAATATTAAACAATCTCTAGGAAATACAAACTATAGAGTAACTGATCAATGTGGTAACGAAATTGAATCTAAGTCGACCAATTAAGACGCAGGTCTAGGAATTCTCTAGCTTTCCGATGAATAACCAGCATCTTGTGAGATATCTATGGAGGAAGGAGGTTAGTGGGAGCAGACGGAAGATACTGAATCGTCCTTATCATTGTCGCCGGGACGTAGTGTAAGTGAAGATGAAGTGGAAGACGATGAACGGTACGCTACTCCAGTCAAGAAGGGTCAGACGTCACTTATGGAAGGGGCATCACAATCGTCACCTGTAGCAGCTCGTGAACTGCCCCAGGCCCGGCCTTATTATATTAACTAATATTATATAATTAACATCAGTGGTTCTGTAGTAAAAGGTTAAGACTATTATGTAAGATTTTTAGTAGTTTTAATTAATTAAATAAGTATGTATGTTAATTAAGGGGGGAGGAATGTAATGTAGGTAACTTGATAATAAAATATGTAACACGAAGTGAATGTAGTGAAGCGCACATTCTGGGATAAACCGAGCTACGAATAACACCCATTTTATTTACTTTCACCGGTAATAGTTAGTTCTAGAAGAACGATCTACAAAAATTATAGTTTTATTAATTCATGGTACAAGAAGAGCGAAGCTCGATTTTACTCATCGTACTGTCACAGTAAAAAATGCTTTCACAGTACACTGTGGCATATCTACAGATATATATGTTTTTAATTTTATCAAGCTAATTAAATGCTCGCTCGTTATGTCAATTTTATAAAAATGTATTTTGCATTTTGTATTGCCCTGTTGTGTGAATAAAGTTTGTTCATAAAGACAAATCTGATAAAAAGTTCGCTATAGGATATAATCGTATATAGGTATATAGTCGAAATATCGGAAAAATACATAATTTGTTTTGAGTTTAGTTTTTCAAACGAAATTGAATTAATATTATTTTTCTTTACAGTTTGAGCCTCTATACAGGGTACGAACGAAACCGGGGGATTGGTATTCAGTTATCCAAGCTCCCGATAAAAATTATCATCAAAAAGTGAGAACAGAAATTTGCAAGTAAGTGAGGTCGTTCTAATATAAGTAGTTATTGTATAGAGAATTAAGCAAAAGGTTTAGATGTCTTTTGTATAAATTTCAACAAGTATAGTTCAGTAATACATCGTACACACGAAACGAAGAGAAGAATACTGCAATTGCTCGATTTCTTACTGGTTGCTCGCTGTAAATTTGCGCACCGACGACATAGCTTTTCAGTTTCTCCAAATGTCTCTTAATATCCTAAATTGTATGACAAATATTATTAAATTATTGATTTAAAAGGTTTTCCTTCAAATGAAGACTTGCGACCCATCATTCGCAGAAACAGTGTTTTCCCTTATTGTACTGTATATATACCAATAATAACAATAACAATTTCACCGCCAGGGGCAACGATCAACCGTGCTTCACCGTCTTCCCACAACTAGACAGTTATACAACTTTCTGCAAACAAAGGTTCACCACGTGGGAGTTTGTCGTCGAGGCCAAAGGCGGCGCTGGGAAATTTGAGAAGGTCAAAGTCGATATGCCCACATGCTGCTCGTGTTTCTACAAAATATCATTTTAAATATACGACATCCTCGGACTTTATTCGTATTTACTTAATAGCTATTACGTTATGCGGTTAAATTTAATATATAATGGCTAGCACGCAATGTTGGTGAAGTGCAGCGCAAACCACTTTTCAGTACCATAGCGTTTTCGTATTTGTAAACGATAAAACGAGAATTAATTAATTAGGTAACATAACAATAAAAGCCGCACCCATTCTCACATATCCGTTTTTCCTTTTCGCTGGCTCTGTAACGCTTTTCGTAAAATACTGCCGATGTCGTGTGGACAAACAGCTTCTTAAGGACAAACTGTTCAAATTTGTGGACGTACTCTGTGCTACACATCTCTATAGGTATATGTCTAGGACCCGACAAAAAAAATATTTCAGAAAAATATTTTTTATTAGAAATACAAGCCGGGGATTTTTCAATTTAAATACCTTATGCACATAGAGCTTTAAATATTCAAGTGTTTTCTTATTGATAAAATATATGTGATATCAATTTCGCTGTTGATTATAACAAACTGTTTTGTATTTTTTTTTTATCTACGTAAAAACTATTATATTTTAACAATATTCCATCACAAACCTATATTAATATTTATCTTGCTTCAAAAATTTCCCATCTCGGGGTACCTGTGACCAGTGGCGTGCACACTAGGCATGTGCGCCGATGCCGAAATCTTCGGCGGCGGCGTGGAGCTAAAAATTCAGAGGCGGCGGCGTAAATGGCGGCGTAAACGGCGTCGTTATGTTAAATAATGGAAAATAAAAAGTTAAACAATTCAGAATGCCTTTATTGACATAACAAATATAAGAGCTACTAAAACTAAGAGAAGTAATTAAAAGGTCAGCCATAAAAAAATTTGGTTAGCCACAAAAATCAGTATTTAAATCGTTTGATCAGCATTTAAAGATTTAAAGATTGCAAGAAAAATAAAACAATCGGCAATCCTTGTTTCGCAAATAATCTTGATAATGATCAGTAATTTAATCATATACAGTCAGCTTAAAATAATATATGTATGTCAAATAAACAGTCTATCCCCAAAATAACTACTTGATCAGAAAGATTCAGGATTGGTCAGCAAGAAATATTTGTCCGGTTAGCAGT
The DNA here is from genome assembly GCA_918026875.4 of Diatraea saccharalis. NCBI lineage: Eukaryota > Metazoa > Arthropoda > Insecta > Lepidoptera > Crambidae > Diatraea > Diatraea saccharalis. Next base: position 28,379,727 of record OU893338.1, read on the forward strand.
TCATTTGATCGGTTTGCGTATTTGAAGCATGGTTAGAAAAATAACTAATTGGTTTGCATTTTTATTGAAAAGTCTGCAATGTACGTTAAAAGTGGGCAGAGCAAGAGTAGTCGCATGATACTAGTAGCCAATCGCGTGCGTGTATTGTCATTCGGTGTCTATGCGGCGATTAGTAGCTGTCAAATTACAGTGATAACAACTTGTTTTATGTTAATTAGTGTGTATTTTGATATTTTGCGAGTGTTATATGAGTACTGTAGGTAGCAGCCGGGACCGACGGCTTAACGTGCCCTCCGAAGCACGGAATCATCTTTTCGGACAATCAGGTGATTCAGGCGTGCAATGTCCTAACCAAACTGGGAAAAACTCACAAAGAAATATTTGAGAGTGTCCCCACCGGGAATCGAACCCAGTACCTTCGGATCGAGAGCCTAACGCTCTAGCCACTAGGACACGGAGGCAGTTAATTTAATTAATTACTTTACTCTAAATACCCATTCATTGTTTTTGTAAGGAATGCGCCCATTTTGCGCCAGTCATTATTGCTATTTTTATATGCTTCACAAAATTAGATTAGTTGCTTCCCTCTAAGTGCTGTTCAAAATTGTACTTAACATGCGTCACTCATTGCAGCTTATATGATTATTATGCTAATAAAAAATAATTACAGCCGTCCAGAATGTAAAAAATTGTCGATTGATTTGATATTGTTTGCTAGCCATGGTCTGCTGACCAATCATATATTTCAACTGACAGAATACATTTTTCTGCTAGCAAAAATGTGAATACTATGCTAACCCGTTAAATAACACCCTAAAACAAATAACACCCTAAAACTAATAACACCTTTTAAGTAACATTCAAATATGGCACAACTATACTCTTCTACATTATGTAACGTAGTCATAATGATATTAAAAAATATTTTTTAGCAATCCATGGGTCCAAGTTCATGGTTTTTTAAGCATTTTTCATTAAGAATATAATTCTAAACATCTTTAATAAAGTTTACTTACATTTAACTAAAGTATGTAGGTACTATTTTGTTCGATAACTTACAGGTAGAAATCTGAAGATGCAAGGTCAGGACTATACGGCGGATGCATTAACACTTCCCAGCCAAACTCTCTTCATTTAATGAAAAATCACCTTCCTTCTATTGATTAATTCTGGCCGCTTTCTCTCAACTTCTTGCTTTAATCTCATCAGTTGTTCACAGTAGAGCTCAGAATCGATGGTCTTGCCTGGCGGTAACAACTCATAATGAATAATGCCCTTCTATTCCCACCATATAAAAGCATCACCTTTTTGCCAGTTAACCCGGGTTTCGCCACAGTCTGTAAAGTCTGACCGTCCTTTGACTACGATTTTTTTCGCATGTTGTTGCCTTATGTGATCCAGTTTTCATCACCAGTCATCAGCTTCTTCAAAAATCATTCGGTTTCTTTACACCGCAACAAAGAATCACAAAAGAGTACACGGTTAATTAGGTTTTTTCAGTGAGCTCAGCTTCGTAGTAACTACTGATATGTCGATCTTGCTTCAGTTTCTCAAAAATGGCATCCATTTTATTCGTAACAGAGTGACTGGAGCGAAGTACACTTTTAACATCAAAATTCCCGGGCTGAAAACGCTTAAACCAAATTTGTGCTACCCTCACAGAAACTGCACTAGGTTCATAAACGTCAAAAATCTTTTTCGCGGCTTACGTTGTATTTTTACCTTTTTATAATAAAAATTTAAAATGCTAAGTTCTTCATTAGATTTACTAATTTTGGCAGTAAGAAAAAACAAATGAAAATTACACATTTTCTTAATTTGAATTCGAAGTCTTCTTTAAAATTTAAACTTTTTAACGATACCGAAACCAGCCACATAGAAATGGTATAGCCAGAAAGATTTTATTACAACTTTATGCATACTATATGCGAAAAGACTTTTTTCCCAACCTAACAGTTATCATGCATAGAAATTATTTTATTGATATTATTCCCAGTTAGACGCAATCATTTAGCCGTTTTAGTTAGCTAGAGTAGACATAAATAAGGGTAAGTATTTAATTTATGATTTCTGCCAACTCCATCTTGTAGACGAGTGCTACATTAATTGTACAATTTTGTTGATAGCTGTAATTAAAGAAGAAAGATTCGATAATTTATTTGTTTGCATCATTGACTTTACTTTTGTATTCATTAAAATTTTACTAGATATGGAATACCGAACGGAATTAACATGTGCCGCAGAGAATGCACTACGTTGCTTAGCAACCGAGCGAACGAATGTTACTCGCAGTTCGTGCCATCCCGCGCCGTTTACGCCGATCTTTCTAACCGGTCAGCGGCGGCGTGTCATGATCGGCGGCGTCGGTCATCGGCGCGGCGCGGCGCACACGTCTAGTGCACACCATACATGCAAATAAGCACTGCATACCCTATCCATAAAATCCAACTAAACCTACATTGTTTAATTCTTAAAAAATCATATGGAGTTAATCTCCATGCGAGTATTCAGAGTCATAATTATGATTTGGTAAAATTAATAAAAGTACAATCTATCAAAAGTTGACAGCACTGCTTTAACATTCTGGCGGAATATTTTCAACCGACCGCTAACGCTGGCGCCGCCATCACTGATTTGACCGTAAGCTGTACTTCTCACAGCTTATTCGAAATACAAACATGACAAGTCAAAACTCGTGTTGTACGCAGATATCGCTTGTATGTTTGTGCAAAATTCATGGATGTGTTAAGATTTTGAAAGGCACACTGCTTACCACAACCTGGGAGCCAATTCTACTAAATAAATTTTGTTTAAATCGAATCGAAAACGGATCAAAACTAGCTGGAATTGTACCGTATGTCACTAAGTAGAATAGAAAAACCATTAAAAACTGTAGTTTCCTTCGGTTTCGATTTAAACTAAATCTATTTAGTAGAATTGGCCCCCTGATTAAATTAAGAAGTCATCAAAAAAGTTGCGTTTGCGCAGAGTAACCACTTAGTTTGGCCGGTGTATCGTTAAAACATTTTTTTTACCGTGATTTTTGGAAAATTATAGCTTTGAGCAGCTCTTTATGCTCTGTGCTGGTGATTAATTGAATACGAATACATTATTGTTGTCGTTTGAAGATAAAAATTAAAATAGTTGCAAAGGGATATGTATGCTCAGGTTAAATTTAAATAACAAAAAGGTAATATTACTCGTTCTTTAATTAAAAGTTTTATGATAGTTATAATTGCCTAACATTCAAAATTATATATTTGTATGTGAATAATAATTAAACAACCATATTTCCTGAAGTTTACAAATTAGCAAACCTAATAGTTACGATGACGAAGTGAGTAGCCAACTTTTAAAACAACCTTGTCTGTATTTAAAAAAAAAGATAGGCACGTTGATTTAATTTATAAATATTAAGAGATTGTTCAGATTGATACCAAAAGTTTTACGGGCCGCTGACTGTTTACGTGAACAATGTCTAATATTAGAGGTATTAAGTATTAACAGTTCAGTAGTTCTTGCTATTTCGTTAAAACAAAATGATTTTGTGGTAACTTGTAATTAAGTTACATTTCGATGTTCACGGTGACTAAAAAAAACATAAACAATTATCATCCTGGACTCATTAGAGGGTACTGAAATTGTGGTGAAAATTGGTATTTTTTTTATTTCAGTACAGGTACATGCTGCATACCCAAATCTCTGTGAGTCCTGTGACTAATGTATATTGAAAGCATTTTTCTGTAATATACTTAAAAAATAATTAGAGTAGGCGAGCATTTTTTTTTAGGTAAATAAAAGTACTTTTGCCGAATGTTTTTATTATCATTCCTACATTAATATTATTTAAAAAAAAAAAATTAACAGCGAGAAAATTATAATAATTACCTTTGATTACTTTATTGTGTTCTCATTTCTATATTTAATTCTTTGTTTTATTAATGACATTAGTAATAAAGGTAAATATCATAGTTATAATGAATTCGACTGAAATTAAATTACATTGTAAAAAGTAACGTATTTATTTAAGCTTCTCATAAGGTGAACAAAAAAGTCTAGTATGACTCTATAATAATAATAATATAATATTTATTTATTTGCGAAAATATGGTTACAAGGTTACAACTTTAGACCAGCATATTATATATATTTTATTTGATGTGCAAATATTAAAGTCAATATACAATAATTTGTCTGATTTTATATGAAAGAAAATGTCAAAAAATTCAATTAAATAAAGAATAGTAAATGTCAAATCATAGTCATAAATACAATTGGTTCATATTATAATCAAAGTATTCATATAATAATTAAGAATGAGATTTATCTTGCAAGAATTCATTAATTGAATAAATTTTTTTATCCATTAAATATTTAAATAAACAGGATTTTAATGTAATAACATTATCAATAGTTTTAATATTATTCGGTAATCTATATATATAAAAATGAATCGCAAAATGTGTTGGTAAGCGCATAACTCAACAACGCCTCGACCAATTTGGCCAAATCTTTTTTTAAAATGTTCGTTGAAGTTCAAGGATGGTTTTTACGGCGAGAAAAATTAGAATTATTGCTGGAAAAACCCTAAAAATAGCCCTTTTCTTTTTCCCATACAAATGATTTGTAACTAAAACGTAGTCAATTTGAGCTTTATTGCTATGGTATAAAGTTCATATTAAATTACAAGCACTCACTGTTGTCTAAGCAATGTAGGTGTGTTCCTAACGTCAAAGATCATATCTATCAAAACAATGTGCGTGTGTGCGTTAGAGCACAGAATACATAGTTGGAGGAGTTTAATGTCGCGTTCCGAAACTCGCGTTTCTTTTGTATTAGTTTCGGCACGCGAGATAAAATGCATCAGTTTCCACGTCATTACATGTATTGCCGGAACATTGATGAAAATACGCTCTGTAGTAGCAAAGCTGTTGGGTCCTAGATAGCTCATTGGTTAGAGCAGTCCCTGGATCGCGAATGGGTTCGAGTCCCATTCCGGGGTACAGGTAGATGGATTCTTCCAGCATTTTTTCTTGAGAATGTTTATATATTTTTTTAATTCGAATAGTTTACTTTTATAATGCTGTTGTGTGTAATGTGTTTTTATGATCATAAAAATCTCTTTTTTCTATATTTAATACTATTACTATTAATACATTGCAATAATAATTATGATTCACATGATTAACAATAAAGCGATTACTTACTTTTAAATCCTTATATATGTTTTATTTAATTATTTTTTATTCACAATGCCCTATCACCAGGGTGACGGTTCTGTTCAGGAGAATTTTTTTAAATAAAGGCAAAAAAACTGCCACATTACAAATCTTTTTGACAGGACGAAGTCTGTCGGGTCAGCTAGTTTATTATAAATGCGTATACTCATACAATATGTAATACATACAATATACTATGAGTAAACTACTGCTGGTGTTCCTCAGGGTGGGGTGCGTTCTCCTTTATTGTCGTCTATTTTCATTAATTCTATCACCCATAATCTCTCATCCATCTACCATTTGTATGCAGGCGATCTTCAAACCGGACCTGGGTGACGCTATTGATAGTACTAATGGTGATTTGGCCTGTATATTAACCTGAAGTTCCTCTTTTATTTATTTAGTTACATGCTCATTTACAGACTAATACATCCAACAAGTTAAACATAGCAATGAAAAGAAAATTAAAAAAAAAACAATGTCAGTTTAATTAATTTTAAATTACATTTAAAATATGTCAATATCATAATAATAACAAAATTATAGAATAGTACGCATGTTATGAAAATAATAAACTAAAATAAATATCATATAAATTAAAATAATTTGTCAAGAAAATAATAATAATAACAGTCACAGATAATCAATTACACAATCAATACTGGTTAAGAAATGTCGAGCAATTATAGCTAATCGAGTAATACCATCAAAAAACACTTTTTTCATGTTGAGCAAGGATGTCACCAATGAGATGCAGTGCACGTATAGTAGTAGGTGCCTGCGCAGCGTATACGGTACGCGTGCGGGGCGTGGATAACAACGCACAAAAAGGTAATGCAGAACAAGGAGTAATTTTCGCCGTAGCGCAAGGGTGTCAATGCCCACCATATCCGATACAAATAGCGAAGGATACAGAAAAAGGTATTAGCCGTAAGCCTTTTTGTACAGCCAACGTGCAAACTTCCGCTGGACCTTTTCTATCACAAGGAAATATTTATTTTCATGGGGATCCCAAATGATTGCCCCATATTCGAGCTTACTACGTACGTAGGCATAATATAACACGCGGGCCACTAACAGATTGTTAAACTAATTTGAAGTCCTAATAATAAAACCTAAAAGTTTATTTGCCGCTTTACAGATAGTTGTTGCATGTTTATGAAAGTCCAACTTCGTGTCCAATGTCAAGCCAAGATCCTTAATTTCATTAACCCTATCTAAAGTTTTGTCAAGTAATTAGTAGTCAACTATAATATTATGTCGTTTTCGTGAAAAAGTGATAATTTTACATTTAGATTCGTTGAATGGCATACGATTGATATAACTCCATTCTGCAACAGAATTTATATCACGTTGCAACTCGTTCGTATTTTCCACTTTATCTACCCCTAGAAATAACTTTAGATCATCTGCAAACAACAGACATTGCGCCGCTGTTACAGACTTGGGCAGGACATTTATCTTTAATAAAAAGAGCGTCGGACCCCCGTTGTCAATCTGTGCGGTGTACCCAACCGCACAGATTGACAACGGTCCTTGAGATAGCTTGCGAAAAATCTTAGAGGTTTTGGGATGAAACCTGCCTTCTACATTTTTTGTAGCAATATGTCGTTATCTACCAGGTCGAAAGCTTTTTTAAGGTCGAAGTACGCCGCATCCACTTGTCTTCCCGAGTCCGTCTGTTCGTAAACGTAATCGGTAAGTGTTATTAAGTTAGTGGTGATCGAACGCGCACTGCGGAAGCCGTGTTGACTATTATGTAAAAGGTTTCTGATTTGTTGACTAATGTAGGTGTTGATTCAAACACCTTAGCAAAGACATATGTGTCTTTAGGACGTACAATTGGTCCCATAGGACTTCACTTTTACTTTTATGTAACTCAATTGAACACATTCTTGAAGCATGTAAACGAAATTGAAGAAAATAAATAATTTATCAGCAAAGGGGTGGGATTCATTTATTTCTTTTCATATACAAGAAAAGTATATGACAAAAAATTGCAGTCCTATGGGACTGCAATTGGTCGGTAGGTCGTGGCGTCCTGTTCAGGTTCTCCCCTAAGAACTCTGATACGTTTTGGACTGAAGGTCAACCCTAAGAAGACTCAATGTATAATTATTGGTAGTCCTTACTTTGTCTCTGGGATTGATTTTGGGCAACTGCCGACAGTAACTTTAAATGAAACAATATTCCCATTTACAGACACGGTCCGAAATCTAGAGATTCTATTTTACAGAACTTTATTTTGGAGATCACAAGTTGCAGAAGTTAGCAGACGAATGTTTGCTACGGCAGGGGCGTTGCGGTGCTTACATAATTTTCTGCCAACTGCAACCAAAATTACTCTTGCACAGTTCCTTCTTTTACCTATACTTGATAACGCAGATGTTTGCTCCCCCAATCTTACAGTCGATCTCCTTAATAAACTGGAACTTACATTATATAAGACTTTTATCTTTGTTTCATTTTTTATCAATAACAAATCATCCTTTTTGTAACTCTGTAGTCTTATTATTTCGTCATATTTTTGTTTACGTAATTCCTTTTGTTTTATTAAGTTTTCTCTTGTGTGATTCTGAGCTATTTTTGACCGGTATTTTAGTTTAGTAAATTGTATCTATTGGATGATGGTAGATAACATAATTTTCCGAAAACGAGTTCAAAAGGTGTGTATTCTGTTTCAGTATGTACTGTAGTGTTAAATGTAAAGCACCAATATGGCAGCCATTTTGCCCAGTCATATCTCGACTTCTCTGTTTGTATTCTAAGAAATGATCTTAAATTTTTATATGTGTTTTCTAAAGAACCAATTGTTTCGTGGTGATATGCTGTCGAATGTAGTTTTTCTATGTTGAATAATTTACAAATTATTTTCATTTTTTAACTTAAAAATTCTGTACCTCGATCCGAAACAATACAACTCGGGATTCCCTATATTAATATATAATTGTTAACAAATGATTCCGCTACCGAAATTGTATCTTTCTAATTTAACGGAAAAGCAAGTACATATTTAGACATTTCACACTGCATCGTTAGTACATATACATTATCATTTTCATCTTTTGGTAGAGGACCTAGTAAATCTAAATAAACCTTTTTTGAAGGTTTATATGATGTCGTTGTATTTTCTAAAGGCTGTTTTACGTTTTTAGAATTTTTCATAACTTGACACTTTTTGCATGTCGTAACAAACTTAATTACGTCTAAATCTAAATTACACCATGTATATTTTCGTTTTATATTATTCTGATACTCTGATACGTTCTTTGGAGCCGGCGTATTAATTGTAGCCTTAACCTTATTCGGGCACGTGTGTACACTATCCTTACTATTGGGTTGGCACAAAAGTAATGAGACACACTAGGAAAATCTATAACATTTCCTTTTTAAAATCAATTTTTTCGATAATATTCTAGAATGTTGTAGAACATTCTAGGTACTTCTGGTGTAGGGTATATAAAGCCGCGCTCGCGATTTGTTTAGTCAGTTTGAAGAAAAATGGACGAGCGACAAGTTTGAACACTATACTTATACGAGTACTTGTTAGGCCACAGTGCGCGGGCTGCGGCTGACAATATCAACAATGCATTAGGCGCTGGAAGTACAAGCCATGCGACGGTGTCCCGATGGTTTGACCGTTTTAAATCAGGAGACAGGAGCCTTGAAAGTCAGCCACGCTCAGGGCGACCACCCGCAGTGAATGATGACGATTTGCGCCGCGAACTGCAGTTGAATCCGGATGCTACCACTCGTGAATTAGCGGAAGCACTTAAATGCAGTCACCACGCCGTGGAACACCATCTGCATGAGCTTGGTTATCGAAAAGTTTTGGCTCGGTGGGTACCGCACATCCTTACAGACGCCAGTCGTGCAGTCCGTGTCGCTATCTGTCAGTCACTTTTGCTGCGACCCCGACGTAAAGAGTTTTTGTCAGATCTGGTTACTGGAGATGAATCATGGATTTATTACGAGAACGATACACGTCGTGCTTTTTGGCTGCCTCGAGAAGAAACGCCACCAACTCAACCGAAGCCGAGTCAAAAGAACCGCCGAAAAATTCTGCTTTGCTGTTTCTGGGATGCGCAAGGCATACTGTTTTATGAGCTATTACACAATGAAACTATAAACGCTGACAAATATTCAACCCAGCTTACCAAATTATCTGCCGCTATCAAGAAAAAACGACGAAGACGAGTCAATGTAGTTTTACTGCACGATAACGCTCGACCTCACGTCACATCTGTGGTTCGCCGGCAGTTGGAGAACTTGGGCTGGGAGACGATACCCCACCCACCTTATTCCCCAGACCTCGCCCCATCAGACTATCATTTGTTTAGAGCCCTGAAACAGCATTCGCGGGATAAACAATTTAATGATTTCTCTGACGTAGAGGTGGAGTTGAACAACTTTTTCGAGGCACAGCCATCAGAGTTCTGGGCAAAAGGCATCCAAACTTTGCCGGATCGTTGACAAGAAGTCTTAGTTACTAATGGTAATTACATCATTGACTAAACTTTTTTTATTGTAATAATAATAAAAAAGTAAAAACTTAAACCAAGTGTCTCATTACTTTTCTGCCAACCCGATAATAACATGTCCCAAATAACTTATTGATTTTGAAAAAAAAGTACATTTTTCTTTTTTTATCTTAAGGCCGTAGGACTCTTGGCAGTCAAAGACCTTGTGTAAATTGCGTACATGATCCCTTTCCGACAATCCCGTTATAACAATATCGTCCAAGAATACTCCCACGTGAGGCATGTCAGCAAATAACTGCTCTAAACGCTTCTGAAATATGCCCGGACTAGACAACAACCTATAAACAAGTCTATTGAACATAAACAAACCCTTATGTGTATTTATAACTGTTTACTTTTTTGATTCATCTAACTCGAATTGTGCATAAGCTTGGCATAAATCAATTTTGCTGTAACTATCTCCACCGTGTAAACGAACTAATAAATCCTCTCCTCTTGGTAACGGTCAACTTCCAAAACTTTATTTAATGTAATTTTATAATCTGCCTTATTCTTAATCCTTATAGTTATATCCTTATAGTACCGTCTTTTTTACCACTGGAACAATGGGTGTGGCCCAGTCGGAGCGGTCCAAAGGCGTGAGGATGCCGTCCAGCACAAGCCCTTCGAGTGCGCGCTCCACCGGCGCCCGCGGCGCGTACGCCAGGGGGCGCACGCGCATGAACACGGGCCGCGCTCCCGGGCGCACGTGGTGCTCACTGCGCCGCCGGTGAACCGGCCCAGCAAACTAAAAGAATTAAGCTGCGAACGTTTCATTTTCACCCGCTTTGCTTTGTCGTGTTCAATAGAATATTTATCTTTTATATCTCAGAGAAAGAGAACTATTTTCTTTAGATCTTCGAGCTAAAAGGCCTTCTTCATAACATTATAATATCTGGAACTAAATTCGGCCTCGTTGAATACTTCACTACTCAAATTATTAACAGATAAACTTTCCCTGTTGACACGTTCTTTTCTTATTAAGTGATAAAAAAAAAAGAAAAAGAACGATATATAAGAAAGAATATTTATTTGCGATAAGTAAAATCGAGGTCAAGGTCCCTAGGGTCGTGGGTAGGTTTCTTAGAGGTCTGATGGTAGATCACTCGATAGAACTTCCCTGTACTCCTGTGAATTCTACGGTGCGCCGGGCTTCAATTTCTGGTTTCCATAAGGCACTTCTCCAATTCTCAAATATCAATTCCCAATATAAGTAAAGTTGGCGTGATTTTCTTAATCCGTACGGAGTTCCTGAAGAAGTCACAATAATGCCACATTATTACCCGGAAAGAGAAGTCGGGTACTGCCACTAGCGTTGGTCGTTAAAATTAGCAATTAAATCGTAGAATCTAGCAAAGCTAGTTAGTACAGGAGTGAAGAGAGTATTCTTAATTAATCTGGGTCGAAGTGGCAGTTATAAATAAAAAAGGCAGTAACGGTTACATAAACTGATGGCATTTAAATGAAATAAAAAAAAGAACATGGAACGTAGGTAGCAATATAAAATATATATCAATAATGACTTTTATTATTGATCATGAAATATTACGGTGATTCTTGTTAAACTTAAGTAAATTAATTAAGCAAAAGCTGCATACTTAGAAATGTAAAATAAGTAACTACAATAATTCAAACGTTTCTAATATTAACGTGTTTCTTATATTTATTTAAACTTTTTTTTTTATATATTTATTTAAAATAAGAATCGTCAGTCGAAGACTTAGTAAAAATCGAACAGACTTTATATTTTGAAAAGCGTTACACAGCTGTTTTCAAACAAGATTCATTTGTAAGTGTGGCTCGCAACAGGCACGAGCGGCTGGCCGCCGCCGGCCGCCGCGCGGTCGACTTGTTATCGTTTTTTATGCTACCCGCGCCCGCGCCAACATCGCTGTATATATATATTACATCTGCGTGCGATCTGTTTGTTTGTAAATATTTAATTTGTATATAGTTAGGTTTTAAGTATTATTTTTTTTTAACGTATAATTATTTATTCTTTAGTAGTTATTAAGTTTTCATTAAAAATTAACATAGTTTTAAGATTATTATATATTTTAATTTATTTGCAGTTTGTAAATAATGATAAACAATTCATAATTAATACGGAGACACGTAAACATTAATTTACTGTTTTATCATTAAATAGAACAACGTTACAGTATCCCCCTTCCAGAGAAGGATTTTTCCCGCCTTGATTAGAAAAATCCACAAAAGAAAATCGCTCTTAAGTTTCAGATCTTTAATGTGCCAGGCTCCCAGGTCATTACCAGCCATGTCTTCTAGCACATAAACCAACGGAGAACGTTTTTGTTTAATTTTACATTTCACATATTTAGGTGTCAATTTCTTAGTCAAATGTGCATCTTTGTCACTTTGAAAATAGGTACGCTTCCACACTATATCACCCTCCTCAAATTCTGCCTCTTTCCGACGAAGATCGTATCGTTGTGAGTTCTTTTTGTGAGCCCTCCATAGTGAGATTTGAACTTTATCAAAAAACTTCCGAAGATATCCCAAATTTTCAGCATATATCTCGCGAGGTAGGAATACTATTTCGTTTGGAACATCATTATCGATGTAATGTGATCCACATGTCACTAATTCTCTTCCATGAACCAAAAATGAAGGTGTATAACCAGTGCTCTCATTAATAGAGTTATTTATAGCAAACTGAATTTTAGAAAGGTTAACATCCCAAGAACGGTGGTCATCATTTACAAATGTCGACACTGCAGTCATTATTGTTTTATTATATCTTTCTACAGTATTTACTTGTGGGGTATACTTCGGGGTAAAATGAATATTAGGTATCTTATATTCCTTGAAGAGATCGTCAAGTTTATGACTTGTGAATTGGACACCGTTGTCCAATATAATGGTTTGTGGAATGCCATGTACGAGAAAAACATGATTTTCAAGGTGAAGTTTGACCAATTCAGCAGTAGCTCTCCGAAGTGGAAACATCAAACAATATTTTGAAAAGCAGCACGTCACAACAAACAGATAACAGTGTTGTTTTCTAGAAGGTGGCAAAGGCCCGACTAAGTCGATCGATATTGTCTGGAAGGGTCGGTAACATTCCTTGGGTCTACCCATTGTACCTAACGTGCCCTGAGTAGATATCTTATAAGCTTGGCATGTCTCACAGCCAGCCACAAAGTTCACCACGTCTGAATGCATATTAGGCCAAAAGTAATTTAAGCTCACTCTTTTGAAAGTTTTAAAAATTCCAAAGTGACCAGACGTGGGATTATCGTGATTAGCTCTAAGAACAACTTTCCGATTTTCTTTTGGAATCACTTCCTTCCAGTGAAACTCGGTAGTAAGAAAATTTTTATTTCTCATGTACCTGTAAAGCTTACCATTTTCTATACGATAGTTAGGACAACTAGAAGAGGATTCCTTGCAACTATTGTATATATTTAAATACCACGAATCACTAGTAGTAGGCTCAGCCGAAATCAATGAGAGTGGCAACGATCGAGATAAAGAATCAGGTATAACATTATCCTTGCCACGACGGTGCCTTACAACGAAATCAAAAGTTGAAAGCCGGATTCCCCATCTGGCCAGGCGTCCTGTTGGATTCGATATAGATAAAAACCATTTTATAGCAGAATGGTCGGTGAATACCGTGAAGGTTTTCCCATTTTCGAGGTAGCAACGCCAGTGTTCAAGTGCAATAAGAACTGCCAACGTTTCCCTCTCAGTTACACTATAATTCTTTTCAGCATCCGTAAGGGACCTACTCATAAAGGCGATTGGATGCTCTGTACCGTTAATTGTTTGTGAGAGCATTGCACCTATACCAAAATTGCTGGCATCTGTATGCACCTCAAAAGGATGATCAAAGTTTGGACAAGCTAGAATTGGGGCCTTAACTAATAAAGACTTTAGTTCAAGAAAGGCCTGATCAGCTTCATCTGACCAATGAAATGGTGGCGACTTTTTTTTTGTAGACGTAAGCTTATTCAAGGGACCAGCTATCGTACTAAAATTTGGTATGAATCTCCTATACCACGAGGCTGTGCCTAGGAAGCGTTTTACTTCTTTCCTATTTGTAGGCGTGGGGTACTTTAGCATAGCCTCCACCTTTTCTGGATCTGTACGCAGCCCTTGTGCATCAACTATATACCCTAAGTACCGCAGTTGACTACGAAAGAAATGACATTTACTTAAATTTATAGTCAAATTTGCATCCTTCAATTTAACGAAAACCCGATTAAGGAGTGCTACATGTTCGTCAAATGTTTGACTAATAATGATGACGTCATCAACAAATACAAACACCTTCAGTTCAAATTCCGGTCCAAAGAGAGTATCTACAAGACGTTGTTGTGTTGCGGGTGCGTTAGTTAAGCCAAAGGCGGTGACTTTGAACTGAAAAGTGCCCCTACTGGGAACGTAAAATGCAGTCTTTTCTCGATCCTCCTCCCTAATAGGCACCTGCCAGAATGATTTAGATAAATCTAGACTGGATAAATACCTAGCGTCCTTAAGATTGTCTAGTATTTCAGAAACATATTGTTCGAAACGAATAATCGACTCGCCGCATCACTAGTTTTAAGTTGCTGTAACGTTTTTTTTTCATTATTTTATTCCTTTTCTGTTGGTTCAAGCGAGTACACGCATTTGTAAAAAACCCGAATTTTATTAATTTGCACCTTTTAATACCAGACCCCTACATGGTCCTAATCTACGCCAGATATTAAGTTCCAGCTGATTCATTGGTTACGAAACCGGTTTACTTCGCATTTGGATTCTACGCGCAGTAATTGCATTGGGGATTGCGCATCGTAAAAGAGTGGTCGAGAGTAGTTCAAAGTATAACGGAAAAAAACGTTTGTGAAGTGGAGCAAATAAATTAATTTAAGAACCCAACACTCTAATCAGGTATTTTTAGGTGTACAATTGAGTTTTATATAAGGTTAGTAATATTCAATCTACTAATTTCTAACTAAACTGTGTAATTTTGTACGACAAGGCACCGGTCACAAATTATTGTGAAAACTTGCAGTGTAGATAAATTTAGTTATGGTGGTCAATTATTTATGCTATTGTTTGAGTTGACTACCAATTATTTTCAACGAATTTATCATTATTTTTACACTCATAATTTTTAATTTTCAATTGTAGGTACCGACATATTGTACGACATAGTAGATGAATTCATTTAATTGAAATTATTTAGCCTTATTTATTTGTTATTCTCAATTAATTCAATCAATTCGTAATTATTTTGTGTCAATATTTGTATTAATTATTTGTAAAAATCAGTCAATATAAGTTGAATACGGTAGGTGTAAAATTATTTAAAATTTGTATCGTCTCATCGCAGGTAATAAATAGCATAGGATAGGATACATACCTGTTGTAATAGATAGCCTAGTACATAAGTAAACGTTATTACTGTATAAATTCCAGGATGACAGAGGAATTAAAAGTGCCAAGTCGACCCCAGTCTCCCAGAAATTCTGACGAAAAAGACTTAATCAAAAAAAGAAGCGTTATTAAAAGACGGTTAACTGCGTTCGCGAATTATTTAACGACTTTAGAAGGATCCTCGTTGAGTGGTCTGGAGGCCAGGGAGTTACAACTACGAATTGGTAAGGTTGAACCTTTATATAACGCTTACGATGAGATACAGTTGAAGATTGAGTGCCTTTCCGATGATGATTTACAAACAACCGAACGAATTGATTTTGAAAATAATTATTATCGTGTACTTGCTAATGCAGAGGGAATGTTAGATAATTATCAAAAGGCTCAAAATAAAGTAGAAAGTGAAAATAATTCTACCCGTTCCAAACATAATTTAGTTAAATTACCCACTATTCAGTTGCCGAAATTTTGTGGTTCATATGAAACGTGGATGGAGTTCCGTGATACATTTTCGAGTTTAATTGATAAAAATAATCAAATTGACCAAATAAGCAAATTTCATTATTTGAGAGCATCATTAGAAGGTTCTGCTGCTGTGGTAATTAAATCCATTGAGTTATCAGATTGTAATTATCCTATCGCTTGGAGGCTTTTGTGTGATCGTTTTGATAACAAACGTTTATTAATACAAAATCACGTTGCATCCTTATTTAATATCGAACCTGTCACAAAGGAGTCCTCTGTTAATTTGAAGCGTCTGATCGACCAGGTAAATAAGAATTTACGTTCATTGGAATCACTCGGTGAACCGATCGATCACTGGGATACTTTATTGATTTATATCATTACACAAAAGTTAGATGTAAAAACATTCCGTGAGTGGGAAGAACACAAAGGTAATTTGCCTAAAGACAAGCCAATAAGTTTCGAAGCCTTTCTTTTATTTATGCGTAATCGTACAGATTTAATTGAGACAATTGAATTGTCACAGAATAATACAATAAGTAACAAGAACTCGACTAAAATAAAAACTATGGTTTCTTATCAAGATCACAATAAAAATAATTCTAATTTATCGTCGCCGAAGCGATGCCCTAATTGTAATGATGATCATTATTTAAATAATTGTCCGAAGTTTCTAGCGTTAAATAGCGCAGCGCGATATAAATTGCTGCCTAGTTATAGGGTTTGTTTTAATTGTTTCCGTAGTGGACATTTCGCTAATTCTTGTAAACGTCCTGGTTGTAAAGTGTGTAAGCGCAGGCATCACACGCTTATTCATATAAACGAGTTTGACGCATCTAATCAGCTGTCTACGAAGATACCTATACCTGCCGAGCGCACAGTTGATCGCGATAAAAACCACATAGTTAGTTCGATGCCTACGCGCACGGGCAATCCGAGTGTCTCGCTCATTACGGGAAGCATCACCGCTGCATGTAATACATCCAGCCAGGTAAATATCTTATTATCGACTGCGTTGGTAAAATTACGTGATTATAATGGTCGCGAGGTTGTCGCTCGGGCTGTTCTCGATAGCGGGAGTACATCGTGCTTAATGACCGAACGACTACATAACAAATTGAACTTACCAGCTGATCGAACTAATAGACTTATTGTAGGTATAAATAATAAAACGTCGAATATTAATAAAATGTGTCGATTGCCTATCGCATCCTTGAGTGAAAGTTACTCTAGTTTTATAAATTGTTTATTCTGCCGTCGATTACTGATAACGTTCCCGGGTGTCAGATTGATATTAAGAATTTTAATATTCCGTCAAATATTTGTTTAGCGGATCCTAAGTTTTATGCGCCCGCCGCCGTTGATATGATCATCGGCGCTGATGTTTTTTGGGACATTTTAGGTTCGCAAAATATTAAATTAGGCGATGGAATGCCGATACTTTATGAAACTAAACTAGGTTGGATAGTTTCCGGTCCTGTCAATTGCGGCCGTACATCTTATTTTCCACAAATGAAATGTAATTTTAATCAAGTTGATTCCGTGACTTCTCACTGTTCTGATGATGACATTCAAACCCAACTTACGCGGTTTTGGCAGCTCGAAGAAGTTGGCCGTCAGTCATCTCATTATTTTCCAGAAGAGAAGCATTGTGAAGAACATTTTGTAAAGAACACAACTCGCCTCGCAGATGGTCGTTTCTGTGTTAGAATCCCATTAAAACAAACACCGAACGTGTTAGGTGATTCTTATCAGAGAGCGAAGCACTGTATGTTATCATTAGAGCGCAGGTTAAAAAATAATCAGTCATTTAGTAAAATGTACAATGAATTCATGTTAGAGTATGAGTCATTAAATCACATGACAGAGTGTGATCCGATAACATCGGTCCCTCATTATTTCATACCACATCATGGTGTTCTACGCGAAAGTAGTAGTACAACTAAGTTACGAGTAGTGTTTAACGCGAGTAGTCCTACTACCTCGGGAGTATCATTCAATGATATTCAAATGATTGGATCTACAATTCAGGACGATCTATTAACAATCCTTTTACGGTTTAGACAACACAAGTACGTTATTGTAGCTGATATTGAGAAAATGTATAGGTGCATAGAAGTTGATGTGAAAGAAAGACCACTTCAACAAATTGTTTGGCGCAGTCAAATCGAACCTAACTCTTTATTAAAATGTTATGCATTAAATAGAGTGAGTTATGGAACCGCTAGCGCTCCTTATCTAGCTACGCGTTGTTTAAAACAAATTGGTCTAGAGTGTGAGGATCCAAAAATAAGTGAAATAATAATTCACGATTTTTACGTCGACGATTTTTTAAGTGGAGGAGATACTTTAAATGAAGTCATACACATACGAAATCAAGTCACTTCTGAATTGGCTTCTGCTTGTATGCCTCTTAGAAAATGGAAGTCCAATGACCCTCGACTACTGCCTGAAATCAATCAGTTGCCATCTGACATAAACATTTGTAGCAACGGTAGTGGTAAGACATTGGGCCTCGGATGGTGTTCTGAATCAGATGAGTTTTATTTTGACATCAGTTCTACCATAGTTAAGGGATACACAAAGCGTGATATTCTGTCGGTCATCGCTCAAATCTTTGATCCATTAGGTTTGCTATCACCTTGTGTTATTCGCATGAAAATTCTATTACAGAGACTGTGGCTACAGAAACTATCTTGGGATGATGAATTGCCGCTGGAAATAAAAAATGCCTGGGTCCAGCTGGCTGAAAATCTACCAAGTTTGAACTGCCTACGTGTACCGAGACGTGTTGTCTGTGATTCAGCTTCAAGGTTGGAATTACACATTTTCACGGACGCGTCGGAGCGTGCGTATGGTTCTTGTGTTTATGTTCGTAGCGTAAACAGTCAAGGTGAGGTTTCAAACAATTTATTACTTGCCAAAAGTCGAGTGGCTCCAATAAAGGTCACGACAATACCACGACTGGAGTTATGTGGAGCCGTAATCGGTGCTCATTTGTATGAACAGGCTATCACTGCACTACGAGCACATGTGGATCAGGTTATCATTTGGACTGACTCCATGATTGTCTTAGGTTGGCTTAGAATGTTACCGTCTAAGTTACAGCCGTTTGTTCGTAATCGCGTTGCTATTATTTTAGAAAAAACTGAAAAATGTACTTGGCGACATGTTCCGACTAAAGAAAACCCCGCGGATTTAATATCACGCGGCATTGATATTTGTTCACTTCAGTCGTGCTCTTTGTGGTGGCATGGACCAGATTATTTAAAACGCGATCCATCGCACTGGCCTGCTACAGCAAACACTACTGAAAACTTGCCTGAAACTCGTAATGATATCTCATTACATGTTCGTGAATCAAGTCAGCATGAACTCATAGATTTCAATCGTTTCTCAAAATTGCTTAGGCTCCAACGCACTGTAGCATATGTTTTAAGATTTATAAATAATTTAAAAAAGGAAACGATACGTAAAACGAATTTTTTAGATTCTGATGAACTTGAAAAAGCCATGATTGTCATTTTACGCCAGTCACAGATTCAGTCATTTCCGGAATATAAGTTGTTAATTACAGGCAAGGACTTGCCGAAGAAAAGTCCACTTATAAAGTTTAATGTTTATTTAGATAACAATGATTTAATTCGCGTTGGAGGTCGATTAGAAAATTCAAATTTTTCATTTGAAAAGAAACACCCTATAATTATACAGTCCACACATCAAGTAACTAAGTTAATTTTTGAATTTGAACATAAAAAATTAATGCATGCCGGTCCTCAACTTTTATTGGCTACGATTAGAGAAACTTATTGGCCCATAGGCGGTCGAAATCTCGCAAAGAGGTGTTTTCGGCAGTGCATGCGTTGTCAACGTATGAATGGAAAATCATTTAATCCGTTAATGGGTAATTTACCTCAGCAGCGTCTTCAACCTGGTGGCTATCCGTTTGATAGTGTAGGTGTAGATTACGCCGGCCCGGTGGCCGTCGCGAGTCGTACTGGTCGCGGATGTAGGCTTATTAAATCCTACATTGCACTTTTTGTATGTTTCACGACTAAGGCGGTACATCTGGAGTTGGTGGGTGATTTAACGAGCAATAACTATTTATTAGCGTTGCGTAGATTTATATCACGCAGAGGAAAGCCCACTCATATATTTTCTGATAACGGTACCTCATTTGTGGGCGCTTATAACGATATTTCAAAATTTTTAAATAGTAATAGTGACTCACTGGCTTCGGATATGGCACAAGAGGGTATTCGTTTTCATTTTATACCTGCTTATAGTCCTACTTTCGGTGGCCTCTGGGAGGCCGGTATCAAGTCCTGTAAATTTCATTTAAATAGAGTGCTGGGCCAATGTAATTTAACGTTCGAGGAGCTCACTACCACGTTAGTACAAATCGAGGCGATACTTAATTCTCGGCCACTCTCTCCGTTGTCATCGGACCCCGCAGACTTGACACCACTCACACCCGGTCATTTTCTCATCGGCCGTCCACTAACTGCTTTGCCGGACCGGAATTACAGTGGCTATCCTACCAGTAGATTGACACGTTACCAGCGCATTGAACAGTTACGTCAGCATTTTTGGGCAAGATGGAGCAAGGAATACGTTAGTGAACTTCAACAACGAGTCAAATGGCAATCTGACGGATACTCTTTGAAGATCGATACTCTTGTCCTGTTGAAGGAAGATGGTCTTCCACCGTTAAAGTGGAAACTTGGACGTATTGTGGCTGTTCATCCCGGTACCAGTGACAACGTATGTCGTGTTGCGGACATAAGAACGGCGAACGGTGTTGTCCGAAGAAGTTATAGCAGGATAGTACCACTAATGATGCCTGGTGAAGATTTGGTTGAAGGACAAGTCTTCAACGCGCGGGGGCATGTTCGAAACGAATAATCGACTCGCCGCATCACTAGTTTTAAGTTGCTGTAACGTTTTTTTTTCATTATTTTATTCCTTTTCTGTTGGTTCAAGCGAGTACACGCATTTGTAAAAAACCCGAATTTTATTAATTTGCACCTTTTAATACCAGACCCCTACACATATGGTAGGCAGTAAGCATCCTTTTTAGTTACTGAGTTCAGTTTTCTGCTATCCAAACAAAGTCGTGGTTTACCATCCTTCTTGCCTACAACTAAGACTGGTGAAAGCCATGGACTCTCAGACGGTTCTATAACATCGAGAGAAAGCATCTCATCAACCTGATCTACAATAAGTTTTTGTTTTTCTGGAGATAATCGGTAGTACCTTTGGCGAATCGGTTTGCTATCTCCAGTGTCTATAGTATGAGTAATCAAGTGAGTTCTTCCCAAACCCTTCTCTTCATAAGATATTTCCTTAAATTGTCTGATTACATCATCAGCTAACAACCGTTCGCCTTCACTTAAATTCTCATATGTATGCAAAAGTAGATCAGAACTTGTATCTATTTTTTGAATACACGGAGAACTATTATCAAGAAGTGCTATGTTATTAACGTGATTAGGGAATATTTTAAATATTTTCCAGAAATCTATACCCAGTAAAAGTTTTGAGTCAACTTCCGGAATAACATCTTTAATAACACTTGTTTGTCCATTAAATAAAAGAGGAAGTAGCATATAACCATTAGATTTAAGCACCTGACCTCCTGCAGCAGTAGCCGAAATATAATTATCGATGTGTAACTTGAAATCTCGTGAAAGTAAAAATTTATAAAAATCACTTCCAATAACACTTATAGCTGATCCCGAATCAAGTAAACCGTACATTTCAAAATTAGGGACACCTTCAATACAGACCTTCACGTAAGGCCGTGGATCATTACAAGGTTTACTATTAAGAATAGAGGCAGTCTTATAAGAAGAAAAAAAATTCCTTAAAAATTGCAACCAATCCTTCCAAACAAAATCATTAGTCGGATTTGCTGCCAAGCTGCAATTTTTAGTTATTCGTTTTTTTGAGCTAGGTAAGGATTTTTTTATATTACAATTATTACACTCGGGAGTACGAACTCCTTTTTTACCACATCTGAAGCAAAAGATTATTCGGTCAGCCTTACAATCCTTCATGCTATGGGTATCCACTCGACAACGATGGCAAAACACCTTTGAGTTACCTATGTCACAAACTTCAGTAGAGTCTGTAACTATTTTAGAATCAACGACAGCGTACAATCTAGGATTGAGACTTGTTGAGTTTTGCTTATAATTGATACAATTGTAATTTTTGTTTTGAGTTTTTAAGGGATTCTGATATGCAAATTCAGGAGCAAGTGTTTTTAAACTCATAGATGGCGGTTCTTTGAAATTATCAGATCTTGTTTTAAATTTCTCATAATTACGGCATATTTCACGTAATTTCTCTATTGTTGTAATATCGGAACAATGAGCTAATACACTTGAGTAGCAAGGACGAATATTGTGAAGTATAATATCCAATTTTTCAGACTCTGACAAAGATTTGCTTAACCTACTAAACATACCTTGCATTATTGCTAAGTATATGACAATATTCTCTGTCTCCCCTTGACTTCGACTGCGTATTTCATCGATCATACGGTAATCGTAATCCGCGATATCAAAATCATCTCTTAGTAATACAAGTAAATTTTCCCAGGAAGTAACACTAGCTCTTATTCCTCGAAACCAATGCAAAGCATCTCCTATAAAAATGTCAGTAACTGAAGCCAACATTTTCTCCCCTGTTATGTTTTTGGAAAACCGAACTTCCTCTAATCTCTCTATAAATGCCCTGACACATGACTTCCCATCATACTTGAGCTTATTAATGTCATTAAAAATGCCTCGGTCACAAGTTACCTGAACATTAAGGCCGCTTTGCTCAGTAATGCATTTAACCTCCTCACTATCAGCGATTTTCGGAGAAATCGGTTTTGACAAATCTTTAAACTGTGAATATAAATCATCAAGCGTTTTCATAGTAGTTTCAAGGTATTTCAATTTTTCTGGCGTAGTGGGTTTCTCTAATCTACGAACACGATGATACAAATGATTTAGAAATGCCAAGGTCCTATCAGACAAAGCCGAATCCACTGAAAGTCGTAATTGTTCTAAGTTTGTTTTAACTTTGTCCAACGTTTCCCTGATACCCTTTATATCATTTTCAAAATCAAGGCAAGAATCTGAGACATCTTCAGATGGATACAGTTGTGTTAGTTTACATACCTGCCGTCTCAATTCGACCACAGTAAGCTCTGTTTCTCCACCTCTAATTAGTACTTCATACTGAAGTTCAGACTTTTGTAAAAGTAAAAATTTTATGGGGTATGCCATATTTATTCTTATTTAGGAAAATAAATATAATATTTTAATCGCTGTTTGCGGGTAGGTTGTGCAAATAACAAAATACAATTATAAAAAAAAACACAATTAGCCAAAGCAGTTAAATCCGTTCTGTCACAATAATCAGTTTTGCTCTAGAACGATGTAGCACGCAGTAATAATATATTAATAGAGAAAGATAATAAGTTAAAATACACACAAAAAAAAAATTACAAAATAAAGCAATATTTGAGTTGAGTGCTTTACACCTTGTTCGAATACAAAAGTAATTCTAACATAAATTTATGTAAGACCAAAATAAAACACAATTTTTAAAGTGAATACTATTAACTGTTTCGTAGCACACAACTCAAATCACTACGATCGTTTAACAAAAAAAAACTGTTCACCCCCAACACCAGTAATTAAAGAATAAAAAAAAACTATAGGTAATCCACCAAAAGCAGCCTCGAAACCTTTAATTTAAGCGTGGGCGCCACTGACACGTTCTTTTCTTATTAAGTGATAAAAAAAAAAGAAAAAGAACGATATATAAGAAAGAATATTTATTTGCGATAAGTAAAATCGAGGTCAAGGTCCCTAGGGTCGTGGGTAGGTTTCTTAGAGGTCTGATGGTAGATCACTCGATAGAACTTCCCTGTACTCCTGTGAATTCTACGGTGCGCCGGGCTTCAATTTCTGGTTTCCATAAGGCACTTCTCCAATTCTCAAATATCAATTCCCAATATAAGTAAAGTTGGCGTGATTTTCTTAATCCGTACGGAGTTCCTGAAGAAGTCACAATAATGCCACATTATTACCCGGAAAGAGAAGTCGGGTACTGCCACTAGCGTTGGTCGTTAAAATTAGCAATTAAATCGTAAAATCTAGCAAAGCTAGTTAGTACAGGAGTGAAGAGAGTATTCTTAATTAATCTGGGTCGAAGTGGCAGTTATAAATAAAAAAGGCAGTAACGGTTACATAAACTGATGGCATTTAAATGAAATAAAAAAAAGAACATGGAACGTAGGTAGCAATATAAAATATATATCAATAATGACTTTTATTATTGATCATGAAATATTACGGTGATTCTTGTTAAACTTAAGTAAATTAATTAAGCAAAAGCTGCATACTTAGAAATGTAAAATAAGTAACTACAATAATTCAAACGTTTCTACTCATTAAATAATTGGTTAAATGCACAACTTACCCAGTACGGAATTATATTTTTTCACTACACTTCTAAGTGTTTCTTATATTTATTTAAACTTTTTTTTTTTTTATATATTTATTTAAAATAAGAATCGTCAGTCGAAGACTTAGTAAAAATCGAACAGACTTTATATTTTGAAAAGCGTTACACAGCTGTTTTCAAACAAGATTCATTTGTAAGTGTGGCTCGCAACAGGCACGAGCGGCTGGCCGCCGCCGGCCGCCGCGCGGTCGACTTGTTATCGTTTTTTATGCTACCCGCGCCCGCGCCAACATCGCTGTATATATATATATATTACATCTGCGTGCGATCTGTTTGTTTGTAAATATTTAATTTGTATATAGTTAGGTTTTAAGTATTATTTTTTTTTAACGTATAATTATTTATTCTTTAGTAGTTATTAAGTTTTCATTAAAAATTAACATAGTTTTAAGATTATTATATATTTTAATTTATTTGCAGTTTGTAAATAATGATAAACAATTCATAATTAATACGGAGACACGTAAACATTAATTTACTGTTTTATCATTAAATAGAACAACGTTACACTGTACTAAAAAAGCGGTAATTGTATTTTTAACTCGGCCATCCATTGACAACCCAGTAGTAAAGTTATGCCATTTTTAATTATGTACAAATCTAACATTTTATTTTCATTTTGATATTGCACCCAAGGATTAATGAGCCCTATAGGTGTTACGGTTTCCCCTGTATAATATCGTAACACAATCTTACTTTTCTTTATTTGCAAATCCTCAAAAAGCTTTTTGTAAGTATCGTAATTAATACAAGATATGGCACTACCCGTATCACACTCCATATTAATATTTTGTAAGGTTTCCAAAATTTTGAAATGATTTAAAAAAATAATAATAATAATACTGGCAACACCGAAACGATGATCCATTAAAGTCTAACAAACATGGCGGCTGGAGGCATTCAAATTTGGACGCTTGAGCTGTGCGGTCGAGTGATAAGTCTCAATAATAAGATGAGTGCCTTAATAAGTTTTGGGAAGGTGTGATCAAATATCTAATAAATAAGTTTCGAACGGTTAATAAGTTTGGAATAAATAATAAGTTTGGTTTGAAAGTGAAATATAAGTTTTGTTGGAGAGATCAGGTGCTTTCATTTCTGAGATATCCTATATCTCAGAAGTGGGATCCAACAGCATTACACTGTAAGTACCCACCCGCATTTTTCTATTAATTTCTATAATTATCGTTCATTTATTTCAAGCTTGTGTAAATGATTTATTTTCTAATTACCTGAACATATTATTTTATTTTACGTAAGAGGACGCCGGTCAATACACGAGACAGACACGTGAGATCTTAATTCCGAAGTGTTAAAAAAAAATACACATGAACCTATATATGAGGTAGTTGTAATCATAGGCTTCCCATGAGTAAACCCATGGGTTATGGAATAAATCGAAAGATACTGAAATAGTGAGTGGGCCTCTTAAAGGGGGTCAAAATTTCGTTATTTTTGCTCTTAATATTACCGTTTTCGAGATATTTGAAAAAAAAAAACGGTTTGCTGAGTTCTCGCTTTTGAATATTTATTTTTCTCTTATGTTCGAAATTAACATACTACCTCCTTTTACTGGTTGTTTCAATTATATTAAACTAATTTCTAATATATACAATCTCATGCTACGAGTTTCAGACAATGGAAGAAGATAGAGATGTTTCTCGGAATATGGAAACCCCTAGGCGAAATCGGTCGCGATCTAGACATAGTCACAATCGAACGAGTATGCATAAAAGCAGCCGCAGTCATAGCCGCGATCCCCGCCATTTGCGTGAACAAGAAAAAGCGCTAAGGCGCGAGCAAGAGAAAGTTCGATTGTTGGAAATGGAACTGCAAAAATCACGAGATGACGAAAGGCGACGATGCCGACGCAACAAGCAGGATGCAGAGGCTGGGTTCCGGAGTAGCAGCCATTGTCGTAGCCGCAGCCGTGGCCGTAGTCGCAGCCGTGGTCGTAGTCGCAGCCATGGCCGTAGCCGCAGTCGGCTGCCTGATGGAGACGACAGGAGAGATCGTGACTACGGGAGAAGCCAACACATGAGCAGGTCATGTAGCCCTTTTTTTTCTTCCAAAGATGTTTTAGAAATAATTAAAAACATTAAGGACGTTTTACCATCGCAATCACATAACCTAAGCGCGCCGTCAATGAACCATAAAAATATAATTCCTGAATTCAATCCCTCAGAAAAGAATCAGCGTATGGATATTTGGCTCAAGAAGGTAAATGAGTGCGCGAAAGTTTATGGTTGGGATTAGAAAACTGTAGTTCATTTCGCTATGCAGAAACTATCAGGATTAGCTAAGACCTGGTATGAAAGCCTAAGTACCATTCTCTTCACATGGGATGAATGGCAAGTCAAACTGCTGAATGCATTCCCGTGTGAGCAGAATTATGGTCAGATTTTAGAAGACATGTTAAGACGTAGGACTAGGCTAAACGAATCAATAGAGAGTTATTTCTACGAAAAGTTGGCTCTTTTAAATCAATGTCAAATTACTGGCAGACGAGCCGTGGACTGCATTATTCATGGCGTCAATGACAGGATTATACGATCGAGTGCGTTAGCCCTACGATGTGAAGGACCACATCAACTGCTGAAGTTCTTACTAAGCAATTATAAAGATGTTCCCTATACACAACAAGTCAGGGGAGATAAGAGTGCCAACCTCACCCAAGATAAATCAAATGCTAAGTCGAATATTAGAGTAAATTCTGAACTTTATTGTTATAACTGCAAAGAGAAGGGGCATCCGTTTTCCAGATGCCCCAAACCTCTGATTAAGTGTAGCCGCTGTAGCAAAGTAGGACACACATTTGAACAATGTCGTTTGAAACAAGATACGGGGTTGGCAAAGACTAACACTGCGGCAAAAACCATGCGTATATCAACTGCTAATACAAGTAATAAATTTATTAAAGATGTGAGCGTGGAAGGCATGTCTGTGGAAGCCTTTGTTGTAGTGAGGTGACTCTTATAGGAAAATCGAGTTTTGAAAAGCTTGCACGTGATCACGATCACATCCCGACTTCGATGAAGGGTTTCGGAGATAGTGTAGTAAAGTCCATTGGTTCTGCAAAACTAAATATAACCATCGATAATGTGAGCGCCGCCGTTTCATGTAGGATTGTAGAGGACCATTTGATAGAAAAGTCAATGCTTATTGGACAAACCTACTCCGAACAACCCCATATAGTAATTTACAAGGACAGTAACAAACTAACGTTCTTACATATTGGTAGTGAGGTGCCAAATATCGATTTAAGTGAGGATGCTAATAAATTGCTGTGGGTGAGAGTAGTGGCTCACAGTAAACTGTTTAGCGTTGGTAGTGTCAGAGCAGCTACGGAAAGATCATTTACGGATAAAATAGTGTTAGAAACGAAGATTGTAGGAAAACCAATGGAGCAGTATATAGTATGTGGAGGCATTTATGAAGTAAACAACGGCTCATTTTTTGCAATGATAATAACTCCTTGTTCGGTGCCTTGCTCTCTACAAGAAAATTTTATATTTTCTCGCGCTGAAAAAGTAGAACTGGTTTACGGACTCGCTAACTCGGACAATCCGGTGGCTATGAACCCGTCACTCGAAACGTCAACGCCCAAGCCACTTGATGAGAGCCAAATACAAGTAGGTGAGGCGGTTTCTAATGACGATAAAAATATACTTCAAGATTTACTTCGAAAATACGAGGATTGTTTCGCATATGATCTGGCCGAATTAGGATGTACAAACGTGACTGAAATGAAGATAGAGTTGAGTAGTAAAAAAACCTGTAGTGTATAGACCCTACCGCCTTTCCTATCACGAGCGCGAAAAGGTGCGAGGGATGATAGATGAAATGCTTCAAGCGGGTATTATTAGAGAGTCCAATTCAAACTATTCCAGCCCAATTATTCTAGTTCGGAAAAAGGACGGGAACATGCGACTATGCGTTGACTATAGACTGCTCAATTCAGTGACCGTCAAGGAAAGATATCCTATTCCTGTGATAGAAGATGAGATATCCAGGTTGTCGGGGCCAAGAGTGGCCCCTGAAAAACAAATTTCTTTACCTAGACTTGAATTGTGTGGCGCTGTCCTATTGGCAAAGTTATTGCATAGAGCTCAACATGCCTTAAGTATTCCACTTCATGATACATATGCAATGCATATGTATCATGAAGCATATTACGCATGGACAGATACTACTATAGTTTTGGCATGGTTGCAAAAGTCTCCTTGTCATTGGTGCACTTTTGTTGCCAACCGAGTCACTGAAATAACCAATCTAATCAGCAAAGACAGATGGCACCATGTCACATCGCAGAACAACCCAGCAGATGTGGCGTCGAGGGGGACCTCGCCGTCAGAACTATCGCATCATCCACTATGGTGGGTAGGACCTGCCTGGCTGCGCGAGGCTGAGGCCTTGCCCACGGAGCCCACGGAGCTGGAAAGCAAGTCATCATTGTCAGTGAATATTGTGTTGATTAGTGATGTGAATCAAAAGTCAATCAGTGAAAGTGATAAGTGTCAGTCTCAAAACATGTGTATAGACTTCCACATTATGGACAAATATTCTACTTTAACTAAACTTATTAGGGTCATGTGTAGAGTGTTGAGATTCATTAAACGCCTGAAACATAAAGTAATAACTAAAAATAACTTGCCTTTTTCTGGATGGCTTTCATCTGATGAATTAAAGATGTCACCCTAGACAAAGAATAATTAACTTTAACATTCTCCCCACCAAAGGACATATAGTCCTTTAAAAACCAAGGAACAATATATTTTTACTCGGTTATAAACACATACACTAATAAGGATATATAAAAGTGCATTAAGGATATTAATTAATTTTTACATATACTAATCACTTTCAGTCGGCAATAAACAGAGTTTATGAATTGGTCTTTTAATAATATTATTTTTACATTTAAGATTTACAACTCGTACTAATCCATCACTACCTGGATGTGTCTCTACAACTCTAGCTATAAGCCATTTAGATACTGGAAGTCTATTGTCCTTTACAAGTACAATATTTTCTACTTCAAGATTAGGTTTATTACTAACCCATTTGTTACGATTTTGTAAAGTTACTAAATAATCATGGCTCCATTTATGCCAAAAAGATTGAACTTTCTGATGAAGGTAAGTCCACCTTTGTAAATAAGGTATTTTAACATTTTTAATATTCCTCTCAGGCACTGTAATCATTGTTTCACCAACGAGAAAGTGACCTGGGGTCAAAACCTCTAAAGAATAAAGTCGATGTGTTCAGTATGAAGCTCCGACAACGAATGACGCACAGACGGTCAGACTCCTACTGACTAAACACCGCCTGGACAGCTGGTTACATGCCCGGAGGTAACAAACCTTCGACGTCGCTATTCACCTACGTGACATCGAGATGTTAGCCGTTAACCCCGGGGGGGCTCGGCTCATCGGATTGTAATACAGCTGATTCCCTGAAGGGGAACGATCAGCCAGATCGGACGGGGGTATGACCTGAAGGGTCGACGTGTGGAGGCAGGGGGGGAGCATCACATATCACCAGAAGGGTGCTATTTGATACCCGTAACAATTTGTGTGGCCTGCATCCTGAAGGGATGTCAGGTCGAGAGGGCAGAGAGGGTTGACCTGAAGGGTCAGTATGATGGGGGTGGATTTCGCCTACTGGGTCTCGTATGGAGGTCCAGGTCGGCCAAAGGATGGATTGTGGGAGGTTTGGGAAACCTAACATGTTATTAGTGCTTATGATAAGGCACTTAATAACGCTTCGTGTTCACACAGCGCCAGAAGGCGTTCCTGTGTGGACGACGCGCGGTGGAACTTAGCCGCTAGGGTGGAGATTTCATTTATGTCGATTCCACGAATCAAGTTAAAAACTAGATTTATGTCATCGGCTATAGATGAAGAAACAAGAGCGGTTTTCAGAGGTGAGACGGAAGCCTTTGGTGAAGGCTTCGTCTGAGAGGGTTTTGGGGGGGGGGGGTCATATCGGTTGTGAAGCCGATTTTGGAGCGGAGTGGTTCGCCTTTGGTAAGGCGGGGAAGTTCGCCGCAGTGGGCGGGGGGAGGGGGGCTTTAGGCGCTTTGTTGACCGCCGGGCCCTTACCCTTCTTCTTAAAACAGGGTTTGGGCTTCGGCGCTCGTAAGCAAGCTTTATAGTTGGCTGTGTGTGAACAGTTGGCCGCCGCATGCCCGTAAAGCTGGCATCGGTGGCACTGTCCCGGGGTACCGCGTCGGTGAGGGGGTTCTACTTTAACCCCAGTAAGGCCGCAGACTCTAAGGTCTTTAGCCTTGAAAATATCACGAGCGTTAGGGACATTCGGATTGATGAGTAGAGCCAGGCCTGCCGGCTCTACTATGCATTTTATGAACGGACTCCACAGGGAAACCCTGTTCATTTAGATCCTTATGGATCATATCGGTGGCGAGTTCGTACGGAACATTTCTCAGAACCGCACGAACTTTAGGCTCCTCTGGAAGAGTGTAGGTATGGTTACCCACCTTGTGGTGGGTAAGAAGTCTAGTGAGGGCTCTATAGTCCTCACTAGTGGGTGTTTCCACCAGGATAGCTATACCCATGTTTTTGGCATGGGTGTAGTTTATCTTATTTTGTTTGTAGAGATTCGAGACCTCTGCCCACCTTGATTTGTCAAGTCCTACTGTTTAAGTGTTTTGAGAAAAACAAAAGCAGCAGGGCCTGCGCTGGGGGTGTGCAGAAGGCACGAGACGTACTCACAGTTTGGGTAGGAAAGAGTCGTGTACGCGCAATCGGGGCGCGCAACGAAAGCTGAGAGCGGAATGATGACGCACAGACGGTACAAAGCTTTATATACTTTATAATGCTTTATATACGTGAGGGTTGTCGTAAACAACAAGATGGCGTTCGTCCGGGCGTCATCGTTTCACAATTTTTGAAGCTAATAATTACAGTTATTATTGAATAAATAATTAAAAGTGTATCTTCACAATAAAAATATCAATAAATAAGTGTAGCAGCTAACAATACTCAATTTTATTTTGTCGGTGATTAATAAATAGACTTTTATTCGGGAGCATAATAATTATAATGTAAATATAATATTAACCTGCGAATGTATTCAAATCAATTTATATCGCCATTTCAACTTGAAGCTCGCATTTTTCTTACCTTTCTTAGTTGTTGTGCTTTTTTAGATTACTCAAAAAAGCCTTATCACAAATTTTAAACCCGGACATCTCATTCAGAGACACTTTCTCAGACAAATTCAAGCTTCAGATTTTTAAGTGATTCAATAAAGTATTATTAGAATACGGTAGTTTGCTCCTACTGTTTGAAAACTATACTTTTGAGACTTTTAAATTTGTTATACCATACAGTGACATAAATCGAATGTTAAGGAAATCATATGGTGCTTGGTTTTGTATAGAGTAGCACGCCAGATTCAAATAATTTGTAAAATTGACGCAATTCATTTTGTAATCTACTCCTATTGGATTATGGTTCAAATGCAAATGGTGAAATTTTTCTATTTTTACAATCTGCGTGCGCTTTTTACTCTACTACAACTTTATACTGGCGGCACGCTATGATGGCCGTTTTGACATATTACAATAGTGATGTGGAATGTCAATTTATTCTCGAACAAAAAAACAAATAAGTTTTGTTTTTGTACCTGATTAAATAGGTTTAATAAAACAAAAATGTAAATGTTTATTTAATATATTTGAACGAACTGAATATTTGAATGAAAATGAATATACATACTTTATATGCACACAAGAAACATATGAATACAAAAGATACCAAAAAAAGTGCCACAAAAGGCCATATTTAATCAGATTCGTCCATACTACTATTACTCCGTCGTACGTTCGGTCATATAGACGAAATCCACAACAAAAGGCTTGAACAGAGTCCAAATTAACGAGCAAGGGTCAACAGTAATGCAATATCAATATTTGAAATCCAAAGCCAGGTCAAAACTATATCACAATCGCATTGCACTGACAGTTTATACTTTTCGAAGCAACGTCAATTCGAAACTGCTTTGTTTTGCATTGAGCATTGACGCGAGTTTGCCGGAGGTCCTATCCTATCCTAGCCAGCGATCCTATGTGACGATCGTATTAGATTCCATTTTTAAAAATTTTCAATTTAGAAAACCAAATGCCGAGTTGTGGTATAAATAAGTACACCAATCATATATCATATAAAAATAAAAATTTTACCTTTTGTATGAAACAGCTGATATTTTTTGCGATTTCAGAGGTAGCCACATAGTGAAAATTGTTCATATTCACAAGTACATTCACCCCTTAAATGGTGCAAACTGATTTTTCTACACCAAAAATTAATTTATTAAATTGATTTCTAAAATGTATACAAATTTTAGAAATCAATTTAATAAATTAATTTTTGGTTCCTAAAACTACATTCGATAAAACTTATGAATCTCTGCACATCACTATCGTCAATAAAGTAATGCAATTATTTCATGAGCGAACAAACGTCAAAACGGCCATCATAGCGTGCCGCCAGTTTAGTGAGGGTTTTATAGATTTCTATACATGTAAATATTTATAACGAAAACATTTGTTCAACAATGTTCAAACGTTCATGGTTGACTAAATTGTTTTTATAAGTAACGTGAGTCAAGTAGACAGAAGAATAATCAAATCAAATATCAATGTTGAAAGAGAAATAAAACTATTTTTATAGTAATTTTACTTTTGTGATTGTTTTATTTTAACTACACGCAGCAACATATCCTTGTTATAACTACACTCCTTTCTGCAATCATTTTGATGTCAAAATAGAAAGGGAAAATGCTTTATGTAGTAGATTTAACGTGTCGTCTTGGGTGTATCTCAAGCAAGGTCATGAACCATGATCATGGTCGCAGAATAGAAAAATGTTCAAATTCTTTATACAGACTATTCATTTTAAAAATTCTTTCCACTACAGGAAGTTACATCATACGCGGGTAACGAAGAACATAAATAAGTAAATTATTTGTTCTACTTGCGAGAAATTAGGATTGACAAGACTAAAGTAGTAGGTACCTTAGTACCGTAGTACCTACTGAAATAAAATGTAACAATCCTTACGCAATCCCCGTCTAATCCGTATGCTATAAAGTATCTGTTTGTTATCAAATAACCGCTTTTTGTTAAATTCTTATCTATGTAGACACGCTAAATGTACCAAAATATTTTTTATAGAAAAAATATGCTTGATGAAAAATGCTTAAATATCCACTTTGTCCCTTGCACTCTGAGATGGGACTCGAACCTATGACCTTTCGCAATCCCATCGAGTTCGAGTCCCATCCCAGAGTGCCAAGGACAAAGTGGATATTTAAGCATTTTTCTTAAATATTTACAATCAGTAGTAGTATGTTGTTTCATCTATTCGAATAGGCAATTTGCAATCGAATAAAACAACTTCAAGTTACATTTTTAAATGTAGTAATAACTTTTTAAATATTGTTTATGTAAATGGCTTATTCCAGAAACTTTTAGCACCTTTTATTGTGACCTTTGTACATGGAAATATTAATGCATAAATCAACAATTTCTTTTACTTACGTTTATGCATAACATTTAAGAGGATGTGTAAATTTCGGGCAATTGTAAGTTTTTAATATGGAAAATTGATTAATACTGTAATGGTGCCGTTTTTCCTACAATTTTCCCAATTTTTCATTTTATACCAATCTTACCTCGCATTAAAAAACACTGGGCGACGTTTTATCTATGTTCGGTGGGTCTCGAGTTATGTGCTTCATTATAAATTTTGAAGAGAAAATCCGGAAAAATTGGTAGGGATGTCGGTACCACTAAAAAATCAATTTTATTACGAGAAATATTATTCTAATTAGTATCTGTTATGGTATACGTGTTATTAGTAGATACGTGTAACGGCGGGTCAGCTTATAGGTTTGTATATAAATAATCAATTGAGAACGAAGAGCTGAATATCCATTTTATTTCTCTTTATTAACATAATTACTCAATGTAACTAATGAATTATAATAATTTGCAGTACACTTAAGTACAGAGTGTTAAATTATATACAAACAGATATGATTCAAATCAAAGCCAACACACATTGTTCTGACACATTTATTTTTATTTTTTGGTATTAAAATAGAATTATGAATAGCAAAGTGCGTATGTTCGTTTGTCTTTTGTAACGTCGCAACTGAGCGTAGTCATGGCATCACCACGGCATAGTCTATAGTTTTTAAAATATACTTAAACTTGCCGAGAATAATACGATAAAATAAAAAAGGAAAAATAAGAAGAAACAAAACAAATAACAACTAAAACAAGAATAAAAATTGTAGTTCATACGGGTAATTATAAAATTATGTGATTTACTTTTAAATACAAATTTTCATTTGAAGCTAATTGATTTTCTGAATATCCCGCAATTTTTGCTTGAACCTAGAAATACAATTACCTACGTAATGGAATAAAATGTTTTTTCATTTAAAATGCGAAGAAACTTTTCTACATTCTAATAAAACAAATAAGCACCCATACTACACATAGGTTAGCATAACTATATGGGTAAATGAAGAATGTGAGAAAATGGGTAAATTGCCCAAAGTTGAATACTTTAAATTGGAAAACATTATCGTCACCATCAGCAGTACATACGACCCACTTTGCTGAGTCAGGGGAAATGGTTTTTTTGCTTCTAATCACGGCTCTACTACTATGGACATGCCTCGAGGAGTGATAAAACCTGCTGAGCAATATCATCGAGTGGGGTGATGGATTAGATATCTGGCTCGGAGGGCGGCAACGGCTTCCCACAATCTTGGGTGGGCCCTTCTGGTGGAGGACCCACCCACTGAACGTCTGGGAAATTTTCGAATAACGTCAGTAATTTTGATTATCCTACGAATTTCCTCATTCCTAATTGGCTCACGTAGAGAAGTATCAAGCATTGTTAACTCAATTGCATGCAGTGACCTTGAGCTTTGTCATAAAACACATAAATAGCTAACGAGTACGTCTCGCTTCCGCAGTTTATCCCAGGTTATGACTCGTCATAATGAACATCTAAACTCCGTTAAAAAGATCAGCCTTAGCGATAATTAGGTCTAATGGAAACTTTTGTCAAAACCGATAGACTACATACGAGTACTTTGTCACTCGACCGTACAACAAGGACATTTAACATGAGCGTAGCTATTAAAATTGTTCCGCATATTGTTTCCAATTACTCGGTTAATGCGTAGATCTATGGGTTGCTATATAAAAGAACAAGAAAGTTTAGAAAATTATATAGAGTTGTAATTTTCATTATGTCGATCCCTATTTTGGTATTATTGGTAAGTGTTTGCTCTAAATACATTGTTATAGCTAGGCGATCCTAGGAAACCAAAGGTCCGTGTTAGATAGTCATGGTCACGGCCGCATTAGTAACTGACTTGCGATCATCCGGGTTCCCAGGTGTCACTACGAATCGAAGGAATGCTTAGGGTTTTTAGTAGGCACTTAGGTCTCTATCCTTGACCTGCTTATTAGTTTTCCACTGAGCAGATCTTTTAATTGGGTAGAGTTTCACGCACTCGCCTGGCCAGACGATAGTGTAGTGTAGAAATAGAGTGTAATGTATTTTCTCTGAGTAAAAAAGACAGGTGATTGTATTGATTGAATGAACTGAAAATTTTTTTAAGGATCTTGCTATTTAATATTTTCAGGTCACGGTGCAATGCATCCACTTCTGCATTGCCGATAATGTTGCAGTACGACAAGGTAAGTGTACCTATTCCAATCGATATTACGTAGATAATGATATGTTTTTTAATATAAAAATTTTATCAGTCTATGGTCTAATGTCTATGGTCTAAGCTCGTCCAGCACTCGTCGGCAGTCTTGGCGTCGTTGTATCTGAAGTATTTAACTTAAAAAATTGGATTGCACTGAAACTAAAAAACGTTACATGCCTACGTACACGTATATCAAACTGAAAGTTCTTAACAAATCAAAAACTAAGTAAAGTAGTACTCAATAATTTTATATCCGAATAACCTGAATTCGAATTCAATCAATAGAATTTCTTCACCACGTCATTTAGTGAAGAAATTCTATTGATTACATTTTGATATGAAAATGCAAAAAAAAATGATTTGATTATAAGTGTATCATATATTTTATTCTTATTTCGAAATTCACTTAACTTATGCCATTAAAACTTAATTACTAATTCAACATTGATTGGAGGCCGCTTTTTGAAGTGAATTCGGATTCGGGGTTGGAATTTTACTTCCTTTCGAAGAACGAAGGCACCAGATTTTTGCCCACCTCTCCTCGTTTCGAAAGCGAACACACTCGCTCAGCAGAATGTCTTTTGGTTTCTGTTTCATCACTTGAAAGGTGAACACAGCATCTGAGCCGCTTTAGTTAAATCTTTGAATCTTTTTACGGCACCAATCAACACGACGGGGTTTTTGAGCCTCGGTCAAATTATGAGGTATCCACCGGGCACAAAGCTTTGTGACCTTGACTCATAGCGATGCTTAAACCTGTCCCAGTCTGCTGGTTGCCACTTTTTGTCAGTCTCTATCATACGCCGCACAATATTTATGTTTTTTTCGGTTAAGTTTATCCGTTACATTTACACAAAATCACGTTTTTCTCGTGCCATGCATTTTTCATTCTTTTTACTCTGTATCGTTTTAGTTTCTACTGCCTACTAAAGTCTTTTACACCTACTGGTGTAATTAATAATTACTGTATTAAGTAACCTAATTCTTGTATTATTTAATGTTTATAAGTTTCTCCACGTCCTTCTCACCATCGTTTTTAATCTGTAGGTTAACTTGAAAGATTTAGGTTACTTATTTAATATTAGCCTGATACAAATACCAACTTTCAGTATGGAGATCAAACATTAATTTAAATAAAAGTTTTATTATATTAAACTACAACAAAAAAAATAAAGTGAAAAATTAAGTTTAATAAAAATCACTATTTCCTGTAAATTTTTTAGTTGGATTTCACTAATTTTCATTGTCGCTATAATAAATACAGCCAAAATTTGTGAAAAAAGTCGTGTTAGTAATTTTGCGTGAAGAAAATGAAGGTTTTTGACCTGATGATTTTTTTATACCTTCCGTAGCTAAAATGAGATGGATTCTTAAATATAGTCTCTTGTAATTGGCTCACAAACTCGATTAAAAATATTCCAGGCTTATATCGAATTATTTCCGTTTTTCTCGTATTTGTATCAGGCTATATTTTAAAACAACCCACAAAATTTCTTATATTTGTTTTGATAAGTCCCAAAGGAGGCAGTTAACTAATAAATATTTACTTTTTATTTTTAAAAAGTAATGATAGAAATATGATAAAACTTCCTATTTAAATAAACGTCAGTTGTACTCTCCTCTAACGACCTTGGCGTTAAATAACCAACTCGGCTTGAGTACCTGACACTGGAACTACTACTCATTCAGAATGTTATGCTTTTTATGTTTTTGTTATTAGCATAGTAATGAGTGAATAAATAAATATAAAATATTTTCAGACCCTGGCCCGACTGACTTTCCAGAGGTTGTGCAAGTCCGCGTCGAACCTCCTAATGATCACGACATACCACCTATTGTTGTCCCTCCTCCAGATAAAAATGATCGTAACTTGAAAGGCCATAACAGCCATAAAGTGGTCTAAAATGGGGTCATGTCACTTCTAAACTTATAATGCGCTAATGTTCGTTTAATTTCTATGAAATACATATTGTGTTATTCAATAAAAATCTGTTCGATTTTATTTAAATTATTTAGGCCATGGCCCAATCTCCCTATTTGATTTCATCCATAGGGAAGGCTGTGCTCCGGCAGTGAAGATGATTCGTACTGGTAGGAGATAACCTATAGGTGTTCCTTTAACAGATCTCAGAAGAATATTAAAAGATTAACACGGGGCAGTTGGATTTTTTGCGTTTTGCCACATTGGCGTAGCTAGGTATTTTGCCACAAATGCGTAGCTAGGGATTTTGCCTAAGGGGGGGCTGGGGCCATGGCCCCCGCCATATATCGACCGGCCATGGCCCAGTGCTACGAATTGTTATAATATAATTTCTATTAGTTCCTATTAAAATAAAAAACGCAACACAGACGCTTCCTATCGCATTGTCGTCATGCAATAGGAAACCGAGTCTTGAACGCAATAATAATATTGAATCAAATCAGTTTTGGATTGGACTCCCGTCGGACAACATATTGTTCTAAAATAGTGTAATAAATAGTGTTGTTCATACAAAATAAGCCAAGTATTAATTAAAATGAGTTTTTTAAAAAAGCCATTCCTGACCGCCCCCGTAACAAAGCCCTACAGTTTTAACAATAGATTTGCTGTTTTCACATTGATGCCCCTGTATTCTGTTTCATTCCTAATTTTAACTGTTTTTCGGAGAGCATTTAACGTCACCTATTA
Source organism: Diatraea saccharalis (assembly GCA_918026875.4). Classification (NCBI taxonomy): domain Eukaryota; kingdom Metazoa; phylum Arthropoda; class Insecta; order Lepidoptera; family Crambidae; genus Diatraea; species Diatraea saccharalis. The sequence goes on from OU893338.1 coordinate 28,418,273, forward strand.
CACACACTATGCATATATTTTTGTTAACCACTGTATAATAAAACGCAAAGACTACTAGACGGCAGTAGCTACTAGCGTTGCCAGGTGTCCCGATTTTTGCGGGATGTTCCGATTTGCACCTGATCGAGACACTAAATATACCGAAAGACATTTAGCGTATCGATCAGGTGATCTTGGTCTCGATCAACTTTACAAAATCTACTAAAAACTTGTAAAAAAAATATTTTCGAAGACGGTTAAAACCTCATTTTTAAACCGATTTACAACCCTAATTCCCTTTTTATTTTAAAGAAATCGGAACTGGAAACACTAGTAGCTACTCTTATCGGGCTTCGAAGAAATTCCGGACCACAGCACATAGAAAAGACGGTGGTCGGGGATTCCCTCAAATTCAAGAATAGATATAGACCAGGGGTGGCCAATTTGTTTAGACCCAAGATCGACTTTTCACTGACGACACCCAGTACGATCTACCAATTAATTTACTTTTTAAAATCTTAAATGAAACAGCTTAGTTCATACACAATTGTGTTGTGTTTTGATTTTATTTATATTTTTTGAATTACCACGATCGACTGGACTAATAGTCGCGATCGACTGGTTGGCCACCCATGATATAGACACTCATATTTTGATGCACGGGGAAATCGGTAGGGAATATTATTTTTTTTATTTTGTAATCAATATTATAATTAAACAATGTAAGTCCTGATAACTAATAAAAGTATGCGATTGTTTTCATTATATGAATAAAGGCAAACCCTGACGGACAAGAGTAAGTATGAAGTAAATGAGTTTCATTAATTTTTCTTTATTTTGAATAGATATAGATACCTACGCGGCTGCGTTCGCGTCATTACTATATGTTGAACAATAACATATTTATATTGTTCAACATATTTAACTTGTTTTATGTCTTTGATATTTATAATGTGTAATATGTCTTTGATATGTTTTTTCTTAGTTAAACAGTAATAAAACAAATGTAATGTTGGGAACTATAGGTTTATTTATATTTTTCTTTGATTTGTGTTCATGTAATTTTGTATAACTGTTTGTTCCTTAATAAAAAAATTACAGTGAATAAAGAGCCAGTGACAGATCGCCCCAGGAAGATCACCTGTTTAAAATCAACCATCATTGCAACGCTAGTAGTCGCCGCAATAGTGATAAAGTGAAACGTACGGTATGTGGTTTTAATAATCACAAAAGTGAATCATGTTGTTTCGCCAATTACGTTTGTAAAATGTGCAAAACGAAAGGGCACTTAGCTCGAATGTGTAAAAAGGTGAATTATGTTGTGAGTGTTACTGACGAGAGTTATAACGGCGACGACGACGACGGTGAGTTATTTAATATTCGGTCAATGAGAAAGGTGCTTATAGTCGAGACGGTTTGTATTAATGGTAAAAAAAAAACAATTTGAAATTGATAGCGGGTCGGTGCTCACGGCGATGTATGAAAATACATTTATTTATTTATTTATTTACTCTTTATTGCATTAAATAAAAGAATAATACAAATGGCGGACCTAATGCCAAGGGCATTCTCTACCAGTCAACCTGAGCGAATGTTGGATTTGCATGTTAGGCGATAAAGATCGATATATCCAGTAAAAATTACAAAATAAAAAAAATAAAAAAAAATTGAATAATCACATAAATACTTATTACACATTCATACAATACATACACACAAATAACTTATAGAATGCGAACGATACAATTACAGTCCGAGATAGTGCTCACGCACCAATTTCCTGAATATCACCTTACTCTGAGCATTTCTAATGCGAAAATACATTCAAGCTACATTTCAATAATCTAACATTAGTGACGAATAATAAAAACATATGTGTTGTACGGTTAAGGTATTGGGTTGCATCGGGAGTTATAAAACTAATTTGAGTATCTAAAATTAATAAATATGACATCGTTTCGTGTCTCTTATAATATCTAACTTTAAATTTATTTTAATTTATTTGAATCGTAAATTTAAGTTATTTTTTATGTTACGTGTAAAGTGTAAAGGAACGATGTTTGGTTTATATGTCAACATTAGTGATGAGCCAACTTATTGGTTTTCTCGTAACTTCAATTTACTCGATTCATTCGAATTCAGGTTAGAAATAAACAACAAAAAGCGGAGCGCAGAATTCAATTTGTTTTTTTATGTGTAGTATTTTCATATGTGGCAATATGCATCTACACGTCGAATAATATTAATATGAATATCAAAATCAATTCAGTCTAGGTTGGTTGTATCAGCGGTAGTGACGACTAATAATAATATGAAAATTTCTGACCACGAAAACGACATTAATAATACAATAATGACCATAGTAAACTGGCTTAAATTCCATAATCTGACACTAAATATAGACAAGACATATTTTATGAATTTCTAATAACTTGATTATTTAATACCAAAAATGCACGCTCGAAGAATCTGATAACGTAAGATTCTTAGGCATGACTATTTATAAGAAACTAAATTGGTTGTTTGCGATCGCGACACTTACACATTTTTATAACCGGATTCCACGTTGGTGAGAGTTTATATCCACTTTCCCGGTTGAAATTATTGTGTTTTTTGATTTCAACCGCTTCACGAACAATCCTTGAATAGTAATGTCGTTCAGTGGAAAGGACATGAGGTGTATGTAACTCGATCCAGTGGTTTGATCCAGATGATAATAAGTGCTCCGCAATCGCAAATAAATTAATAGTTTAAAAAAAATGCACGAACAAGACCCGATTACATATAATTAGAACATATGTCTCATGTAAGCAATGGTTTATATTACTCGCTATTCTACCTCTTCCTTGTGTTAAATTAAACTCACTTTCACTCGGTAATAATGTTTATTCTTCTACACTTACAACATCACATAATAATTACAGCGTTACCGCTCCAGCTCTGACTAACAGAATCAAACTAACCGTAATCGAATGTGCGATTTGAATTGCATTATTTATCTGGCTTGCTGAGCGTTGCTTTTGTTCGGTGCATGAATTCTTAGACTATAGAAACTGAAGGTTAGCTTGGAAATTTTGAAATTTAAAGTTATAACCTTGTTCGTTTCTTGTCGATTGTTGAATTTTTATAATGATAATTTAATTATGAATATAAGATTTAATAACTGATCTCAGTATAAAAAAAACTTAATTTCGAAAGGACAACTCATTTGCACGTTGTACTTTGCACAACCGTTATTCTAGCCAGAGGTCATTTTATTTTGTACATATCGGGTAAGTATATATCGATGACCATTTTAAATTAGAGAATAAAATACTCCTAAGCAAAACTGAGATAGCAGCAAAAGAGCACGGGTATGCTTTCTCATGGGTAAGTTCTCGACTTAAGAAGGTTGTAAAGATGTTATTCACTTTAGAACGACATGGTATGTCACTTTGGTAAGGTTAAACCTATTAACTTATTTTGGTGCTAAAAATTACAATAATGAATACTTACGTTTGGGTGCTCTATAGTTTGAGATACTCTGGTATACTGGTGCATTCTTCTGTCACTGTCTAACAGATGAATGTCATTCTCAATTGTAATATTTAATAGGTTATTATTAGTTTCTGATTAAGCGGTTCGTTCCAATTTTTTTGTGTGCCAGAGATACGAGTATTCACCTTATCTAATATTAAAGAATTTAATATATCTTTAGGTATAGGCAGCTTAGTTATAGATGGTTATATTTTACTACAAAGAATGATTTATTACATGAATAATGGGTGTTATTTTAGCAGTAATAAGAAATAATACCAAAGCAATCGGAGGGATTTTTTCATCTTTTACCTTTATTTATTAAAATCCATGGACAACAAATTTTAATTATTTGACATAGATATACACTTTACTCTTTGATTTACAACATCTTCCTAAAACATGTAATATGTAATAAAAAATAATATTTCTGACAGTTAAATAAAATTACATTTTTATTAATTGTCTTAAAAGAAGCCTTATATTTTCCCGTAAAAAAAAACTCTAAAATATATAAATTTAATTTACTAGGAAACTTTACGTTTCTTCCACAATTAGTAGTTAGTGGAAGTTTGTCATTAAGAGCTGAATTCACTTAAAATCTCTTAGTCCCTTTAGGTGTACTAGAACTCATATTAAGCAAATCTTCTAATTGGTTGGGTTGACATGGAGATTTTAAACCAAAATTGATATTATTACCCGATATTTCTAGTTTGTATAACCTCTATACTGGCCGTGCCTTTACTCCTGTAGCAGTTTTAACTCTTGCGGTTCTCAGCACTCCATCTTTACCTGAAAACAAATTCAGTACAATACCTAAAAGCCACTTTAGTCTTTTCTTCAGTTTCTACAAAAACGATGTCACCCCTACTTATATCGTCTTCTCTCTCTTCCCTTCTGGATAAGAAAATTTAAATAATCACATTTAAACCTTTAGTGAAACTGTTCTTTCATTTTTTGTAAATATTGCAGACGTTTGTTCATGCTATTAGCGTCAATTGTATCCAAATCTGTCATATCTGTATTTGTAATAGGTTGAATAAAATAAGACAGTGTAAGGGGTTCTAAACTTTCACCCTTGTCATCACGCACATAGGTCAAAGACCGAAAAGGTATTCATTATTGCTTCGCAATCACAGATCAAGGTCTGTAATTCATCATATGATAAAGCAGCATTGCCTATAACACGTGGAAGCAAATCTTTCATAATCCTTATTAGCCGTTCCCAGTAGGCACCACACCAAGCGGCCAAAGGTGCTCTATTTGCGCCCAGACTAATGAGTTAACCAGATTCTTAGTTCCACAGAAATTAGTTCCTTTTTCAAATACCATCATGTTTATTCGACCTCGTCATCACGAAGGCCTCTGTAGATAAAGATCTGGTAAGTTCGAGATGTACTGGTCGATATACAGCGCAGGTGTAAAGTACAACCCATGCTTTCTCTCCATTACGAAGGTATAGCGGGCCTACTAAATCCCCTCCTGTTGTCTGAAAAGCTGCTTCGCAAGTTACATGTGTTATAGGTAATGGTGCGACAGGCGCTTAAATAGGTTTAGCTCTATGTCTAATACAAAAAACACACTCCGAAATAACAAATTTAACTAACCGTCTTATGCCAATAATCCAGAATTTGTTCCTTATGTCGGTGCTAAGTTAATTTATACCAGCATGTTGTAGTTGCACAGTCTTTGCTTGATCATAGATTAAACCATTGGATCCTTCCCTGGAAGTAAGTATGGCGTTTTCACACCCTCAGGATATTCCGTTCATAAATGTTTTATTTTTATCCTTATTATACATATACTATTCTAGATTTTCAAACTCTTTCTATGTTATTTCTCCCTTTTTATTGCTTTTATGTCTTGTATTATAAATAAATCTTAATATCCAAGCCATCATTCTCACTTTTTAGTATATTTAGAAAAATAACTTTGTATTCTATACAGTAAATTATCTTCATTAATAATGTTTGTATTACATACTAATTCTTTAATTTTCAGGTATACCTCCTGTTCATTGACCAACAGTTCGGAGTGCGGCCATTCTTCTATTGACAAGTGTAACCATTCGGATCCTTCCCGCTATCGACAGCCATAGAAGCTAGATGTTAAACCAAAAACTACTTGAAGTTAAACCAAAAACTATGGACTTGAAGTTAAACCAAAAACTACTCTACAATGTCTGTAGGTTATGATATCATCATCTTCAATCCATAAAAAATTTTGATAATCTCTGTTGAAAGGAACAAGACTAATCTGTAAAAATGCTTTTTCTATATCAGCTGTAATACCTATTGACCCAGTAAGAAAACTATAATAATAAATTAGGTATGAGATCAATCATATTAATCCCCGTCTCTAAACAAGCATTTAAACTTTGTCAGTAGTTGATATATCAAAGACGGGTCTCACCTTAGTAGTGCGATTTGATTGTTTTTATTACAGGTCTATATGGTAAATAGTAACCGGCCTCTGGGTTGGCGTTTACCTTCTCTATTATGCCTAAATCTACCCATTCTTTGAAAACCTTGTCATATATTTCAAAATTACCTGAGGACTTTAATATTCTGACCATTGACTCCAATCTCTGTTTAGCTTTATTATCATTGTACAATAAATCTTCAAAACTAGTATTGAAAGGAAGTTGGACTTCACCTGTTGTCGCTAACTATGCGAATAGTTTCCTGAAATGAAATCAATGTGACTGCAGTTATCTCTGCCTTAGTTTATATCTCTACAGGATATCGTATCCCCAATATTTCAAGTGACCAGTACTCGTTTAAGACACTGTCACATGTGCAGTTTAAATTGGATGTGATACCATTTTACCTTGAAGAGTCCAGCCCAACTTAGATTTTATTGTTACTAATCCCTCCTTGATCTGGATCATATTTTCAGAGTTGAAACCTATGAACAGAAAACCTAAACAATTTGCCCCAAATAATAATCCTATCTCTGTTATGGTATTAGTTCCATCTGTTAATGTTTGCTTAACATCCTAGTGAGTTGCATATCTTTAACATTAACCTTAGGTACATAACCACAGATATTGTTTTGGCTGAGGGCCATTATGTCTAAATTTGGGTTCGATTACCGGTCGGGTCAATGCAGAAAATGAACTTTACTATATTGTCTTGGGTCTGGGTGTTATAGTACCTTCATTGTCTCAGATACTCCATAATACGGGGGCTTTAATCTTACTATAAGCATCTTTGTTAATCATCTAGTTTTCTATCGCTATCTATTTTTGAGAATTGACTCCAAAATGCTAGCCATCTTTTTATATCACTATCGAATGGTATCATTTCTAATTTTGGCAATCTCAAGTTGCTATATCTCTTTTTTCCATTGCCTTCCTCAGATAAGTATTGGACATTCTTATTTTTACTATCTTTTCAACTATCTCGTATGGTATGCGTCATTATCTTCCAGTCATTTTTCTTATGTATCTTCATCAAAATCTGTAGTCATCAGATATTCCCTAATTTTATATTTAACTGGTTTCTTATAGTTAGCGGTTTCACCCCAAAATGAAGAAAAAATAAAAATTATTTTCAAGAAAATACTGGAAAGCGAAGAATCGGTCTTCGGTTTCCAATATTTTCTTGAAAATATATTTTCTTTTCTTGAAAATTTTAATGTTGCAATGACGCAGTAATGGTTTCCAATTATTTAGTGATATTTTAGAGAACTTCTTTAGATGTCCATTCTGAAAGGACACTTCGTACAATTCGACCTCGACCCATTCTAGTTACATTGAAAGTTGGTATAAAAACTTTAATTTTATTAATTTCTAGTTTTTTGTAAATGATGAAAGAATTTGCAGACATATAATCTAGTGAGACTTAAAGCTAGTGAGACTTTATTGCGGCTAATAATTATTGGCCGCAATAAATGTTTGTCAAGTGATTGTGTCTTTTTTTAGTTACATTCGAAGGAGACTCTTTCTTGGTGACAGATCAAAAGTAGTAATATTTTTTTGAATCAGAGCTATGATTACGGCGACTTTTTATGTTGCAGTGCTAACATTTATGTACGCGACTGCGTTTGAATGATCATCCTGATAATGAACCATCGGTTTCCATTCCATATTCATTAGAAACGGTAACAAATAGTCCAGCCGGGGAACATAGTCCAGCGGTTCTATGTTCGGAGGCTCGTTCATAAAATAAAACGTAAAAACTTACCAATAAACTGCTATAATACACTACAAACTAATACTAATTAAATTTAAAAGTCACTAAGATGAATATATACAAATCTGATCACCAATACTTAAAAAAATAAAATAAAAACTTTTCAAACTCGAAAACGCGCCCACCAAGCTCGATGTTTCCCGCCTTTTCTCTTCCATTAAGTTAGTTTCCATTTTCCTTTATGGAAATAAAAAAATAAATTTATTCTTTATAAAATTTGCCTAACTCGAAGTAATTGAATTTCAACTCGATATTAATCGGTGTTATCAGATCCATAACACTGACAATTCTATTCTCTTTGTTCTAACGTCATGAATTAACATTTAGATCCTACAATTTGTGCTACCATCTAATTACATAAATTTCTCATTGCGTCACACGATAAAAAGTATTTATAAATCAAAGGACTACTTATATAACATATAATCAACTTGCATTTTAAATTATTAAGTAATTAATAATATTCTACTCTTCATAAATCTTTTTTAATATCGATGAAATGTCCTGACTAATTCCAATAAATTCCAAAAATCGATGTTTCACCTGTACGTCGTTAATTTTAGTGCATTGAGCATAAGCTTTCTTCTAACCGTGTTGCAACTAGAATAAACAAATCTATATATTTATTGTATTAAAATTTTAACTTTAAAAAACTTCAACTATTTTACTTATTGATAACTTTAAAAATATTGTGACGATTTTATTATCTGTCTATCTTAATCCAAGAATTCAAAAAAAAAGAATAATATTATAAAACAATTTAAAAATAATCAAAATTTAAAATATATATTTACAATACTCTCAAACTTAATTGAATCTGCATACAATAACATAATTACAACTTAAAACTAAAATTAAAACAAGCAAAATATTAAAAAGAAAAATAATAAATTCAATAGGCACAGTCTGGGCAAAACTGTTGTATACTCAGTAAGTCTATTGTTCATGCGCTTGCGCATTGCCGACCGAAGCGGGAAACCGGTTCTCCAACTAAATGCGGGTGGCACAATTGAGATACGACCGCAGCGACAGGACATATTGTCGTCACTTACATTATCTCTCACTAATTACTGTCTCCTTGATTGTGAATTTTTGATTTAGTCATCTACAAATAAAGTTTATGTGTTTATTCCCCATATTGGGGACCTATCCTCTGGCAGTGTAAAGAAAGGTCTGGATTGTGCAACACACATTATTCGGGGAACCTTTACTTCCGCACCAGTCTAATTTTAAATCTATTGCAATCGCTTTCAGTTTGAAAGGTGTTGCATAACCATTGCTGCATAATACAAATACTTTTTTTTAACTGTCTTCAGAAACAAGCAATGGTTGTGCAACACCTTTCAAACTGAAAGCGATTGCCATAGATTTAAAATTAGACAATTAGGGGGCTGGATTGCCAGGACAGTGGTGACCAAGAATCTGCTACGAGACGGTTGCTTAATGTCACGGACCCACACCCTAAATATTTCAATATTACTTAAAATTTAATTTTTATAAAACTATTTTGGGGACCTACCCTCTTGTATGTAATTAAATATGTTATCATATCTGATATAGTCTATTTAATTGACTTAACCGCCACAATATAAATTCCAATAGATCAATTTGCGCCTGGACAGGTTTGTCGTACACCTTTGTAGTGACAACTGCAGCATGTTGGCAGGTTTACGGTGATATTCTCGGTCTTGCCAGAACCGTCGGTAGCATCCACAATGAATGACCATTTAGCGTATTGCTGTATGCAGTAAGTTTTGAGGTTTGGCAATATAATTAACTCACTGAAGCACTCCTGGTCTGCACCTCTGGCAAGGAAATAATATTTCATAGTTACATTTGAATTGTAATATTACCGATTTATATCTCCACGTTAGTCCCCTTTCGGGGAATTTTATCATTATAAATAGCAAAAACGCATAAATAACTAATTGACAACTTACTGGCAAATCTCCAATCGCACTTTCTGAACGAAGTTCTTCTCTGGTGCCTGGATAACTGTCCGCCATTCACCATTGTCTAATTTCACCTTGTAAAGTTTATCATACTGCAAAGAAAATATATGCAGGTTTAGTGAAAATATGAGCATCTTCCTGCGTGATTATTTTGTGTCCATTAACGATAAAAACTATACATATAAATGAAAAAGCAAGTCATTAGCTGTTTCTTAATTTATAAGAATTTTAACAATAATGTCATAACAAAATAAATATCAAATTCATTTTATAAATTGTCTCAGTTATATGAGTAATTATAATAAAATTTTTAGGTAAGTAAAATATATATGTGAAAAAAATATAATTCAGAAAGTAAAATAAAAACAATCTGGACTATCATAAAGCTAGAAACGTGGAAAAATCGATGTAATATGCGCACATACTCATTAGAGGTTGACAATAAAGTTATTAAAACAGATGAAGTGGTTGCCGATACCGATTAAAACAGATGAAGTGGTTGCCGATACCTTTGGGAAATTCTTTATAAGACACCAATAGACTCAGTTGTTGATGAGTGCAATACTGAATTTTATTTTAGACATGTTAACGACAACTCTATTATTAAAACATTTAATTACATTAATTTCAAAAACCCTAAGTTCTTTGGGGCGTTTCAACTTATGTGATCAAATCTATAATACCATCTAAAAATAAAAGTTAATTGATGCGCACAATTTTTATTTTCAATAAGTGCATTGATGAAAGAACTTTTCCTGATTTAATGAAATATGGTAAAAAATCCCACTTTCAAGGCAGGCGACAAAACAAGTCAATGTCATTCATATGAACGTCAGGTTTAAAGAGATAAGAAGAGATTTAAAGAGGCTTTGTACCATTCCAAATATAAAAAATATAACAACCCTTTAGATAAGTACACTTATAATATTTTACGAAAACGTTGCAAAACAATAATAAAAGAATGTTATGCTAAGTTTAAAGATCGAGCGAAGGACAATCTCAGACATAGTCCTAAATATTTTTGGAAATTTATTAATAATAAGAGGTCAAACCACTCTTCAATCCCAAATGTGATGCACTTAGGTGATATTGTGGCTACTGGTGGTCTTCAAATTTGTGAACTATTTTCTAAGTGCTTTCAAAACGTTTTCGATGCTCATAACATATTGAATGTAGCGAATAGAAATATCAATATCAATTACACAAATCTGTCAATTAGTAACTTTTTTATTACCGAGAAGGAGATTTTCAATTCCCTATCGAAACTAGACTGTAACAAAGGGCCCGGTCCTGACTTACTACCACCATTATTCTTTAAAAGTTGTGCTAAATATTTATGCAAGCCTTTATTTATTATTTACAATGCGTCTCTTGAGTCAGGAGTATTTCCGTCTTATTGGAAAACTGCTCATGTAAAGCCAATTCATAAACATGGTGATATAAGCGACGTTTGTAATTATAGACCTATTTCAATACTGTCGACTGCGGGTAAGGTTCTTGAAGCATTTGTTCAGAAGTACGTATATAATCAGGTTAAAAGTCTTTTGAATGCTGACCAACACGGCTTTCTGCCTCTAAAATCTACCACCTCCAACTTAGTTGCCTACGTCAATGATATTTACGAAGCTTTGGACAGGCAAGATGAAGTTCATGCCATATACACAGATTTCCGAAAAGCGTTTGATCTTGTAAATCATGACTTATTGATGGCGAAGTTGGAAGGGGTTGGTATACATGGATCGCTTTTGAGGTGGTGTGAATCTTACCTGAGAAATCGTTCCCAACTGGTTTCCAAAGTAGGGATGTCCCTTCTGGAGTCCCACAAGGATCTCATTTGGGACCACTATTTTTTGTTGTTTTTGTTAACGATATCTCAAATTATATTGAATCCAAATTTAAAATGTACGCAGATGATTCAAAATTGTATCGCACTATAGGAAGCCAGCGTGATATAGATATACTACAAGCTGATTTAAATAATATCTATTCATGGTGCTGCGCTAATGGAATGGAATTAAATTTGGAAAAATGTTTTCATATAAAATTCACCAGAAAGTTGCGCTCACTTAACGCTGTTTATTGCATACAGAATATACCCTTGACGGAAGTATCTTGTATTCGCGACCTGGGAGTGATTATGGATAGCTCTCTTAGTTTCAAATTTCATATCGATGCTGTAATTAAAAAAACTTCAATGCTATCTGGTTTTATCACTCGACAAATGAAGATTTTGCGCGACCCTTATATCACAATTATTATTTTTAATTCTATAGTGAGAAGTATTCTAGAGTATTGCTGTCCAGTATGGAATCCAGGTTACCAAGTTTATTCCAATAGATTGGAACTAGTGCAGAAGCGTTTCTTGTATCATCTGGCATTCTCTGACTATAAATGTCGTCAAATTGCAACTTACGAATCCCGTCTATCCTATTATAAAATGATTAAGCTCCACGACCGCAGAAAAATATTGGATATTATGTTTATATTTAAATTATTGAACGGTTGTATTAACTCCCCTGATATTTTGGAAAAAATAAAGATCACAGTTCCGAGGATTGGGAGTCGAATACATAACAGAAAAACATTTACATTGCCACTCCGTAGAACTCGTCTCGGTCAGCATTCACCGCTATATCGCATGTGTTCTAGCTATGAATCAATAAGATTTAATTTCGACATATTCAACGGGTCTATTGCTTCTGCTAGGCAGAGCTTAAGATCTGTTTTTGGTTCTTGAGAAAAGCATGATAACTTTACTAATATTTTGTAGTTTAAATTATTTTATGTTTCGGCTGTAGTCACTTCTGTGAAAAAATTGTTTAATTTTTAAAATGCATGTTGTACTTACATCTAGAAGGTTACAATCCAGTTTCTTTTTTGTGAAAGTTGTATTGTTTATATTTTTGATTGTAATCAGTTTTGTAAGCCGAAATTAAAAAAAAAATAAAAAAAAAATTAACGATTTACATGAACCCAAGCCGTTGAATAGTTGCTGTAGACGACGCGGGTCTTGCAGTAAATATAAGTCCGAATTACAAAATACATTGAAATACTCGCGTCGCTAACAGTTGCACTTTAGAATTTAACTATTTCCCTAAATCCTCTTTTTCATGTGGTTTTCCTGCACTTCCTCGAAATTTGAGCCAACTTCCGGTTACTAACAACCCTAACGTGCCTTCTACTTAAAATATTAAGCAAACTAATTATTTTAGAAGAGCTATACCTCTAAACGCAAGATCCTTTCATTCAAATTTATTTTGGATCGTTGCAGAACTAACAATCACTCTTTGAATAGTTGTGATAAACCTCGCGATCCAGTTTGTTTTAAGTGTGGTTTGAAAGGATTTAATGTTAGAAACTGTCCTCAATGTAAATTATCTACGTATACAATAAACTAGATAATGACTTGAATAGCGTTTTTTTCTTAATTCAAAATTTGATCACATAGATTGTAAAAATTTACTCGAAACAGCTAGACAATATACATATGTCATATTATAAAACCAGCTCAAAAATTGGTGAGGAAAATGACAAACAGCGCCCATTTATTAATATATCAGGTGGTGGTAAAAAAAAAAGTCTTGCTTATTAGATAGTGGTAGTTGTGTCACTGTTTTGGGCAATAATTCCCATAAAATATTTGAAACACTTGATTTCACGATATTCAAGTCGTCTGTTGAAGTTATAGTTGCAAATAAAAATGTTGTAAATTGTAGAATTTATCTTTTGATAATGTTACTCATGTTATCATGTCTAACATTAGCCGTTGTATTTCCTGATTTATATTCCTCTCTCATTCTTGGCATTGATTTCTGGAAGTAGTTTGACCTTATGTGTAAATTATCAAAACTTCCTTTCCAAACTCAATCGCTTTCTAATTCTCCTGATTTTCAACCTCTTTACTTTGATTTCTTATCTAATAAACAGAAGTCTATCACCCCTCAGCTCATACAATACAGTATTTCAGGCTGAATGTACTGATTACCATGGCGGCGAAAGCGATAATAATAAAGAAGGTAACAGGATCAGTAATCCGGATCTACTCGGACAGCAAATCCGTCTTACAAGCTCTTAAAGGCAGCTCAGTCAGATCGAGTCTAATATATGAGTGTCACCAGGTTCTAAGCATGGTAGGATCACAGAGTACAATTACTATCCAATGGATAAAAGGACACAGTGGATCATGTGGGAATGACGCAGCTGATGAACTAGCACGCAGAGGGTCAGACGCAACACCAATGGACGCTGAGCAGATAATCCCCACCCTGGTAAGCTGACTTATTGGTAAGATTCGGGACCAATCAAGGAAACTACACCAACAATACTGGCACACTTTGGAGACCTGCAGGCAGGTCAAACTCGCACTACCTCGAGTAGTCTCTCCTACAGCTAAGCAAACCATTATTGCGCCTGATAACAGGTACTATCACTGGTCATGGCAACCTTAACAGGCACCTTTTCAATCTAGCTGTCACTGACAGCCCCTTGTGCAGCCACTCACCTCCTGCTGGAATGCAATGGAATGGCCAACTACCGGGCAAAGCACCTCGGCTCGCCGTGTAACCTCCAGGAGGCCATCGCAGACGTGAAAGTGCTGCGAGCGTTTCTAGCAGAGCTGGGCTGGCTGGAGTAATATTCGGCCACACACACGCAAAACCCTTGCGGTAAAATATTATTTTTGCGGTGCTTAATTAATTAATTTTAAATGAAAATATTTACATCTTGATACCGGATTCCGTATAGCTTAAAATATGTATAATACTTAAGCAGTACTCTCAAAACCTCAGTTTTGTATTTAAAATATATTTATATTACTGATTTTATCAAATACTTGTTTTTAAAATTGCATTTATGTGGAAAGTAATACTGAGAGAAAAAGTCTACACCTAAACATATAAGATAATAACATTGTTTTGAAAAAAAAATGATAATCTTTGTGTAGTAAATATGAAATTTGTACATTTTATCATTAACATTTATGTATGTTAGGGTCCTTATGAAATTCATGTTTTCAAAGAATTGTTCTTTGGAAATGTAATAGCTATAAGTAATCAATTCCCATAACAAAATGTAACAATATTTAGTACTTTTCATGTTCTTGTAAATACAATATAATTTTTAACTTAGGTATACAATTTATTAATACATATTACTTTTACGTTTATTTCATAATATTTTGTCCAATTATGTATATACTGACCTCAACTAGTGTTTCGCACTCCTTCATTTCCTCGAGATCAACTTGTCTATCATGGAGATCGGACTGAACTAAGTTTACTTCCTGCAAAGATATCTGAAAAATATTTTTCTTTGTTACATTGCTAGTCTACAAGGGTAAAATTATATTTGATTGATTATGGATTATGTCAATGTATTTATTCGGAAAAGTTAACTTTGTCCGTGGCTGATGGTGTCAGATAAATCAAGATTGATGAGTGGTATGTGATATGTAGATTTGAGATGCAAATAAGGAAGTATTTAAAAAATACATTAGATCCCAAAATCAAACTAGATGTCGCTACGGTACTTTCTTGATTTCTCCATGACAACCCTTCCGGTTTTCTTTCATGTATAAAAGTAAATTAATTTTCAAAGCTCAATAAAGTACTCATATTCTTTTTATACTTTTTCGTATTTGTATTGGTATATCTAAGTTTCGAACTTTGCAAAATTCAGTTATTTTTTATATGTTACTTAAAAGAAATAGAAATGACTATCTTTGGTCCATTCGTTTCCTGCATAAATAAATTTTTGATTGAGTCGCCATCTAGTAAGGTGCTTTTTTGGTGCTTTTTTTTATTTCTTTAAATACTTCCTCATCTCAATGAGTAATATCAAAGTAAATATCTACATAAATGAGAGCTTACATATATTGATAAATACATGGCACGTTGTGAGTTCTCCTAACTAGGGTTATTTTTATAAAAGTTACAAAAGACTCAGTTTCATCTAAGGTTAAAAATACTAACACTTTTAATCATGCTGTTGAATCTCTCCTGAGGATAGTCTACTGGCTTGATAGTGCAGTAGTTCTTGCTCCTACATTCTTCTGGGATGCCATTCTCGTCGGCGCCATACCTACTCAATGGTACTTCTTGAATCGGCCCGGGAATGATAATGGGGTAATTATTTGAAAGTTTCCCATATTTTTAGTTCGATGTGTTTAATTAAAGTCTTCATTATCATAGTTAATTGTTGATTCTAAGTCATTGTAATATTTCAAAAACACTGATTTGATGATGATGATAACATCAAATATTTATTGGTTTTTTTAATTGTTTCATTGGACATTAATACTGCCAAAAACATACATATTAAATAAATTAGTAGGTATATAATAACATTGCAATAATTAAGTGTTATCTAAATATATATAACTTAAAGGTGACTGACTGACATAGTGATCTATCAACGCACAGCCCAAACCACTGGACGGATCGGGCTGAAATTTGGCATGCAGGTAGATATTATGACGTAGGCATCCGCTAAGAAAGGATTTTGATCAATTCTACCCCCAAGGGGATAAAATGGGTGATGAAAGATTGTATGAAACTTTGTCAATTTTAAACCGATCGGGCTGTGACTTTGCATACATTAAGCTACTATGACGTAGGCATCCCCCAAGAAAGTATTTTCATAAATTTCACCCCTAAGGAGATAAAATAGGGGATGAAAATTTATTTTAGATATTTTATACGATTAATAAATATTCGTTAGAAATGTTGCTCAAAGTAACTTTACCACGCGGACGAAGACGCGGGCAAAAGTTAGTTAAATATATAACTTTAGTCTAGTGATAGGTAACAAAAGCAAACTAAAGTAAAATACAAAAATACAAGATGCTGTGAGGGATACAAATTGGACTCCTTAGTAGAAAACGGCAGGAAAAGTAACAAATCAATTGCTAGTGTTCAAACAAAGATATACATCTCCAGCTAACATAACGGTACCAATTTATCGTTAGAAGTTTAATACAATAATAAATCAAATTTGTAATCAATATTATGCGGATGTGATTCTAACCTGGCAAAAAATAAATGTTATTTTCAATATTTCGAGGTAAATGCTTTAATGATATTTTCAATAATGTTTGTCACCCTTGGGCATATAATAGTTCAATTGTATGTCCAAATTGCTATTTCTAATATACCTATATTCATCATGAAATCAAAATCAATAGTATTTGCATGATTTGGCCAAACCACAAAAATGGTAGTGTTGGGCAACATTGTTCGGAGTTTGGCACAATAGACATCTACCGTTATTGCTTGACCAGATCGGACAAAACAATAGTGAATAACACCATGCTGAGACCGCCAAACAGTTACCATTACCTTTTTATTGGTTAGTTTTGCTTTAGGACACTGTTGTGGCGTTTGACCTGGGCTCGGCTATTGCATTTTTCTTTTACGGTTATCATAAAGAATCCACTTTTCATCACATGTTACAACTCGATCCAATATTCCTTCATTTCTGTACCGATTCAACAAGGCAACACAAGTTTCAACAAGCGTTTCTTTCTGCAGATCAGTCAAATCATGAGGCACGCATTTTCCGCATATTTTTATTTTATTGAGTTGACGCAAATTAGTCAATATTGTGGGTAATAATTCCTGGGTAGATTTACTAGGATCGCCTTCCACCATCTCTCTTAATTCATCGTTATTCATCTGTGTGGCTGATCTTCCTCGTGGCTCGTTCTTCAATTCGAAGTTTCCATCACGAAAGCGTTTAAACCAAAATCGCACGGTGCGTTCATTAGCAGACCCCTCTCCAAACGCAACATTGATATTGCGGGCTTTTTCTGCCGCGTTACTTCCGCGTCAGAACTCGTATACAAAAGTCACTCGAATTTTCGCAGTATCCATCATTCTTGTCTAAGTTGTATATCAAAAATTGCTATGAAATATTAACTAATTTATTAAATTTTCGTCTTTGATATATTGATTATCATCATTAACTCTATTACAACCAAACTGCAGGGCCTCAGGCCTTTGTTTAATAATTTTTGGTCACCCATCCCTTAAACAACTCTTGTGAAAATTGCTTAGCAATAGCGATCGTGCGTAGCGGCGCTTATCCGTAGCACCACCGAGCTACGAATTAATATTGTCTATAAAATGATAATTTGTATGATGACAAATAAAAAAATAAGATTCCAAAATGTTGATATCTCCGAAGTAAGTGGACCTCATTTATATATGGCCAATCATATTAAATCAGCTTATAATGGACATATGGTATACGATCACGCGAGTAGAAGAACAAGCGGAAAGAGCCCTCCGATGATGCAATTAAGCCTCGAGTAGTTTACAGTGAACGCATATTTTTATCAGATTAGGTTCACGTCGTCATCGGGGCCAGCGGAGGTGGTTGGCAGCCGCCCTCGCATTGCACGGTTTCGTCTATCTGGAAGAGGCACACGATTTACCCGAGTCTCTCCAATTTTCCATATGCAAGGGGACCAACACTTGAATGTCCTGGTGACTCGGCCATAGCTTGCCGGGTTTCATTTCCCATGAGGGGGTGTAGAGTACGGGTTTTGGTGGGTAGGCTTCTGGGGACCCACCTGGCAGCTCACTGTCGGGTTCACGGAGGAGAATCCTACTCACCTCTGTCGCTTGCCAAGTAACAGAGACAATGTCAGAAGTTTTTCCACGATGTTAAAAAAGTTAGATTCACGTCAACTGAAGTTAAGAACGTAAAAACAACTCGAGTTATATATATTTTTTCTCTTATTACTATTTATTGATGTTAATACTCTTTTTGTTTTTTTTAACATACAAATTGCTGTAGATACGTACTTCAAAGTTGGTATTTTCAGTCTTCGCTGGAAACAATGGTTTATTCATTGGTCACAACCCTCATATAATATTACGCGTGTCTGAGGGTCAGTTCAGAGTAGATCGGTGGCGTAATGAATAAGCGCCATGGCCCGCGATTGTAGTTGTTAACTTTCGCAAAGGTCGGGCACAGGATGGATGACCATAAAATATTATCTCAAGCAACTCCAAGCTTCGGAAAGCACGTAAAGCGATTGGTCCCGGTTGTATTTGCAGTCGTAATATCCATATTGGGCCAGCATGGAGGGTCGTGGCCCATCCTCTTTAACCATCCATAAGGAAGGCCTGAGCTCCTGCAGTTGGTAACGTAAAAGGGCTGATGATGATGACGGCCGTTAAAATCTGACAGAAGCTCAGTTAAGCACCTCTCGGAAGTATGTTAGTACACGATTTCCTTCGAGTGTGGAAAGTCGAAATTAAAATATGTATATATATTTTTTTATATCAATCAATAAAACTCCACGTATCTTCCGTCATACATGTACCGACCGACTTTTATTAACAAAGAAAGAGATCAGACAGAAAGCAGTATTTAACTGCCCATCGCGAGGCTCATGCATTATAAAGTTGAATCTGAAGCATTTACATACATGCAGTATGGTATGAGTATGAAACTTCTTTTGTTAGTGAAATGCGCTTGGTCTCTTAAAGAGCTCGCAGTTTGCACAATAGAGATCGAGAAAGTAGTTTCGATTATCGCCAACCCGTGTTGCCTTCATACTACACAGCCGAACCGCAGATAAGTTTTCACAGGGTATAATGAACTAGCTATTTTCCCACGACTTTGCCGCAAAATTATAACCTATGACATGGGCGTCTGATATAGCATCCCGTAAGTCGGAATCGCTCTGAAACTATGGGTCCAGTAGTTTTGAAGCAAATTCGATGCAGACAAACAAACAAACAACCACTTTCTTTTCTCTTTATAATATTAGTATAGCTTAGGTACAAGGGGTCCGATGGCGTAGTGGGTTAGCGCATTCGGTTTAAATTGCAGTTAAATAAGTAAGTAAATACTGCACAACAAGGACATACATTAATACTTATTTTACATAACTAAGTACAAACGACAAACTCATCGCTAGCCAGCGATTTCTTCCAGGCAAACTAGCATTACATGAAAAATAGAACAATAAATAGCCGATTGTGCATACAACTAGACAAATAATAATCATTTAAAAAGATCAAAAACAAAAGAAGGGCCGTTTAAAGGTACGAATAAAATGCTCAGACACAAACGACAACCAGAGCGCAAGAAACGAGAAAAAAAATAGAAAAATAACATTCGTAAGGACCGTTTACAGGATGGGTGACCAAAACATTATTATCATTAGTTGTGCACAGTACTCAACACTGTGCACAACACTGGTATAATGCACATTAAGCCGTTAGTCCTGGCTACATCAGCAACATTAACACCCACTGATCCGCATTAACCCCGCGTACTGGGTTATGGCCCATTGACCTTATTCGATTCGTCTTCATTCATAGGAAAACAAGAATTCAATAAAGACGGATTGCTGGTATAATATATTTTATTTCTATCTCTTCTGCTAAAAGTTCTGCTAAAATCTCAAACATCTTAAGGTTCACTTTGCCGGACTTCCCCTACATTATGTTTGGTAGCTACAGATAGGTATTTTTTATTTGTAGTACAAAAAAATAGGAATATAATTTAAAAATTAAATAAAAGAAAACTTTGACCAAAAGTCGCTCTCTGTGATAGTAAGTAAAATATAGAACGATTCAAATGTGGTTTCAATAAGTTTACTTGAATAATTTATACAATAGAAGAATATTTAAAATATCACCAATTCCAGATGCCCGAGATTGAATTCCAATCTTAACCTCGTGCAGAACAAAGAGTGGTTAGGGTATTGGCCGGATTGCAAAAGGTTAAGCATCGGTATGAGTCAAGGTCACCTAATATCCAGATACCTCCTAATTTGAATAAGCTCAATAACCCCATCGTTTAACGAAGGCGGCTCAGTCAGATGCTGTGTTCGATATACTTACAAGTGATGAAACCGAAACCAAAAGACATTCTGCTGAGTGATGTTCTCTTCCGTAATGAGGAAAGGTCAAAGTGTGGGCAAAAATCTGGTGACTTCGTTTTTCGAAAGGACAGGTCATACGACAATTACTATAGAGGATCATATTACAGTTACCTACTGCAGAGCTGCAGACCACTAACAATTGTTTTTCAATCGTCTTGCAAAATTTCGATAGAAACGACTTAGCATTAGGATTCTCCGTCATCACGACAACGCCTCAACGCTCACCGCCAAGCAAACGATCGAAAATTTATCTAGGTCAGCCCTGGGGTTCTGTAAAAATACAACCCTGCGCTCGAAATCACCCAGGTGTCCTAATTCATTACACAATTAACAGTCTAAAAAAGCATGTCATTATCTAATATGGGTTGGAATAGGTACTCTTACCTTGTTCTATTGCAACATTATCGGCAATGCAGAAGTGGATGCATTGCACCGTGAACTGAAAATATAAAATAGCAAGATCTTTTATACCTGCCTTTTTACCCAGAGTAAATGCATTTCACACTATTACTACACTACTCTATCGTCTGGCCAGGCGACTGTGTGATACTCTACCCAATTAAAAGATCTGCTCAGTGGAAAACCAATAAGCAGGACAAGGGCGAAGACCTGAGTGCCTACTAAAAACCCTGAGCATGCCTCCGATTGGTAGTGACGCCTGGGAACCCTGATGATCGCAAGTCGATTACTAATGCGGCCGTGACCGTAACTATCTAACACGGACATTTGGTTTCCTAGGAGCGCCTAGCTATAATAGTGTACATATTTAGAGCAAATACTTACCAATAATATAAAAATAGGAATCGACATTAAAAAAATTGCAACTCTATATAATTTCCTAAT
The DNA here is from genome assembly GCA_918026875.4 of Diatraea saccharalis. NCBI lineage: Eukaryota > Metazoa > Arthropoda > Insecta > Lepidoptera > Crambidae > Diatraea > Diatraea saccharalis. The sequence continues at coordinate 28,439,659 of OU893338.1, forward strand.
TTTTTTTTGTTCTTTTATATAGCAACCCTTAGATCTACGCATTAACCGAGTAATTTGAAACAAAATGCGGAACAATTTTAATAGTCACGCTCATGTTAAATGTCCTTGTTGTAAGGTCGGGCGCCAAAGTGTGTAGTCTATCAGTTTTGACAAAAGTTGTTTATTTTTCGATTGAATTTTGAGTCATAACCTGTGATAAACTGCGGAAGCAAGACGTAGGCGTTAGCTATTTATGTGTTTCATGAAAAATCTTAGTCACACTTCTCTACGTGAAGATTGTGGGAAGCCGCTGAATGCAGGTGTTGCAATATCGTTGTGTGGGGTTGGGTTCGATGCCTTCCGAGTCAGTTATCTAATCCATCAAGACACGCGATGATATTCCGCAACAGCACGCGTAGCATGACAAACACGAGAAACGCTTTGTCTACACTCATTTATCAGTTTCTCGGGTCGAGAGCGAGATGTAGTATGGGCGCATCCGAGAAAAGTGACATTTGAGTGCACACAAAACATTCTCGAGTTCGTCATGCTACGCGTGCAGGTTTTATCACTCCTCGAGGCATGTGCTAATAATGGTGGCAGACCCGTGATTTGAAGCAAAAAGATCACTTCCATTGCGTTAAAAAAATGAGGTCATAAAGATCTATGGAGTAGAGACCTATACTCAGCAAAGGGTGTCGATCTACTGCTGACGGTGACGATAATGTTTTCCACTTTTATGAAAATAATATAGTATTCGACTTTGGGCAATCGACCAATATCATCACATTCTTCATTTACCCATATAGTTACTTATGTAGTATAGGTACCTATTTTTTATTAGGATGTAGAAAAGTTTTTTGCATTTTATATGAAAAGTGAAGACATTTTATTCCATTACGTAGGTAATTTTGTGAATTACTTCTAGGTTCAAGCTAAAGTTGCGGCATATTCAGAAACACAATGTGCTTCAAATGAGATTTTTTATTGAAAAAATAGATCACAAAATGTTATAATTACCCATAAGAATTATAATTATTATTCTTGTTATTTGTTTTGTTTCTTCTTGTTTTTCCTTTTTTATTTTATCGTATTATTCTCGGCGAGTTCGAATCTATTTTAAAAACTAAAGACTGTCCCGTGGTGCCCATGTTAGCTATTAGAGTCATAGAAATAGTATTTTTTTCTATAATGGAGTGCTAACCTAGTGATACCACTACCACAGCCATTAGGGCGACGAAGCTCAGTTGCGACGTTACAAAAAACAAACAAACATATGCACTTTGCTATTCATAATCCTATTTTTATACTATATAATAAAAATAAATGTGTCGGAATAATATTTGTTGTTCTCTGATTTTAATAATAACTGTATAATTTAACACTCTGTAGTTAAGTGTACTACCAGTTAATATAATGCATTAGTTACATTGAGTAATTGTGGTAATAAAGAGAAATAAAATGGATATTTAGCTCTCCGTTCTCGATTGATTATTTATATACATACCTACAAGCTGACCCGCCATTACACGTATCGCAGCTAACGGATACTAATTAGCATAATAATAGGGGTTAAATTATGAAATTGCCGATTTGTACTGAAAATCAAAATTGTTTATTTTTGAACAAATTTATTTAATCAAAATAGTTACCATTATTATCTATACATTGCTGCACAGAACACAGAAAGACGTTAGAAGGGCCTTGTGGGCGTGGCAGTGCAGCCACGATCCTAGACAAATGTACAGGATCGTGACTTCACCACGCGATCGCGATGTTTAGTCATTCACGAACGCGCGCGCTGTAAGTACTGTGAAACACGCCACTAAAAGTGTTAAAAATGCCGACTTTCGCAGTTATTAATTGCAAAACAAGAAGCCCATCCTCAAGTTGGTCCAAAGGAAGGATTTCTTTCCATTATTAAGTAGAATACTTCTCAAATTTAGTATTTTTAGTCGAAAATCGTGAAATGTTATCAAAAGTGTGAATCACAAAAAATATTTCCTAGAAAATATACATTGCTGGAGAAGTGCGCATATTTATTACATTGCGTCGTACTAAGCACGTAATGTAATGAATATCGCGAAATTACCGTTTTAAATAACAACATAATAGATTACGGTAGATGGGTAGTGAAGTGCCTGGAAACATGTTATCGATTTTTGGTATGTTAGGTAGTAAAAACTTAATAAAAGTATGGACAATAAAAATAGTGGTAATAAAAAATAAATTTTATCAGAGATTAACCATATTGACTTCGTCTGGAATGCGTTTGTATATTAATTTAATAATGAGTGTGGTAATAAGTCTGTTTTTTATATTCTTAATATTGAAACAGAAAACTAGTTTTTTTATTTTGAATCATTAACAACAATACTTTTTAAATCATCGGAGTCTGTTCAGGATAAGTTCCAATAGCATTTATTGTACTGATAGTATTTTTTTATTTTGTATATAATTATTTACACTATATTGTTTGTCAATATTACTAGTTTCATTTAAGCGATGTTGTCGATCCTATCTGTTTACTTGATACGAAATCGAGTAACGTAAAGTAAACCTACTATTATTATTAATAATTATATGCATATATTTAAGCTCGACTAGTACCGATTCAATGTTAGTTCATTAGTAATTTTAATATTTCTTATTGAATCAACCAACTAATTAAGAATTTATATCTAAAGAAAAAAGATAATGTCTCATTTAATCAATACAATTCAATGTATATCCAATATAATATAGAGAAATCATTAATCTAGTATCCTTTCAATTAATCGACTTGTTGTTTTTCAATATCGATAGTAAATAACTTTATGTCAATCACTAGTGTGATATGTCAAATTGCGCACTATAGATGTCTGTTATGGTTGAGCGTGATTGGTTATAGTTATATTGGAGCGTTCTGATTGGCATGTTTAAAATACAAGTGTGTGCATATCTTTTGTATAATTGGTCTAATTATTCGTCTGATGTACGGCGGACTAAAAGTGGGGCAAGACTGGCTACATCGGTTTTCGTACAAAGGATGCACGATCGCCTTTCTAACCTCTTTTCCGTGTTCTGTGCATTGCTGCCATCTAATAGGGAGGTCATTTATGCGATAGAACTCTGAGGATCTAGACTGCACAAACTGTGTGAAAGCATTTTGTACTGCCTCCTGGGAAGAAAACTTCATTTCGTGTAAATAATTGTCCAAATCACGAAAAAAAATGCTAGTCCGTTGGAGCAAGGTCTGGCGAAGACGGAGTTTCTACCTACAGTTCCTGAAGGGTCAAAACGGTTTCTCGTGCTGTATGAGGTCTCGCGGTGTCATGGAAAAATAATGGTGAAGATCGACTCATGAGTCGGGGCTGTTTTACTGCTAGTTTTACCAACATTGTTCGGAGTTCGGCACAATAGACATCTGCCGTTATTGCTTGATCAAATCGGAGAAAACTATAGTGAATAACACCATGCTGAGACCACCAAACAGTTACCATTACCTTTTTATTGGTTAGTTTTACTTTAGGACACTGTTGTGGCGTTTGACCTGGGCTCAGCCATTGCATTTTTCTTTTACGGTTATCTTAAAGTATACACTTTTCATGGCTTATCCAGGTTCTAAAAATATATAAGATAGATAATAGACTAATAAAATTCCTGCAGCATACAATGTAAAACTGGAAAACCGTACTCAACATTAGCACATAAACCGGAACCGTTAAATCCAACCCTATAAACGCCCTCAGTCCGCAATGGTTTTGTCTCTCGTTAAACCCATTATCAAGAATATAAAAAAGGATAAATCACGGATACACAATACACAAGGAAACCAATACTAAAATAACTCATTTATTGTACATAGATGTTACAGATCCATATATGTTACAAACCAACACAACTTCTTAATAGATAAAATGGAAATAATTTAAATACATATAAATATTTAGGATATTCACAAAGTATAGGATTAGATCATACTAAAATAAAAGAGGAATTAACTAAAAAATACACAGATAGGCTTAACAGAATACCCAAGACAGAATTCTCAGGAAGGAATACAATACAGCTTGAGAAAAAAAACAATATACTAAAAGACGGCCTCCACGCTGGCCCAATGCGGATTGGAGGGTGTAATGGATATATTAAATAAAAGTGTAAATTATGATACATATTCATGATCTGGAAAGGAAATGATTTTTGACTTGATCGCAAAATGATTTCAGCGAGCGAGTTTTCCTCATGGTTTCTGGCAAAGAGTTCCACAGTCGAACAGCGTGCACAGAGAAGGAATAAAAGCAGAAGTCAGTTGTGTGGTGGGGAAATTTTAGGGTAAGATTGAAAGAGGATCTCAATGAAAAATGGGAAGGAGAGTGGTGAAAAGAAAACCATTGTTTTGGGTAAATGGCAGAAAAAGAATAGAATAAAGAGCCGTTACAGTGTGCAAGTCCATGTGCTGGCGAATTTAGAGTGGAATTAAGACACGTGGTCGAATTTACGAAGGTTAAAAATAAATCTGATGCAGGCATTCTGCAGACGCTCTAATTTAGTGAAAAGTTCCTAAGTTCCAAGATAGTGATGAGCCCCTCACTCGTGAGGTGCCTCGTTTGAGTTCCTCATTTCGACAAAATGAGGGAATACTCGTTTTTCAATTTTGAACCACCTCATTAAATGAGGTGGTGGACTTTTTGAGTGAAGAGCTAAATAGCGAGTTGTTTCGAATGAAAAGGCGACTCGATACATACTCAATATATTCAAGATTGAGGGAATGGGTTAAGTTTTATGAGTTTTTTGGAACGATTCAGGTTAGTTTATGTGTTTCTTCGCAAATACGTATTTAATATTTTATAGATAAATGATATTAATTAGTCTAAGTAAAAACCAAAGTTAATAAAAATGTATCGGTTTTATTTAGAAATATATTTATATGATTCGAAATATAAATGATTGATTTTAAAAATGGAACATTAAGCACTATTGCAAATAAGTTGCGTGTTGTGGTCATTCTGTTAAATAATAATCTAATAAAGTTTATTTCTTAGAATCTAAAGTCAAAATATGTTTTGTTTAGCATTATTACCGACTCCCTCCCTCATTGTACCAAACGGCAATGTTGCACGCGCCTCGCTACGTACTCATTCACTGCTACTATAACATTACCTATCCTCACCTCAAATGAGTGGTAACTCACGAGCTCCTCACGAGGAAAAATGAGGTCCTCACTCATCCTCATTAAAAAAGAGTGAGTAACACAACGCTATTCCAAGACTCTGTGTAACAAACATCAGCGTAATCAATAATGGACGAGTGACTTTAGTACTGGTTGGCAAAAAATTACGTAAACGATTCAGAGAGTCATACGCCGCAAACACCTTTTTCCTTACAATCTCTACCTGGGGTTTCCAGGAAAGATTGCGTTCAAAGACGACGCCAAGATTTTTGACAGTTTCGGCATATGCAATAATAGTACCATCAAGAATTACAGCAGGAAGTTGGTCAAAAACGATCCTAGAAATAAATGAGGACTACCCATTATTATGACTCAAGACTTGGAAGGGTTAACGGTCAAACCGTATGATTTACTCCAACTACTAATAATCGATAGGTTTGAGTTAATCACAGATGCTACTTCTGGGAGTTGCAGAAACGGTGCCTGAGTGTATATCTGTAAATTCTTTACCCGATTTTATGAGTTCGAGTTTAAGTGATCTTTTCTATATTAATATTCGGTAATCGATATACAAATATTTATCGGTACTTCGATATATCGATTCTCCCTATTTGACGTTTTGCCGTCTTCTTGACGTTTCACTTGTAAACATAACCTATAAAGCTTTTTGTTGAACATAAATATTAAAATTATTATATTAAATGTAATGAAATTAATAAACAAATAATGCGATTAGTAAGGAAAGCATTGAATTGGTATGCACGACTTGCGCCAAGCCGTGGAAAAGTTTCTCCACCATATGAACATGTCGTACAGATAGGAGATCCAACATTACGTAAAGTTTCTGAAGATGTGCCCTTAGATAAACTAAGTTCCCAGGAAGTGCAACAAGTTATTAAGAAATTGCAATTTGTGCTTAGTAAATACGGAAGTGTCGGCATGTCTGCACCACAAATAGGTATAAATTTGAGGATATTTGCCATACAATACACCTCGAAACAATTAGATGCTACACCAAGCAAAGCCATCAAATCTACGGGAATGTCTACAATACCATTTACTGTGAGTGATCAACCTACAATTCACAACTTTTAAACAGACAACTTTTGTGTTTGTATGACTCATATACTGCTTTGAACTTCAGATCAATCAATTATTTAAACAGAAAGCAAAATAAATTCAAGGCACACAATCTTAAACAGTAGCTTCATTTTTAAAAATATAAATTCACATCGCCATTTAAAGATTTCTATATTTTGTCAAATCAAAATATAAAGTATATTTAGATAAACAAAATTTTAAATGGATTTCTCTAGATTTCAAATACTAAAATGATTGAGAATTAAGACTGTGTTTGCCAACAACATATTCTCTCATGTATTATAAGAGTTAAAATTATAAATACTACATTTATCTTATAAGTGCTATTACACTTATGTTCAACTTGCATCTTAGGTGTTCATAAATCCAAAATTGAAAGTGCTCGACTACCAAAAGCTAGTACACCAGGAAGGATGTGAAAGTGTGCAAGGATATTCTGCTGAGGTAGCTCGCTTTAAGGAGATTGAGATCACAGGTCGTTAAATAAAATATTTTATACCCATTTTCTTAATATATCTTTTGCATAAGTTCAATAATTAATAGTTGTTTATTTCATTATTTTTATATAGCTCACAACGAAAAAGGGGAGATTATCTCAACAAAATTTAAAAATTGGCCAGCTAGGATAGTTCAGCATGAAATAGATCATCTAAATGGCAAATTGTTCACAGACATCATGGACAGAAAAACATTAATATGCTCTTGTTGGGAAGAAGTGAATCTATCTAAGGGAAAGGTTGTTATTCCGTTTTATCCTGATTAAATTAGTATTAAATTAAATTAGCAAAACACTGGATTCTGGAATCCACAAGGGCAACGCCATTAATGGAAAAGAAGGAGAAGATGAAATTAGTAAAAATCATTTTATTTTAAGCTGTTTATTTTTCTTCTATAAGCCCTGCTTTAAATATTACACTTCGAACTGTCTTTTCCAATAAATATTTAAAACATACATATGATAATATTCAACAAAAGATTTGTTACAGTTATTTATTATTATATAAACAGCCAGTTGCACAAACGTCCATTAAAATTTTAAGTTTAAAGTAACATTAGCCATACAAATTTGACATTCATTAGAGCGTAAAGGCGTCATTAAACCTTAATGGATGTTTGTGCAACCAACCGAAAAAGACTTTAAATTACTTTTAACTTTGTAAAAATAACTTTCTACAATTCACTGATGTAGAATGAAATAAAAATTTTAATGCCAAATTTTTTTACTCGTAATCACAATACAATATAAGTCCTATAAAGATTTAAAATTTTTATTTCTTTCCTTGATCTTTTTCCGCAAACTGAGTTGACAGTTTAGCTAAACAGAGATAATAGAAATAAATCTCATCTCTCTGTGTAAATTCAAGTAGTGGGTGCTGATAGTATAGCTGCAATTTTTGATATTTCATTGTTTATTATAAACTACTAACTAAATATACATATACATTGCATTTAATTGATAAATATAGCTTAACTATGTATATATCTCGATTAAATGAGAGATTTAGCAATTAATGAAAAGAATTTATGTGCATATACAAAAAGAGTGCATGCCATTATTAGCATTTCTGAAACAATTTCAGATGTTTAAAAGGTTTTAATTGGTCATGTATTTGCTTCATAACAATAAAAAATATATTTATTGTAGTTAAGTTACAGATATGGGTGTTTTGAAAGTACTTCCTATTTTCACATTAAACTGATACTAAATTACCTATTATTTTAATTTAATATTTCTGAAGCATCGCTTTTCTATAAGTGCATTGCAGACTCTTGACATGTATTGCAGAATTATATCCTTCATCAGCATTGTTCTTGAAAAGTTTTATTTACCTGAAGAAATAATTAATATTTTTTTGTTTTTCCAAATACATACTTATTGTTATTATCAAATTTTCTAAACTAAAATTAGAATCATGATAATAATTTTATTTAGGTCAGTTTAATATTATTGAATAGCTTTATTAACAGAGCAGTTATATTTAAGGTACAAGAGTACATACAGAAAACTTGCAGGGTTTCGAAAGATTCTAAATGGATTTGACTAATGTTTACTCGGTCCTAGGTTGATTCACATGTAATAGAAGGTGGTGGGGATAGAATGGTGGGTGGTTACCGTAGGGGGTTTCCTAGTGAGGAGAGGCTGGTGAGCGAGGAGGGCCCGGTGAGGCGGTCGTCGTCGTCGGCCTGGTTGTGCTTCAGTTCCTGCAGCGTGTACACCAGCTTGCTCCACTCGTCATGCCGTGGCTGGGCCATGTGCTTACAATACGAAATATAAATAATAATATTATAACAACAAATATATATTATGAAGATTATAACGTAGTACAAAAAAAAATTAAGTAACAACAAGCGTGCGCTTGTCGTAACGTCACAATCTGCGAGTAGATTGATAAATAGATCAAATTGATTTTTTGAATGTAATGGATTTTTAACAAATTTTTCAAATAATTTTAAATAACGGGTGGAACAAAAGTCATAAAGAAGCCGAAATGTTTATATTAAAAAAAAACAAGTTATTTTTGTAAATAAAGCCTCAAAATCATAACGCACAATGTATGTCGCGCGCAGCTGTGCCGCTGTGGGGCACGCCGAGTGCATAGTACGTACTCTGCGAAGTGCATTGACTTGCGAGAACTCATAGGTAGTATTATCCTATACTCTTAGTTAAATTCATTTAAAACTAAATTCTGTCATCTGATCACGTTCATGTAATAAATTAGGCACTTCAACAGTTAATTGCATAAAGGTCTTTATGATTTAATTACGACTTCAAGCTCTATGAATTTTACGAATTGATGTAAAAACAGACCTAAGTTAAATGTTATGTTTTACAATTATTACATAAACCGTTTCATTGTATTTGAATTTTGACTAGCTATCTAAGTAGGTAATCAGGAATTGCGATGCCTTCGTGAGCAGTATCGTTGTTCGAAATTGCTCCAATTTTTGTCGGTAGTGACTCTAAACAAATGACAAATGTAATTAAATGTTTGTGCAACTGGTTGTGTAAACTATGGACAGTAAAAAGCTAGATTTCATTCGTCCTGGCTCCCTTGTAGGTATCAGCTGTACGGCTGGAGTTCAATGACCTCTTACGATTTGATGAAATTAATAGAAAAAACCGACTTCAGTTATGTTTTAGAACTGTTACATAAATCAATCATTCAATTGGCGATTTATAATTCAATAAGTAGGTAATCAGGAATTGCGATGCCTTTAATAGAGACACACGCAGACATGTTTGTCCGGAACATCCCGTTGCTACTTTTAATGTCAGTTCAAACAAGTTTCCAAACTAAAATGTTATTAAATACTCACATACTATTCTCCTCATATAACTACATGAACTCAATGTTAAAGCCAAGATACTTTTTATTCAAAAATAAGCACAAACACCATTTATATTCACTACGCTGAAAAGTGTGTCTAAAAAAACGGCGGTACGGACCTCACGCATAATAAGTACGATCGCCTGACCTTACACCACTCTATTTCTTTCTGTGGGGTTACGTTAAAGTTAGGGTTTTCAATTGTGCTTGCGAAACCGCCGATGAAATGCGCCGGAAGATCATCGCAGTATTTGAGGACCTCAAACAGCGGGTTGTGCGAGAGGGAATGCTAGAGCGTGTGCATCAGGACATCTTGGACCGTGCTCGCATGCATCTCCATGTGGAAGGTCGCCAATTTGAATCACACCTGCACGCGTAACATGACGAACTCGAGAACGTTTTGTCTACACTCTAATGTCAGTGCGGTCATACAACATCTCACTCTCGATCCGAGAAAATGACGTTTGGGCGTAGACAAAGCGTTTCTCGAGTCATGCTACACGTGCTGGTTTGTTTGGAAAGGCCACTGGGTGATGTCAACGAACAATAGGTAAGTACGTTCCTACATAGACTGCTGACAATGTTATCATGTAATTCATTCATAATCATGTAACTCGTCATTTCACGATAATTTACTCAGAATTGTTTTGCGCGTTACATTGCGCGCTGCAAATTATTTTTTTGTTAACGTCAAAAAATTTATGGCGTATCCCAGTAATTTTTTTGTTATGATACTTATTTTTGTGTATGGAATACACAGTTATCGGCTTCGTTATGATTTTTGTTCCACCATGTATAATCCGTAGTTTAATTTGCTACATAAAGCATACAAAATTCTGTAGCAGTAATCTGCTACAAAAAATTTCATCATACAGGTAAAAAATATATAAATCTGTTGTTGCCGGTTCAAAGGTCTTTTGTATTTTTTATTGTGGAGGCTAAACAAATCTTTTTCAACGTTAGGAAATCTGTGGTTATAGAGTCTTAATAATGTTTGAACATTATATTTTAATAATAAAGTCGAATGGGCGACCACTAGTTGGTATAAACAGTAGATTCTCACCTCGGCCAGTTCGTAGACCCATATCTTGCCGGCGTCGTCCCCGGCGGTGACGTGCGTGCCGCCCGGAGTCCACGACACGCGGTTGAACGCCACGCCGCCCTCCGCCTGGATGCTGGCCACGGGCACCTGGTACCGATATTGCTTTGTCATATATATGCGTCACGATAAATATCATTATATACCAATAGCCAACAAAATATAAAATACCCGCTAGAACACATAGCCGAAATACTCATAGTCTGTTTCTAGCATCAAGATGTAGACCAGATGCTGGTAAGAGATATTCAGCATTTCAATTAGTTCCGCAACAAATATCCGCAAGTAGCCCTTGTAATTTCTAAACAAATATTTTATGTAAATTAAATGTTGTTACGGAGCGCAGCGGCGCGGTTCGTCTACCCATTATTAGGTGGCGTTATGCGCCAATGAATCGCATTAAACACTGGAAAAGTAAGTGTCGCATAGCTATTCTAGAACTTTTTGGTAACGCCTCGAATACACCGGCACGGCCGAGGAAACACCTAAAATGTTCTATGTCCTAATCTAGAACATTCTAGGTGAGGTATCAGCCCCTTTAGAAACGCGGTAGATTACTCGTCCCGGCATTCTACTTGTAGTATCAACAATGAACAAGCGATTTGAAACCAAAAGCGACTTTCCGAGAGCTAAAGCGGTGAACGATCTAATAATGTTGTGAAGTGTTATGAGTGAAATGAATGAATTAAGTTAAAGTGTGAATTGTGTAGTTGGATTATTTTTGTATAATTCAAAGTAGTTTTTTAATTCGAAAAATCTTGTTCAACAAGTACGAAAAGTTATTGAAACATCTATAAATACTACATGCGATTTTTTTCTGTATTTTATTAAAAATCACATATTTGTACAGAAATAAAGTAGTAATTTTTTTTTATGTCTATTATTTAAAGCTATTGTGAAAATATTCAATCACCAAATTTCAAAATTTGGAGTGTAGATATAGTTAACAGTTTGAAAAATACAATTATATAATCATTTTATTTGAATAAATACATGATTCACAGTTGCCACGTTTTAACTAATCTTTTTGGCTGAAATTCTTCCAAACGATGAAATCTTTAAAAATTTTCATCTCAATATATAACCAATAATTGTTGTATTATAAAATCCCTGCTGTTTTCTTGGTACTGTGTTCTATGCATTTCCTAAAATACCAATATCGCTCGAAAGATGATCGCTCGAGCAATGATAGCCTTCTTCGTAGGGCTATTGCTTATAGCCCTTCGTATGAAGGCTATCATCGCTCGAGCTGGCATATTATTCTTTTACTATGTCACAGTGCAGCAGTATTGATAGACAAAGTTTGTGTAAGAAATCATTAGATTGAAGAAAACTATTTATTTTTATATTTTTAGAATACATTGATACTAAATTAAAAAATAATTATTACACTTGATCAATTTTGCATTCACAATGCTTTACTGGAACATGTTTAAAAAATAACGATATTTTGTTTACATATATTTAATGTTATAACCGATAAAGTGAAGATTTAAAGCTTAAGTACTGTTAGAAAACGACCAAGGAAAATTTTTAAAAAAGAAGATCGGTGTTACCTCCGTGTCTCTGTTGAGGTTCCAGAGCGCGAGGCGGCCCGCGGCGTCCACGGCCGCGAACAGCGCCGGGTGCACGGGCGACCAGCGCACGTCCGACACGTAGTCGCCGCTCTCCTCGAACGAGTACAGCGGCTTGCTCTCCTGCACATACACGTACACGTACATGCACCAATCTCAGGCGGGTACATATATGCGGTACAGGGGCGCGCTGTACCTTGAGGCTCCACAGGCGCAGGGACCAGTCCACGGAGGCGGTGAGGTAGAGGTGCGAGAGGGGCGCGCTGCCGGGCGCGCTGTGGCAGGAGAGGGCGGGGGCGGGGGCGGGGGCGGGGGGTGTACCTTGAGGCTCCACAGGCGCAGGGACCAGTCCACGGAGGCGGTGAGGTAGAGGTGCGAGAGGGGGGCGCTGCCGGGCGCGCTGTGGCAGGAGAGGGCGGGGGCGGGGGCGGGGGCGGGGGGTGTACCTTGAGGCTCCACAGGCGCAGGGACCAGTCCACGGAGGCGGTGAGGTAGAGGTGCGAGAGGGGGGCGCTGCCGGGCGCGCTGTGGCAGGAGAGGGCGGGGGCGGGGGCGGGGGCGGGGGGTGTACCTTGAGGCTCCACAGGCGCAGGGACCAGTCCACGGAGGCGGTGAGGTAGAGGTGCGAGAGGGGCGCGCTGCCGGGCGCGCTGTGGCAGGAGAGGGCGGTGACGGGCCCCGCGTGCGCCTCCACACACTCGCCGATGCCCGCGCGCTGCCCGTACAGACAACCTGCGACCAACCAACATACACATTCATGTACAGGATCAATTACAAAACAAGAGAGGTGTACACGACATTTTAATATATTTTTAATAAAAGTTTCATTCACAAAATAAGTTAAAACTAAAAAGTAAATTTAATTTCAGTGTTTTCATAATTAATTCAAGCAATATTATATAAAATATAATAAGCCTAAAACTGTGATTATCGGTAAAAATAATTTAAACACTACCAGAAAAAGAAAACGTATTTTTTTTTCATATTCTGACTACATCTGTACTGTAAAGAATGCAAACTAATCATCCATGGTTGTACGAGCAAGCTACGTACATTGCTTTTTCCCTAGAATCATCAGTTTTAAGTCGACCTCAACTATATTCACATTTTTGTATAACACAAAGTCAGTTCGCATTCGGTCATCAAGCGCACCTCGCGTTCTCATAATCATTTTAATTAATAAGTCCTATTAACTTCCAAATATACCCTTTTTATCAGAATATAACAGTGTTATTATTTTACCAGTTTATCAAAATCTATGTTACGGGTTACCCGAACAATGGTATTAAACCTAAAAAAAACTACAGAATGGCTGTCGATCAAAATGCGTCAATGGGCCGACTGGGCTACTTCTGCAATGGTGTTTAATTTCACGATAAAACATTTTCGTGTGCCCCAATATTACGCCTCCTCAACAAATCGAAATCTAACTTAATAAGACTGATAATAAATAACTTGACGCCGATTAACCTACTTAATTATTAAATATTAAAAAAAAGCCTTTGCATTATTTTTATTTCAACACGTTCAAAAAGCATATAAACAAGCGTCTGTTGCGATACTTGTTCAATATCGACAAGTACTCAAATTTATAGGTCCGATAACTTTTACCTATTTGGTACAACGCGTTCTCTCAGCGACTACAATATACAACATACCTGTATAAACATCACCGTCTTCGCTGCCGAGCACGAAATTATTGACGTCCCCGTACGGGAATCCCATGCATGTGACCGCGACGGCTTTGCTCTGCCGATGCTGCAGGTCCAACGTCTCCTGCGGCGCTGACAACATGTCTAGCGACCAGGAGCACATGCGACCGTCCGTCGATACTGAGATCAGATTGTGCGCATTCTGACTGCCCACCACTGATAGACAGTATACTGGGTGCTGTAAATAAACCAGATTCTCTGGACTATTCCGAACTAATAAATAACTAAACTAAACATATTTTTGGGAATAAAATCGCTTAATTATATCAACCAGCGCTTCATCGTCTTACATAACACTATTATAATGTCAGTCGCCATTTTTATGTATAACAAAAAATAATCCTAATGCCACAAAAAATTGATGCAGGTTTTGCTACCGTAAGTCGTAATTTGCGCTTCCTTTGTGGGTATAAAAAGGTCAACGCGCGGTCAATATTCAAACATTGACGCGGACACACGAACAGATTTAACAGAAGAAAACACCTCGAAGATGAAGCCGCCTAAGTGGTTAAACTCCTACAATCAGGGATGCGGCAGTGTGGTGTTGCTCGGCAACTGAACTTAAGCCGTTTTTGGGTTCAAAGAGTGTACCAACGCCAGAGACTAGAGACCGGTGGCTACATCCGCAGACGTGAGTCCGGTAGACGTAGCTATATTTCAGAAAGACAACCGGTTTCTTGTGTCGAACTCTTTGATAAATCATTTCTCCTACGTTTTTAAGTTACAACAGTAGCTCGAGGCAGTTTGCATATGCACCGTGAGCATCTCTACAGTTAAAAGTAGACTGAAAAAGAATAAAATAGCGGCCCCCAGAGCTGCTACGGCGCATCGGCGAACCCACTTGCAGTTTGCTCGTAACCGTCGATTACTCCATTTGAGCAGTGGAGTGCGACCGAACACAGAAGAGTATATCGAAGGCAGGGTGAACGTTTTACACGAGCCTGCATCCAGGAGACGGTGGAATATGGGGGAGGATCCTGCTTGTGCTCGCGGACAAGGGTCGCTAACTGCTCGCCGCTATGTCACAAAGACCCTGGAGGTGCATGTGGTCCCTTTTGCCGATTATTTTGGTGAAGGGTGAAACGCTTGCGCTCACACTGCAACCACTGTTGGAGACTTCTTGCGGATATCCAAATCTCTGTGATTAGTGGCCAGTGAGAAGCCCAGACCTGATTAATCACCTTTGGGACCATCTTAAACGAAAGGTCCGATCTCGGAACCCTGCTCCTTCGACTCTTTAAGAGCTCCAAGGCGCGGTGATTGAAGAATGGGAACTTCTTCCTCAAGGCCAGCACCTGAAGTTCGTGAGGTCCAAGAGGGACCGTATAGAAGCAAGCGGGGGTAGCATTAGATTTTAAGTTAATTTTAAAGCACTTTTCGTACATTATTTTTATAAACTATATATTGTTAATTAGGACCTAGTTAAGGATTTTAGTTTCTTTCTAATTTTATTATTTTTGTTTGTTTAAAATTTAACAAAATTTTAATTCAATTAGTTTTTAGATACGCCTTTTTGTTACCTTTCTAATGATGCCCAAAACTTTTCTCTTACTAATGTATAATAAATTTAAAAGAAGTTTAAAAGGTGCATTTTTTTTTATGCCGAGTGTTGTTTGGTTTGTGCAGAAAAATCACCAAAATGTTATACTTTAAAAATCTTTCTTTTAATAAGGTATATGCTTCGAATAGGAATTGGGAGGTATCTTAATCTAGCAGGATTTCTCATAAAAAATATTTTACTACTATATCCATACATACCGTGTGTGCTAGCGATGAGAGTGGCGTACGCTGAACGGGCGTACGTTTCTGCACGCGGTTGTCCCATAACACTATTTGACCGGAGTACGTGCCTCCGAGGATCAAGTTAGGGTGAAACCTGACAACAGACACCGGGACTTAAGCAAAAGTAGATAGCGCTCAATACTCCTATGGCAGATGAAAAAAACTGTCCATTACGTGAGCGTCGACAGTAATTAATATGCCATATCTTCCCAGAATCATAAGATATGAACTATTAAGTTAATAAAGTATTCCGAATAGTAACCGGTAATTTAACATTTCTCATATTAGTGAACTTTATTCTGTAAAAAAACAAACTTGATGAAAGATGATTTATCTAAATATTTCTGTAAGACAACCGATACGTCACATCGAAAAAATTTATTGCGACATTTGTTTAATTACCCTATATCCTTATATAAAGTCATCGTCAAAATAATCTTTATTCAAATAGACTTCATAAAAGTACTTTTGAATCGTCCAACAATTTTTTTACCTATCACTCGTTCAGGACATCTTTTGGCTGATTAAAAGAACGAGCAAGAAACTCATCAGTTATAATGAGAGTAATGACAAACACCATGTCATAATCAGATACATAATAATTAGAGAAAAAAACAACTGTGATTTTACAATGATAAAAGAGATGTAAAAGGTAATACAATTATCGCCTATTCAGCCATTAACAATAGCATGCAAATGTAGTAAAAGAAGACACTATAAGCACTGATAATATAATCATTTAATTATAATGACAACAAGATAATTTAGAAGTAGCCCTCTTTTAACTTTAAATAAAAGTGAAGTGTCATCCGCAAACAATTATATATTTAAATATACCTAGAGCACGTTTTATATTTCTTTTTTTTTCTGACTTTGAATTGAAGTACATTAAATTCCAACATGTATGGTGCATTGTGAATATATATTCACACAAGAGTGTTTCACGAAACGATTAAAACATACAACTTATAATGGCGTTTTTCAAACAAGAAACATCTTAAGGTGTAATATAAAAGACATCAAGTGTATTAACGACGAGAATGAGCAGGTACATCAGGAAGCCCCATGAATTGTGCCTTAAGGTGCATATAAACCAAACGAACAAACTCTCAGTAGTGTAAACGAAATTTCTTTAGGAGCGTTAGGAACTCGATTCGCTAGAACACGATAACGCTTTGAAGAGACCGCCCCGACGAGCGAGCGTGTCCGAACGCGCACGAACGCGCGAAGGGCCGTTTACACCGAGCGAACGAGCATCATTAGAACGTTACCTGGCGAAGGTGGCGCTCATGACGGGCGACTGGCAGTGGAAGACGTCCTCGGGCGTGGGCTTCTTGAACTTGGTGTTCCAGACGAGGCAGACGCCGTCGGGGTCGTGCGGCGCGTCGTCGCTGTTGTGGTACGAGGCCAGCATGAGCTCGGGGTGCGCCGCGCTCCAGTCCAGGCTCGTCACGCAGCGCCCGCGCGACCAGCGCTCGTCGTGGAACGTGCGCACCAGCGACACGCGCGCGTCGCACTTGTCGTCCCTGCGGAGTGACGACCGTTCCATATCGATTTGTCACTGTCCGAGCAGCGGTCGGTGATAGTTCGCCAGGTAAAGACCAAAAGTGGCCCTCGAGGGGTCGTTTGTGATAAAATTAATTATTCCATACTTAGACACGTCGACGTATGTTTGGGGTTTATAGCGAGATGTTAGTGATTAACGAATGACCCTATTTTATAGATAAAATGCACAGCTTTAAAAGGTCTCTTTAGAACACCTCGAATGACATCGGCGAGTGTTGGGTTAGAACACGTTTAATACCAATTGGTCTGTCGGAAACGTTTAACCCATCCCGCCCCACGATTTAACAATGTTTAATAATGTTTTTTGAGTCATACTGTATGTTGATATCGCTTCTAAATTGGCGCCGAAACACTGATTCTGTATTCAAATATCGTGTGATAGTGTGATATGATGTACTAACAGTGCGTTCTCAGCATCGCCGCCGCCGGTGTAGTCCGTGTATATGTCGACGGACTCGGCGAGTGCCCGCTCGATGACGCGTCCCGCGCGACTGATGAACCGCTGGAACTCCGCCGACAACATTATCGTCTGCTTCTCGTCTACGCTCAGCTCGCGAACTTTACAAACATACAACGACAATGTTGTATTTACATGTATTAGTTGTATTTACAAAATAGATTACCGATATTATGTATCCAAAGTTACAAAATAACTTTAACGATAACATAATCTTTCACCAATTTTCCGTCCATTTAATAAGTAAACTGCTATTATAATATCACATAGCTCGGGTTACAAAGCTGGTTAAGCCGTATGGATAATACATCACGGCTCGTTAACTACACTACAAATTTGTTTATGTATTTAATAGATTCAGTTTCAACGTTGATATAGGATTCGTTATTTGCTCTGCAGGACACGAAAGTGGCGGCAGTGTTTTGTGACAGAATGACTATCTTCCTTTCATCAGATCCTATCCTATCTTAGAGACTTATCCAGTAAAGTGATGCGCCTGAACTCACCTATCCCTTTTCAATTCTGAGCTATATTGATTAGCACTTACCTTTCTTCTCTTTCTCCTCTTCCTTCTTGTCCTGGGGCTCGGCAGTGACTGCGGGCTGCACTTCCTTGACGGTGGGCAGTCCGTGGGGCAGGATGCCCGGCGGCAGCTTCCCATGGAAGGCGGCTTCCTCCTCGTCACCTTGCCGAGCGCCGTCGCCGTCGAATGTAAGCACTGGACGGTGAATAAGAATGGCCCTTGCCGCCGCGGGGGAACCGAACCCATTGTATACACACCACTGATTTACAGTTTGCAACTTTGACGTTTCGCGAAGACAGACGATTGTAGCATGTGAATATTGATAAATTCCAAGTTGAGATATTCATAATAGTAAATCGGTCGTGCGTTATTTTTATTAAACTTCATGAAGTTATTTAACAGTATAATGACCAAAATAATTGTTTTAAAAAAATCGTTTAGAAATAGGATACATCGACTTAATAACGATTCCGTTATTTATCATATCAAACAATAACTTCAAGAACCTTTAAACGGTGTGTAAATGTAAACGCTAAATAAGTTTTACTAATGAACACTACATGTGACCTAGTATTGTAAGATGAAAGTTATAGATGAATTTAGTTTATATCTGAGCAGTTATATTTTTCATTTTTTTGTGTTTATTATTGGATCAAACAGTATTACTAAATGAATACCAAATTCTATATGCAAATAATGAAAGAAAATGACTGCTCATATATAATATAAAAAAATAATAATTGTCATACGTATCATTCATAATGAGCGTCGAGTGACGTATGATCATATTAGACTACAATGATAGGAAATATTAGCACAACAGAAGCGCGAAATCTAATTCATAACACTAACACACTTATGGAAAATGTTATAATCTGTTTAATACAAAAAAAAAACACTATTTAAGGGTCGATTCTCGTTGACTGAAGATAGTTACTGGCAGCCTACACAAATGGTGAAAGATGTGAAAACAAAATGAAAGCACGAGTCCAGTTAATTAAACGAATGATGGCATATGGCCAATGTGTCATTGCTTCGAAATTGATTATTTTTATTACAGTTTATTGATTCAATTTGACTATTCGATATTGATTGTCAACCATATAGACCTGACGCGCATCTTTATATTTTAATTATAAAAGCAGAAAACCTTTTCTTTGGGATGTATATTGCTTACCCTTGGCTATCCACAACCCAAAATTTATATATTTTTCACTTCGAAAGTATTGGTTAAAAGATTTTATGTGTATGAACACGAAGTTTTCTAGAGGGTTGTCGTAATTGAATAAATATTTTTGGAATAACAGATTATAACACTTTCTACGCAGAGCCTTTGTAGATTTGGTGTGCTAATGAGGAGCCCATGAGAATTATAGCTACAGTAATAATAAAAAGAAAGCTAATAATTAAATAATACATCACTAGCAGTCACATTCATCTGTAATCATTGTTAACTGGGATGATTAACCATATAATAAAAAATCTTAAGCATGTAGAGATTTAATTCGAGAGCCATTTAATAAAATTTTGTATTAAAATTAGTACCTAAAGGTGCTTTGATATGTACTCAAAAGTAAATTGAATATTACTTCATATTTTTCTATGACGTCACAAAAAAATGAAATAACAATTCATTCAAGATATTATCCAAAGGCCTTGTTCCGATACTTTAATGCGCTGCAAAGGCCACGGTTGAAGTGTGATGGTGCCAAACATAACATTTGACGGTAATTCATTTCAGGAACAATATTTGCATTAAGACCTAAAAAACTTAAAATTACTACAATTGAATATCGGAGCATGCTTAACAAAAACAATATTACTTATATATGAAAAAAACTACTAACATACTTTGAATTAAAAAAAGACATGCAGCAACGTTTTATAATATGTTTAATCCTCCTTATCATCCATCCTTATACCTTCTATTGAAAGCAGCGTTGAATGAAAACATAACAACGTATTATTACTGTAACTATGATCTCAAATCTATGATATAAGTTTTTCACAGCTATGCTATCAAATTACTATCATTATTAAAAAACTTAATAAATAAACCGCTTAAAACTACGAAAAATTTACACCATAAAATTACGTAGGCGCCAATAATGTCAACTGAAGAAAATAGAGAAATCTGGGTTCAAACCATAGAATAAAAAGTGAGTAAATTGTAACAACATCACACTAAATTAATTATTTTTCTAAGCTACTTTATAAACTTACAATAAGGCCAGCTCACACAAAAATAAATCTATAATATATAAAGCGTCAAATAGTCAGTGACAGAAAGCTTCGACTTACTAAAATAGGCAATATTCAACATAATCTTCCCGAGCTCTCCACTAGAGAGATACAAGTCTCACAAAATAAATAAAACGTAATTATTAAAGACTTTCAATATATTTCACTTTTTAGAAATAATACGATGACGTAATTTCATGCAGACATACATGAAAAACATCTTCTGTCACATGCATAATGTTTAATTCAACAACTTTGTAAAATGGATATTTATGTAGCTGACAAGATAGTTTTACTGTTACAATTTTAAAAATGACAAGATAAATTCAAATTGTACTACAGTACAAAAATAAAACTGAACTTGTCAGAGCTAGGACTGGCAAGGGACTGTACACAGGCTTTATTTTTAATTTAATCTATAATTGATTAGTTACCAACGGACCTGTTTACAATCCACATTATGTAGGTAGCATACTTAATGTGCTAGAGTTAAAAATGTTGTTGTTAGCTATTGTCATACTCATATAATAGCGATACATAAATACGAAGAATAAAATAAGGGTAAGTAACAAAACATAACATGCTAAGTGACAGTGGCACAGGCTCTACAAGGGCAATTTTAGTTTAATAATGATTGTTTATATATGTTTCGGATTTGAAACCTACCTGTGAACTCGTCCTCCCACTCTAAACCCGGGTTTAGATTGTACTCGTCTTGAAAAAGGGAGGAAAAACAAAAACAATGTCAGTATCTTTGACCATTACAATAT
Organism: Diatraea saccharalis; assembly: GCA_918026875.4. Taxonomy (NCBI): domain Eukaryota; kingdom Metazoa; phylum Arthropoda; class Insecta; order Lepidoptera; family Crambidae; genus Diatraea; species Diatraea saccharalis. The sequence continues at coordinate 28,460,944 of OU893338.1, forward strand.
TGAAAAAATAAAAATATATTCAGACTATACATATATTAGCATTATCCACAGTGCCTTTATAATTTACAGCAAGACCTGACAAAACGGTTCGGCGCTCGAGTCCCCATGACGCGGCCTTGCGACCAGAGACCTCAAACCAAAGATACTTTGTCTCCGCTTGGATCTTTGGAAATTTTCAAAAAACTTTAACCAAAACGAAAATGACAACAAAAATAGTGATTTCCAAATGAATCCGAGAGGAGCGATATATCCCTAATATGCGGTCCCGAATCAATAGGTACGACGAGCCCCAAAACCATGTGTTTAGATCTGTGCAGTGTTGGTTAGTAGAATTGGAAGGGTAAGTCAGCGTGAAATGATATGGCGAACCCCATACTACCACCATAAACGATATACACAATATATTACTATAATTTAATATTAAACTTTGTTTTTAAAATATACTGCGGCCGTTCAAAGGTTGTCCCTTTGCGGTAAACCTCGTGGAGAACTCTGGAAGGCCACTTAATTCTTCTTCATTGAAAAGACATCACAGTGAAACTCTTGTTAAACTCTAATGTCACTCAACCCCCGCTTTAAGTTCACCTATCTATCCCAGATTTCTTGATAAAGAAGATTGTACTTGAAAAATCTAATGTAATAATTTATCAAGTAATCTGCCACTAAAATGCACCTAGGCAATGTTAGTTAGAAATAACTAGAAGCGTGAGAGTAAGGATGTTCTATACACAGGTCTAAGTCGTCACGAGGATATTTTACAAACCGACACCGAGAGATTAGTCAACAAGATGAGACAGTTAACGTTACAAGAACGAGACAAAGCGTCCGGGCAGAATAATGACTTACCGTAGTAGTCGGTTGCGTGTGCTAAAACAGGACAAAAATAAAAACAATCCGTCAGTACAAAACAATATTGTGAATCATAATATTCTATACAAAGTGAAAGCCCCATATATACTATTTATATTTTTATATACTGAATTTTACATAAGAATAATTGTAAACCAACGAATATATAAAATCTCCAATGGTATTAACAATGACCAGAGTTTCTTAATACATATCTCATGAGCCCATGCGAATGTTTTTTTTGGTGTGCTCTAATGAAACATGCCAAGAGAATTTCCCCAAACTTTAGTGAACCCAAAATATTTTTTTTAAACAGCCTTTATTGACAAACTTCATCATATTATAGTTACTTAGTAAGCGTATAAACTTCACCATTTAGCGTTTGTTACATATTGAATATATCATGCAACAATTACAAAGTTTGTGAATAAAAGTTTCAGGAACTGCATGCATTTTTTTTTCTCATAAATACACCATGCTATATAGTTTATTATTTTTAAATAGAATCTGATTGTCTGAGAAAATGCTTATTCGAAAATTGCTATTTTTTATGCAGCCCATCAAAAAACTATCGCATTCAACAGAACCAAGAGTTAATATTAGATAAAATAAATAAATTAATTAAGTTACATTGTACAGTCTCAATCAACCAAACGTCACTCTATCAAAAAAAAATCTAATAATTGATTCATGTTTGTATTGATGTCAGTTGTTGGATTGTAGCAAGTTTTTTGAGAGGCCACATTAAAAAAAAATAGAAACCTTACTTTTTCGGTTACTTTGTTTTTAATGTAAACATACTGTTTTTAAATGCACAGCGTATTCATGAGGTTTTGTTATCTCTAATATTAAACAACACAAACAAAGCATTCGCACAATTATATTTTGTAAAAGAAAAGGTATACTTTACAAACACTTATACTTTTAATTGCAGTCTTCCTAATCAGATTTTGGAATATAAAGTCTAGGTAACGAAATAAATTCAGCTTGTATTACGCTTCAAACAATACATAGTGGAAAAAATATAGTCCTATCATTTTTTTTTAACAGACTCTAATAAAAGGAGGTTCTCAATTTAACCTGTATGTAAAATCGAAAACCTCCTATGATAATGTATATTTGTGCGCGATTATTTCGAGTTTGGCTGAACCGATTTTGATGTGGTTTTCAGCATAGTTTTTATCGGACTTAGCAGAAGGTAGAATTTGACGCGGTATATTATTATTCAATAATATGAAATATTTAATATTATTAAATAAATAAAAGAGTATTGTTTGAGGGACGGTACGCTTTTAATTACAAGAAGACCATCAACATCTTAGTCTAAGTGAGCACGGGTCCGAAGTGTAAAAATGAAACCAAATATACCGTTTAAAAGTCGTTAATCAATACCTTTTCATATTCAAAAACAACTAACCTAATCCAACCTAACTGAACTGCTCGAAGGACTAACTTTTCAAAATATACTAAGTAGATTATTTACAGGTTAGTGTAAGAAACGAATACTTTGTTTGAGTTAACAACTGTATAGCACCACGGCAGTACACCAGATTACCACAAAACATCTCTGCTATCGATTTTGAGTCTTGCCTCCAAGAAATTAAGGTTTATATTCAATTGAAGAGACTTGTCTTTGATAATCTGATTTTCAATTGATTGTACAACAACGAATAATGTTAATGAGTTTGGTATTACCTTTCCGCGGCCGCCACCAGTCCTCCATGTATCCTGCAAGCGGTGATGCATTGGAAGAGCAGCCTTTTTTTATGGTAGCACAAACACAAACATTGCACCAAAATCTCAAACAGTATTTACTTTTATATTATCACAACTCGTATTCTTTGAAGGGGATGGGTAGACGGTAGAAAGAAAAGATACAGCACTTTTTTAAGCTGACGTAAACAAAAATCTTACGAGATTAGCTGTGGCCTAAATATTATTTGTACAAAATTAATTATAAAAAATTTGCATTAACAATATTTTTATAAAAAAATTGTATTGTTGTTCTGTTCATTTTAAAGACATCAGTTAATTTCAGAGAACTTAAAGAAGACACTCTTAATATATTCAGACAACAAGCTTGAGGGCCAAATAAAAAAAAACATTGATTAAAAGTAAATACTGTCGCAGTAACTACAGATGTCGTTGGTTATATGAGTTAATATCATTTGCAAATTAATGACATATTATGACATTAATCAAATGGGAATTGATAATACCATTGTCTCGTCCACTTTACTTTTTCCATTGACCACCCATACAAATCATGATAATTTTACAAAATATTAAACTTTTGACTTTAATCTCTATAACTATCAGAACTTGGACCGAATCCGTTCTAGATTTGCAAATGACATGATTAGAACCAGCACCCGGACATCACAGTTAATAAATCAATATAACATTAGGGACTTCACAATTAAAAATGCAAATTCTCAATCATTTTGTAAAGTTAAAAAAGAACACATATACTGTCCACAAAATAAGACCAAACCAATGACGTTATCTAACATCTACTAACGAATTGTCGTGTAATCTAAGAGACAAATATTTAGACAGTCGAACATCGAAATTTATTTCATGAAATAGGTGTTTTTTTAATCACACCTCAATATGGAACACGGACATTACATAACTATAAAAAAATACCTGACAATGAAAATATAAAATTTCGTAACAAAAATAAATTATGAAATTAAGTAACAACTACGAGTACTTTAAATGCCAGAACGTATGCAACTAGAGATCAATCGGTACGAAAAAATTGATTTGGAGTTTGTAGAAAGGAAGGCCTTTGACCAAGGGGTCAAACCTAGGATAAACCAGTAATTCCAAGAATAGACTGCATATCGACTTTCGACTATAACATATTACTGAACCATTACGTTTATACAATGGACTCAATGTAAACTCATAAAACGGTAGTATAAAACTACACTACAAACTAAACTACATTGTATGTACTGATTTCTGAAAAAAAAAATTATTGTTATTGTTAATTATTTGTTGATTTTGTATTATTATCCAACTAAAAACTCTTTTTTCAGAATCAGTACATAATAATATTGAGAATTTGCATTAGAGAAAATGTATTATTTCATAACACTTCTTATTTTTGTTAAATGTGTTAGCACTTATCATTTAAAAAAAAAAAGTAAGTCACTGAAAACACACAGTTTATTTAACAATATTTAGTAAATAAACAAAATTGTTATTAAAGGTATTGTATTAAGAATTTTATTTTCAGATCCTGCAAAAATTCTAGGATTTCTAAGATTGTTACCAGAAGAACTTCAAAATCTATAGAAAATAATTTGTTAATCCTCTAGAGTTTCTATGGATTATTTATTAAGCATGACTCACCATCTCTTAATTCTGTGACCCCAGAGGTGGTAGTTTGAGTTTGCTTGGTATATGTCACATTCTCCTTCGGTGGGATATCAGTGGACTGAACCGAAACAACTTGTAACTGTAGAGGTTTCTTTGGACCACTGATAAAAAAATGGTTTGCATAAAAGTCTATTACAATACAATATATCAGATTGGGAAGTCTTTTTGCATACAGTATGCATAAACTTGTAATAAAAAATTTCTGGCTATACCATATGTATCTGGCTGGTTTCAGTGTCATTAAAAAGTTTAAATTTTAAAGAAGATGACTCTGAATTCAAATTAGGAAAAGGGATGATATTAATTTGTTTCTTTTACTGTTAAAATGAATGAATCTAATGCAGTAATTTGATACATTTTAAAATTTTATTACAAAAAAGGTAAAAATGCAACATAAGCTGGGAAAAAAAAAATTACAAAGTTGCACGTCGCTCCGGTGGCCCTGTTACAGATAAAATGGATGCCACTTTTTAAAACTACTCTTTTTTAGCATATACTATGCAGCATATGCAGAATAGGCATATCAGTAGTTACAACGTAGCTGAAGAACTGGGGATTGACCATAAAACACTTTTGGCATAAAAATTAAATTATAAACATAAATGCAATATTTGTTATACAAGTATAGGCCAACCATCCCTCCTTAAGCTATATCAGATTATTACACAATTTTTAATCTTTAAACCTGGGGTTAAAAAGAATATCTGAAAGTTTATTGTCTTTATCATATTTGCTTATGTGTAGATAGTCTGAATCTAATTACAGTAATATTCAAATTATGTAACCTATTACTATACCAACCCTTGCGATGGCAAACTAGACTTGTCAGTATGTGGCAGGCTCGCATCGGGCGACGCCGTTTGTGGCGGCGTTAATGACGTCATGGATGAAAGAGATGACAACACATCTTTCACTGGAGCCACGCCTAACGACGACAGCATCTCATCCAGATCACGACGACTGTCCAAGCTAGATGCGGCCGAAGCTCTTTGCTGAAATGGTACCATTTATTAATTGAATTACATTAGGACAAATCAATATTCATTAAAATTACCCATATAAGTATACATACAATTTTTTCTATAAGACTGCAAAATGATCTATTTGCAGTCTTGTAACTTATTGGAAGTATCCAATAAGTTAATCTAACTAAAGCCAGACAAAATTTACAAGGTTACAAGTAAGTCAACATCAAATAAGGCCTAATGTATACACTGAAAGTTGTTTATGAAATTTCTTAAACTCCAAATACATGACAATATCCAAACATGTGTAAACCTTAATGTGTTTACAATGTTACTTAGATGAATATCCTTGCAACCATTGATATAAAACTACTTAAATTCTCACCAATGCCTCCTCAGCATCTTTCTGTTCTTTTTCCCTTCTTCGCCTGTCTTTCTCTTCACGGAGGGCCTGTAACTTTGCCTTCTTCCGCTCCAACTCTGCTTTACGATCCGACATGCTTGACATTGTTGAATCTAAGAATGAATATAAATTGAATAAAAACAAAAAAAGTTTTGCATTCTCATTGCATCGCCTTTTGTAAGAAGCGTAAGAATCATAATAAGTAATTATAGCCTCAGTGTTGTTAAATACTATGATTTGTTTTTACCCAAAAAGTCAATGTTATCACTTAGATAATACTAAGAATTAACCTTGTTTAAAGTTGATAAACTTTCATATTCACTAATCTACAGTATTCAATATTGATGAGTTTGAGTGGTTTACACAAAACTAGGTTTCCGTCAGCGTTTAGTGGGATAAAAAGAATGTATGTAGTTAATTCAGGCTTAGAATTTATCGTATGCCAAACCTTATTATAATCCGATCAGTAGTTTTAGACTAACAAATTAACAAACATACCTAAAACATTCATATTTATAGAAGGATATCTTATTAGAAGCCATGTATGGAAAACAGTAGACATGAATTCAAAAGGTCGCATATTTCTGATGTCATCACATCAGGTTTAGTATGAATCATCTCATTTTAACGTAAAGCTTACCTTTTGTTAATATTATACGATGTTAAAGCCCTTTAATCATTTCCAAATATTTTTCATACCGTCAGAACGTGGCAAGTGGAAATTCTAAGAACGTTAACGGGACATAAGTACTTCAGAAATAAATAAAGGACATTAAAAAATACTAACTACACAGTCACACTTAGTAACGTTACAAGAAAATACCAAACAGTTATTTACAATTTCATAGTTTTTCTACGATTTTCACGTAAAAAGTAGATACAAACTAAAAACCATCATCGGCGATCAAAATTTCTACAAAGTACTGCCATATCCAGTTTCCTTTTTACCTGAATGCTCGGACCTACTGTCTATAAATGCTGGTGTTCCCCAAGGAGGTGTGCTATCACCTACACTTTTTCTTCTGCATATTAATGAATGCTGCAAATTAGCGGTATTCATTGTTATGCAGATGACAGCACGAAGGACTCCACCTATAACGGTCGTGCAAATATTTCTCGGGAAAGCGTCATTGAGAGACATTGAATCTTAGTTAGAGGAAGTCTCTAACTGAGGTCGATTTAATTCGGTCCACTTCAACCCTACTAAGACACAGGTTTGCGCGTTCACCGCCAAAAACGGCCCATTTGTCGTATCACCTCGCTTTCAAAACATTCCCCTAACTGCCTCAGCCAATATTGAGATTCTCGTTGTAGACATATTGAGCGAGGTCCAGTTCCGTGGTCACTTAGAGGATAAGGCTAAATTAGCATCCAAGAAGCTTGGTGTGCTTAATAGATCGAGGCAGTATTTCATTCCAGTACATCGCTTGCAGCTTTACAAGGCACAAGTCCGGCCCCATATGGAATACTGTTCTCATCTTTGGGCAGGGGCACCCCAAATACCGTCCCTCAAAGGTCGGAAATGCGCTTGTAGCTCCTCTGGTGTTCCATGGGCGACAGTAATCACTCACCATCAGGTGATCCATCTGCTCGTCTGACCCTAAACCATAAAAAAAAAAAAATCCTGAAGCTGGCCTGGTATATGAAGCAAAGCGGCGTCGCCTCTTACCAACAAAAACAGAAAGTTTGGTATTCATTCACCACAATTTGCCACTTATTAATTTGGAGTATTAAATTATTTAATAAATGTATGCAAAGTGGTATAATTTTCCTAGTGTAAAATAATGATATTTATGTAACCGGATATCCGTTTCATCTCTAATACCGAGTCGCATCGATATGCAGCAATAGTGTTTCAAAAAGTATTTAATTTTTGTACACATCGATATTGTTACAATATACATTTCATTATCCACATACCTACGATTTCAAACCTAAATCAAAATATAGTCACATAGCATCATAGCATTGGTTGTAGAAATTAATGCTACTCATTAGTTTTCAGCTAGAAAAAATAATACTTTGTTACTCTAATATAGTTAATTATAAACAGGTTTTATAAATTAGAAAAATTCAACCCAGTAAATAAACCAATGCTATAGTATAGAGGTATTTGAAAAAATGTAGGCATAGATAATACATAATATTGGTTAGATAGTGCGTTTTCTATGTAACTGTCACATAGAATTGAGCTGCCATTGGCTAATGAAAAATCTTTTTATATCAAATAATAAAAACTACCAATCAAAATGGAAATCTCAGTGACAGTTATAAGATAAGCCGGGTTCAATGAAAGCAAACTTTAAAGGGTGTTGTCTGGCTTGATTGATGATTGGTGTGACAACGCTACCGTAATGATCAAACAGTTTTTATTCATTTTCTGATTGACCAAACGTTTTCTGCTTTTGCAAATTCAATTACAAATTAAATATGAAATTATGATGAGTAACTTTGTGTATTATTTGTTTGTGTTCATTTGCTGTACGATTACAAAAACATACGCAGGTTAGTTGAACGTTAAAACGTTTGTCTTATAAGTATTTGAGATTTTTAAAAATAACTTATGATTGTGTGTTACACTATATTAGTATATATGTAATTTGTGACGACTACTATTTATCATAAAATTGGTCACTAAAGTACTTATTATAATTTATTTTTGTAGGTTATTAGGTGTTAAACATAATAGAAGTTTTTGATCACAACACACAGTTTAATTCTTATATCATAAAGTTGATTTAAAATTAAATATTATTCATATTTAAAATAAAGAAATCGGCAATAAAAATTGATCATAATATGGATTTAAAAGGCTTGTTTTGTATGAGTATAGTGTGAAAACTATTGGTATAACACGATATCTGTAACTTGCACAGTATTATTTGTATTCTTATTTGTCTTACGACTACTAATTGTATTGCTGAAAGTTTACTGTAATTTGTTTCAGAAACTGTAAGGTATTACTATGATTATGAATGTAATGAGCCACTGGTAGCTAGTTCTAAGTTAACCGCAACTTCAAGTTTGAGAGATAGAGGTCCAGAAAATGCTAAGTTATATGGTAAGTTGGTGTCTGATTACATATTTTTGTGCATTTTAAGTATTATGAGTGAAAACTAGTATGTTAAATAGTCTCAATGTATTATTATGATTTAAAAATTAATTTCCTAGGTTTTTTTTATACCACCTTAAGGTTATTTTATTCAAAGTATGACATTTTATTTGAGTTTTAATTATTTTGCATGCATTTTATGTGTTTTTTTTGCTATTTTATTTGCACTGAAGACTATTGTGTTTGCTGGCTCAACAAATTCATTTAAATAATGAGAATACATAGGGAAATAAATAGGATTAATTCATCAACAGGTCCACAGAGTGTATAACAATATATTTTGGACCATACACCCAATAGAATTTGGAAAATACTGTGTTTATTCAACAAAATCTTTGAGCAGAAACAAAATGGAGAATCATTTTAATACAAGATGGGCCTTCAATACCAGTTCTTGGATACCCAATGAACATGACATTTTAAAAGCATCAAGCCTCATACAGCCTGAAGAAAAAGAAAGAATCTCACGGTTTGTTTTTATAAATGATGCTAAATCCTCATTGGTTGGAAGACTAATGATGCGACAATTTGTGTGTATGACTACTGGGATGCCCTATAATGAGATAAGATTTGGTAGGGATAGTCATGGAAAACCATACCTTTTAGGCATGGGTGATAATCATATAAGTTTCAATGTTTCTCATCAAGGTGACTATGTTGTGTTAGCTGGTAACACAAAGCTGAATATTGGTGTTGATGTTATGAAAATTGAGCCTCCTGCTAATAAGAATATTGCAGATTTTTTTCGGTTGATGACCAGACAGTTTTCTAGAGAAGAATGGAAGATTATCCATAGTTTCCCTACAGAGCTGGAACAAGTCTCGTGTTTCTATAGAAATTGGTGTTTGAAAGAGAGTTATGTTAAAAACACTGGTTTTGGTATAACAGTGCCATTGCAAGATATAAGTTTTGTTATGAAAACTTTGAAATTGGAAGTTGGCAAATTTGTAACAGACACTGTTTTATATGAAAGGGGAAATTTAAAACAGGATTGGTTATTTGAAGAAACTCTGCTAGATGATAAACACTCTGTGGCTGTTTCTATGCAAACAAACAATACAGTGGACTTCTCTTTTGAACCATTTAAAATTGTAACATTTGAAGAATTAATTAAAGAAGCCTCTCCATTATATGATACTGATGGAAAGTTTAGTAAGGATTTTATTAAAAAGCAAATTAAACCTTTCTAATGTATATTATAGTATATGTCATCTTAACATATTAAGCAATGGTATATTTTTAACCTACAAAAATAATGCTAAAACACAAAATGTTTTATTTAAAATAGTTATTTCGTAGGCATGTTTTCAAATAAATATTAGATATAAAACAAGACCTTTATTTACAAACTAACATTCTATAAATTTATTAACAATGGAAGCTTTGCAATGCCTTGAATGTTAATTTCCACAATGACAAGGTTTGAACGCGTGGACGGCTTTGGAAAACGACTTCGACCAACAGTTGGTGATAGATTTAGGCAGCGTGAAGAATATTACTAGGATATCGACGCAAGGTCGCGCTCATTCTCAGGAATTCGTGCAAGAGTATCACATAAGTTATGGCTCTAATGGCCTCGATTATGTCCAGTACAAAGCAGCCGGTGGGGAAGTCAAGGTAAACACACATGAAATCCATATCAAGAAACATGGTACTGGGCTCAGGGTTTAACTTGCATGCTTGAATTGTAGCGTGGCTTAAGCTTAGTAGATTAGTGATTTGGACTGTGGTTTATGGTGGACACATTGTAATATTGACCAAAATAATACTTTCTTATAATCAAGAACTAACTACTATATTTTTCTTTTATCAATTTAACATTGACTATAAAATAACATTGTAGAATAAAATAAAATTTTCTGTTCTTTTTAACCAAACTAATTCTAAATTCCTTAGTATATTTTGAACTTGTTCTAGTATGACATTGAAATGTTGATTGATTCTCCCAATGAAAGTTCAAAACGTAATTTATGTACGTATTTCGCTTTACGAGTTTTGTCGTGTTTATCATACAAAACGTTATGTTTATAGTAAACACGAACATGTGCTTATCTATTTCGGGGAATCGGTCTCATTAACTGTCTACGGTCGATTATCTAACTATACAGCACTGACTAACACTAACACCGGTGAAGGTACCTCTGCATGGACGTCGCAGGACAGCTCGTATTACCAGCACCTGACGGTGGACTTGGGTGCGCGTAAAGAGGTGCGAGGTTTTGCCACCAGAGGGCGCTACGCCACTGATGAATATGTCTCCGAGTATATGCTGCAATATTCCGACGATGGCGAGAGTTGGAGGATTGTCACCACCTCTGGTGGGGACGCTCAGGTTTGTATTATTAACAAAATCACAACAGCACAGGTAGACTCCGTCGGTCCAGATGCATACGAGTAGTACATATTCAGATGTATTATTTTCTATTCCTAGGACAGTCGAAAAAAGTAAACAGACCAAAAGCAGTATGTGGGCGTTGAAATAACCGATACGTATCGGCATCCATAGAGACCTCTGTATCGTTACCGTGGAGTAATGCCTAACGTTGTGCACGGTGGGTTCACCGTAGGGTTGCGGTACCGTACTACAATATAGGTATAGAATAGTACTATATTTCGGACCTGTGTATTACATATTGTTGAAAACATAAAGCACGGATAATTACTACATTTTTTACACCAAAATTTTAATAAATAAATTATTTGTTTATAAAGGTGGTTGCGTAAATTGAATTTACATAAGTTAAATGTCATAATAGGGAAAAGGTTCAAAAAAACTTTATTTGAATAAAATATTCATTATTATATTTGATCAATTTCGCATTCACAATGCTATTCTGAAAATATTATTAATGAAAAATTCTTAATAAAGTCTACTAGATAATTTCATTTCACATCTTGTACGAGTATATCCTAACGTGTTTGTCTTAGATAATGCTCGAATCCAGTTATATTTAATCGCTATCTAGAAACTATATATTTTTTGAAGTGCACTATATTTCCATAAGATCTTTTTAATAAATACTATATTTCGCTGAAATCATGTTGGCAACCCTAGGTCAACAACCGTCCCGTACTATAACACTTAGTACTTAGCGGAAACGACGCAGAGTTCTATGGATAGGGATACGTGTCGTTATCTTTTAACTCTCATACAATATTTTGTCCATTGAATTACCTGTTCTATAAACAGACTCAAAAAGGGCAAAATATAATGCATGTCTAACATAGCCACATTTATCAGATGTTCCTTCTCTACGTGTGCTCCGTAATATGTCTCTGCGTCTTTTTTTTCTGTGTGAGGGTAAGAGGTAATTCAGAGCCATAGGTTGAGGATCCGTTCGTATTGTCCCAAATGCAAATTCTATAGTCTGCAAATGAAATAACTTTTCCCTTTTTATACTGGGTTAAAAAGTACTAATAGTTTTGGAATTATTATAATAGGTACATATAAGCAGACAGTTTGCTTAATAATTTGCTACTCTGTCTCTATCGCATATTACTGATCGTGCTTGGATCATAAGATCAAAACAATTTATTATATCTAACCTTTGATGATTTTGGCGTTGTGAACTATTTTTTGTGTACACAATAAAACATTTCAATGTAAACAGCTGATCCTATTACGTAAAGTATAGATTTACGATGTTTTAGGCTGCGTACACATTAAGCTGTAATAGGGTAGTTTCGGTAGTGAAAATTAACTCACGAAATTGAACAAAAACTAACATTTACATCGTAATAAACATAGAGATTATTATTTTGAGTCTTAAAATTGCACGATTATCTTATTATCAACTTTCAGAGGAGATTATTTTTCCGAAATATTTGTTTTATAACTTTTTAAATTTAAATAAACTGTTATAAGTATTATTTCAAACAGAGTAGAATACCCTGTTGTAACAGTTTCACTTTACCGTTACCAAAAATCTTAGTGTGTACTTCACTTACTGAATAGTACAGTGGCACAACTCAAAAACCACGATTCCGAGAAATGCTCTCCGAAGTTTATGAAAATCATAATGTTTAATTATGAAAATCAAATTGTTTAGCATAACAGTTTAATCGTTTGTATTATATTATTATTGATAAGTTTTTTATTTTTTCTTTAAATTATCTATGGGATCCCACTACAATGTTGTGGCGTTTTCCCGAAATTATGGTTTTTGAGTTATGCCACTGTACTACTCAGTGAGCGACTTGGTTGATGGATTTTGATTCGAGTTTCCGCACTTAGTACTTTGACAATGTGAAGTATCAACCATTATAAAACTTTCATATTTTTATCACGAGCTCTTGTATTATAATAAGTACGCTGCTTTAGATTTATGGCTACTAAACTTTATTAATATGAATGTGTTTTAAATCTACTAACCTTATTTGCGACCTTATTGTTCTCGTAGTTCATAGAGAAATTTTAAAAGAGTTTTATTAGTTTTAAATTGATTCTCATGTTCGTTAAGCTATACCGATGTGACAATCAAATATCATGTTAATGTGACTGAATACCATTGAAGCTAATGTTTACGATGACACTCCGAGAGTTAGGTGTACCTATCCAATACATTTCTTAAGCCATGTATATTTTTACAGATGTTCGAAGGAAATCAAGACGGAAACACTGTACATAAGAACGAATTTGAAGTGCCTATTATAGCTCAGTACATTAGGGTGAACCCGATGAGGTGGCGAGATAAAATCTCCATGAGAGTAGAAGTGTATGGATGTGATTACGGTATGTTATATTATATTTTTAGAAATAATAACATATTTATCATGAAGTGAACCTCTGTCATTGAGCCAAATTTCAGCTCGATCTATCCAGAAGTTTGAGCTGTGCATTTAAGATCACTCCGACAGTCAGTCAGATTTTTATTTAAATATTTTAGCAGTATAATATTCTGTATTAATAACAATGGTTATTCCACAGTGGCAGACACGTTATATTTTAATGGTTCATCATTAGTGAAAGTAGACCTCCTTCGCGATCCTGTATCAGCGTCAAGAGAGACGATACGTTTCCGCTTTAAGACCAGCACTGCATCAGGAGCTATTTTGTACTCACGTGGCACTCAGGGTGACTATGTCGCGTTGCAATTGCGGGATAATAGATTGGTGCTCAACATTGACCTTGGTAAGTGGAATATTAGATTAAAAGATCTTAGAGCTATTTAAATACTGGAAAGATGGAATTAAAACATACTGCTTCCTAGAAAGAATTATTCCCATTACTGCTTTAACTCAATTCAGGCTGTTTGATATTTATCAAGTGCCATTAATAAGTTAAATGCGAATTAAAAAAGTTAATTTGACATCGTTATATATATAAAAATAATTCTTGCTCAGTTACTTTGTAGTCCTTTATAACACAAAACTTGAATAAGCCTCAATTTATTCATGTCTTACTATTACGAACTAATGATAAGCTTTGCTATTTGCACAAATAGTATATAAAGTAATTATAAATGTGTCGTGCAAGCAAATTTTTAATGATTTCAGCAAATTCAGTTCAGGTTAAAAACTATCGCTAATCCGAAAAACAAATTATGGTTAAAAACTCTCGTGTGTAGGAACGAAATTTCAGTCAATAGGTATCATAATTAATTGAAATTCTCATCATTAGTAATAACAACAGTAATCATAAATAATTTCATATCTATTTTAAAATCCTCAGTTATATATATATAATATATATAACTGAGGATATATAACTGATATATATAACGGATATATATCCGACTGTAATGATGGTCAACCTAATACAAAATAGAGAATTTTTCAAATGAACATTTCGTTTAGGTTCCGGCACTCCCACATCAATGTCAGTGGGTAGTTTGCTCGATGATAACATCTGGCACGATGTAGTGATCTCACGGAACAGACGCGAGGTGCTGTTCTCAGTAGATCGCGTCATTGTACAGGACCGGATCAAGGGGGAGTTCTCCAGGCTCAATCTGAATAGAGCGGTGAGTAAAGCGCTCATGACGCTGCATATTTTAAATACTTACGTCAGAATGATTATTTCATACATATTACAAATAATTTCTATACAGATTCGTTAATTGTGTATATCTTTAGCTATACATAGGTGGTGTTCCAAACTTCCAAGAGGGGCTGGTGGTGAATCTGAATTTCACTGGCTGTGTGGAGAACATGTACCTGAATGCTACCAACGTGATCCAGGAACTGAAGCAGGGATACGAGTCTGGCGAGCCATTCAAGTACCAGAGGGTCAACACGCTATACTCGTGTCCTGTGAGTGTTATCATTGGGAATGGAAATGATGAAACGTCACACTGTAACTGTAAATATATATATTAGTTTGTCGTCAGCTGTGATATTAATTAAGACAACCGCCTTAAAGCAACTTTTCAGGAGAGCTGGAAAACTGTATTACAATTCAGTTTTTGCAGTCATTATTTAATATGTATATCGTTTTGTGAGTTCTAAAGTTTAGTGTATATATCGTATATAAATAATTATTTAGATATACATGTATAAATAATTGATTAGACGTATACAGATATTACGTGTGAGAAAGCATGAGTTCATCTGTCATTTCATATTCAATCTTAGGACTAGTGTGTGACAGTAGTTTATCAACCATTGCTTCTCGTCGGTTATATTAGATTTTTAATAGATCTCCTCTGTGCCAACTAAAACTGCTGCTGAACTTATTTTTGTAGTACTTAAGGCTGTAAAGTTTATACTAGGTTTTATAATTATATTTATTTATCTAATACCACAGGAACCTTTAATTGTTCCTGTTACGTTCCTGAAGGAAGGTTCGTACGCTAAATTGCGCGGCTACTCTGGCGCCAACACTCTCAACATCTCACTAGAGTTCAGGACATACGAGAATCATGGATTACTCATATATCACAAGTTTAAAACGGAAGGACATATAAAGGTGAGAACTTTAGAATAGAGAACTTTTATTTTATATTTTGTCAGTTAGTTTATAAAAGATTGTTTCTCGTCGCTTTAACTTAATGTTTTGTTAATTTAAGTAAATTATAGTTTTCCTATATGTTGTTTAAGGTTTCGGGTTTCTTTAGATATTAAATTTATATGTTGTAGTGCGATAGAGATTATAAGTCAGTATATTTTATAACAGAGTATGAATATTGTTATATTAATTCTACACATTTATTTTCAAAAAAATATGAAACTTGAAATTTGAATAGAATAGAATAGATTTGCGTCAAACATGGTATTTACAGTTTTACAAAAATAGATAGTTCAACACGTTTTGCCATTCTTATTAGCAAGCGAATATATTAATTAATACCAATACAATAAAAATAAAATAATAATTAAAAGCTTATAAAATTTTGATATGAATGTCATAAACCCATTATTATTATTATTAACATTATTGAATGTCCAAGTACTGCTTAACACTATAGAAATTATATTCATTCAGCTATCTAAACAACTTTGTCTTAAATAATTTTACCCTTAATTGTTTAATGTTAGTCGGCAATTTATAATACAGCCTTACGCGCATACATAGAGAATACTTATTGTATATTTTCGACTTTGGAATTTCATCCAAGACAAGTCTATTAACATTCCTACGAGTTCGCGTATACAATTCGGTTGTTGTACAAAATAAATCAGGGTTTGACTTCACGTAAACTCACGCTTCATATATATATATATATATATATATATATATATATATATATAATGATGGTAACGGCAACAAACCAAGCTCCCTAAATAATGGTTTACATGAATCCCGTGGCGATTTATAAGTTACTAGTGGCCGCCAGCGACTTCGTCCGCGTTTTAGATTATTTTTTAATAGCTCCTAATAGTTGCAGCGTGATGTTATATAGCTTAAAGCCTTTCTCGATAAATGGTCTTTTCAACACAAAAAGAATTTTTCAATTCGAACCAATAGTTCCTGAGATTAGCGCGTTCAAACAAACAAACAAACTCTTCAGCTTTATTATATTAGTATAGATTGCTCTTATACATTTTCTTTGTGCAATAAAAGCTCTTTCAAGCTTAGCCCCGGTAAACATGGTATCCCGCCGTATGGATGATCTTTCGACTTTCACAAGTGTTTGGACTGAATAAATGATATTTAATTTTTAAATTCAAATTATAGGGATAGGCGACATGCGCCACTACCTATATGGGTGCTTATACCACCTGCATATGGTGTAACTTTCTGGAGGTGAAAGCATTCTTAAAATCGGTCCAGGAGGTTTTGAGTTTTTTCGATGTTAATAAACAAATGTTTCCTTCTTATAATATCAGTAAAAATAATGTAATTAGTGACCAGGCTACGTAGATTAGATCGGCCCAGATCGGAGTAGGTTATATATATACTGGGTCGTGTAAGCCGAAACGTCCACATCCACGGGGACATTTCTCCGGATTTTTTCGACTAATCTAATAATATTCAAGCGCCGGCGAAGTGTTTCGATCGCAAAAATTAAAAATGGCGTACAACAGCGACAGGGTGAATTATAGGGGGGCAATTTAAGAAGTTTCGAGATCGAATCGAGGAGGAACAATATCGTTTTCGCAATCACCTTCGGGTGAGTGGCGCCGGAAACGAACGCGAGGTGGTATTTTCTGCGCAGGTGTTCCTGGAGGAGGGCAAAGTGAAAGTGGAGCTGGCCACCCCGGGGTCGCCGCTGGTGAAGCTGGACAACTTCGCGGAGACGTTCAACGACGGGCGCTGGCACGCGCTGGCGCTGCACCTGGCGGCCGACGGGCTGCTGCTGGCGCTGGACGGCCGCCCCGCGCGCACGCCGCGCCGCCACCGCGCGCGCCCCGGCGCCCTCTACTACATCGCGGGTAACCCGGCCCTGAACCGACCCTGGCTTATCCACCGCGCCACCGAGTGCATTAGGAATACGTTTAAATAAGCCTCGTAATAGATGTTTCGGTAAAATAGACACGTTTTCTCGCCTTAAAGTTAATACGAAAAATAAACTTTTTTTTATATAATCGCGAAAACGCTGTCCGTCGTATTCATGATGTCCCTGTGATACGTACACAAAACAGATGCGTAATGTAGAAGATTTAAAGATGTCAATAAAACGAGAACGATGCCATCGAGCGATGGATTTCTAAATAAAAAGATACAAATAATTCGACAACGGCGCCATCTCAGAATTTGATTTACAGCTATTAACCATATGACTTATCCGATAACTGTCGCCGGTGGTGTCATCCCACGATGCGCCCATACAAAATTTTATCTAAATTCGTGGCAATCAATCTTTTATTTATAAATAACTTTTTCTACATTAATTCTATTCATATTATCTTTAACAATGATATCAGATAGACGCGTTCAGAGCCTTTTTTTTAATTGTTTTATCTATTACCTCAAATTCGAAATTGTAATATTTTTATTATTGTTTCTTTACGTGTAAAGACCACAAACGCGACATGGCGAAATTGTGTAAACGCAAATAGGCCATGAATTAAAAAAGAAGAAGGGGTCGTGGTTCGAGTCACGTGACACGCAGACCAAAAATTGCGGCTTTTAATTTGAAAATTTTAAGACTCAAAATCGAAATCTCTATACTTATTATTTAAATTTTAATTACTATGAAATTTAATGGCTTATTTTTCACTGCCGAACCTACGATATTATACAAAGGCTAATTGATTACTTTCATAACTTCCTGATAGGATTCTGGACATATTTGGTGATTTGTTTTTATTTATATACGTATATTAATAAGGAAATGTTGTTGCCTACATGTTACATCAGGCGGTAAGAGCCCGCCGCGTGGCTTCGTCGGCTGCATGCGCAAGATCGCCGTGGACGGCAGCTACCGGCTGCCCACGGACTGGAAGAAGGAGGACTACTGCTGCCCCAACGAGATTGTGTTCGACGCGTGCCAGATGATCGACAGGTACACTAAAACACAACTGATATACCCAATCCTCTATCTTTCATTGAAGGTGCAGGTCTGAAAGTTCCCCCGTTTTAGAAAATTAAGTTAAAAAAAATCGGTATGGTTTGCCTAGAAACATTAGTATTCACAGCCATAAAACTCACTTAAAAAAAATAAAACGCCGTAAATTAAAACAAAGGCAAAGGGATCTTTGTCCACAAGCTAGTCTTTGGTATGGTACTTTGGGCTAATTACAAATATGGGGAAATACCCATAATAAAATTAAACAAAAAGCAATATATTTGTTGTAATTAAAATATTTTTTATCTGGTAAAACCTGTTTCATAGTCAACTTTACCGACACAAAATGCCTGATTTGTTATTAATTCGTCACTTTCAGGATTTGCCTGTTTTGGGTATTACCCAAAGCACTTTATAACTTAGCGTGCCTAGTGGACGAATCATTTATTTACTATCTATCGATTAGAACCAAGCATACTTAATGCTTGGTTAGAGCTAATTTGAATAAAGTATCAGCCTCCATACAAATAAAAAGTTCTCCTTGTTGGCTGTGATAGAACTTAAAAGTATGATGTAAATATCTTATTATTTATAATTTTTCTTTCTTCATACAAAAGCAGTTGAAAGTTTCAAAGTGATTTTGGATTTACGCGTCCTCTTAACACCTACCGATCCGCACTAAGTTTATTTTGTTTTTTTTGTAAACAAATGTATATAGATGCAACCCGAACCCTTGCGAGCACGGTGGTGAATGCTCGCAGACTGCTGAGGAGTTTTCTTGCGATTGTCACACGACGGGCTACGCCGGCGCCGTCTGTCATACGTGTGAGTGATCATTTACCTCTTGTTAATTTAAAAAACGTCTTAATTACAATACAAAATTTATATAAGTATTAATAATGTTCGCCACAAATCAGAAAATTCCACGGCAGATAATTCCACTTTAATGTTTGTATAGGCCGTAGTTTTTAATGTTTAAAAGTTGGTACATTTGATTAAAAGTTATAAAATAAAGTTTCTTTTTTTTGTGATAAATGTTGATATTTGTTGTTATTAGTAAAACTTCTTAAGTAATTACGAACCTGCCTCAGTTTCAGCTATATAGATGTTAAAACGAAGAATCTACCCGCATTTCTGAATATCCGTAAAAAATATTGTTTTTATTTATGTCTCTATATTTATCTCAATATATATTTAAAGCGAAGAGATCTTCTATTTAAACATTCACAAATAGTTTTTCACATGGGAATTATATTCACGAAGCGCTATATGTTTAAATGCTCTTTAACTTAACGTGTTATGAGTTTTATGATCGGTATGTTACTAGTACTCAATATCAAATTAATAATAGTAGCATCGAATGTAATGTATAAATTTCGTACGATACTACTATTGAAGTAGGATCTATTGATGAATATCTGGGTGTTTATGTGCGGTGCAGCGGTGCACCCGCTGTCGTGCCAGGCGTACAAGAACGTGGCGTCCGTGTCTCGCTCCGCGGACATCCACATCGACGTGGACGGCTCCGGCCCGCTGCCCGCCTTCCCCGTCACCTGCGAGTTCTTGTGTGAGTACCACACTATATACGAGAGCGAGGCGTCCGGGTCTCGCGAGGTCGTTTTTATTTTTTTTTAAAGACTACTTTCTAGAACAATGTTCGTATTTATGACAGTTCCTTCATCGTATCTTATATATGTAGCGTGTATTTTATTTATTGTATATATCTATTTTTTGTTTGTTATTTATTATATATAATTTTTTTTTTTTCCAACCATAATATCATTTAACTGCACTTTTATCCCATGCTTACATCTTACTTTACCACAACTCCTAGGTTGGCTGGAAGAGATCTCTTCTAGAGATAAGCCCACCCTTGTAACAAATGTATTTACTTGTTTTTATGTAAAGTTTTGAGTATTATTATATTCTAAACATGCGCCTAACATAAAGAAACATACTAATAAAAAAAAAAGACTTAAAAATTTGTTCTTTTATGTACTTTTTTGTTTGGTCATATTCAAATGAGGAGGTTGAGGTGTCCCTGTAAATTATTTTATGTACTTCTTTTTTTTTTTACTCTTATCAAAAAATATAATAAGTCATTGTCTTTTTAATAAATATTCGGTATCCGAGTATAATAGTAGTGTCATTAGGTACACTTAAAGTTATATTTGATATGGCCATTTGTTAGTTTGAAATTAACTGAGCGAAACACTGGATTCATAACGGCAACGCCATTACTTAAAATGAAGAAGAAGTAAAGAATTGAGGGCAAGTTTATTGTGGTTTAAGTTTATTGTGTACTCACTGCAAAAGCCGTTCTATAACCCACTGATTGTACAATGTGATAATGTTGATTTCGACGAGGATATTCATGATCAAAGCACAGTTCCAAAATACCGTATAAAGTTGTTTCAACATAGTATTAAGGATAAAAAAATTTGGCGATCCCCAATCATGAGTTATTAACAGTGGCTGAGAAACTAATTCACGAAGTCTTCTGTCAGTTGGAGTTCCGTTGGAAATATACAGCGACCAAGGAAGGAATTTTGAGTCAGACACTCGTGAAGAAAGGGACGGGTAACCGTTCTAAATCTTTTTGGTAATGCCTCGAATGCCGTTAGGGCCGTGGAAGGCAACACCTAGAATTATGTCTTAATCCTGAACATTCTAGATGCTGTATCGGGCCCCATAAATACGCGGTGGACTACCGGTCCCGGCATTCTTGAATGAACATGCGATCTGAAAGCAAGAGCGATCGGAAGTAAAACTCGAAGGGATAACTAGAGCGGTGATAAATCAAATAGTGTTGTGAAGTGTTATTAGTGAGTTTAATTCAATGAGCTAAATGTTCTGAATTGCTGTTTCTTGCCTACAGCATGAAATATTTTCTTACGATTTTTATCTAATAATAAAAAAGAATGGATTTTTAGTTTAAATTTATTAAAAACTTCTAAACTTATTATATGTGATTAATTTTGCTTTTATAAATTTATACTGAAAAGAGCTTTAAAGTCACATCACAGAGTGCCAGAGACAAAGTTGATTTTTAAGTATTTTTCATTAAAACTTTTAAACTTATTAAAGAGATAAAACAATTCTAAACTATTATTCTAATGCTTGTTACTAAACTACCATGAACAATTTATTTTATTGTGTAACTTTTGTTTACATCCGAATTCCAATTCAGACGATAATTTGTTTCACAAAATATCACCACTTTTAGGAACCAACCCTTACAATAAATAAGTAATGATAATTTCAAAACCAGTTTCAAATTTAGTGCAGGAACGCAATCATTCTTTCATATTGCTTTCGCTGTCTTCCTTCTTACGATTTTTGCTCCATGAAGTCGTTAAATGTTGAAAACCAATATTTCAGTATGACTATAACATTACCTAAGACAAGGCTGTATGGGAAAATCCCTTTACCTTGAATTAAATGATTTCAATTTAAAAAATTGAGCTACCTATAATCGTTCGCAGTTGTTAGTTGCCTACCGATGATTGTGAAACTCAAAACGAATGGTTGTCGGTAGCTCAAAACCGGCTTGTAGCTGCCACCGATGGTTGTCGGTAGATTATTGAATCCGAGGGTTAATTTATACAAATCCATTGTAGGATATAGAAAGGGCTTAAAGTATATAGCACTTTGAGCCCTTACTCGTTCAATAAGAAGTGTTTTGGCAGCTCAGCCCCAATTTCCTATCTCATACATTAGTATATATTGACATATTGCAAAATAGACTCGTTAGAGAGTATTCGTATCAGCTGCATGTCGTAATTTGCTTATTATAAAAATAAATTACCTTACTCGTAATAATGGCTTACTCGTAATAGAGATTTGATGTGAGAGGAAACTACCAGGCCATCGTCAATAATAACACCAAAGTATTTGATACCATTTGAGCTATCTATACTTTGGCACGGCCAAAATAACCAGCCGAAAAATTCCAAAAACCCTGCGGTCCCTGTATACGTCGTTGCGTGTTGCAGCGGACGGGCGCGTGCTGACGTCGGTGCAGCACTCTATGGGCGGCGGCTCGGCCGTGGACGGGCACCAGGAGCCCGGCAGCTTCCGCCAGGACGTGGAGTACGACGCCTCGCGCGCGCAGCTCGAGGCGCTGCTCAACCGCTCGCGCCACTGCGAGCAGCGCCTCGACTACATGTGCCGCCACTCGCGCCTGCTCAACTCGCCCAGTGAGTGTCCACCGCCCCCTGCCCCCTGCCCACACACATACCCCTCCCGCTTCTCCTGATTTTTTTTTTGAATTTGGTTCGTCTATCGAGTCACCTAGTGTTTTTCAAAGTTATACTTAAATTGCAACAGAGAAATGTAAACAAACGTGTAGAGTTTTTTCATCTTCGCGTGATGATCGTCCGAAGACGTCCAAACTCGATCCGACACATAGTAGACCTCGGTCGTTTGCACGTTCGCGTCCGTAGGTGACGAAGGCAGTTTCCATCCGTTCGCGTGGTGGGTGTCCCGCACGGGGCAGCGCATGGACTACTGGGCGGGCGCCACGCCGGGCTCGCGCATGTGCCGCTGCGGCGTGCTGGGCACCTGCGCCGACCCCACCAAGTGGTGCAACTGCGACGCCGAGCACACCGCCCTCACCACAGGTACGCTCGCCCCACTACAGGTACACTCGCCCCACTACAGGTACACTCGCCCCACTACAGGTACACTCGCCCCACTACAGGTACACTCGTCCCACTACAGGTACACTCGCCCCACTACAGGTACACATTCGCGCCACTACAGGTACACTCGCACCACTACAGGTACACTCGCCCCACTACAGGTACACACTCGCACCGCTATATGTACACTCGCCCCACTACAGGTACACACTCGCACCACTACAAGTACACACTAACACCATTATAGGTATACACTCACACTTTCAGAACAGTCACACGTCCTTATGGAATCCATAGAGATAGATGAACACGTTTTAATTATTTATCCATTCATACTTTACACATGTCCATCTATATCTATGAATACGACAATAAGTAACGTTTTCGTTTCGAATGCGACAATAAGTACATCGTGTGTACTTACCTAACGTAGTTTTTCAATGCATTAATCCTTTTCTTTATATAGAGTTCCAATCTGATGGGGGTGAAATCACGGAAAAGGAGTATCTGCCAGTAAAACAGCTCCGTTTCGGAGACACCGGTAGCCATCTCGATGAGAAAGAAGGACGTTACACTCTCGGCCCCCTTGTGTGCGAGGGAGACGGTAATATAATAATTGTTAAAATAAAATGAGTGGACGTTGTCGATGGTTAATGTCGTATTACTAAACTGACACTATTTTACTTTCATCCCCCAGACTTGTTCGGTGACGCGGTCACGTTCCGCATAGCGGATGCGATCATCTCCCTGCCGACTTTCGATCTAGGTCACAGTGGTGATATATACTTCGAATTCCGCACTACCAAGGAGAATGCTGTCCTATTGCATTCTAAGGTATAGTTTAAACGCTGTTTATTTTTTGAAGTTGCTACAGGTCTCATTTTAGATAAAAGGTTTTAAAAAATTAGGACTAATTTGCCAATTTGTAATAAAATTGTTGTTCACGAGAGTTCTATCCGGTTTTTGTTTCATTCACAACGCACAGTTTTATTTTACGTATCTACAAAATTAAACTGTTCTATAGCTTTTTTTTTCTGGGTTCGTTTTTAGTCAAGTTCAAAGCTAGGCAATGAGTGAGTGTTGTGTGTACGCCAGGGCCCCGTGGACTACATAAAGCTGTCGCTGCTGGGCGGGGACCAGCTGCAGTTCCAGTTCCAGGCGGGCGACACGCCGCTGGGCGTCAGCGTGGAGACCAGCGCGCGCCTCGCCGACGACCGCTGGCACTCCGTCTCCATAGAGCGGAACAGGTACGACCATACGACCACACTATCAGACTGTATAATAATCTTGCTCATATTTTAAAGCGAAACTTTTGTAACTTTCGACGTTTGTTACTTCCACACGCAAAAACTACTGTACGGATTTTGATGAAATTTAGTATCCCACTGAACAGTTTTTTAGGGACCACGCGGGTGAAGTCGCTGGCGGAAATGTGGTTGTCTACATTTAATATAAAACAAATTCGCTTATCTTTGTATGGATGCTGAGGTCGGCTCGCGAGCCGTGCGATATAATTTAAGACGACGCCCTGGGCGAAATTATAATTTATAATTCGGACGAACGAACGAACATGACACTCGAGGGTTTATTCCGTTTGGCCTCGAACGAAAACTGAAATATTTCGAAGCGTTCGTATAATTCTATTATACTATACGAGGAAATCCATACATTTAGCATATAGCAGACTCGTTCGTCATATCTACATATAATTTTGGTGTGTTTAACAAAGACCACGACACTCTCTTAACATTTTTCCCTGCGGTCTTCTGCACTCGCAGCATCGTTAATGTGTAGATTACGCCTACAATTTACACGTAGCCGAGAAGATGTCATCGAAATATGCGTTTTCCGGAGCACATTTGTAGAGGAATTTTGTTTTCGGAGAACGAGTTCGTTCGGAAGTGGAACGGGGCCCCGCGTATGTATTCAGCGGTGTGTGGTCGCGTGCGCAGGAAGGAGGCGCGCGTGGTGGTGGACGGCGCGCTGAAGAACGAGATCCGCGTGGGGGGCGGCGGCGGGGGCGGGGGCGCGGGCGGGGGCGGGGGCGCGCGCGCGCTGCAGCTGAGCACGGCGCTGGCGGTGGGCGCGGCGCTGGACCGCAGCGACGGGTTCGTGGGCTGCGTGCGCGCGCTGCTGCTCAACGGCCGCCACACGCCGCTGCGGCCCATCGCCGAACGAGGTGCGTCGTACACTCACTCTTGCTCTTACTCTCGCCATATATCTATGCCATTTGAAGTCTCCCGAATGAAGTCGCGCAGCCGCGGCGCTGCGGTCAAACATCTGGGTGTTGCTAACTTCTAATAATAATTTCGAGTCCTCTAAAATAAAAAGAATCGATATATAGATATAATAAAGGTACATTAAAATGATATTGTAAGAATAAAATATGAATAGACTTTTACGCACGCTATTTTCGAACAGTATGAGTACAAATAAAATAAAACATATAGTACAAATACTTGTATAGTTTTAATCTTACATCGTGATCGTCAATTGGGTTTATTCAAGATATACTGCAGTAATTATGTACCTATTTGAATTATGAACATAAATGTCACTATTATGATTAGACTCAGTTTCGCTATCATTAGTTCCAAAAATTATAAGCCGATCCATTTAATTATTTACCAGTCCATCGATTTTAAAATATTCGTCTTAAACTTGCTGCACGTTTAAATCACATATTTGATTAAACCTCTTAAACAACAAAAAGTAGAAGCAGCTTGCCGGTTGTTTTGTATGAATACCTCTGTAACTAAATTCACACAGTGAAATATACTATAGCATGTGCACACATAAACTATCTAGTGCTGATTGGTCTTCGAAATTAATTTAAATACACGTAAGGCACATTACAATTAATTAAATTTCAACCTTACTACGATAAAAACATACAAGGTTTAAAAACAATAAATTCTTCTTGATTATTTTAGTATAACTACTGCCCGTAAAATACCATCACTGATACAAAATACAGTGGATTAGCAAGCTAGAGCGTGCGCGAACGACATAGGCTATAAAATAGCTAATATCAATATCTATGGACGCACATGTATAGCGTTTATTACCACATTAATACCACATCCCTAATCGAGTGGCACCCAAGATAGTATTTGCATCGGAAACTGCGAGAAATCAAAAATAAACCTTACGCAACTAAGATATAAAGTTGATTCCACATATACTTTTTCGTGATAATCATAGTTTCAAGAAAATTTTATGTGTTTAATTAATATTTCTCCAAATTTTACTATTCGGTTATAACATTAAATAAAAAGAATACCGAATTCAATGGCGAATAACAGACAGCCTGCAACTCAAAATACATAAGAACCAATTACAACACCTGATAACGACAAAATGGCCGATCTGTCATTTTAGTTCCACAAATTACCGCGGGATTTCTTTCGTGAGACATACTTTGCTTTAAAATGGTAAAAATTTGCATACAGGTTTAGTTCGAATGAAACAATTTAATAACAAATGCAAAAAAAATAAATTATCCCAAATTACATAGTGTGTTCCTGTGCGTTTAGGATTGTACGGCGTGTCGCCGGGCTGTGTGGGCAAATGTTCGTCGTCCCCGTGTCTCAACAACGGCACGTGCCTCGAGGGATACGACTCGTACTCCTGCGACTGTCGCTGGACCGCGTTCAAGGGACCCATCTGTGCTGACGGTAACCGTACACTATACTCGACGACAACTCGAGCATACGATGTATTTAATCTTAGTTCAAACTTTCTAAGTGGGTGATTCTGGCCATTTTATTTTACACTATTTTATTTTCTAAGTGCGTGACTTTCATATGTGTACATTTGGTGCATGAAACCTTTCTGAAAAGTAATAGGCTTGTGTCCTACAAGTGAAAATACAGGTTTTTGTTATATCTTCGAAAAATATGAACCATTTTAACTTATAAATGTTTAACAAAACAAATTTTAAGTCACTGATTTGGAAAATATTACGCTTTGAAAACTTGAAAAAAGTAGAGAAAATCTACTTCAAAAATTTGCTAAAATACGTGTGACGTCACTGAGTGCCTTGAATTTGTAGGGAGCGTTTTCGGCCAACTAGCATCAGTTCAACAAACACAGCACCGTATCTCCGAAAGTATGAATCGCAGACATGCTGTTACTTCGACATTACTTTTCAGATGTTAATGGACTATTTATTTATGAAATAAAAAAAAGTTATCAACTAGCCTATTATACTGTTATTAATAAACAAGGGTTAGCATTGGAGTTAATTAATGCTGAGACTGCACTTAGTATTAGCCAATCTAGTACGAGATTCTACGGGAGTAATCTGTACTCCTAGAAGGTAGTAGGTTTGCTTATTCTCTGTATAATATCAATTTGGACTGATACTAAAATTGAAATTTTAGCGTAAATTTACTCTGACGCTAAACTTTGTTTATTAATAGAGACGGGACCCTATTGAAAAATGAACACAACAACAAAAATAATTTAAAAAGAATAAACTTTTCCTATGTAGAAATTGGCGTGAACCTTCGATCCAATTCAATGGTGAAGTACGATTTCCTCGGCTCCTGGCGGTCCACGATCAATGAGAAGATCCGCGTGGGTTTCACCACCACCAATCCTAAAGGGTTCCTGCTCGGATTCTACTCCAACATATCTGGCGAATACCTCACACTCATGGTGTCTAACTCTGGTAAGGTTTTATTACTGACCGGACATCATATTCATCGTGTATTCGAAATACCATGCACACAATTTCAATATTAGAAATAAACGGTGTTATTTAGGTTACGTGTAAAATACCATCAATCTATAGTATAAATTACATTTTCTCTGCAAGTTTTTTTGAATTTTCACACGTCGCAACATTTGTATGTCTATTATCGGGTCTATACGTTTTATTAATGAATAAAAGGCCCACATTTCACACGCACGCAGATAAGACTACCTTTATACTGCCGTGTGGACGAAATTTTAACATTCGAACGATAAATAGAATTAAATATTATATTTAGAGAAGTAATTAATTGGCATGCCATTAAAGTTTTTGGTCAGCAAAGAGAAAACAGCTCGTAAATCAATTTGCAAGCATACAAATATTTTGTCCGCAATAATAATAAACGAGATGCAATTCTCGTCTCGTAAACGATCATGATAATGGTCAGCAAATTAAACAGTCATGTCTTATTTTGACTTTTATTTGGGCAGCAATATTATACGATTCAACAGTAAAGAAAATAATTGAAAAATGCAACGCATAATCAAACCCGCAGAGTATTAGTCTTACAGAACATGCGAGTATGTAGCACGTTGTATGTTTGCCGGTGCGCAGGTCACCTGCGCGTGGTGTTCGACTTCGGCTTCGAGCGCCAGGAGATCATATTCGCGGGGAAGCACTTCGGCCTGGGCCAGTACCACGACATCAGGCTCTCCAGGAGGAACGGCGGCGCCACCATGGTGCTGCAGGTATATCATTATTTATTATTGCCATTACAACAAAGCGATTCCGTAAGAATTCACTCCAAAAACTCATATTAGTGTAAATTTTTTATTGCTTCCAGTTTTTACATAAAAAAACAAAACAAGATTGATTCATGCGTTTCTCAGATATTCTATATTTATGTCTATGTCATTTCGAAACTCACTTCACTTATGTCACGAAACGTTAATACCAATTCAAGGTTAAGTGAATGTCATCTACGAAGTGAATTCGGACGCTTGAGTGAATTCGAATTTTTACAGAATCGCTCTGCTATTCAGTAGTTTATTTACGGTTACAACAAATTAAAAGGTAATTAATTTCACACTAAGAACTCCAATTCGCAGCATCCAAAGCTTTGTTTCTTCTTATTTTCTATGATTTCCGTCCCTTACAAAGTTGAAAATGTGATTGTTATATAAAGCAATACATTTGTACAGGTGGATAACTACGAGACAAAAGAGTACAATTTCAACATAAAAGACTCAGCGGACGCTCAGTTCAACAACATACAGTACATGTACATCGGTCGAAACGAGTCCATGTCCGAAGGGTTCGTGGGCTGCGTCAGTCGCGTCGAGTTCGATGACATCTATCCCCTGAAGCTGCTATTCCAACAGGATCCACCTCCAAATGTTCGAAGTATAGGAGGTACTACTTTACATTTATATATTATCTATTTATGTTTTACAATTCGAGAGGAGGGTCGATTAGATAAATAGTTACTTACATAATGTTTTCCTTTTTATTTTAAAATCACAAAAAAACAAAAAATAAATCCACAAAAATTAAAATTTACATCGTCATAAACATAAAGATTCTGATTTGTCTTAAAAAGTAGAGTGTTTTTTTGTGTCCGTGTGTCACGTGACTTGAAACACGGCCCGCCGTTGTGTTACGTCACTGTGGTGACAACAGTCAGATTAGTCATAAATATATGCCTATTATTTATAAATCAAATTCCTAGATGGCGCTGTTTGTAGTTCCTTAGTTCATTTTTATCTTTATGTTTCATAATCGACCGTAAGATGGCATTTTCCTTGTCTTGTTGACATCTTTTAATCTTCTACTCTATGCATCTCTTTTGTGTACATATCACCACAACGATGTCATGAATAGGACGGGCAGCGTTTTCGTGGGTATAAAAAAGTTTATATTTTTATTTAAGGCAAGAAAACATGTTTATTTTATATTAATACAAAATTAAATTAGCAATTAACATGTACATTATATCGAAATAATATGTGTAAAGTATACAAGAAATTATAAAATTGCAAGCATAATTCAATTCTTCTTAGGTTTTGTGTTTAGTCGGGCCTCGGTAGGCAGTCACGGTGCTCGGAAGTATATACAGATGAATTTGCCATTTTTATTAACGTTGTACTTAACGTTGCAGGCGTCCTGCACGAGGACTTCTGCGGCGTGGAGCCGGTGACGCATCCGCCCGAGCCCGTGGAGACGCGGCCCCCCCCGCCCGTGGACCTGCAGCGGGACCTCGACTACCACCGCACCGACGAGGCCATCCTCGGCAGTCAGTACCCTCTCTATACATAGGTACCGTCGCGGGACCCGCCCCCGCCCCCGCCCGTGGACCTGCAGCGGGACCTCGACTACCACCCGCACCGACGAGGCCATCCTCGGCAGTCAGTACCCTCTCTATACATAGGTACCGTCGCGGGACCCGCCCCCGCCCCCGCCCGTGGACCTGCAGCGGGACCTCGACTACCACCGCACCGACGAGGCCATCCTCGGCAGTCAGTACCCTCTCTATACATAGGTACCGTCGCGGGACCCGCCCCCGCCCCCGCCCGTGGACCTGCAGCGGGACCTCGACTACCACCGCACCGACGAGGCCATCCTCGGCAGTCAGTACCCTCTCTATACATAGGTACCGTCGCGGGACCCGCCCCCGCCCCCGCCCGTGGACCTGCAGCGGGACCTCGACTACCACCGCACCGACGAGGCCATCCTCGGCAGTCAGTACCCTCTCTATACATAGGTACCGTCGCGGGACCCGCCCCCGCCCCCGCCCGTGGACCTGCAGCGGACCTCGACTACCACCGCACCGACGAGGCCATCCTCGGCAGTCAGTACCCTCTCTATACATAGGTACCGTCGCGGGACCCGCCCCCGCCCCCGCCCGGGACCTGCAGCGGGACCTCGACTACCACCGCACCGACGAGGCCATCCTCGGCAGTCAGTACCCTCTCTATACATAGGTACCGTCGCGGGACCCGCCTCCGCCCCCGCCCGTGGACCTGCAGCGGGACCTCGACTACCACCGCACCGACGAGGCCATCCTCGGCAGTCAGTACCCTCTCTATACATAGGTACCGTCGCGGGACCCGTTTATCACAGATGATTTTTTTACGAACTGACATCCATAAAGAGTATACTCTTTATCATTAATCAAAATTTCAAATTACAAAAGGTGAATAATAAAAAGAAATGATCTTGAATTTCAAAGACAAAAAGTTTGCAATCTTGGGACAAAATAAACTGTGGTATGGCACATCGTTACAAGCCTATCGGTGTGAAGGTACTTCGGTTGAGCTTCCGAGAGTAACAAAATCTCTTATTTTCAATATACAATTACTGGTTTGGCTAGTGAAAAGTACAAAAGCCAACTAGGTATAATACTTTGAATGGTTACAACGTAATTGTTATTTCAATCGTGGTATGTCTGTTTGCAGCGGTCCTGGCATTTATATTCTTGCTGCTCGTGGTGGTAGCCGTTGTGTTGGTTCGAGCGTTGTCACGACACAAGGGCGAATATCTCACTCAGGTAAATAACCGCTCCAACGAATACAGAATAGGTACTGTTGTTAATATAAAATACCTCGATCAATGTGTTTTTCTTTTTATTATAATGGTTTTGTGTTTATTTTGATTTTTTCATTGTGATTTTAATTAAATTACTATGAGAGCTTAAGTTTGTTTCGATAGCTCAGTGAACTATTATTTGGACTTAAATTAAAAAAAGAACTTAAACTGAACATATTTAATCAACACAGGAAGATTAAGATGCCATATTTAATAACAAGATCTGTTGCTATGGGTTTCCATAGCAACAGATTTTGTTATTAAAGTTGTTTAACTTTAAGCCTTTTTAATACATACTTTTTAAGGAGTCTAGAAAGAAGGTTGATATATTATTGAAAGGTTATTTTAGGCTATTTTTTATTATAAACGTACGTTAAAATCAGTGTATCTCTATCAGGATAAAATAGGAGACGAAAGTTTGTATGTAACTTTGTCAATTTTAAACTGATCGGGCTGAGACTTTGCATGCATAAAGCTACTATGACGTAGGCATCCCCTAAGAAAGTCAGTCTATAAACCACTACAATGTTACGGCCGGACATACATAAAAAAAAGACATATGTACAGACGAATCGTTTCATAAAGGAAATATAGAAAATTCGTGTTTTAAAGTTCTTTTGAAAGTCCAAACTGCGTTTTCATATAATATGCTTTAGAGGGTTTTGAAAGTACGGTTATAATTATAAAAAGAGTTATAAATGTTTGTGCAAAGAGTGTGTTGTAGTGGTCAGCCCGTCAGCATGCATATTTTCGAATACAATCGAGACTAATCGACATTGCAATTGTGCCGTTTCGTTCGTGATTGGGCACACTAGCGCCAGAGTATGCAGTGTACCGAATTAAGAATGCCAAACGGCACAATAGGAATGACGACTGGGTAAAAAATGCAATTCTATTTAGTCCGTCAGTCAGATAATAGAAAAATATTAGATACGTATTTTTTTTTACTTCAATATAACAAGAAATAGCTTAGATAACAAGCATTAAAGTTGAGTAGAAAACGTACCATAACGTGACGTCATGCGAAATTTCAACTCCATGTAAGGGGCCGTCCATTAATTACGTGAGGCTCGAAAGGGGAGGGTAGGGATTCGTCAAAAATCACGAAATATCACAAGAGGGGTGGGGGGGGGGGTATAGTAATATATCACGTGTATTTATTTTATCCCGACGCGCGATTGAACCGAAATACGTCGTTTTTTAAATACACATGATTTGGTTGAAGGAGGGAGGGGGTAGTCTTCAACCTCACCATGTATCACCAAAGGGGAGGGGGGTCAAAAAATGTTGAAAAAACATCACGTGATTAATGGACGGCCCCTAACGCCGTAATTTTATAATTGCGAAAAAAATACGTGTTTAATATTTTTCAACAGTCAGGTAGAGCCTGACGGACAAACAAACAAATAAGTCATAATCCCTATTGCGATGTCGATCGCCCGTTTAGAATAGTATTGAATCGTGCCCTAGGAGGAGCGCGGCGCGGAGGGCGCGGCGGACGGGGACGCGGCCGCGCTGGCCGCCGCCACCGGACCGCGCGTCACCAAGCGGAGGGAGTTCTTCATATAACTACACTACACTATACACTGTACACTGTACACTGTACACTCACCGTGACACGACACAGCACAGGGACCGAAGGGGTCGCTAATGCTGATTCAATTATCTGGACAATGTGAAAGATCATTTCGGTTTTAAAGCCAATATTTTAGTTGACACAGTTTATAAAGCGATGGCGTTTCACTCTTATGGTTTCTGTTATGGATGGATTTTATACTTTTAAACATATAAATCTTCCCATTCGTGTGATATTCCCCACATGACACGATTGTCCGATTACGTAGTGCGGTTGATATTAGTGCTTCCAAATCGAATGAACAGTTCGAATATTTTCTAACCAGTTTCTTATTATTCTATAGAGAGATTGCGTCTGCAAATAAAATCCGGTAGTAGTTCGTTAATTTGTTCTCTAAAAAGTGACACACCTCTGCAATAGAGAGAGATAGAGCAGGATAGAAATGTCTGAAAATGTGCGCAGATGTTCCTAGTTCCACACTGTAGTAACCATAAAAGTTTTTCATTACACACGGTTGCACATCAGCATGCTTACTCTCGAACGCAATCGCGATCTATAGACATTGCAATTGTGCCATTCCGTACTCTACATACACCGTACTCTGGGTGCACTGCATACTATGGCGCTAGTGTGCCCGATCAAGAGAGCAAAACGGCACAATTGCAACGTCGATAAATCAAGATTGCGTTCGAAAGTAAACATGCAAGATGCCACACTATGTCAAATTTATATAATTGATTATCAACTCGACCTTAATATATTAAAGTTTAAAATCAAGTGGAAAATTTGTCAGTTTTGTTTAACCTGAGGTATACACACTTTGTAAAAAATAATGTTTCTAAAATATAGTTAATGACTTTAGTAAGGTATTGAAGACAAATAATTGCAAAAGCGAAAATTGAACGAAACGATAAAAGAAACGATGTAGTATAATATATCACACACAGTAAGTAATTTTATATAGAAACAAAACTAACCAGTTAACATGTTCAAAATTAATTAAATGTAATAAGAAATGTAACATCACATTGTCATCACAAAAGTGCTCATATCTACATAACTATATCTACATCTATTCATAGTACAGTCTGTTTCAAATTATAATTTTATGTGAAATACCAGTATAAATACTTTCGATGAGCACAAAATCATAACTGAAAATATAAATAAACTTTCTGCTTGTTCATGTTTTATGTAGATTATGTTTGCTACTTGCCGTTTGTTTGACGTTTTGGCATTATAAAAATATTGTAGCTAAAACTTATGTGTTCTTTTCCAAAAGATATGTAACCGACTGTACTAGAAGAAATAGTACACGTGTATCCGCTTTGCCATTCTAAAAAAATAGCCCTATCTTATTACTCAAGTTGTAATCTGGGTAATAAGATGTTTTTGGTGAATCAGTTGTAAATTATCAACTAAGTCGTGTTCTTCACAATATTCTGTGAATGCGATAAAGATATCAAAAAGTACAAATAATGAATACCATCTTTACCTTCATCTTATAGTTAGTACTCTCGCGTGCTACTAGAATATATTTAAACGTAATAATAATTTAACACATATTTAAAATGTGTATGCGTTTCCATCCATCAGCTGATAAATAATCTCATAACTTTGGGACGAAAAACGAAATCGATATAAATAATATATTTCAAATATGACACATAAGATTCGTTGTTCTAGAGTACATATTATAAACAATATCCTATTTAAACATTCATTTTCTCCAAAACTTATGGATAAGAACGTTCACGCTCAAAAATATTCTAAAATACTTCTCCCGTGACGTGCCATGTGGCCCTTATTCTGTCTCATTCACACACACGGATTTCTATCTCCTATTTTTGTAAGTCTAAGCTAAATAATTCAGTAGAGTGTTTTCCATCTATTCTTATTATTTACCCCATTGTACTGTTTATTGTTGCCTGCGTTTTGACATTTCCAAAGTCCTCTGGTTACTTGATACCATTTTTTTTACAGTTTTCTATACCAGATAATATTTTGTATAAATGCTATATTTTTTTTCAAATCAAAATGCATTGAAAGTATGTTTTTATTTAATGCAACTGCTATTCTAGAAATATTCATTAAGTTTATAAATAACTCAATAAAGTTAGATAAGTGAAATAAATTGAAGCGAGCCATTTATTGATACAGAATTTGTGATTAATTATGTATAAAAATACATACAACTACAAAATAATGTTAAGTTATATTTACTTTTATATTATGATTTTTTTTATATGTATTAGAATCTCATAATGATTTTGTAGACTGCTATTTATAAGTGATTTTATTCTAAGTTTTATTTTTATTATTTCCGTCCAAAATTATTTGGTTATTTTAAATGATTTAATCATTACACAGTATGAAATGACAATTTTTATTTAGACATATAGAATAGTGTATTTTGGATTTTGTGACGGTTATGTTGTCCTCCGAAATTTAGATCGAATTAGAAGCTGAAAGAGAAGTAGTAATCTTGTGACCTTAATATTATTACTAAAAGTACTTATTGTATATTTTATTTTGGACCTTGTCGGATGAGGACGGGTTAGTAATTATGTTCAAGTATATTGTCAGTGTCATAAAATACGATATTAATGTGAATTGAGGTTTTATTTGTAAATTGATAAGCGACTCTATCAGAATCTAATCATTATCTAGTAATAAATTGATGATTCAGATATATATATATTTTTTTGCACTATTTCTGTTCTCTTTCTTATTGTTTACTGACTGAAAAATTATCTGAGGGTCACCCTAATATTTAAATGCATTTTGCATATTTTTCCCGAACGATTATGTTAAATCTATTTATTTCGTAAGTCAATTTTTTAAACGAGTCACGATTGGAGTCGTCGTATGTGAAAAGAGATTAGAAGAGTCACGTTGTGATCTCCGGACCGCGCGGATGCGGCAGCGTGTAGTTGTAACTCGTACGAATTAACATGACACTTGGGGGCCTATTCTATTTGCTCTCTAATGAAAGTTCAGAAAATTTCGAAGAATTCTTATAATTTTGTAAAAATCAAGATTATCTGTGTATCACGGACAGTGTCCAAACCTACCTTCGTTGCATATTAGCGTTTGGAAAATAGACAAAATTTTGTTTACGCAGTAATAGGATAGGCCTTCAGGTGTTATGTTAATTGGTACGAGAAGTAAATGTAAATGGTAAGGTACCGTGCTTTACCCCG
This sequence comes from Diatraea saccharalis, assembly GCA_918026875.4. Taxonomy (NCBI): domain Eukaryota; kingdom Metazoa; phylum Arthropoda; class Insecta; order Lepidoptera; family Crambidae; genus Diatraea; species Diatraea saccharalis. The sequence continues at coordinate 28,497,259 of OU893338.1, forward strand.
TACGGCGAGGCACTAAGAGTAACTTCACGAACACGTAGTGTGTTTATAGTAGAGTTTTTATTTTATTACTTCGATCACGAATAAATTTTCCATAATACACCATCTTGTTGTTTGATTTTAAAACCTATAATCATCAGCCCTTTTATGTCCCCACTGCAGGGGCTCAGGCCTTCCTTATGGATGGTTAAGGAGGATGGGCCATGCGGATTGGAGGGTAAAAAAAAAACTATAAAACTCCGTCCAATTCCTAAAAAGACATGTTTAAAAAAGAAATGAATTATCGTCATAACATTTGCTAAGATGTCGTACTGGATGTGACAACACTGCCCGCGCGCACGCGGGCGAGCCCGGGGCATGGGGTGAAGAGGAGGAGGAGCGGAGCTCGGCACCGACCGAGGGCCGCGACAACGTCACGACACACTCGCTCCACGACCGCACGAGACACCGCGCGGATACATAGTATTGTCGGGCTACTTTTGTACCTTTGCATATAAACCTATAATTACAGTCCACAATCTTTTATTCATCTCTTTCATATATCTCACAAAGCAACACGTACCATATGGTTACAGCAAGGGCTAAGAGTTGGGAGGTCGTACCTTTGTATGTGTGTGTAACTAATACCAATTTGATTAAGACAGCGATGCTATTTTTCATAATTAATATAAATAATCCACCAGTGCATACTAATAATCCAATAAAATGAGTGTTTCACCTTGGTAAGAGAGGTAATAAGCTGAGAAATCTCATATAGTTTGATTTTGACGTAAAAGTCGTTAAAAGTTTTATTTCCGTGGTGGAAGTTATTCAACAAAAGTTGTTTTTTTTTTTTAATTAAATTTGAGGCAAATTTTGTTCTATCCTCACCATGTATCTCAACACCATTCAGATAATTATAATTTATCATCAGACCAACAGACACTAGATCACAACATTACTTTGAGAAGAAAATTACCTCCATGCTATGTCAATAAAAATTTATAATCATATACCAAACTATATAAAAAATCTGGAAACAGAAATTCAATTCAATAATCAATTAAAATTATTCTTAATAAATAAGGCATATTTCAATATAGATAAATTTTTTGACGAAAAACTGACATAAATATTATATTATTGTTATCATTAATAAATTAAAAATTGTTATTGTTGGACATTGTAATATTTGAAATACCTAATTTATATTTAATTTAATTATTTTTAATATTTATTGTAATAAGTTTTTTGACATGTAATTTGTAATATTATCTAATTTTCAAAAATTGTATCGTAACATTGCTATGCCCTTACAAGGCGTCACATGTACACTAACAACAAAATCATTACCATCTTATAATTTTATAAAATTATAAGATTACATCAATAGATTATTTGATTTGATTTGATTAGGTATTACTAAAAACATGAATGCTGAAAAAACATCATATGATTAATGGGCGGCCCCTTAAGAATGTAGGTACCATTTTGTTCGATAACTTTTAGGCTTCTGATTATAAAACCGCGACAAGTGATTTTACGACAAGTCTTCACGTGACAATTAACCTGACACTCCTTAAAGAATTCTGAAGAGACCGAAACTGGTGGAAATCTGAAGGTGCAAGGTCAGGACTATACGGCGGATGCATTAACACATCGCAGCCAGTCTCTCTTAATTTTTGCCGAGTTGAAAGAGATGTGTGAGGTCTAGCGATGAAAAGCCAAACCCCTTCTATTGCTTAATTCTGGCTGCTTTCTCTCGACTTCTTGCTTTAATCTCATTATTTGTTCACAGTAGAATTTAGAATCGATGTTCCTGCCTGGCGGCAACAGCTCATAATGAATAATACCTTTCCAGTCTCATCATACACAAAGCATCACTTTGTTGCGAGTTAACCCGGGTTTCGCCACAGTCTGTGAAGACTGGCCGACCTTTGACCACGTCTGTTTTCGCACGTTCTTGTCGTACTTGATCCACTTTTCATCATAATTTATTAGCTTCTTCAAAAATGGTTCGGTTTTATTATGCCGTGTGATTCTTTACATAAATGAATTAGGTTTCTTTCAGTAAGTTCGTGTGGAACAGAAATATTCTACTTTTTGTGTACCCAGCTTATCTCAAATAATAAAACTGTTTTGTGGTTAATCCCGTTTTTCAGCGAAGTCGTAACTACTGTTATGCCGATCTTGCTCCACTTTTTCAAAATTGGCATCTCTTATACTTGTAACAGGATGACCGGAGCGACGTGCATCTTTGACATCAAAATTTCCGGACTGAAAACTCTTTAACTGAATTCGTGTTACTCTCATAGAAACTGCACTATGTCCATAACCATCACAAATTTTTTCGCGGCTTGCGTTGCATTTTTGACTATTTTTAGTAATAAAATTTTAAAACGTATCGAATTTCCTCACTCGATTTACTCATTTTTAACAGTAAGAAAAACAAATGAAAATTTCACATTTTCTTTATTTGAATTCGGAGTTAAGGATACCAATGGATGCAAATGGTAAAGCCAGAAATATTTTATTACAAGTTTATGTATACTATATTCGAAAAGACTTTTTCCCCAACCTATGTAATATGTTGTCCATGTAAGATTGAAAATATATTATCACAAAATATGATGTGTTCATTTAAGGTTACATTAATTTGTATACAAGTTTCTTTGTCACTTTCATTGGCGTCATAAGTCATGCAAAAAAATAATAAAGAAATTCTCAAGTTTTGTTCGCAGTGCGTGGTATCGCGTGAATGACCCGTCCATGTGTAGGTGTAAAATAAAATGAAACCAATTTACCCAGCATGCCGTGCTGGGATCACGTTTAGGTCCTAATGCGGATTGGTGGTGCTAAATCACAGATTTCCTTAATGGATGAAACCAAACCATCCAGAATTCCAGACTGGGCAATAAAGGTGTAGGTCCTAATGGAGATTGGCGGTGTTAAAATACAGATATTCTTAATGAATAAACCCCATCCATCTACCCAATATGGTAGATGAGTACTGGGCCCGCGTGATCGTCCTAAATGATGATCAGTTAGTCTTTTAATTGTTTAGTTTTGATTATCATGTGGATACCTATATATTTATAAATATGGGCTTGTCTCCACGTTAATGTGGTACCTACCTACCACTTGTCACTTTAGCGAGTAAGTAATGTTCAAAATATTGCATATTTATTTTTGTAGTTTGCACGTTCCCATATCATATTAATTGGGTAATTTAAATGGTTACATTTTGTGGCACCTTGTGATGTATCCGCAATATTTGTCCTTGACTGTACTCACACCAATGTTTTAACGTTCCGTAATAAGGCAGAATAAAAAAGAGATTTGCAGTAAAAAACTCTCCGACGATTACTATTGTTAAATTAAATAAAATATACTTTTCTTTATTTTGTCAATAAATTATTTAAAAAATAACCTCTAAACGTATTTATCCTGCTTTAATTTGAAATCGAAAATCTATTCTTCGTGAAAATGTCGAGAACAATGACAAATTTGCACGGTTCTGCATAAAGTTCTCTCTGTCTCCGTTTTATTTAATTAGTTTAGTTTATCATACACTTGACCGCTTCTGCTATTAAGACCTTCCGGTACCTGTACAAGTGTTTAATTAACGCCTTTCGTCGTTTACTTTTCTTTGATCATTTTGCTGAGGATAGACTCTCGAGATCGTTATTGTCTAGAGTGAAATTAACAGTGTATCGTTAGCACAATGGCCTAACCTAGCCCTACCTGCCCCAGTGACCCAGAAAGCTATCTAACGGCGGTGACGTGGTGAGGTGCCGAGTGGTGGCGCGTGCTCGATGGCCGTGTATCGTCGTTTCGGGTCAATCGCCCACTCCGAGGTGCGCTCGACGTCTTATAGGGATTGGGATTTATGGTGATGCTTATATCGATATTAAATATCACATTACTCGGATCACAAGCTATAGATAGCTGGTGTGTCGATGATGTATGATATGTTGTAATGAAGTACCTACAACAATCGTGCGAATTTTTCTTTCACGGAGGTTTTCATTATATATCATTTCTTATCACCATCAGGGTCAGGTCGGCTTGGAGAGCCTTGGTTTAAGGCTGCATATCCCCTGCGTTAAAAAGAAGTAAAACTACTGCGCAAAATTTTACTTAAAAGTTTTCCTTAAGAAAAACAAAAAGATAGTTGTCGAATCATAATGAACATTTCACAGGAACATGTCATTTATTAATGCCATTGAAACATTAAATTTGTTAGTCCTGTTAGGGCCTGTGTAGCTCAGTGGTTAGAGCAGTCGCCCGGATTGCGAAAAGTCGTGGGTTCGAGTCTCATCTCACAGTACCTGAGACTGGTAGATTTTTTAAGTATTTTTCATTAAAATCACATACCTACTTATATAATAGTTGACAATTATCGATGTATAGTTTTATCGATGTTGTTATCGCTCCGTGCCTCGGTGCATTAGAGCACACCGTGTCGAGTACAAGAGTCAGCGTTTTGCAGACGGGTTAAGAGGCAGGTGCTTATCGCCCTCTGCAGTTAACTGCTGCTCCACCCTTCAGCGTGCATTCAGCGCTTTGTTTTTTTACAAGAGGTTTCTAAACCGTCCCATTCGCGGTGGGTATCGGTAACGGACACAAATCACTTCGACGTATAGGTATATAAGGAATCTAAAATATATCTCCTTTCATTATCAGCAACTGGATTGGATACAGTAAGTAATTACTATCTAATTTCGAACTAAAGGTTTGTATTATAGGATGTTATTAAAAAGTGTGAAGAAGCCACCTTAACATAATAAACAATCATTACTTTACTCTAGTAAATAAACAAATAGCTCAATATTTATGAAACGGAAAGTTGTTCACACACATTCTGAAAAATCTTCCGTTCAATGAAAGATTCGACCGAAGACCGTTTCAAGACAAGCAAAATAATGTCATGACTACGGTCTTTCTCACCTTTAGAAATGTGCACATTCAGTGTTGGTCGCTTAGATCCCTTTATTGCCCTAGTGGTGATAAAAATATATTGCGTAAGTACTAGAACACCTGCTCTCACCTGGACGAGCCTCCAGGGTGCTGTTTCCTGACGCGACCCTTCACAATGAATCGTTCCTATTGCAGATACAGGGAGTGTTAATGTTATTCTTACGTTACGAAGTCACATTGTATATAAAAGCCCGAAACCCAATAATAACAATTCACTACAAGGAAAAATGAATAGTTCATTTTTAACATAAACCAAACCGAAGGCGACTAATTGAAACTGATTTCCACCACTAGACCACAGAGGCCGTATAAAGCGTTTTTTATATGTTCTAGTCAATTAAGATTTTATTGACATTGACACTTGGCCATAGGTATACAAGTTCTTCTTCTTCTTCTTTTTTACTTAATGGCTTATCTGCGCATTTCGCACAATTCTGCCAATGTCAAATAAATAAGTTCATTTTTACATGTATAAAATGAAAATGAAATGAATGAAAGATGGCGATGACTTCCGAAATGAATCGGTATACAGGTTAATTTTGCATAAGTATACAAGTTAATCATGCCGAAAAAGTTGTAAAATAGAACCTTTAAAAATATATAGGGTGATAATTCTTTTTCATGTTCCCCGTAGTGTGCGGAAACATTGGACTTTAAAAAAAGTGGCAAATCCGTTCCGATAGTAAACACTTTTGACATAAATGTAAAGTCAATTTATATAAAAAAATTAAACACATAAAAAAAGTTTCTTGGAAAATCTTTATCTTTTCTCATAAACTATTTACTGAAATGATTTTGATGTACATACATAATTTGGTTACCTTATATTTTGGGAAAACTGGGTTGTTCTTCGTAGTCGATGATGTATTTAGGCACTTGATAAGATGTAAATCAATATTTGTTTTTAAAATTGAAATTGCTTCCCAAAGTAACTATCTACTATACCACGATTCACCTACTTACCTATTACATACGAGGACGAAGTTGCAAGCAAAAGCAATATCTTCAAGTTGAAAACTACTGAGCCGATTCTGGTAAAACTTGTGGTTCTCTAAGTTGGAAGCCAATGAATTAACCTAATCTTATTCAATAATATCGCTTTAAAATTTAATCTGTCTAATAAAATAGAAATAAAAGAAAAGTACTTCGAGTTTTAATACTTTAATGGGATTATTTCAGAGTGAGATAAATATGACAAGACGAAATCGCATCGCCAGTCAATGAGTACATGATGACATAATAGGTAATATAAATAAATAAACCAATTAAGTCGGTGCGAAATGAAAAGGTATCTCGATCAGAGAGTAGATAGTACCCTTAATTTAAGGGTGGCAGAGATTCCTGTAATTTACCTGATTATAGGCTGACACACCTCGCGATTGAAAGAAGCACCCCTGAGATGCATCCGTGGTATTGATAATTATTTATCTGGTTCAGCGTGTTATTATAGTTGGTGATAAAAGGGAACAGTTCAATCAAAATCCTACTAATATTAAAGCCAAAGTGTTTCACGTTGCAAATTAGAGATCTTAGCATCGATCTCGGCTTGGGTGACATGATTTTTGTTTTATTAAATAATTATATTTAACGCCGTCGTTTTATTATCGCCATTTGGCGTATCACCTCGCTTTCAAAACATTCCCCTAACTGCCTCAGCCAATATTGACATTCTTGGTGTCGACATATCGAGCGAGGTCCAGTTCCGTGGTCACTTAGAGGGTAAGGTTAAATTAGCATCTAAGAAGCTTGGTGTGCTTAATAGATCCAGGCAGTATTTCACTCCAGCACATCGCCTGCAGCTTTATAAGGCGCAAGTTCGGCCCCATATGGAGTACTGTTCTCATCTTTGGGCAGGGGCATTCAACGGAAAGCGACTCGAATCGTCGATTGTCGGGACACTTCAAGTCGGCTTGATCCGCTGGCCCTGCGTAGAGATGTTGCTTCAATGTGCATCTTCTATCGCATCTATTACGGGAATTATTCTCCGAGGAATTGTTCGGACTCATACTGCTACCAACGTTCCACGCGACAAGTAATCCACGCCCATCATTTGGATGGTTGGAAGTCCTCAACTGTGCGTTTTTCTAGAAGTTTCCTGTCTCGCACAGTCAAACTTTGGAACAATTTGTCGCCAGCGGTATTTCCGGACCTATACGACTTTCAATCTTTCAAGCGTAGAGCATATTCGTCCCTCAAAGGCCGGCAGCGAGCTTGTAGCCCCTCTGGTGTTGCAGGTGTCCATGGGCGACGGTAATCACTTACCATCAGGTGATCCGTCTGTTCGTCTGGCCCCTATCCCATAAAAAAAACAAATTTTGAAAGTATACGTACCTAGGTACATACATACTTAACTATAGACGATTCTTTATACTAATAGATGAAAGCCACTGGTCTTTACAAGTAATATCATGACATAATTAGGTGTATATATTTTAATGTTACTTTACAGCATAGAGTAGGTAATATATATAACCTGAGGTCCATAACAGCTTTTAAGCGAAACTCGTAACAGATTTGTCGTCGGTTCAGCGGGCCGCAACTTTCGCTGTCAGATAATTAGTAAGTTGCAATCCGCTTAGTCGTCAACCGGCGAAATTAGTCACAAATTAAAACGTCCACTTGTCTGAGCCGATTACTGTTCCGCTGACGACATTTACAGCGGAAAAGTTTCCGCTCCCCTTTAATTTGCAGAAGGCTTCTATTAGCAATATTCGTCGATAAATATTGTTAAAACATTTAAATACTTGACAACAAAAGTCCTTTTTACAGTTGCGTAACATCTGTATGTCACGCGTGATCCTTTTTCAGGAATGGAGCTTGTCTTTTGGCAAGAGTGCTTTTTTATACCTTTGGAACCCAAGTTATGTTGTACGAGACCCTCGGTGTGTCAAACGAAATTTACAATATGTTATACTGATATAAACAATGCTATTTCGAAAAATAAAACAAACCAAAACGTTTGATAAAATGTATAAATTATAAAAACAATTAATTAAAAAATATATAAAGATATTCATGAGAAATGTCGATAAAGCGTAGGTTATAGCTATGACTATAGTTACATCTAGGAGTTAGGCGATCGCGCCCCTGTTCTTTACACGATTTTTAATACCTACGTCAGTACCATTTTCAATAAGTACAATGTTCCTTTCCGGGTACACCATAGTGGTAAAGTAATAAATAAAATGAGATGCTTCTGCTTACGATTTACGAATAAAGCATACTCTCATTTGCTGAAATGTCGTAATAACATACGATATTTTTTAACAATACATATGGCATAAACGTCAATTTGGATGAAGTACGTACCTAACAGATTTTCAAACAATAGGTTGTAATCGGGTCGCAGTGTTGTATAGTAAGTTATCGATATTTGAAGGTGGGGTTGTGCGCACCTCTCATAAGACGGCGGGCGGATGCCGCGGCACGTGCGCCCTGTCGACACTCGCTCGTAGCGAAGCGCTTTATTGATATTATATCGATACAAGTGTGGAGACAGGTGAATTTGTTACCATTGATAGTATGTATAATAATTTCAACAACTCACATACACCAAGAACTTGTGTCTGCGGAAATGTTATCAATTTCTCTTTAAAATAGAATAGAATAACAATTTAATTTGACAACACACACCAAATACACTGAACAGCATAAGGTAACCATACAATATTAATAACAAAGAAAAAGTGCGATGTCGTGTGTTGTCAAAATTTGCTCCAGCTCAGTATAAGCAATGGGTGACGCTCATTGCATTGGTATTATGTAGGAGCCAGCGATGACAACATGGATAATTAAAGAAATTCTGTTAAACAAATATAATTCAATTAATCCGTTCATAATCAAATTTCAGCAATAAAATAACAAAAACCAAAACACACGTACAATAATCATAATATTTTTTTGTAAAGAAAAAGAGAAATATAATGGTGTCCTAGGCATGGCTATATCCAAATATAAACAAAAAAAATGTCGAATGACAGAACCAGCATTTTTACTCTTTACATAACCTCAAAATCGATGGAACCATCAAAGTTCTGCCAAGGAGGGAGCTGTAGACGTGGTAATGATTGCGTGGCAAATTCATGTGTACTTAACAGCACTATACAAAAGAGACAATAATAAATTGTAAAATATTAACTAGCTTTCCACCAGCGGCTTCGCCTGCGTACTTTTCCGTTTTTGCAACATTTATCAGTGTTTTTCCACTCCTGTTAGCCATAACCTGATGTTTTAATAGCCTTCCGTAATAAATAGACGAGGTATTCAACATAAACTCAAATCAGTAGTTTCTGAGATTAGCGCGTTCAACCAAACAAACAAATCAACTCTTCAGCTTTATAGAACTTTTTTTAAATTTACAATACGTTTCTTGAAAATATCGATAAATCGATAAAGATTGTTGAAACTACTTGGCATCTCTAAGCGGCACCTTAGCGAACACATTACTCCGTGCCACGGAATCTAATCAAGATCTGACGGATTAATATCTGACGGAATCATCCCTGTGTACCTGCATAAGCCCACCGGCCATTTTGCACTCCATTACATAACCATATTAGCGTCACGCCTAATCCCTAATACCGTCAGATAAGACTTGAAATAGCTCGCATCGGGTAGACAGATAAATTTGCTTAATGAATTATTGAGTTGGTCGTGCCGCCGGCAATTCTGAAGATTTATTATGATACCTGAGTCTTGTTTAAATTGTTGTTTAATGTGGAGAGTTATGAGATTAGCCCTCGGATCTAACTATGGTGATAGATGGAATGGATTATGGCTAATGGACGGGTGCTGATTAAATTGTTGAGACACCGTGACGTGTATTTGATGGGCTCGGGTGAATGGACGATATTGTTGACGATGTTATGGTTATAATAAATTCTAGGTGGAGTCATCTGACATAGAAAACAATATGTCGTTTATTTAATGTAGGCTGTTGATAAACAACTGTATCATTTATTTAGCCAAATAAATAATACAAAAAAATAAAAATAGTTAAACTGATTATATTTTTGGTTAAGTAATTTTACTATCATTGTTACTTAGTCAAATTGGCTGCAAATTCTAAAAATATGTTATTTTATTGCTAATAGTAAAAGTTTCGGAATGATATATTTATTGTATTAATACTTATGAACATTGTAAAAATCTGTTTCAATTCAAAACGTAATCTTCTCGACAGACCACGAAGTTAGAAGATTTTAAACAGATATTATCGTCATTAACAACGTCCGGGTGATTCCAACTTTCACCGCTAAGGCGGCGAGATCCAAGAAAAAAAAAACACCCTGTAAACTTATCCCCATAAAAAGATTCGCAACCGACAAAAGGTGGAAATTTTTATCCGAAACGAGCACCTGCTCCCTGCGAAGTTCGCCGAAACTTAAAGAAACTTCGTCTAAAGTTTCATAAACTTCGTGCCGGATGTTGTTATCGGCCGGAAGCGCTTTAGGCGACTTCCTGTTTTGACGGATGTGAAAAAAGACGACTGGATCCAAGCGGTGGGGCTCTTAAAAAGTTTGCGAGTGCTGATTCGGCTCACCTATGATGAATTGAGATTTTAAACAGAGCTACGGGCGGATAAGGGATTTGGTCGCATAAATGTTATTGTCTGTCGTTCAATATGCATAATAATATTACAACTATGTAGCCAATGTAAATAGCTGATTATTGACGATAACCTATGAAATAGTGAAATAACGTATATCATCATCATCATCATCAGCCAGCTCAGGCCTTCATTCCTACCGAGCTACTCGATATCCGATAACATATATAAGAGTAGCTCGGTAGCTTAGTGGATAAGCGCCGCTACACGCGATCGATGTCGTTAAGCAACTTTAGCAAGGGTCGGTCACGCGGGATGGGTGATCAAAAAATTATTATCTCGAGCTACTCCGTGCTTCGGAAGGCACGTTAAGCTGTTAGTCCCTGCTGCATATGTAGTCGTTAATACCCGCCAATCCGCATTGGGCCAGCGTGGAGGGTCATGGCCCATGCTCCTTAACCATCCATAAGGAAGGCCTGAGTCCTTGCAGTGGGAACGAAATAAAGGGCTGATGATGATGATGATATAATTATCTCGTAATAATTACATATTGCTGTGTGAAAATGACGTCTGTATACATATATACATCAATTTATCGAAGGTGCCACAACAAGCACCTTCTTTAGAGAAAGATATACATTTCAATAAATACATTATTATTATTCATTTATTCAAATTATTTGCTTTTACAAAGGTTGACTATTTTTTTTTCAGAACGACTTTAATAAAAATACATTCAATCAGCCCACTGCCCACATTTTATGTTTATTTTGAAAACAGTGAAGTAAATTAATTTCTTACTTTAACCCCTATTATATGCATTTAAAATTAGGGACAAGAAACCATTTGAGTTATTCAAAAAAATATTTAATCCTGTTGTTAACTGCTTCAATAATTTATATTTAAATGGTTTTGGAAAAAGATGACATGGAATGTACTTAAATTGAACAGTTACGAAAGAGTTAATTAACTATTTTTTCTAGTTTGTTTTGCGATCAAATATTGCTTATTGAAGAAACCGATCTCAAATAATATAACAATCTTATCTTTTTCAAGTTTTTACATAAATTTTATTCCTATTATTGAAATGTTGTTATGAATTTGCTTATAATTATCTCAGAATTAATTTGTCATTGTCATTGAACAAGTAATTATAATACAAGTTTCCCGGAGCTCATCTAGAGGGGTGAGCTGTAGCGTCAGCGGGGTTTACTTTTGCACAATCCCGTAAAGAAACCGAATTTCCATACATAAAACTTTACCAGACAAAATCTAGGTGCAGCCTTATAAGTTGAAACATCGTTTAAATACTCACAAATTGCTATTAATGTTATATTGTTCTACAACAGCAGTCTTTTATTCCCTTTAATTTTGAGGTTTTATTTGATTTAACCTTTATCTATAAGTTCATCGCTGTGTTTTTACAGAATAGACTTGCTATACGCATCTCTTGACAGTCAAAACTAAAGAAACATCGATATTCCCAATACACATCACCAAAGACTTCAAAACATACAAAGAAATCTTTACGTATCACCAATGAAACGGTGTATAGTGGTACCGTTAGTTGATCATTAACCTTTGTGAAAATACAATGTTATTTTATTGCGGTTTACGTACGTTTGCGTAAACTTAGTTGTAAATTATTTTGATTAAAGTAATCAAGTATACAACCTTGTAAACATTAAAGCTTGTGGGTCTACAGAGAACGCAAAGTTACGCGTCGTCGACAAGAGCGTCGGGATCTAACGGCGTCGACACCTCGGACCTGAGTTAAAACTTCCCTACCACGAATTATTAATAGGTCTCTTGATATTAAGGATGTCAACAGTCTGTTGGCGGATATCGATATTCTCAGAATAATAATTGAACCGCCGACAGACTAATATATCCGAAAATCTATAATTCAAAATAGTAAATTAAGGGTGGGATTCTTCATTTAACGAGAAATAATATTTATATAATATTTTCAAAAAAGAAATAGGTTATATGACTATTTTCACAGTATAATATAGGAGTAGATGTGCAGGATTGAATCCACGGTCCATGTTGTATATTTTTATTAATACAATCAGGTACCAGACATGATTTTATCTAAAGTAGAACCATCCCGCTCTCAATCTCAATCCCGCTCAATAAGCTGATCATATGTTTTACTAATTCTTCTTAAAAGTGACGCAGATATTCACGGTGATTTAGAAACAAAATAAAAAGTATCGATATCGATAAACTACACTGTATCCCACGAACCGAACACCTTTGGATGATGTAAAATTAAGAAAAAGAGAGATTTTTTAAGTGTCAACCGTCGAGTGAGTTCAGCGAGTTAGTGACGGCACATTAATTTCGTTCCTCGATTACCGTCGGAGCAGTACCTGAAGAATTATAGCGCTGACGATGGAGGTGGAACTTTGGCTTGAAGTAGCGATATTTTGGCTGACATCTTTACAACTGAAGTGTACTTTATTTTGAAGCTAACTTAAAGTTTACTTATAAAACTTTAGTGACATAAATTATAGATCAGTGACCAGGGGATGATTAAAAAAAACCTTGGATAATTTAAAATTGTATGCTGTTGTAATACTTCAAATTTATTTTGTAACAGTATGATAAATACACAGGATATGGCTCGCACGCCGGTTTTAAGGTATCGCTATCTCTACTTTGATATTTTTTTTGTTTTATACTTTATAGGTTAACGCTTCACTACTATCCCACCTGATGGTAAGTGGTGATGAAGCCTTGGGTGGTATAGCGCATTAACCTAGTAACAGCCTATTCACTCTTGATTTGAATATATTCAAATGATTGATCGGTGGGTCTAGCCAACTATTCTAGTGTCTGGGTGTTGTGGTATGTCCCTTCGATGTTTCAGATTCCCATAATACGAGTGTTTTAACTACTTAATTTGGGATCTGAGCAATGTATGTGATGTTTTCTAATATTCATTATTTAAAACTCGTCGTAAAATTTGGTTTTGTTAATACACAACCAAATATACTGGGATAAATCAATTTACGTCAATGATAGTCATTTAAACAAGAAATGTTAGATCCTGTCTCTCTAATACTACTTACACCGTTATTGTTTTATTAAATTTCTCAAATAGTAATGTTGTTTTGTTGGAAAGCTCTCTTCGGAAGGCTCTCGAGGAACAAAAGGCGACAAATCAACGTCGTTTACCGTCGGGTGCGTTTTCAATTTGGGCTGTCCCACCTAAGTGCAGCCTGCAACGCGCACCATGTAACGATACCAGAATGTCTTAATGTCCGGATGTGGCAACATTATTTATTGCAATTATACAATATTTATTATATTACACATTTAAATATTTGTATGCATGACATCATTTTTTTTTGTATATCGTTTTGAGTTATTTGTGATAGACTTATTTAAGTATAAACAAGATCGATTATTGTTTTTTGGTCTTCATATCTTGTTAATAAAGCTTTTATACAGTCCACTTCAAATAAAAGAAAGAACGCAAGTTTTGTTTAATTTAGTTGAGCAATTTCTTGTAGTTTTCAGTGTTACTTTCAAGTCCTCGTGCTGCAGTTTTGTGCTTGCAATTTAATTTTAACTGTACCTTTACGTTATCTTAATAGAGTCTATTGCTATGATACGATTTTTATACACTGACTTTAAATAGAATTATGACCTTAAATAAATTCTTTAGCATCTGCGTATTTACCCTGGGGCCAAAAGGGTCATGTCCTTGGCTGCAAGTAGATATGGTTTCTAATACTCGTATAAGGGCTGTGTAAGGTATTTTTAGATTTTTCTTTGAATAACTGAACGAGCGGTAGGTGATAAAATGTTGGATGATTAAAATTAACTTTAATAATTATATTTGATCAAATTTGCATTCACAATGCACTGGAATATATTCTAAATGAAAATCATTAAGAATACTTATAACAAGTTTATCTGAATAAATATTATTTTGACTTTGATGATAACGAAAATTTAAGCCCACCACTGGAATTTAGTTTACTTATAACAAATTTCTAATTTTTAAACGACAAAAAAAAAACTAAGAGATTCTGAATTCGACTAAATGTTTTTGTTGACTTTTTTTAATTGTTTATACTTCAATATTCTTCTTTTAATTTCATATAGTAATGTAAATTGAATAGAGATATTTTTTCTTCATCTGCCCCTTAACGTTTCCACTGCAAGGGCTCAGGTCTTCCTTATGGATGGTTAAGGATAGGATATAAATGCCGTGTCCTTAGTGCACCGTGCATGTCGCTATCCGCCGTGGGTCCATGCACTAATGATAATTTATTTGCTATCTGCCGGCCGCGTCTCCTGTTTAGATTGGTACTGCTAGTAATGGCGCTCACGATGGAGACATACTATTACAATAGAGGCATATGTAAATCTAATGAAGATCATTATATGTATCTGTCTATAAAAAATAATAATATTCATTCGTTACCTTGAATCGTTGCCAATATAATGTAAGTAAAGTATATTATAATATAAGTAAGTCCGCCATTTGTAGGTACTGTGTGCAAAAAAGTTTAAAGAAATAAATAAAAAAAAAATATCTTTATCAAATAATGTTTGTTCTTTTTTTAGTAATGTAAAAGATCAAAGATTGTTTAATCGAATTAACATAAAAAAAAATTGTTTAATTTATATTTAAAATAATAATTAATGCATTATAATCCAGACGTGAGATTGTTGTTAAACAATCTTGATAAACAAATGCTTGAATGATAAATACTAAATAAATTAATATTTTGATCAACAAACAGTTTGTGAATTCTGTAAAACATGTCGTTTCAAATTTTATTCAAATTACCTACAACAAGCTGAAAATAATAAAAAAAATATATACACAATGGGGATAATGTAAACATGAATTCACAAATTCATTACAATTTTCCCCTGCCCCTGCGTGAGGGGAGAGAAATTGACGTCTGATAGCTGCCTATTGATGCAATCAAATCGAGAAGGAATACGCGGCTCGGAGTATCGTTATTGTAGGGCACGTGTGTCACTGGTGTTGCCAAGTTTTAACATAACTAATCCTTGACGTGATATTAGCAATAAAGTTTTATTTCGAGCTTGTAACTCATGTAAGTTCTATTCTTAATTTCTGTTAAAAAATATCAAGTATCAAATCTCAAACGTAGGTACAGAGCTATAATTTCTGTACGTTATTTTTCTTTAGTAAAGTGATATTTGGTAATTGAAGTTATCTTTGTGGTCATGTGGTGTGGCATATTTACACAGTTATAAAAAAAAAACTGTAGCAAGAAACAAACCTTTTCAATTTTCAAACTTTTTGTAATGGGCTCCACAATGTTAATGGTTTTAAAATTTTGCAGATAATAATTTTGACATATATATTACTAATGTAACAATGTTACACATATCAACAATAAAAAAGATAGGTGGAGAGGAAGAGAGAGTAAATGACTTGTTTTCCTGTTGCTAAATTTGAAGGCCGACTCCAAAAATATTTTCATTCATATAACGCAATAGGTCGGATCAATAAAAAAGTATTATCTCACTAACAAAATACGTTAATTGCTTTTGGAAAGAAAAAAAAAGCTTTTGTTCGATCTTCTCTACATTTTTTAGATTGTAACATTTTTAAGTGACTGTTAAATGAGATCTGACAACACCATGGCAGTGGCACTTGTGTCGTTATTGCACCGATCCGATGCGTGCATGCGAGTGACGCGTAGGGAATTTATCACAATTAGATCTCAAAACCCTGCTGAAGAACTATCGACCCATTTCCCTTCTAAGCCACGTCTATAAGCTGTTTTCTAGAGTAGTCACGAACCGTCTTGCGCAAAGACTTGACGAATTCCAACCACCGGAGCAGGCTGGGTTTCGGAGTGGATACGGCACCATAGACCACATCCACACAGTGCGGCAGATTATACAGAAGACTGAAGAGTATAATCAGCCCCTGTGTCTAGCATTTGTGGACTATGAGAAGGCCTTTGACTCGATTGAGATCTGGTCCGTTCTGGAGTCCCTGCAGCGATGCCAAGTTGATTGGCGATACATCCAAGTGATAAGATGTATTTATGAGGCCGCCACCATGACCGTCCAAGTACAGAATCAGCAAACAAGTCCTATACCGTTGCATCGAGGAGTGAGACAAGGAGACGTTATGTCTCCGAAATTGTTTACTAATGCAATGGAGGATATGTTTAAGACGCTGAACTGGAAAGGACGTGGCATCAACATCAATGGCGAGTACATCTCTCACTTGAGATTTGCTGACGACATCGTCATCATGGCAGAAAATCTGCAGGACCTACAACAGATGCTGAATGACCTGGCTGACTCTTCTATGCGCATCGGCCTACGGATGAACTTGGATAAAACCAAGGTCATGTTCAACGAACACGTACTACCGGAACCGATTGCAGTATGCGGTGCCGTTCTCGGAATTGTTCCAAAATATGTATACCTCGGGCAAACATTGCAGTTAGGTAGAAACAACTTCGAGAGCGAGGTAAATAGAAGAGTTCGGCTAGGTTGGGCAGCGTTTGGGAAACTACGTCGAGTCTTTACATCGTCGATCCCGCAGTGCCTAAAGACAAAAGTCTTTAATCAGTGCGTCCTACCCGTTATGACATACGGAGCCGAAACGTGGACACTGACGGCACGGCTGGTCCACAAGTTGAAGGTCGCTCAGCGCGCTATGGAAAGGGCTATGCTCGGCGTTTCTCTGCGGGATCGAATCAAAAATGAGGTGATCCGGCAGAGAACCAAGGTTATCGACATAGCCCACCGGATTAGCAAGCTGAAGTGGCAGTGGGCTGGCCATATTAGCCGCAGAACCGATAACCGTTGGGGTAAACGAGTTCTTGAGTGGAGACCGCGTCTCGGCAAACGTAGTGTAGGACGTCCTCAGGCGCGGTGGAGCGATGATTTGCGCAAGATGGCTGGCAGGAGCTGGATGCGAACAGCCGAAAATCGAAATAGATGGCGTGCAATTGGGGAGGCCTATGTCCAGCAGTGGACGAATATGGGCTGATGATGATGATGAGATCTCAATACGACCATTTAACATCGATGAGGGTGTGTTACTTTGACGAAACTTCGAAGTAAGGTACACATATCCCTTGTGTTGTTGAATCGTTTCATGTGTATTTTAATTATCGGTGTTAGGAACCAAACTCGTAGAGAAAATCTAATTAATATTTATTAAGATATATCACGTTATGTCAAAAGATTCTTGTAAATCCAGCTTGGAGTATTTTTGATATCCAAAAAAGAGATTGCCTGCACCATATTGCGTCACAGGTACACTATTGCCAAAAATAATAAGGTAAGGAAAAATAAAGGCGGTCGCGGCTTTAACGTGAGTACGTGTATTTTATTTTTATACAATATTAATCGACACCACTTATATTTTTACATCCATCTTCAGCCTTTCGTTCTCCATTCTTATTCCCTCTCGCTCACCTCATTCTCTTTCCTTTTCGTACATTCATACGTTCCTTTTCACTCTTTTCAATCATCTTACATGTATTTACCAATGGTTTTTAAATCATGTTTTTAATCGCATTAAAAGGTGATATTAAATAATTAACAATTCGCCTGTTTCCGTAAACAAATGCATATCCGAAAAGTAACGTTCTGTATACAATTGACTTTGTTTTCATATCGCGAACAATACATAAACACGTATTAAATTGCGATACTGCATTTTTTGTCGGTTAACATAAGTCTGACAAATACTATGCTGAAAACCGCATCAAAATCGGTTCAGCCAAACGCGAGATAAGTCGGTTAAAAAATATGGACGTTCCATTAGTCGGTAAAAATATATGGCCGTTCCATTTTTTTTCGAATATTTCAAATTATTAATGGTTGTGAAAAATTAAATAAAACCTTGAGTCGCTGAGAGTAAACTTGTGTAGACACAAGTTGGTAAGAATCCCATACAAAAAAAGGTTTTCTCCTTTATAGTTAAAGTCTTCGTGGGCATGTGTAGAGCTCAATTCACGATGGGATAAGACATACTGGTTTTATCATCGTCAACAAAAAGTTGATGAATCCCCATTGCTGGGGCGTAGGCATTCCCTATGGATGGAACTGAACTGAATAGGAAGATCAGGCCAGAACCCATTACTCGGGGCCAATGAAGGTTGGTGGATGTTGATGATTACAAATGCAAGTCGTAACCCAACACTTAACGTGTTTTCCGAACCAGGGAGCTCAAGACAATACATTTTGGGTCACCCATGACTGATTTTTACGAAAGTTGCTTAACCTCCGTATTTCAGATCGAACGTGTTAACCGTTGCGCCATCGAGGTTCAATTTATTTAACGTGGTTAATAATTTAATAGTTATGTTATTAGAAACAGTAGTTTTAATTTTCGTATACCTAAAATTCCCACTATTAAAAATACAAAATTATGGATAGCAAATATATAGGGTATTTGTAAAATCTCCATGTATTCACAATTGACTATAGTCCTTCTCACATAGACACAAATTAATTTGCCAAAAGCTTTTTAACAAAATCGGGAAATATGCTATAAAAAAGTCTCGTATAAAAATCTGCCGTTCGTTTGCCAATAACTTAATATAAGAGCGCAAAGGTGAATGGGAGTTGGATGACGTCATAAAGATCGGCCATCTTGAATCGGTGAGCCTTCGGAGCGGCTCAATAATCCGGACAATAAAGAAAAATTCCAACCCTCTTTATGAAGAGGTAAGTCTTCAGCAAATTGTGTAACAAACAGTGAATGGAGTCGACATTGGATATGCAAAAATCTCATACAATTTTTTTATTAATTAATGATCTGATTAAACCAGTAACATATATACTAAAGAACATTTTATATGATTATATGAAAATTCTCGTAGAGTACATCATTGAAAGGTTGTTTCAAGGACTTCAGATTTATTTACAAGAATTTAACTCTATATAAAGTTAGAAATATTATGTACCTATGTACATATATCTTTTTTTTGTTTAGAGTTAACTCTTAATCGGTCGCTGATAACTAATTGGTATTTTGTTGCATCACTTATTAGGGTTATAATTACCAAATAAAAATATCGGATTTTGGTTAAACGAGGTATGTAGATTAAAAAAGATTACATTGTTGTAAATTAATCAATTATGTGTCCATGATAACAATACAATACAAAATGTGCATTCATAGATTTATACAATTACATATTTCAAAATTTAACTTACAATCTAATGTCCTATATGTTGGTAACAGCATAGTTTTCCAATAATCGGTATTCAGGGTAAGAGATTCACGCGTTAATTACATAGGTATTATGTTAAAGTGGAAAAAATATATTAAAACAAACTTATAGCGACTCCATTGATGACTTAGCGCACTGCACGACGTGGTGAATGTAACAGACGACTCTTGCAGGTAAGAGATGGCATAAGTGGATTGCTTTTCTGCTTTACATACAGATATTTTGTGCAAGCCCCCTTTTCTTAGGGGCACCCCCTAATTTCCGATGCAAAATGTTACGCGACGTCGACGGACACTGAGATAAGGAAGCTGGAATTTATATCGCTTTGTTCTTTATGTCAACTGACCGGAGTGCACTATTGTCAACTGCATTTCGAATATTAAATCCTTCTTTTTGAACTATACAAAGATTCGAGAATTTCAGAATTTATTTGTCATATTCTCTTTTAGTCTTTACACCAGTTCACAAATTTGATATCATATACTGTTAAATTGAAAATTAATGATTAAAGGCTTAGGCTACATCATTATAGTGGTAAGAATTTATAACCCAAAACCTTTTTTTACTCATCTCGATTTGGGTTATATGCTTTGGCAGAGACACTTCTATCACAAAAATTGTTTATTTTCAAACTCGATAGCGTTAACCTTACCATAAAGGTACATAACACAATTTGAACTTAGGATTAGAGCAAGGTAAAGATAAATATAAAAATATCTAAACTTCTTGGATTAGAGTAACTCTATGATATATATTCATTAACCAATAAAAACATTTAGTTGATTTCAGATTATTCTCCTTTTTTAAGTCTGTTAAAATACGATAATCAACGATCAAAACATTGCATATTTTTGAAAAATATACAATCTTCTATTATAAAAATCTCATCCCATTATAAAAAAATATAATTAATATTCTGAAATGCAATTGCCCTATACCATTAGTTACCAAACCAAAAAACTCCAGTTACCGAAATATGTTCATATAACATATATGATATAATATTATCAAATCCTCGGGAGTGTTCATGGAGTATTGTGCTCGAGGTAGATCTAATCCTGACGGATGACGAGAGTACCTCGCATCATCCGCTATATGGGGGCTATCTATCAACATGCAGCTGATGGATCGCTACTGACGTTTTTTAATACCCACAAAAGTTTAAGTAAATATATCGGTACTCTTCAAGTACCTACCTAATTTATGGTGGTTGTTACCACTGATCAGTATTGTGGGTTATTGAGTAAAATACCTGAAAAGAGGAACTAAAACGAGATTAAGAACAATAAAACATTATGACTAGACTTCTCAATGTTTTCTACAATTCTAATGTTGATCACATGTAAGTAGGCGGAAAAAAAATCATGTTGTTTCGAAAAAAAATATTAATTACATCTCGCGCCTCTGTGCTTTAGAGGATACGTAAGGCCTTTGGTCTTAGTCATCGGTCAATAATACAAATCTGCACTGGGCCTGCATGATAGGTCATGGCCCGTTCGTCCTATTTGATTCCATCCAGAAGACAGAGGAGAGCCCAGCCGTGAAGGCTCAAAATGAATATTTTAGAATCGAGTCCGGTAGCTTAAAAAATTTGACAGAGAATTCACGAAATTGATTATTCTTCCGAACTTGAAGCCTCAGAGACCACGAGAAGCCGGAATGCAGAAATTATTAGTGCAAACTTAAACGGTATGATTAATAAAGTCGAAACTAAGTTAGCTCCACTCGGGGAGTTAATGAGCTATTGGAGATAACTAAAGCGCAATCGTTGCACTCTGTGAGCCTTTAAATGCACTTAATATGATTACTTTAAACTAACCGTCTGGTTTTCAGTCCCCGTGTTGTGTAGTGTGGTGTAAGACAATAGCGATTTGCGTTTTGTTAAAGTTTATATGATACCTTTTTAAAAATTCCAATACATATCTTTAACTGCGCCTTAAACACCATCGAATTTATGTCAGTTGACAATTCTTCCTTTTGTTCTCGCGATTTTAGGAAAATAAGTGAAGACTGGTATAGATTCATCGATGTAAATTAGAATGTCAAAACTATACTTACATAGAGTTAAACAAAGTCGCTTTCCGCTGCCTCTTTGCTGAGATCTTTAAAACTACACAACCTATTTTCATGCAGATTTAATTCATTATTTATACATAGTTGTTCAAGAGGAAGGCTTGTAATATATAATGGAGGACCACGCGGGTGAAGCCGATAGCGGAAAACTAGCATATTTCATAAACAAACATGCTCAATAGAATATAAAGATAAAACTGCAGCGATATGTATGTTTCAAAACGGAATAATCAGGGAATAGTTGTCAGAGAAGTGAAGAAAGATGACACTGCAGACACAGTATATGAAAACAGTAGACGCTTATAGTTTGTGGCGTGTGAGACGAAGGTGTGCGCAGGCACGGGGCGCGGATCAGCCGCAGAGTAATGATGGTACGATTCCATTGCCCTCCGACAGTCACCGCCGATCTAAGAGACGGGAGCAATCTAATATATACTTTAGTAACTCAATTCTGGAAAATTTATTTACTCTCTGACGTCGATACGTGGACTGATGTCAATTATCACGCACAATAAACACTAGGTGTGTGGAATAGCAGAAATAGTTTGACGTACAATATGGCAACCCTTTTATTGGTCAAGGGACACTAGAATTTAAAATGGTTGTTGAATAAGTATTGTTAGGTGATTAGTAATTTTATAATAAAAATTAAAATGTGATTCAATTATTGCCGCATATTATAATACATACTTATTATAAGTTTCTTATAAACAACTGTAACATTATTTAAGTGCCATGATATTTAAAGAGGTATCGTATACATTAGAAAAGCGCCTCTCTGCGGATAGAATGGGGCAAAGTTAAGAGGCCATTATGGACTTCGGACAATTAAATCCACCTTCGAGGTATTCAGTCCGTAAGTACCTTAAGAGCCAACTAATTCAATAGCGGCAGCTTCGCTAGATTGTCTCAGACTTTTACAATCTCTGGGTGATATTGGATTAAAACGCTTAGTAGTTGACCAGTGAAAATTAGGTATCTGTGTTTCAGTTATTTTCCCGTAGTAGCATTTTTAAGCTTTTCGTGACAAGTCGCTGTGTGATGTAAACCGATAAAAGAGCAGCTTCTTAAATCAAACCTCAAGATAAATAAAACAAACCAATTAATAATCACGTTATAACGTCAGTTGGAATCATTTTGTTGGAAGACTATAAGTAATTACATTAGGAATCTAATTTAACAACTGTTCAGTTATTTTTTACTGAATTTACTTTTTCATAGATTTACTTATTGACAGGATTTTATTGTAACATATCTACTTAATTGTAAACGTTACTCAGTGTGCTAAAAAACTTTTTATGTATGGGTGTGTATCACAGTTAGCAATTAGTAAAATATATAAGCACACTTCTTTGTGAATGGTCTTTTGAGTGAACCTTTTCTATAGCCTGTTCTCAATGCTATTAGGAAGTAAACTCTTTTGTGGTCGGTATGTTGGTATTTTCCACCTCCACCGCTGACCGCTTTTGTGCTCAGGTATTTAGCAAATTGACTCTGTCTAGACACCTAATAACGGATATAGTTTTCGATTTGAAGAAACTAAGAAATAATATTTGTTTTAAAACAAAAGTCATGAAGTACATGAGGGCAAACTAATAATATCGATTGAGATAAATATCAGATATATAAGTCAACAAAAAGTTACTTTGTTTTATATTATGTATAGATAAGACGGTATAAAGTTGTGAATAAGTTAGCAATACCAGGTAAACGTATAATTATTGGCTTTACGCCAATATTTCTGTATGTACCCATTGTTTCAACAATTCCGTTTGCCTTTATTAAAACAAAGAAATTGCAGAAAATTAAAGTTGTGATAAATGGTAATTTTTTCGTAACAAATTTCTAGAAAGTTGGAGATATTAAACAACCGTGGCAGGTAGAACATCTTAACGATACAGAAAAATGTTGGCTGCGGGCCAACGTGTTAATGTTCCACTGAATATTTATTATTAGTACTTTTAAATTTTCAGAATTTATAGTACCTAATACTTTAACGCTCACTACCACTAACACTTCATGTAGGTATAGCATTCTGTAAACTTAAATATATGAAAATTTCATTGATGAATAAGAAGAATCCTTTAGATGAATAAGAAGTGTCGTTTGCGTTCAATTTATTAATTATTGGTTCAGGCCCGTCTTAAGCACAACAGGCGCCCGGATGTAAGCAGTACTCTGGCACCCCCCCTTTACAGGGAATTTCCCGAAGATCATCGGTGCAGCGCTTCTCAACGTGCGGCGCCCGGGTGCGTTGCACCCCTGCACCGTGAGTAAAGACGGACCTGTATTGGTTAGCTTAATTTATTGATAGTAAGAGTTAAGTGTTTCGTTGTTACGTAATAGTAGAAATAATTTGGCAATATGAACATGTCGGTAATTTGACTATTATCCCAAACACATGTGGATTTTCGCAACAAAATAATGAGAAAAGAATCTTAGAATGTGAATATATTTATAGGCCTCCTAATTTATATGATACGATATACAAATATGAAAGTTTGTATGTTTCTTATATTTAAATTCTGCTCACTTATAGTTTGATGTCTGGATTATCCACATTAGATATATTTTTTGCGCTGAAAGATAATTCAGACAATAAATAAAAAATAAAGTTATTGCATAAAAATCCACATGTTTGTATAGATGTCGTGGGCAAAGACTGGTGTACAATAAATATTGTCACAAGAGACTGCTCACACTCAACTGTGACTTCCAAATAACAAATGATCCCGAGGGACATAAATACTGCACAAAGGCGAGAAATGGTCAAGGATCGGCCCGGAAGTCGTAGAGGCGACAGGTGGGGTCGGAAATGGCTGCGCGTCCGGTTGCACCTCGGCATTCGAACACAGTGAACGGATGAAAAGTAACAAATACTAGATTTAGTTTTATTTATATAGCGCATATTTTTGTTATTGTTTTTATAATCAACTTTATACGAAATGACATGGAAACTGTTTCGGTGTACGCGTCCATTTCTCCCAATACAGGCAGAAGCTGAAACTCGTGTCCGTCAAGTTAGCAAGCACACCAACGAATTTGAGAGCTAGACAAAGGCACACTTGAAATACGATTAGTATTTATTCGAATCACATGTCAAAAAATTGTCACTTCTTTATTACGAACTTTAATTTCAATAGGATTTTGAAGCTACTAAATATCCAAAACAATTGTGACTGAAATTGTGATTCTCATGATACGTATAAATCAACAGAATTCTACTTTATAAGTTTTTTTAATTAATATATGATTTTTTCATACGAAAAGTATTCCATTATTTTTTAATATATATTGTCACTATTTATATGTTATGTATTATTATTTGTCATTATTTAGTCACAATTTTTTGAGATACATAAGATATTAGGCAAGACAGGTTAATATATAACTATTGGCTATATAAAATTCTGCTTAGTATCTGACCTTTCAGATAATAAAATGACATTTGGATATTGATAATAGTTCGAGAAGAAACAAAATGTTATCCGCAAAAATATTAAATGTGTTAAACTTTTGTTGTATTAGAAGTAAATACAGCAAATATGAAAATATAATTATTTCACTTTCTAATTTATAATTTCAATATAATCTTGTAGGTATCTATTTTCTTATAGTTATCTATCAAATACTATTAGGATGCTAACGGTATCTATACTGTACTGCATTTACTGTGGTGATTTAGTCTGTCTGTGTCCACGAGTGGGCGTCGGACAAAGAATAGGACTTCGAGTGGCTGGGTGTTTGTGTGACGGTAAGTATTGAAGTGGATGAATTGCGAATGAATGGCTTTTATTTACGCAGACGAAGTTGCCGGAAAGCAGTTAAGAAATTACAATTTAGTTTATGTTTCGATAAAACTATAGTAATATGAAAAATCTCGTCGGGGTGCTTTCGCCTCTTTTCACATTGTTCAATATCTGTTACCAAAATATACTTCCACATTTCGCACGCAAGTAGAGAGAGACCGTAGTTGGTCGTTTATCGTCCGCGGCACGGCGCGAGTGTGTCGCGGAAGTGAGATGTAATTTGGCAAGGTTCTCGTATGTGTATCTCAGATAGCTCAAAGGTGCGATCGTTGAGCAGCTAGATTGTACTTTTTGATATATTTGCCGCTTCACACCTAACATGGTGTAATAGCAAAGAAAATATAATTATTAATAAAATAAAAGGGTGAAGTATTACATAGGCATCCATAGGTACTTTAGATACAGCCTATATAAAAATAAAAAACAGAAAAAGATTTTTGTCGTTTGCATATGCTATCTTGAGAACTAAAAATACGGATTTGAAGAAATATTGCATTGGTAGCTAATTTTCTCAGAAAGGTAAAATAAGTAGATGTTAAGAAATAATAGTTATTGTTTCGGCTACTAGATAGCGCTACATTATTTATACATCGCGGTATGGTTTCACTTGTTTTTGTAAATATGAAGTCTGTTATCAAATTGCTTTGTTTGGCACGTTAATACATCATTTTTATGAAACCTGTTTTATGTTTCGATTCCCTTAATCTTTTTGGAACAGTGTTTACTTTAGAAAATAACACGATTATTTTATAGATGCAATTTAACTTTATCAAGCCTAATAAATTCCCTTTTTTTCTAAACAACATCTAAATCTACTCTCAAATTAATCTCTCCTAAAGACAATATCGTAAATCTGGAATGCATTATTTGAACAGGGCTGCCAAATTGGTTACATGTGTAGAGGCACAGACATAAATATTGCGCTTGAGTCTAGACGACCTGATACCTGACTCATTCGAAGCCTATGAAAGTGAGATAGTAATAAAGTTATTTGGATAAGATACTTTTCAGTTAAGACATCGGTTAATCAGTTGAATTGAATAACATGCTATCTCCTTACAAACACCTTTTTTCATATTTGATATGTAATTTTTTGGATAGTAGAGCCTTCCATATGCGTAATAGAGTAAAAGTAATAGCGATCTCCTGTTACTATGTACTTACATACATCGATGGATATGATAGTTTATTTCCTACTTTAAGGACATATATAAAGCATTATTCAATTTTAATCTTTTAATCTTAAAATTAACAAGGTAAATTTTTCAGTTAGAGTCTGCAATCTTTGATGGTCCGATATATTGGACTTAGAATATTTTTTTTATTTTTGTATTTTCTTATCAAATTCTTTCATAAAACATCCATATCAAGATAATACGCAAAAAATTACTATGTCGCTATCTATGATCACCTGCAAAATATTAGATTTTAAATGATGTAACTCAACTTACCCTGCATTGCAATCTAAAATAAATCTGATTGCAAAGTTTCAACTTTATCGCTTAAGGAGCTTAGAAATTTAGTTTAGCGAACAATATGTATGTTCATATATTGGTAAAACATATTTATGATACGGTATGGTTCTAAGTATACCTATTATTTATTTCATTATATTGACCCAGTTAGAATTAATTGAGTTTTTGCCGTATCCGAAGTAATCTTGTGAGATATTCAATGTCCGAGACAATACAAGGGAATGTTTGTAGGGGAGGCTCACCTCTCGCCGTGGGAGATCTATTGCTCACTTACTACCAATTCTACTAAGCGGTTTCCATATAAATTATACTGGAAAAGTCATCTCCATTTCAACAAGTACAGACTCACTTAATGTTTTTTTTTCTACAATAAATAAAAAGTTTCAATTTATTAATTATGCAAAACATACTTTATGACTGTCATATTAGACTATTTCTGAACATTGGAAGACTTAAATATTAAATTATTGAGCATTTTTAAGGATTTCGGTAAATAATTTAAAGCCGCCTAAAAGGTCAATCGTTTTTAAATACCAAGAAGATTACGTCAGTCCTGAATTTTAGAGCTTTCAGTGACTAAGCGTCGATCTTATTAATCAAAATTATATCATCACTGTTTTAAATGTGTGAGACATTTCAAGATTCCATTTTTAAGGACGTATGGTAACCCTAGTCTTACTTAAAAGTTTCCGAAGTAAAAAGGAGCTGGCAACTTTTTCAGTTAGAGGTCTCGTCAAATCGTCTGGTGTGTAATTAATTTTTTAAAGTGCTTTCAGGGATGATTCGGAACATCTTCCTTTCTCTGAACTTTTTATTAACAAGTCCACCTCCGATGACGAATGATAAAGTTTTTCAAATTTGATTCATACTTTGTTTTTTCCTGTCTAACCTTCAAAATGGAAGAAAGTTATTATCTCAGCGATTTTTTTTTAATTTCTCGATATTTGCTCTAATTGCTTAGTATTTCAGGTTTTCTTCTTGTAATTATAAATTATATTTATTCCAGGTGAGGTTTTTTTTATTATAATTTAAAAAATATATAATTGTTTACACAATGAAACAAGTAGGTGCACAAATAATTATGTTGTAACTTTCCAAGACGCTAGAAGTGAAGTGTTATATTCACTGTATTTGCCTTAAAAGTTTATAGGCTGCTGTAAAAAAAAATATTTTAATAACATACGCATACCTATTAAAATGTTGGCTATTGCGAGCAAAACGTATGCCCTATGTAGACGAGCCAAAAATAAAAAAGTGAGCATAATAATGTTATAGACAATCATGTACAGTTTTTCTAACACATAATATCGATGACTTTCCGCTGAACGATGAATATAACTTTTAATAAAGCTTAAAAATTAGTTCTATAATGGAATCGACTTATAAAATTTGAATTATAGATTCAGATCCCATCTTCAGGAAATGAGATGGATGGATGTTATCAAAAATGTTTTTCTAAAAATGAGTATTTTTAAAAAGAGGCAATTAACTCTGAGTTTTAAAAATAAGCTGGTGGTGTCGCTAGTGTGGTGAGCATGCGGTTGTGACCTCAGATTGTATTATTTATTGTGCAGGTAGTTTGGCCGGCCGCCAGTAGATAACGCGGGCAAGATTTTTAAACTCCTCCCGTTGTGTTTTAGGGCGCAATAATTTTTAAAACATGGCTCAGGAAAAGGTGGAAATTATACTAACATTTTGCTGCTCCTAGTGTTTATCTTGTTTTGTAGTCGAACGCTCGTAAATTGTTTCTTTAGCGAGATCTTCTTCAATTTTTGCTTAAAAGGTTTTCTGTTGTTATCATAGTTTGTACTGTATTCATTTTTCAGTTAATTTATTTTTTACCTAAGCTATAAACGGACAAATTTTTGCTGCAAATTATTGCAAGAATTGGCGCTGCTTGTCAAAAAAACCTTTTTTAACACATCTGATAACACAAAGCGATAAGTGAGAAATTCAATTGTTGTACACGCACTGTGGTAATAAAATACCACGTTCTAAAGAAAAGCGTCGGGACGTAGAAAAGTTTCACGAGTGTATGATACTTAAGTATAAGTTCTTTAGGATGGTACTCTATACCGATTTATTAACTGACTTCCCAGCTGATACGTACATTTTTTTAATAGTATTAAATTGGAATAAATTATGAAATTAAAAGAAATTAAATAAAATTATTATTTTTACTAACGGTAGAATTAAGTCTTATTGTTACTAACACTATATGGATGCAGAAATATAGTTGTCAGTTGCGATTTCCTAGAAATTGTCACTGTCCAATTTTGATAATTTGTTTGAAAATCCCTCGGTCTGCTGTAATGTTACTTTTTACTTTTGAGTTTAACATTTCCAGGTATATCATAGAAATGTTGCAGGAACGCAACATAGTATATTTCTGTGAAGGGGGGTGGGAGGTGCGTGTTTACTGCTCGGCACCTGAGTAAAAGTTAACTGGCCTCGGACCATTACCCTCGCGATGGTGAGATACTGGGCCATATTAAGCTAGAGATAACCATAAGTATGAGATAAATATTAATTTTGAATTTCATCAAGAGTATCATTACTATTATTTTCTACAAAAGTATCACAAGACTTCTATAAAATTCTCGGTTCGCATGGTATTGAGTGAAATAATTCGTAAAGAAAACATTGCTTTATTAGATGATTTACTGCAAAACATTTATGTTGTAGATTTCAAGTCTTTTAATGTTTTTGCATATATAAGAAGAAAATGGCAGTCGATCTATAAGGAAAATTGGAATTCATGAGTACATCTTATTTCATTTGAGAATTTAAATACTGTAGTGTTGAAAAATTTGCATCAGTTAGGAAGGGGTTGATATTTACAGTAGTTTTTCAACTGCGTTCGAATTTTATAAACGCCATCTGATTTTATTTGAGAAAATAATAATACCTACCGTTATGTTCTATTCTACTTGAGGTATTTTTTCAACTATGAAATGAATAAATTTCAAAATTTCGATGTTTACAATTTTACAACCAATTTAAGGCTTTTTCAGTACAAAATGCCTATACGAATTTGAATTGAATATGAATAAAATAAAAATTGCGACTTCTTGTATAACCCGGTTCTGTACAACAACAAGCCTACAAACTGCCGCGGGCACTATAAAGAGGCGCGTTAGCCAGTCATCTTGTTTACGTAAACAACCCCGTAGCGCTACGACCGTAGCAGGGGTGCGTTACGATTGCTACGAACGACGGCCGCCTGTTACGGTTGTTGTAGTTTCTTAATTTCATTTGCAAGTTTGTCAGATATTACACGAATACTTTAAGTTTTTTTGCACATAGTAAAATGTCTGCGTTCAAGTCTGCGTTGCAGAAAATTATAGTTAGTAAAATAGAGATTTATGCTGATCTTTACCAAAATGATATCTGAAATTGAATTGCATTTCAGATATCACTATTGTGAGCTCTTGTTGCCCCTTTTTTTTTATTCTCTTTTGAGATTCATAAACATTAATTCATTAAGTAATTGTAGAAACTTTAGGTGTAACTGTAAAAATGTGTGTTTAACTGTAATAATTTATTGGTAAGATTATGTGCTGTATGTTTCTCATAGCGTCATAATAAATAAATAAATCTTTAATACCTATGTAGCTTAAGCATATATATTACTTTATGTTATAGAATATTATATATACAAAAATTTCATCAATAAATATCACCAGCCTCATGTGTTTACTTAACTCACTCGAGAGCCTTTTTATAAACAAAATAACACGGGACGAATTGATCATAACTCAACATTCCTAGAGGTTTGTTAATGATTTGTAAACGCAGCTGAGATTAATAGCATAATGTGCCTTCTCTGATGTATGTATGTACGCAAGAATTAAAGTTTGTGCGCTTTTTGTAATTAACATTAAAAACATAGATCTTTAATTATTTTTATATTGTTTATTCTATTAGTATAACTAACTATCTGGTAAATAATAAAGTGACGATTTCTTTGGCAATGTATATTATTAGAGTTATTAGAAGCATGAAGATTATTAAACACATTCTAAAGAAATAAACTATTTGCATTTTTTCTACCATATGTTGAAAGATAATTAGAGAATTTCATCCGCCCGAAGTCAGGGATAGGTCGTTATCTCAAGCATTAAATATTCTACATCATCATATTTATAGCTCACATTCAAACTAAATTAGCCAAAAACTGTATAATAAGGAAATCTCAAATAACGAAGGAAATAACTACCCAACGAGATAATTTAGAAAGGTTAATTTCGTTTATTGATCCGGCCCGGAATCAAACCTTAATACATGGCATCTGGTACTTTCATAGCGAGAGAGTTTCACTTGTGATTAATCGCGAACTCACCTCTCAAGTGATCCGATCTCACTCAGCAAAAAACTTTTTCAATCTCTCTCACCTTCGGGTCTGATCCGGCTTTATTAGTCGGGGACGAGAAAAAAAATGCAGGAAAAGAGGATTTGCGCTATGCAGTTTTAGTTAGCTTTTTTCAATGGAACTCCTGTGGATTATTTCAAGTTTTTGCTCGCTATTCTTTTAAAACTTTTTAGTAAGAAACTTTATAAAATATTAATAATTAATTAGTAACAACAATATATTATTCAAGTAATGAAAAGTCGTATTAAAACAATAATGATTATGTTTTTTAAATATTGATGGTCCGCTAATAAAGAGCGAGCGAGCAGTAGCGAGCGACCGAAGCTGAACGGTCAGCGTCAGTTTTATTTCGCGTCGTTAATTATTTCCAGTTAACAAGGTGTTGTCTCTGCGCTTATTTATTGCTCTGTGAGCGGTGAGTGCTGATATAACCTCATCATCCACTACTATGTTTGTAATAGTACTAATTATTCACAAAACTGTCTTTAGTATTTATTGTTATGGTTTATCGTTCAAACTCTGTAACTTTAAAGAAATTATAAAATATTTTTTATTAATTTATACTTTAAATAACTTATAATAATTTAATAACGTACCTACGAAAAATCTTCAAAACTGTTTTGGTTATAAATTTCATCATTAAATAAACATTCACATATTTTGAAAAGTGGTTTTATATTATTTAATCTTTTAAAAATATATACAGTCTGATCAAATTTATTGATAAAAATGCATGTATAATTTTGTAAGGAAATAATTAATTTTATCACATTCGTAGTTTAGGAATTAGCTTAAAATAACATGAAATCACTTGGCTTTGGAAATTTGAAACAAAGAAGGTCATTTCAAGGTCTTACACTCGTTTTTTTATGTCGTATATGTGATATTTGTTTATTAGTTTGTTTTCTTGTTGCGAATGCATAATAAGTCGTTTTTGAACAACGCTCACTGGCGAGATCATGACTGAAATATTTAATATTATCGATTTCTTATATTTTCACGTGCACTATCCATAAACGAAACAACTTTAACAATAACACTAAACACAAACACGATGGACCGTTTAAAAGTTTTTTCATTTATACATAATATTATTATGACATATTATATAGCTATAGCTTTTAGTGGAATGTAATCTTGAAGCAATGTTTCACGCTGAGCCTCGTTAGTCAGAGCACCTCGCGAAAGAATTATCTGTTGTATTTTGACACTTATTACTTACTGCAGAGGAGATGTTTTTTTGTTGTTGCTGGCCATTTATCTCGTGTGCTCTGTGGGTATGCTTAATCTGTGGTGGTTAGATCTGACTCTTTCGATACACATGAAAATACTGGTAATTTTATACTGCGATGAAAGAATGAAAGAATTCGGAAAAATAAATAAAACAAGACAATAAAGATAATTAATATTTATATCATAATAGCAATAATAATAAATGGTCCTGATGTCAACATACGATGTAAAGATGATCCTCTCCGTGAAGGCTGCCGTTACGGCATGCGCTACATAAATCTCTCGTACCTTACACGAAAGTGTACCTTAAGATATTGTACAACTAACAATAATACAGAAAGGAAGGAATACAAGATTTTTTCTTTTACACACATTACACTTTTTCATCTCATAAATTGTTATAAAAACATCAGTGTTCAGTTCTCTACCGTTGAATATTTCATATGTAAGCGCGGGATATTGTTTGTTCGAGTTTTTTTTTTCACCGTCTCTATGTGGGCCGACACGTGAAAACAGGCCCATTGTACTCGGCCCACGGCGGCACCCCACAGCCGACGATGTTTTTCCCTCGTAATTCATAAGTTTTATGAGTTTCATGCGGACGAACCTTGGTGACAACGGCACAGTACATGTTCAGGTACATAAGCTAAGTTATTTTAGTGAATAATTCATGAATTTAATTTAAAAATTATCTTTAAGCATACTTTCGAGCATTAAATTGAAAAAAAAAACATAAATTGTGATTTGTGAGATAAGTTTTATTAACAGAATTCATAGATAAAATCAATTAAAAAAATGGCTTTGGTTAGAGTTAGGCGGTCGCACCTTTGGAGACCCTAGCTAGCTCTTAGAAGAAAACTTCTCCATACAAGGCTTTACCTCTTCGGGATTTTAACACATATACTCGTAGTAGAAAGAGAGAGCATCTTGCGTTTTCTAATATACGATGTCAATATTTACCTACTGCGAGTTATGTAAACTGTGAGGTTTAAGTTAGTGGTGCTTAGCTCTTATTTATCGAGAGTCTCGGGGGCAGGTGGGGCGCTGAGATATTGTGAATTATGGCGTCGCTCTGATTACAACTTGTCAGCGGACATCTTAAATACAAGTAAACAACAACTATTTTACTGTCTCTACAACTACTTAAATATATGCAGATATATATGTTGGAATAAATATATACAGTATAACAAATATAGATGTATTTTGAAATTTAATTTAATTTAATTTAATTGTAATTCAAAGGCAATGATTTAATATGAACAGTTTTTGTTATTGATAAAACAACAGAACAGTAACTCTAAATTAACATGAGAAAATTTAATGAATGACCGCTTAAAAATTAGTCAATTATAAATACTGATATAAAATATTGATTCAATTAACTAATAAGTAACCCAGAACTGTCGTAATAGTACAGGTTGAAATCAGATCGTATACTGTCTTTCAAATAATAAGGTTTAAGTTAAAAAAGAACTCTAGTCAGAAAATATTTTGTTTATAGAAACAAACTATCAACTCCAATTCCCGAAGCGCTCGCTGTCGGATATTGTAAGCGGTTGAACGAAGCTTGTGTCCGCACCTCACAAAAACACGCCATAACACGTGAAAACTACTTTAATTTGATCCTCCTATCATGAAGCGGTGACCATGCTTTCTATATTTAAAAATATGGTGTACTTGAGGAGCTCGATGGTGCAGTGATGCGGAGGTTAGGGAACATTTGCATGGGCCAGGGTGACGAAAAATATTATTTCGAGTTACACTGTGCTTCGGAAGGTATGTTGAGTTGTATGGCCCTGGCTGCATTTGCAGTCATCAGAACCCACAAATGCACATTATGCCCATTCTCCATATTCGATTCTATCAATAAGGCAGACCTGCGTTCTAGCAGTAGGAACATTAATGGACTAAATGGTGTCTTATGTGATAATTTTGCTTTCAAATTTTATTGTAGTATATATTTGTATATGTTAAGTTCATAAAAAATACTTATTAGTATAGCTTTCCGCCAGCGGCTTGGTCCGTGTGAAAAACCTTCCTTTTGAATGATCCCATCTATTCAAAAATACCATATTTAAATCTGTTGAGTAGTTTAAAAATTAAGCATACATAGGGATAGACATACGAAAAGCGTCTAGTAATTTATTTATAATGGAAGAATACTATTTTCTTTTGGATTTATTATTTATGTTTTTGGGACAAAAATTTTTGATGACACGATTTTGTTTTAGAATTCAACAAAAATCAATCAGGTTTTTGTGAATGTCATTACTCCCATTATAGCTGGCGAGTTTCTTGCTCGTTTTTCTTATCAACCAAAAGACGTTCTGAACGAGTGGTAGGGAAAAAAATGTTGGACGATTCAAAAGTACTTTTAAGAAGTCTATTTGAATAAAGATTATTTTGACTTTGATTTTGACTTCAAAATAACAAATATGTGAACGACTCGGGTCTTGCAAGTAGGTACGATTTTTCGTGTCGATTTTTTTCATAGATTTTTTTAATTGAAAAAGCTGGCTACATTTCCACAGTATCATCTAGTTAGCGGGAAGGATCCGGGGATCTAAGTCTGTTGGCATTGATGATTCATAGAGAAAATTTATATTTAATAGTGACGACATTCGGGTGAATAGAATAAACAATAATTAAATATTATCCCACTAAACACCGGGTTGATGGTGCTAGTACAGGGCGGTGTGTGCGCGCAGAGTGTTTCGGTGGGTTGCCGGTGAGTTGGAGTAGTTTTTCGCCGCCGCCGGCAAACTTTCGCCTATATCTAATAACCGCCACCTGCTCATGACAAAAACGGAGACATCCCGCCCGCAACCATCGCACTTACATATTGAAACTTCTACACTAACATGGATTGCATGTTTATATAACCTTTGTGTGACCTTGCTTGTAAATACAGTTAAATTTATAATAAAAATATTTCTAATAAAGCACCTCTTACTACTAGCACGACATATAATATTTTCTCATGCAGTTTGATTTTTCTTTTTTACAAAAATCTATATTATTATTATTTAAAGTACGTTAATTAAATAAGTTGTCATGAGTATATCATGTAGGATTTTTAAGAAATCTGAACTTGATATTCATGTATGGTATCGTAAATACAATTTGAAAGTCATTCAATCGATCCTGGTCCAATTTCGTCGAGGACATGTTATTGTTTTTTAGTAATGTACGGTCGCAATAACGCCTACTGTTTTTGACCGCTAAAGCCCTAAAAAACCATCTGACATAGTTTCAAATTTCATTATACCGTCCTTTAAGATCTATCAGTGTGGGACTGTTGTTAAAATATATGCTAGATAGTTTTTTACCACTACCATTAGGCGACAATATCTTATTTTTCCTCTCAGTTTTAACAGATACGATATTAAATCTTTTACAGAATAAGTATTGACATTACCATTGTAGTTAATAGAGCGCACACATTAGCGTCGTTAGACCGGTGACATCAAACGGGACGGTGCCTTTGAGCCGGCGCGCGTGACTCCTACAAAGCGTTCAGCGTGTAACAGGCGCGTTTTTGTGTAATGATCTGTTTGTAGTAACAGATAATAATTCCGAATTTGCGTACTGCACAATCCTGCCTAGTTTCCAATATCATTTAGGGCCAGTGAAATACATTTTACCGTTTCCATACTTTCCAAACATAGACTACCTTACGGTACAATTTTTTTAATTT
Organism: Diatraea saccharalis; assembly: GCA_918026875.4. Taxonomy (NCBI): domain Eukaryota; kingdom Metazoa; phylum Arthropoda; class Insecta; order Lepidoptera; family Crambidae; genus Diatraea; species Diatraea saccharalis. The sequence goes on from OU893338.1 coordinate 28,533,634, forward strand.
TTACAACCCCATCAAAATTTATCAATATCCATGCCTATCCAGTCACTCAGTATAGAACCATCACTATTACCAATTAATTATATATTTACCTTTCAAATTTACTTATCTGAACTTTTGTGTTTATATATAATTCTTAATACCTATTTAACTCCAGGTAATTTTCTTGTCGGTGGACCTTTACTATCACGACCTTTAGGTGATGATGAACATATCAACTTACCTCGTCGCTGGCAACTTATGCAAACTATGATAAAACATTTCTGGAAACGATGGTCAGCAGATTATTTAAATCAACTTCAAATACGTTCCAAATGGAGAACATCTACAAAAAATCTCGAAGTGAATGATGTCGTCCTCATGAAGGAGGACAACCTTTCAAATTTACTTTTTGTTATTCTCAGAATATAATGTAAAAATTTCATTTTCATATTGAGGTAAGTTTTAAGAGCAAAGTTATCTGATTAGGTAAATTTAAGAATAGTTATTTAATTCCATCACGAGATTCTTATGACGAATCGAACAATCGCATTCCTCACAGAATGATAAGCGTCTAATAAGTGACTAATATTCATTCAATTGTTCGAACCAATCAGTGTTTGGATCAGTAATTTGAAAATAAATTGCCGCAGCGGCTCATCACAGTGTAATGGCGTCGTGATGGAGCGCCGAGGGTCGTGTGATCGAGTCCGAGCGGAATTCCGATGGAGTCAGCGGGTCAGGATTAGGGAACGGAAGGAGCAATGCAAGTAAAGCACCTTAAGTAATGATAAACATGATGATTCAACAAGTGTGTGTGTACTTGAAAAGATAAATGGATTTCACTTTGAATTTCAACAATATAATTTGGGTTAGTTTTGGTATATATGTAGCCAAGTTATTCACACGTCGGATTTAAAATAATGTCTCAGGTTCGATTTTTAGCCATGTAAATATAGAAAAGTATTCTTATCCGTATTCGTAAAAGTATCCGTATCCGTAATACAAAAACTTAAGCTAATTAATTGAGATCTAAGTGATGTAGATATGATGTGACATTGTTATTAATTTAATGTATTACATATCATTCTGTTTAAATTTGTATTTAAGTGATTTATTAATGCCATGCTCATACATTTGCTGTTGTTTATGGGAATGTCCTTCATATAAAATATACAGTTCTATTATACCTGAGCAAATCACTATACTTATTATTATTATAATTGCAATTACCATTTACAAATTCCAAACAAACACTCGATATGAGAAATAATGAAGAACACGTCATTAACGATTTATTCAAAAGCCATTTTGTAATCTACATTATAAAGAATACAATTTTAGATCATATATATTTGTCGTTAGAGTGCATTTTTGTTTGGTGTTTTTTTATAAATGTGTGGGTTGATATTAATATAATTTGTTTGTCTGCTTTTATGTGGTAATATCATGCAAACAATGGTGTATCATCGCGGTGGGCCAAGACTGTGATTGTGTAATTTTTAATCGATGCGAAGTGGAATATGGCGCGGAAAAACAAAATGACAATCACAATTTTGGATTTATTTTGTTCTTTAATCTATACTAATATTAAAAAGCTGAAGAGTATGTTTGTTTGTTTGTTTGAACGCGCAAATCTCAAGAACTACTGGTTTGAATTGAAATTCTTTTTGTGTTGAATAGACCATTTATCGAGAAAGGCTTTAGGCTATATAACATCACGCTGCAACTATTAGGAGCGAAGAAATAATGGAAAACGCGGACGAAGTCGCTGGCGGCCACTAGTCGCTAATATTACTTAAAGAAAACCGTACATCATTATCATCTAACACAATGTGTTCAGAGGATGCGTAAATCACATATTACTTACCTACCTTTCAATTGGTTTGTAACAAAGAAATAACGACTAAATAAGCTCTAATTAAAAATGCAAAAGATACATTATATTTTTGAAGGTTTTGTCAAAGTCAAATGTGTACTTATTTATAAAAAATTCTCGTTAGATTAAATAACAAAAACTACCGCTTGAATAGATGTGTACATGTACATGTTAATGTATATTCTTTAATCATTTCTACCATACGGGATATAAGTAGTCGTAATTAATTAATATTACTGAATTTAAAGTGTACATCATTAAATAAATTATACACTGATCTTTATAAAATCTATCGGTTTGAATAGTGAAGAAGTAGTTCATATAAAACCCACTCTCTAGGCGACTATTAAGTATCCCGGAATAGGAAGTAGTCACCTTTTTATTTTCTTTCATTTGCAACTCAGCATGTTTCGTTGTGGGATAGTTATAATTTAAACTTGTACGAACCTAATTTAAACCTCGAAATTCGTCCTCGAAAATTCGGAGAATTTCATATCGTTCTTATAAATTTGTTTGAAGAATACGTTTCTTAGGAGGTGTATTACTATTTAGTAAATGGATTAAATTTTGTTTTATGTCATTTTAAATCGTAAGAGTGGTAACAGTTATTTATAGACCGGATTATATTCTCGTGTTGTGTATTGTTGTGGAGCCAGTGACGCGTCCAGTGAACGGTTGGCTGTGTTATGATGGGACAGTGTCCGGGTCAAGGTGAGAGCGCGTCATCAACTAATGTCACGGTACAGCATCACTATGTCGCGTGCTACACTTCAAATATAATATACGCTATCAAGTCAACACTAGAGATAATGCTAATTACTCGTCATAGTCTAATGAAAAATTATTAAAGGTATCGCCACTAGTTTATCTGTAACAGTATTTAGCTATACGTAGAGGATGATTGATGGGAAAATTAATGATGATTTTTAAAAAGGCTATTGTTTCTATTAAAGAAGTACCGTTCTCAACTAAATTGTTTGGAATTACAGTAATTCAAAATGTAAAGTTAAATATATAAAAATATTTCTATGTAACTTCAATTTTCTGATATTTTATTAGATTTTTTTTTAATATTTTGATTTTTGTTTTAAAATAAATTACATTTTGAAACAATTAACTAATAAGTCCTATTGATTTTAATATTAACCAGTTCTCTATACAATTATTTAATATAAATAAATCTTCATTAATTGTGGCATTGATCATACAGATTTGAAATAACAGGTCGTATTAATTATAAGTAAGTAATATAAAAAATATGCTGATGATTTACATTTATCAAGGAAATTGAATAAATATTCAGAAACTTATAAGTCCTTGCTTCAAGATCCACCTTATACCGCCATTGCAAGGATCAAAATTATAAAAAACTAACTGTTATTAAATTATTATATTAAATTAAAAACATGTTTTAACTTGACCGCCAGCAAGGTGGATTCAGAATGAATGTTTAACCTTTTTGTACATTACAGGACAATAACTCAACGTGAAATTAAAAGAACTAAAAAATTGTTTAGCTAGTTTTATACAAATATTTGCCAGATTATTCTTCTCTTATCCTTCTATTAAGAGCAATACGGTAGTCTTTAGCTGTTTAGATACATAATATTTGTCACCTGTCATTTGGCTATAGTTTTAACTTAACTATTTGTTGCCATTTATGCCCATTGTAAATATGTTAATATATAAGGGTTATAGGGATGTATAAAGTTCTATGAAAGGGTACTATGATGGTGATTATTTAAGATCCATTTTGAACTACTCGCCTAGTTATGCGTTGTCTTTTTAAATCATAAACTTGTATAAAATTCTCATTAAAAACTAAACCATTATTCTATAAAAACACAACTTTATTTTTTCTTTTGAAACATCTACTATTCTCATATGAAAATGAAGTCAAATTAGTCAAATCAGTTATCAGCGAACGCCACATAATTTTGAATAAACGAGTCCTTAATAGTTTTTTTATTTAAATAATCGTTTACTAAATCATTTTTCGTCATCCCTATTGTAAAGGTGATGATACATCTGATGATGTACGACATTGCCTGTTGTAACTGATGTGGCATTTGTGACGAATTTGGCTTATTTAATGTCAGGCTTTCACGCCGGAGCGGTAAGGGGCGGCTCACATGGATGTATTTATTTAAACAGATATAAAATAAAACATTAATTTCTTTATTGTCAAATAAGTATTATACTACGAAGTTGTATTTTACAAATAATTGAATTGTAGTTATCCTTTTTGTCGCTTTATTTCTTTGTTTCTACTTCTGATATATGAGGATATATTCGAAGTATTGTTTTATGTATTTAAATAAAATTTAAAGTTTAAAAAATTACCTTTTATATATGTGTTCCATTTAATAATTACTTTAATAAATAAAATTACGATATCAGTTCTGACGACAACGTAAAATTGACAAACAATATATATTTGATTACATTACATTTTATGAATAATTTGTTATTGAATTGTTTAATAGAAATAGAACAGTTCGGTTGAAATGTACGACCTTTACACCCGCCACACATGTAAACCTGCCCTAATGACAATGGCAACTTTGAAGTTGTTACCGTAGCACCGTATCATCTTCAACTCGGATATGCCTATTTTGACATCACAATCGGATTGGTCAAGCGGAGATTTTATTGATAACTGTTGCCATATAAACTGACGTATCGATATTGTATTATGCAAGCGTGTTGCCAGTATTACCACACTTAAAGTGAACTTTAAAAATAGCTTAGTTTACACAAGCTTTTTATCATAATCCTCGTACGAAAGTTTTAAATAACGTTTGGTAGAAACGATATTTATTTTGTCTTTATATGTTTAGGTTTTATGTAATTCTTTCAATTAATATAATTCATGTAACAATGTTTATTATTCAGATATGAACATTGAGGATTTTGTTTTATTAACGTCGGTGCCTTAGTAGTTTCTTGGGCTCTGTGATCTTTATGTATTTATCTACTTACAAGATATATATGTTATAAATTTTTAATACCCTACGAAATACCGTTTCTATGTTATATTAAGTGAAACACCGCTATATCATTTATTGTTGTAAATGTTACTGCTTATTATGTATTGTGAATTGTTTTGCAACCTTTCTTCTCTATTGTTTTAAGGAGTTCTGATAGAGAGGTAGGAAAATAAAACGATAATAAGAATTTACCTTCAACATGAATGTTACATGTTTGATCACCTTTCAAGAGGTTATATTTTGTCATTTTCAAAGTTCTCCGAAAAAACGAAGTGAGTTTTTTGTAACGTTTCAATCAACTTCAGTCCAGCGATCAGCTGTCAGTTAACATTGATCAATCACTTCATTAGGTAACGCTGTGCAGTCAATCAACCTTGTAACCAACAGGTAATATTACTAAAGTATATCAAAATCAATGGGTTATTACTCAATCGAAATGTAAAACCTATTCATGTTTTGCACCTTTTGTATATAGATATTTACAAAAAAAAAAATTAAGGATGCATTCATTTACTTCGTTTCTTTTTTATTTCGTCCTTATCTAGTCTTAAATTGGTGGTCCTGGTCGAATCTGAAGGCTTACTCTTTTTCACCGAAAAAGAAAGTCGTTAATTTTCCAAACGCTAAGAATCCACAGAAACATATTTTCCCATAAATTATGATGCAAAGAAAGTGTGCCTTCGACATTGCTTCTGATGCACAGTTAATAAATTATGAGAACGAATCGAAATCTTCTGAACTTTCGTTCGTGGACATGCAGATAAGGCTCTCTGTCGTCTAATACTCGCCAATCTTCATTCGACCTACACAATGGGTTATGGCCCTTGCCCCAGAGTACGTTAGAGGTTGAATATGATGATATAAAATGAATGTTAAACTAATTGATTTTTATTAATATGACAATCTACAAAATGCATTATATAATTATGTTAATTAAATACATTTATTTTTGGTATTGACGTATTGAAAAACCCGTTTCGAAGGACTCTGTTCTAAAGAATAGTTTATTATCAATCTATATTAGGAGGCAAAATTTATTTATTAACAGGCAATGGTTGATAATTTTAATTCCGACTACTATATACGGATATTAATAATATTGTTTTGTGATAATAAAAGTGTAATCGACATATTATTTAGACGAAAAAATAGGTTCCATTTGTTCTATCTAAAATTGAAATGTCATAGTATTAAAGATTTAGGCATACTTTAAAATATTATGAAATAATTGTATTATTACACTTATGGAATTGTGTGCCTCACTTTCTAAGAATAATTTATATCGCGTATAAAGAAATAGATAGATAAAATGTTAATTCATTTCTCTTGTTATAAATGGTGAAGTTTCAAATGTATACCAGATTTATATCTACTCTGTACACTCATAAAGTAATCAATAAGGGGCTATTATTGCGATATATAATTCAAAATCACTGAATCTTTCTTATTTCACTCCAAAGCACCAATTGTGCATAAGTCTGCACAAACTCGGTCAGTCTCCAATTGTGTTTAATTTTTTAAAACTTTATTCAGAACAGAAATATAATTAATTTTTATATAATATTATTTTGTTTATTAATTTTTATAGAAGTAGAAATAATAAGCAACTTGCCCCGCCATTAGGTTTGAGATTTGAGGTTGCCATGAGATTATGAACTTAGGACTGAGTGTACTATAAATATCATTAATTTATCTTTCAAATCGTTAATAAAAGGCCGTAAATCGATCGACGATGGGAATATAAATGTGTTGAATAGTAATAACAGTTTGCCATTCTTAAAAGAAAAGAAACAAGAGTCATAGAGCCATCAAATATGATTTTAACTCCAAAGTGGCGGCGAAGAACGCGCCAAGCAGTGGGCGGGAGAAGAATTAAATAAAGTATCAAATCATTGAATATGATTTAGATTTAAAGTTCAGCTCATATTTATCAGTTGATGTCAATATTGTTTTAAATATCGATAAATTATTCCGTATAAGTCGCTCACAAACCTGATAAGTTGAAGCGCGAGCGCGCGGCCTGCCCTTGGCTCCTCATATATGTGACCTTCTAGCAATTCATGGCTTTCATACGGAATGGAATTGATGGTTTTATTTTGTTACCTTATTATACAATTTTATATTAAACGATATCAATCACGAATGTATCTAAAATACTAGCGTACTTTTGGTACAAGAAATGGCAACACAATACCTAACTTAGATTAATAATAATAACCGTAAAACGTGAGCCGATCCCGATCTTAAAATGTTTTTTTTAATATTGACTAATCGTTGCCAGTCAAATTATAGAAAGAGCAAAAGTAACTTACCTTCTCGACTTGAATGAAAATATATCTATATTCTCGATTCTCGTCTTCAACGCAATTCATAGAAGTCGAGAAGGTAAGTTACTTTTGCTCTTTCTGTAATTTGACTGGCAACGATTAGTCAATATTAAAAATGTGAATGCTTTTTTTTGCTATTGACGACAGAGAACTTTATTAACTGTTCTATTAAACTGAGTAGGTAGCTTAGTTGTTCAGTTTTTGATGCTTTAATGATATAGATCTCTCTCATTAAAATTGGGCGAAGTAAACTGTAATATGAAATATAACATTTTATCGAAACTAGTTCCAAATATTGAACTGAATCACTTGAACTCATTTAAATCTCACCTTGATTCTAGAAATATTCGACAGGTGTTTAGTTAATGGAAATAAAAGCACATGTACACCCATATGCAGTCACGAAGACAATAACGAGATGCGATCGATATAGTCGTGCATCGATTTAAGCATTGATCAATGGAATGCAGCAAAATGGTAATCGATTCAATTGTACTATGGTAGCCGTGAGGTATTAGAAATAAACAGTATAACTATTGTAATTTTGTTTTGATAGAATCGATGAAACCAATTTGTGACATGAAGACCTTAGAAGCACACGCATAAACACAAAATAAACACAAAATTGTGGCACTTATAAGATTATTAAAATGTTTAAATTAAAATTTTATATCAAACTTCATCAAATTATATAATATCAATATTATAATAATTTAAGTTTTATGTAAAATGGGGACTATCTAAAAATACCGCTATGAAAAACCTTTAAAAGATTATTCAACATTGTATTATAAGGGCCGTTACACAGCAGCTGTAGCTATTTTACATTACGGTTGTTAATATTACGTACTTATATATTCTTATGCGACATTTCGTCTTCTTTTCATATGCTATTTGCACATTTCAGTGACGTCACTTACCACTATATTACTGAGTGAATAAATAATTCTGTATTGTACCTAAACACCAATAATAGGAAAAGAATAACACAAAAAATATATAGTACGAATGTCGGTCTTATCGATTAGAAGCATTTTCTCCCAGGTTACAGTTTGAGTTAATTAATTTACTTTACATACTTCATATGACAAAATTTCACAATATAAATTATGTACCTATCTATATCGTATGTCAGATTAAAATGGTAAGCACTTCTATATCTAAGATATGCTCTAGCACAATCACTTCGTTATCTATTCATACAAAATCTATGATTAACTTATAGATCTTATTTGTAGTAACTTAAAGATCTAAAAAAAATTTTAACTGAATTCGTTACCGCGAATATTGCGATATGTTATTTGTAATTATAAAATAACAAGAAGTCACGGATAATTTTATATTTCGCCTAATTATACTATTATTCAAGATGCGTATCAGGAAATAAAAAGTCATTGAAATTAATAATAAATGCGGTAAAATTGTATCGATTTAAGAACTGCTAGAATAAAGTACAAGTATCTACCTACCCACCTACCGCTAACGCAACACTGATTTCGTGACGAACGCACATCGCTAAAACATATTTAATTTGATATGCATTTGAACGAAACAGAAATTATCATATCGACAGCATTAAATTCATTTTATATGTGCGCAAATATATTTTTTTTGAATACTCCAGTGCCAACTATGAAGATTATATGTAAATTTTATTAGTAAAAACAAAATAAAAACGCGGGCCAATAAAAGTATTAATAGTCGTATAGTAAACATTTTTTGTATCATAAATTAATTTTTAAATTAGTCGTTTACGAAGCTATATTTCGTTGTCAATTTATTGTAGATATTTGATTTTTCTTTTTAACAGAGTGACTAAAGGAAACTCTCCATGTGACATATATTTTTATGGTCTGCGATATCTTCTTTATTTGCAGACGATCTTTGCCATTTTTTTGGGGAGGTGTAAACCCAAATTGGTCTCATAAACTTTGAACTTATTGACATTATAACTAATAGAATTTAAAATTAAAAAACAGTAAAATATACTTGTCTTTTTATTATTACGTTTAGGTTTTAACAAATTAATTTTTGTCAATGACTAAGAATTTGAAATTATTTTTAATGAATAATGCTTCAAAAATCCACCAGCTACCGGTACTCCGATATACTTGTAGGCCCGAACCCACAGCCTTTCACTATACCCCGTGTGCACCTGGGACTTGTGGATTTTTAAAACATTTTTAATTAAAATTATTATGATTAATGCAAAATAAATTAAATATACTAAGCATAAATTATTTTGTTATTTTTTACAGGACATAAAATTTTACATAACTTTGCAACATCCTTTTAAAAAATAAATTCTAATAAAATTGCACAATTTACCTTGTATTCTTTACAAGGTAGCTATTGACTAATTGTACAACATTATTTATCGAAAATCTCAAACGAATATGATACAAAATATATCTGCCACGATTCGTGAGCGAACATAAAGATTAAATGTACAACAATATTATCTTCAGACTTAACACAGAATCACCTACTAATAAATCTACGAAAGTTATAATAGTAAATTATACGTTAGCGAGTTAGTTCACTCGTAAATGGCGTTCGAGACTTGACACCGCACGAGTTCACATGTAGCGTGTGACCTCCTTCAGGCACGTTTGATACTGTTCGGGCGACGCGAAGCTTTAATTGGTTAGCGATTTTTTACTCACAATACGATCTTAGTTTACATTTTAATTGATACATTTTTAAGTCGTAGTTAGCTGTTACTTATAAATATTTACTATCAGTTGAATATATGTTTTTTCATCAATAGTTAGTCTAATCAATTGTCAAAATTACAACATCTGGTCAAATGGCTGGGAGATAAGTAGTACTACAGAAATCGAATAAAACGTATGTGTATTTTTATTACTTTTTTGTTCTACGTTTAATAATTTGTGTCACGTCAGTTTTGTTTCCCTAAAATGTGCGTATATGATGCTTGAATCATAACTATGCGTTTTGGGGCCTATTTTTTATAGATTAAATAAGAATTATCTGATTTTATATAATCATTAATTTTGTTATCTCTTTAATTTTAATAAAAAGTGATTTTCATATACTTAAAGTGATGTAGTTTTTTAATTGGACAATTTATGTGGTAAGTAAAACATAAAGGTTCAAGCAGCCATTGCTGAGTTTCTAACAGGTTCTTCTCATTAAATGTCTCCCGTCAAAGATTTACAAACACCCTAGACTACTAGACTGTACTTTACTTAGTACTTTTTACGATTGATCTTGTTTATACTTTATTTAAATTGATATAATACAAAAATTGCATTAAATAAATATTATGTCATTAAAAAATCTTCAAACAAGAAAGCTGATTAAAAATTATGATATTTAATTATATTTATCCTTTTTATAAGTTTATTCATATAGTGAAAAGATTCAAGTGACAATTTAAAAAAAATCTAATTAAAGAATACTAGAAATATTATTCTCAAAATCTAGATTTGTACTATGAGTTACGGAATTTGTACCTATATTATAGCTATCTGTATGTAGAGTGCACCGAGTGAGGTCGACTGGTGACCAGTAGTATTTATTTATGTTAATACATTTACATCGCAATAAGTTTGAAGCAATTCCCTTGACGTTTTAAGAAGCAACCATTTCATTTAATTTAATTTTCGCAGGGTACTTACACTTAGAAACATTACTTAATTTCTAATGTTGAAAATGTAAAGATCATTTTACGAAATCGTAAACTATGAAATACTTCGTGAAATACACCAATCTCCTGAAATTTTTCTCGGCAGTGGGACATCGTCTTTATTTTGATATGGTATTTGTGTCCTTAAGTACATCCTGCATATTATTGGTATCTGCATATTGTTTCATAAAACAGTTTAATTTCAACATAATATTACGAGAAAACAATGCCGGTCTCTGTTCAATGTCACCAATGTTTCATATAAGTGACACCCCAATGTTTATGAATCATATAATGTTCGCGTTACCTTGGGTATTACACTGTTTTACACATAATGTCTTCGTCATTCTTAAGTCATGTAGTTGAGAAACCTAAAAATCCCAAGAATAAGCAGAACGTATATTTTCGTTACTCACCCGAACAGATACAATTAACCGATAACCGATACAATTTACAAAAAGTAAGAAATATGTTACGCTATATTGATAACCAGGGACATCTCCCGTTTTCCATTCTTCGCTCCTAATAGTTGCAGCGTGATTTTATATAGCCTTAAGCCTTCCTCGATACATGGTCTATTCAACACAAAAAGATTTTTTCAATGCGAACCAGCATTTCCTGAGATTAGCGCGTTCAAACAAACAAACTCTTCAGCTTTATAATATTAGTATAGATTAAAAAAATATATTAATGTCGTTTTTAGATCGGATTCGTAGGACTACGCACCACAAGGTACGGTATACTTGTATAGGTCTTTCGCCTCTTCGACGTTCATAACTCTTTTTATACATACTTGCCGGTTTTTATGACTTCTAAAATCACTTTACGATATATCACAAAGAATTTGGTCGTGAAGTGTGGCTTGGCCTTCCACGGCTTCTGCATCCTATCGCTGTGTATGGCAGTTTATCAATTGTCATTTTTTTCACATGTCCGAACCAACGGAGCATGTTTCTGTTGATTTTTACACTGCTATATATGTTTGTGCCTGTATTGACGATTTTATAACTAAGAAATTGCAGAAAATATTCTTAATGAATAATGCTTAAAAAACTATTTTGTCCCTTATTCTTTTTTTAATTAAGAATATTTTCCAGTATATAATTGTGAATGCATAATTGTACAAATATAATAAAACAAGACAAGTTTAAAATTATTCTAGAAGTGAAAGAAAACCATAAAATGTGTCATTTCACTTAAATGTTTATGGCATAGGCGTTATGAACCCAGAACTGACCCTTTCTCGCTAGCATTTAGTAGATTATGGGAATATGAATACGAAACGCAAACAAAAAACGTCGACCATACCTATTCCGATAAAGAGCATCCACTTCTTGAGCTACAACCACCACCGGGAAGTGGCAGCAGACACAAGTCGGATACTTGTGTCCGCTGCCCCTTCCACATTTACGATAGTCTGTTACAGGTATGTTCAAAGAGAGATTTTATGAATGATATAATAAAAATAAGATAAATCAATGGAAACAATATTTTTTAATCAAATTTCACTAAATTAATCGTTTGGATTGAAATGTTTCTTTGTTTTCGAATGTTTTAAATAAGATATGTAAGATGTGAGGTTATAATCATTTACCCTCCCCTGAAATTCGCACATGATAACTAATCCGCTGCCCTCCGAAAACACACCAGATGCATCAATAATAAAATCATCAAAAATAAGATGCATCTTTAGTATTATCTCGTAATGTTGCTAAGTATACGCATGATCGGAGATGATTTAGTTGTTTGCCATTTGAATTCCATTTGCCAAACTTCCGTTACCGAGTGGCCCGCGCCGGTTTCGTCGCAAGCGTCGCCGTTTTAGAGGTCCAGGATTAATTTCCCAATCGGGTACGTGGATATAGAAAATTAAGTTTCCTAACTTCATAATTTCGTTGTTTCTATAATACAAGTGCTTAACTTACTGAATTGGGAACAGAGAAATGTTTGCTTAGTACATTGCAATTAATTAATAATACTGGTCCATTTCCAATGCAAATAATTTGATCATAATAATATATATCATGACGTGAATTCAATACACCTTGGCACCAGATGATATTCAAAGTTTCATCCACCGGTACCTAAAGCATTTTGGACACACCATAATTTTGGTCGATAAGATGTTTGTAGACACTTAAAACAACTTGCAGTTATCAACTTGTAAGTGATTGTTTAATAATTTATTTGACCAAAAAACTCCATATTGATTGTAAATAATCTCCCTGGCTGTTTCAGGTACTCTGTTCCATTTATGTTTTTGAAAACGATGCGTTGCTTTTGCGAGAGGACTTTTTTCGCTTAATTGATTGGTGTCGGAGTAATGAGATGTCTCTTAATTTAAGAGAAAGTTAAATGTGTTTCTGTCAATTTATAAAATAGACAATAATATTATCCAAGAGGTTACAGAGATCCGAGATTTAGGAGTTACTATTGATAGTAAGCTCACTTATGTTCATCACATAAATTCTTTAATTTCTAAAGCATTGCAAATGTTAGGGTTCGTTCTTAGCAACAGTAAATTATTCCGAAAAGAGAAAACAAAAATTTTGCCTTATAGCTGTTACGTTCGCAGTGTACTTGAGTATTGTAGTGTTGTCTGGAGGCCACACTATGCTGTTCATGAGCTCAGGATGAAATATGGATGGAATACAAAAACGTTTGTGAAGTTTGGCAGGGCTAGTTGGAATCTCCTATAGACATTATTCATATATCCGAGGCAATGTCTTTGACTTAATTTTTTATATGGCGTAAGTTAAGGCTCAGGATACCGCTGAGGTAAGCTCGCTCGTCTGTCAAGTTGTTCTTTCTTCCAAGGCGTCGTACTAACTTGAGATTTAACACACCCGTTTTACGTTTGAGTCAATTATACAATAGTATTAGTAATATAACTAACATAAATTGGTTGTCAAAGAATAAATTCAAAGAAATACTGTATAATTACTTTAATAACTAGGAATAAGTATAATGTAGTTGATATTCAAATTCAAATTCATTTTTTTTTTCAATGAATTTGAATTTGAATATCAACTACATTATACTGATATACTGTTTCTGTTACTCTACAGATAGATTAAGCTGTTGGATTGCATGCAGTGTTTACCTATAATTGTCTTAGCATTTACTAATTATTTTATAAGATTTTCTGTATACTGTATAAGATGTTGGTAAATAAATTTTGTAAATAAACTAAAATATTCACAAAGAGAGCGGATTTTTTTAAACTTAAATACAATAAAATAATAAATCTTATCAACTTAAAAGGATGAGTTTCTATCGCTGACAATAAATCAAATCAGATATAAAATCAAATTCCATTTTGTGTTACACTCTTGACAGTTCGTTGTTTTAAAGAAACTGGCTTAAAGGTTATGAGTTAAGGTTAGGATGTAGTTTTTAATGCGAAATATATGACGTAAAAATATTTATTGGCAATTATATTATTTAATTATAAATAATATAATTGCCAATAAATTATATAACATTTAATTATATTACAAAGTGTGATATTACATTGTAAAGGTTGTCGTTATTCTTAAATAGATATTGGCATAAAAGCTCTAATCAAATTGTCATTGATTTTACGATACCATAAGAAAAATAGGAGAATGAAACATAATTTCAGGCTTTTATATTAGTATGCATATTAAATATTATTAATATCATATTTTGTATGCATCTTGATCAGAATCCGAATTAATGACATTGAAGAAATAGTTGGAACTGATATCTTACACTATTAAGTAATAATGTTAAATAATAATATGAATGAATACCATTTAGAATTTATCTCCAAAATGAAATAAAACCTGACCTTAAAAATATGACCTTTACAGTTTTGGCATCATTTGATGTAGAAGTTTGACACTCATTTAGAGGGAGCGAGAACCAACGATTCGTCCAAGTTGTACCTGATTGAAAATGAGATAATCAGTTTCCATAATGAAAAACACGATGATAGCAGGGCGATTCAATCAATTTTATTTTGTATTTTTATATAAAAACATAATTTATACACCAAATAACGTGAATTAACTAAATAGCATGAATTACACCTGAGTGAATTCGAATTCGGGTTTGGATTTTTGGGCGGAATCGTGGGGCGGAACAGATATCCGATATTCACGGTTTTGTTCATTTCTTCTTGTGCTTTATAAGCGAGTGTGTTACGGAGAACTTTTGCAATAGCCATAGTGTTTTGCAAGCATTTAATAACAAAATGTCTTTTGTCCCTGACTATTTAATTGACTGACGATTTGATATCTACTCCTTTTCTGTTTTGTTTTTAGGCATTAGTTTTTATTTAATGATATCCAGAAAACTTGTTAAATTAATGTAGTTCCATATCTAAAATTGAACTGGAAATTATATTTCTTTAAACGAAAGATGCCTAAAACTGAATATAAAGTTATACCATGTACAGTCGAAATTGTTATAGTAGAAAAAACTTTGAAAGAGTCAATTCTGCTCCGCCTGGTAGAGACTACTGGTCTACTATGAAATAATGATTTCATCTTATCACATCTGCGGAGGCTCTTAGTATGTAAAATGATATAATGCCTTTTTATCCCATTACCAAAAATAAGTGGCAAATACATAATATTTGCCTTCTTGATTAGGAATACAAGTAATTAAAAAATATGTTTCAAAAAATATTTGTTGGTCGCCGACAACACGATAACTGAATACGTGGCCGTATTACATCAGACTTCTTTGCCTGAATGGAAAACTTTTAAAAGACCTTGACTGATTATTTTTTGAATCTAATTAGATTAATGTATTAATAATTAAGGTAAATATGACGTGGATCAACACAAGCTAATCGAGTGCGAATGTGTTGCCTAACGAGTGACAAGGTTGTCTGAGTGGCATCCAAATATGGTAATACGATCACTATGCCAATAGCTTTTGTGTTAACCTATTATGTTTGATTTATAAATATATATTAATGACTGTCAAAGACTATTTCGATTCCGCCATATATATATAAATCTTCTCTGCAAAATTGCAAAAAAAATTGTCATGGTATTTTATGATTTAAGTGTGTTGGTAACAGCTCGTAAATAGCAATCATCGTTTTCAACGAAGACTATAATAATTCGCGAACGTCCGAAAACTTTTTATTAATTGTTATAAGGATTTATAGATGCATAAAATAAAACGAAATTGACATGACGTATACATTAGACAAAAAAAAAAAACCATCATATTACATTTATTGCGTTTATATGTACTTAACGATTCATATTACGAGTACAAAAGGTATTTTACAAAATTCAAATACGCCGTATCTTTTACAGGGTACTCAGAGGGCACCGAGTGCCGCGAAATGTATCAATAAATATAAAATAAAAGTTGTAACATACTGAATAATTTATGGCGTTGATTTATTCTTACTACGGTTTATCGAAATCAGTAATTGATTACTTCCAATAATAACGCACCTGTCCCATAACTCGCGAAAGTATGCCGCCTGCGCGAACGCAGCCGTGATACACACGCCCCGCTATTGTCTACCAGTAGGGTTGACGATATTTTGTCTGGTACAAATTTAGTGTTGATAGTTATTTAATTTGTTGAGTAAAACATTATTTAATTTATATTTCATATTCGTTAAAATATGTATGATTTTAAGAGACAGAAAGGAGTTTGGTGTTTGCATTTTTTTAGTAGTCAATTGAGTTTCCATAGCTCTGTATCTTCTTTTATCATTTTCAAACTTTCATTGAATACACGCAATTATCCATTAGAAAATTATATTAAAAAAGGTGTGGTATCCAAAATGTCTAAATGGTTGTTTGTAATTTTATTAAGTAAATAAAGTCGGATTGTGAAATTAACTAGCGCTGATTTTTATCCCGAACCCTATTATATATTGGCTCTATAATAAAAAAATAATATTTTCTTTCATCCTAAAAGAGAACCAATTTATTTCCTTCTCTTTTATTATATTCATTTCTATACGCTTTACTACGAGTTTACATTACAGTTTGCTTACTATTTACACTTCACATAATTTTTATGTTTATTTAAATAAATAAATAATCATAAACGGTTATTTTTTTATATTTTTAAGTAACAAAAAGCTTCATAATCAGTTTAAAAATATTTTAATTTGTGCAATAAATTTTTAATTATTTTGGAAGTGATAACCCTGCTGCATGCAATGACGAAATGTTTGATTCGCAGCTTGTAAATTCTACTAATGGTAAAAATTGACATATTATAGACTAACCAACTAGAAGGCGATGGAAAAAGTCGAAAGTATGACATCAATGTTAAAAAATAGGTCAACAATACATTTGGAAATCAAATTAAGTAAAGTAAATTATAATATTGCATTATTTATTTAAAAGCCGCTCAGCCATGGGATATTTATTTTTTATCTCCGCCCACACTCCGTTATGACTGCTCTCGTGGGAATTGAGAAAAAAAAAAGAATTTTATTGCAAATGCTAGTGTTGAAAATTTAAGTCAATCCATCAAATCTTTTGAGTTTTGATGTAAGGAATAAAGATCTGAGGATTTGATAAATTACTAGATGTTTGTGCAGCTAACAGATACCAATGTACGGTATATAATACAGAGTACGGGCGCTACATTCGCTTACCTTTGACCTGCTCGCTATTTCTGGTTGAACTATCAAATATTCCTTCCTTGCTCAGCACTAGCTGGCACCCGCGATCTCGCCTGCACGTGTAATTTACATGGAAAAAGTACGAGTTTGTTGTAGTTTTATTATCATTTATGAAAATGTTTCACATAAGAGCAATTATCTTCATTTTTCAGGTATAGATCATTTATCAAGAATATGACTACCGTCTACATACAACAATTTGTAATGAAATTTGAAGTTAAAATTTCAGTGGGTTCTTTTTATTATATTAGGCAAAACCTGATAGGCAAAAATGCCTTTGAAGAATTTGTTGCATCCCGTCCAGCAGACTTACAAGTAGGGCATCAATAAGCCACCATAACACTGGCAAAAATATATTGACTGCATGAGTAACTACTTTGATTAATAAAAAAAATGCGTTATCATATTTCATGAAAAACGGTTACGTCATACTTAAAGACATATTATTTGGAAAAAATAATAAGGAACTTCAATATTTAATAAATATTTTCAAATAGATACCGAGTGTCGAGTTGCGAAAACAATCTACCGTATTACATAAGCTAACGAGGCTTCGCGGGCCGCTGACTTATGGATCATTTACACTATTCCATGGAGTCCATATGCGGAGTGCAGACGACCTTACTTTCCTGATCAATAAACAAATGACCGACTAATGCAAATGAGCCACAGAAGTAACACTGACTCGCGGGCCCCATCGGCCAATGCTAATTAGTTATTAGGAACCTATAATATAACTGAATACATATTTCACATAAATATATATTTTTTAAATCAAGCTTGCATATCACTTTTATTTATTTTGACTGTCAATCTATTATTCGTATTATATCCAATATTTATTTATTTATTTATTAAGATGTACAAAACAGGTGACAACCGGGTGAAAATACAAATTAAAAGTATGTTTTACAGTGATCAAGGTTGCGACCCTTCACATGTACATACTGCAAACACAAATTAAACAAAAACATACATTTATATACTTAAATAACTATTACATTCTTTATAATTATAATTTTGAATTTTGAATAACATCGCTAAGTCACTACATATTAAATATTCTTACTTCTATATTTATAGAGTTTACTAAATTCAGTTTTATAATAATAATATTTATATCAAAAAAGCTCAAAATATCAACAAATTGTTAAGAAAACTAAGTGTATAACTTGAGCATATAAAGAATACCGCAATAACTTCCAAGACTTTTGAATCTTCCGCATATTGAAATTAACATATTAATATTCTTGTTACGTCATAACTCATAAATTGTATTAATATTTAATTGACACAGAAGACGGTTTTATTTTCTAATTACATCAATAAACTATTCGTTTTTATTATATGCGTTTAACGCTTCGTTTACAAATGCTTTATATACATTGAGAACTTTTCAATATTATATTTGGTATGGCATAAAAAATATATATGATGCAACATTCAGACGTGAAGAAGATCGAAGTAAGACACAACACACTTTTTATTTATAAAACACTTGATCGTTGATAATTTCGGATGGATGAATACATCTGAATTAGCGATGCTCATTTGTATGCAAATTTGTTTAGCAACGATCACTGTTTTTAAGCATTCTAGATGATATTTACAAATATCATGAATAAATATAAATAATGTAAAGCCTAGAGAGGGGGTCTTTTATTTTTTAAAAGTTACACATTTAACTGTAATCACGTTAAAAGAATAATGAGTAATCTTATTAACAACTCGGACAACTGTAATAAGGAGTCAAAATCACCTTAAAACTATGAAATATTTTTTACGCGTTTTTATCTGTTAAAAGTACTTTTAAATGAAAAAGCTTAAAAAAATTCATCAGCACCAGGTTACCACAAGGTGGGACTCGAACTCACGATCATTTGCAATCGGGGCGACTATTCTAACCACTAAGCTACACGAGACCTAAGAGAACTGACGACGTTTTAATTGTTACTTTTTCGCTAATAGTGAGAGTTTTGGGGGTAGTGGATTTACTTAAGTATTAATAATAAAAAAAAAAAACTAGTATTTTGTAAAATATTAAAAAGTTTGCTGAAATGAAAATTTGCTCAAATACTAAGTACTAAGGATATAATGTTTTAGGCAAATAAGTAAATCAAAAACTTACTTAAATATGATTTTCAAACATTTTTATATTATATGATGAAACGAAAGTGAAATGCGTTTAGCTTATATTGTTAACGTAACTATGACATTAACTAACATTATGTTCGGTTCTATAGCCAACTGGCGAGACTAACTTACCGTTTATTGGGTCGCTCACTAATCTGAATGGCGTGTAAAGATCATAAAAACACACAACCGGACATGTCACAAAGTACCTTTACTGGCATCGCTGCCCGAAGATGTATCTAAGTTCAAATGTCACTGCGCGTCCTTGCGCATCTGCGCGGGCGCACTATAAATAGCGGTTCCCGCATCGAAAACGGCATCAGTCGCTCGATTGACTTCTCATATACCGGTTAAACAAAAAATACCACCAACACCAAAAATGAAATCGGTATGTGATATCGTGGACAGTGAAATATTATAGGGTCCACCAATAATTCTATAGTGTTCAAAGTTTCATTGGATTGTTTACTTTTTTATATTGTAAAAGAGTTGCAATAATCTCATTGTTTTGCAATGAAGTACTAAATTATGATTTTTTTTCCATCAGTTCATCGTCTTCGCTCTGTTCGTGGCTGCCGCCGTCGCCGCTCCCGTCAGCTCTGACGCTGACGCGCAGATCCTTCGCAACGACGTCGACAATATCGGTGTCGACGGATACAACTATGCGTAAGTCATCACAACTCTTATTGCATTCCATAATGGAGTAAATAATATACAAATTGTAACCAACACTGACTTTTAATATTATTATAGAATTACTTCTATAAGCATTTATTAATTATTTCTCTATGTTTACAGTGTGGAGACTTCCAACGGCATCTCCGTTCAGGAACAAGGCCAGCTGAAGAACGTCGGTTCCGAGAACGAAGCCATCGAAGTCCGCGGTCAATACTCCTACACCGGCCCTGATGGCGTTGTCTACAGCGTCAGCTACGTCGCCAACGAGGATGGTTTCCAGCCCCAGGGTGCCCATCTTCCCGTCGCTTAAATAACTTACCTACCCCCGTAACATCTAGTCCAAAAATACTCATTTCCCCAATCCCTTCCCTTGTTAAGCCATTCAAGCGATCTGTGATATGATCCGTTGTTAATAAAACAATTTATGTTTTAGTAATTACTTTTGATTTTTCATTTTTATACAACCTGACATGCGCCATTTTATGTATAGCATGATGCGACACTAATTCATTAAAGCTCGAGTTTTTACGAATTACTACACACGTATCTATACATAACCGTAAAACACAAGAATTGGACCGAGCAATCATTCAGATGCATCTATTAGAATAAATAATGACCAAGATGACACAAGAGCTTAAAAGGTCTTGTAAGATTCCAGAATAGAATGGCGGTTATTATGTGTGGTCTTAAGATAGTTGAGTAACTTACATATAAGGTGACTAAGAAATAACAGGCCTAGTCTACGTGATATCAAATGATCAGAGACGAAGGTTGAACATATTAAATATCTGACTTATATCATATATAACTTTATTAAAATTAATACTCCAATGGTTGGATGTTAGTTCTCCACTTGCTATTTTACAAAATAGTCAGTTTTTTAAAATACCGCTATTAGGATTAACGAATTTGTTTAGAAGATGTAAGGTAATATGTTAAATTTATAAATTTACACTGTGGATGACCTTCCACTGTAGTTGGGAGTGCTCTTCATTATAATTCTGATGATAGCATCCTTGGAATTCTAAATCGTCACCTATTTGAAACATTGACACACTCTGACATACAAATGTAACGCAATCGCCAATTTTAGGTTTTATTTTGTGGATTCGGTTAAAAACTTACTTCAAATTAAAATGATACGTATTTAGATAACAAGAAATATTTAACAGAATTAAAAACATCAGATTAGACTATTTTAGATTAACACATTAATTGATTTTTAGATTATTATCAATAAAACTAACTTTTGTGAAAATTTCCAAATTATATTTATTACAATAAATTATGTGCAAGACATCTAAATAAAGTTGGAAATAAACTAGCTTTAAAATACATAAAGACGGTATATTAAAACGGTAAACGGTAACGGTAATTTATTAAATTAAACAAAATGTATTATATTAACTACTTTTTATATTTATTTATATCCAAAAATGATCCATATCTATGTCATTTCAATCATTATATAATAAATAATCAATAGGAAATATGACAAGGTGAAACTAATTGATTTTTTATGTAACTCGTATTTTATTAGGATTATCCATAATATTTACAATTAGTGTACGAGTATTTATTGTGTTGTTACAAAACTAACGCACGTTAATTGAAATTAATATTAATATTAAAAAAATAATTGAAATTATTTCAAATCAGTAATTATTCAATTGTGTTTCAATTTTGTTATTTACCGTATAATATTTTGTAATGAATGTTGCGTTGAAAGGCTTTTGGTGTGAAAATGACGTCACGGTGTCAAGTGTATTATTTTTATTATTTATTATTATTGATGTATAAAGGATACATATGCATGTCACATTAATCAGTTCCTGTCAGTTGGTTTTAAGTGATTATGACAACTCTCGTTATCTTGATTGCTCACTATGCTGGATTAATGAAGAGGACGAGAGGCTACACTCTGAAGAACGGTTAGGCCTTATCATGAGCTCATAAATTAGATGCTAATGCTAATGTTGAAGTGAGACACAGCTGTGCCCGTACATAACACCATCGTTTGTATGGTACTATACTGTGGTCCTAGGTTTCTGCATCCAAACTTTTTGTCTTTGGTTTTCAAGATCATTTCTTATTTATTATTCGATTTTCATAAATTGACGTTTTGAGTAATGCGACATGCCTTTTCTGAATGTTGGTTCATCAAAATTCTTTTAATATTATCTACATATTGTTTATTAAAAATAATGTGTATTTAAAGTAATATATCTAATGCCCGTTTTCATTAAACTTAGGAGTCACCCAATCTGTCGCCTAAATATTTAAGAATCGCCTAAGGTCAAAATGCATTACACCATTGTCTAGAAACCACCAAACGAAATTAAGCAATGTCTAAAATTATGATATTCGTTATGCGGCGCCTTGATCTAGGCATTTGCTTATATGACAGATCATAAAAATGCCAAATGATAAAATAAAAATAATAATATTTGAAATTAAACTAATCTGCTTAGGCGATTCCTAATATTAGGCGTTTCTTAGTTAAGCTTTGCCTTGTTCTAGGTTAGTAAAAATGGGTGAAAGTGTATTCAAAGTAAATATCTACTAAGATCTACCTATTAAGGAAAACCCAGAAACGGGTATGTAATTTTTTTTAAGTACCTACTTACACTATCGTAATTTTAAAAATCCACATATAACGAACTGTTTTTTATATATATTTTTTTTATTTCTTTTTTGTTGTTACAGTTTTTTGTTTATACCATAAAAATATACCTACTTATCAAGCCCAGTCAGCTGTTTCATTTAATAAAGCACCGAACTCGTCACTGATTATAAACGGAACAGATTACACGTAGAGACCTCATGATTTCAAACAATTTGGAATGCACATAAATATGAATTAATTATAAATTGGAGAACATTTACCGTTTGGAGGTTTGTTTTTAACATTTTCAGCTGCGTAATGTATAGGTCAAGAGCGGCGTCGTTAATCATTGCGAGTGGGACTCTGAGGCCAGAAAACTTGATTCGTGAAACATCTTAACCATTCGTGACTTCAATGTTGAGGGATGATGACTGGCTAAAAAAAGGAAATTATATTTAGTTCATCAGATCATGGAAAAATATTACATACATATTTTTACTTCAATTTGACAAGAGCTTAAATAACAAGCATTAAAGTTGAGGAGTGGAGGCTCGTTACCTCACAGTTTTGTAGAAAATCATATGTGATCATCATCATCAATTCAGGCGAGAGACGCCCACTGCTGGGCATAGGCCTCCCCCAAAGATCTTCAAAGCGATCGGTCCTGCGCCTCCCGCATCCAGCGGGATTATTAATTTTTGATATATTTAATGCGGTGGACTATTGAGCTACCCGAGGTCTAGCAACACTGACAAAATTCTCACGCTACGTATTTTCATCAATGTACAGTTAATCCACTCATACAGCTGAAAGAAATATTTTGATTAATTTTTTTAGCATTAGCTTCATTTAAATATAATATAAGAATTTTGAATTAAAATTAAAAAAAAAAATAGAACTGAATTATCACTTATGTATTGCCCTCCGTCCAGCATAATGCCACGAGAGTCTGCTTAGACTAGCTAGCATTCTGCGGATAACTTTGTTTTCTGCGGTTTTTGTGAGCTCATTAGAAACCGCCTGTATCTATTTTTGAACAAATTGATTTAATCATGAGAATATTATATTGTCTAATAATTAGAAATTGTCCTTTTTACTAATAAGCTTCAAACTAATCTAGTACAACGACCGTCTGAGAGGTACTCCATGACGTATAAAGTTCAATGGCATCTTTTGAATACTAACAGCTATTTTAAGATAATAATAATTTAAGAATATATATTAAACTTAATAAAATAGTTTAATTATTAAACTTTACACGAGCATAATGCTTCTTTAAATTAAATAAGTTATGAATTAGTTAAGAATTTCCGTTTTGTTTTCATTTCTCACTCGATGCGTATTAATTTATGCATTTAACTCTTTAATTTAAGATATTTACTTCTTTAATTTATTTTAATTTATTTTGAAACAATCGACGCTTACGTTAATTTTTCACAATTTAAAAACATTTGATAAAGTTTACGGATACGTCATTACTTGATAAATGCATTAATAAAATTGCCAGTGTAAATAAAAATCATTTTGATTCGACAAATAACAAGAATAATAAATGATTACTAATTCTGTATTATTAGATATTATATATTTCAAATAAAGAAGACCCAATAGAAAATATTGCGAAACACATTTGGTCACGTTTCTGATTTGTTAAATCCATAATATCAGTCTCAATATTTTATATGAATCATGATAGCGTAACATTTAACATGCTCTGAACTACCTATTTCATGTTATAATAGTACTTAGTAGGTCAAATAACAAAGTGACGTCACGTGATCATGTCTCGATTTCTTTCTAAGAAGGAGGTCTACTACAATACACATGCGATAATTATAGCCAGAGGGATTTTATCTTTGTTTTTTTTTTATATTTTAAAAATCCTTATTTTAAATTTAAAATTGAATGGTCCTTCCATTAAATACCTAGTAAAATATTGGTTGTTAATACGTTCGGAACATTTGACGACATTAAAAAGGCAATTACAAAGTAAAACGTCAACATTAGCTAAAAATACCTTACCATAAGTTGTGCCACAAATAACAAAATTGCTACAACTCGATGATATATTTATTTGGTAAATAAAACGTAGGATGCCAACAAACGGCGCCACATATCACTACACAGTATAAAACAAAGTCGCTTTTTTATGCTTAAACCTTTAAAACTACGCAATGGATTTTGGTGCGGTTTTTTTTCCTAGATAGGATGATTCAAAAGGAAGATTTTGATGTATAATACAAAATAACAAAAACAACATGAAAACTATTAAAAGTACTACGAGTATAGTAAACTGACATTATTTCATTTTATATCACTCAATTTTGTTGGAAATAAAGACGCAACCTATACACAGACTATAATTTTTATTTAAAACAAGGGTTAAGTACACAAAATTATTCTATTCAATATTGAAAAACATTTAAATTATAAGTACTTTAATATCCATGATGAATCCATTATTATTGGCATAGTTCGTAAATGAGATATGAGAAATGATTTCGTATTTAAGAATGCTTGCTAGAATTTTTTTTCTGCTTAATTTTCGTAATAGACCCCAAGATATGGTTAATCCATAGTTTGATGGCAACACTAAGAAAGGTGAATGCGCGTGCGCACCTCTCTCACGTATAGTGTCGTATTGTTACGTAACAAGGTGAAGGTTATCAGGTTACAAAAGGTCAAATCGTTTGCGAAAACGCAGCGGTTTAGGTGATTCAATACGAAACGCTTGTTTGCATGGGTAAATAATGTGCTGTAGACCTTTTCTATTATGCTAGTTAACCGTTTCGAAGCGGCGAGATCTTTAGATTTTGTGGCGTAAAACTGTCTGTCTGATGTGTGATGAGGTGAATTGCTAACCTGTTGCAACCAATAGAACGCAATGAGGCATGGATATCATGAAATCACTGATTGCAATTGTGATTACTTTCTCTATAATTTTATATTATGTTGAGTTGTTTATTGTATTTATTTAAAACTTCGTATTTATTTACATATTCATAAGGTACCTTTTCCAGTAGCTTATTTTATATTTATATTAAACGACAACTTATAAGTATATACCTAAGTAAATAGGAATTTTTCTTTTGCTATTACCAATAATATCTACATCTGTTCCGTGGTCAGTATCACAGACAGAATTATTTTTGCATTTTTATTATTATTTAATTTTCAATCCAGAATAAATTTTAATAAATGTAATTATCAAACATCGCACTAATCATCTTAATAGAATACTTGATTCTGATTACAATGTATTTGGATGTAAAAAATGTTAGGTATTTGCGGGAAAGGAGTATGATATTATAAATATATAAAATAGATTACTTATTACTCCCTAATTATTTCGTTTTTATGAGTACACATATGATTTATCTATAAAATTATTCGATAGCTCATATTATAAGAGTAAGCTTTGCAGAGGCGAACCTATGACCCCGGGGTGACGAAAGCGAGTTGTTACAGTTGTCGGTGCGTCGAGTGCGCCTGACATAACAAGCGTTGATGGATGTTACATATCTTATGTGTTCAAAAAGTCGCCCTACAATATATCACCAGCATTGTTCTGATCTCAAGGTAACTAGCTTAAGCTTCTATGACATTTTATGCAACTTACTGGATTGTTAGATGCTGTGACATTTGACCGACCACGGATGAACAAGCGACTAACTATCGACTATATTCTCGGTCAGAAAACGTACAATAAAAGTAATTAATGTTCTTTAGTATTTATTTATTGAAGTAGCACAAGGGGACCGTGCGGTTTAGCCTAATGTCACGCGAGGTGAGGCTCCAAGTTATGACGTCATTCCGCCGGAAATGCAGCAGACGTTTTGCGGCATTCCTCTCGCTCAACTTTAAGCTATGTGGTGTGACCTACTTAAATCATAATTGATGAGATACTATTAATGACATTTTAAATTGTTATTATTGGCCATTGAACATTTTAATATTATCCAAGTTATGATCATTTAATTTAGTAGTAAATACGCACATTTTTTTAAAAGGTTTATGTGTTTTTACAACCATATTACAATTAATATCCACTTGTTCAGCTATAAAGACGACAGTGAGAGCTATAATCGACTTGTATAAAAAAATAAAATAAAAACGTAAGTACTGTTAGAAGAAGAAAAATCGGCTACTACTGGCAGTACTAATTGTTAATTTCACCACGGGCTACCCTATCTATCAGTTAGCTGGCACTGTTATTTTAACTTTGACGTTATATCATTTCCGCACCAATATACTTCCGGAATATCAAAATCGTAAATATAAATGAATAGTAAAATGTGTCTTTTAGTACCTTTTACCGATAAGTAATTGAATTGAACATTTTACCGATATTTAAAAAGACTAAGGTAAATAAGTCATAAGACTGAAAATTCTGAAGTTGAATTCTTTCAAGAGCAAATTATTTATAAATGCATCATGATGCATATCAATCAATAATCAATAATCATCACTGAATGATCAATAAAAAGAATCTTTTAATCTGCACGACATTAGCACGTGGATGTTAAAATATTAATATTATAAAATGTGATTTTCAGAAGGTCAGCAAACGCAGTTTAGCGTCTTGCGGCATCTTTATAGACAACTAATAATAAAAAAAATTACCTAATAGGTAAACCGTTTAAGGTTGTCACTGACCTGTGTGGTTTAGATGTGACGGGATTAGGAAAACAAAATTATATTTATTTCAAGACGGACTGGGTATACTTTTTAATGCGTATTATAAAGATTATTATTATTTTTTAATATGCTTTAAATAATAAATCATTTCCTCTGCGAATTTCTTTGTCTTTCTTCCGATTAAGAATTTTTACAACTTTATTTTTAGTATGATATCATCATCATCATCATCATCATTATCAGCCCTTTTTGATTTAACCAATTTTTGAGCGATAACATTTATTTAAAGATCTTGTGCCTTTATTATGTTTATGGTAATTTTTTTAATTGTAAATACTCGTTTTCCCACATATAAATAAAGAAACAATAAAATTTGTCGGTAAAAAGAAAATACATCTCATGCGTCCTTTATATACACTTCGACACTTGATATATCGAGAACGTCCCATGGTATGGCCGTCCATTCTGCTCCAATCCGCGTATTTTAAAGCTTTTTAGAGTACAACTCAAGATATAAAAATGTCGAAAGTTTAAATTTCTATCGGCTAGTTGCACAAACATTTATTAAAATTTTAATTAAAAAATTTTCAAATTCAGTAATCGTCTTTTAATCTTAAAGATCGTTTGTATAACTATGCGTATATCACGTCGACGCGTCGTTACAACATCGTCGCGTTGTATGTTAAACATTTTTAAAGCGGTCGAGCCGGTTTAGGATCGGTTTGATAAAATGCAATACCCATCTTCCTCTCGACGTCGAAAGTGAATGTCAGGGTCATCGCTCACAGTCGACCGACTGACTGTCGAATTAGTGTTGATGACTCGCTGATGACGGTCAGGGGCCATATCATGGGCTTTATAACGCCACGCAATTGTAATGGAGGAAGCGGGATGGTGCTATTAAAAATGCAAAATTAATTATTAATTAATTAATGATAGTTAATTCTGGATTAATTGGTTATATTTGTTTACATGATAAACTATATCGATTTTATGACAGAAGTAGCTCGATGGCATAGTGGATATTCGCCGCGGCCCACGAACATTGTTGTTAAGCAACTTGGCAAAGGGTCGGTCACGAGATGGGTGACCAATTATTATCTCGAGCTACTCCGTGCTTCGGAAAGCACGTTAAGCCGTTGGTCGTGGCTGCAATTGTAGTTGTTAATACCCTCCAATTCACATTGAGCCAGCGTGAAGGGTTGTGGCCCATCCTCCTTAACTATCCATAAGCCCCTGCAGTGGACGCGTAAAAGGGCTGACGATAATGATAAACGACGAGTTCTCGTCGCGTCTATTTTGTCGGATCAGTCAACAATACTTTAGCAAAATTTAAACTTTTTTTTAATTAAATAAATAGCACGCGTGACTAAGTAAATATATTGATATTTATTCATAAACCATTAAAAATACGTTTTGGGTAAACCTTATTTTAATCAAGATCAGTCTATCCCTAGCATTTTATTTTTACAATCTCATTTGCATTGAATTTTAAAAAAATCATAGTAGAAGCTCATCTGTTCACTTTGCATCGATGATCGATTACGTTTAAATTATTACAAGAACTGAATATTATTATTTATTTAAATGTAAAGATTTCTCGTTTTTTATTCTATATTAATTAAAGCAAGAGTGTTTAAACATATACAATCATCTATCATATACTAGGTCACTCTAAATGACGTAGTAATTTAATTAAATCAAATGTCAGAAATATTAAAATAAATAATTTTCAATTAATTTAGATTTTGGCTGTACTTCATTTAGTTTTTTTTTACTTTAAGATTTACCTCGTGTGTTCATAAGTTTTGAGGAAAACTTTTTACGGAAAAAATAAAATGTTACAGGCTGTTTTTTTTACCGATTTTGAATTTGGAATTTTAACTTTTAGTTTATTTGTATCGCAAATTCATTTGTTTATTTGTGGAAAATCATTTTTGTCTCGTGATGGAGGAAATGAAATAATTACGTGCAACTGTTATTTCGCTATTTAAAAAGTTACGACGCGAACGTTGTCCATTGCTGCTGAGGAGACGATGTCAGGAAGATACTCTTCACCGACGAGAAAATTTTTCGAAGAAAAGTTCAACCGAAAAACAATAAAGTGAACGCTTAAAGTAGCAAAGATATCCCAGCTTCTGCACGGAATGTCTCGCGCACTCATCATCCGGCTAGTGTGATGGTATGGTGGGAAGTTGCGTATGAATTTGTCACTTCGCTCCATTTCTGTTGACAAGAGTGACATTTTAGAGCTCGTGGTGAAACTCCTGTCTGATACGTTATTTCGCAATAAATATTGAGTTTTTCAGCAAGACTCAGTGCCATCCCATAAGGCAAAAAGCACCCAAGCTTGGTTGAGGGAGAATGTGCCAGATTTCATCGCGGCGGACGAGTGGCCCTCCTCCAGCCCTGACCTCGACCCGCTGGATTATTCTTTATGGACTGAATTAAAGCTTAGAGCCTGGTGAAAGGCCCACCCAAACTTGGAGTCACTGAAGCAAACCATTGTTCGAGAAGCAAAGGGAATTCCAGTAAAAAAAGATTCGTGTAGTCATTGATGCGCGGCCAAATCGTCTTAGGGCCTGTATTAAAACAAGGGCGGTAATTTTGAATAAAATATACATTTTATTTTTGATTATTATATATTTAATGGTTACTGAAAAATTTTGAAATATGAGTCAATTGATAAAAAAGTTAGGCTACTTTTATTTCGTCTCAAAACTTATGAACACACGAGGTAAATATACACAATAAATTAAATTGTCATGATTTAAGATTGTAAAAGAAGCTGTTAATATTTTTTGTAGCACGTACTTATTTATTTTAGCTACATTACACAGCACTTGTGGATATGCAATCTCCTAAGACAGATAATAATTGTAAATACATTTGTGTAAGATGCATTACGAATATACCTCTGTGCGTGCATTAGCAGCTTTTAACACCAAACTTAAATAAAATTAACATAATACACTACACTTGCAAAATCATGATAGTGTTTATGAATTGTTTATATTATCTTATTTATTTAATTATGTATATAAAGTCAAGAAAAAAATAGTCATTCATTTTATTTAACCGAGAAGAACGAGTTGCCGCAGAGGTTAGTGACCTCAGTTAGCGATTTTCAAAAAGTCCAAACTTATCGATGATGAGTTATCTAAATTAATGTCATAACTCCTAGTAGAGCTGATGAGTTTCTTGCTCGTTCTTCTTATCAGCCAAAAGATGTCCTGAACGAGTGCTAGGGAAAAAATGTTGGACGATCTAAAAGTACTTTTAAGAAATCTATTTGAATAAAGTTTATTTCGACTTTGACTTTATTAAATTGAGCATTTTCGGGCTAAATAATAGACTAAAAATCTTTGGGTCTTAATTATATGGTCAGAGTTTGGTTTTAAATAGTCATCTAGCTTAATGAAAATGTCCTTCTTACAAGTAAGCTTATTGCAAAATCACTTGTTCCTCACAAGAAATAATATGAAACTTGAAACTTACCAAATTAAACTTGAAAACAAATTATAATACACTATAAAATAACATAAATCTGATGCCTTTTAGCATCTTCTAGAATTCTGTTTTTTTTTAAACATCAAATATTACTTGAAAAGGCATCAATAAGAGGATCCTATTTAAGCCGGGAATCTAGCGTCAAATACACCTTATAGTTGCCATAATGAGTAACTAATTGATTAAGCGAGAAGATAAAAGTACGAGTTGTTTATTACTGTTAACGGTCCGATTAAAACTAACAGGCATTAGAAGAGTGTTGTGGCATAACAATTTGCGTCAATGGATTCGGTAAAAGCACTCGGTCGATGTTTAGGCAACTGTTTTAAATGTGCGAATGATTATAATGATTCCCAAACTGCAATAAGGTAGGTAAGGTAAGGTGGCACTCACGGACGTTCATCATCATCAGCCCATACATCGCCCACAGATCTCAAGGACCAAAGACTGGTCCTGAGCTGTGCGCAAGAGTTAGAAATCCACGGAAGTTAACGTAATAATAATATTATGGATTATCAGAAATATTCTCTGCTTCTAATGTTTCATTTAGTATACTAAATGGTTATGATATAGACTTTTAGTATCAATAACTTATATTTTTTAGATATATTGATAATAAAGGTTGTCTCAGTAAGAGTGCACCTGTTAAATTTAGAACTATTTTTTTCTGTGTTCATGTGTTCATTCATACTGACTATTAAAAATGTGGCGCTTTTGAAAAGCCTTATAATTGTGAAAACTCGTTACAAAAATGGGAAAAGTCATTGGCAAGGTGGCCAATCGACATCACGAAATCCTGATGTCGATTGACCACCAATATCCTCGATTTAATGCCGTATGATTTTTTCTTCACGGTTTTGTGATATGTCGTGTTTATGCAAATAAACCATAAATAATTCCTGAGCTTAAATCAGAGATCCACCTCAGCATTGGTGAGATACATCTAGATCTCTGTGTAAAAGTCATGGAAAATTTCATGAAAAGAGCAATGGTCTGTCATCAGAGCACTGGAGGGCATTCGCTGGATATTTTATTCCATATTTAATCTGAACTTGTCTTATATAAAATCCTATAATAATATGACTCTCATATAAAATACGTGATTTTGAAAATTCTAAATTCTTGTAAACACAAATTAAAGTATTTTAACCTTAAACAGCATTTTATTTGGTGATGTGTGACCGCAAAACATGTCGACCTCTCCCGTACGTTCTTACTTCGAAAGATTGTTTTTTCAGTTGTTATTTTAATCTCCATAAACTCGTATAGGTCTTCTGGCGGGCATGTTACTTATGTTACTATGGAGGTGCAATTTTTTACATCTGTCATTATATATTTGTAGCAATTAATGAAAATCGATCCAACGTTATCATATTATGGCTATGTATACTAAATATTAAGTCAAAGGTTTACATATTAGACTTAGTCGTAACGGCAAAAATATTTTTTTATATCTCCCAGAAAATCTTAATCAGTCTTCAATATACTTGTACCTAGTTATGAGTTTTATAATTTCTTTTATAACTAGATGTTAAGATGTAAGAAGACAAAGTCTTGGTTATTATTTAATAATAACTCGTATAATTTAAATTGGTCTCATTCTACTAATATTGGAAAGGTAAAAAATGACATTTGAATTTTACCAAATAGTGTCCGCCGTATGAGTAGGTGTATATAAGAGTGTGCGAATTTGAGTAACATCACAGTCGGCATAGATCCTTCAACACTAACAGCAAAAATGAATTCTGTAAGTGGTTTGACGAGGTTTGATAATGTTTATTGTACAAACATACGATTTTACGATTCACTGTAGTAATAATTGGATTACATCAATAATTATTCTCTTATTTTTTGTTGATATTTGGTTATGAGTGGAAGTCTATCACTATTTGAAGTGACAGGTCACAGAGGTCAGTGTGTAATTTCATTAGAATACATTGTCACATGTAGCTTGATTTGTGATTTCAATTCACTCTGAAACTTTAATAAAGTTTCATAAGATCAACTCTCTGTATAGTAGTTTATTTAGTAGATAACATTTGCAAGGGCTAATTGTTTCATTTTTTTATAAGCCATTTATAAATAAATTGTTGTTATAATACTAGTTAAGTATTGTATTCATCAAAAACTTTTCCTCTATACAATATATAACAAATATTTTCAATGAAAATCAAGATACGGGACTGTAAATTTCACTATTTTCTTATAATCTTCCATTCGATTATTATTAACTTTTGTTTATGTTATTGTATTCGTTATAAGGGATAAATTATATTGTAAAACAGCTGTTTTGATAATAAAAAAAAGTTCTATGAGTGTGAAGTTACGTGTACATTAATAAACGAGATTATATTTTCTTAATTATAAGGTGAGAGCAAGTTTTCAGTGGCACATATATATATGTATCATAATTTGTATGTTTCCCTTACAGTTCATAGTTCTCGCCTGCCTGGTCGCCGCGGCGCTCGCCGTTCCCGTGGACCCGAAGGATGCCACCATCGTCAGATACGACTCGGACAACATCGGTGTTGACGGATACAAATACGAGTGAGTCATAGTTTATCGCAATCGTGTGTGTACTGTACATAGTGTAGTGTGTGCTCTCGACAATCATTCGATGCAATTGAATGAATTTTAGCAAAAAAGCCTAGTTTCATTGTATTTTTTAATTCAACGTTTCAATGTCTCGTTACGCACCACTTTCTATAATCAATATAAACTATAATCAATATTAATGACATTTTATTATTTATATTCTAATATATTGACATATTATTATGTTATGTATCGATTTTTCTTCAGTAACTTGCAGACATAATGTATTTTATTCTGTAATTTTGCAGATATATATTTTTATAGCAGCGCATATCTCTTAAATAAACAATATATAACTTTGTAACAATAGTTCCCTTATATTCTTAAAATAACACAAAACAATATATTTCAGCTTCCAAACCAGCGACGGAACGTCGGCCCAGGAGCAAGGACAGTTGAAGAACGTGGGCACAGAGAACGAGGCGATCGAGGTCCGCGGCCAGTTCTCGTACACCGGTCAGGACGGGCAGGTGTACACCGTCACCTATGTGGCCAACGAGAACGGCTTCCAGCCCCAGGGTGCCCATCTGCCCCAACCCTGAACATCCTCAACACTAGTCACACACTATACGACTGATTAGCTAATAATAAAATGTTTACAATTACATTATTGTTTTTCATTATGTTCAGAGACATTCTAATAGAACTCACACTAGAAATAGTTACATTATAAAAATCTTCATATAACTACTAAATAAATTTAATAATAGTAGCAGCAAAAATGACCTATTATTATGAGGTGGTTAAGCGAGAGGTAGTGATTGGAAACTATAATAATAGGTCATTTTATATACACTTTACTATCACTTCGATTCTGATAAAACAAAATAATAAATATCGGTCACTAATTCAATTTCTAATTAGGAAAAAAATCTCAATCGCGCTAACGCTATTTTCTTATTTCTAGTACTGAGGAATGAAGACTTTTCTGTTAGCTCGTACTATTATATTATTCATATAGTTAGAATAAAGTCTGTTAGTTATTAATTATTTTAAAATACTATGTCGTTTTAAATTTGGTATACTTTATAAGTAGTTATGTATAAAGCACGCATCGACCTCTGCCACGGTCCTCCACTTCACTCCCTTATTGGTGATGGTGTTGATCATAGTTTTTAAACTCTTAACCGACCTCACCGATTTATTGGTTCATTCTTTGTTATGCATAATGACATTATGAGAAATAATACTTTGCCAAAGGTCATGCCAAAAAAGTTTCTGTGACGGA
Organism: Diatraea saccharalis; assembly: GCA_918026875.4. Taxonomy (NCBI): domain Eukaryota; kingdom Metazoa; phylum Arthropoda; class Insecta; order Lepidoptera; family Crambidae; genus Diatraea; species Diatraea saccharalis. The sequence continues at coordinate 28,568,485 of OU893338.1, forward strand.
GAGTTCGTGTCAAAAAATGTGTACAAGTATTTGATGGTTTATACTTAAATATGTGGAAGTACTCAGGATATACCCCAGTGCGGATATTGGATACTGGAACACCTGCTGGCGGCTGTAGGAATTAATTTTCTGGAGCACATTCAGCACACACACAGCTCTTGTAGACTGAGAGCTCATGTCAATAAATGTGCAAGAGCTTTCTAAAGATATAAGATTAGTATATTGATGTACTAAGGGTATACAACCCTTAGTAACCAGAGTAGAAGTCAGGCACTGGATCACTTGATGGTGACGGCGCTAAATAATTTTCTAGAGGTTGCTGCATATGATTGTTTCATTAATTGAATGTCTGAGTATTTTTTTATACACTAAAAACTAATAATTTAGTAATAAATGAACTTTCAACCATTACGATTAATTACGGAGCTCATATTCACACCAATTTCTGAGATCTGATGATTAGTCGCGTTTCAGGATTATGCTATCTGAGCAGTTTAGCATACTTTTTATATTGAAATATCAACTTAAAACGCAGCTGAATACTGAGTGATGTATACCCTAACACTTAAATATTCTGAAATATTAAACTTTAGAAAGCTCTTCTATAATTTTGTCACGACCTTTAAGACTATTGTGGTGAATATTCAATTTTTTGTCCTTTCAATGATTATGCTAAATAAATGTTATGCCTTCCAAGTAGTTGTCCAAAGGAATTTATGCCAAAAAAGTTACGGAATATCAAGGTTCTGTAAGACACTGTGAAGGAACCCTAATTTATCTTACACTTTGTTATCAACTAAACGTTTTAGTTTCCTTGGTTAATGAGACAACCGTACAGTTGTTGGAATTACTGAATCTTCTAAGGACATCAATAATATTCAAGAAGACATTGATCGTATGGTTGAATGGTGTCGTAGTAATCTTACGCAACTCTACACAAATAAATGCTGTCATGTTACATTTTGTCAAAAGGTCAGATCACAAAATAGTGCTTATGAAATTCAAGGAATCTCTATTGACAGAAGAAATTAAAGAGTAGTGTGTGGTTGATAAAAAGCTAACATTTGTATCGCATATGGAAAATGTCTCAAAAAGAGCATACTAAATGTTGGGATTCGTTTTGTGAAATACTAATGTGTTCAATGACATGAATTTTAAGATTTTATTATAAATTAGCGAAGTACAATCGAATATTGTAGTGTTCTCTGTAGAACGCATTACGCGACTCACTCGTTGAAATTTGAACGATAACACAAAAAGATTCGTGGCAAACTTAGCCTACAGACATGAGATCAATAAAAATCCAGACTTACGAAAAAAAGATTAAGGCACTTCAAAATCATATAGTTTAAAAACGGAGAGATATATAAGACTTATAATTTTGATTTCAAAAAATCCAGTCATTAAAATTATTGCCCTTCTTAACTTAAATTCCGACTGCGTCCAGTACGGTAAACCTCATACTCCAGATGCTCCACTTTTAAGATCTGTTTTGGAAGCTAAATCCCAATAATGTGCCCAAAATTTCATTAGACTATAAACAGTATAGCAGCTCTTACGCATCAAAAAGCAATCAGAGATTAAAATAGAGACATACATAAGCGAAGTAAATTTTAAGGCCCCTTTTTAGGGAATTTAAAGAGATATTAATAAGGTCTATATTTAAAAATTTCATCTTGTATTCGTTGATGGAATGATAAAAGAAAGAATTGTGAGTATATATTTTCTATAACGTGGTACAACGAACCGTGGTTAATACACGTGAGGAGCGCACAAGCAGACGTACCGAGAGTAAATAATTATAATATGACAAAATAAATGCTTTATTTATTTATTATTATTTATTTATAATGTCGAAGAGACTAATCATTTATAAATTACTTTTGGATCCTTTCTAGTCCAACAATGTGGATGTCGTTACAGTGATTCCAAATGGTAGCTTTGTCCTCGAAATTAAGATAACAAGTGTAGTAAAGCATCTGGGTGCTGCCATCCATCACTATAGTTCAAATCCATAAAGGAAAAAAAAAAAATATTGTCAGACAACATGCACTTCCTTCCGTTTACAGAACTATACTTCATTAGCGTTTTAGTGCTTCCGCCATCTTAAAGCGTTTTTTTTTTCGGAAAGAGTTAAATTTGAATTGAATTTAATTAAAATGACCAAGAGAAGTTCAGAAGACTTTGAGAAATATATGATGAGAAAGATGAAGAAATTAGAAGAAAAGTTTAAAAAGAAATTGGCGAAAAGATCGCGTAGAAATGGTATGTACCTACTTGAGTCAGAAATAAGTTGTCGAAAAACTTAGTAAGTCTGGTGTACACCTAGATGGGGTGTTTCCGAAGACAATTGTGATCGATTGTGTATAGTTTATAAGGACTATTACCTTTCTATATTACAAGCAAGCTTTATTGTAAATACTTACCTACAGTGTATAATTTTTTACGCATAACCGTTTGTTGTGTACAGTTCAAAGGGGACTGTTACCATATAATATTACTTACAGATTTTAATAACTTTCATAATCGATGACAAATAAATTGTATAATGATTGTGTGCAGTTTATAGGGACTGTTACCTACCCATGTCATTTATGAAGTACTTCAGGTGTTTATGGTAATAATGGGTAAGTTTATAATATAAATATACCTCTATTACAGATGAAAACTATTGTAATAGTGAAGAATCATGTGAGATCATGTCTTTACATGATGAGAATACACTAGAAATGTCTGTTTGTGAACCTCCGGAGCAGACTGTTGATCCAGACATGGTAATTAATGAATCAATTGATCCAGCTATTATTGAGCCACCTATTCCCGAAGAAAACTTACCAGTAGAAATACTGGAGATTCTCGGTGAATGTCCATCTTTAGAGAAGATATATGGAAAAGACCTGCATTCAGATATAGCAGTACGCTGGGAGTACATAGCTACATCAGGCTTAACAAAGGATCAACGGAAATTGAATTTGGAAAAATATCAAATACCACAAAACACAACGAAGATTGGAGCTCCTGTTTTAAATGCAGAAATAAAAGCTGCCTTATCCGACATACTTACAAAAAAAGATAAAGCCATAGAATATAAACAGCGACAAATAGCTATGATTATATCCTACATAGGTGAAGCCCTTACATCCTTGTTAAGCAGCAAAGATTCAAATTTGCCATTAATAAAATTATTAACAGAGGCTGGAAAATTGGCATGTGACCTACAACACACAGAATCAAGGATCCGAAGAGGTTTTATTTGCTCTTCAATAAAAAAAGAGATAAGAGACCAATTGTATGAAACAAAAATAGATAATTACCTATTTGGAGAACAATTAGCTGAAACCTTGAAGGCGGCAAAGGCCATAAACAAATCAGGTTCAGAACTAAAAAATCAACCAGTATTGTCACTTAAAAGCAACCAAGCTTTAAACTCGAAGCCTCGACCCCCACCATCAGGCAGGCACATGGGAGTTACGAGGCGCCAGACATACAACGCCTCCACGACAATGACGCGTACGAACTCACGCCAAGCTCCATACCGTCCTCCACCGCCACCACCGCCACGGCAACGGGGGTATTTGCAGCGCTCACGAATGCAGACACAGCACCGCAAGTGATACCGGTGAGTCATGCTGGAAGAATTTCCTTTTATCTTGACAGATGGCATCTTGTCACAAAAGATCCAGTTCTTTTATCATGGATAAAAGGGTATAAGTTACCATTTTGTAATTCTGTGTATCAAAGTCACATTCCACCATTACAACGATTTAGTGGTTCTGATTCTTCACAATATCTTAATGCTATTAAAAAATTATTAGAGAAAGGTGCCATATCACCCTGTGACAGTTGTGAAAATCAGTTTATATCCAGTACCTTTCTTATACCCAAATCGGATGGAACCAAAAGGTTTATATTAAATTTAAAACCTTTGAACAAATTTATTAAAACAAATCATTTTAAAATAGAGGATTTGAGAACCACCTTAAAATTGGTAACTAAAGATTGTTACATAGCTACAATTGATTTAAAAGATGCATATTTTTTAATCAAGGTTCATCAGGATTACAAAAAATTTCTTCGGTTTCAAATACCATCAGATTTATATCCACAATGTAGTTCAACAATTTTTGAATTTAATGTTATTCCCTTTGGTTTAAATACTGCTCCGTATGTGTTTACCAAATTACTTAAACCTGTTATGTCCTTACTAAGATCATTAGGTTATTTTTCTACTATATATTTGGACGATATCTGTTGTATTGGAAGATCTTATAAAGAATGCCTTGATAATGTTTTGAAAACTAAACAAGTTCTGGAAGCATTGGGATTTGTAATAAATGAGAAAAAGAGTCAGCTCACACCTAGTACTAGTTGTAAATATTTAGGTTTCATAATTAATACTCAAAAGTTTCATGTTGAACTTACAAATGAAAAGAGAAATATTATTCAAAAAGAACTAAAGAAGATTTCCAGATTAAGTACTTGTAAAATAAGAGATTTTGCTCGTTTAGTGGGTCTTTTGACTTCAGCATGTCCAGCCATACAATATGGCTGGCTGTATACCAAACAATTTGAGAGATGTAAATATCTTGCCCTGCAAAATAATAAAGATTATGATAAGCACATGAAGTTACCATCACATTTACAAGAAGATTTTTCTTGGTGGTCAAACTCCTTAAAACATTCAGTTTGTCCTATTCGAGATGAAAAATATTCCTTTGAAATATTTTCTGATGCAAGCAAAACAGGGTGGGGGGCATCATGCGGAGAAGAAACCGCTAGTGGACAATGGTCTATGATAGAAAAGGATTTACATATTAATCAATTAGAAATACTTGCAGCATTTTTTGGGTTAAAGATCTTTGGTAAAAATAGTTACAATTGTAAAATTATTTTAAGGATAGATAATACAACAGCCATTTCTTATATAAATAGAATGGGTGGGGTTCGATTCCCTCACTTGAACAGGATTACTAAGCAACTATGGCAGTGGTGCGAACAAAGAAATATTTATGTTTTCGCTTCATACATTAGTTCAAAAGAAAATGTAATAGCTGACGCTGAATCCAGGCGTATTCATCCTGATGTAGAATGGGAGTTAAGTGATTCAGCTTTTAAAGATGTTGTGGATATGTTTGGTGCACCTAACATTGACCTTTTCGCATCTAGAGTTAATAAAAAATGTCAAAATTATGTGTCTTGGCAAAGAGATCCTGATGCTCATGCTATAAATGCATTCACAATAGATTGGCAACATTTAAATTTCTATGCTTTTCCTCCATTTGCGGTAATATTAAAGACCTTTAAGAAGATAATTTCTGACAGAGCTGAGGGTATTATTATTGTTCCAAATTGGCCCACTCAACCTTGGTTTCCGCTTTTTGAAAGTCTGTTAGTTTCTGATAAATTGTTTTTTTATCCGGAAGATAATAATCTATTGTCATCCCACAGCATTCACCAAACACCTCAAATTACCCTGGTGGCAGCCAAGTTATCAGGACGGCATTTCTAAGAAGAGGTGTACCACCATCATCATTAAACATAATGCTAGCTTCATTATCAAAAAATACTCTCAAACAGTATGATAGTGCACTAAGAAAATGGTTTTTATTTTGTCAATCTCATGATATTGATGTTTTTGAAGCATCAGTCCCAAATATAATTTTTTACTTAACTAATTTATTTAATGAAGGAGCAAAATATGGGACATTAAATAGCCATCGCTCTGCTCTTTCGTTATTACTTGGTTCAAGAGTGGGTTCAGATGATCGAATAAATAGATTATTTAAAGGTTTTTACAGAACATGTCCACCTTTGCCAAAATATAATCAAACTTGGAATCCGGCTATTGTTTTAGATTATCTCTCAGCATTATACCCTAATAGTGGTTTAGATTTAGAGACATTAAGTAAAAAAGTTACAACATTAATTGCTCTGGTTACAGCCCATAGGGTTCAGACCATTTCAAAGATTAAAATAGAATGTATTTCAATTTCTGAAAGTTTTATATCTATAAAAATACCAGAACTTCTAAAGACATCTCGTTTAGGGGCACTACAACCATGTCTTCGTCTGCCTTTTTATAGAGAACGACCTCAAATCTGTCCAGCAGAGGCTTTAAATTCATATTTGGAGAAAACACAGTTGATTCGCAAGAAAACAAATAATTTATTTATTAGTTTTAAAAAGCCATTCAACCCTGTTGGATCTCAGACCATAAGCAGATGGATTAAAAGAACTTTAGCTGAGAGTGGTATTGATACCACTATTTTCACTGCTCATTCTACAAGACATGCAAGCACATCTGCTGCACATAGATCTGGGGTCACTATTGATAAAATAAGAAACACAGCGGGTTGGAGTGGAACTTCATCAGTTTTTGCTAGATTTTATCAAAGACAGATAATTGATACTGAAGAGGATGAGTTTGCTCATTCCATATTAAATAGTACATAATTTGTTACAATATATACATATGTATATACAAGATAATAATAATAATATGTGACTAGGAATTAAGTTTTATTGTTACCTAATGTATATGTTTAAAGAATCGTTCCTATTAAACTAAGTTAAATTTAGAAATGTTGATTTTTTCAAAAATTTTGAATATAGTACTAGATCATTATATTCATTCGTTTTATTTAAGTTTATTTCTTATACATATGTTCAATGAATATACCAGGTACATAGCAATTTTCTTTCAAAGTCTACACTTGTTATCTTAATTTCGAGGACAAAGCTGAAGTGTAATTGAAGATTAAACGAACTTACCTAAGTGAAGTTCTATCCCAATTACACGAAGCTTTGTCCGAAGAAATTAAGACCCTCCCATCCCGATACCCTATGCTATTTACCAGGTTTATTCATTAGGATTGGGCGAGAAGGGTTCTTATGTTTCAGGCTTTCAACTAAATGAAGTATAGTTCTGTAAACGGAAGGAAGTGCATGTTGTCTGACAATATTTTTTTTTTTTTTCCTTTATGGATTTGAACTATAGTGATGGATGGCAGCACCCAGATGCTTTACTACACTTGTTATCTTAATTTCTTCGGACAAAGCTTCGTGTAATTGGGATAGAACTTCACTTAGGTAAGTTCTAATGAGACACACTAGAAAAATCTATAACATTTCCTTTTTGAAATCAATTTTTTCGATAATATTCTAGAATGTTGTAGAACATTCTAGGTACTTCTGGTGTAGGGTATTTAAAGCCGCGCTCGCGATTTGTTTAGTCAGTTTGAAGAAAAATGGACGAGCGACAAGTTCGAACACTATACTTATACGAGTACTTGTTAGGCCACAATGCGCGGGCTGCGGCTGACAATATCAACAATGCATTAGGCGCTGGAAGTACAAGCCATGCGACGGTGTCCCGATGGTTTGACCGTTTTAAATCAGGAGACAGGAGCCTTGAAAGTCAGTCACGCTCAGGGCGACCACCCGCAGTGAATGATGACGATTTGCGCCGCGAACTGCAGTTGAATCCGGATGCTACCACTCGTGAATTAGCGGAAGCACTTAAATGCAGTCACCACGCCGTGGAACACCATCTGCATGAGCTTGGTTATCGAAAAGTTTTGGCTCGGTGGGTACCGCACATCCTTACAGACGCCAGTCGTGCAGTCCGTGTCGCTATCTGTCAGTCACTTTTGCTGCGACCCCCGACGTAAAGAGTTTTTGTCAGATCTGGTTACTGGAGATGAATCATGGATTTATTACGAGAACGATACACGTCGTGCTTTTTGGCTGCCTCGAGAAGAAACGCCACCAGGCGGTTCTTTTGACACCGAAGCCGAGTCAAAAGAACCGCCGAAAAATTCTGCTTTGCTGTTTCTGGGATGCGCAAGGCATACTGTTTTATGAGCTATTACACAATGAAACTATAAACGCTGACAAATATTCAACCCAGCTTACCAAATTATCTGCCGCTATCAAGAAAAAACGACGAAGACGAGTCAATGTAGTTTTACTGCACGATAACGCTCGACCTCACGTCGCATCTGTGGTTCGCCGGCAATTGGAGAACTTGGGCTGTGAGACGATACCCCACCCACCTTATTCCCCCGACCTCGCCCCATCAGACTATCATTTGTTTAGAGCCCTGAAACAGCATTTGCGGGGTAAACAATTTAATGATTTCTCTGACATAGAGGCGGAGTTGAACAACTTTTTCGAGGCACAGCCATCAGAGTTCTGGGCAAAAGGCATCCAAACTTTGCCGGATTGTTGGCAAGACGTCTTAGATACTAATGGTAATTACATCATTGACTAAACTTTTTTTATTGTAATAATAATAAAAAAGTAAAAACTTAAACCAAGTGTTTCATTAATTTATTGACCTCAATTACACAAACAAATACATCACAATAAATAATTCATAACAATAAAAAAAAACATACTACTATTAATAAACAATACAGTAATAACATTTACAGAGGTCAATCAGGACCCTGCCTCAGCTTGTGTTGTCGTGACACACATGTGTGCCGCGTCAACGCTGTTATTCTGACAGGACCTGTTTGGTGCGCGACAAATACTATTATATACATTACATTTAATAACATACTATTAAATACAATTATTATTTTACAAAATACAATACTTTCTGTAGTGAGATCTTTTTCGTCAAACAAGTTAAGCGCACGTTACAAGTGAGAGAAAAGAAAGTAACATGTGGTTCTTGAAATAAATGTAGTCTTTAATATACAAATGACAAGGAGATCATTGAACCCAGCCAGCCCGACTAGAGCGAGAAAAAAGGTAGAAAGGCAACGGGCAAAGGTAACCACATATCCTTCGATAGCCTCAAGTGCTGGCCGCGCTCATCACCCACTATCCATAAACACCGGGACTGAAGAAGGTAAGCTTTAAAAATAAAAGGTTAACAAGTTAAATGTAAAGATAAAAAAATGTTTTTAGACTAAGATTGTGATTGTTGAATATCCATCAATTGTTTCTTTAATTTAGTGGTTAATATTTTCTTTGTCCTTAGATCCCGTATAGGAGGTGGAAGATCATTCCAGCACTTTGATGCCGCAAACCTGAAGGATCCACGGAAAGCTACAGTATGATGTTTTGGAGTTCGAAAAAAAATTGTACAAGATCTCTTCAGGTACCTGCTGTAACCCTTAGCCCGCTCCAATTTCTCCGACAAGTATTGTGGCTTCCCTGAATGGATTACACCGAATAGCAGAGCTGCCAAATGGACCTTCCTACGTGCTTCCATTTTTAATATATAAAATGAGTTTAAATAAGGGGTAACGTGTGTTCGTGGAGGAATACGGAAACAAAAACGAGCGCATGCATTCTGTACTCGTTGAATAAGTTTAGCTGTCTTTTTCATTAAACATGGACCATAAACAGTATCACAGTAATTAAATTTAGAGAGAATTAACGATTCACATAATAAGATTCTCAGTTTCTCGGACAAGTATTGTCTAATATTATATAGTAGCTTAAGCCTATAGAAACAGTTACGGGCACACTCCGCGATATGAGTCTCGAATTTAAGATGACTGTCCAGTGTGAGCCCCAGACTTCTCGCTGTTTCAACCCGCTCTATTCTCACACCATCTATATGGACGCATATAGGCCTGTTATTGATCTTTTGCATACTACTTTTACTACCCAGGAGCATGAATTTAGTTTTGCAAGGATTCAATACTAGACAATTTGATTCGGACCAGGCTGAGATTCTTGCTAAATCCTCATTCACTTTGTTCTCAGCCGTAGTGATTTCAGATGGCCTGAAAGAGTAGTACATCTGTATGTCATCCGCATACAAATGGTACTTGCACTCACGTATGCAACCTATCACATCCGCGCTATACAATATGAAGAGAATGGGTCCCAGAATGGACCCCTGCGGGACGCCTCTCATGACTGGGAGGGAACGGGAATGAAGTTTGGTCCCATCGACCACTGGAAGCTCCACATATTGTAGCCTGTTTGTCAGGTAACTGTCGAACCATTTGACTGCATCCGAATCCAAACCATAGAACGCCAGCTTCGATAAAAGCAATGTTGTATTTATACAGTCAAAAGCACGGGAGTAGTCTAGAAGCAATAGCACACTGGCATAACCAAGATCCTGCGCAGCCAAAAGATTATCCACCACGTCCGTGAGAGCAGTTGCAGTGCCATAACCCTTACGGAATCCTGATTGAAATTGTGGGAGTATGTTGTGATCCTCAATGTATTTGGTCAATTGATCGCAGACTATTCTTTCTAATATTTTTGACATACAAGGAAGAAGGCTGATTGGCCTGAGATCCTGTATTGTCATTGGTTGCGATTTTTTGGGTAGTGGCTTTATTACTGCACGTTTCCAGCCATTTGGAAAGATGCCTTCCGCAAGGGACCGGTTTATAATGTTGGTGATTGCATCCAAGGAATGTGGCAAGGTTAGCAGCAACATTTCCAACGAGATATGGTCGTCTCCTTCAGCATTAGATTTTAGTCTCCTTATTGCTTTAAGTACCACATCCCCGCAAACAGGCTGCAGGCTAAAAGTGGCTGAGCTGTATCTATGATGTTCGAAGTAAGTCAGACTAGAAAGTGAAACATCATTAGCGCCAGGAACATTCAGAAAGTGCTTGTTAATGGCATCTGGATTGTCAAAAAATGGAGGTAATTCTGCCTCAACCTTCCCGTTAGGTAATATGTTTCTTTTCAGGTTGCGCCATAACTTTTTCCAGTTCCCGATATTATTATTAATATTTTTTTCAAAATAACTTTTCTTTTCACATTCTATGGCCTTATTTACTAGTTGCTTCATTGTAAGATAGCTGTCCCTGTGGACTTGGGTTTTGTGTTTTTTATACTTTATATGTCTACTGTTTCTTAATCGCATCATACACTTAATAGTATCCGTGATCCAAGGATGAGGTGGAGTCTTGAATTTTTTTGTTGTAACAGGTGCATGTAAATCAAATAATGCGGTAATAACAGATGAGAGATTATCGACAAGGACATCGACTCCATCCTTTGACTGCACGAAATAATCCCAGCTAACAGAATTGAGGTCCATGTTAAACTGGTCCAACAAAATATTTCCATAGGGTCTATAAGATACCCACCGGGGTGGTGAATGTTCCTTTTTTATCTTGAATTGCGCCCTTAGCATAGCATGTCTACCAAGTTCAGGAATGTGTTTGACTATCACATTAAGTGTTGTTAAGTCGGTACAGATGATGTCTATAAGGCTGTGACTATGCTGAGTAAAGTGTGTCGGCTCAGTAACTACTTGTTTAAGATTTAAGCTAAACGTGAATTGTTCAAAGGATTTTGCCATACCACTGCGACTATCAAGAAGATTCATGTTAAAATCTCCAACCAAAACAATGCCATCATGTTTAGAAAAAGACGTGATTGATTCAGAAATTGCATCCAGAAATATATCTTTGTCCTGCCATTGTGGCCGGTAAGCAGTTCCTATTAATATGTTCAGATTGTACAGACGTACTTTCAACCACATTTGTTCAATTTTTGAATTGACTGGATGTGAGTATATACGTCCATTTATCCCCTTACGTATATAGAACCCCACCCCCCCTCCTCTACCACCACAAACACCTTCAGACCTCGGCTTATGATAGAGTTTATAATTCGCCAGTTTCGGCGCCTTGTCAGATTGCCCCTCCCTTATCCAGGTTTCATTTATGGCTATTATATCGGGATCCATATCTTCAACGGCGACGATAAACTCATCGTGTCCTGTTCCCAAAGAACCGGCATTAAAGAGACCAACAGTAAATTGGGTAGATTTAATCATTAATAAAATTAATTAATAAAGTAGCGGCCAAATTTTGAGAAATATTAACTTTATAAATAATGCACGTAATATTATTATAACCTGTCATATTACTTTCTTCACTACAACACAAACAAAGGAGTCACATACTAAATATAATGCCAAAGGTCTAATAATATTATTATTTACTTAAACCACCAAACCCAGTGAAATAACTACTTGAATGTACATAATCATATTAATTATTAGCATTTTATATTTGATGAAGTTTAAATAACCAATGCTTTAGTGATATTACAATGGGATTCGAACCCGTAACATTTCTTATTCCAGGCGACTGGCCTAAACATTGAGCTACGTCAGTCTTACCGACATTGAATTGATGCTTTGCTACTAGTGACTAGTGGGCGTATCAGAAATAAATATTTTTGAAACTTTCGATTAAGACTAACATGCCTTTAAATTATTATATCTGATCGATTTTGATTTCACTAAGAAAAGTTCTTAATCGGGCACATGGCACGGGCGATTAAGTAGATTAAGGAGAGGTTGTACGAAATTATCACTTTTGAAATAATTTTTTTTAGTCTATATTAATATTTGCCAAATAAAAAATATTTTATGAAAATTAAACATATGGTCGGTTGATTGAATTAACCAGAAACATAAATTTTTATAATTGACTTGAATGAATGAATAATGAATGAATGGATAAATCTTTATTGTACATAAACACCAATAATAGGAAACAATAAAATCGATTTTACAACTAATATATTTCATCTTAACTATACAAATATATAGATATACAAAAGTAGGTTTTGATTTAACTTAGATTAATCAAAAAACTTTTTATAACTGTAATTTTTTCTATGAAAGTGTATGGAATCAATCGAGCACGTCTTTAGTCTCGATGCGTATTTGTATGGGAACATATAATTTTTAAATATATGTAATATTTGTATTTTTGTTACTTATCCATAAAATAAGAAAAAAAAGTTTTGGTTATTATTTAATAATAACTCGTATAATTTAAATCGGTATCATTCTACTAATATTGGAAAGGTATAAACTGACATTTGAATTTTATCAAATAGTGTCCGCCGTATGAGTAGGTGTATATAAGAGTGTGCGAAATTTGAGTAACATCACAGTCGGCACAGATCCTTCAACACTAACAGCAAAAATGAAATCTGTAAGTTATTTGACGATGTTTGATAATATTTAATGTATAGACATATAACTGATTTACTGTTATAAGAATAATTTTGGTTACGACTATGAAAGTAAAGACGGAGTTCGCCGAACAACGAAGTGAAGCCGGACTTAACGAATGTATTGTGCGTGCCGGTGTGACCTTAGTCATTAAGAATACTCCAATAACTTAAAGTTATGACGTTATATATTTAACGTTCATGATATTTTATAATATAATTCAGCTTTATGTAGTAGTATAATTATTTAAATTTGTATGTCTAAATCTACACATTGAAATGGAAAAAGTGTATCAAGAATAAAAGTACCGAGTATTAGCTTTGTGTTTATTCGAATTTAATACCATTTTTAAAAAACACTTCTTTATTATATCATACTTAAGAAGTTATTTTACAATGTGATGTCTATTGTCTACTCATTAAAATAAATTGGATTACTCATTTGTAGTGTACATATCATCGCTCATAAAATGAGTCGGAATCTACTGACTGAAATCTACTTTCACATTTTGGTGACGACTCGGAAATTTAAACTCTAAAAATGAATGCAAATTTAACCAGGGTATTGTATTTGGTCGGATAATTGTGTACCAAGGAAAACCTTGAATTATATTTTTAAATTAGGGAAAATGTAAGTTTTCTCTTACACTATTACTTGCGATATGTGTGATAAGACCCAGCATTATTCGATTCGCTGTTAGGTCTATTTGTTTTTATTTGATCTGAGAATACCACCTGTTGATTTTAATTATCACCTAAAACTTTTATCAAGCTTTATGACATCGAAATATAAAATGCAATTCAAAATTTGATAATGATTTAACCAATTTCTATTGACCTGCAATGCAAAATTGGTCGAATGATAGCATATAAGCTTATAAGTATTATAATTTATATTTCCCTTACAGTTCATAGTTCTCGCCTGCCTGGTCGCCGCGGCGCTCGCCGTTCCCGTGGACCCGAAGGATGCCACCATCGTCAGATACGACTCGGACAACATCGGAGTTGACGGATACAAATACGAGTGAGTCATAGTTTATCGCAATCTTGTGTGTACTGTACGTAGTGTACAAATATCAATTTTATTTTTATTATTATTGTTGGCTACATTTGCATATATAAATCTTTAGAATTTCTCGAGTAATCGTTACCTTTGCGTCTATTGACCTAACTTCCATCAATAATTATGTGGGTTACCAGAATATGTGGCTCCTACTAGGGAGAGTTACTTTTTAGTTAGTCACAATTTTTTAAAGACTTGAGATTGATATAACAAATATTGAAAGATTGAGATAACACTGCGGATGCAAATTTTATGAAAATAACAATTTAATTTTGAAAAAGTTAAGCTTGTTACAATATTTCTTACGTGTATCTATCGAATTAGACCGGCCGGAGTGCTATACGATTAAATGCATTAATATATTATAATTACTTCAACTGTTATACTTACTGAGTATTATTGTATAACATAGTTATTTCCAATACCTTTTTATTTACAAAAGATTTTATGCAACTTTAAATATAAACAGGATGTTCCTGTTTATATTTAAAGTTGCCGATAGAAGCTAATTGTTTCAAACTAAATTCATAATTCTATTCAAGGCTATATGTAAAAATTAATCGATCACCAGAATAACTACGTATCTTGAACTAGTTTTGTCATTTAAAAATGAGGAAAATTATTTGTCAAACTAGTTTAGTTAACGCACTGATTTGAATACTACTCAACACGTTGAATCAAGTTGAATGAATTAAGCAAATATACCAAGTTACTTATAATAACTTTTTGTTATTTTAAAACATCTGAGCAAATAGCTCCAAACTATTTTAAGTGGAATATAAAATAGTTAACGAGATGTATAAATTAAACAATAATGGCAACGACGTGTTTTGTATCGACAAGAGCTGAAGCTTCACTCACTCGTTCTTCTTGACAGCCAAAGTTACGCCGACATCTATCTAATAACGACTACAAAAAGAGATATAGAAGAAGAGAAGAGGAGAAAGAATATTTTATTTTAAATTATAAAGCATTCAATGTCAAAATGTAACAAATAGTCGTTACACATTTGTTTTCTTGGAATAGGCAATAGCTGTCTATGCAATCATACATAGCCGAATTCTTAATATCAAATTTTTTATTCGACTGTCAAACAAGAGAAACGCTTTGTAGACTGTGTGTCAATATTTGGATGTGTAGCTTAAATTTAAATATTAAATGATGATTATTACTAAACTATTAAAGGTCGAAATGCTCTGCTTATTTAATAATCATTCTACTACTGCTACTATGAGATTTTGGATTAAAGATGGAATCAATTATGCCATTAATAATATAAAGACTGCCCAGGGATAATGAAAAAGAGAAACAAATTAGAGACAATGAATTCTGTCTCTGAAAATAACACAAAACCATATATTTTAGGTTCCAAACCAGCGACGGAACGTCAGCCCAGGAGCAAGGACAGTTGAAGAACGTGGGCACAGAGAACGAGGCGATCGAGGTCCGCGGCCAGTTCTCGTACACCGGTCAGGACGGGCAGGTGTACACCGTCACCTATGTGGCCAACGAGAACGGCTTCCAGCCCCAGGGTGCCCATCTGCCCCAACCCTGAACATCCACAACACTAGTCACACACTATACGACTGATTAGCTAATAATAAAATGTTTACGATAATAATAAAATCTTTTAATTATATTTGAACAATTTTGCATTCACAATGCTATAAAAATCGCTTTGTCGTATCTCAAAGTGTCAGGGACAAAGTTATTTTTTAAGCCAATTTTCATTAAGATTGTCTTTTATTATGTTCAAATACATTCTATTAGAACTAACACTAGAAACAGTTATATGATAAAAATCAAAAGCAAACACTGAAAAAGTAGTAATCAGAAAAAAAAAAATTAGCGCGTGTATGTTAGACTCTCATCTTCATTTCAATGGCGAAAAACAAATTACAGACACCAACAGATTAAAAAAAACATAAAAATTTCTGGTCGATGATTATTTATTATTTAGTATGCACAATAAAATCCAAAATACTTTTGTTGAAAATGTCCAAATGTCCACAACACAGGGGTCTTTCTTAACAGAATTAATTTTATTTTGTATGTTTCAGTCTCATTTACGCTTTCTATTCTATTCATTACAATAGAAAATACCTTTTGCATCTGCTGGCACTATTTAATTTAAAAGTAATATATAGACTAGTAACAGTGTCTCCTATTTACACTTTAGCTATTTGTTCATTAGTACAAAATAATACTTCCTGGCTTAAGCAATAGTTGTTAGAGTGCGAAAATGTCACCTATTTATTTATTAAGATGTACAAAAAACGTGACAACCAGGTGAAAATACAAATTAAAAGTATGTTTTACAATTACTCTATATACGATAAACATGCATCTATATACTTAAATAATTCTTACATGCGTTTGGAGGATGCTTGGGGATTACATAAGATTTGAAAATCCACAAATTCTTGCGACTGAACAAAAATTCATTCCTAAAATGATACGCGAAACTATTTAAATAAAAAAAAGCATCCGAATTTTAATAGAGATGGAGGTTGGAATATACAATCGGCTTGGAATCCAGTCCAGATCACGCATTGCAAAACCAAAAGATACAGTTACGTCATTCTGTAAATATTAAATCAATGGAATCATTTCATTTTTCTGGTCGGAGTTTATTTCACCAGTTCTTCTCAGACAAGACTCCCCAATTAATAAATGTAAACGTTGCCATTAAATATTTAAAAAAAAAATGTATTGCGAATGTGTCCAATAGTATTGGTTTGAATGTAGTTATACTCTTAATTAAAAAGACAATCGACACCATCGTCTTATGTGAACACGGAACCTGGAAAGGGTCCGAAACGTCAATAAAACCTAATAAACCGTTTACAAGTTGTTTCATTTATATCACAACTATACCGTTACAACGTTTTAATACTTTTTTTGTAGTAAAAAATTATAAAGTTTATTTAATATTTTAATTGCGTATAAAAAAAACATAATATAATAGATAATTAAAAAAGAATACAATAGATGATAACTTTTTTTTTTCATTTTAAAGTAGTAAAATTAGTACAATCTTCTTAGTAAAATTAGGTAAGTATATCGGTTGTCGGTCTTGAACGGAGATGCGACAAATGGAAATACTTGCGAAGGTTCAAAATGAATCGAATACACATATCTACACAGCTCTAATTTGTTAAGGAGTTCCTCAGTTAGAGCAGTATAGAAAACATCGGCGTAGTCAATGATGGACAGCAAGAGAGTTTGTGCAAAAGTTATTAATCATTAATAAATATCTCTTATATAAATATAATTTTTGCAAATACCCTCCAATATGTAGGTTTATGATCTCAAATTCCGAGGTGAACTTACTACAATAATTATATTAAAAAAATAAACGCTTAATACCTCAAATATCAGCTATCTCTACCAATAAACTCGCCAGAATAACAATAAATGATATTTTTATCGTTGCCTATTAATTATCGGTTATATAAAAAAACAATGAAATAATTTTTAATGCGTACTTCGAAGATGTCAAGCATCCAATTACTAATCCGCATCTCCAGACAGCTCATATAGTAATGTTTCATTTCCGACAATGCGATCGCTATCATACCCGTAGGTATCTATTTTCGTCTTTCATTCGTACGGTGAATGTTTTTCAGGTGGAAGCTTCTAAGGCAACTCTTTGTCGACAACAATCCATTAGCAGATATCTCGCCACCTCGCACTCACCTACATCAAAGTTAATCAAAGGACCCGCAAAGAACTACAAGGAATTCCATTGTGGAAAATAGATACAGACACATCGTATGACAGAGTGCTCTATTTCGTAATTGAGGAGTCATTTTTAAGGTTTTATTACCTATTTTAAGTTTTCAGTTATTTATTTATTCGTTTTGTTATTGCTATCAACAGATTGAGTTTTTTAAATAAATTGATGTTTGATGTTACCCAAAAGTAAAGTGGTAATTTATTAAAATAACATTGTTTTATTCTTCTGATTTTAAATTGGCCGTGTTGAGTGAGTTTGGTTAACTATATAATTATAAATTAAACCGAAATATCAAGATATGATCAAATCATAGAGAAATAAAAATTGTGGACGACTGACACTGGCCATCGGCTTGTGTAAATAGTTTTTATTATATTTTGTGTTTTTATACTTTGTAATTCTTCTCCTCCTTAACCATCCATAAGGAAGGCCTGAGCCCCTGCAGTGGGGACGTAAAAGGGCTGATGATGATGATGATACTTTGTAATTTGTATTTTTACTATTTATTCCTTTTGATATCTGTCAATTTAATTAAAATTATTATCAACCAACTGTAATAGAAATATTGAAATAAATTTTTATTCATAGTCACAGGCTTGTCCGAGATGTCACTTCAATGGACAGATCACAGAGTAAATGATTATTCACTAATTATGTCCTGTATATGTTTATAAGTTAAATTAAGAATGTGGCGTCCAAAGTTTTTGTTGTGTTGTTTTAGGTAAATCGACCCAGAAAGAGATTTGCTACATATTCCAAATTGATTATACTAATCTATTATACCGTGTAATGGTCTCCTACGTGAAATTGGTAGGATTGTGGTTAACACAAAATAGCCATTAAAATACATTAAAATAGAAGAAGAAGAAGAGTAAATAATTTAAACTGTTAATAAGAAACACCAACGTGATCAATGTTAAGTGTCCATCTGCAAATTGATATAAACAAACACGTGTAAGCACATTCCTTTATTTATACATAAACATGTTTAATTAATTAAATGTAAATTTATTACACTTTAAATGATGACATATTCCAAACGTGTACATTATAATTGAGAGTAGGTGTTTTTTATAATCCTGCTACCAATATAGTATTTGATGTCTGACATTTAAGATAACTGAATATTTATAAAGGATTTTGGCATTTTCGTTGAATCTTCATAAATTAAGATTGTTATAGACGTGTGTAAATATTTTATTATAATAATGTTTGCTATTTGTAAATCGGCTGTTAATTTGTCTAAGGTAAAAAATAGGAGCGTATGCGTATTGCTGTGTTTATATAAGGTTACTAAATAAATGTAAAATTTCTTGAATGTATTTGGAAACTAACACTTAATAAAGTAAGGTTTAATTTTGGTTACAGAAATTCGACAGATTTTATAACCCGACAGGCATCCTATCCTGTTGACTCTTTTCTTTCTGGGTCACGAATTAATAAGTAAACAATGGAAAATACGTTATCATGAATTTATATTGGAAATTATTACGTTTACAGAATATTTATTCATCTTAACAATACTTCGTCCACAAAGTAGAGTGTCATTCTTTACGAAACCCTAAAAGTAGATAGGCAGTTAGAGATTACATCTGTGGTGGCATCAAAGACGCTTTGACGTCGTGACGAGGTGTTAATGCACCGTGCTACTAATGCACATTGGTACTTACAAAGGTAGTATAAGTGATTTTTCATATTAAATAAATGTTACATCTAATGTGAGATGGCGGATGATGTTATTGTAGTCATCATTTACCGTTAGCCTATTAATGTTCCTGGTTGTGAAAACAAATCTTTCCTACATAGAGAATCCCACAGGGAGGGCGAGGATAACTCACTACCAGCTTATGTATTTGCATACTGTATTATTTATAATATTGTTAGATTTATTGGTTTTAAATAAACGTTGGTCAGATTCCAATTAAAGTAACTAAAGCACTTGTGTGCATTCTGTAAGCATTATGGAAATCTGTAACCTTCAGGTATCAACATCCAGAATTGAGAGGTAGAAAAGTTCATTTTCTTCATTGACTTGCCGGGAAAATAAGGACGAGTGAGTCAGCTGCGGATTAGGTTTGTAATAATCTATAGTCTCTTCGCCGCTATTGGCTGAACGCAATTATTAAGATAATAATTAATACTTAGACTTTTAGTCTATGATAATATTAAATTCCACATACACATACCCGCCCGAAGCCCGACAGTACTTCCTGCGCCGTTCGCCTCCATTTCGGCCCACTCCTTGGGCGGGGTTGGGTTGGGCTCGTATCAGTGGCATTTGAGTCATACCTCCTAGGCGGGCAATGCCTGGCTAGCGCGTAAACCAGCCAGACTGCTTCCGACTAAAGACTGGAAAATCGCAGCTGTGCATTTCCTAGTCCCGTCCAGTTGGGAGGACCCACTTATAATCCTTGTCTGGAATCCTCTCATCATCCTCATTCTCTGGAAAAATGGAAGTGGTTCGATGCGCCCTACGGTGTCCAGTCCGAAGAGCGGTCAACTTAAGATGCAACCTAATTTTACTCAAATATTTCCTAAATGTCAAGTCACCAAGACGGTTGCTAGAGAAGAATTTTAACAAACGAAACTTAGCAGATTTGCAAGAAACAGTTTTATGACACTATGATTAATAGCTGATCTCTGATAGTGCATAATTATCACCGCATAAACGATGACCTTTGACCTCTGTTGCATATTGATAATAAAATGTCTATTAGGATTTAAATTTAAGATGATCGTTCATCTCCGAATTTGATTAAATTAATAATTGCATTATGAAGGTTGTGAACTTTTGTCTATGGTATAATTTATCAATTCAAACCTTAAGGTCATCAGGGTGTGGTCAAATATATCGATGATTCGTTCCACTTCATCATAGATCATAGTATGTTCGGTCATTATCTTGCGTCAACATATAAAACAAAGGACAACTATATAATAATATATATCATATTATTTATTTTTATATATAGTCGTTATGTTTATTTAAACGTATTAAACACTTATAGGTAATGACAGAATCATTATATAGTACCTAATTATTTAAATACTCTATAGCATAAGCTGATTTTCGGCAGAAAGAAAGTAAGATTGTTTACATTGATTTGTTTGTTTATATTCTCATATAAACAACTCGTAAGGTATTCGGTGATTTAAAAACTATATAATTCAAAATATATGACTGAATCGATTAACGGTAAATACACGTACGGGCAGCGAACCTACACCGCCGGTGTAACGTACGTGTACTTATTGAAATGCATAAATCACGCGAGCCAATATCGCAGGGCGCCCGCGCAACCAGTTGTTTAACAAATATTCCCTCTGTTCTTTCTGCGACTGTTGAGGCTCGTGGTACAAGAGGTAAGGGATGGCGATAGGGTAGATAACTTTTGTTATTTTCTGAATTTGAATCCCTTTTGAACGGATTAAAGTGAGACTAATTTACGTTACACAGATATCTTAGCCGTTTGTGCTATCGTCATATTTTTATGTGTTTATATGTTAGTTATCATTATTAAAATATTATTCAAATTGTCTTATAATTTCATTAATATTTACATCTCACGTTCATATATCGTTTTTAATTAAATGTGTAGTGTGGTTTATAAATTATATGAGTTTCAGATGACGTATTTGAAATATAAATTAAAATTAAACGACCAAGGCGTGTAAAAACTTTTTGAAATATCACGTAACTGTAATGGGCGCAGCGTTTCACAATAATAAAGATTTTGTAATAGAAGCATTGTTTTTCACTTGATTATATTATAGACTTATTTATTTCTTGCCTGTTACTATTAAACGTATATCATCAGGGAAAGGAAGCGTATCGAGAAAACGAGGTACCTACTATGACTACCTATGAGCTCTTCGTGATCTGCTTATTGATATTTATAAGTATAGTGGCAATAAATAAATAACAACAACAACAACAAGATTTATTTTTGGAATATTGAAATTGTAAGTAAGCAAACACAAGCGTCTACAAAAGTGAAACTAATAATGTCGTATAATCGGCTACTGCAATGCCCTAGTATTGAAGTAGTCGCAATATTTTCTCAGTAACGACATCCGCGCATCGCTTGTATCACGCGAAACGTAGGAGCGATAGATCATGTGCACCTGTAATATTAGCCGACTATCACATGTGGCGCCCTCACCGTACAAAAAGTATTTGTCAAGGAACATTCGCGCCTACTATGGAGGCAACGATCTTTTGATTGTTCCGAGATATAATGCGAGACATGAGACTAACTTTTTCAGGGCATTGTCACATTGCGTGTCGTTCTACATTAATCTTTAAAACAAAGAATTGAATCCTTTAATTTTTTGACCTATTAACACAACAGTTTTGTAACTGACATCATAGTATTAAAAAATATTAGTTTTAATGTGCAGGTTGTTTAAAATAATAGACAAGATCGGCCTCTCAATTATTTAGGAATGTTAAACACACGAGAGTTATTTGACGAGTGTTCCGTTGAACTTTGATGAGGCTGTGATATTTAATGTCGATGTCATAATTGCGAGACGGACGCCATCTGTTTGTTAACTTAAGCAATACTTTTGGTTGAATTTTATTAGCTATGGTAATTAAAAATGACTTCATGTTCTGGAAGAAATTAATAAAAGAGACAAAACCAGTTTGGTTGACTATGTTGATTGAATTTCTCAGTAATAGCTAGTATCTACTAAAATAAATTCAATAACTCCACATTTGTAGCCCAAAAGTGTGTAAATCAATGTTAATATGCAGATATTAAGAGTAGCATAAAAAATCTAATGCTACATTTCCAATTCACGCACCTCGGCAATCACCGAACGAAAACAGCCCTCGATCAAACTAAACGCATTTTTGATTGGTCCCCCGTTTCTTCCATCTCGCTCGCACCAACGTGTTAACAGCCCTTTAATGAAGGGAAAATTGAAAGTTTTTGCCGTTTGCCTTGAAGAAAAAAATGCGAATAAAAGTCATAAAAAATGCTTTTCTGAGATAATGGGAAAATGATGCGTCTGAGGTGGGGCCGAGGTAATAATTTACAGCCGGTGAGTTTGAAGTTATGGTTTACAGCGGCTTATGCTGTACGCTCCTTGACATAATTGTGGCGTGAATTATGACGAGACATTTTTGCCAACGTTAAGAGTTATTTCACAATGATTTTACATTTTAACGTGATAATATTTAAGTGAGAAAGCTTTGTATAGTTAAAAAAAAGTATGTAATGACGAAAAAATAATATCAAATATAAGATAAGATGCGAGTTAGTTATTATCAGTAATATTATTTAAGGATTTATAGGAAACGGAAAATACGAGTATCAACTACTACCCAATGTAGACTTTAAATTAGAACGTATAATATAAAAGGTAGTCATCGTCATTTGATCTCCCCACTGCTGGGGTTCAGGCCTTCCATGTGGATGGAATCGAATCAAATCGAGTAGAGAAGATAGGCCATAATCAAGCACACTGACCCAGTGCGGATAGGCCGGCGGTAACGACTGCAGATGCAGCCGGGACCAAGTAATAACGAGCCTTCCGAAGCACGTAGGCGCTCGAGATAATAAATTATTGGCCACACATCCTATGAGCGGCCCGTTCGAATATTGCTTAATGATCGTATCGCAGACCGACCGCGCTATCCACTGCGCCACCCAGTTCCTACACTCAAAAGCGTATTTAGTAATACTATCCAATTCTTTTATAATTAGGTCATAGTCATGAGAAAAATATTGATATTATTTTTTATGATTGTGACAAAACATGAAACAAATGTAACAATTTTTTCTTATATTAAATGAAGATATAATATAGAACGGTAGAAGAACCATAACAATAAAGGAACAAAGAGTAGGTAGCCAAAAGACAAAATAAAGGGAAAGGAACAAAAAACTTCTCCCGAAACAAATTGAATAAGAAAATTTTATTTTTACCTTTTCAGAGAATAAACGAAAAAATAGAGAAAGAAAGACCTTTTTATTACACCTCTATTAGGATCGGAATGGACATCGAATTGGCTAATAACAGTTTTATCAGGTGAAAGGAATTCACTCTCGCTTCTTGCTAGTGATGTAGTAAACTGATGCGATACTGATACTAGTACCAGTTTTATAAACCAACAAGAATTAGCATTTTTTTATTTCTGGAGATTATTTTGCTATCAGCAGATCATTGCTTGAGAACTGATTACAGATATGAATAAACTTTACATTTAAATAAATGTAATACTGTTTGACATTCGTTTTTAAAGTATAAATTTAAATTGATTTTTTTTTCTTACAATAATATTTTTATGTTAAATATGTTTATGGGACGAGTCTAGGAATATAACAGGACAGTTAAAAGTCAAAATATTGTTACGGGTTCACTTTTGGTCTGATATGCTTAACTTAAACAACTTTAGCAGGACCGAAAATTTATTATCTCGATCACCTTCGTGCTTCGGAAGGCACGTTAAGTTGTTAGAGCCGGCTTCATCTTCATTCGTTAACACCCACCAATCCACACTGGACCAGAGTAGTTGATCTTAGCCAATTGTCTTTATTCGATTCGGTTCCATCCATATAAAAGAACTAGTCCTAATATAACTATGCCCCAGCGGACATTAGTACATTAATAGGCTGATGATGATGTGATATAATTTTATAGTTATCATGTCATCATCATCGCTATTAAATTGACTGCAGAAGGTGATATTAGGCTGTTGTTAACTTAAACCTTGGTAATTATATAAACTATGGTATATTGGTGAGTATTTACCACATCACTAACATTATCTTTCCGTTAAAAAGTTAGTCTACCTTGATGACAGTTTCAGCGCTTCGACGCCATTTCCCTGGCAGTTTGGTCGTTGGCACGCTTTTAGGGTTGTACCCGAGTCGTTTTAGGAATTTGCATTATTCTAAAGTTACCTTCGATAATGGAATGACAAAAAATTATAAAAGAATGTCTCTTTAACCTATGATAGTCAAATTGCTCAGTAATAGAAGTTAGATAGTTAAAGTACCGTTACTTACTCTGAAAATAACGGCAATATTTATTAATGTGATTTTGAAATAACAAATATTGAAAAATTATAATCAAACCTTGACAAATCAACAATTTGTAGAATCTAGCTACCTACCAAGTTAAATATTTAACGCGCACCTGATGAACGGTCGTGAACCGGTGAGACATATGTATGTGATATGCATACAAATCTCTGTTAAATTTGTTTGTGCTTTTGTAGGTAAATCTTTTGTAAAAAACGTGTTAAGAGATAATACGTTGAATTTCAATGATTTCTGCAAATATTAAATTAAAGGGAGCAATTCACTTTGATTGTCGGAGTTTGGTTCGCCAGTTCTTCTCAGGCAAGACTCCTAAATTTGGAACTGGTTGTCATTAACGTTGCGATTAAATATAAAAAAAAATGTATTGTAAATGTGTCCAATAGTATTGGTTATTGAACGTATCTATACTCTTAATTAAAAAGACAATTAACACCTTAGCCTTATGTGAACACGGAACCTGGAAAGGGTCCGAAACGTCAATAAAACTAAATACAAGCGCGATAAAACTGCTTAAAAGTTGTTTTATTTATGATTTTTAATAGTGTAAAAAGAGGATAACAATATCTTCATTGTGAATCCATGTAATAATCATGATTTGTTTGATCTAAGTTCACGTTAATAAAAACAGTGAATATAATAAGATTAGACTGACAGCATAAGATTATTTCTCTTCTTAATGTAATTTTTTTAAGATTCTTATTTAAAGTTCCGTTAAAGCTCCGTCCCTCAGTTACACATTTTAGTTGATGAAGTCATGTTATCATTTAGGCTTCACGAACTTATTTTAAATCTATTTAAAACGAGAAATGATAAAAAAGATGTGTGATATATGAATAACTTTTAAGTGACAGTTGTGATTTAAATATAAGATTGGTGATGATATTCTAAACTTGATTGCTATTACAGAAATTATATTATTTTAAAATCACGAGTCATTATTTTTTAATAATAACTAGTGAATTTAATTTCAGATTTTGAAACTATAAGCGATTTATGTACAAATAAACGTTTAGAGTAGTAATTTGTATAGTTAAACGCGTTTTCATTGTTCCCTAATAATGCTGGCTATTCATCACGCGACTAGTGGGCAGGTGACTGACAAACGGCGCGTGTGGCCACTGATGGACGGTTATAGCTCTCAGGACACTAACTATGCCTACGAGGACAAACTAGCGTAGTTTTTCACATAGAAATAAGTATAATAAGTATCGACAGTATGTTTAAAAACTAGAAAACATTGAAAATAGTCGTCTCAGGTAGTGATGGAACATGTTGCTTCTTGTAGCCCTTCGGAGCAGATACTTGGAATGGCAGGCTCTTAAATGTCTCTGCAGGCTTAATGAACACTGTATTTCTTATCGGTCAAAATAATAAATTAAGTTACAGTTGCCAATTAAGTGTATTCTACAAAGTTATATTTAAATAACTCAAAGTTTAGAATAAATATACGGAACTCTGTATTTTCTGGAACAGTGTCTCGAAATTCAATTCAATCTAGAATCTTAATTAAGCATTTGATTCAATCCGCTGTCAATAAAATCACAGCTAATCTGTTTATATACCTATGTAGTAGTAGATAGTTTATAACTATTATGTACCCCTGTTCCTGTAGAAACGTTTAATTTTTACGCCTTATTTTTTATTTGCAATGTTATAGCTATATTTGATGTGGCGTATTAACTGACCCCAGCGCTTGCAGTCTCGTAGCGCGATAAAACATGCCGCACTAGGGCACAGAGCGGTCAGGTGACTGATTCATGGAACTAACCACTGCTGATTAACGGTTATATCCATCTAATGGAGCATTCAACATTTATTTCATGAGTGATATGTTCAAAACGAAAAGTTACTTTATAATTGTCGTAAAAAGGTATTGTGCCATAAAACTCTATAATATTAGTCTAAAAACACTTCTAAGTACGTATGTAAAATTTTGTGTTTGTATGTTTGTCCACGTATTTTTCAATTAGACAATGGATTGCATGTCTATTTTGTTTGTTTGATCAACTTGGGGAATGGTACAAGTTCCATCAAATTTTGTTTAGTGTTTTTGAAGAAACACTATAACGAGTAAAGAAAAAGTTTTCTTAACTCATAAAAAAAAATTAAAAAGGGAAAAAAGACCCCAGTCGAAAACATTAGGGTTTTCGCAATTTTCCCATTATCCGTGCTATAAGACGTTGCTTCGTATCAAATTTGAAGAGTTTGAGTTCACGGGAAGTACCCTGCAGGTTTTGATTCCCTTGTGAGTTTCCAAGTTTGATTTTTTCACAGCTCCAAGGGACGGTAGACCTGTTTGATATAAATTTCAGCTTGATGCTTCCACGCGTTCCTGAGAAAAAAATTCTTGCCAGACGAACGGACGGACGGACAACAAAGTGATCCTAAGGGTAGTCGGGCGGTTAATATTAACAATCTATACAAAATCTAAAAAAAAATATTGTATAATAATTTTTTACTTATGGTAAGGTCATTTTAAAGTCAGTTTACCTTTTCAGTAGAATTTATTTAGTTGCAACTGTTTATATCAACAGTTATAACGTAGGAGTGATTTATAGATCAATTTATTCATGCAACTAAGTGTAAAATTAAAGCAATATTGTTGTGTGTCTTACTTCTTGCGTAAGATAAACACATATAACAATAAACCTACACTAAACCGGGGCTATCCAACTGCAACGGACGGTGGTCCAGTGCAGTTGGTCTACTCAACGAAACCCTCCGTATTATCCTCTGGCGTGGGCCTGGCCCTGGTAACTGGCAAGGCACACAATTCACGTGGCAGGATCCCGATATAACCAGTATCCCAATATCCAGTCCGAGATAACAATAAAACTCAAACAAATTAAATACAAGAAAAATATCTGAGTGATATGACACATGTTTCTTCCGTTTTCTAGAAGCAAAATCATGAAGTTTTCAATACCGTATACAATACAATATACAATATAATATTTGAGATTGACTGTGATCAGTTTATTATACAAGCCTTATTAAAATTTTGCCAATAATAAATTTATATGATATGGGTGGGTAGACATCTTTCATATCTATATTCCTATTCTAATATAAAATTGACACTTAACGAGCATGCCATAGCACTAACGGGTTCATGGTAACAATTTGAGTGGTCATCCATCCAGTAACAGGCCCTTGCGAAAGATGCTAACCTCAGTGAGATGTGAACTTAAAAATGCGAGCTCCTCTGTATACCTGACATCAGTGTTACAATCTAAAGTGTCGTTCTACTTGCACTACACCCACACGATACTTAATCTAAATATTTTGCTGGCATTTAGAAATCCCATGTCGCGCAACCGTTTCGTCACTTTTGACATATAATTTGTCATGAACCTACTTGGTCATTTGAAAATTTATAGGAATACTAATTTTATTTTTATTTAATAATTTGATGTGTCTTATGGCAGGCTAATGATTGCTTATTAACCATTGTGGTGGGGTTGGTTTGCCAGGTTTTGACATCTTAAGTGGCATAATTTGTATCTTTTTTAAAATAACGTAATTAATAATTTATATAAATAAAGACGAAAGGTCACTACAAGTGCTAGGAGTTTCTAATTTTGCATGCGGATTCTTTTAGGTGCTCATTAAGACGGGATTTTATGAAATTCGAACCCTAAGGGCGTAAATTAGGAGATGAAAGTTTTTATGGAATTATCTTATTTCTGGACCTAAAACTAAATCACGCTTTAGGACGTAGGTGCTCATTAAGATGGGATTTTACGAAATTCGAACCCTAAGGGCGTAAATTAGGGGATGAAAGTTTTTATGGAATTATCTTATTTCTGGACCTAAATCACGCTAGTGAAGCCGCTGGCGGAAGGCTAGTGCTAAATAAGTATTTTCAATGTTGTTTATTTGTCCTTGCGAATTTAGTTTATTCGAATTAGGCAGCATTTACTAAAATAAATCCACATTCTCGTTGTTATTAAAATGTCTTTTAGTTTTGAGTTATAATTTTTCTGTAAACATCTTCATAAAGTAACGCACTGATTCGATATTTCTTGAAGGTCTTAATATTTTACACTCTTTTATTTAGCTTGCAATGTGTATCGGTATATATATGATCATTAAATTTTGACACTGAATTTTAAAACACAAGTTAACGTGAAGGAAATTACTTCATCAAAAATTTAATATGGCAAACCATTTAAGGTGGTGGGTTTGTCATGTTTGAGCACTATCAAAATATGGGTATTAAACGATAGAGTTACAATATGATGACAAATAAATTGATCATATCTTAAGTACTTCCATAGCCGAGTGGTTCGCATGCCGGTTTCAAGGTGTCGCCATCTCTGAGGTCCTGGGTCGATTGCCGTTCGGTTCTACATTGGTCAAGGTCAATATAGAAAATTAACTTCTCTATATTGTCTCGGGTCTGGGTGTTGTGGTACCTTCGTTGCCTTAGATACTCCATATTACGGGGGCTTTAGCTACTCATCTTGGAATCTGAGCAATGTATGTGGTGTTGTTTGATATTTATTTATTTATTATGGTGAATTGTCCAAGTGTCCATTATCATATGGGTAGCAAACGAAATGGTTTGTTAAGAAGTAAATATATGAAAAAAAAATCTTTGGTGTAAATAGAGTCCATCTATCCTTTTGCAAACCAGATTGTGAAAGGTTATGGGTTCGAGTTCCATCTCACAATGCCATCCCTGGTTTTTTTAAGAATTTTTCAGTAAAGCACTGTGAATGCAAAATTTATCAAATATAATACGGTACCAAAACTTTATTTAAGACAAAACATGTGGATCTACAACCTTACTGATTCATAAAATTATTTCAAAATGGAAAACTTCTCCACTTAAAAACAATTTATTAAAAAAAAATGTTCAAACAAAAATTTTACACGAAATGGCTGTCATATCAAGATGGCTGCGTCTCAGAAGTTTAGAGGTTTTCCCACCTCTGCGCAGATAAGGGCATAACGAGTTATTATCTCGTCTGCGATCTACGGCACTTAGTAATTTATTCTGGCAACTCTCAACGGAGATTAAAAATGTTAATCCGAAAATTATTCTGGTGGAATTTGTTCAGTCGTAGTGCAGCTAGCCAGGTAGGGTCTTAGAAGGTGATATATATATTGTATATTAAATATTAGATTTTTATTTGGTGAGTGTCTTTTACATTTTCATCGATGTGTTGTTTCCCTAATCTATAAACACACAGATCAAACTACTAGTCTTATTGACATTTGCCTCATTGATTGTTATTAGGACGTATAGGTTTACTAGATTTTCGAAAATTAACACCTGAGGAGATTATATAGGTGTTTGAAAATAAGTAATCTCCGCGTCGAAATATAGCCACGGTATAAAATATGGCTTATTTTAGATGTGATTTGTTTTGTTTAAAGTTTTTTTTTGCGTATTATAAATATAGAAATATTTAAACTACAATATACTATACTAAAGCATTTGTATGAAATAATCAAACTTATTGGCATTTGTAATACTTTTCATAAATTACCATTTTTCAACATGCATCAACAATGCCGTTTTAAGGTACAATACACCTTTATTTTTGACAACAGTAATAAAGAACACCTTCATTTAAACATTATTAAATAGACAGCGATCGATGTTAAGGGTGCAATAACACATAAAACAACAATGTATTCACACTATAAAGGGGCATACACGATTTATCACGAGCAAAATCAAAATAAACAACCCTACTTCACAAACATCAGGTGCGAGCAGAGACGGGCAACCTTTGGGAATATTTTAATACAGGGAGCGGACGCAACCCTCCGCAATCATTTTATTTTCATACGCGGTCTCAGAGGCGCAGAAGGTGAGAGCCGTCATGATTTGCCATTCAGAGCGAGACGTGACGCCGCGTCAGGTAGTCGGATGGTCTGACCGTGGGGTTGGACGTCGTTGATAGTGCACCATACGGCCGTATCGGTGAAATCAATTTGTTTTCACTATTTTTACGACAGACTTTTACTGCACTTTGATTTAATAGAGTTAGTGGAGTTTTTTCTAACTCTAATAAAGGCGAGACTAGAATAATTCGAAAAGTTTTTAGAGTAAAAGAGCAGAGTACTCAATCGTCGTAATTAGGACCATTCTTATTCGAATGTATCAATATAATAACTTTCTTACGAATTGTTTAAAAACCACGGCTTTTAATAAATGTCAAATATGATGCAAATACCTTTGTTCCTGCATCCTGCCTTGATTGTGTTAATGAATTCTCGGTATAACAAGGTTGACATTTTATTTTAAACTTTAATTGTCGTAAATAAAGAAAAATTTAACAATAAATTATTACAATCCTTAAGAATAGATTAGAAACAATAGAAAGACAATAAACAATCAAATCTACAATACTATACCAACAATTTCAATATAGCGAGAGTATGGTATAGAAAAACTTTATTTCCAACAAGAGGCTACCTTTCAGGGGTTCAAATCTGGCCGGTATGCTACGTGACCGGGATACTAATACAAGAAACCCTTTAATAAATCGCAGCTTTTTTTTTATAGAGCACACCTTGTGACGGGCGCCAGTTTATATGCATTTATATTAGTGGTGTGTTTTGAATTTGAGAATGGGGAAAAAGGTTGGTGATCTATGGAACGGTTTGAAATGGTATTTGGTTTTTGGTCAAAGGGTAATAAATATAATAAAAATAATACAGATAAGCTCCATACATAATAATAAATATACCTGCGATAATTAAAAAGGAACTAGGAGTTTATCAACCGTTTTCACTAAGCTAGAATAAGGCATAGCTTAATTAGGAAATGCCCAATCTTACGAATCCCCTAAGCAAATTAGTTAAATTCCAAATAAACTTTTTTTTATGATGCCCGTTTTCACTAAACATAGGAGTCGCCCAAATCAGATACCTAAATATTTAGGCATTGTCTAAGGTAAAAGTGCGTTTCACCAATGACAAGGAGTCATCTAACGAGAAGTCGTCTTCATGCAACGCTTAAAATTAAGACATGAATCGTGCGGCGCCCAGCCCTGGGCTTTTGCGTAATGTGACAAATACCTTTACTCTTTATATCAATTTAGTATGTTGGAATCAAGGAGTTTATATATTACAATTAAGATATAAACAATGAGATTTCAGAATTTTTAATAGGGACAATGACGACTTGGGTGCTCGTGTAAATACAGGACTATGTATAATTTACATGTGTTATCACCTCGATATATATATTTTTGTTATTGTTTCTTTACGTGTAAAGACTACTATCGTGACATTGGTGGAATTGTCTAATTGCCATTCATAAAAAACGAAAGAGAAAGAGCATTCAAAATCATAGACAAACATTACCTAACTAAGCAAGTGAGGTTATAGGTTTGGTGAAACGACAAATCTGCTTGATGCAATTCTTTGCTATTTTTAATTTTTTGCTATAGTTAAGCTATAGAACTAGGGTTCTCTAGGTGATCTAGTGTTCTAGTTTAAAAGGGCATGAGTGTTCTTTTAAAGTTTGAAGAAATCTTTTTACATGTCCAAAAGTTATATAGATATCTTAGTTGAATTTGCAAAAATATTTGATGGTTAGTTTGCATTGAATAGGTTCCGAAACTACTGAACCGAGTCAATTGAAAGAGAAAGAAAAATGCGGAATCTCTTTACCAAACCAAAACCTATAGACCATGAACAGATATTCTGGATGCTAACGACTAAATATGGAGCTGAGACCGTCAGTTTAACATCACTTTCGAAGTACGGAGGAGCTCAAGGTAATAAATTTTTTGGCCACCCATCCTTAAACCAGTCCATGCGAAAATTGCTCAACGTTCGCATCCTGGAATCAATCCAAACACGCTGCACCAACTAGCCTTATTATTCTACTTATTTTAGTGGAAATAAAACATTATCGCAACCCTTTTAAGTGTTTTCTCTATCATGTACAGGGGTGCTCAATACGCGCAGGAGAAAACCGAGTAGTATCTACATTTTTTTAACCGCAACCTTCAGGTGTGCTTAAATCACGGTGTCTAGACTAGTTTAACGGGCAGCTGATATACGCACTGCCAATAGCTATTAGTGATGTGCCTATTCAAACTGATATACTCACTGATAAATCAGTCTGAGAAAAAAAATTGAATTCGGATATTTAGTATTCGAATAATTTAAACAATAATAGTAAATTGCATGAATCTTGGATACTGATATGTTCTTCTTTATTCTTGATATATTTTTTTTAAAAAGAACCTCGCCATCTATGTTGTCTAAGTTAACGCCCATGGCCGAGTGACTCACAATAGTTTTACCATATGCGAGGACCTGGGTTCTATTCCCAGTTCTTTTCACAGTCACGGATCTTGGTGTGTGTGACGGATGTGGTGTAGTGGGCATATTGTAGTCATCAGACGTGATGTTGTATGTACCTTTGCTCTATCAGAACTTCTCTACACATAAGATTTTACAAGCTTAGAAAATAAGAGCTTAAATAAATATTCAAGTACCTTTTTGATTTTTTTAATACAATAAATAAATATTTAAGGTGAGGGGGCACATCACTAGTGAACATCCACCCATTTTATTGTATTGGTTTTTTATGCGAACAGACAGACGCTGAGTGGGAAAATATCAGTTTTTTCATAACCGCCAGTTTTGGGGCTGGCGATTTTCAATCTAATCTTGCTCTGCGATTTTATTGGCGTTTTAAAGTTTCGCTGCTAGATGAATTGGCAAAGGTAGTTGTACGTACGTATGGTATATTGAACAATTTTATTTGTTTCTTTTATTGAGACAATAATAACTTTATAGACATATTATTCAGTATTTTGATACCTTATAAATAATAACACAGTTTATTAGTATAGTATTCCGTAGGTATGATACTGATATTCATCGATATATAAATTAATTATATTCTGATTATTTGTCATTTTTGCTTACTTTTTAACATACTAAAAAAAGAGGTTATGGGTTTCACGTGCAAGTGTATGATTTCATGTCAGGTGCATTAATCACATATGTTGGTCAACGCACGCTCATGAATGTGAGTATTATTATGTAAGTTAACTCGTATGTATGTGTAATGTATAAAAATAGTAACCTTAGATTGTATGTATCTTAAATTTTAACTACTTAAAGCTTAGTTGAATCATCTTTTGTTAATACTTTTTGATAAGGAGATGTCAGATCCCCTGGAACAAGCGCCTGATATATGTAGCACTTAAAAGGAGATCTCAACCTATACACTGCAAATGTAAATGTTCAGAGACAATAAAATATTATTATTAATGTGTTTAAAAAGTAGTCACTAAAAACGACTTGACAAATAAAGCCAATTAAAAAAAAAACCGAAGTGTAAAATAATTCGAGAAACTTTAACTGATGTCGAGCGGTTAATTTTTATTACTTACACAAAACGCCCAACTTTATACATTTGTATTTATTATTTTTTATTTATATCAAGGTATTATACCTATTTTTTTATAAAAAAAATTAAACCGGTTTTTAATTTAGTCTGTATGTTTGATATAAGATACTTTAAAAGTTTTCCATCCATTTATAGATACAATCACTTTCTTCCTCATAGAATTTGAGCGTTGTAATTATTTAAGAATTGGCAGTTTGGTAGCCTGCTTACTTTAAACATTTTACTGACTTTTGGATTAATATAGAATATTCAATGATAAAATAGCCAAATGCTATGACGTGAAACTATCTTCGCTATGTTGGGATATTTATATTCCAACGGGGGGCTATAATCGAACCTTTTTTATCTGGTATGCAACGAGTACCGGTGAGACGATAGCAGTTACCGTCCGGTTGGTCGGACGGCCGTAAACCGGTGCGCCGGTCGGCCGGTCGGAACGCGCTGATACCGGATCGCATCGGATTATACTGGTTATTAGCACACCAAGAGCAAAATAAAATATGATTATTCTTACCCTTATAGAAGAAAGACTGTATTTTTTAATCTTTGTTATATAAGGATAAGGTTCTTTTAAGTTAAGCCTTTCACAATATCAGGAAAATATTTAATGTTGCTATTTTTAAATTGATTTTAATTAGTTGATAGATGATCAGTTGCACAAACGTCCATTAAGGGTTGCCTTTAAGCTCTAATTAATGTCAATTTGTATGGAAAATGACAATTTTTGCTGAGTGTTGTTAAAGTATATTACCTTGACCATAAGGCGCATTATAAAACTAAGAAAATACACTTTAGACGTATTTGGTAGTAGGTGTCAGCAGTATTCTATGCAAGAACGGTTCTGAGTAGTTGATTGGCGAGAAGTATCTCTTTGTGATCTCAATTCTTTTTTTTAAGCTGAAAAGAGGGTTGCTACGAAAAATATTCTAATCTGAAATAAGATTTGTCAGTGATAATTTCCTCCTGGTGTGTCCCTATTTTTTGGCTACCTTATTTTATGAGGATTATACGATCAGCGTCCACCTTGTCAACGTTCTCACACACGCAGGTTGGACATTGTAACTATTACAACACTACTGATACCTTCGGGGTATGCTTTAAATATAAAACAATAAGGTTCACTATCAATTAGCAAACGGTAACAGTAACTAGGCAAGTCGAAAGTAGAGTGGAGAAAATTGACTTACCCTAGATAAGGATGGTAATAGCCTGTGTTTTTTTCGAGGAAAATTACGTTTGGACGTTAACGGTCGCCTTGTTTACCTTTTGTCTATTTAATACAGATCTATGGTTATGGCTATAGCTGGGATGTGTATAATTGATTCTTTTTTCAGTACCAGATAGGTAGTTATATAAAATAAATAAAAAAATATAAATAAATATAAAACGGGCATAGACGGGAAACGAAAATAAATACATTTTTTCTGGTGGTGTTTAATATAGCATTACCGATAGTCACACTTTTAGGCTATTATAATATTGCTTAAACTAATTATGAAAAAACAAATAATTTATACTCGTTGTCACGTGGCCCCAAACAGCGCGTGACGTCACGCCACTCTTACTCATATCAGAACTTAGAGAAAGTTACTCATATCAGAACTTAAAGTTTAATAACTTTATGCATATATAGAACGAAAGTTTTAGAGGAGCGTGACGTCATAGCGACGCCATGACAAGAAGTTAAATTTAAATTTATTTTTGGATTTTTACTTATTATATGAATTATACTTTTTAATATATTTCATTTAATATTAAAAACCAGTTATCTTTACCCCTATTACTTGGCACTATCAGCACTACTAAAAGTCTTTAAACTAAAAGCTAATTTCTTTTTCATATCGAACAGAAACATAATGATAATAACAATCAATTTCTCTGCGCATTTTTGATCAATTTTAAAAGTTATTTATGTTAGACAGCAGGCCCAAGGTGATCCTATATTTTATCGAAATCATCGAATAGTATTGTTATAACAAAACAACTAAAAGGGTTTCGCCTAATTCCTTAAAATTAATTAGATGACCTAATTATATCATCGAAGAAAACAAAAGATGGCGTATTTTGCAGCGGTATGTATTAAAATAGATAAAGGGAATTTTGTATGTAGAACAGTTATGTATATTTTTTATATGGAAGAAATGTGAACCAATGTTGTATCAAATATCAGAGCCTATACGATGCAAACAAACAGGCAAATCTTTCCTCCTTTGTATTGGATATATGTATTATATCGTACAAATAAACAAATCTCCAGAATTTCCGTTATACAATTATAGTTTTTATATGAATATTTAATATTTTTTAGTGACCTATAAAAAATTAAGTATTACTAAAATAATAATTTTAGTTTAAAAATGAAACCTGTCTCTTAAACATTTTTAGAAGTCTGCTCTATATTTTAAAAAATATTTTTTTCATTACTTACGTCAAATTAAGATTTCGACTCAATTGGAAAAAAATACACATTTAAATAATCTGATGTTCTGTGTACTGTCTATATACAGTAATTAATGATGCCCTCATTGATGGTTGACTATTCTGAATTACGTATATCAAGCTGGAAGTGTAGAGTTACGACAATAAACAACATGTATAAAGATCTAATAAAAGATGATTTCATTAAGACAAAGGCAAGAAAATTATGATCATCTTGAAAAATATGTTACCAAAATTATAGCCGCAAGCTTCATAAATATTTAAAATATAATAATAATTATATGTTATTAACGCAATAATAATGTTTACAGATTATTATTTGAATTTACTATCAATAAATGCTATGAGATAATAAAGATAAAACCATATTTTCTCGCACCACGTTGGGCGCCAATTTGTAAGTGTGTATGGAATGTAGTCCAGATACATGTCGTTCGTTGTGGTGGTAAAATAAACTCTTAATATTTTCTACGTTTATTGGATAATATAATATGTGGCACAGCAACACTAAGCGAAAGTAAAAGCAAATAGACATGAAATCTTTTAAATTACCTTGTCTGAGCAGGATTGAGGCATTGCATGTAAACCCACAGGTAGAATGTGCCATTACATCATTAAAAATCCTTAATTTTATATTAACATCTTTCTTTGTATTTTAATTTATTTGTGTCTCTTCTCTGGAACTCCTAACGCTGCACTTGTATAATGCATACACTCTAAAACGCGTTATTTCCCAAAAAAGTCGTAAAATAAAACATAGCAGACGTGAGTGCGCACTAGTCGCAGGGAAAACATTTTTATTTCAACATTGCAGCGCACCTATTGTAGTAGGAACCTTGCCAAAGTAAGCTGTCACCCCGCCTGACTCCATTCCTGTGCTACTTTGCTTTGTAGGTTATAAAGTGCTTTATAAAATACGTGCGCTTCCTTTGTACGCTCGGTTAAAATCGATGACAAGATTCAAAAGATCTTTTTGTTCTTAGAAAAAAAAACTTTGCCTTCTAGCAGCACATATGTGTGCATGAATTTCTTACGCCTCCTCAATAATATTAATAAATAATATTTTGTTACGTATTAAGGATCGGCATGTGTAGAAGTAACAAATACTACAATTAAATCTCACTTTTTACATTCCAAGGGAGGCTAATTAGCATAGCACATAAACGTGTAACGGTGTGCCGTACCACCGTATATTTCGTCCTAGGTTTTCGCATGCAAACTTTTTGTCTTTGATATTCAACATCATTTCTTTTTTATTATTGACCATTCATAATTTATAATTTTGACTAATCCAATATGCTCTTTATCGATGTCAGTACGTAAAAAATTCTTCACTTGTGAACATGTTATTGTAAATCTTATAAATTTAAATATTAAATATTATAATTACCAAGCTTAGTCAGCCTATCATTAATTCGCCCAAGCGTCGAACCCGTCACAAACGTATAAGACTACTGCAGCTGACTGCGTAAATGTAATTTGAGTTGATCTATCATAACGAAGCCGCTGGGAATGAACGAAATAGAAACAGAATTACAGTTAACACAAGGTAATATACATTTAGACAAAGAAATAAATAAAAAAATAAAAATATTTGAGAAACAAAACGAAAAAAAGAGAAATAAGAAATCACACGGACAATTTGTTAGAGCAGTTTTAGATTAAGCTAATAAAGAGAGATAAGGAAATCACATATAACTGGTTTAAGAAACAATAAATACCACCTTTAATAGAAGCAACAATATTTGCAATACATGACCAAGCTATTATGTTGCGCCAACACCAACGCGACATTTTAAAAATAATCAATAGACGTTAAATGTCGTCTATGCGTCAACAAAGACAAGCACGCACAGCACATGATATCAGGATGTGATAAATTGGCTAATACATAGTATATCAGACGACATCATAACCTGGTCCAGTATGTATACTTATTGGTGTCTGGTTATGAAACACAATATTGAAGTATCAAATCAGTGGTGGAAAGAAGCTCTCACACAACCGCAAATAAAAGAAACTAAAACCACTATAATCATGTGGGAAATACCTGTTCAAACTAATAAACCAATCATGCATAATGCAACAAACACATAAGAATCATTCATCACATACACACAACATACATCCATCACCCAACAGTTATAAAACACACAGTGACATCAGACGTAGATATCAACCACGCAAAACACGTCTACTACACATAAACACATAAGTAAGGGGGAATAGATATCTGTTAGTAAATGATTAATCATCGATTGTCAAGGGAAATAATAATAATTAAGCCTTTTATACCGAGACCAAAATTATTTTTGTTTTTTTTACAATAACGTTATCGGATTCACAAAATGTTCCTCATCTCGGTGTGCCTCTTGGCAGCGGCCTTCTATAGCGACTTCCACTGCAGTCTGTCCCTTAGTAATCTGACCCACAGGGGGCTAGCTGTCGATTTTAAATCGTCCATCCACCTCGTCCGCTGTCTCCCTGTGATCCTTTTGGGTACTAGCTTGTGTACTAGGGCACAAGCTAGCATTTGGATACAGTCACTGATTTGCTTCATTTTCCCTGTGTATTTTCCACGCTTAATGTGACCAGACTACGTCTATTTTTGTTTATCTATTTGGCTTAAGATGTCAGTTAATTGGTATTTCTCTAATATCGATGTTTTTGACTCTATCTTGTCATTTACAGCCAACAATACTTCGTTCCATTGTTCTTTGCCTTTTCGCTATAATTATACTATAATATAATAGGTAGGCACGGGAGAATGCATGTATTAAAAGGTTTCCTTATATTCTCATGCTCATGTCCTGAGACCAAATAATTTCTTTCAGAGACCAGTACTTCTAACATTCGTTGGCAATCTTTATATTTACTTATTTTTCAGTTTGATCGTTAGGAGAAATAATTTGGCCCAGATGTACTCCTCAACGAATTCGAGGGTTTTTTAATTCACGGTTATCTTTGTTTTGGTGGAGTTAGTTATTAATTTGGTTTTAGTTGGATTAATTTTAAGTCCTATTTTCTTGCTTTTTGCGTTAAATTTTTTAATAATTTTTTTTCAATCAAATTTCTACTCAAAAAGGGCCAAATCATTAGCAAATTTTAATTTATTCAATTTAGTCCCATTGACATTAAGACCAAAGCAATTCTAGTTTAGGTTGCGAAAGATGTTCTGAAAAACTGCCAAGAAAAGTTTGGGATATAAGGAATCCCTTGTCATTAAATATAATATTAAATTAAATATTAGTCAACATCACGTACATTGCTCAGATTCCAAAATGAGTAGCTAAATGGAGTATCTGAGACAACGAAGGCACCACAATACCTAGACCCGAGACCATATAGAAAAGTTTATTTTCTATAGGTACATTTACCCGACCGGGAATCGAACCCGGTACCTCAGAGATGGCGACACCTACAAACGGGCTTGCGAACCACACGACTACGGAGGTCTGGTACTCCTTATTGTTAAAGAGTACTCCATATGAACTGTGGTTTGAACTTTCAAAAGCCTTGGCTTATTCAATAAAGGCAATGTAGACTGGCTTGTTACATTCGTTATATTTTTCAAATATTTGCTTGAGTATGTGTTTGATATATAGTAGAGAAGGCTTTTCTGAATTCTGCTTGCCCGACTGGTTATTACTTTTCTAGTAAAGGGCTTATCCTGTCTAATATAACCTTAACAAACAGCTTGTATACATTGGACCTCTGGTTTTTGGATCTGTAATTTTCTATGTCCTGTTTGTCTGCTATTTTGTCTATCAGAATTATATAGGATTGTGCCCACTGTTCTGGAATACGGTTACTTGTCAGTATATTGATAATTAATTTTGTAAGAATGGGGGTTAATTATGTTAAAGTTCCTTTATTCATTCTTGATTTTGTTTGGGTCTGGCGATTTATTGACTCTTTGAACTTGAACTTTTGACTCTTTATTGCTTTTTATACTTCACACTATAGTAGCTCTGGTACAGGCTCTCGAAGTATTTCTGGTGTTTGCTATAAGGTCTTCAGAAGGTTCCTGATTTTTGTAAAGGTTTCTGAAGAATCAAGACTTTGCGGTAGAAATACGTTTATTAAAAAAATGTTTCAAAATGTGGTAGGCGCCAGTATCACCTGCTGTATGTCAATTGAATGAGGCTGTAGAGTTGCCAAATGGCCAGCCCACTGCCAAATTAGATCGTAACCGTTGTTGGTATCATGTTATGAGATAAAATAGGATTATACCTATAGCTATACAATTAAAGAGTTTCAGACAAAAGAGTTTATTATCGAACGCTCAAGAGTTCGTTAAGATTTAGTTTGATGGAAGATAAAGATTTATATCTATAAACACGCTCATTTAAAATAAGTTTACAGTTCTTAATAAAAACTGCTTAAAAAATACACTTGGTCCCTGGCACTCTGATATGGGAGTCGAACCCATGACTTTTAGCAATCCGGGCGACTGCTCTAACCCAGGCTCTAATAGAACTGACGAGTTTTTCAAGCACTCGTTACTATTTTGCTGCTGCAGAACGTATTTTTATCAGTGTTCAGGCAATCCACCCAAACAGCTGAAATAAATTGTTCTAATTATTATATTATAATGAAAATATTCTTAATGAAAGTTGCTTAAAAATCTACTTTGCCCCTGGCGAATTGTAGATGCGAAATTGATCAAACATAATAAGTTAACAGTTCATCAAGTAAATGTCTATCCATACAACACAAATATAGGTTATTTTATTCAATTAGAATTAAGTTCATACCATATTTATTTCTCTTTGTTAGTGTAAAGAAATTATAAACCGTGTTTATATAGGTATACATTTACATCTTTATATTTTTAGATTGCACAGACCAGCAATAATATATTTAAAATAAAAAATGTTACAATGTTATACAAAAAGTAATAAAAATTTAATAAAATACCTAACTTGTTAGGTAAACGATTTATAGTCTTTTAAAGTGATATTTTTTTCTCTATTTAAAAGACTTGTGATATCAAAATCACTTCAACGATAGATATGTTGTTTCTTTATAAAACGAACCTATACCATTGCCAGACAGCACTCAACTACGTAGGCCGTCTATTAAATGAGGTATAGAATTAAATTTAAGTTGGCAACACAGCTAAGTACACCTATCGCACGCACTGGAACTTTGCCAAAACAACCTGGTACCAACGACAAACGTATCTATCTCTCTCATATACCTAGGTAACACTGAAATTTAAATTGTTTTGAGGCGAAATATATTTAAAGTCGACATATTTTTATTCAACACTTCAGAGAAAAGCTCATTATCTATGTTACTTCGGAATATTACCAGTCTTGAAATTATTATTTTCGAAAACATTACTTTTTTACTATATCCGGGAATGGAATTGGAGATTTTAGTAGTAATGAAGTTGAAGTATTGCGGTGGTCTTTGACCAAATATGACCAAAAACATTAAAAAAGCAACTTTTAATTTTAGATAAAAGAATCGAATACTAAGATTATAAGTTTATCTCTAACAATAAACCTAAGAAGAATATACACAAATAGGATAAATAAATAGCGATCGTGTTAATGCGAGTTCAAACAAAAACAACATTTTAGCACAAAGCATAATCAAATAAAAAAACAAACAATAAAACAGCAAAATCGTCAAAAACTTTCGGCGAAACAAACAAATAGAAGGTGAAGATTTATGCCCAATTACAGTAAGTCAAATTGTGAACACGGGAACTTCATAAGTTGAAATGTTATTTGCGAAAAAAACTGTTTCCAAAGTGCTTCGTCGTTGCGAAACTTAGGCGCGACTCATGATAAACACGCCTTGTTTATTTATTACACCTTAAAAGGATTAAAAAAATGTTGAACTGTTTTTTGTGTCTACGACGGTATTCGTAGGCGTTAGCGACGCCGTAGACCACAGACGATTACGTAGCGTTGCGATGCAGCTTGCTACGCCGTGCATGAAGTTTTATGTTGCAATCGAGTTGTAGTTCCGTCACAAATTTAGTCAATTGTAAAAAAATAATATAGTTTTCGCAGTGTCGAGCAGGAGGTCATTCAAAAGACTGAATGTGCAGCAGCTTAAGCTTCCAGGTGTCCATACGAAGATAGCCTATAGGAGAGGAAGTTACAAGACTAGATTGCAGGTGGTGTAGAACTGAAGGTTGTAATAGATAAGTAATTTCAACTGTAGAGTTTAAAGCCAAAAGGTTGTCTTACGACTTTGAGACCGTAACTTTGAAGAATTCCCGAAACAGGCCATTTATGAACTTAGATAGCTCAGGATAAGTTTAAAAAACCAGCTTAAGTAACTGTTGCCATAGAAGTGATCCCAGAATTACATAGGCTAAGTTTTATACACTCGAAGACGAGTTCAAATTTGGAAGCGAACGATTTCAATCTATAACGCTGAAAATCCTACGCTAAGATAATGAATACCTAAAAATGATAGAGTGTGAGTCAATTATCAAAAAGAATATTAGATGTAACCATGACATATAAGAAAAACTTTTATGTCAGTAATGCCAAGATAATTAAAATTCACGTTAAATTGTGTAAATTTAGCTAAATACACTACGTATTATCATATGAAATCGTAATAAGTATTAAGAAAAACTATGAAACACAGGTAAGTGTTTAGATTGGTATAAGTAGGCAAAAACATATAATGAAAGTTCGTAGATGTTTGAAAACATTTAAAAGTTGTTTCATTTATGGATAGTGCGCGTGAAAATATAAGAAATCAATATCAAAAGTCAAGTTATGCTATTAAACAGTACGTTTTCAAGACATTAATTTACATCAATGACTCATTTACTATTAGCAAATGTATCTTTTACTTAACAATATAATATAAAATAATTGATACGAGATAAATTAGACTATCGTTTTTACCACTTGTTTGAATATTATGATAACAAGAAAATATATCACTTATTGTGCCGAGCAGAAATGCTATTTACTAAGTCTCAATTTTCATTAACTGCCGAATATCCGAGTTCAGAAAGGTCCGAATAGAATATCTATTGGCTATTACGCCTCGTCGGTAACTACCAAACTTTTTCGATTAGCACCTGGTTGCTCTCCCTTACCCTTTGAATTCCAATTACTAGACTAGTGAGTGCAAGTTCAAATTTATTTCCCCTGTTGATAGAAGGAGCTAAGAAAACTGGATTGTTAAAGTTTTTAAATCATTGTTTTTGCGTGTCTTTTATGTTTTCTACAAAAATTAGAAAACGTTTCTTAAGGTTTTAAAAATATCGTTCCACGCTTTCGTTTCGTAGTAAAAACAACAGCCTTCGCAAATAAGGGTGTAGCAGTCGTCTGGCAAGGTCCTGCATTATGCAGGTGTTAGCAAGAGACTCACGTCCTCAGTAATTAGATGAAGCTCATTAGCCCCCCCTCCGCTCTACCCCGCCATCGGTAATACCGTTATTGGGACCTTTGCATTTGTCTCCTGCCGACGCGGTGTATATTAATGAAGGTGCGAAATCTTATTTCGTTCGCCATGCTTCCCTTAGTAGAGATGTTGTAGTTTATTTTAATGATAACTGACTCAGAAATATCTTTATAAAGAATTTATTTTTGTAACATATCTCTTATCCAATTTAGTTTTCAGTGAATAACATTCGATTGTAAAGATTTTGATATTATTACCATTATAGGAATTTGTGTTTGAGGTTGTAAGCCTGATATAATGACATATTAAGGGATTATTAAATATAACATTTTGTCGACGATCAAGGTAAATTAGGCCGCATTGTGTGACAGAATTCA
Organism: Diatraea saccharalis; assembly: GCA_918026875.4. Lineage (NCBI taxonomy): Eukaryota > Metazoa > Arthropoda > Insecta > Lepidoptera > Crambidae > Diatraea > Diatraea saccharalis. Next base: position 28,612,907 of record OU893338.1, read on the forward strand.
GGTTCCGAATTTAGTTTCCGGGTGGGTCAAAGTTTTAGTACTCGCAATAGGAGCAATTATGTGAGGTTTTCTAATATTTATCGATCCTTATAATGACAATCTGCCTATTATTTTTTTCCATTACATGTCCTCTTACCGCACTGGGTTCGATAGTGGAATATTGCACCACGGGCCCAGTGCGGCTTGGTGAGTGTTAACGACTGCATATGTAGCTGGGACTGACTTAACGTGCCTTTTTATTAACGTGCCTTAAGCACGGAGGAACTCCAGGTTATAATCTCTGGTCTCGTACTCTTTGACCGGCCTTTGGTAAAGTTGCTTACCTTCCGTATCGTTGAGTGAACGAGCTGACCACTGTAGTTGTTTGGAAACATATATTAAATATGAGTATATATTTTTTTTCTTTTTAACTATTTCAGCGCATATTGCTAATCTAAGCGCCTCAGTACATCAATCGTATCTTAGGAAATCAGTCGATCAAACCGAGTGGTCAGGCTTTATAGTTGAGTAAATCGACGCACCTGACCGAGTGGACCGTAAATCAGGCCCGATAGCCGCTCATAAATATTGAAGTGGTGACCGTGGGTTACGGGTGCTAATGGAGAACGAAGTGGCGGCGATTTGTTGGATTGCACCGTGTTTCAACTATTTCAGTTTCTGTTTTATAGCTAGCTTCTGCTCACCGCTTCGACAGGGTGGGTTTTTGAATAGCGTTTTTAAACTCTCGTTTAGATATCTATGTGTTATGTTATTCTATTAAAACGTTTATTAACCAATTTTATTATACCAACAAATACAAAAGATTTTTTTTTGTTAGATATTTTATTAGACCGTTTCTATTTTACTGCTCTTATGATAATTTTGAGAATAATAATAATATATTTGAGTTTGAATAGACAAAGTATATTTATATTAACAGCAGTATAAATAACAAGTCTGATGGTAAAATAATTTAAAAATCAGTCAAAATATTCGTGTTATCATTAATAACAAATAAAAATGAAATTTCAATTGAGTACTACCACAGAACACGGAAAAAAGGTAGTACTACAATGTGTGTGTATAAAATAGAGAAACTAAATTATTCAGAAAAATAAATGAAAAAGGCCTAGCGACACATTAATATTAACAATATTATTCATATAGTATAAATATTAACAATATAATATTATTAATATTAACAATATTAATGTGAAGGTGAATTCTTTGCACCATTTTTTTATATTACTACAATAAGAAATACTTTTCAATATCAAAAAAGTTACAAATATTAATACCGCCAAACAAAAGTACCTATTTCCGCCAAAACTTCTGAAAATTCAACGTTAAAATGTTGCATAGGAAAAAAATTAAACCGCCTAAAATTGTTTGTTCTACCAAAACCACCGTGTCACGTCACCGTCGCCGTCTGCATCACGTCGCTGTCACGTAGCCGTCACGTCGCCAGTCAGGTAGAGCGGGCAATTTTTAACATGGCAACATTTAAATTAAATTCCTGTCGCACGTACGCCTCGCGCCCTTAATTTAGGCAATTTCACGTGAAACCTTACCTCTCAGTTACAATTCAACTTGACAGTTTAGTGTTTAATTATATTTAACCGTTGGACTGAGTAAGATCTTTGGAAAGTCGAATAAACGATTACCACGACCCGCAACTGTTTTCTTGTTATAGCAAAACAAAATATGCCCAGTTTATATCAGCGAAATAACAAAGGATTTCTATGTTCCACTAGTATTATGAATAATATCCTTTTTGTATATAGATTATACTTTTTCATATGTTTATGAAATATTATCTTTGTAGATTTTGTAATAAGTTTTGAAGTTCTATAGTCAGTAAAGCTATCTTATATACTTTACTCTTGGGTTGTCACACCCCCGTTGTACCCCCGATCGTCGTATTAATTCAGGCTTCCCCATTTCTATTGAGCTATAGATAATAGTTATAATATTTTTTTTTTAAAGTAGGTATTTTCACCCCGACAATCTTATTTAGCTTTCGTGTAAGCGGACGTTGCTTTTTTTTAGATTTATTTTAAATAAATATTCTTATACTGAAGCCCTGGGGTCTTAGCCCCCGCTATTCTAAGGGCTTCGCTGAACTAACTTAGAGTCCTCATCAGTGAAAATAGTGAAAATAGTTATTGCGAATCGATAGTGTATGCTCGGGTTCGATGGCCATTCGTTGAGAGGAACCTGAACAGTTATCCATTACCGGTAAATTCCAAAATAATGTTACCGACTTATCCACGAGATCGTAAAGCTGTTATGCTCTCCGAAACAATAAATAGATAAGATAAGATCTTTATTTGCTAGAATACACTTAAAAGGTCACAAAAATAAATAATGAGATACAGTATTCTACCTGAGAACAGGCGTGCAAATATTCTAATCATGCAATTTTTTTAAAAGCCAAAAATTCCTTCACACTATAGAAGCTGTGCTCCATAAGCCACTTTGTCAATTTTGATTTAAATTCATTCATACTTGTTACCCTACTAAATATAACACGACAGGTGTTATATTAATAATAACGGCAGTTTCTGGGTTCTTGTTATGTCAAATTGCATATATATTAATGCACGCCTGGAGTTAAAAATGCGTCAAGCAAATATCCCGTTTGGTTCAATCAAGCATTTATCCGCTGAATTATTGAAAAGAGAAAGTTCTACAAACGCTATAAAAAATTTGCTAATCCCAGTGATTACGATGCATTTTCTCTTCTTCGGACTAAATGTAAGATGTTTGTGTTGTGCGGCGGGCTTTTCCGCAACTCGACACCTTGTGCCTATTTTGCGTGAATGATGGGGTTGCATCAGTCCTGCCACCCCAGCTCCTCCAGGAAGCCCATGAGTCCTTTAACTTTGCCGCAAGCCTCCTTTAATGTCTGTGGGCTACCCAGATGTGTAGTCCTATGTCCTGAAACGCCCCTGCATTCCAGTAGTACGTGAGCGCTTGTCTCTTCAGCGTCCAGGCATGCCCTGCACAGAGAACTGTCAGAGATACCCATGTTATATAAGTGTTTGTTAAAATAGCCATGACCAGTTAGTATACCTACTATTAGTCTCAACGTTTGTCTAGGTAGTTTGATTAACTTACGTGCCAGTTGCAGGTCTACCTTGGGGATTGCTTCTTTGGCTTGCCTGCAGTCAGTCGTTTGAGTCCAGTATTCGTCGTGTTGTCTGTGACAGCGTTCTCTTACCCAGTTTCTCAGCTGTCGAAATGGAATGGGTATAATGGGTTCCGGTCCAATGGGCTTTCTGCTTGACCCTTCTCTGGCCAAGCTGTCTGCCGCGTCATTTCCTCTTGACCCGCTGTGCCCCTTAATCCATTGTAAGGTCAGTTTATTTCTTATGCATACCTCTGTCAACTTACAGTGACATTCGTGCAGTAGACCTGATGTCATCATATTGTTATTTAAAGCTTGTAATACCGATGCGCTATCAGAGAGAATACGGATATTTTTACCTTTTACTCTCCGGATTATAATTGCCTCAGCAGCCATTAATATACCCACGCATTCAGCCTGGAATATTGTGTTGTAGATTCCCAGTGCCGTGGATATGTGGATATTTAGATCCTCCGAGAAAACACCAGCACCAGTACCTATGTCAGTTTTAGAGCCGTCCGTAAAGATCCTCAGCTCTTTGTGAAGGCAGAGATCTGGTGTGTCTTCGTAGAGTTGTATTTTGTATTTCTTGTCAAAAACATACCTCCTGGGAGTTAAGTCATTGGTGGCCATGAAGAAGGGGTATTCCTTATTAATGTCTTTTAAGATGTTAGTGTGCGGGATACTAATATCCCTCCATAGTCCCAGCATTTTTAGCCGTGTGGCTGCACACATGGCTTCTTGTTGTATAAAGAGATGTAGTGGTCTTACGTTGAGTATCGTCTCTAGCGCTGCTGTTGGGGTTGTTCTCATGCAGCCAGTGATTGCACAGCAGGCACGTCTTTGGAGACATTTAAGTTTGTTTATAGTTGTTGCCTGTGTAGTCTTTGTCCACCAGACAATTGCGCCGTAGCTTATGATGGGTCTAATAATTGTCTCATATAGCCATTTAGTAATATGTGGAGTTAGTCCCCATTTCTTACCGATCATCCTGCGGCATTGCCAGAAGATGATGTTGGCTTTTGTGATGGATTTGTCTATTTGTGTACTCCAGTTCAGTTTGGCATCCAGTGTGACACCTAGATACTTTACTTCGTTGGAGAGATTCAATGTCGTGCCAAATAATTTTGGAAGTTTGTATTCGCCTAGTACCCTTTTGTTAGTAAACATTACCATTTCTGTTTTTGCAGGGTTTACCTTTAGTCCATAGTCGTTGCACCACTTTTCCACAACTTTCAGTGCAGTTCTTGTGACGTCGCACAGTGTGTTCGCAAATTTGCCCGAGATTGTTATTACTAAGTCATCTGCATATCCTATCGTTTGGAATCGACGGTTGTTTAAGTTGGCGATCAATTCGTTGACCACCACATTCCACAGAAGTGGCGATAGTACTCCCCCCTGTGGGCAACCTTTAGTCGCTATTGCTTTGATCTTGTTGTCGCCTTGCAGTGTTATTAGCCTGTTTCGCAGCATGTTGCTTACCCATTGTGTGATGGTGTCCTCTACTCCATGAGCAGCTAGGGCTTTCGCTATGCTATCAAAACTGGTTTTGTCAAAAGCTCCTTCAATATCTATGAAAGTGCCTAGACATATTTCTTTCCTTTTGAGACTTCCCTCTATCGTACTTACTACGGAGTGAAGTGCGGATTCTGTCGATTTGCCAGATGTATATGCATGCTGGTTAGGATGCAACGGTACGTTCTTAAGCTGGTTGTCTCTAAGCTCTCTATCACATAATCTCTCTAGAGTTTTTAGAAAGAAAGATGAGAGGCTGATAGGTCTATACGATTTTGCATCATTGTAGTCAGATTTACCTGGTTTTGGGATGAATATCACCGTGACCTCTCTCCATAGCTTTGGGGTATATCTGTGTGCTAAACAGGCCCGCAGAAGAGGCACCAGTATTCTTGTCACTGCTTTATTGGCCCATTGTAGAAGCGCTGGAAAGATTTCATCCGGTCCAGCTGCCTTATATGGTTTAAAGCTGTCTATTGCCCATTTTACCTTATCCGTAGACACCGTCCTTTGTGCGGTGGTCCAGGATTGTTCAGTAGGGGTGCAGTTTGTGTCCTCCCAGTTCTGCGTGGTTTGCAACACGCAGCCCGGAAAATGAGTTTCTAGTAGAACCTTATACGCCTCCTCATGTGTGTCAGTGAGTGAGCCGTCTGTTCTGCGTAGTTGTCCAATGTCCTGTTGTTTGTCCTTAGATAATAGTTTCCTGACCTTGTTGGCTTTCGTGCACGAATCAATTTCGGAGCAAAAATTCCTCCAGGATCTTTGCTTCCAATGTCGTATACGCTTTTTATAGAGCAATTTTGCATCTCTGTATGCATCCCAGTTCCGGTCATCATATGTGTTCATTGCTCTGTTAAATAGTCTTCTCACCTTTGTCCTTAGTCGCTGCAGTTCAGGACCCCACCAAGTTGAGCTGTGGGTTGAGTCTGATGATAGTTGTTTGAGCGGGCAATTGTTGTAATAGGCTGTTTTAATTACCTCACTTATTTCCTTAGCTGCCTCGTCGATTTTGTTAATATCCCGCCAGCTCTTGTCTTGTATACAGTCTAGTAACGGTATTACCTGTTTCTGATATTCTCTTTTGTTAGTGTTCCTTGGTAAGCGTCTCGGTTCAACTGTCATGTTTTGTGTTGTCATGTTGAACCTGAGCCACATGTGGTCAGAACATGAGGCCTCTGACGAGACCTGCCAGTCGGAAATCAAGTCAGCCGCCTCTTTAGTCGCTAACGTAAGATCAATTATGCTTCTAGCTCTTCTCGTGACAAAAGTAGGCTTTGAGCCTTTGTTGATCAGGTTAAGATTAGTTGTGAATAAATAATCAACCAGTTCCTCACCTCGTTTGTTGCTTTTGGTCATTCCCCACAATTGGTGGTGCGCGTTGGAGTCAGTGCCGATGATCAGCGCCTTGTTCGTTTGTTCACAGTGTCGTACCAGTTCAACCAGTTCTCTTGGCGGTGCTTCCTCTCCCTCCGGCATGTAGGCAGAGGCAATCACCAGGATAGGTACACTTGGATTTTGCTGCTGTTTAATTGTTATTGTAGTTAGGTCGCTAGAACAGAAATTTGACATTATTTGGGCTTGCATGTGTTTGGAGCAAACAATGCAGGTCCGCGGTGCTCGGTTACCTGAGTTGTAAAAAGTCTTACCACTCGTAGTGCTGAGGCCACAGATGTTATTGGATCTGATCCACGGCTCTTGGACCAGAGCTATAGCCTCAGTTTTGTCGTTGTCCTCCAGCCACTTCTTTAGTTGAGCCGTTGCTGCGCGACTGTGCTGGAGGTTTGTCTGCAAAAATGTTGTATTAGTCGGTGGTAGCGCCATCAGACGCAAGCAAAACGTCGACATCCACCTCCTGGCTGATGTCGATACCACCGAGTCTGTCCGCCCATTCGTCAATCACGTCCTTTTCGTTACGACTCCCTTTCGCAGAAGTCGAGGTCTCCGGTTTTTGAATGTCCATGGCCTCTTGTGTAGCTGCCGTTGATGGTCCGGCTTCTGTACTGGGTGTCGGGGCTGAGGTTTGGTCCTCCAGAGGTGGCAGGCTGTCCAGATACTTGCCATCCTGATGCCGGAATCGGACGTAAACCGAGCCCATCAGGTAGCAAAGTCGCCTCCCTCTTGCCAGAATTTTTTCTGCCACGTCTCTAGTGGTGCTGAAAATGAGGAAGGTGTTGTCCTCTCCAGCGATGGCCTTATGCAGGATCCATCTATCCACGTCAGCAAACTTATTTTGATGCCTCAATAGTTTAGCTGTCATATGTGGAGCCCTTGTGCCAGGCACAAGTAGTCCACATACCACCCTCTTTGGTCTGTCTATTTGCCTTTGCACTGTCAGGTCATCCAGCCCCGGGATTTTCATGGCTGCCACAGTCTTTTTTACCCACTGAAGAGTTTTGGGTGTCTCACACCAAAGACTGAGCACCCCGTCCCCGATTGTCGGTTTCCCTTTCAGGTTCGGTCCCTCATCAGTCGATGGCCCCGCCTCTAGCGTCTCCATTATGACGGCTTCCTCCAGGGCTGCTAGCACTTGTGTTGCCTGGGCTATTGTCAGGTGTCCTGTTTTTTGGCTGGTGATTACCACCAGTAGGTCAGCTGTGGCCGCATCGGCGAATGATATTTTTGCCGGTGTTCGACGCGGTTCCCCCGATTTAGGTTTCTTATGGTCACCCCTTGGAGAGACCGTGTCGTCCAGTCTGGGCCTCTTTGAAGCCGGTAGTATTGTCCCCTCAGAAGTCTGTCTGTCCCGGGTGTTAGCCTCTTGACCCGTAACAGTCGTCTTACTGGCTTCCTCAGCTCTTTGTCTGTTACGGGCCTTCCTAGCTCTTTGTCCCAGTTTGGTCCTTCTGCGTCCTGTCGTGTCAGTGGTTTGGTCTTGATTCCTATCTCCACCCTGCCGATTTCTACGTCGGTGGGTGACTTGCTGCCAGGAATCAAGGTCATCATCTCGCGCTTGTTGCCTGTCGCCGGATTGCTCCTTCACCAGGTCTGTCAAGACACGGGATGAAGTTGGTCTGTCATTGTCTCTGTCATGGTCTTTGTGCATCGGCCTGACACCAGGTTTCCCCTTCACCAGGTCTCTCGATGTACATGTTGTCGTTGGTTTGTCTTTAATGTCAGTTTGCCTGTCGCCGGTTTTACCCTTCACCAGGTCTTTCTTATGGGATCTATGAGTTTCCATGTCCACATAATCTTGTTACTTCATCCTCGTCAGTCCCACCCGCCACGGAGCCACAATTGGGATGCCGATATCAATAATCGGTCATCAGGATTGTGACGAGGATATAGGAACGCAGGGTTTTCCTCCTTGCGCGACATCAGGGGCTGCAGTTGAAGGGATGATAGTCGATCCCAACTATCATTGGTTCCCAACAACCTTGCTCCTTCAGCATGGCCGGAGTCCATCACTGTGATGTTAAGTGACCCCCACGTTCCTCGCCGGCGACCCATAGACGGTAGACGCCAAGACCGTTACCACGTAGCTGGCTGGACCACGTGGTTGCCGTCTAGCTGGAAATCCGGGCCAAAGTGCTGTGTTGCATCCGGGGTGCCGCAGCTACCCTTTCCGCTCAAACACCAGGATCCCTTCATCCCCGCGTACGGCTCTGCTGCGCAGGTCATAGCGCAGGAGAGGCTCACAAACCACTTGGCCGCCTCCCTGAACCAAGTGGACTAGAAAGCTGCCTAATTGGGGTGCGACAACTTTAGGGATTGTGGTGGGAAGTAAGGATGAGGATAGGATAGGATTAGTGAGGATGTGGATAGGGGTGCGCCTGATTGTTTTAGTTATATCTGTTTCTTAGGGAATCAGACCAATAACAGGCGGCCACCGCGTGAAGGAGACAATCAGACTTGCCTAGGGGATCAACATGACCTGCACTCTCCCCCCAGACCATTTGCCAGATTACCAGACGGGACAGAATGGTAAAATAGGTGATATGTTAGTTTGGTACTTATACTGAATACAAACACAACCTGTTTGTAGCTGATTGTTACAAAACTATCCTCAGTTGAGGACTTGCTTATAGATGATCCAAAGGTGTTTTGGCGCTACGTAAATGATAGTAATAGAAATTATACGTATGGTAGCCATTCCACATACTATGACATTTAATTATCAAACTTCATTTAATGGTCCAGGTGTTTGTGAGCTCTTTTCGAATTATTTTGGTTCAGATTATGATAAGCCTTGAATGATCAGCTCTTTCAATTCTATTTAATAAGTCTATCAACACTGGCACATTTTCTACACGTTTGAAATTAGCTCACATTATACCAATATTTAAGGCGGAATTCAGATCAAGTTGTAACAATTATCGTCCTATAAGGAAACGGTTGAATCTTTGATATGTGATTATCTATATAATCACATAAGTAATTACATATCACCTTATCAACATGGTTTTGTGGGAAATCGATCAACACTTAGTACTGTATTGGTATTCGAAAATTACCTTTGTCATGTTTTTGCTTCAGGAGACCAAGTCGATGCTGTTTACAGCAGGACTTCAGCAAGGTTTTCGATAAGGTTGATCATATCCTCCTATAGCATAAGCTCTCACAACACGGTATTCATGGCAAATTATTGAGATCGATAATATCATATCTAAGTAATCGGAGTCAACTCCTTATAATGAGAGGCTATATATAGACTTCTATTCCTGTCACCTTTAGGGTTCCTCAGGGCTATCACCTGGGACCATTATTATTTATAGTTATTTTAGACGATTTTCCTGTCCTGCCCTTTTATATGCAGACTTAAAAATTTCACTGACGTATAGTATGATACTCGATGTAGGATACTTCAAAACAATCTTCAGATAATTTCTGATTGGTGTTTAACAAAACATATAAGTCTTAATCTTGAAAATATTGTCTTATACTATTCAGTTGTAAAAGAGTCAGGGTTAATCAGTCATATCATATACAAAACACACTATTGAATAGAATATACACAGTGAAAGATCGAGGTGTTTTGTTTGATGAGTAATCTTTTCGGCTCATTATGAACACATTGTTAAGAAAAGTAACAAACTCCTGGGCTTCATTATAAGGTCTACAAAAGATTTAAGGAATCCAAAAACACACTAACATTATATTCCAGCTTAATTAGCTGTACATTAGAATACTATTGCCCCGTCTGGTCACCTTATTATGCGTTGCATATAGATAATATAGAAAGGGTTCAGAAGAAATGCTTGAAATTTCTTACCCGTAAACTGAATCCTGGTTGATCAATTGATAAATACAACGACAGTTTGACTAGGTTTGGTTTGCTCTCTTTGCAATATCTTTTGATACTCCACAAAGTACTTTACTCTGCTATCGATGCACCGAGTGCATTATATCGAACATTTATATCGAACAATACTAATGAATTATAACGAACAATTAAAAAGAATTAAACAAAGTTTTTATTCATATTTGATATATTTGACTTTCAGTAACTACAAGAACTTTTACAATTCAACAGTCTTTTGAGGTTTTAAGTAACCTAATTAATTAGCGAAGCTGTCACTCGAGTTATGGGTTCCACGGTCAGATAATTGATTCTTTTCTTTGAGATAAAAGTTATTTTTTTCTTCTAATAATAACGTATAATTTGAAAGCATTTTAAAAAGTCTTTAATACTACACTATTCATATGAGTTAACAAAGCTGCCTTACTTTAGACCAACTGTTCTATGGAGGCACGTGTTCACGCTCCATCGGATCTAAACGAAGACTTTTATGGTCTCCAAGTAACTTATAGAAAGGACAAATTTATTACTATCTGGTTCACGGGTGGCTGGCCACCATTACCTGCCAAACAGGTATGATTTAACAGTCTCCTAGGCAGACGTGAACAGTAAATTGTGAACCTAGACTTTTGGAAACAATTACTGAAAAGAAATGATTTAACAGTCTCCTAGGCAGACGTGAACAGTAAATTGTGAACCTAGACTTTTGGAAACAATTACTGAAAAGAAATTGGATTAGTGAACTTTGTTCCAGGAACGGATATTTTATTTACGGGAGTTTGTCTAGATTATCTTTTTAATTTCATTTTGGATTACGTGTTTATACGTGAGATTTGTGATTGTTATCGCTAGAAAAGTTTTTAGTAGAGTAAAAGTTTCACTATGCTTTCACTATGAAATATTAGCGCTTTTAATCAAATTTTTGTCGAAAAAATTACGTGTGAAGTATTAATAACCATAACAACTAATTCATCTAGTACTATGTTATACTTTTCTTATTCATCAAAAGCAGAAGTATATTATATAAAAAAAAAATCTGATTGATCACAAACTTTTGTCATTCTTATATAAATAATTTAAATAAAAAATCATAGAAAACTAAGTTTATCCGAGGCTTCATGACGGACTCTACTAATATCTATAATTACTTATTTAACTAAGGTAAGGTTTAATCAACTGTCATGAGTTCTTAGACTATAGAAACTGAACGTTAGCCTGGGTGGATTAATCAGTGCCTATAGTATCTTCTTTTACTACATCTGTATGCTATTGTTAATGGCTGAATAGGCGATAATTGAATTACCATTTACATCTTTTTTGTATACCCTATTCAAACGCAAATTAATTATTTTTATTATTATTAAATTAAGTAAAATGTTGTTTATTAGCTAAGTTTAGCATAGTTTACCACATATCACAACATCAGTCAAGTAAGATCAATTGGTTTTAGTAACCCGACCTTACCAGCCTTTCGCCTTCCCGTAGGTGGGTAAGAATTTTTTGAAAATCGCTCCAGTAGTTTTGGGGCTTTCAATGAAAACATTTTTTTTAATATTTACAGTATTATTTATGTATCCGTTACAATATTTCACTCGATAGTTCCTTAGAATGAGACCAGTGCTATGCATATTCAATTAAAAGTAGTTTCCCAACGAATCCTGGTATTAGCATAACGCAAAAGGAAGCTATTTTCACATGTGCGGCAGCCCTATAAATCACACGCCACTGCTTTAGGGTCATCACTTTATTTTGGAATCCCACGTGGGACATGCGACCTTTAGCAAAATTGTTATTACTATCAAATGTACAATTCTAAACCTTAAGCTCAAAATCATAAAGATTATTTAATACGAAGAAATGTAATGGTTTTCCGACAAACATAATACTTGAAAGGTGCAAGAGAATTTCAGACATATGTCCTTGACGTAAAGGTTTCACTGGTGGTATACTAATTTGGTAAGTCACGATGGCAACCAGATGGTCTCATTTGCATCGGACAGGAGAGAAAATTGTCTGCATGTCACTTTTGCTTGTATTTATATGGGCAGCGGGGTTGCATGTGGATGTGGACAGACAGTGTAATCAATTTGTATGCGGTGATGTTCCTGTTTGCTTCTCGTGGATGGTGATTGATTTATTTGTGTGTTATTAAATAATGTCATGTTTAGTGCATGTGCTCTGCAGTTGTGGAGCTTACACGGTTAAGGAGGTTGCCGAAGAAAAAAAATTAATTCAGATGTTTTTTTCTTGCTTCAGGAGGTACGTTAAGTTAGGACACTGGTGAGGGCTGAATCTGTAGCCGTCAGAAATCATCAATCTACACTGGGCTTGCATGGTGGACTATGGTCCATTCTCTTTATATGATTTTATCTAGACGATGGACAAATTGTGTGATTAAGCATTGAAATATATAAGATGTAGAATAGACATTACTGTGTGATTTTTAGTTTAGTTATGTTGAGTCGGCACTCAGATATATGTTTACTTGTAATTCTTGTCTAATATGATATATAATATGTTTATTCAATTTGGTTACTTAATTAATTTGATATCCTTAACGACGACAAGCGCATCGAAAACAGTAGACCACTTACTTGTTGAGTTAGACCGACAATGTTTACGGATAAATGACGAGTATAAGCTTTAATTTATGTTGTAAATTAGAAAATTTGTATTGTTAATAACGATTGAAACTAATTAAAACTTTAATGGACGTTTGTGTAACTAGCCGTTAACGCAACAACTTTTGTATCTTTGTGCACGATCGACTTGGCAATAATTATATTGGTTTAGTTTGAGAAAAGTTTAAAATTAGCTTTTGCACTAATTAGTTTCAAGTATTGGTATCCTGATTCTGATAATAAGTGTCCATGCAATGAATAAATCTACACATCTTCGAGGGTCACCTTTGGAGGGTGGAATAAGGTATGGGGGGTAAGATCCCCCCTCCATCCCCACAGGCCATAACTCACACGTGCTTCCTGAGGGTCACGGTTTATTCCGGTGTCTGCCCTCGGTCACCTTTCGATATCTCTACTAGAAAATCTAAAAGCAAAAATGTACCACTAAAATAAAATGTTAATTATATCTATTACATGTTTATTTTCAAGCTTAATATAAATAATGGGTTATTTTAACTTGACAAATGTCTATTTAAAAATATGCCAAGTCACAATTGGCATATTCTTTTTAATAACAATTTGAATTTAATCAAGTGATGGTAGTGCTATTTCAGTTAGTAAGTGATGTGTTCAATCTCCTAAAAGCTGTTCTTGGCTTCCACGTAAAGGATCCCTGTAATTGGTGAAGTTGATCAGGCAAAGAGCTCGCGCTGCGGTGAGCCTGAAATATGATGTTTGGAGCCGAGGTGTTGGTCTAGACGTGCCATTCGCCCAGCCATCTTTGATGTGTCAGAATATATCTAATGTGATTGCACTTTTGTAAAAGTAAATAATGGAAAGTTTAATATATTTTTTAAATATTTTTATGACAGTCAATTTTAACATATTTTTCACGGTTCTGTGCTTAAAGAAAAAAAGAACCTAATAGGATCATTCTCTTATTTATCTGTGCGACTGCCATAGTTAATTTACTGTGTAACTTCTGAATTGAAATTAAGTCATTCGGTGACGCATAAATGGTGGGTGACATAAATGAATTTTAAACATAAAGACTACGTACTTTTTACTAACTAAGTATACCGAGTAACTTATGAAATCTCCGGTCCCTATTAGCTTGGAAACTGCTAGGCATAATATAACGAAAACTAGGTAAAATAATTCATTTGTTTATTTCAAAAGAACCGGAGTCAGCACTAAGATATTTTTATTGTGGTGTTATCCTTGGCCTATTTTCAGTATAATGTCTTGTGTCAAGAATTTGTGATTTATTTGAAAGTGAATCTTCTTGTTTGGGTTTTTATTAATGGCCTGTTACTACAATGGCTCGGCACATTCACTGCAAGTTTATCGTCGAAGAATTAAGTTGAAGTTAACTAAACTCTGCAGCTATTGTCGCTCACGTGCATATAATTAGATTGAAAGTTAGTGAGATCTGTGAGTGGAAAAGATATCAGTTTGCAATTCGGTTTCGATATCAAAATCATCAACCAATATTTTTTGTATTATCTTTTTAAATAAAATAAAATAATAATAATACTTTGGTATTTTTTCTAAAAGCGGTTGCTTAAATTAAGAAAATGGAAATAATATATTTAGTTCAGTGTCATTTTTAGTGTGGGTTACCTAACTAAATTTATTATGTACCTAATAATACTTAATTTTGTTGACTTCTCCACTTACGATAACTAAGTTCATAAGTAACCAAACACTATGGCTGGTGGCTTAACTAGCATTGGATAAACAGCTTGTGGAACAATTGCCGGCGAGTGTCTGGTGCGATGTTCAAACATCGTGTTTGTCAAATTTGTTTAAACAATAAACTAGCTAGCAAATAGTTTCTTTTAAAACTAACGTTCGTGTGTACGACACATACTTTTACTTTCGCATTCGAAACTCATAAGTACTATATTTGAAATATTGGTTTTGATTAATGTTTTTTAATCGATTAACTTCAGAAGAAAGCGAAGCTAATTATGATTTTGATCGAGAAAGAAAACATAGATAAATAGAAAATTGATGACTAACCAGAAACTATGAAGATATCACAGCCACCAAACTATAAGATAATAGAAAAAAATATTATTTTCATATTAATATTGCTGGATATCTATCCTACCACCTCAGAAATGGCAATGTTTTTATTTTGATTCTAGCGTGAAATTTATTATGAAGATTTTCTTGTTTTATTCATGTTTCAGAAACGTGTTAATACATTTATAATTTTCAATTTTAGACTATAAATATTTTTTTACTTAGAAATAAACAATTAAGTTTAACGTGCAATTAATATTGAAGATTCGTTGCTCTAAAGCTGTACAAACTTCTAATCAAGTTTTATGAGAATCTTATTCGTTTTCGCACCGTAGCAACTGTGACCACCTCTCCCACGGGAGCCACCACCACGACCCTTAACTACAGTTACAGCAGGCCTAACTAACCTGCTCACATTGAAGGTGAGAACGTTAACTAAATTATCTAATTAAGTAAACGAGGTTTGGTTAAGTTAGTTTCCTGATTAAATTCTTCTTGGTGGCTCTTAAACTTATGAAGTATTAGCCTTTTAACTCGGTACTTTGAATTTCTATAGACAGTCAATAACACGTTAGATCACTATATAAGGTAAAATTTCTTCAATAGATTGTGAGCTTTAATATGTTCACAGTTAAAACTTTAAAAAAATCTCTATCCGCAGGTTCTTTGAAATCTCAGATTTAAAATATTTATAAAATATTTTTAAGTCGATTTCTCTGTTCCTTTATCCCTATGAATTCTTAAATCTTTAAAACTAAGTACGCATTTTGATTTTCATAGATAGGGTGATTCAAAAGGAAGGTTTTTATGTATAATACAAGACCACGCGGGCGAAGCCACTGGCGGAAAGCTAGTATATATAATATCCAATAAACAGTTTCTTTTGTACTCGGTTAATCAATTTGCTACAAGAATGTAGGGTGAAATTTATCTCTATTCGACTTGTTACCCATATTTTTCGCGTTGTGTTTTGTTTTAATTTGCGATAATTCTCTATTTTTTGCTTTTTTCAGTTAAAATAAATATATCGAAAATTAATATGAAAATTGTAAGCGTTCTTGAATAGTACACGCTCTACAACAAATAACAATTCAGTTGTATCGGTCAGGTCCCTCTGCAGGCTCGTACGTGCCTCCGCGCTCCGTAATCGGTTTACACCTATACGTGTAAATCATTGGTAAGCCGCACCTGACATTCGATTTACTGCCGTATCGACTAAGACCACCCCGGCTAACTGTTAATGTACTATTTATAACTTCTTATACACATCACATTGTGGCATTTTAGTGTATGGTTAAGACCGGTAGCGTTCTATTTTCAATGAATTTCTTGAGAGAGTATTGTTTTTTAATATTATAGATTAAGCTAATATATTATTAATTTTATATAATGAAGTTAAAAGATCCTCAAAAACCACTCGAGACGACCCAAGATAGGACATCCTGGCATTTTCCGTAGATGGGAAAAGGAAAGGCGAAAAAAGTAAAGATAAAGCGCAGCAAAAAAATTAATTACTAGAAAATTACGATTATTGTAAAATTGCAAATGTTCCCTCAGCTACAAAGTGACTTACACTTTTATTAAAAGGATTTAATTACCGCAGGTAATGGAAAAAATTGTGAATATTAGGGGTAACTTTTTATATTCACTTTTAATTTGTAGCCATTACAAATAAGATGTATTTTTACAATTTTAAGTTATTCGAACGTTATTTTTTGTACAATTAGTTAGTGACTTTGAATCTACACGCTCTCTTTATAAAATATTTAAACATAAGTAAAAATATTCAATGAAAAATCGTAGCAAAAACACTACATAATTATTAAAAACTAAAGAATAACGCATACCGATTGTATTGTTATTCTAAAATCTAGATAGACATTGAGAGATTCTGTTTGTTGGCGCCTACACAATTTATATGTATTATGAAACTCGTAAAAATTATAAAAGTCGTATGTCATCGTCAAATATAAACTCCATACAGAGTGGTGATAGAATGTGTCAATATTTTCCTGCGATGTAATTTTTCAAACCACAACGTGCTACTGTCGATACGATAAAGGCAATCCTGGATACGGTATTTTAAATTCAGTTTTGTATAAAGTCAGTAATATATTTAGAAATCAAAATTATCAAAGAGAAAAATGTAATCCTTATAGCATCACTCGATTGTCTGTCTGTCCATTTATCACATCAGTTTTTCACAGAAAGTACTAGATCAATTTAGTTGAAATTTGGTTCACATATGTGCGTTGGTGAACCAAAACAGGCCATGTAATGTAACCGACAAATAAATTTTGATCATGGATGTCTATTAGGGGTAATACATTAATTAAAAAGATGTTGTAAATTATATTTAAAATTACCAGCTGATATGTCACCTCCATCTTGAGCTACACGGCGATGACTCCTGAATTCTCGTGTCACTTCCCGCACCGGTAGTGACGTGACAGGTGACGTGTTTACACCGCCTAACATGGCTGCGTCACGTCCGTGTCCCGTTGAAAAATGACCCGCATTTAAACGGCCCACCCCAATCCTACCAAAAGTTATCTCATGACACGTAATGCTTTAAAAATGTTGTAATATTGCCTTGTGATAAAAAATTAGTTCGAAGAAATATGTGCCTACAGTCGTGCTTGAATTAGGTAATTGTGTCCTGAAGTAGCTCGGTGGGTCGGTGGCGACAGGCGGTGCGACCCACAATTGTGGTCACGGGATGGAAAACCAAAACATTATAATCTGCAGCTACTCCGTGCTTCGGAAGGCATATTATGCCGACACGAGACATATTATGGTCCCGGCTGCATTTGTCGACTCCAATCCGCATTTGGTGTAGCCAGCGCGGAAGGTTATGACCCATCTTCCTTAACCGTGCATAAGGAAGGCATGAATCCCTGCAGTGCGGCCATCAAAATGGCTGATGATGATGTGTCCTTTAATCCATTCACAATAAGAGGGACTTAAAAATTTATTCATCTTGGAAAAATACTTCGCAGACGGCGTGACAGCTCCTGTAAATTTTTAATGAAAATATAGTGTATGTTTAAAGATGCTCAATAAAGATTAACAAAAATATTAAAGCTGCCAATGGTCATGATGAACGCTTCGTCAAATTCACAAATCTTACATATATACAATGTTAGAGGATGTTAAAATATTACGTTACAAAAATGCTTATGAAATAATATTTAAAAGCGCCATTTGTCGTCAATAACTAAGGCCATTCAGATTCAAACACCATATCTCACGTCAGGCGGGAATCGTCAAATAAATCGCGCGCCACTTCAGCAGCATTCGTGCAAAAAAACGTGTGCGGACCCCATTGAATGCACAGGAATCAATCACTGGACCGCTCCTGTTGGCATACGTACACCTACATTGAGGCTTTTCCCAGTCTATTTTTAGGGTTCCTTGGCTACGTCTACTCAATCGTTTTCAAGAGCATTAGTCAGATAGCCAGATGACTTTTTTGTACAGTGTTATTATTATATATAGTACTAGCTTTTGCCCGCGACTTCGTCCGCGCGGTAAAGTATTTATTCAGCATTTCTAACGAATATTTAGTCATTATATCGTGTAAAATACCTAAAATAAAGTTCCATCCCCTATTTTATCCCCTTGGGCGTAGAATTGATCAACATCCTTTCTCAGCCCGATCGGTTTAAAATTGACAAAGTTTCATACAAACTTCCATCCTCTATTTTATCCCCTTGGGGGCACAATTGATCAAAATCCTTTCTTAGCGGATGCCTACGTCATAACATCTACCTACATGCCAAATTTCAGCCTGATCTGTCCATGGTTTGGGCTGTGCGTTGATAGATCACTATGTCAGTTACCTTTGAGTTATATATATTTAGATTAAATTTTACATATTTATATTGGGTAATTTTATTTCAGTATGGACCACATAACAATATCTCTAAAGAAAATCTAACAAATAAGCAGTCAAATCGGTATTAAATTAATAAATATAGATAAACTAGTTTTCTAAATCCTTTTAATCAAAAACTGTTAAATTTTGTATAAGGATGTTACAATTATTTGGTGCCGTTGCAGAAAACAAAACATAATATTTAAATTTTATAATAAAAAATTAAAACCTGTCTGAGGCGTTCAAGTACAAAGCTTTTAGGATTATATCTTTCGAAAAAAAAAGTACTTAAAACTGATTGTAGATAACAATTATTTGATATTCGTTAGAACCTCTGTACTTTAAAGGCGCGTACTTCGCCAATTTTCCACTTGTTTCCGCGTTCTCTGCTCTTTTCGCTCGACATTGTCATTTGGCTTTTAATTGCTGTATTGCTCACCAACATAATATGTCATTTCGCTTAATTACATATATTCCCGTTTGAAATTATATAGGATGTCAGTTTGTAACACGAGGTAGCTATTTAACCGTTGTAACCGTTACTAATAATTCAATATATTGTAATTATACATATTTTTTAACAATTTACGTGTTGATAATTATCTGTAAATAAATATTAATGACGTACATTACTCAGCTTCAAAGCCTTCGCTCTAAAGGAGTATCTAAAACAACGAAGGTACAAAATACAATACAGAAAAGTTCATTGTTCCGACTGCTAAGGCGACTCCTTGAAATCGGTGAGCGAACTACTCCGCTACAGAGGTGGCACTATGAAAGTTTATTTTTTTTAAATACAATACGTAATATGGGTACATCCAAGTATCTCGGTCACCTGTAAAGGTATTTTTTGTTATTTTTCTTCGAGAAAAATAAAATTAAAATTTTGTTAATAAATAATAACTTCTTCATTGATTACAATTCAGTAAGGCCAAAAATATAAGGTCAGACTGAAAAATAAAAGAATCGGGTTTCCAGTGATTCACCGTCAGCGTGCCGACGCTAGTCTGTATTGATGACGTCAATAAAATTCTGCAAGTTGAAGAGAGCATTCAATTAAGAGGGTAAGCTCAGGCCTGATTAATGATGCCACTGTCCAATGTTAGTGATTGAGAGAGATATCTGAACTTTACATGGGATTACCTAGTTCAACCATTGACGACAAAAGATTGCTTAAAGGCTGAAATGTAACCTCTGCAGTTTAAATATTAGAAATAATTAATATTTATTTCGCTGTAATTTATATTTATTGGGTATGAATTCATTTAATATCGAATGGAAACAAAAGTTATTGAATTATTAGAAATTTTTTGAAAATTTGTTGAACAAAAGTATTTTTTCTAATCAGTCGCGTATTACCTGTTGTGGTGAAGCGACGCTAAGCTCAGAAATATATAAATATAGAGCTGATTAAACGATTTATGTAATTAAGTTTCTAAATCAAATTAATCTGTCAATTAAGGAAACACCAAAAAGTAATTTAAAAATAAAGTTGAGTTTAATTGTATTTTTTAATCAACTTTTAAAATCCAAAAGGAGGAGGAGGACTGCGATGTATGTTTACCGATATTGCCGCCAATTCTTGACTGAATTTCAATTTTTTTTTAAAATTTTATTCGATAGCTTGATGTACCGAGGTGGCCCATGTTAATTTTAACGAAATCAAATCAGTAGTTTTGCTTTTATAACAAACCAAAATACGCGATTACATTATATGTATTGTATTTCATGAATCTCAGTTAAAAATAAAAGATTGCCTATTTTAAATTCATTCAAAATTCTAAAGGAGGATTGTCTATGTTCAAGGAGTATCTATATTTTTAATGAAAGTAGGTATGTCAATCGATTTCTTCTTGAATTGCGAACCAATTTCTATCAAACTAGCTGTTTCTCCGCGACTTCGCTTGCGTAAATTTTAATATATGTCCAATGCCTATAAACCTATAAAACTGAAAAAACCGGTTTCTCTCTTATAGATTTATAGGCGTTGTTTCTGTCTTATAGGTTGGCAATAGTTTCGGAACTTATCCAATGCAAACAAAAAAGCAATCAAATCTTTTTTCTTTATAATATGCATACAGAATTATTAGATAAAATTATGTTGACCAAATAAACAAAATCTTCTTATCTAAGATTTTCACTATGTTGAATATTTTTATTCATATGGATCTATGTCTATACTAATATAATAAAAAGGAGAGATTTGTTGGTTTGTTTGCAAAGAATAGGCTCCAAAACTACTGTACCGATTATAAAGATTTTTTCACCTATAGAAAGCTACATCTAATGTGATGAACATTTTTATCTCGAAACAGTAAATAACGGGATGAAAATGGGAGTGGAAGTTTGTATAGGGAATAAAACGTTACCATAGTAATGATTGTTTACTATTGAATTTGTGTCATTGTGTCATGATAGGAATCGATAAAAAGTTCCCTAGGGACCACGCGGGCGAAGCCGCTAGCGGAAGGCTAGTATTTAATATTTTTGTGTTACCTATATATATATAAAAAATAGTAATATTACTAAAAAGCATGAAATAAAATTTACGGACTTCAAACTTTAAAAAGTGATAAATAATACTTATCTCAAAAGCGATTTATACAAGAAAATGCTATTGAAGTTGGACACCTATCATTTAATTAATAACCCACAGAAGACCTTCACTCGACTTCAATAGCGTTTTCTTAAATAAGTTGCTTTTGAGGTAATTATCATTTATCACGTTTTTAAAGTTTAAAAGTTATATATTTTTATGTATTTTTTATTAATTTAAGTAAATCAAGTCTCTCTCGGTATTATCAGCTGATAAAAATTCCAAATGTGAGTTCCAAAGGCATTTATATCGATAACTCCAGGGAGAGCGATTGAAAAACGAAAAGGAACTGTCTAAAGGTTTAAAAAAAAAAGAAAAATGGTTGTGAATAGCTTTTAAAGGTGGTGCAAGACAAATGGTTGTGTCGACGCTCCGATCCCGTGGAGCGATCGTTTCTCTTACTCGCTCGCCAATGAAATACGCTGTCTGAACATTGCCAAGGTAAAACTGTTTCGCTCCGCAGCCGTCATTTTGATGGGAACTTTTTCAATGTTATTCTTTCGGATTTCTTTTGTTTTAAAGAAATTCGTTCTCTCTGGAAATTCTGAATATGTCTCGGAAGAATGTAAAAACTATGGAAAGTATATAATTACATTATTCATAATTATTTGAGACAATTTAAGTGGAATACCTGGTCGTGTATTAAAATTTAATATATTTCCTTTTTCCGTTCATAATAAAACTAAAGACAGAACAAGAATTGAACTTCAAGCTAATTCCAAGAGCAACATTAAGTTAATCAATCCAATGTACGGAGACGCAATAGTTTCTCAAAGTTGTGCCAACTATAAATAATGTCAGAGCTCACTAACAGGTAGACGCGGTGTGCCGTGAATGAGTTCTGATAAGAAGTTTATCGTATACTTTAGAAACACTTACAAAGCTTAGTTATTTTGGTGAAATAGATAAAGAAAATTGAAAAATATTAACCATTTAAGAAAAGACTTTGAAAAATATTATATTTGATTTCGCAACATACATAATGAAACTCGTGATTGAACATTAGAAATAACGTTAAGAAATACACATAAAATTAGGATTAGAAGTATACATCATAAACTTAGTGTTTAAGAAGATTAGCCTTATGATGTCACAGATGTAATTACTATACTGGTTAATGAATAAACTCCAACAAATACGTAATGCCTATATTTGATACCGATATTCAAAAACAAAAGATACCTGGACAAAAGTTTGCTGATTATAAATTGACTTTTTATCAACTTCTACATAGTCTAGTTGTACCTTCCTTCTTGTTCGTTAGCAAACGGATTGTCAACAAAAATATAAAGCGTAACGCTATTAAACAATTCCTCGGACACAGAAAGGAGTCTAGTAATTACGTTATTTACCTTTTTCCGTTTTAATCCTCATCAGAACACGGCGCTCGTCCCTTCAGTAAACTCGTTAAGCGAATTTTTTACTTAGCCTCAAAGTGTTTGGGTTTTGTTAATTAAAAACCTGTCGACTCCGTGACTGGCCTGCGCTGGTTATTACCAGAAAAAGTTGCTTCTCGCTGACGTAGGTGATGGGGTGATTTGTAAAGACTTATTCCATAAAAGAGGGGGTATTAACGAGACAAATAATATGTAGTTTCTTTGGATAACTTTTTTTAAATAGGTGGTAAACCTGCCAATTACACTATTGAATATAAGGTACGATATGAGTACAGACTTTGTTTATTCATCAGACGTATTTTTTTCTGAGCATACTGTAGATATAGTCTTGTCTTTTTATACCGGAAAGTAATCACACCGTAGAAACCTACAAATCAATGTTTAATAAAATGTGTATAAGGGATTATTATCTATGGTATGATGCATAAATCTATAAAGATTTGAAGTGAGAAGTGAAATGTGACTCACTCATCTAAATAATCTATCACAACGAATTTTACAAGATGTCTTAATTGCTTTATTTTTTCGCCGGTCAGTGATACAAACAAAGAATATAAATAAAAAAGCAATTATATTGACTCTAGATGATAGGCCATTACATTGATCACCCATCTACATAGATGTTGAACAATTTAGCAACGAAAAGTAATAAAAGAGGATTACAGATTCAATAACTCGATCAAATAGAACTTTTAGGGCACCTGCCACGAATTTACTGCCAACCCTTCACTTAACTCCTAAGCGTAAAGGTACGAACGTTAGGGAATTTTCAACTTTATCACCTCAGCATAGAGTTTGAATCTAAGTTCATCTCTGTCACTTATCAGAAAAATTTCCAAAAACTTCTTGTGCAGCTTCAGTAGCCCTTGACAGCGAAGTACAAGGGTTATTTTTGAAGAAATTTAAACTTTTTTTATTGGAAAATGTACTGAGGGCAAAACTTCGACGATATCATTTCACGGTCCGGTTACCACAATTAGTTTAGTTTTTTTTTCTTTTCTTGGCGCTAATGGATTTTTTTCTTTTAATAGTTATGGTTTTTAACTATAAATAATTATAAAACGATCTGATTTTATACTATTTTTTGCCAGTGTTTTCTTTATTTTATTAATATTTTTGCAATTTATTGCCTTGAATATTCTCTGCCAGTGACCAGTAGATGGATAATGTGGAGATAAAATCTAATTACAATTTGCTTATTAATTATATTTTAGTAAAAAATCAAAACACAGTATTTTAGACGTGGCTGTAATTACTGTTACTTAAAATTCTGTGAAGCTTGCAAATTAAGTACCATTGTGACACGAGCGCACCTTAGCAATTGCATGCAAGTGTACTGCAAATAAAGTGCACCGAGAGCATGCACGTACAACCTGAATTACTGAGGCTTATATTACGCCGTGCGCTGAAAAATATTGTTTAAACAAATAATACAATGTTTTAATTGTTTTTTTTTTAATTACAAGATAGCCATGTATATATGTTATTCGTTAATTTTCTTATATAATTCTGATTTCAACATATTGTTTGTGTATATGCGGAAGATATAATGGCTATAAACACTTGTAAACACACAAGACAGACAGCAAGAAAAAATAAACAATAGGTAATTGACAAGTAAAGACATTTAAATAAAAATAAAAAAACTCTTATCTAAAGAAGCTGGAAAAGCTGTTGTCAACACTAGTAATTTATACAAATAAATAAAATTGGAGCGTTTGTTTGTAACATTAAATTAGTTGCTTTAATTTTTTTTTTAATATTATTAAATATAATAAAAGTGTAATTAAACAATAATGATAATAATAAAGCAGCTACGACTTAAAAACAAAGGATACGGAATAGAAGAAATGAAATTTATTGCCGCAAAAAAAACTAATTTCCTTAATGAAAAATGCTTAAAAACTCCACTTTGTCCGTGGCACTCTGAGATGCGACTCGAACCCACAACCTTTTGCAATCCGGGCGACCGCTTCAAATATAATTGAAAACAAATTTACACATGTAGTATACCTGTCTTTTTGTAACAATAGAACCTTAGAAAAAAGTTTACAATTATTATAGGAAGTAAAAGAATTACCTCGTGAATTTCGATTCCAATTTACAATAATGTAAGTCGCATGACATGACATTTGTTGGCGGCAGACAGAGAGATACGGCGCCCTCGACCACTTTAGGTCTGTGTGCGTGTTTTATATGTAAGAATTATAGAATGTTATTGATTATTTATTTACTACATCATATGAGGCGTACCGATTTAATTTGACTCGTTTTTTTTTGCCAGTAACAAATTCTTTTAACAGACGGTGAAAAAAAAAAATGATTATATACTAATTATCAGTATTGTCTTTATAACATTTTCATGTATCAAAATGTATATTCTCACTTGTTGGTATGTGGTATATACGATCTAACTTTTGTTAACATAACAATAGATTGAAAGATTACGATAAAATATCGTTCTACAGTGGACAGCTAAAGCTATAAAACTCATATGAGCAGAGCGATAATTTTGAAAGGCATTTATTTCACCTGCCCTCCGCTTTGTTTGGGCAGATAAACGAAAAAATGTCCGCTCCGGCCAATCAATCCGGGGAAATAAGAAAAAATGATTGGATTCACCTCACGTGCGCCTGGGGCCGGCAAAAAACGGTAGGTATTTTTGTTTGCCACTATGTGTATTTGCGAAATGGTGGTGAGAATGTGGTGTGTGCTTTTGTGGTAACCAGCTTAAAGCTACCGAATGAAATTTTTTATTGTTGTGTGTCTATGTTCATACAGTTGTAAACTCATAAGTGATTTATATTTTAATTCACTAATTCTTAAACGTTAGTAGTAGTAATCAATATAAAATTTGGCTCAGCATTTTGAGGTGCTTCTTTTGTTATGTCGAAACAGACGTCGATAATCTTCAAGGCAGGATGTAATAACAAGATAAATTCGCAAATTAAATTTCCTTCTCTCGATTTGTCATTTGATATATCGTGGACATTTTCGTCGTTTGTCCTGCTTTTACTTACGTATTTTTAATGTTATAGATTTCGGTAGAATTTTATGAAAAAAAAATAGTTAAATATTGGAACTCTTCGTAAGCTGTAAGCCTCTCTTTTGTCAAGTTTCCTCCTTTCCTTGAATTTTTACAGATTACATAATTGTTTACCAATAGTCGAACAAGATCAACAAGCCATTTTGATTTGTAAGATGGGTCCTTTAGCTCACGATTTATTTTATTTATTTGCAGTGAAAAGTATTTTCTCAAAGGATTTCCGTTATTTTTCTTTGGTTACATTGATAATTCGTTTTGGAAACTTAGTTTCTTGTTTGTACAATATTTTGACAAAACCGCAGATGCAGCAAACATTTTTCGTCATACAGTATAACGACTGAACGTCTGACTGTCCAAACGTAGCAATCCTTCAAATAGTTCTTTTGAACACCTTCACAAAATTGAAGTCATCCAAACTTTACAAGGAATATCACAAAGTTTTTCGTATTTATTATTATCTCAAGCTTTCTGCTAGCAAGTTGTAAAGTTGAGTAAGTTAGTTCAGACAGTTTTGGTTCTTTGGTTTAGTGGATTTCAATATTATTGATTCAGATCCTAAGCATCATTTATTACTATTAGAGGCTAAGATACACTTAATTGTTACCACTCTGATAACAGATACTACGTATCGCTTTAAAATGTCAATGGTTTTTGCTGTATCTTAATTTTAGATTAGGATACAGTAAAATGTTAATTTCGGACTACCCTTGGCACCTGGCAGGGGGGGAGGGTCTCTAATAGGTGGACCGATGATTTGGTAAAATCACGGGAAGTCTCTGGACGTGGACAGCGCAGGACCGATCCAGTTTTGTTATCTCTGACCAAAGTAAGTTAGTATAAATAACTTTAATAGTGATAGTATGACTGACCATTTCTTAGTAAAGTAATCTAAGTAAAACGCTTCAGTTGTCGAATGGCCGAATATTGTGTGTTTATTTAAAGATATTATTTTAGGTTCCGTTAAGTTTTCCGACTATGGGCAGAACTTTTAGCTGTGATATCTAATATTGTATATTATGGTTGATTAAATAAACTATTGGAATTCAGACGGATGCTAAGTAAATATTCAATGTAAATTTCTTCAAAATTTGTAAACGCTTTTAGAGGCAACTGGTGACTAAGATTAATGCAACAATTCATTGATTGAGTTCACTAAAACATTGGTCTAGCTTTTGATAAATATAAAATTGGTGATCGAAAAGACACTGTTCTGAGCCATATGGGAGAATATGCATTATTAAACAAAAATGTCCAGTAACATCGATCACTATTGAAGAACATAATATTGCAGAATTGACATACAGATAGACGTTTAGTTGAATTAATTACCTCTTTTTATTTATGAGTCAGTTTTTTGGAGGTGGAGGTTTTTTAATCAAAGACTCAAGGAGTCTATAAAACATTTTATAAGATAGTAGGTAGGTTTTTTAACGTATAAGTAAGTATGAACGTCCTCCAAGTTTAAATCGAGCTAGTGTAATAACTTCAGTGGAAGGTTTAATTAAAATTTTATCCTTTGAGGCCACTTTGAATCGTTGCTTTAGAGCTGGCTTGCTAACTCCATTGCTGAACTCAGATTGTTTGATATGAGGTGTAGAATTAGTTGGTACCTATCTTGTTGATCTATCTTTGTTTCATAGCAAATTTATATGGCCCATTTGATTAGGATAAAATTCTCTCAAACACTTAAAAACTTTGTGTTTGTTCTGAAATTAAACTTTTTTTTGTGACAGGTTATTACAAAAATCTACCCCATTCGTGTTCAAATAATATTCCATAAACGATGAAGATCATCAATGGTAGGATGTTTTTAGAACGCAATGATGTCGATATGTACTCAGCCTTATACGTGAGTACGCCCGTCACGTTTGTCGGCGTGGTGTCCGGCTAAAGGTGGAAATGGCCAATAAAAATGTATAGAGGGACTTAGGGAATATACCGACATGTTCTCTTCGATAATTACACAAATAAAGCTAGTTTTGAAGTAACATATTTTTTCGGATAAAGGAAAATGCTTTAAAATAAAAAATCCCAGGCTTTTTTCCGAATATAAGTAATATTATGAGCTACAACTGTATTTATATTCTGTGAAATATTTAGTAACATTTATTTATTCACGGCACATAAGTAACGTATTTAAAACTTATTTTTATCATTACAATTTATAATATAAATATTAAAGTGCTTACGATTAAAAATGAGCAAAATTTGACCGGTTTCGAAGGTCTTGCCATAATCTTGTCCTGCTCTGAGTACTGCAACTCATCGTGTTAGGGTCCACTGTAAGAGCGTTTGTATTTAATCGCTACGTACCAGTCAGATTAGGGGGTTTTGTTCATTATAGGGGACTCCCGGGGGTCAGGTGAGCTCACGCCAATTTGTGGGATTAATTTTTAAACCGTATGAGCTAACAAGAATGTTTTTATTTCCGTTGCGTACCGTTCCGTACGCGTTGAAAAGCGCATATGTATTAAAAATATTTTCATGGGTTTTGAAAGCGAAAATTAAGCATACAACATAAGCATATCATCTGCTCGACGAGGACATCGAGGTATTCGATAGCGCAGTGATTAGAGTGAAGAAATAGAGAGAGATAAGTTAAGAATTTTTCGCAAGGGCCAGTCGTAGGGTAGGTACTGATTAATAACTCACAGCAGTCGTTAATATCCACTAATCCTTACTGGGTTAAATTTAAATTTTAATAATTCAAATTTAAAATTTGGAAATAGTTAGGGGATTAGTAAATGAGATAGGCTACTTTTCACTGCGACATATATCTCATTGAACTGCGGACGAAGTTACAAGTAACAGTTATTAATAGAATAATTACATCGATACGTTATAGGTATAACACCTACCTAATAGCATATAATGTGAACCATAGGTGGGAGATAATCCCCTATCCAGAGGATCCCTTTAGACTGATACGACATTGATTGATTCACCTTCTCGATTCATACCGATTGTATTAACATTTCGCTATGAATTACAAAATAAACATAGCAAATTTCAACTTTGATAGCATAGAAAGAAAGGTGAACATTCAGCAGTAGTATGTTGGTAGAGCACTAAAAATATCCCCACGAGTTGCATAATAAAACGTATTGATATTTAAGATGATCTATCATATATTTTATCTTAGATTTTAAATAGTATCTGACACGTAGTTTTATCGCATTCTAAATAAAATCTAGTTTTATATATACTCATATTATTGAGAGGAAAGATGGAAAAGCAAGGAATCAACCTTGTTTTTTTTTTTGTAACGAAGAGGTACTGAAACTGCTAGACTGATTTTAAAAATTCTTTCACATACGAGAAGCTACATCATGCGCGGGTGACATGTTATAATTTACATGGGCATGTGTCCAATAGTATTGCTTTGAAGGTATCTTATGATACTCTCAATTAAAAAGAGAATCAACACCGAAACGTCATTTAAACTAAACATGAACGCGATGAAACCGTTTTCAATTATTTTGGACATGGATACCCAACGTTTCGTCTTCAAATATTTTTTTTTTAATTATGCATTGTTATATTTTCATAATCTTTAAATGCACATTCTAGCTGCTAAATGTCTTATATATATTTAACTAATTGATAACAGGCACACATAGACTGCATTTTTCTACAAAGCTTTGGTAGTTTATCATTGCATTTTGGTTATACGAGGGTCAAACTGAAAGTTCTTAGAACTGGCCACTTATAAACAATATAATAAAAAAATAATTCTAAAATTTGAAAATATAACTCTTTGCCAATATTACTGAGTATATATTTCATTCATTTGTCATTTGTTTTACGATTTGGCGGCAAATTGAAAATTGTCTGTGTCACGTCATCATGAATTTAACACGAGAAAATTTTCGTGCAATGATTTTTTATGACTTTCGATGTCATTTAAGTCAACAAGAAAGTTATGATAGACTACGATTGGCCTTTCACGATGAAGCCCCATCTCGTGCGACTGTTTACAACTGGTTTAATGAGTTTAAACGTGGTCGCACTAATCTCACTGATGATTTACGTGAGGGACGGCCTTCTACGGCGACGACTGAAGATAACATCTGTGTTGTGCGGCGTATGATAGAGACTGACAAAAGAGTGACCTATCAACAGATTCGGACAAGCTTAGGCATCGGTATGAGTCAAGTGCACAAAATCCTCCACGAACATTTAGCGGTCAGGAAGCTTTGCGCCCGGTGGATACCTCATAATTTGACTGAGGCTCAAAAACTCCATCGTGTGGATTGGTGTCGTAAAATGATTGAAAGATTTAACGGAGGTGACTCAAATGCTGTGTTCGACATACTAACAGGTGACGAAAGCTGGATTTACTGTTATGATCCTAAAACCAAAAGACAATCTGCTCAGTGGGTGTTTCCTTTCGAGGAGTTGCCAACTAAAGTGAAGAGAGATCGAAGTGCGGGAAAAAAAATGGTGGCCTCGTTCTTTGGAAGGATAGGTCATTTTGCAACAATTGTGTTAGAGGATCAAAAAACAGTTTCTGCAGAATGGTACACTACCAATTGTTTGCCACTTGTCTTGGAAAAAGTTCGAGAGAAACGACCTCGCAGTAGGATCCTCCTTCACCACGACAACGCCTCGTCGCACACCGCCAAGCGAACGATCGACTATTTGGCGACATCAAACGTTGAATTACTGGGTCACCCGCCGTATAGCCCCGACCTCGCGCCTTGTGATTTTTATTTATTTCCAAAAATTAAAGAAAAACTTAAAGAAAAGCGGTTTATGAATGCTGAAGAAGCGGTGGCTGCGTATCGCGATGCCATTGAAGAGACCCCTAAGGACGAGTGGGCAAAGTGCTTTTCCCAGTGGTTCCATCGCATGCAGCGGTGTATTGACGTGAATGGACAATATTTTGAAAAGATATAATAAAACTAATAACTGGCTAATGTAATCAGTTTTTGATTTTCTAAGAACTTTCAGTTTGACCCTCGTATTATATAAACAAGAATAAAGAGTTGAATCATTAATTTGAACACGACTTTGGCGGGCAGTATGGGCTCCGAACAACTTTCATACCTTCACTTTAACAAAATTTCGCGGTTGTTAATTCTTCGGCATTGTTGCAAACCCTTCTAGAATTAATAAGATTAGGCGGGGGAGTGTTCCATCGATGTTTACGAGTAGAGATGGATACGTAATTATCAACGTCTAACTTCAGATATCGATGCATCGGATGCATTTTTATTCGTATTCAATATGTATTTAATTCTTTCTTTTGAAAGGACCACTTGAATAAGATTTTGAATTTAAAATAATTTTGGTACTTTCTTAATGTAGACCTCTACAATCGCGGAGAAATTAGTGAACATACTTAATACCAGTAGGATATAAAATCTGTTATAAACAATAGAGTATAAGTCGTATGCACATGGCAATTGATGTAGATTATGTTAGAAGAAGCTGGCATTTGTATAATAATATCTATGAGTATGTATATTTCGCACTGCGACTGGCAATTTAAAGCAACGTTTGCAATGGACGGTCATCTAATTGAACTTCAAAAAAGTATTGTCTTCAGTCGTAACATACTTTGTTAACGTTAAAGTTGCCATGATTGTATTTACTGTCCCCTCCGTTTTTGTTTTACTCACTACACTATTCAAATATATTCTACCCATCGAAGGCTTGTCCCTAGCAATAATCAGTCTTACTAATGAATGTATCTAAAATTAAGAACAGATAAGTATTTTATCTCATTCGCATGGCGCGTCTCTAGTGTTAAGTTCGGTAAGCAAGCGCGAGTTGTCCGCATTTGTTGGTACCACTCTATGAATAATTCAGTACTCAGATAAGATTGTCTGGCAGGTGAGCTGCGGATGCAGTTTGTTTAACCGATTATCAGACCAGCTTTTAAGTTATTTACGTTTCTGATTTAGGGGTGACTTTGTAAATTATTAAGCAAAAGAAGCTGTTATGTGTTTTCACAACAACTGGGTAAAGAACTCTATTGTTAAGGAAATAGAAAATTATTGAAGTGGATGATTTACTCAGCGATCATATAACTAATTAATCTTTATTAAAAATTGAAAATTATTATCAATCAATTAAAATCTCAACAAATATTATATCTTATAACTTAATTGATTAATTTTGGATTCATTAATGAATAAACTTTTTCAAAAATTTTAGATAAAAATTACAAATTTGATTGTTTAAAGTCAAAAGATTTCTAAATTAAAACTGAATAAACGCAAATATCTAATAAAGTTAAATTAAATACTTAATAAATATATATGTCAATGTTAACATAACGCCGATGAATGATACAATATAATAAAAAGTTCCGGTTACATTGTACGGAACGTGATAGTGATTGAATTGATTTGGTGCGCGGGCCAACGAGGAGCAGTTTGTTCCTGAGATCGGACGTCCGGGCCAATATAAATGTAAATGGCCGAGGTACAACACCGACCGGACACTATAGATTATGTGAATGTAGATGTTATACTCTCAAAGTCCGAAGAATTGTAAAAAAGTTGCCTGTCGTTTATTAGAGAAGGTTATTAATAAGTACCTACGGAAAACTATCTCAAGGAAACTTACTTGTGTAAAAAAGAAACGACAAGTAATATAATCAATACATAAATTGCCAAGTCTTTTGGATTTTTTACAAACCTAAGCACCCCCACTTTTTAGCAGTTTTTTTCATAGTCTGTTGTTATGTCTTTTTTCTTTTCCTTATGTTAATTTATTTTTAAAAACACTCTTAAACTTATTTAGGGGATACTTTTATCATTAACTGGCGAATGATAACTTTTAATATACCTACGTTAAATCTCTGATGAATGCTGTTTTGCAATAAATATGAGATACCGACATTTTGAATTCATTTAATTTTATAAAAAACATGTAAACAGATCAATCAATTCTGCGTACAGCAGAATAACCATTCTGTTCAATCTTAATCTTTGCCACCACATATAAGACGTGGTGCGTTTCGAATCACAAGAACTCTCATGCATAAAGAAACCGCTCGCACCACCCGCCACCTGCACGTCAGCGGCTGAATATTTCACACCGAATCCTGGACGTGACTCTGTCAATATGAATAATTTGAAATGACCTGTCTTTTCACATTATATGATTCCCAAATATGGAAAGTAGACGGAACATTGATTACTTACAGTACCTATGTACACAATTTTGAGAAAAATAACATAATTACAGCAATGCTATCTAAATTAAATCTCACATAAAAAGATATAAATACCAATAATTTTTCTTAGTGAAAGAGAAAACATGAAAACATTATCTATTGGTAAAAATGAGAGATAAATAGTATCCTAGCATAGGTGAAAAGGGGACTGCATTATATCTACTAGATATATGCAATATTCACGCAATATAATCAGCAAATTCTGGAAAAGGGAAATATGATAGCAACATACATATGATACACAACCAGCTTTCTTCGTATTCCAGAGCAGCAACACAAAATACACAATATAAGGCACAGTCCATATGGAAAATTGTAACTTTCAGTCGAGGTTTACACTGCATTTTTTTTAAATCTTTATGTATACGTGTTAAGGACGGAGGACACATAGGTATGTCAACTATTCGATATAAACTATTAAATTCCAAATTAGAAATCCAACATTTTATAACAATTTTTCTTTGTTTTAATACATTATGCATCTACGAGTTGACTCAATATTACCGAGACTCGGTATTACAATATGAATCGGGGAGATGCCGTCCACCTGCTTTGAAAGTTGGCCGGTTTTAATGAATACTTTATTCGATCGTCGAAGTTGGCTCCTCTCCATGATTTTTATATTGCGAACTTTGGCCCATTACCTATGCATTGTCTCTGCGCAACTGCTCTGATATTTATTTAATTTTACGGCGCGGCCGGTGGGGCATCTGCGTACAGAAGTTCCACGGAGATTTGGGCCTGGAAACTTGTTTGTTTACTCGTGGCGTCAACTTTTTGTTAGATATGGTTTCGTGATGCACGGTAACGTGAAATTAAATAATGGTACATTTATGATAAGGTACTGTGAACTATATAGGTAAATTATTATAAGTTCATTAGCTATGATTAGAGTTCTTTTCGACTTACCTGTTTTTATGTTCTGTAAGTACACAGCAGCCAACACCAACTATGCACTACGATAAGTTGTACATTTCAATAAAAATGCGGTTTATTAACGAAGTTTGTTTTAAAAAGATGTATGCATTGTCGGCACTTGGCGGGTGGTGATACCCTCACAAATGTACTAGAGTACAATGAGTGTGATCTGCCCGCTCCCGGGGCGAGCTCGCTTGTACCTTTGTTTCATTTCCTGGCGCCGCGCTTTTTTCACGTATCTAAGTCGATTACCCTACAGTGTGGAGACGGATTGTATTACAGAATGTTTTGATAAAATCTTTGTCTATCTTGTTCCAATTTTAAAAATTTAATTAGCTTTCAGATTTAATATAAAGTATTGCATCAATACTAGTTCGATGTATTATTTTCTTTGCATTACAGTAAAAGCTGTTATCGAGGATTAGGTACGAACCACAGATCTTCAGGGCAGTACGAGTACAATTTCAGTGGTTCACACTACTTTTCAATGCCTTTGCATGTAGGTTTTTGTCGATAAAATGCCAAGACACCGGATAATGCAGAGTCATCAACCTATTTCAAAAAAGATAACTTTTTTGAAAATACAAAATAATTTTGTTACATTTTGTAGAGATCACTCAGTTGCGATATATATATTATATTATACAAGCTTTGTTTATAAAACAAAAATACATATAATAAGTGAGTGGATTCCGTTTCCATAGTTATGAACTAGGAGACTATTAGGTATGATCGCGGCCGCATCGGGCCACGGATTTCAATAAAGCGATCGACCTTTTGTTACGTGGTACCAATATTTGAGCGAGCGGGCGATATTAAAAGATTCATTTCAGATGAGCTCTCCATCATCAGAGGCCTGTTCTATGCCTCCTTGTACAATTGTAGTTTCAGTAGAGAGTATCTATGACATGATTCATAATATATTTTTGATATTCTTGAAGTTCTAAACTAGGCCCTCCTTACAATTGTAAAATTATCTAAATACTCATAGTATCATTTCAAATACTTTATATAATTCATTTTCTTATTTTGCAATATGCTTACTAAGGACGTTAAGTAGGTAATATTTTTTTATAGCAATAGCATTGATGTAATCTTAAGAATTCTAGAACTAACTTTATTGAATCAAATAGGTAAATTATTAAAACAGAAACTGGAGGAGTGCAATTAAACACGTTCCAGTTAGTTATTAAAGCTAGAAATATATACTTATTGTGTTTTTAACTTAAACACTAGAATAAAATAAACTAGCATAAAAAGCTGTATAGTAAAACATAATGTCTGTATCTCATACGAACGGAATGAACGGCCGATAAAGTTGAGCCCCATTTGAGCTCGCTAATCGCGTTTGTCGATACGGGCCCCCGTGGGTAGCGCGGATTATAGTCCTCCTCTCCTGGCTGCGATACGTGGTGCCCACTAAAATAAAGGTTATATTGTGTACGTTTACTTAATCTTAATACCTTTGGAGTTAAAATATAATTCTATGAATGTTTTGATTAATGAATTTAGGAAAATATCGGAAAGTTTCAAATCTAACAAAAGGCTAATTACACTTCAAGAATAAGCAATGGCACATATACTCTTATAAGTGATATAGATATATTTTACACTCACGGATCATAAGATATAAGAGCTGTCGTACATTCAGAAACTCATGAAAATAATATCTAAAGATAAGTGATTGTGATAGGAACACTGAAATATGTAAGGGTTATCTAATAAACTATCGAAATATTAGTGTACACTAAGATTGATAGTTTTATAATCAGAAATATTTAATTCTTGCTATTATTTTATTGAAATGATTAAATACTACGGCATGTTGCTGAGCGGAGACCTTTTTAGTACCTAATTTTGAATGATCTATTAGCATACTATTCATGTTTTGTACTTGTAATGTTGTGCTTAATAAATACTTTTCTATTCTGTTCTATTCTAACCTTATTGGTATCATATAGAATATAGAAATATGAGTCATACTCATGAGGTCTTTGACGAGTGCAGGAGTAAAAAGATGAGGTAAGAATATTCAATGGAAACTTAAGAAATGGAAGACAAAATTATCCGACGAGATTGTAGAAGTGTGCTGGACATCTCCAATGCGCAGTACAAACTCGCTGGAAATTACGCTGGAGGAATCTCTTCAATATATTTGGTATATGTCTAATATTGGACAAGTAAATGGTGATACTTTTATTGTCTTTGGAGGTTTTGATGTATTATTATCTAATCCAAGAGGCCTTTTAATTCTCATAGAAAATGTAACTTTCAATTTATCCAAATTTTCCTTACTTTGTAAGAAAAATTATGACTAAGATATATAAAATTTTGAGGGTTAC
Source organism: Diatraea saccharalis (assembly GCA_918026875.4). Classification (NCBI taxonomy): domain Eukaryota; kingdom Metazoa; phylum Arthropoda; class Insecta; order Lepidoptera; family Crambidae; genus Diatraea; species Diatraea saccharalis. Next base: position 28,648,784 of record OU893338.1, read on the forward strand.
TCCCGAAAAAAAATAGGGTTTCAGCAGTCATTAATTAATTAAATATAAAAGTCAGTAAGTGACAACTAATTTTATATAATTTATAACATTTTATTCGAACGTGTTACGTTCCTATGATACATATCAAAACAGAATTTAGTTTCTGTGAAGCATAAATGCGTAATAAAGTAGTGGGATAGTACAAAATGTAAATGCAATGGTAACAATAATATCCGGGGACGTTTTCACCTTCCTGCTCCCGAATATTGTTTTACATGATACTCCTGTCCACAGTTCTAAGTTATGTTTAAAGTAGTTGAAATATAGTTAATAGTTATACAAAGTACGCGTATTATTAACATGCAGCAAGCCTACGTTTTCGTGATCGTAACATTCGTAAATGATTCAATAGATACAAATTATAATAATCCAGCTTATAAGCTATGTATAATTTTTCGTCATATTAAAACTATTTTATTAAGTTGTTTTCATGTCAGAGGATAATGGACATTCAATCATTGTAATTTATAATGAACTGGCTTTCCGCCAGCGGCTTCGCCCGCGTTTATTTAGTGGGATAAAAAGTATCCTATAATCTAAGTCAGATAATACCCTATCTATATACCAAATTTCATCAAAATTCATTCGGTAGTTTCGCCGTGATTGACGGACAAACATTCAAAGAAAGAAATTTTTACATTTATAATATTAAAATAGGATTGCAAATTTTAGGATTCGTCCCTTATAGTTGATAGACTTTCACTTTGTAAAATTCATTTTGAGTGCTAATTTAATCGTAAACTATTTATTATATTTTTTGCCACATTGATCACACAATAAGGTAATGTTGTCTAGTAACGTCGACTATGACGTTGTTAGGACTCTATAAGAGACTTGTTTAGGCTTTAGTTTAATGTAAATTGAAGCATTAGTTTTCAATAAATTATTATAAATAAACATTTAAACATCACCAATTTCCAACCAAGATCGCATAGATTGCTCAGATGCCCAGATAAGTAGCTAAAGCCGTCGTAATATGGAAGTATCTGACATAAAGAAGTAAGCAATTGAACTTGTTACGGATAGAGATAAAAGATTTTTGTTCAACAATTAAAATTAAACGTAAACGGTGTCCACGTCATATCACCAAACACACATGACTATTCCCACCGAGTGACTATTCCCAACAACCTAATAAATCACCCACCAATCCTCCGATCAAAAAACGCCTATAGAAACACATTCGGCAAATGAATCACTCCATTCAGTCGAGTTAACAACCGCATTATACCCCCGTTTACAGGGGAGAGGCCTCCTATTACTCATCCAGTCCCTCTGTATTAATGACAGGCATCTTGCCTGACTTACCTTTCTCCGAATCCGCGATGGTTCAAATAGAAAGCTACGGCGAGAAAAACGAGAAAACATGTTTCTTAGTCTCACGAGGAAACCACAGTTCTAAAAGAACTACTAAAACAGGAGAACTGTCTTTTCCTGTTCTGTCGTTTGTCCTTTACAAACACAATAATCATACTACTATAATATCGAAAAATGTTGACTATGATAGGGTTTTCAATAATAGATAAAATTATTCAAAAAATTCAGTCGTATCAAGTGCTCCAGATTGGATTCCAACTTGTAAACTTTCGTGTGCATTTGAGTTTAATTTGAGAGTCATTAACATTAACAATAATTATTTATGGAATTGCTATCAAATATCTAATAATTGTATAAGGATATAAAAATATCTGGGACTCGATAATCATAAGGTATAATAACTATATCATTTTTATAAGGGAGCCTGTTTACTTTTCTAATACAATATGACAAATAAAGTGCAAAGTTTATCAAATTTAATACATTAAACTTGATGAAAAATGCTTAAGAAATCAAAGTAGATTTTTAAAGGAAACAGTCAATTTTATAAGCACTTTTCATTAAAAATATTTTTCAGTATATGAGTGCAAAATTTATCAAATATAAAATAACAACATTAAAATTGCTTTATAAACGTAAGTCAAAAGTTGGTCTTATAAAAATAATTTCTTTATCAAGTGCCACAGTTTTTGTTATTATAACGCTATTAAATAGTAGTGGAAATAGTAGTAGCTCTTACAAAACTATGATTTTCCGGTAAAACTACAAGGCACAAGTACAAATACAAGTTTTAATCACTGAATGTAAAAAATCAAGGAAAAACAAGAGGAAAAACCAAGGAAAAACCGTCTTATCTTGTGAACTTGCGACTATATAGAGTATTATTATACACATTCACATAACATTTGACTTTAAAAGTTTTTACTTTAAATGATTGCACAAGATTGATACAAATTACTAAGTTTATGAACACAAAGCAGCATCAATAGCCAAACAATTATTTTTTCAAGTCCATCTTATAATTGGATCGGGTGTTTTGGTACTTTCATTAATCCAGATTTGCCAAATACAACAGCTTTAGCTCGTTAATTTGGGATCTAAGTTAAGTATGCGAGGTAATTTAATATTTAATTACCAGTATTTGTAATATAATATAATATAATATAATATATATAGTATTTCTTTATTACTTTAATTATAAAAATGATGATAGAACATTTATTTATATAATCAAATTGCTTTACGCTTAACAATTAAAACCAAAATAATTCTAGAAGCTATACAAAGTAATTTAAACCTTTCCCAATAGAGACAGGGCACTTGTTCCCTTACGCACCGGTAAGAAATTTTCCCAAGCAGGTTGTTTCACCGGCCCACTCTATTCGTTACAATTTTTCTTTGTCACAAAGGGATGGATTTGGGTGGAATTAATTTCGCGAGTGAATTGTTATTAAGCGTTTTTTAAGGTGTCCCTGTTAGACAGTTTGGTCGATTAAGTTTGCATTTAAGAAAAGAATATTAAGTGAAAAAAAAAGATATAAGATTTTCATTTTTGTATTTTCTTTTGTGTTAGACAGTTTCGAATCTTTCTTTTGTTCTGCACTTTTTTAAACCATAATAATTTCGAATGCAGTTTATCTTAGATTAGGAGTAAATGAATAAATTCTTAAATTTGGATTTATAAGTTGTATGTTATTCTATAATACATAATTCTATTTGTAGTTCTCCGTAGTTGCCATCTTATACTATTATTATTTTATTCTTAAGGTAAGTTGATTACAAAGTTATTAACTTACCTTAAGAAATACCCTAAAGACGAATTCCAGACAGGTGCATTTTCCCTCGTTAAAAAAAGGTAATATAATATCCTGTATTCCATAATCCTGTATTGACTTAATCTTATTATCAGTCAAGGCAGTACGTTTTTTTTTAATATTTTTCTGTAACTCATATTTCTTTACCCCTATTTTGTTCATCTCTAATTTGTATTTTACTGTATTCAACTTCTTTAAATATCTGAACATTTCTTGAAAACCTACGTCAATCCCAACGTTCTTTTTTTAAAGAGAATATTGGTCAACGCTGTGATTAACTGTAAATATCTTCCAATCTTATTCCCAAATCTGGCCCTGTCCCTCCATCCGAAACGGTTAATAGTGTACGGGGATAAGCCGTCGAGCACCGGCGCGGCCCAGACGGGGACAAATGCCCTCGAATATTGGTCAGCGGGGCCGTTCCTGGACCGACTGCGGCGTTCACTGTCTACTTATACGCTCTAACTCTCAGATAGATTTAATTTACAAATCCTCTTGTTTTGTTATTATATTTCTATTCTTTTTATAATAAAATTACAAAAAAAAAATCATTTGCATATAATCCGTAAAATTTGAAAGCTATAGATGGTTGTCATTGCAACTATCTTTCACATTTTTGTATTGGAAACAAGTAATCAGATCTTCACATTTTATTGATCTTTTAAAATTTATTAAATTTTTCTTCTATGACAATGAAATTAAAAACAGATATAAGTAAAAGTCTATATATAATTTTTACAGACTTATTTTTCCGTGTGCCTTGGTTCAATAAGTCAACTGTGCGTGAATGCATACGTTCATTGCACTTTATCCTGTCCGTATATTATCCGTATCATTTTTATGTTATCTAGCGTTAAATTATACTATTACACAATTCAGTTTGATTGGCTCACATTTTGCCGTCTTGTAAAAAATATAATTGCATTTAAATTGAGAAATATGATTAATAAAAATTGATTAACCAATCAAAATCCATCTTGATCAACCGCGAATGTCAATAAAGGAAAACATCTGAAGCTCACGGTCCAATTAAATTACAGGATCGCATCCAGCTTGTTAAGTGAAGTAATAATTTGTAATCCGCCACCGCGCTGCCGTGAAAATGAGGAAGATGAAGAATTAGCGGCGTTCTCTTGTTCTCCTTCGGGACAAATAGGGACAACAAAGTTAATTGTATATTCACGCCGGTACCTGGCACTAACGAGATAGCTATTTACCGCCCACGAAGTTTCTTTTAAGACTTGAATTATCTTTAAGGGCTAGACTTGATAAATATATTATGTTTGAATAAAGAACGTGCTACATTTTTTAAACATAAAAAGGTACTATACATTTTATTGAAAATCTAAAAATCATTTTATAAAGTTTAGGTAAGACATGCACATAAAAAGTGTTTATACTTTTACAAACAACGTTTGTTAAAATGAAGTTTTTGATAAATTATTAATCATTTTTATTAATCTCTTATAAGTTTCTTAAAGCTGAATTTTAAGATGAAGAATAATGTCCTGAGTAGGATGTCTATTAATTTGATAAGACTCATCAAGCATTTCACATAAGTATGCGACAGATCATCTGTAATTATTTATCAGTTCTGACGTTTCTGTCAAATTTGCATTAACCTCACTCACTTATCGAAGAAATTAATAGTATAACAAAATATTAACACTATCGATTCCTGCAACCGAAGCGGATACGTATCGTAAAATCCCAACGATATGTCATACCGAATAAACAACACGCATCGATCAAGGAGGACGTGCGGAATCCTCTACCTCCGACTCGACCAGCGACATCTGTCGATCGCACTCACTAACATAATACATCATCAAGATATACGACGGGCCAGTGATCCCGGGATCGCGGGATTACGTGATCCGCTCACCTGCGGGATTAGGGTGCGGGACTAACGCCGCGATACACTCGTAACCTTTGATTGTTCGGTGTTATAGTTGTGACTTTGGAACCATTAGTGGGATCAATGTGGAATTGGTTCTGTTGGAACTTATCTTTGAAGCTGTTTGACTCGATGACCCGGGGTTGATTAGTATCATTAAGAAAATTCAATTAATGTACTGTACAATTAATATAAGAGTTTCAGATTTAACCAAGAAAGAAAGAAGGAAGAAGTATTCAAATGTAAATCAGTTTTTCGAAGTGTGTGTATCGTTTAGATTTCGTTTGATACTAACTATGCTTTCACAAATACTATAAAATTTTTGAACTCTATTCAGTAAACGGACAAAATATTATTATATCCATATCATAATATTAAAAATATTCAGAGAAGAAACTGTAAGTTTGAATAGTCTATGTTCATAAGTAACATAGCGCTCCGGCATAAAAACATCTCCGGCGTACATCAAGTTACGAAGAATCGCCCTCAGAAAGTGCTCACTGAATTGGGTGATTAAGAAAGTTCACCTGAAAACTTTCGTCTTGGAAATTTTAATGAAAAAATAATTTCAATTTGTAAAGTCCGCGGGGACGCGGTGACGTCATTACCTCCGCATATTTGGCTGTGGCTCTTTGAAAACATTCTGCCGTATAACTAGATTTCTGCTTGAATTTGTTTCTTTAACTTCTTTAAGTGCAGCAAATGAAGCTGAAGACTTTAGACTTTTGAGAGAATGAATTCAATAACTGGAAAGGATTTGATTCTTTAAATTGACTGAAAATAAATGGTTTTGAAAGTATATTATTGGATACTTACAGATAAGTGTAAGTGCACTGCTGTGTAGTTGAATTATTTTTGTACATTAATACATTTTATCCTTAATCTATTTTTTCATGAAATCAACCCTATGAATAGAATCACACTAGGACAATGAGTCATAACTTGTCAAGAGTACCCAACGCAGATTCTTTGATGATAACGAATGCAAACTTTTACAGATGATAAATGCGAAAAAACATGATAATCTAATTATCAGTTTATGCGAAAAAATGATTTTTTTTCTGCAATTACAACCACTGCCAATTGCTTATTTTACTTAGTGTACCAATAACTTAGTGTAGATCCATTTCAAAGAGAATTAACATTTCAAATCCGTATTTGAAAATATATTTATTACCAAACCGATGAAATGGTTGGATTTGACTTAAAATAACTCTTTGTTTTACTTTATCTTAAGCAAACATTCAATGTGAAATTTTCGAATTTCCCTCATTTAAACTGAGGCAATCCATTATCTACCTCGGGAGCCCTCAAACCTTGCCCCGGTAAGTCCGAAATCGTGTTTGATCCGGTTTCAGCCGCCCTGGACCGGAATAATCCGGTCTACCTGATCCGGTGCGATCCGGTACGATCCGCCGGCGACTTGCGGCTAGACGGGTGGAGGAAGTTCTCCGACCATGTGGAGATTCGCAGGATATGTTTTTTCTTTTGTTTTGGGATTATTTAGAAGATAATTTAATTTAAGAACCTTTGAGCTTAAATATATGTAGCAATGATGATAAACAAAAGACATTTCTTTATTAATCGCAACTTGAAGAGTGCAGACGTATTTATTTTGTTATAAGTAATCATACTCCATTTTCCCCAAGTTTGAATACAGTAGTAGCAACTTTGAAATGAAAATTAAAAATATGAAATCGTGTTGTAATTTCAAGTCAATCCAGCGACAACTTTTCTTATTTTGTTGACATAAACATACTCAAGTCAAAATTCATCAAAAGGTCATCCTGCGACTGTAATACAAAGTAACGGTGAAGTCGCTTAATCCAAAAAGTTTCCTCGTACAAGTTGTATTCATATCTGGTGTAGTGATCAGTCAGCCGCCGGCGACAGGACACCCTATCCTCTAACTTTGTATTAACACCTGGGCTGATACTTCAGCAAAACTTCCTACCGGAATTATGAAAATTCACAGAATACCGGTGTCCCTTTTTATTTACATTATAAAGAGTAAAATTATATTTACCATATTATTAATACTTTATTCTATTGGTTAGTTTATAATGGTTAAATAAAATTTCAAATGTTACAATAAATGTAAGATATATGTTATATCATGAGTCAATGCTGTGTTCGACACTGTATTTTGCAGAATATCAAAACTGGGTCAGAATACGACTTACGTGAAGAACTGTATTTTTTTTCTTTCGCTCGTCATGATTAAAATGCAAAATATACAAAAAATATAGTTGTTATTTATATATATCTATCTGAGGTCAGAGGTTCTATTCCTGGTTGGATCCATAAAAACGAAAATCTATAAAAAACATAGAGAAGAAAATGCTTTCCTTCATTGTCATGGATCTGGGTATTGTGTTACCTTTTATGTTTCTGATTTACATAACGCAAACTTTAACTTTTATTTAGTCCCATTTAAAGCTCTGAGAATGTTGGCGATGTTTTTCTATTTATTAATATTGATATATAAAGCTGTCGCAAAATGTCCACGCCTACACTATTTATTTGTCAAGGATGGGTAAACCGAGTTTCACGATTATTAACCAGATCTGTTACCATCCGAAATCGTATAATTACTTCTAAAACACTTAAAAAGCAGTAAAACCATCTCGGTATTCAGCTAGTATCGATTAAAATGTTATTTAAGAATATTTTTCAGTACAACATTGTGAATGCAAAATATAATAATCAAATATAATAATTAGAACAAATTTTCATCTTTATCGAAAGTTTAAATATTTCTAAAAATATTTATTTCATCTGTTTGGATCGATTGCCTGCATATTGATAAAAATGCGCTCTGTAGTAACCAAAAAGTAAGAGCAGTCGCCCGAATTACGAAAAGTCATGTGTTGGAGTCCCATCTCAGAGTGCCAGGGACGAAGCGGGTTTTTAAGCATTTTTTATTAAAAATATAAATCAGTAAGTTAAGCTCAATCTGGGACCTAATAGCACGAACAGAACGTTTCAATATAATTTCTGAAGCAATCTACACTTGCACCCTTATCTGATCCACCTCAAAAGCTAAAGGGGTAAAAATGGCGGACGTTATGTACCTGAGTAATTCATGCAAACGAATGCAAGCCAATTAATTAAGAGCAGACTGGGTACCAGCGAAATCTGCCTCCGCGGCACTACCGCTTTTGAGGAGCTTCTACACTGGGTTTACAAATGTCGCGTAGCGATTCATTTACTTTTAATTTATATTCTAATTTCAGACCCTTGTATCAGTAACTGTAAATACCTTTAGTGCGCTATGCTAGAAGGGGGAACATTGAACGACGAGAATTCAAAAACAACACTCGGTCACAACACATAATTCGGCCTCATTTAAGATTTAATATTTGATAGATATAAATGTTTAATGACAAAGTGCCCACAATGAAAATGATGTTACATTTTTTTCGAATTCATTGTAAAAGGTCCCTAACAGTACTAATTAATATTGCAATATCTCGTCTTCTCACAATGAGATTCTGCAAAGATTAAGGTGTTCTTTTAAATACTCGCTTTTTAAAACAAGAGTATTAATAATATATTTTTGTGTGAACAATTATATTAGAAACCATTTTTTTGCTGAATCACCTATTTTGGAATCTTAGAAACTTCCAAACTGTTTCTTTATTTTCGCAGATCAATATATAAAATTGAAATTCCATAACAATCCAAAGTTCTCATTAGTTATTTTGAATAAATAAAAATTATTATTGATTAAAAAAAAAATACTTAAATGTTGACCTACAAAGCATATAAATGTGTAAACGGTATCTACTTAAATTATAAAATAAACGAAGTATCACAAACACCACAGCGATAAGTCTTAAGGTATCTATAACTCTATTGATCATTTTCAAACATCGATAAGTTATGCCAAATATCAAACGCTAGGAAATTGTTTGTATACGCGACATTAGGTACAGAAATAAGAGTGAAATTGTGTGTTTAGAGACTCAGTGCTTCGAGTGGCTGCGCTGGCTCTATAATATTTATCAAGTTTTAGTTAGTGATGTGTAAAATTATCGACAAATTTACGGATGGTAAAAACGATTAAACAATATTAGAAGTTGTATCAATTTATTACCTACTTTATGTTTATACTTTATTTTATGCATTCACAAATAAAAGGATAGTGTCATACTCGGCCCATGTTCATTGTGTCTATTAACAATTTTAATTAAACACTCTTATTATTTCTACCGTAAACGGTAGAATTAATAAATGTTGCCTTTATTTGTCTGAAAATCAAGATGAAATTTCCACTTAGCATAAAGAATGTAGGTAGTATTCCTTTAGATAAATCCATTTATTTGACATGTTTCTGGATATTATCTGTAAAATATTATTTTATAATTTATCCTTCAAAAGTGGAGCTTGTGTTTAAAATTAATTTCCTATTCACGTTTCATAGCAGTGTTCAGGTCAATGACCTTTAAACAAATGAAATTTTATCTCAGTTAAGCTACGAAAAATTACTAAAGTTCATTGTAAATCAGTTGTGCAGACAGACGATCACACGAGTGCTCCTTAAATGGTTTCGTTTCTTCCATTTATGGAATGGAGCCCTAAAAAGTTTCCAGAAAATTGTTTTGAAAATGAGTTTCAATTGAATATTAAATGTGTAGTTCTATTTTCTTCTGTAACAAATGGAGTTAAAAAAAATATATTATAAAAATATACAGTAACAAATTAAGTTTTCATATAATTACTGTATTTGAATATATTTTATATAGTAAGATACAAAAACTATCGATCTTTTCTCCCCTAGTGTGCTCTAAAGAGCACGGTGAGTTATGCAGTCTGGCGGTGCGGCATGAATATCGATGAAATATAGTGCCATTTACATTGCATCACTACAAGGGCGCGAGCATGCGGAATATGTGCCAATTTTATAGCTCACAATGATTTGCTACCTGAATGAGCAACACAAAATGCGTTTTCTTCTGCTTGGTCACTTCCAATAAATAATAAGTTATCCACTTTATTAACTTCAAGCTAGCAAGTGCAGCTGTATTTTTTAAATTAAATATGGCCTATGTTCGTTGTTGATAATAAAGTTTTAATACTGATGAAATAATTTTTAGAACCGTTCAACTAATTATGAGTTTATCTAACAAAAACCAAGATTAAATCCTGCTTTTTTATGGGTAACATCAGTATATAAATAATATCTTTAAGTTTACAAATATCACAATAGTTAATACCACAGAACATATGTTCTGTGGTTAATACAATCGCTACGATATGTTTCGCGGTCGTCTTAAATTTCTGACCTACAGCTGTGAATCATATAGAAAATTTAGTTCAGTTCATATCTCAAAAACTTTTATATCCTTCAATATATTTTTATCATCCTTTGAAGCTAGATCAAAATCCTGGCTTTATCATAGACTTCCGACATATTCATAAAACTATAGAATAAATAGCCTTTACCGAAGCAACTTCGCAATACTCCTACAATTATCTCACAAAATTTAATCAAGTAATTGTTTTCCGTTACTTGGTCACCTTACTTTCTTTACTTTGTTGTATAACCTATAACCTTAAATTAAAGTACAACACATCGTGTATCACAAAAACAATGCGACATCAGATTTGTGAAACGAATAATAAGTAAGAACGGCATATGCATAAATCTATGAAATTGCCGGTCTGTCGTACTGGCCATTCCAAATCAAAATATTTTTTTTTGCTGATATTCTAATTTCAAATTAATTTTATTTGAAAAATATGGAATCCTTTTTTCTAAAATCGTCATTTGTTTAATAGTAAGTGTTTTGTTTTCACCACATTCGAACATTTTTCGTCATCATGGATATGTTTTAAATTCAAGTAATTGTGGAGTGTGATTATCGTCATGGCAGCAAAGTGGCACAAGCGGCACGCAACATCAACGATGTTTATGGAGTGAACACTACAAACGAACGTACCACTCGTTATTGGTTTGTCTGCTTCTGGAAAACTTTGGCCGACAATGACAGACGTTCTCCAAGCTACAAGACCTGAGGTTTGAAGTTCTCCATCATCCGCCGTACTCACCATACATTGCGTTTACAGACTTCTAATTTTCCAGAATTTGGATAACTTCTTGGCGGGAAAAAAAATCAATACCCGAGGGCAGTACAAAATGCTTTTGAAAATTTTGCCTCCCGTCCAGCTGATTTCTTCAAGAAGGGCAGCAGTAAGCTACCAATTCTTTGGCAAAGATGCGTTGATTGCATGGGTGATAGCTTTGATTAACAAAAAAAATATATATAGAAATAAATACGTTAATAATACATTGTTCCATGAAAAATGGCCGTTTCTTAGGTAAAGATCTAATATAACTATTTTACGATGTGATCACTAACGCTTGGCCACATTTTGAAGCAGTCATATGGTAAACCCATATCGTAAAACGCTAATTATTAATTGATCTGGCTAAGCTAGATCATGATGTGAGCAGAAAGTTCTTTCCATTACATGAAATACCACCATTCTGGCCACGACATATACAATAAGTATGTTTATTTGCTCTTAGTATATGGTTTGAAGCAAACAGCAACAAAACAAAATCCCCGATCCTTCTCCAACATTACCTGACCCCCCCATCAGATAAACCTACCTCCTTTATCATGATCGCCCTTATCATGACTGAAGATCGCACTCATCTATCTTCATCACTGGACCCACTGATAACTTCTTTTATTTTTGTTTTCTTGAACGGTTTTTTCTCTCAGTATTATGTATGGACACATTCGTCATAGCTTTTCTAAAACACTAATTGCAAGGAAATTACATTATGCTATATTTTTTAATTAATTTACTGTTATATTTTAATTAATGTGTTTCAAGATAAGCCATTTTTATTAAAACTAAAAAGCGGATGGAGACTATATCCAGTACACTTTTAAACCGTAGCCAACAAGCCAGCATAAAATTCAGCGAGCGGTCACTCCATAAAATCGGCTAGTTTCCTCTATATTTTTCTTGGCAAAAACTCGGCTCGCACGTAAGCCCATTACCTCCAAACTAAACGATCACTGGACCTCATTACTGGCGTCTTTAACCCCCTTTAGAGGGGGGTCTAAGTGACTCGAACGGAAATAAAGGTGCACGCGACTGGAGGTAATGTTAATTGAATTTCTGCAGACGCTTGCACTAGTGTTGGGACGAGTCGAAACTTCGATAACGATAAATGAAATTCAATTTTAAAATCCCGTAATTAATATGTATTTATTATACGCATAACTTTATGCTTATGCAACATATAAATTTTATATAAAGAGTACAAAGAAATATTCTTAGTAATACTTATATACTAATTGTATTTTTTTGTTTATCTAGAGTTTTAATACTTTGTTAAAAAAGCTTATATTATAACATAAAAGTAATCCACCTTTTTGGTACCAATAATGTACTGTTAAAAATGATAAATATTTAAAAATTCATGATGTTCCAGCATTTATTGATTTCTTAGGCTTAGTTTGTAAGTTTCCTTTCCGTAAAAAAGATTATTTATTATTTTAAGAATATTCATATTCTCATTTAATTATTCTGTAAATAATTAATCATAATATCGATCTCATACGACACTAAATAAAATTAAACGTACGTCACTAAATGCGACCGACAAGTGATACGCGGCGGCCGCGTCGCACGCAAGATTAAACGTCACAAACCTTCAAGATATTTCCACCAAGAAAATGGGGGGTGCAACGGACCCATCAACACCCCACACCTTTATCACATAGCAAGAAACGTCACAATCGCACAGCACAACTGTACTGCCATTGGCAGTAACCTAGTCACCTGCAGCGAACAACTTTTAATAGTAATTATTATTGCCCTGAATTATTTAAAAAGCAATCTTTTCGTATGACTATTACTGTTTAATTGGTGGAATTTATTTTTTAATTATAGCGGGTCTTTTGTAATAGAGGATATTTAGTGTGCAAATTAAACTTTAGCGCTATGAACAGATGTTGTAAAATATGAATTATAAGCGAAATTCAAGATAAAGAACAAATAATACATAATATATAACTGTTTGTTCCTTAAATAAATTAAAAAAAAAAAAATGTAAAATTTTACAATATTGATATATACGTATTTTTTGTGAAAATAAATATAGGGTACGAGACGGTCCTTCAATTAATTGGATATCGGGATAATACTAACATTTAAATATATCTGTTGTTTGCCTGTCCGTCCGTTTTATAGCTTTGAATCGTATTTATTATGGACTACAGAACTTCTCCTACAGAAGTTTAGCGGCAGGACAGGGATAGGTCGCGGGTGCGTAATAATAATTATCATCTAACGTTACTTCGTCGACGTTTGATAAAAATACATTTTAATGAAATGGTCTATACTGATAGATATTATTTAATATAATAGCAATAATTTTAATATAGAAAACACTATCTTTTTTTGAGTTCTCACTACAATCTGACAGTACAGTTAAAATTATGATAAATATAGTCAAATAATTAAATTATTAATATTTAATTATTAAATTATGTCAGATAGCGTAAAAATTTGAATGACTAAGAAATAAACATCTCAATTAAAAGGCGAAAAAGGTTGAACATGTAGAATGTGAGTAAAAATAAGAAGATTCACCACTACAAAGATAGTTTACCTTCACTTGCCGAAGCCGTATATGAGTTGACAAAACGACGCGGACCGATTGAATAGAATCGCTTCAGAGATTGTTCAGTTACGGCTTTATAGTTGGACTGTACGCCATTTAACCATAAACTTTATGTGAATTGGTGTCGTCTCTTTCTGTTATTGGTCGTAACTGGCCTATGATGTCGAATTCTGATGAGTTACGATATATAAGAAACACACCAAGTTCATTAATTTACAGTCTCAGTCTGATTAAATTTAGCGATTGTAAAAAGATCACACCACAAAAACTATTTGATGACCTCATAATTTTTAGTTGAGCACAAAATTTTTATTCCTCTTTTTCTCGACTTAATTACAATACCCATTACTTGTATTGTATTCATCGTAATTAATAGTTAAATAATTATGACCGCTTTATATCAAAATCAAATGTAGAAAAGAAACACTAAATTATACATATAATTTTTTATGACCTCAAAACATTAACTGCCAACAACATTTTATCTCACCCTCCAGTGATTCCTCCCCCCAAACACAAACACCTCACCTGTTTGCCTTCTTAAAAGGCGGTGTTCGATTCCCGGTTCGAGTTACTAAATGCTGAGACAATACGCAGAAACCAGCATCAATTACAGCCATGATTTTTGTTATAAGCATTCTGCGAACACAAATGGATTGCTTCTATTTAGATCCCTATTTTTTCATACAGAATATAAGACGTAAAAATAGCAATGGGACGACAAAATTTATCACATATAATGAATTTTATAAACAACATAACTCTTAAAGGATAAAAGAATAATGTCTAGAATTATGATTGTCAAAAAGTTTATTGTAAACTAAAAAGTAAAGTTTTTAGGTTGTATAAAGAACAAGTTTTCTTAAATGCTATGCTTATCTATACTAATATTATTAAGAGTAAAGATTTGAATGTTTGTTTGTTTGCATCGAATAGACTCCAAACTGGAATGATTTTAAAAACTTAATCTACAATATATGCAAATCAAGATTTAAATCAAAGCTCAGTGGTGATATCGACATATCGGTAGGCGAATTTACAGATGAAACAATAAACCCAATATATAAATGTAAATACAATTAACGTACAGCTTTGAAGCCTCTTTTAAATATAAGGTGACGATATAAAAAAATTTCTTAATTTATCACAATATAAAAGCTAAACGATAAATGTAACGGTTCAATAGTAAACCTAACTTGGACACTTCAATCAAACAGCACCTCAGAGAGCTCAAATAACGGATAAGTTAATTAAAGACATCGATCAGAGAGTGACAGTGACTGAAGAGATGACGTACGTATAACAAAAAGTACCGAAATTGTGCATTATGTTAATTGTTATTTAACCTACGTTTGAGTAATATAGTCAAAGTCAAAATATTCCTTAGTCAAATAAACTGATGTGGTGGTGGATGTCTCTTGTCTGGCTGATGTTTTCTGTAGTTAATTAAATATTAACCGCTGGACTTCAATGTTCCTTTAAAAAATAACCGGTTTTGAGATAAGTATTAATTTTCACTTTTTTTTAATTTGAAGTTGGTTCCATTTTTTTAATAAAAGGTTTTTATTTCATTCATTTTATTGATATTTTGAGTTTTGGGGAAACAAAAATCAAGCATATTTAATGAAAATTTAAGACATATGGTTTTCTCATAGTTAATTGGACCACACGGCAAGCACTAGCTTTCAAATTAAGAAATAATCATCAAAATCGGTCCACCCAGTAAAAAGTCATGAGGTAACAAACAGAAAAAAAAATACTGTTGAATCGATAACCTCCTCCTTTTTTCTTTGATGTCGGTTAAAAAGCGAAAGAAACTCATCAGCTCTAACAGAATTAACGACATTTACAAAAATTATTCACAGGTATAATAAATAACTGATTTTACGAGGTCACTTTCCATTATAATATTAAAAACAAGAATAAAATAATGCTTATCTCAAAAGCAACTTATTTGAGAAAATGCTATTTTAGTCAGGCGGAGGTTTTCTGTAAGTTATTAATAAAATGATAGGCGCCCGATGTAATAGCATTTTCTTGAATAAGTCGCTTTTGAGATAAGTATTACTCATCACTTTTTTATAGTTTGAAGTCGGTTCTATTTTTTAAAGTTATTATTTCATGCTATTAATGATATTGATATTTTTATGTAATAGGTAACACTAAAAATACTTTTTTGAAAACTGCGACGAAACTCTGTTAAAGTGCGAACCTCCATTTTTAGTCGGTTAATATACCTAAAACCTTCTTCTAAGTCTGGCAAAATCGGTTCAGCAAAACACGAGATACTCGCGCACAAAAATACATACAGGTCAAACTGAGAACCTCCCTTTTTTGAAGTCGATTAAAAACTATAATCTTAGATGTACGTTAACAAAATAAACTACACAATAAATATGAAATTGAATAATTATAGATTAAATTAAAATGGTTAAAACACCCATGTTCAATATATTCTTCTCTGCCATCTGCTATACATACGGCTAATTTAATAATGTGAAGTAAACATAAAACAAAGCCAGCATCCAACATGACCATGTATATAAAATAGTTCAAAATAATAACTCAGCATAAGCTTTACGATCATATTAGGTGTTTCTTGTTTTATTATATGTGTTAAGTTTTGTAAGTTTTCGTTCTTTTTTATAGATCAATACTGAATAAATATAACAGTCGTCTGACTCAATCAAGCATGGGAAACCTACACTGAGCAGTCACATAGCTAACGATTTAAATGTGTCTTTCTGATAATATCATAACGAATTATATTCATAATCATAAAAAAAGAATAAAAGTGGGCGTAACTATCTTATAAATAAAAGATATGATAGGACTTAAGATATTGACATTTGAATAAAACATCTTACAAATCAATAATTACACCTAAAGGCATATCATATTATCCTATTAATATTATAAATATGAAAGTTTCTTTGTTTGGATGTTTAGATGTTTGGATGTTTTTCCGTCAATTACGCCGAAACTCTGAACGGATTTTGATGATATTTGGTATACATATAGGGTATTAGCTGACTTAGTTAATAGGATACTTTTTATCCCACTATACGTTTCCCTAGGGACCACACGGGCGAAGTCGCTGGCGAAAGCTAGTATAATATAAAATACTATTAGTATCTCAACCAAATAGCCGGTAATACGGATTAGGTATTTTACCTCTAGTTCTTTTGCGGTAAGAAATTGATTTTCAATGACATGGAAGAGAAAATTGAATACAATTTCTATTAACTTAAAAAGAATATCTTCCGGTCCAGCAGGTCTGAACGTAAAAGGTATTCTCTTTAAGTATAGGTGAAGCAATCCCGATAAAGGTAACAAAGTCTAAGGGAGTGACCCACCGCCATGTATCACTTTACAAACGCTAGCGTTAGTATGGATACGATCATTTATTTTGACTAGAAAAGAGGTGTTATCACTTGGCAAAAAAAAATATATATCAAGGTTAGATCTGGCAAGAAAGGAAAGAATATTTTTAACTAATAGTCTTATCACGGTGGAAGCACGTGACTGTTGACTCAATAGGTTTCTTTAGCTGGAGAGATTGCATCCTTATTTCTTTGTTTTAAGCAACCAGAGCTGCATATATTTTTAAACGTTTCATTTAGGAAACTAAATGAAAGTAAAACTTCATAGTTCTCAGATTATATCTCGCACTTATTCAATAATATCGTGCCTAAATTAGGAATTATAAGAAAGACATGAATTAAGAAGTAATTAAATGAAAACTATATCTCTTTTTGTATGTAGCACAAATTAAAATCAAACTACAATTAATTTATCAAGTCTAGGCTGATAAACAATTCAAACATTCACAAGCACTCGATTATATTATATACACATAGGTAAAGAAATTTTAAGGATAGCTAGGGAAAGCAATGATACGACCTGCTGCGGTTGGTTTGACGGAGACATTGAACAAATTTATTTTTTTAAATACAATGATATATAAGTATAATTATATAATACTTAAGAACAAAAAAGGTCAAATGCATATAAGTATCAATAAAGTTCGCAACAAATTGGTTGGGATATTTTATTAAAATATCACTTTATTGGTAAGGAACGTCTTGTGTTTTCTTTCGTAGCGTCCATCGGTAATTGGAACTATCAGCGGCCGGGACGCCGTAAAGAGGTGAGGCGCCCTCTACCGGAGGGACGTTAAGTGTTGCAGCCGATTGGCTTCGCAATTTATGATACGCTAGGAGAGTTTACTACTGTGTTGAACTTGTCATATAGTATACATTCGATAATAGTCACATGTAAAGTTGGCTATGGCTGGGGTAGGGTGATAAAATGGTTTCACTATGTGCTATTGTGGGAGAAAGGACACAAACTGGGTGTGTTTATTTTTGGCTTCCGTAACCAAATGGTAAAATGAGAACTCTATTACTAAGACTCCGCTGTTTGTCTGTCACTAGGCTGTATCTCATGAATCGTGAAATTAGACAGTTGAAATTTTCTCAGATGATACATTTCTGTTGCTGCTTCAACAACAAGTCCGACTCGCCTCTGGCCGGTATTTTATCAGTAACATAAATGGGTGAACCTGAGTATAGTTTCCCAACGTCAGTTATCAATACTCAAATGTTTATTGCAAACATTAGTCTTACATAGATGTTACAACTTAATTATATCAGAATCAAACTATGGACTCTGTCGGCACAGCGACACTTTACAGAAAAATATGTTATTTTTGATATGAAGTCCTCCTCTTTGTAAGTGGTGTATAAAATCAGGTATTTTAATTATCATAATTCTACAACATCAAAGAGAAAATGAAATATAATAAAATGATAAGTTTTATTATTAATAATAATAGTCGGATAATTTTACCAACAATATATTAAACATATAAATAAAACAAGTAAATTTAATATTATTTTGCAATAATATTTTATTCTAAAATTTATTGATCGATTTGGATTTAATTTTAATATTATTCTTAAAATATAATTTGTAAATTTAAAATTGGATAATTTATGTCATTTAACATTATTACTTTTTTTTACCTAAAATTAATTTATTGAGGCGTCTTTAATTAAAGTTTTCGTTTATATTTTATTTCCTTGAAATTGCTTTATTAGTTTCATTATTTTAATTATTAATTTAGAACTATATTATTAATTGAAATTAAAATTTCACTTCAATGATCTATTGAAGTTTTATATTGAATCGTTCGATTATTTTTACTGTATTAATCTGTAAATGTAATATGTACAATTTGCTGGTATTGGGGCCAAAGGACATCGCCGTAAATTGGCCCCAATACCAGCAAATATTAATACTTCAGTAATGATTATATTTATTTAAGTGGTATTACATATTTATTTGATACGGACAAGCTGCGATCCAAAATTAATATTTAAAAGCGCTTTAAAAGTAACATATTTATGCACAAACATTCACATTCAATATACTCAAATTCTATTGAGTCAGTTGGAAGTCATTGACACGTCAGATCAAGAAGATTATTTTTTTTACGTTTCCTTTAATTCATCGAACATAAAAACATTAAATTAAATTGATCGAAAATAAACTTAAGTATAAACGTCAAATCATTTCCTAAAGGCGCCATCTCTTGGTGGTTTTCCAAACAAATTATAACTGCAAAAAGTAATATATTTTGCGTGGTAAAATGATTCCACACTGTTCGGGGTATTTCAAATATTACAATATGTTTATATATATATTGCGTTTTGGAGCTATCGATGTATGGACGCTGAGCCATGTACTTTTTAATACTGTCGTCAAGACAAATGTATAACTTTGTTATACATTTTAATGTCAGAGCCAATATTTTAATGATCAGATCGGTGACATTCTTTTTTGTGACTAAAAATAATTCATCCAAAATTTATAATTATAAGTACATATTTTAGATTTAAACTTTTAACTAGTTTTCCGCCAGCGGCTTCGCCCGCCTGGTTTTGTATTATGTATAAAAACTTTCCTTTTGAATCACCCTATCTATGAAAAAAAACCGCATCAAAATCCGTCGCGTAGTTTTAAAGATTTCAGCATACATAGGGCCCTATATCCCTTTGTATCCTGAAATCTTTAAAACTACAGTGAAAGCGACTTTGTTTTATACTATGTAGTGATGAAAAAGGCTTCATTGATATGACCAAGAAAACTTTTTATAAGAGTCTAACCAATACATGATTATTTTATAAATTCAAATGTAAAAATTATAAAAATTCTAATCAGTACTTTGAGATCATATTCCTAAATGAGCTCACGGGTACCTTCCCCTTATTCCAATACAAGGTATAGCCAGAACATTACCCGGAAGAAAAACGCTTATCCCCATTTCCTCTAATGGTCCTCCTAAAAGCCGGGTAAGGTTAACCGGCCGCGCGAAGGCTCGATTGACTCCCAATGAATAGTGGGAGAGGACCTTACATTTGTTCGCTCAGTATTACTTTCAGGTCGAAGATAAATGTCCAGTGGACTTATTGTATTGGAAGTGAACTGACCAAGATGTGTCCGAATATGATAGGTAATTTTGAACTAAAAATATTTAGACTTAGATTTTTTGTTTCTGTGTTTTTGGGATTTTGCTTTAGAATATTTAAAAATTATATTAGAATATCTGTCCAGTATTTAAAATAAGAATAATTAATAAAAAGAAATAAAAAGCCTTTATTTGTTTAATAACAACAAAGCAACATTCACTTCACGACATCACAATCCCATTTCATTTCGATTAAAATTAAAAAGTATAAGCGTGGCAACAACCCTGCGATTCTGTAAAATTCGAACCCGAATTAGAATTCACTCAGGTGTCGGAATTCACTTCAAAAGCGGCAGCTCAATCTTGAATTGGTAATAACATTTCGTGGCGTAAGTGAAGTGATATACGGATAGAATATCTGAGACACGTTTAATAAATTAATTTTGTTTTTATACAAAAAAATGGGATCAATAGAATTTCTTCATTAAAGTCATTTAATGAGCCTTCGAGAATTCAGACACATGAGTGAATTCGAATTCGGGTTCGAATTTTTACAGAATCGCCCTGTAGCACAGGATCGGCGCGGGGCGCGGTACCGCGGCGGGGCCCTCGGGGGTGCACTAGACTTGAGCGCTCCACTTCATAATATTTTTCACCTTGTTCGTTTTCCAATTTTCCGCAGTCACTCTCGTGGGTAACGGGCCGTGTTTTGATTTAGAAATGCCGTTGTGCCTTACAAAACGGACGGGGCCAGTTGTTTAGAGTGTTTTCAAAGTAAATTATTATCAGCTGATTGAGTTTTGCTTCGCAATTACGTTGGATGTTTGCGGATTTGTCATTAATTAAGTCGTCGATAGGTCTTGCTATTATTTTTATAGGATACATTAAATATTGTTTAGATTTATGGATTTTTGGTGACGGTACCGAGCTATAATGCATTATTTTATTGATGTTATGTAGTCAGTTGGTTTCCATGGTAATTAACATTAGATTGATCGCTAATTACTGGATTGTTACCATGTACTTACCTTATTTTATCGAGTCCCCAATATTTTGTCGCTATTGCAAACATCATGGCGGCTCTAAGGTAGCGGTATATTTTAATGAAATGAAGTTCTTTCATTTAAAAGAAATTTTTTCAACATCTAAAACTTTACTCAACGTTTATTGATTAGGAATGTGATTATAAATAGGTATGTAATTATATTAGATTGTTTGAAACGGGTATTCACGCGATAGATTGATAGTTAGGTACTTCACCTACCTATATCTCCCTATGTTTCGACCGGTTTGCACCGGATCTGGTCACGGGCTGACTCCCGTCATACCCATCCCGTTAATACCCGTTTCAAACAATCTAACATAATGCGACGCAAAAGTTTAAAAGTTAATGTTGGTATTTAATTATTGTTGATTGTTGATTATACCTGAACTATAAACCATTATAAATAGTGAGACTTCGCTAAACGATCGCTCTTATTACCAAAAAGGTTGTGTTGTTAAACTGGGGAAATAAAGATAAGACTATAGTTGAAGAAAAACTAGGAAATTTTAAATTAGCCGATACTATCGTTGAAGAAATTAATTCAACATAGACGTCTCCATGTTGTGTTACCAGCATCACTATTCAACTGTCTACGTCCTTATTTCAGAGTCAATACAAAAAAAAAAATATGTTATTTTTTTCTATATCTTCTACAAAATAATGAAAATTCTGAGTGTATTGAGTATTATAAAAGTAAACACTCACAACGACGATATCCATTACAATAATAGGAGACGGAGAAAATGTCTTCCGTCCATAGAGTTTTTCATACAATAACACGTCGGACGCCAAGAAATATATCTCTAGAGTCGGTGGGCAGTAATTCAATTTAGCAAATTAGATTTTCCGTCGGTTACCTGCATCTCACCCCTCGTAACATGGCGGATGGCTGCCGTATAACTGACAGCCAACGTTGGCACCAACGTCTGGATCGGTTCCATATACACCAGACAATTCGATATTGTTTATAGTGTGAAAATGATTTTAATTTATTCTAATCAATTTAAATACAATGCAAATTTAAAGGATAGTAGTCAGGCAGATTGTAGTCATATTTGGAGGTAGTGTAAATTCGGATTAGGTATATAATATTTATTTTATAGTACCTAATATAAGTATCAATTGATTTTATAAAGAGTAACTGCAGCACAGAACAATACCAAATCTAAGGCGTCCCAAATGAAGTGGCGGATAGGCTTTAGTAGAACTAGACAGTATTATTTTTCAAGTTATATATAATGTCGATTTTATTATGTAAAATTATCGCGATTCTTATTTATACCCTATTGGCTTATTTTGACAAGCATCATCCAAACCAGGGGGCTTACAAATTAGATTGGCACGAGTGGGGTCAAGCGACATCCCTCCAAGTGGACAACGTCGACAGGAAAATATGAAATTATTACAGGTTCCACTATCTGATACAATGAGAGGAGGTGGGAGCTGTATGTGCCAGGAATATGCTATTCAAATTTTTATTTGGTAATTAATAATCTTGTCGTCGGGTAGAGTAGCGACGACGACGGTGGCGTAGTGGATAAGCGCCGCAGCCCGCGATCGTTGTCGTTAAGCAACTTTCGCAAGGGTCAGTCACGGGATGGGTGACCGAAAAATTATTATCTCGAGCTACTCCGTGCTTCGGAAGGCACGTTAAGCCGTTGGTCCCGGCTGCATTTGCAGTCGTTAATACCCTCCAATCCGCATTGGGCCAGCGTGGAGGGTCATGGCCCATACTCCTTAACCATCCATAAGGAAGGCCTGAGCCCCTGCAGTGGGGACGTAAAAGGGCTGGTGACGAAATCTTGTCGTCGAATCTATTTATAAATAGGGGTCGGCAATTTAATCGGACAGAACAGCTACAAGCTACAATTTACAATATATCACACAGTTTTTAAAAAGCCTGTGAAACATTTTTTTTCAATATTATTCATTTTATATTTAAAATTATATTGACAATTAACGATTTTGAATGTGTTTCCCTTAATCGTAGCAATGTCACTGTACTTCTGTATCTGGAATCGGTTCTACATCTAACGACGTTTGATAGACTCATTATGTAACAACATATTATCTTATTTGTATAATTTCCAATCGAAATAAAGCATGTCTTTAATCCGTTCGGTAATAAATGGATGTAAAGCTTATTAATTTGAAAGATTTACATTCATATTTGCTTGTATTTGTCTCCTGTTTTCTGATAAATCTTAATTGTTTATTCTCAACTACATATTATGAGTAACTTTATATAAAGTTCAGTAAATATGTCAGTTTTTTTATATAGTTAATTACTGTAAAACATTTTGATGATAATGCTATTGATACCTATGGAAACCTGTTATTGACTTTATTTAAGTTATATTTGTTTAATTATCTCAATCATGTTATAACTGTTGGTTTTCTTATATAAATATGTAAAAAAGAACTTAAAATTTAAAAAACATAAACCGATATCTTGTACATTGGTCACATCTAAAATTAGAAGACTGACGATGATGAGACGGGACTTACCTTAAATTCTTCTTTTAATTTGGAAATCTGAAACGACGAAGGTTTTAAAACCATTCACAACCGAAAAAGTATAGAAAAGTCCATTGTCTGAATTGATCCCAGCAGGAATCAATCGTTTATGAACTTTTGACTTTCTTATTGGCCCCAGCATGAGGCACTTTCATAACGTATGTTTAATTAAGCAACTTTCTCAAAGACCAGCCAGAGGATATGTGATTAAAGATATTATCTCACGCTCTCTAAGGCATTTTAAGTTATTGGTCCTTTCTGCATCTATAGTTGTTGTCACCTACCAATCCTCATTGGGTCAGCGTGATTATATCTCGTTCTCTAAACCGTATATGAAGATAATACTATAATAAGAATATAATTTTTATTGTAATTATTATATAATAATTGAGGTCCTTGCGGCATTGCCACTTTTCGTCTGCCCTATCGGAGTAGGTCTCGTAGCAAAAGCGTCCCTGGGAGTGCGGTTACGGCAGTTAAAAGTAAGAGACGCCACGTGAGTTAGCTACAATTTATATGGAAATCAGGCTCGGGGATCAGTAGTCGAGGGGATAGGGTACATTAAAAATGTTTATTGCGGTGTGAGACGTCAAGCTAAGTACAGGTACATAGTTTGTTTCGTCATAAAAAGTAGCCTACTATGTGAATTTACACTATTAATAGGTTTTTATAGCTTGGCGATAAAATTAAATATAACTTTTAAATTCGTATTCGTTCTAAATCTATAGATATATCGTTAAACGTTTATTAATAATTTTTTAAACGCTTTTTATTGAAATAAATTATTCATCAAACATTTTAAACTTGGCTTTTAAAATATAAAGAAATTGTTTTGTTTTTAACAAGTTCAATTCATTTTTTGAAGTGTAAGCTGTGTTCTATCAGTATGGACCGGGTCTCCAGGTCCACAAGCTCGGCACATCTCTCTCCCGAGACGAATCTAATTGCATTTCGCTGAGGTAAGCGATGCATGCTTCACTTACTTTTTACAACCGGTCACCACAGGATAATCAGACCATCACTGATGTTTGGTACATTTTAATATCAAATTAAATGAAATGAAAATGTATTTATCTGTCAAAATAAAGTTCTGAATTCTGTATGCTGACATTTGTTTTGTCAACGTAACGTGAGCAACGTTGACAAAACAACTGTCAGCATACCGCAGATATTTGCTACACTTTAATCTTTATTATTTCATCTCTTATTTATCTTTAAGTTTCTTTCTATACTTACAAATATGATTTTTTTTCTGTTACATAAGCAGACCAATTAGGATTGGTCTGACTAATCCTAATTGATCTGCCGACAGTTGGTTCACTACGGGAAAATGTGGTAGTCAGGACTGAGCGTCTTCAAGTGCGTGCTTGCCTAACAAGAACCGCGCCACCCAAAAAAAAATTCACCCATATAAGTGGATGCGAATTTTTTGGGATTGAACATAACTACATTATTACATACATCAACACACGATTTTTTTTGACATTGAA
Source organism: Diatraea saccharalis (assembly GCA_918026875.4). Taxonomy (NCBI): domain Eukaryota; kingdom Metazoa; phylum Arthropoda; class Insecta; order Lepidoptera; family Crambidae; genus Diatraea; species Diatraea saccharalis. The sequence continues at coordinate 28,674,025 of OU893338.1, forward strand.
ATTAATTACTAAAATCAATAGAAATTAAAACGAAAACACGAATCAAACATTTATTAAAACGACACTTTAATAAGTTTGAATTTAAATGGAAAACAGTAAATCGTATTTATTTTCATTTTGTAATTTATCACTTTTCAATAAATTACTAATGTATCGAAATAGGATATGCCTTTGAACACGCCTCGCAGTATTTAGTCCAACTATGTAATTTTTATTCTCATAGCATCGGATAATGCACCTTCGTACTTGTTGGAGTAAGCCTGGACTCTGATCTCGTACTGTACACCCACTTTGACGTTATTATACTGAGCTGCTGGATTTGCAGCACTTTCCACCATAAGTACAGTGGGCTCCCATTCAGGAACATCGTCTCTCGGAAACTGTTAATATAATAAATAATATTATTATTATAATTAAAAATCACCACTCGCCTCAGACATTTAACCCTTCATAATTACGCATTGGATTTTGATGCCATTTTCAATAGATGCCTAATAACAGGATTTCTTTCGAATAAGGCTAATAATTCGTAGGTTTATTATGGAGGTTTGACCACGGAGGTGGTAGTGTACTGAAATTATTTATAAGAATCTGACAGATATTTGATTCAATACCCATGACCAATGAAGTAGCGCAGTTTTTTATCATTAGTCTTACAAATATTGTGCGTCTCTTACAGGATACATACAGGACTTTACATTAATCGATTCGATAAAACAATATATGTATTGATTGAACATTGATTATTTGAGTAGCTCAGTGGTGAATTGGATAAGCGCCGCAGCCCGCGATCGTTGTTGATAACCTACTTTCGCAATGGTTGGTCACGGGATGGATGACCAAAAAATTATCATCTCGAGCTACTCCTGGCAGTATTCGTAGTCGTTAATACTCTGCAATCCAGCGTGGATGGTTATGGCCCATCCTTCTTAACCATCCATAAGGACCTTCCTTATGGTTATGGCCCATCCTTCTTAACCATCCATAAGGACCTTCCTTATGGTTATGGCCGATGGGCCATTAAGAAGGATGCTTCTTAACCATCTATAAGGACCTTCCTTATGGATGGTTAAGAAGGATGGGCCATAACCATCCACGCTGGATTGCAGAGTATTAACGACTACGAATACTGCCAGGAGTAGCTCGAGATGATAATTTTTTGGTCATCCATCCCGTGACCAACCATTGCGAAAGTAGGTTATCAACAACGATCGCGCCCCAGATTGAGCCCCAGCAGTGGGGACGTAAAAGGGCTAATGATGATTGACTATTCGTTGGTTTATAAGCATTTTATGAATTTAATATATGTATTGATTAATCGTGATTAGAGTCCAACATTGACACATGTTTAAACTACAAGTAAAACATTCTGTATCAGAATAACAAAATAATTTTCGGCTTCATTTCGATCAATTTAGATAATGCTGTAATAAAACAAGCCTCATTTGTGCATTACTCGGTCCATTTATGGAGTCGTATGGAAATCTCTTCAAAAAAGTCGGCAGAACCATGTCTTGTAAATATGTAAAGCAATAAAATGTAACTCACTTCGCTTAAAATGGTTTGCTCGACCAGCATATTGACACCATCAATCACTTCGTAATTGTAAACTTTAATAGATTGTTGCTCCCAAACTTTCACCTGGAATGAAAGAGTATGCAGATAGGTTAGATAGGTTAAGTTCAAATTCTGTCAATAAAATAAAAACCATACAAAGAAATATAAAAAGAAAAGTTAAAAGAGTAATACAAATGAGATAGAGAGAATGGAAAATTCCGCGCCAATATCAATTTCTGATTAATTCTTCGCAAACACTCTTATTTTATAAGTCCGCACTAACGTAATATATTAGATAACATAACTATATTGCTCAGATTTCAATATAAGTAGAGCTAAGGCCTCCATATTATGGAGTGTCAGAAATAACGAAGGTGCCACAACAACCAGACCCTAGACAATATATAAAAGTCCATTTTCCACATTGATCCGACTATGAATCTAACCCGGGACCTCAGAGAAGGCGACACTCGGACCACTACAAAGTGGCTCACATATTTATACATTTTTTCTATTAAAAGGTATATAATATATATTCGGATTAACACCCATACAAACTGCATTATAAGAAGTTCAATAGATCAGGTGGTTATTATTGAAAGAGTACCGATTACTCAGCTACGGTTAACGATAAAACCTTTATATAACAATTATGTGTTACAGCATAATTTATTTGTATTTTAGAGACACTTACCTTGTAGCCTATAACCGGATCAGATTCATCCTTGCTCTTCACAGGATTCCACTCGACCCTGAATCCTGGTGGATCTAAAGCCTCCAGACGAAGTAAACGAGGAGCAGGAATGTCCTCCGGTGCCTTCAATATAGAGGACGTCGCAGCTGCAACTAGCAGTAAAACATAGAAAACCTTCATGGTGAATCTTATAATGTGGATTTGACATATGGTTTAGAAGTTAAATAGCATGCCTTATCGTTGACTTATCATATGATTTCTAAATCGGTGGTATGATTGCTAGTATGGTGCAATGATAGAGATAAAAAATTAATGAACTAAATGTCTTTTACAATAACCCAAAAATGGATTTGGAAGATTTTTAATAACAAACTTGAATTTTTACTGACGAAAAAAATAACAATTGATAATAAAAGTAATAAAAAAAACGTCACCGTATGTGGTATGATGAAACTGCTAAGGTAGACTTAACAAATTGATACTGACACCTGCCTTATGTTTTGAGGTATTAAACAAACAAACAAAGTTAGAAACTTCACTTCTTTATAATATTAGTATAGATATAAGAAAAATGTGACATGGGAGTGCGGTAAACACACCAGAAATACAATATTAATGTTAACACGTAAACTTTATTTTCTATGTAATTGTAAGAGACAAAAATAGGACCACTTATTAAGGTAAACTAATTGAATTATTTTTTATATCATTAACTAAGGTCTAACACAAACTTATTAATAAATAGATGCCACAGAGCTCCTCAATCAGTAAGATTATTCATTCACAAACTTTAGAGTTCTATTTCTTAAGTCTTTGACAATGTCTTACAATCCACATTAATATTGTAAAGCAAAAGTAGTATTGTTTTTGTATCAGACATTATGAGGCCTGAGATTTGCTACAGGTAACTTTAATGAAAAAATACTCTCATATTTACATATAAAGGCTATTTATTTAAACATCGAGTGAATAAGAAAAATAATAACACTAATTTGAATCCGATGTATTCGAAAGAGTAGATTCCTTTGCATGTCCTTGAACTCCACCTGGTAATGAAAATTTTAGTCTCATTGGCGCCGATAGTGGACCATCTCCATCATTAGTGAACGCTTGGACTCTGAATTCGTATATCAAGCCTACTCTCAAATTTTGACCTATAGCTTCACGCTCATCAGCTTGAGTGAGTATTACATTCACCGGTTCAAAGCCTGGTACTTGGCTCTCGAGTGGGAACTGGAAGTAAATAATATATGTAATAGAAATATAATAACAAGGAAATAAAAAAAGAGCAATTATATATAAAAAAAAAACAGTTCCGTAAGCCTAAAACGTAATTTTTGATTATGAATTAACCGAATATTTCATACAAAGTTATAAAGATTATGGCTGAAATAATCATTTGTCTCACAAAAATAATTTGGAATTCAAAAGATCTAAGTAGTCATTTTACAGTGAAATTTCTGTTCTGACTGTGGCGACTTCAATGACCGAGTAGCTCGCGGGTTTCTACATGGTCACAATCTCTAAGGTCGATCCCGGGCTCGATTTTTGGTCGGAGTCGGGGTCAAAGTAAAAAATAACTTTACTTTATTTTCTCGGGTCTGAGTGTCGTGTTACTTTCGCTATATGAGCTTTTCTTAATGCAAGTACTTTAGTTACTTAATTTATAGGTAAAATCTAAGTAATGTACTCTTATATAACAATTGTATAATTAGCTAAAGCCCTTAAAATATAGAAATTTCTTTGTATTACTGAAACATTTCAAAAACATCATAGACATTAATATTTAAATTAATAAACAAATATAAGTTCACATGCTGAGGGTTTTCGTTATACAGTATTATACGTAAATAAACCTCGACGGACTAGATAGATAGTAACTAACACCGTACGGAATGAGAGTTTTGATAATAAGATACATTATAATTTCATATCAAAATAAATTTGCTGTTCGAACATAAAGAGCTCTATGCGCAACAAGAATATCTAGGAACTTCAAATTAAGTGCAAACATAGTGCTTTCTTCTTATTTATATAATAAAAAAACATAGATATAGCAATCACTATCACGACAGTTCAATAAAAAATTACTATTAAAATAATTATTATTCAAAGTATTAAGTTGTGTTAAAAGTTTATCTAGTCCTGTAAGGTTGCTAGTAATTGGCAAATAACTGTACATTGTATATATGCAACAGGAATTCATATAATCATTCCGGAGTGGAAAAAGACGAAAATAAAATATTAATATTTGGTCATTTTCCTCGTAATTACCTTAGCTGTAGTATATTTCTCGACTAATACTTTGACGCCATTTAGTGTTTCGTATTTGTAAACCTTCTCTAACGGTTGCTCCCAAATTTTCACCTGTAAAACAATTTGTATATTTATTCAATTTCTTTTATGAAATTTATTGCCATTCTTTTACATTAAACCATCTATAGGATGTTAAATGTTGTAAAATACCATGCCAATAGTAATATTTTTATAGTTTTAAATAAAGACCCTGATAAATAAGATATAGCCAACTATCAAAATGTGCTAATACACAATTACCTAGTCTAGACTGTTTTTAAATTATTAAAATTTTTCTTAGTTTTTTACTTAACTTTTCTAATCCATTCATAATAATGATTATGTTATCTAATTTCATTAATGTCTTATAAGGCTTGTCTACTCAGAGTCGATCATGTCAGAAGCATGGGAGAGACTAGAATGGTTGAGACAAAAATCATGGTAATATCCAACAATCCCAATATCCAATATTTGTAGATAGTTAAAAAATCCGAAGTATTTGCTAGACATTCTGTATTTACTCTTAGTAGAGCTGGTGAGTTTCTTGCTCGTTCTTATTATCGGCCAAAAGACGTCCTGAACGAGTGGTAGGGAAAAAAATGTTGGACGATTCAAAAGTACTTTTAAGAAGTCTATTTGAATAAAGATTATTTTGACTTTGACTTTGACTTTGACTTACGATTTGAGAGTACCAATAGCCGTAAGGTTTCCATTGGTCATCCAAGAGATAGATAGATAGATAGATAATTAATTTATTCTAAATGCAACACACAACCACATTATACAGAGAATAAAAATAAATAAAGACATTATAGACAAGGTATTAACTACGAATAAGTCATTACCTGTGTGTAGCAGAGAGAAAGGGTCTAGGCTCAGTGCATTGAAATCACCGAAATGTCGGTGAAGCACTGATTTTCAGCCATCACCACAGCTGAGGCGAGCAGGGTCAAAATCAAAGAAAAGGAGTCGAAAGAACAAACATAATGTAATGTCAGAAGCATGTCAGATAGAAATGTGGTCAATGTTATAATAATGTCAGAAAGTAAATAATATATATAAAATCAATAAATAATACAGGCTAATAGAATTAGTATCGTGATAATATGATGTCAAATTTGAATTAACATTTTTGATGGTTTTAATATTCAATGTTATGTCAGATTGTAATTCATAATGTCATAAGAGCATAAAACTGTTGCGTTTAGAGGTAACTTCCGTTATCAAGCGACAAAATACGGGAATAATATACCACCACCAGTAAGGTTACTAACATCTTGATTGTCATGCAAAAAACAAATTATATGAAAATATTGGGAATTAACTCCAACAGACGCATGATGATGGTTATGTATATTTCATGTATATCTATTTTTCTCACAATTATAATTTTTGCAATTTTTGATTAATCACTTTTAGTGATAAAGTCGCCAATTGTACGTCTCCTGTTTTTGTCATATAAGTGTATATTGTCTTTGTGTGTACAATAAAGAATATTCTATCTATCTATCTATCTATTAATTGAATGAATTATTATATTCCTTTATAACACGTGTGACATTAATAATTAAATCCAATTATAATTAGACTATCCTATCAAAGTGACGCTATTGTTTGAGACCGTGCTAATACTATGGGTAAAGGTTGAAAATCAGCGCTTTGCTCTCTGAGCAAAGGAATCGTTGAGCTTATACCCGTTTGCAATGCTATGGCGCACACCTTAAAGCGGATTTTTTATTGTAATAAAAATAAATATAATGCATGTGTGCTGATTTATAATGCAAATAAATGAATTATCTATCTATCTATCTATAGTCGAAAGCTTGATCAAGTGAGTAAATATTAATATCTAGAAACCCGGTTAACATAAAAATGGGTCAGCGCTATGGAAATACGAACTGGATATGAAATCGCACGCAGTGCGTTCCTGAAAATGTAAAATGTGCTCTGCAATCACGATTTAAAATTCAACTTCAGGTTCGACTCCTCCAATGCTATTTTTCTCCAATTATGTACTTCTATGGATGTGAGGCTCCAAATCCAAACTATCAAGCAACGTATAGTTTCTTAGCTAGGGCATGTCCTTAGGCATGACAGATATTTATTTATTTATTTATTTATTATTATACATACACTTGCAAGTTCACAGATTTTAAGTCCAACACATATGCAAGTTATACAAAATGTCTAAAATAATAAGAAATGTCAAATTAAAATTCAATAAATCTCTTAAAAAGGGTCAAAATTTAAATGATAAAATAACTAAAAATAATAAAATGAAACCTTTGCTAATATTAGAAAATAAATTACAATTTGGAACACCACAATACATGGCAATCAAAATAATTAATGTCAGTATGATTACATATAATGTCAACTATATCCTGCTACGTGAAGTATTTAAAATTTAGAAATTGTCTAGTCATAGCTATAAGTTGTCTTACACCTTTCACAAATAAATCAGATATCTCGTGATGAGCGAGCATGTCATCGATCAGACGCATTGCGCGTACTGTGGGTGCATGCGAAGTATAAACAGTACGAATGAGAGGTCGGGAGAGAAGACGCGGCATTCGCCGTGGTTTCACCAAACACGAAATGTTGCAACTAATTATGATGGGAAAAATTGCTGGAAAATGGGGATCTGATCGTAGGAGAAAGTTTTGGTTGCAGAACATATACAACAGAATATGAGAAGCTGACTGCCGACCTCCACTAGCACCTAAGAAGAAGATAAGATTATATTATACAATATTGTACTAACCTTGTACCCTAGAATAGAATTCGCTATAGCACCCTTGATTGGCTGCCATCTTAGTTTAAATCCAGTAGGATCTATAGCCGTTAAACTAATTAAAACAGGAGATGGTATAACACCGTCTGTTTTTTTCACTAATCTTGTTGTCGGAACACTGGCGTAAGAGACTGCCACCATTAAAAGAAAACATAACCACTGCATTTTTTTTAAATTTGCTAAAGCACTGACGATGATCGTGCGTACTACAGTGTCACTGCGTCCGAATGGTCTGTCTACAAATATTTCCCGTGAGTAAGAGCTTGCTTTTATTGGCCAATGTTCATGACTCAAATGGAATATAGTTCGATGATTTTGATGAGTTAACTTTAAGGTCGTGCGATTAAGGTTCGTTTTGTGATGACGAAGCGTGTGAGTCATGAATGTTTTGTTACTACTAGTGACGTGTTCTTGTTGATGAAACTTCGAATACGAGATACTTCTTATTGCTAACTCTTCGACTATCAAGTTCTCTATATATTTAATTAAATCCAATCTACTTACCTCATGTCATCTTACGACATGTACGAACACATTAGATAAAGGCTATAAAATACTAATCCTGTCCCTTTTTAGCAAGCAGGTGGCATGTGTCAATCCTGTCGAGCCACTAATCCTAACGGACAGTCGGCTAGTTGGACATAGTTTTTACTACACAGTATTTAGTTTGATACAAGGATTTCAGTGGTCACGCTTAGCTGCTTCAGTGAATTTGAATTTTAAATTATTAATATATATTTCTTAAATTTATATATTCCATACATTCATTCGATTTGCGTTGTGAAATTGGTGTTGTTGATCTTTTTTCTGCTCTGTGATTAAAACTGTAGACAATATGAAAGAAATAGTTTTCTACATTAAACCAAAAGGCACTTGGTCATGATCATTATACAATATATTTTTCTAAGTGGTATTGCATTTTTGCAAATGAAAATGTTTAATCTCCCACTATACCCAAATCTTTAGAATAGGCAATGTTGTTTTTATGGCATAATATAATTAATTATTTACTATGGTCTTATTATTATTTTACTTTTAAAATTTACTTTTAAAACTACTGGGTCGATTAAAAAAATCTTTCACACGAAAAACTATATAATGCGGGAATAAAACTAACCATCAAACAAAAAAAATCTTAGAAAATGGACTTAAAAGTGTCAGGTTAGGAAATAATAATTGACATAATTCTGGTAACAATTGAAAGAATCTTAAAATCCAGCTCAACCTTTATCTTCATGTTCTGCTAATGTCGACATGGTGAATTCTCAATATTCTGTTCGCATTAGCATTTACGAGTCCCGGAGAATTCTTTTTTAATTCCAAGGGCAGTATAAATCTCGTTTGGGGACAAATTAAACGTTATTCTTTCGGCCAGATTCCCGGACGGGACGAACTTTTATTGGAAATTTTTGCCGAATTTGTACGTGCCAATAAATACTGCTAAACGCTGAGCGGCTCACACCCTCGCTTTAATGCCTTTATGTCAATCGTTGCTAGGGCTGTCCTTAATAATATTATGACGACTTGCGATTTCCAGTCCACAGCATGTCATTATGATAAAAGAATAGTAATCCCCAATCAATTTTAAGCCATAATGTTGATATCTCAATTCAAAATTAATCTTATATTCTTAGTTTTAAAATAAAGTTGTTACTGCTCCTCAGCGTTTTTAATTTTCTAATGGATATCCTTCTTCTCCTACAGTTATCCAGATATCGATATGTTTGTTGTACAAAAGTAGGCTATAGCACCTTGGTGTCTGTTTTCCACTTATGTTTGTATTACTCGGTAGATGTTTTTAAACTTCAATACAATACAATAACTATAGCACCACAGCACCTTTTCATAAATTCACATTGAAGATACTCATTAATTTTTGTTAACAAAGTTAGTATTGACATCCTTAATCGACGCACACGACTATCTCTGTTGAGTATTCATAGCACACATGAAACACAGCATGCAAATCGCAAGGACAGTACAGGGAATTCAACGTGTATTCCTTTTGAGTACAACGGAGTATTTAGTTTGATACTTTTACAATTACTTGCATATAATTTTTCATTAATTTTATTCAATGTTTATTTATTTGCTAGCTGTTTTTGTAATGTAAAAGAAATGAGATTTTATTTAATCGAAGTTAATAAGTATGTATCCCCATAAATATATTAATATACTATGTTGTGCAAGCTCATGCAATTCATCGAATAAATACTGTACACATGGCTGCACGTCAGGTTACCACAATAAGTCAAATTTGTGGTATGTCTACCTTCAATATATTAAGGTTTAAAATCGAGTGGGGAAATTTGATTGACATTCAGTCGACTGTACATTAATTTAATAATGATATCTACAATATTTCTTTGTTTGTTAAAGCTTCATAAATATAATAAATAAGGTTATTTTTCTAACCAAGAGAGCAAATATAAATTAAGGCGGAATAAATATGTTATTGTTATATGGAAAAAACTTAACAATTAACAATGACGATTCAATTATATGGGTACCTAATTGCAAATAAAATATAATTACCTAATTTATGGCATTAGTTACCTTTAATGTTGAAAATAAAGTGTTTACAGAACTCTAGCGCTGATAAACTAATAGTAAACATATTAACGGATAAAAACTAAATCTTATCTTTTTAATCTATTTAAGGTCATGGAAATTTTAGTAAATTTTCCAATTACTATAAATGTTAATACTAATACATATTAATATTTATTTGTTTAAGCTTTATTGCATGCATAACTATTCAAAAGGTGGACTTAATGGCATTAAGCATTCTCTACCAGTCAAATAGAGAACAAGGTACAGACAAGATCTGGGGCTGCAAATAAAATCTCAATCATAAGTATACCCTTTATTTCACCTAAAATGGCCACACAGTTAAAAGAAGGAGAACGCCGTTGTTATAAGAAACTGCAATCTCTCCCTCTTAAAAATTATGTCATCATCAATTTTTCCGATGCCTCGTGCATGGAATCAAATAGGCCATGAGCCATCATACAGGCTTAGTGCAGGTTGGTGAGTGTAATCGTTTGCAGATGTAACCAGCATTAATGGTTTAGCGAACTTTCCGAAGCACGGAGGATCTCGAGATAGTAAAGTTTTAGTCTTAATTACTACTCTTGTGATATTTGCTTATGTATCACATCACATTCCGTATCACAGATCAAACGCACTAACTACTGCATCATTGAGCGTATAAATGCATAAATTCATTGATTTATCATCTATTAATATGTAACATACGTTGAGTTGTTTAATGTCATTAAGTTAATTTTGCTATATGTTTATATTTTAATATTTTAGATGAGGTATAAGGCAAACAAGCGTGGACATAATAATTGAAAAAATATATAAATAAGAGGCTCATATATCCAATTTATCGCCATGATCATCACGTATATTTAACTAACTCGTTATTTTACTCTGATAACAATATTATAAAAGACATTTTATTTAAACAAGAAAAGCGTAGCAGAAAAAAAATACTTAAAATAATATAACAATAATAAAATATATCAATTTATTTATTTAATGGTAGTAACGTAAAATGTTTTATAGCTAGCCTAGCCTGCTAGCCAAGCTGAAAGTATCAAATCCCAACAGTCTTCCTACAACTTGACTAGATCCCAGAATTGTCCCTTTTACACGACTCGGAGGCGAATAACAAAATAAAATACAATACAAAAAGCGTAAAAGAGAACGTATTGATTTGGTGGAATTTTTATTAGTAGGTGTTACCTAGCAGGAGCGATTTGCCTGCGTTTTATTGTTTCCTTCGTCGTGGGCGCTCGTGTAAAACTCACAAAGCTGCGTTCACACACTATACTTGTACTACTTATATAACTGATATGCATATATTTTATTTTGATGATTGATCGATTAAATTTTAAGTTTTATTTTTTCTTCATTGGTTTATTACCATTTGTTTCGATGATAACAAATAATAATTAATTTGAGTGTAGTTGTCAAATATACGAAAATTTCTTTTAACTTTCAAACAGTGACTAAGCATTGAAGAATTTGTTACAGAAACCTTTTTATACTGGCAAAATTATCTATAATTACAAAAAGAATATACTTCTCTACAAAAAGATATTATCGTTCCATAAAAGGCTGCAGTGTGCCAGAGACCTATGAATAGGCGTGTATGCGATGTGTCTTTTCCAACGTTTATTACTTCTTTGTAACGAGAGTTTAGAATATATTGCTAAATGGAAAGTTTAGCTTTTGTACTAGGAATTCTAATTTATAGAATCTGGACCCGCCCCAAGTTATAAATGTTTTATATCTGCTGTTCAATAGACGATTTATTTACATACGAATATTTATTGTCTGAAACATAAAACGTTATTAAGAATCAATTGTAATAGTAATATAGAGATAACCGTATACTATTACATATGGTATATCTTAACAACTCTCTCTCTCTCTCTCTTTGGTCTTAACATAATTTTATTATTAGAAGAAAAAAATTGATTTGCAAAAATCGCCTTCTAATAGATTAATCTCTAAATTCTAAGCACTTGAAGTACTTTTGTTGAGAAAAATAATAGTACCACAACCGTACAAACACAAGAATATTTTTTCAGTAATTTTTTTATATGTAAAATCGAAAATTATTGCAAAATAAATCATTAAAAATTATGAACCTGGTTTTCAATTCCTAATGTTACAATTTGCTCCTAGCCCGTTACAATTAGCCCGAATCATGGGGTAAGTTGTAACACTCGTCAGTTTTTACAAAGAGTCCTTACATTTTTGATTATTTTAAATCGATAGTTGAGTAGTTGTTAACTGGAATAGTAATGCTAGATTTACTAAATATCAAACAAGTAAGCTTTTATAGTCAGGAGACCACAGTTGTTACAACTAGCCCCCGCTCCCCTTATAATAATCAACCGATTAATAAAATACATGTGGAGAAATAATAAAGAGAATGATGGTGCAAAATTCATTCAAAATGGATGTGTAGATATAAGATTAAGTAAGAAGTCATTATAAGAATAACGAACAACTATAAAATTCTACACGTGTTTGTTCTACACTTGGAATTAATTTTAAGAAATATCAATTATATTGTTGTCTCCTAGAGGTTTATAACTTGATAATGTCGTAATGAAAAGGCAATGACAATAATTTCCACACTGTATTTCACTTTTTCACACACAGCTCAACTTAGGTACAGGTAGCAACTCCTGAACGTTCACAGCCAGACTGACCCGAACTAACAATAGTTCCTCGTTGTCATACATTTTCTACTTACTTTAATTTACTTCTACCTAAACAAATAAATATCATGCAAATATCAGTAAATATTTTAATACAATAATTGATATAACAAATATTTGGGCTATAATTTTTAATTCAATACACGGACAATATGTTTAACCTATAAATTTAAGAAAATTAAGAAAAGCTAACAATATTTATCTTAATTTTAGTAAAAATAAAGTCATACATGAACTGTATCATACCAATTTTGACTAATTTATGTGAGTACACATACCAAAGTCTAGAGAAGGTATGCGAAGTATCCAACAATCAATTCACGTCATGTGCCGTTTGCGTTTTGTTGCATCTCCACCGCCGGCCGTTTCGGCACCTTTATTGGTCCGGTCCGGTGGTCCGTTACGGCGCCGTGTCGGAACGATTAATCTCTACCTTTGCTCTTGTTGTTGTTGATTATTCAGGTCGTACAGCGGTCATGAAGATTTATAGCTTTCAAATAAGGCAGTAAAATTTGGATCAGTAAATAAAAATGTCTTCAAATCCGAGCTCGAGGGAACAAAATATCTAACAATAATAACAATGATAATTTACGGGATTGAAAGCTGACAGAATGATAAAGAGGACCTTCTGAGGAAATTGTATAAGCAGACGAAAATGATACAGCCGAGCCGATTGGTTACAATATTCGAACTGTTTTTTTACGTTAAATGTGACAGTACACAGATATGCTAACTCGTCACAATACAGCAGTAAATATAAAGGTGTTGGGATCAGCATAAAATGTGCGGTACAAAGCTTTTTGTTGTATTATTAAGATGTTATATATATACGATATTGCAATAAATCAAAATAAAAACGATATTAAAGTAAAACTTATGATTATTTTTTAAGTCACTGGTAGATTATTTATAGTGGCCTGAATAAATATGGCGTTACAAAGTGGTATTAGTAGTAAGGCAAGATTTGACAACCTGACAACTTTAGAATTTTTGGATCAATTAGAATTCAATGTACCTATTTAATAGAATTAAGCATAGTCCTTTGTAGGAACTGGAAGTAAGAGTTGCTACTGTAAGGTCCGTTACCTGCTAGAAGAACCTTACAGTACCTACTCGATAGGGGCATTTCACCGGATGCTCCAGTGGGATTACTGTAGAATGCACTGTGGGAGGATGAAACACATGTAGAGCGGTAGGTCTTGTATATAGTGGCATACTTTCACTTTGAAATGTATACTAAATTTAACGAATCGAATTCATATCAAATATTTTTATAAATCAGGGTCTATGATACGATAGTTTAGGCCATCTCTATAGCCAAATTTCTCGATAAACCCTTTCTTTTCTATTGATACTAAATACTCATCAATTTAAAAAAAAAAGATTCTGTTGGTTGAATAAACCTGACATTATTTTTTCATCAAAATCATTAAACAAATGACACAAAATTTTGCAAACTCCAAATGTAATTAATAATTAATGAATGCCTGACATGTATACATTAATATAAATTATCTATTTAAAATATACAGACATATTTCTATTTAAACATGATTATTTATTATAATAAGTTGGTACACCTATAATGTGTTTCTAATATTTTATAAATCTTATAAATGTTTATAATATTTTATTAATCTAATAGCTACAAATCTTACCTGAGAAGAAACACAACATTTAATCCTATTATTTCACTGATTCCCTTTACATTTTGTTTAAAAAAAATATATTTATTAAATTTACCCAATTTTTTATCACTTCAAAACATGACCGATATTTTACATGTACCACAGAGTAAATCGCAATAAGTCAATACGCCTCAGCGGCAAAATTTAAACAAAATAAAACTTTATATAAAGTATCATGAAAGTCTGAAATAAGAACTTGTGTTAATTAATAAAGCTCTGCTTATAGACTTCGTTGACCCTCAAAATCAGATTTAATTGATTATAGAATCATGGGAAACTGATTTCGTGTCTAAGGTTGATATCGACCAGTTTGAGATCGCTGATTTTTTTTGAGCAAATTAGAAAAAGCCGTCGGCAATACGCAATTCAATTAATGGATAACAATATTATTATCTAAACTGTTTAATATCGTCGAGTAAGGTAAGTCACTCGACTTCAACAATATAATTTAACATCTTAAACAGAACACGCAATCATGAATAAAATTCGGGGAGTTTCCCGAATCAGTGTTTGCAAAGAACAAAGGCAAAAGGTACGGATTTGTGAGAATGTAAATCAAACTGGTTGTTTTATTAAACACTCTTGCTGGATATTCAAATTAAGTGGCGGTGTTGATGATAGCTCAGTGTGGAGTGGGACATCTGTCTGTACTTAATCTGTATTGTCGATTTTTTTCTTACCAAGTTATTTATAATATTATAATCTCGGTCCCAACTGCTTAATTTAGTAATAAGAATTAGTCACTAAAGCAATTAATCTTTTGAAACAAATAAATGTTTAGTTAAACGTAAGTATTTTAGATTAGTATTTTAGAAATAAACTGAGCTTAAATCTATCATACCGTAATGTAGTGGATAAACATCGCGGCCTGCGAACGTTGTCGTTTATCAACTTTCGCAAGGGTCGGTAACGGGATAAGTGACCAATAATTATTATCTCAATATTCACTAAATTATTACTCGTTAATATCTTACGTTACGTATTAAATACATTCCTATTCAAATTGGACCATCGTGGAGGGTCATGGCCCAACATCCAAATCAATCATAATGGCCTGAGCCCTGCAGTGGGGGCTGATGATGAACCACACAGAAGTTTTTACGAGTTTCTCAAGTCCTTTACTAATTACTTGTCATAAATATGAAATCAAAAGCATTCTCTACATTTAGGTACCTTTAAGGATCCCACCTCGTTGTTCCGCTCGCAATATTTGCCCGTTACTTTCAGTAAACATCCCAACATCTCGAATATAACTCTCACAAGAAAATTAAGCTTGTTTAATTACAGAACTCGTGTGTACCTACCCTCCGGTGTTCGGTGTTTCACAATCGTGTTTGAATAATTTTAATTAATTGATGTTGAAAATTTTATAATTATTCACTACCCTGATACATTTTTTTAACTAAGATGCACTAAATAATTTTTATTAAGTTAAAAAATATATTCAATTAAAAACTTTTTTCATTGTTATAAAATATTAAAATTAAATAGGACAAGTAATAATTGTATTTCATATATCATTAAGAACTGTGTGTAAGTGTAACTTCAATCATTGCTTAAGTGTAAATAGTAGGCCATAAAAAATAATAAAAAGAAAAAAATCAACCGACTTTCAATAATCGTAATAAACAGAAAAATGAGAAACAATACCATAAATTTTGATCACTCAATTAAATCGAAAACAAAAAGTTGATATACCACCAGATGTTTTTAAGAAAAATATCATGTTAGAGAAAAATAGATTTTCTGATAGTGCTGTTTTGCTTCTTACTAAAGACACGACACCGACCTCAAAAAACAATGTTGGTATATCCTTTATGTGTTTCAATTTTATTCAAGATTAGCTGTAACCCGTGGCTTCGCTCTTGTGGTCTGAGGGTACTGTGTGTACACTGGTCTGCTATACTGGAGTCTTAAGCTAATCTGAATTAAAATACGGCCAGTGAGCATTCACCTTTATATTATCATCATTAGCTTATCAACGTCCCCATTGCTGGGGCATATCCAATAGATGGAACCAATTATAGAAAATCTACCGGTGTTTCTGTGTATAACGCACATATCTTCATAGAATAGTCCTGTTTCTCTTCTTTCCATTTTATCGCACAGTTGGATCGACACACTTTGCAAAAAATAAAAACAAATGTTTAATTTGAAAATGATAGTCCTTTTAATGAAGTTCTTTAATAATAACGTTTCATTTCTTTTAAGTTCATTTATAAATTTACCGAAGCCGGTTAATAACGTACACAGAAACAAGTTAACTGACGGCCTCATCAATTTTAGCTCCTTTTATAAGTCGGTTAATTTTTTACTCCTTTTATAAGTAGCTTATATTTTAATGGTTTATATCTTCAAAACTACTAAATCGATTTTGATGAAACTTGTAATGTACCCTAAGTTGAAAGCTTAACAATTACACAAAAATAAAACATTACAATCTAAGGTCTAGTTTGTCAGATATCCGTGGACGCATACAAACATCTTAAAAACTTTATACACATGTTCAGAGCCAATACAATACAGACCAACAATAGTTTATGTTACCTAATGTAAAAGCTGAACTTACAGAAATTAAACTTAATGATGAAAAGCTCGAGTTGGTTGATTCAACAATCTTCTTGGGTGTAACGCTGGATTCTAAATTGCAATGGCATTCTCACATTTCATTATTGGCAGGAAAACTATTAGGCAACCTACAGATGTAGATACCGCTACGACAGTATACTTTAGTTATTTCCATAGCGTTATGTCATATGGCATTCTAATGTAGGGCATGGCTGTAGATATAAAGTCTATATTTATTTTACAAAAAAGAGCAGTAAGGGCTATTTATCAATTGGGTTCAAGAACATCACTTAGAGATAAATTCAAAGAAATTAGGATATTAACAGTGGCCTCCCAATTAATATACAATTGTATAATTTATGTTAGAAACAATATTAACAATTATATTAAACATAGTCATGTACACAATTTTAATACTAGAAACAAAGATAAACTTGTTTTGCCGTCATGCAGGCTAAAGAAGGTTCTATCGTAATTTATGGGTCAAGGTGTACACTACTATAACAAAATTCCTATGGAAATTTTAAATTTACCATTACCTTAGTTTAAAACCCATATTAAGAATTGTCTACTCAGTAAAGGATATTATACTGTTAATGAATATTTAAACGACAAAACTGCTTGGAGTTAAATATGGCTAATTTTTCATATATATTAAATTGTTTATCGGTGAGCTTCTTTCGCTACACATGTGATTGGATTGACAAAAATACTGTTTTAATTTTATATTGTGTAATATTGTAATGGAAAGTGACTTCAAATTTTAATGAAGACATTTTTCAATCTTGACGCTCTGTATGAAATAAAACAGGGAGAAAAAAGCAGCCCTTGCCGAGTTTCTTGCCGGTTCTTCTCGGTACAAGGTTTTCACACTTCTCGACTTTCACAAGTGTTTGTAACAGCCTAGACTGAATAAATAATTTTGAATTGATTTGAACATATTTGAAAATTACTCGATTCCAATGAAATTACATACATATACCTCGAATTGAGATCCTTTTTCTGAAGAAGGCTTCTAAGGACTTTTAACACGTACTTTTAAAATATTAATTGACCATTAAAATCTAAGCCGCTCCTTAGGATAAACAAAACACAGTTTTGTAATTAATTATTCACGGTCATTAATAAAAAGTACAAGGCGAGCAGAACTCAACTGGAGCGAACTTCGTATCTGCTTCCGCTAACTACTAAAAGATGGTAATGAAGCGAACTCACCTTTGCATATCTATCTCCTTCCATTGCACAGTTAATATATAATCGCCGTCCTTCTCTCTAGGGCTGTCACAGCCACAACGGCCGATCCAGACGGTGACAAGAAATTAATTAGGGGAAGCTCGGAAAATAATGGTGTGCCGTGATTTTTAAATGAAATTTATTTTCTCCACTTCATTTATTTCGCGGCGACATGACACTTCGGAAATTATTAGACTTTAGAAGGGATTCCGTTCCTGTAGGTAAGGTTTCAGTTTGTTTACCTTTCCTGCGTTGTAATTTATTTTTTAAGGCGTCAAATATTTTTCCCTATTTGTATTTCTAATTCAATAGATTTTTTGTTGCAACTTAATGGATTTTTCTGAATAAGGTTTTGTGTTGTGAAATAGATTATCATATACACGATTCTATATTGAAATACATACCTTACTACGTGTTCAATACTTTGTATAAAGAAGTAATGATTTTTATATAATTAAAAGTCTTAAAAAGCTTTAAAGAAGGTGATATTTACGAGAAAATTTCAATCATCATATAAAATAAAATTAATACATAACGATAATATTCTTCCGTAAAAGCTCCAAGTAATTTTTCATTCAAAAATAGGACTTATTTCAAAGATCGAAACGCTAAAAGCGATAATTTATCTTCAAGAAACACGTACACGTGTTTGAGTTGTGAGCGATGCCCAAATTTTTGTTAACCGACCGTCAGACCGATGACAGAGGACAATTTTTCTAATGCCACTTACAAAAATATTATACAGCCAACATCGGCCTTGTCTTAAATAACGCAGAAGTCAATTTGAAAATTATAGTGACTTCATAACTTTGTCAGTTTTGAATAATATTTTGCTTGCGGTTGAACCATAGAGTTTGATAGGTGCTGTCATAGCCTCTATTAATTTTCCGTTACAATGATTGGTTGCTGTGAAAACAAAAGAATGAACGTTCATATGTAAACAAAAAATTAAGGTGATGTAAAGTTTGTAGGAATAAGTTATATATTAAATTTTAAGGGCAATTCGATTTTGTTTGCGAGTTCCTTGGAAAACTATAAGGACATATTATGAATGAACTCTAAAAATATACAGAAAGAATGTCACTAAAAAGTTTAAACTAATGGCTGGTTACCATACCAACAAAAAGAAAAACAGACGCCAGGTGACAACCATAGTACATATAGGAAAGTTACTAAATATGTTATGTAATTATTTATGTTTGAGAACTTTTACTGTGTTGTTTTTATTGCCCCGGTCGATTAAATCAAAATTTACCATAATGAATAACTACTTCTGTTCTATTATGACACTTTGTTAAATTAATAAAATAGAATTCATAAATAAAAATAAAAAAAACTAATTTGGTACTGCGACGCTACTTGTTCAAAATTATTAATAATAATTATAATAACAAAAGTGATATTTTTTATTATTTATCATAGTATTCAACTATGAGTAACAATACTCTTAATGATTGATCATTAATAATAATAATAAGGTTTTATTTCTCTTCACTAACTTTTACAACTTATAAAATGCAATACATATTTTTTACTGACCTATTAACGTAGAGCTTAAACTATTGCAGTTCTATTTTCTAATGATATCAGAGTCAGATGATATCAGAATAAAAGTGAAGATAATACAGATGCCATTTTGTGGAACTTTATGCTGTGACAGTTCTATGATCGACGCCGATTTCGAGATTATTTTTATTATATAATAGGATAGCGGGATAGATTGGGAGCTTTGTGACAATATTATTTGTATTAACATAGATGATCGTTAAGTAAGCATTTTGAAAAGTCATACCTAAAGGGGTTAAATATGAAATTGAATATCATGTAATCCGCGGGCGAACTGCTAATATTTTTGTAAAATATTTTATATTGTTTCAAATTATTTACGTATATTAAATAGGTAGAAACACTTTTAGGTATTTTCTCAGATTTTTATTTAAATCTGTTCTTTATTTATTAAATGATATTTGTGTCCATAAGTTACTTACAAATTTAAACATTCTATAGACTTATCGTGCTACAATATTATGTCAATTTTCCCATAAGCTTCATGTGTTACATGCATAGACTCAATTAACGTGACTAACAAAAGTAATTTATTAAATGTTATGCCAATGGTTTGACTAAATCACTTTGTTTCAACTTCACTATTTCGTGATTTTATGATAATATCGATGTACCATAACACGCAAAGCGCTTTTGTGTTATGCTCAAGCTTTATTACAAATTTAATAGTCCATATGTTGAGTGTCACGTTACAGTACCACAGGGCAGATTGCTGGGACCGACACCTTTAATAGGATATAAAATAACTGGTTGTATAAAATGTTTTTTGAGCGCAAATTTCAAACCCAAATCATTCAGGATGATTTACGAAATAAATCCTCGGTAACTTATACCAGGAAAAAGAAAACAGTGATAGGAAAAGTCAAGGACAAAGCTAAGAATTACATGGTGTTGTTTTTGGAAACTTCTTCCATACATGGTTTGAATCATTTGGTGGCTAGTGGAAGGCATCCTTTTGAAGTGTGAGTTCTATGGTCATTGTGTATTACATGTCACTGAAAAAAATGTTTGATGATGTTGACTAGAGTGGCGTTGTGTCTGACTTAAA
Source organism: Diatraea saccharalis (assembly GCA_918026875.4). NCBI lineage: Eukaryota > Metazoa > Arthropoda > Insecta > Lepidoptera > Crambidae > Diatraea > Diatraea saccharalis. Next base: position 28,694,711 of record OU893338.1, read on the forward strand.
CCGGTCATTATAGTCATCATTATGGTCCTTTACCACGAAGCCCCACGTTGGGCGCCAATGAAACACGATCGCTCTAAGGATAGGTCAAATGTTGTAGTGTTAATCTAATGTTACAAATTTGAATTGTGAATATTTCGAATATGTTTTTACATTATATTTCGTATTATTATTATATTATAAAATATTGCTTTTATCACATTTCAAATCGTGATGTTTTTATATTTAATTCTGACAGAGATTTTATTGCGACTGACAATAAAATATTCAAATGACAATTTTCATGTCTATTTTTTTATTTTAATTTATAATGAAATAGTAGATTACATAAAGAATGGGAATCATACATGACAAAAATTGAATATAGAGAATCTAGTGACGAAATAAAGAAGGCAGATACAAGGATACCACAAATGTGCTTAAGTGGTGCGAAAATAAAGAATAAAAGCCTTTAATAAATAATTTATAAGCGTCGTAAAGTTATACAGTGTTTTGTCTTTGTGACTAAACAGCTGTTACATCTTTCTTATTAATAAGGGTATATGTCTCTAATTGTTGAATTTATCAATGATAATTATCATACTAGATTTCATGTAGTCGATTCAAATTATTTAATAATTGTGTCTTATTCTTTCATGTTTTTTTTGAAAATATTAATATCGATAAACGAATTTACTGACAGGGTTCTCTGGTTGATCATAGTGGCATTATCAGTATTTGGTTCAATATATTTATCGCGGACGACATGGATTCGCTACCAGTTTTCACCAACTGTCGTCTCCATGGATCGTGACATGTTCGCTTGGAACACTACGTTCCCCTGCGTCACCATATGTCCGAACAACCAGCTGGACGACAACAAACTTAAACTTTATTTGAAGTAAGTTATATCGATCGTCGTTTACTGCCAAAATTTTGTGAAATAATCATTAATTGTATCAGTTTATATTGAGTAGTAGTAAGCCTTTGCTAAATGGATACCATTGTCTTTTTTGTCTGTTTTAGAAATTCCAAGGAACCCGATAAAGAAAAACTTGGGGATTTTATTAACGCCCTTGCCAATGTCACCTACGACAACTTCGATACCATGCCAGACTACGATGGTATACCATCTGATAAGTTTATGGAGCTTCTTCTTAATTTATCATCTCCTTTTAAGCCGACTCTTACTATTGGAGCTTCCGGAATTCTCCTAGACATCATACCAACTATAACGGAGATGGGGCTTTGTTATGCTGTGAACTCTAAAGTGGCCATATATAATTCTCCTTCGTGAGTTGAATCGTGTTTTTATTGTTTAATCTCTCTCCATATAACGTTATGAGATTATAAAGTGATGTAATATTTTATTCACATTTCTTATCGTATATTTAGATAGACTGATAAAGAATCTGCAATCAAAATTATTAATTATCATTTAAATATTCATATGAAATAAAAATTTCTTGGATTTTCGTTATGTTGTAATCAATATACGCCGCTTTACAGATACAGGGATGCTAATAGATGGGATATAATAGAAAATCAAAACAACACATTCTTCGTCCACCCACTAGATGGGGAGGTGTTTGCACAAGTTATCAATATTTCTAATGCTTACGATGTAAGTACTTACCAATATACTATCACTGCAGCTCTATAGCTATTTTAATAAATCACTTAAAGACATAATAATTTAGAATTTATTAAAAAAAAAATATAACATTATTTTTTAATCGGATAAAGTTTATTATGATGTCAATAACTCTATAAATTATAAATATTGACATTTTATGTAAAATTGAGTTGTTTATTTTAATTGACATTAAGAAAGTATATTTGAACGTATAATGTACTTAAATATTTGTATGTTGACTAGATCAGCAAAATGTGCGTGCTTTCTCTGATCAAAAATATTGGAACCACTTCCTTGCAAATAAACATTTTAACTATAACTCATATGTCTGTTAATTACATCAAAAGTATCTTACTTCCTTAATACGTTAACAAGAGATTGTGTGCTCTAAATTGTTTCATTCTTTTGTTTAGGCTTATATCCACGGCCCTTCTGAAGTTCCAGACATATCCAGCAAGATGCAACATTCCGCTAAAGATTTCTACCATAAGCTGTTTGTTACTGCCGTTACAGTTTACACCACTCCAGAAGCTGCAAAGTTAGTACTCATTAAAATAACAAAAAAAAGTATTGCAGCAGCAATTGAGATTATGGTAGAATATAAACGTTGACATGTTCCCAGATAGGGTTTGGCAGATATTATTTAGCTACTAACAAGTAACTTGATCTGAATAACAAACTTATATCTTGGTGCAGGCTCAGCGTCGCCCAGCGACGGTGTCGGTTTCCCGAAGAGAACATTTTGCAGCACAATTCTGTGTACACATACACCATGTGCCGCATGGAGTGCCGCATCAGACTTTGCTTGAAGTACTGTCAGTGTATCCCGCATTTCTATAGGAAAATTGGTAATAATATCATTTAAAATACACATTGTTCAGATATCGCTATGGAATGCCTTCTGTAACGATTTTGGTAAGTTATTTTGAAGATAAGTACAAGTATAATTGCCAAATATGTCTTTTCTCTTTAACCAATTTCAAAGAAAGAGTAATTAAAGTAAGTTGTCTCATAAAATTAGAAACAATGGTAAAACAATCAATAAATTTGAAATAGTGAAATATATTTTTCCTAGATGAATGAGTGTGGTGCAAATAAATAATTTCCTATCTCTCTACAAGTGAAGTTGATGGTTTGTAAACGTTTGTTTGTTCTTTAATGTTTTTATTTAAAAAATAATCCTAGATATTTTCTATTAATGGGAAGTGTTAGAAAAAATTTAAACGCTGAAAACTATTCCATCCAACAAAATTGCGATCAAACTACTTTGCGATTTAAATTCCGCAGGAGACGAGAAAATATGCGATGTAGCTGGACTTCACTGCCTCAGCAAACATAAAGGTAAAGTTACTCATTTAAATAAGAAAGTTACTTGTTTTGATTATTAATAAAAAATATTTTTACGCTTTATTTACATAATTCAAACTGTACAAAGTCAGATGATGGTGTGTGACTGGAGTCTAATGTAGGGCGGCCTTTATTTCAGGACTTTAGGTCCCACCCTGATTACTCTTATTAGCTTAACTATTTTTACATTTTACAAGGCAACAATTCCTACTTTTATCAAAAGAACTTAAATCAGAATCTGTTTAATATATATACGTATAATTATTATGAAAGATATAGATATTTTATACATCTTTTTGTATTCTATTTTTTTATAATGTCATATTTGGTCAATTTTGCATTCTATACTGATCGTGGGTTCGAGTTCCATCTCTGAGTGCCAGGGACAAAGTGGATTATTTAAGCATGTTACATTAGGATTTTTTTTATGATGTATTTAATTCTCGTGGTATTATATGATAGACATAAAAGGACAAAGAAGAGAAGTGAAATAATGATAACAGAATATAAATTATGCAACTAATAAGGAATAAAAAAATACGTGAGTACGCAGGTTAACTTATGGTGTTTGATGTATGTATGGATTCGTTATTGAATAAGATATGGATTACGATATCTTATTCAATAATAGAAAAACAATATCAAGTAGCTCGGTGGCGTAGAGGATAAGCGCCGCGGCCCGCGATCGTTGTTGTTAAGCAACTTTCGCAAGGATCGGTCACGGGATGGGTGACCAAAAAATTATTATCTCGAGCTAGGTACTTCGTGCTTCGGAAGGCACGTTAAGCCGTTGGTCCCGGCTGAATTTGCAGTCGTTAATACCCTCCAATCCGCATTGGGCCAGCGTGGAGGGTCATGACCCATCCTCCTTAACCATCCATAAGGAAGGCCTGAGCCCCTGCAGTGGGGACGTAATAGGGCTGATGAATATCAAGTGTTCTCCGAAACTTCTAGACCGATTTGAAAAATACTTATAATATTATTTTTCCCTAGGGGCTAATATTCTTTAGGGGGTCTCGTTGATTTTATTGAAATCGGATCAGTATTTCTGATACTTTATTTTTCCATTTCTATATATTTTCACAGATATACTATACAAACTGCGTGACAAAGACGGCAAGAAAATCCACTGCGACTGTCTGCCGATATGTGACGACGTGAACTATGTCATACAATCAAGTGTAAGTGTAAGATGTTAAATTTTATTGTTTGTGGCTCCGAAACTACTGAAAAAATACTTTTATCAACGGGAAGCTATACCATACACGGGTGACATAAGCGGGGTACAACGCGGAAAAACACCTTGTGTCTTTACAAAAACCAAACTGGAATTTAAACGATAATAACTATTAATTTTTAGAAAGCAGATCCCGAGATAGGGGAGTTATCATCTATTTGGATTATTAAATTCGTCATGGAGATTAAATAGATATAGCGCGTTTATATTTAATTGACGTTTCGGACCTTCACAGGTTCCATGTTCATTTGGACTAAGTGCTTGATTGTCTGTAAAGGATCCAAAACATTTAAAATGAAATCAAATATAAACGTTATATCCATTTAAAAGACATAGTATTTGTTTAAATAAAGTAAGTTACAGTAAGCAGTTTAATTTATTTAAGCCTCGACTCTGTTTGGATCACCAACTTACCTACATTAACGACCAGTTTCTGACAACAAATCTCAACTGATTGGTCTCAATAACTTAAGTTTTCTACGTTTCACAAGTCCAAAAGTCATACATAACTTTATAAAATTGCTATCAATAGCTCATTTAAAATAAAACTAAGACCAGTAACGAAAACCTGATTAACGTTTAAGTTTGAGACGTTCGTAGCTTTAAACGCTCAATTCAGAAACCGGGTGATATCAGCATAACACATATCAGCGTAATCTAGGATAGGAAAACTTATAGATTGAACTAGGAGGACCTTGGATGGGTGGAAAATTCTTGAAGTAATAAATAACTATATGGACATAAATAAATAAACAGAAGTTAAATAATTGAGTGGTAACGACTAACTGACGAATCATATATTGGATGAAATTAGTTTTAGTATATCCTAATGAAGTTCAATTATAAATACCTAGAGATATTTTACAATCTGGTTGGTATTGCTTTTCAAAATCCTTGTTTCCCTTCTAACAAATTTTGTTTTTAGGTAATTCAAAAATGGTTCCTAGGTACTAATTTCCAATGGGGAATCGTTACCTATCCTAGGATGAGATACAGAAGAGATATTATATTTGGATTTACAGATGTTTTGGGTAAGTTTTTAAATAGAACTCGGATTAATTTCAGGAAAGGCTAGCGCGCTCGCTCTGCGATGGCAGGTCGTAGGATGGGTGAACAAAAATTATATTATCTCGAACTCCTCCGTGCCTCAGAAGGCATGTTAAGCTGTTGGTTCTGTCTGCATCTGCAGTGGTTACCCAACAATCCGTGTTGTTGATCAAGGCTCATTCTCTTTATTCGATTCGATTGCATTTTTAAAGCAGTCTATTTTATATTAACAAGTGAATTTTAAAATTACATACAAAATTGGTAATGTTGCCACAATTTGCAAGAGTTTGTCTTGAGACTCCAATATGCATTGATTCTTGCCTAAAATCACTTAAAATGCTTAACTTGTGGAACATCTAATATTATCTAGACTAGGAGAAAGCATGATAATGTATCTAGAAATTTCATGCGATGATCACGTTACAGTGGCTGTTGGTGGAATGGCAGGGCTGTTCCTCGGATGCAGCGTGCTCAGCTTCATGGAGATTATCTACTTTTTAACCCTGAGGCTCATCTGTTACACTCACGCGGCCGTTACTAAATAAATTGGTGAATTGCACTCAGAAACATTACCATTTTTATCACTATTCGAATATTTATGTAGAAAATTTTCGGCAGAAATAAGTACACTTACAAATTGTAGCTAAATAGGTTTTTCACAAATAGAATTACCTACGTATTCAATTTACTGACATTTTGCAAAATAGTGACTCAGTATGATAATATTTGTGTTCTTATATATAGTCTAAACAATTTGTGTTGAATTGTCATCTATTTGCCAAGTTTCAATATTAGTTACTTGGATATAAATGACCCCATAGTTCCAGGTAAATTAAATTTGGGTTAGCATAATTGCCGCCGACGTACATCGGCTCGTATTAACACATCGTAAATTCAACCCTCAAGCACCTTGCTAATAATTAAGATCGTTGCGACCCTTTTGAATTGTTTGCCCAATTTAACAATCCACGTACAATTGCGGACGGGTTATGGGACAAAGGTAAGCGATATTTTGTACCCGCACACTTGAGGGTTAAGTGATTAAGAGAGGTTGACAGAATGGGTAATAGTTACATCATTTGGTCATTTCTAATGGCGTTAAAACTAGTATTGTGTAACAGACAATTTGTTGGTATTAAGTATTAAGTGCCTATCTACAGACTTTAGAGTGGGCGCTTTCTAAATGTTCTGAATATATAGCACTGTGTTTTAGTTTTCCGAGATTTATCTATAAGCATTTGAAAAGAAAATCCAGAAGAGTTTTCAATTTTTCTATAATATAATCGTTTCTATTGAGAAACTAAAATGGTACTTCAGTTTAGTCTAGATCAACATAATTTTAGACCAATGAACAATCTGAATGATTTTAATAGAAACATCAAGGTGATTATAAAAATGCAACATTTAGTTTGTTTAAAACGATATTATCGAATTCTGGTTATTTTTAAAAGTGACTTCAAAACTAGCAACATACATAAAGATACCGGTAACATTTAAAATGCAGAAGATGGTCGTTTACCTGAATATCTTATGTTGACGTCATCATTGTCATAATTTCAGTTATCGATTGTTCAATGCTGAACATTGGCCTACATTATTTGCAAGTGATAATCCAGTGTTATTATCGTCCTACGTTATTAGGATATTAATGAAATGTGCTGATCTCTACCTAGACCCAAAGTTTTATTTTTATAAATAGAAAGCTGAAATATATTTGGCATTAAATACAAAGTAACATAATATTATTCAGCGAAATAAAAAAAAAGTATAAGTTACACCAAACGAGCCTCTCCTCAGTATGAGCCGAAGCAACATTTGCTACGGCATTGATTTTCAGCAGATGCCCCGAGACTTAAGGTCCGACAAGACACTCAACAATTATAATTATTAACACTTATATTAACATTCATAAATTACTTACTCCATTACAATTATTTAATTAAAACTACAATTAAAATAACCTTTTAGTATAACAAATAAATTCACACGAATTTCTAGCATGGGTTTGGAAATGGCGTCAAGCTGCGACACTTCAGAGAAAGCAATCACTATTCTGTAAAATTGTACATATTCTTTTGTGTAACCAATAAATTACTTTTGTACTTAAACTTAAAATTGTAACCCGTCTTACCGTTCAGTTCTTTTTAATACGTGGACGTTCCTTATCTTTCTCCCTCTCTCTCAAAATCAGTAACTTCATCCTGATTTCTAATCTCTGTCACTTACTGCAGCGGGTTATTTCGGCAAGTTTTATATCGCGATTCGCAGTTTATTTTGCAGACGTACTTTCGAGATCTTAATTAGTATCGTCAAATTAATTTGAAATTTAATGAAATTGACCACGATTATTGAATGTCAATTTAAACAGAACAGTGCCTGCTTTGATTCCATCGTATTTATTGTTCTGTTAAAATTTAGTCTTAGCGATATAAACTCGAATGGAGTATGATAGTGGAAATAATCAAATCCCCATTTTCATTACATTTTATTCACATCGTAAACCTTCGTATCACTTTCGTATGATTAAGTCGAATAAACCAAGCGGTTGAAATTCAAAATTTACAATAGTGCTAACCCTCACTCGATAAAACCTTACTCATTATCAACTTATCTCAACTCGCAAGGCGCCTCGACACGTCGTCATAAAAGGCTTAGTTTGCCGTATTCAAGGCATGGGGAGGAGAGGAAATGTTAAAGATTATTGTTTGGAGTTAGCGACGATGCCGAGGTGTAATTTAATTCTAAGACGCTCTACCTCTTTGTTAACAATGTGTGACGCAAGGTGTAGGCAGTTGTCGATATCGATATGTTCCGATAAAAAATATAAAACACCACAATTATATTATTATCGATGAAAGTAAAATGAATTAAATAAAACTTCATCCTATTTTTTTTACGAATAACTATGGTATTTTTCCATGCTATAATTATGCGATAACATCTCCTAACTGATATGATATGATAGCACGGGTTCAATTATAATTTTTGCTATCGAAAATGTTTAATTTTAAGTAACGATAAAACACTTTTCCACAGTATTTGGTTTAGTTTTGCTTTAGTTAAGTAAGTAAGTAGTAAGTAGGTCAGCATTTGTATATGTATATGCCAGTCCTTATTTCATCGATAATTCAGACAAAATCGATCCCCATTCCTATCAAAGGTGGTGTTTATTAATCCTATACGTTAAGATTTTAATTGCGGGCATCAAGTGGCTTTGTGAAGTCGCGGTAGGCTGTGTTTTATCTGAACAACCGCCGTGCATAATTTGCTTTGTTAATTTTGGGGTGGTACGTGTGTTTCCCTGTTGATGTCATACCTGTCTCTGTTTATATTAACTCGTACTTCATGGATTTCTTAATAGTTTTGATATTTATGTGTAATGATTATGTACACGATTTGATAAAGGAAATAAAATCATGTTTTAGAAATCTTTGAACTGTATTTATTTTAGCTTTTATTTTCATCCACTCGTTATATGTAAGCGATTACTTACATGAAAATAATCTCTAAAGGCAATAAAACATTAATACTATGGCAAAATTCACCTCACTTTTCATATAAATTCGACGGGGAACATCACATACAAAGCCTTTAACATCCTCCCCAGAGGTTCACATCATAAATCTACCTTTCCCCATAAAGTACCACCTCTTCATTCGTCATCTCTTTATCAGCAAAAAGGCAATATCCACCTTCGGAAAAATGAGCCGAAGCACCCTTGCCCTTAAAACAACTATTTATCTGCGGGATCCCATAAATCAACCTTATTTTTTTATCTGGGAATCTCGAAGGTAAATAATATGTGCTTTTTTGGGTATTATGTGGGGGTGAAATGTAAGCAGTAATTTAGTTTGCTTCAAAAGATATGATGTAACATGCTACGGGAGATTCAATCTTTAAGTCATTGAGGGGGTCATCTAGTTATGAATTTTTAAATGAATTATAATGGACAAAATACATATTTCGTTTGTCACATCCTGTCAAAACAAAATTTTAATTATAAATTGAATATATATTGTAATGCTATGGCATTTACTATATTTACTATATACCAACTAAATACCATAGCTATGTGTGTGGTAAATGCTGTGTGGTTTCCTTCACTTGTTTTCCCATAGCTAAAGTTTGTGTTTATCTGTGACAAAGTCCTAAAATGGGTCATTTTCATTTTGTCATTTTGTATCAATGGTAAAAAAATATATTTGTATTGATATTTAGCGACTTCAAGTACAAAGACTGACGCTATTCCTTTTGTAAATATTAAATAGCTACGTAGTTATATTATAACAAATTAAGTTCTAACGAATTGAGAGGAAGCATCATCACGATCGTTATGCTACCAAAACTTAACAATGGACGGCTCACTTCCTGTCACTTTGATGTCACCAGTGAGGGGAGTAAACTAAAGCGGTGTCCATGAGCATAGCGATAAGCGGGTACCGAAACATCTTGAACTATTATAGATATATAAACATCAGACGATCAAATGTATGTGACACTTTTGTCCTAAGTCAAAATTTTTTGACTATCCTCAACATCGAGCATTTTGAATATTTGAATTGAAAATAAAAGTCACCTACTTATTACCGAGCCGCTGTTGAGGCTCATGATGCTCGCCGCTATCCTCGCGGCTTCATCCTGAGGTTCTCCTTGAACAAAGATTTAACTTAGACAAAACATGGTTGCTTAAGGTTGTTACCTATTTGAGATACAGGCTGTTTTCATAACACAGAGGAAAATTTTACGACAGCAATTTATTAAGATCGTTTCACCACAAGATTAATGCTTCTCAATTATATAAACATTGTCTTGTATTTATTGTTTTTGTTAAAAATATAGACAATATTGAAAAGTCTATTTCATACAAAATTAGAGTTTTTGTTTCTATAGCAAGACTTATTTATATATGTTATATACTTATTATAAACTTTAAAACAATAAAAATCATATCTTAGTAATAGATACAATGACAAATTTTGAAAATAATTGCCTGAACGTTGATGAAAGTAAAAAGTGCTTGGAAAATTCGTCAGTCCTATTAGGTCCTGGGTAGCTCAGTAGTTAGAGCGGTCGCCCGAATTGCGAAAGATTATGGGTTCGAGTCACATCTCAGAGTGCCAGGAGCAAAGTGGACTTTTTAAGCATTTTCCTGTATAACATTGTGAATGGAAAGTTAATCAAATACAATAATAAGAATATCTTTTTTAAATTTAACTTTAAAATAAATATGACTAAATTTATAATTATTTGGGTATTTGTTGCGTAAAAACATCAAGCTGTATTTTCACGTTCACCTCTCGTGGCAGTCTCCCGCAGGCGTATAACTTTTTAACGAGCCACTTCAATAATGACAGCTAATTTTCGTCTAAGCTGCATCAGATATGTATACAGGAGAAGTTATAATCAAACGGAATTACAGATATCTTTATCATTAAGAAATTCAAGTTAGGTATTTCAAAATTTCAGGAATGAAAAGTTTATCTTAACTATTTTTATATTACTTTTCTAATAAAAACATCTATCGGACGTACACACCTTAGTTACATTCCAAAAATTACGTTTTTCAAAATCTTAAAAGTAAGCAGCTGTTATCGGGAACATCAATTCATAAAGCGGTTACAATATTAGAATAGATTAGTAGATAACCTTTATAATTAAACAATCTCTTAAAGAAAAACAGTCAATAAAGGAAAATAAACAAATATGGATTAATATTACTAAAATTAATTTAACACTAAAGCGTAAAGCTTGGCTTATGCAAGCGAATCCGTATACCGATCGCGAATTTTCTATTTATTGACAATTTAGTAATTTTGCCCTATTACAAATAATTTAAAAAGGCATTCTCATATTCCAAATAAGAGATTATATTCCATATTCGGTTACTTTCCTGTAATAAATAAACTATTAAACAGGCTTTAAAATGTACAATCGGCTCTAGGGGAATTAATTTCTCTGCCTTTTTTCATCGGTGCATTCTCGCGGCTGATCAAATCAGCCGTTTATTTGTACTGAACCATTCGACCGCAGCGGATCCGAACGGATTTACCGGGATGGATGCGGATGTACGGACGTTTGTTTCCGCGTAAGTACGCGGTCATTCGCGCGGTTCGTACATACCAGCACCAATAGCACAATTCAACATTCGTTTTATCATTGAAACTGATGTTGCGAGAGCTGCATTAAAAGGTGCACTTAACTCTGTGACTAAGAGCGATGTTGATTGGTAAATAAATAAATAAATCCATTTATTTGGGACAAAAGCAGAAGCGCATAGACATGCAATCTCTGTCCCAAAACGGTTCCAGCTCAGTATATGCTGGTCTTACATATTTTCATACGCAAAAAAATCATTGAGAAAAAAATTATTTTGATTCTTCTGGATTTTTATTACATGAAACTACGTCGCGTAGATTAGTATAATGCGCATATATTCTGATTAAACGCACGTTAAGAGTCGTAAATAAGTGTTTAAATTGGGAAAAAAAATACTTATCATACGAATTCTCGATTTTATTCTGATGCCGTACCAAATTAAGCGGCGTGTAATCCCATCGCGCATGATGACAAAATGAGTTCCGATTTTGTGTGATAATCCGGACAAATTAACCGGAATGGATACCGCACCGAGCGCAATCAAACTCGATACTCTATTACTACGCCGTCCTGGTACGCCTATACCACTGACCTTTAGCGTTATTATAATAAGTGTATATTTAGAAACTGCTATTGTAATTAAGGAAGCTGAAATATCATCTTTATTTTCATTAAAAATGTTACCAATGAAATTGATCTTTATATAGGCACAGTATAAATACGTACACTCTTTTTTATTTAGGTAATGCAACTTACATTTAACCAAAAATAAAAAAAAATCTGATAAATATATTTTTGGCTTTACCAAAATAATTGTTGTGACATTGTTATGTTATGCATCTGGTTTCTGTTATAAAAAAGAATAAAGGTGTACTTCAACAAATTTCTAGGTAACCTTAACTATATAAAATTTTCAATTTAGTGCTGCAATATAAAATTTTTATTCAGGGAGCTAAATTTACCCATTTTGTGCGAGGTACTTATACTTCGGAGCTTAAACGTATTACAATTAATTTTTCAGTTCAACTGCGAAAAAAATCCAAAAGGTGCCTATAAAATAAATTATATATATACGATTACTAATAAATTTTTTAAGTGAAGAATTTTTGCTTTCTTTAAGTCAAATCTTTATTATTTTACTTATGAACCCTCCTGCAGATGAGCTGCAGGTGAGTTGGTCATAGACACAAAAATACGTAGTGACAACGGCAGTGACAAGATAATTAAATATCGTACGTTGGGAATGACAAAGTCATTAACCAAAAACGACGTATTTTTTACTTTTGGCAACATTTTTCTTTGTTAAGTATAAACTTTAAAATGCAAAGATCCCCATGAGCGTAGCTTGCATAGAAACTGCTGGGTGGCGTAGTGACGATACGTTGTTTATAGGGGCGGAATACAATTTCTTGAACTTTAAACGCTCATTACTGAAAATCGTTTTTTTTTTGCATTGTGTCATCATTGTTCTCAGCGTGCGATATTATAATATCACTATAATGAATAATGATTCTAGAGTCAATATCATGGCGAGTTATGCAAAACAGACGAAGTTATCTAATCTATATTACACACTTTGTGTTTTAAAATAAACTGCAAGAATTTGAAATTACTCTTTTTTTCTGTTTCGACATCACATGTCACTTGCCGGGATAATGTTTTTAAATGCTGATCTTCAAAAATAATAAAAAACAAATTTAAAAATCTTTATCTGTTTATCCAAAACGTTAGGCCATTTATTTATATTTTAATTCGTTGCTTTGAACCATCAAATGTTTTACTTGTCACAACATTGTTTCTTCGACGTCACGTTAACCCAATTAAAATAACTGTTCACCATAAAAGCCGTTATTTATATCGATATATTAACAATAAACAGTGTCCACTGATATGTTTATGAGTAATTAAACTCTTTGAGACCGTAAATGTACCTTTCTGCGAAATCTCGACAGGTCATTACTTCTTAAAATAATATCGGATGTTGTTGAAAATTAAAATTAATTTTCAATAGTTTGCTCGCGACTTTGTCTGCGTGCAAATAGTTTTTCAAATGGCCTTTTTTTGAGTAAAATGTTGTTAAAACACAGTCATAATTTAATGCATAAAGGCAGTATCTATGATTAAAAACCTAAGTTAATATCACCATATGAAATCCCCTTATAAAGTAATTTCTGCAATAAACATTATTTTATATTTTATCCAGAGTCTCAGACTATCAATAAACCAAATGTTATCAATAGATAACATTTGGTTTATTATATAACTCTATATAACATTTGGTATATAGAGGTTTTTTCAATGGTTTAAGTCTAAAAGTGTAACAGACAGATATTTCTTTTGCATCTATATGATTATGAAAGTTGTTTACCTAAATTTGATTATACTCATCAGAGATTATGTTCAACTTCATTTTTAACTTCTTAGAGGATTTAAAAACAATAACTAGGGGCAAAAAGTTAACGAAGGATTAAATAATATCTGATACTAATAGGATGCTATTACAAAGTATTAAGTTGAGTTTACACTAGGTACTGAAAACTAGACACACACTGTAACAGATGAAATAATTTCCATCGCAATCTATACTATAATAAAAATAAGTGAAATGTTTCTAATCTTATTTTTTTATTAAAAAGACGTTCATAATACCAATATGTAAAATTGGTATTATAGATATAAATATCCTAATGATATACTTTGGTTGGCAAGAGTGTTAAACATTCAAAACTGTATTATACATACTGAGATTGCGACACGAGACTTGAATGTAACGAGACACAAACTTCTGTAGTTTAAGTAATCACTAAAAGATTAAAGTTTCTTTCTACATCTGCCATTTCTGGTATCTAATAATTTTTAACTCCTTCTAAAACACTCATGTAAAGTCAGACTTTATCATTAAGTGATTTTATGGATTGGACGTATTTCATAAATTTTGTTATAACATCAATATTTTTAATGAAAAATGCTTAGAAATCCACTTTGTCCCTGGCACCCTGAGAAGAGAATCGAACCAATGACTTTTCGCAATTCATATTTCGCGTGAGTGCGAAATTGATCAAATATAATAATTATATCTTCACTTTCAAAATATTTTTTGCCTTAGCTATTAAATATGTTCAGTTTAGTGTAAACGTTTTACGCGCCCATAGCGTCTCTAGCTTAATTTACAGGCTAACGGCGATCACTGAGTGGTTTCACGTGTCGCCCACCTCACCTCCGGGGCGCGGCCGCCTGCGACCCCACTTTTAGTTTTTTAGAACACCACATTGCTTTCACTTAGAGAGATTTCACGCGGCTTCAGTTTACTCGCTGCATAAACTTGCTTCTTAATATTTATGAAAGGTGAAACGCTGTAGGATGTCTGGAATTTTTGGTAAGGATATTTGGTAGCGTCTACTTTATTGTCTAGACCTTAAGATCAATTACGAATTGTCTTTTAGAAGTTTATGTTCGTAACAATCTGGTGATCTATTTTAAGAATGATTTATATTAATATTTTTTTAAATCTTTTTTATGTTTTAGTCTTTCGTGTATATTCATCACATCACATCACCAGCCCTTTTACGTCCCCACTACAGGGGCTCAGGCCTCCCTATGGATGGTTAAGGAGGTTAGGCCATGACCCTCCACGCTAGCCCAATGCGGATTGGAGGGTATTAACGACTGCAAACGCAGCCGGGACCAACGGCTTAACGTGCCTTCCGAAGGACGGAGTAGCTCGAGATAATATTTTTTTGGTCATCCATCCCGTGACCGACCCTTGCGAAAGTTGCTTAACGACAACGATCGCGGGCCGCGGCGCTTATCCACTACGCCACCGAGCTACTCTGTGTATATTGTTAGTCAACATTTGCTTAGTGTGACTGTAGCATATGGAATTTTAAATTATTCAAAATTCATCCCATTTTTTCTGACTATAATTATTTCACACTTCATGAGAATAAATGATAGTATTGTATACGTAATATGTTTATCTCTAATATACTTATGTATTAATCTATTAAAATATCTGCTATTTTTTATTATCACTATTTTTTATTATTTTTTGAGACTTGATAAATGTATGTGATGTTTATTAATATTATTTTATATAAGTAAAATAAATACAATGGGGCATCGAGTGCGAGTCATAAATGAGACTATTGTGGCTTCAGGTTAGTGCTACATCACCGCAGACGAGCAGAATTTAACTCGTGTCTCTTTAAATAATTTATGAGCATAAGACACATATCCCCACTAGATTTACCGCTAGTGTCTAAGATCGCAAATCAGCAACAATATTTCTTTCTTGGAAGATACGGTTGTTGTGTTATATAATTTAATAAACAAACTAAAAATTAAATGAATTTAGATTGAAATAAATCTCGTCGTCTCTGCAAAGCCTTGGTTCCAATTACTATGTAGCAACACAATTAACCTGAGCTTGACTGCTATATTGACTATTGTATGATATCCAAACATTCGAGCTCCAAGCCTATTTAACACTAAATAACAAAGTTTGATGTATATTGTCATCAAATTTATAACTGCACCAATTTCAGGCCAAAGGATCGAAATAAATCGAAATTTAACACTCATTCATTTTGATTTTAACCAAATGTAGAAGAAAACTAAGCCGTTTCACTTGTATGATAAGGTTGAAAGCCCATAGGTAATGAAATGTCTGATAAACGTATTCGGTACCTATTTTGCGAGCCGCCGCACAATATTAAGGTACGCACACACTGTCCTTTATTGCGTTCGTTAGGTGCGTGTAATGCAGCACGGTGGCACCTGCGCTTAATGGCAGACAAGATACCCTGATGTATAGATAGCAGGAATATCGTTTTGGCGCCACATTTGTTGGTATTCTCAAAATTCTTTTATATGAAGATGGTGCCAAATTATGTCCAGAACAAAGGAATTACTCAATTCGAATACTACAGGTATTTAAACAGTTCCAAAACACTTAAACTGTTCTTAAGCAAAAATCCAAATTGACCGTTACAAGATTTCTTCACAAGAGTATTCCTTAAGTGACCATCACCTGTGAAATAATATAAAACTTAATTGACCAAGTAGGCAATCCAGCAACAAGACAATTAACGTACAATCTTAGTGCAACTATTAGTTACCATTACACAGAAGCTGGCTTAAACGATAATGAAGACTAATCGAAGATTAATTCAACAGGTTAAACTGTTGGCGCGGCCTCGGCGACTGTTAGTTATCGATCTGTTAATCTTGGATTAGTTCAGAGATAAGATGTTATTATCAAAGTCAAATAGTGCAATCAAGGGAAATCTAATGGGCAAGATATCCATAAATATTTTGATTCCTTTACACTATAACATATAACACTCCAGATCGATCAGAACGCTTACAAGCGTCTTTGATACTTGAAACATGAATTTAATTGGTGAGCAAGTGAGTGAATAAAATATGAAATTCATATAAATTTATTGTACACTCAAGTTATTGTGAACTTGCCTGCGAAAAACTATAACTTCTTTATATGATTTCTGACAGGCGATGTCTGATACAGGTAAGGGATTGTTCAAAATCATTATTTTCTTATAAAGATGTAAAAGTTTTCCAGTCCATCACTAGATGGCGTTGTGATTTGGCTTCGCGGTAATAACTTTATTTCTATTATTTTATACCTATAATTGTTAGCTTTACGAAATGTTTACATCAGCAATTATAACCCCTGTAGTGTGATTGTGTTATTTTACGACATTTCTTTCAAAATCTACCGAAGTTATTTTAATAAAAGTAATGGCCCCGTTTTTGGAAGACAATGAATTATCTCTAAAATTTAATTTTGCAGAAATATTTTATTTTTAGTTTACGATAATTTATATAATAAAATAAAACACAAAAGAAAATATTAAAAATACAAAACTATCAAAAAGGTTTTTCTAAGATCGTCAACAACACGTTATATTCTCAACTCTATATTTAAGAGGTCTTTACTGTACTACTGTTTTTACTGATAAACATTTTAGATAATTAGAAGAACGATTCTATAATATTTACATACAATATATACGTGTTTTGACAGTTCCAAACAGCTGTTTTGAGGTGAGCGTGATTTACTGTGACATTTGCTACATTGTTTCTGTTTCATTGCCCATGCGACTATTAAAGCTTTGTCTCGGTTGAAATCTTCCACTTATTTTCGTCGAAAGTTAAAATAATAGGTATTTTATTGTTTTCCTTGTGGTAATTTGGAAGAAAAACAAAGATATAGCTAAATAGGAAACAGAATTGTCAAATGCTTGATAAATCACGCAAGTTATAAAAGATCGAAGATGGCTTCAACGTCAGCCTGTTAATACATATTCCCCTTGCTATGGCACATACCTTTCCTAAAATATTTTGAGAACCTAGTCCTAATATTTTTTTGGTCACCCAGACTTTAGGACTGAATATTGCATCAGTGGACAGCATGTAGCTATACATCATTGAGCTCATTAATCGTATATTGATCCTTCGTTTCATAATTTTTTCTTTCCAGTTATCTGCATCTTAATATTTATAAAATCAATCTCTTAATTGTTAATTCATATAAATAGGTTCAACAAAAGCTCTTTGTATCATACAGTGTGATTATTAACTCCCACGCGTACCACCTTACATCTTTTATGGGAATTACCAACATTCCTCACCAGAAATAATGAACCGCTTGTCACATTAAGATAAAAGGGATTAACTGGTTCGCGAAACAGGTTGCCTTAACTTTGTTACTGTATGATAATGTCCTCGCTGTTAACCTTATTTCAACCGAGCTAGAGTCGACACTGCAGTACGGTATTGCTTAGCGATTGCGAACTGTATTACAGTAAGTGCGTAGGAGGATCGTTATATAATTTCATTTTGTGTCAACCCTAATGTTTGATAGTGGTGTGCGCTGCACAATTATTAGGTATAATTGTTTTCGACTTTATTTAAGAAAAATCGTGAATTCCGTAGTGGTATTGTTTGCATTGAAACTGGCTACTATTGAGATTTGTTAATTGATAAAAAGGCAGTACCACTACACGACACAGAGCAGCTATTAACGATTAGGTAATTGATCATGTCCTCCTTATATACAAAAGGGACACTTCGAAAGAAAAAATATAGTAGATAGTTTCTTTACTCGATTGTTTAGCATTGACTACTTTAAAAATAATATAATTTTAAAATCTTTAATAATGTTAAAGGACCAGCAACAGAAAACGAAATAATGTTAACGATTTGAAGTGCATCAGTCAATATTGGAGTAAGAAAAAAAGCATGCAAACTAAAGCACGTAAACGTGAAAAATTACATCAATACTTCTACAATATCCTTTTTATCATAGACGCAAGCTAGTTTAAATTATTATTGACTTTTCATTATTTTATTATTATAAGACTTTGTCGACATGATTCCATCACTAGAGCATATTCTCATCAACGGTTCATAATGAGCGTTTTAACTGCGAGTCAAAGTGGTTCCCATTTGAGTGGAGTTTGTTTTGTCTCCAACTATAGATATAAGTAGCGACAGGTGAAACGAGGCAACATTGTAATGTAGATTAGATTTTATTTGGAATCTGCTTATGTGCCCCTTAATAAGACAAAAACGCACACAAAGAACTGTGTGAATTAAATATGGATTTCTACAAAATAATTGACACTCACTGAATGCCTAGATTTTTTTATACTATTAATTTTATTTTAGATATAATCGGTGCTTTTGTAAAGAGCATTGCATTATAGCATTTGCATTACATATTACAGAAATATTCTGTGCGCAAGCAGTTGATAATTTTGATAATTTATGACAGATAAAAATACAACAAGTACCAAATTTCAGTATAACAGCAACGTACAGGAAAACACTTATAAAAAAATCAGATCGTGCCCATCAAATAATATAAACAGGCAGGCCTTAGAAATAGCGCATATAAAAATATCGGGCAGGTGTAATGTTGATTGGCGCCGAATTGCGGCGCGCGCGCAACCAACAAGAAACACATGGCCGACATTTAACGTATCCCACGTGGAATTATTATTTTGATCGTATTGAAAACGTCTATTCCGTGTTTTAAATATATTTAGGATTCTTCTGTAAGTATGCAAACCTAGTTTTATTATAACAAAATTGTCTAGGTATATTTTAACCTATATACTACCAATATAAGCCGTAGTTGCTAGATTGTTTTATTATATTATTAATAAATAAGTCAGTATTATATTTGAACCATATTGCAATGTGAATGCAATAATACTGGAAAATACTGAATATTTGACTTATAGAAAATTACTTAAAATTGAAGTCTCAGATATCTGAAACACAGCCAAGTTGTGCGGATTGCGAAAAGTCCGAGTCCCGTTTCGGGCACCTGGGACTGTTAAATTCGTAAAGTATCTTGTCTTAGATAAAAACAAAATATTTTTAAAATAAAGTTTCCTGGATTTACTTTCCCTATGTATAAAGTTAGATAAAATAAATACTAATCTCCAATAAATACCTGTGTATGGCTGTTATTAGTTCTAAAAGTTAGCACCAGAACATTTTCGTTGTATTTTTGTCTTGTATAGACAAAAATACCATCCTTATTAGGATCCATCATTTTGAAAATCACTGTCATACACATACATAAACTATATTATTAAACTGATAACTTTTTCAATGGATCAAGCACATTTGGTCGGTCTATAAATATCGATCAAGCGCAAACGCATCAAACATTTCAGTAAAACCAACAGGTAATTTACAGGAGCCCGGACGCGATAGTATGTTTATTTTTGTTCAAATATTTATTTTGCCGACGCTGATTAGATTTTATTATTTTTCTGACCGTATTACGTTGGATATTGGGCACCTGTGATTTCTTATTTTGCCGACTTGAGGAAATATTGTTATTATAATGATGATAAATTGAATTTTCGGTTCGCTATTGTTTGGTTATATAAGAACATGTTTAGAAGGTAAATGTTTTCATAAAAATGAATTACTTCTTTTATATTTTTCAGTTATTTAGATTTTGTAAAATAATAAATTATGTTTATCTTACTTGTTATTTTGATCTAAGTAATGTTATAATGAATAAAACTATGTAGTTAGCGTGTTCTCATCATAGGATGGGTGACACTTTTTTTTTATGGGATAGGGGGCAGACGAGCAGACGGATCAACATGATGGTAACTGATTACCGTCGCCCATGGACACCTGGAACACCAGAGAGGCTACAAGCGCGCTGCCGGCCTTAGAGGGAAGGGTTGAGGGGTAGAGGGAAGGGAATAGGGAGGGGTTTGGCCTCCGGTACTCTCACTCACACGACGAAACACAACGCAAGCGTTACTTCACGTCGGTTTTCTGTGAGGCCGTGGTATCACTCCGGTCGAGCCGGCCCATTCATGCCGAAGCGTGGCTCTCCCACGGGTATGTACGGTTAGTTAGTGTGTTCTAATCATAGGATGGGTGACCAAATTTCACGATTTCATTCACTATAGATTCGAAAGGCATGTTAAGCCCGGCTGCATCTGCAGTTGTTTATACCCACCATTACACACTGGGACCGTGTAAAAAAATGAAAAGGTTAAATTAAATCTTATCCAAGAGATAAAACTATACCTACGTGATCCCTATGCAATTCATTACAGATATATTTTAAATGAAGTGCAGTCAATATCTGTAGAATGTTTTCGACCAGCGAATATATAACACGCACACACACAATCTCTAACTGCATCAAGTTCTTTTCGCTAGTTAAGATTCCTGAAAGACATAAATATAAAGAAAAATCAAAACACACATCTATAGGAGTGGCAGCTAACATTGTCGAAGAATACTATTTGTTCTAGTATACCTAAGTTTTTCTTAAAAGAATATTATGATGTTTAAAACTGAATATGAATATTTTTGTGATCTTTATTTTGATCGCTACAATTAGGTCTGAAAGGAGAGAGAGAGAGAGCGTCTGCGCGTAGCTCGGTGGCGTAGTGGATTATCGCCGCGGCCCGCGATCGTAGTCGTTAAGCAACTTTCGCAAGGGTCGGTCACGGGATGGGTGACCAAAAAATTATTATCTCGAGCTACTCCGTGCTTCGGAAGGCACGTTAAGCCGTTGGTCCCGGCTGCATTTGCAGTCGTTAATACCCTCCAATCCGCATTGGGCCAGCGTGGAGGGTCATGGCCCATCCTCCTTAACCATCCATAAGGAAGGCCTGAGTTCCTGCAGTGGGGACGTAAAAGGGCTGATGATGATGAATTAGGTCTGAATAAAAGACTGACTAGACAATTTTGTTAATTTTTTTATTTTTTGCTGCATAATACTTCAAAAACGTTATCGTTGAAATATTTTTGAAACCTTTTATTATGTATTACGATAAAAAAATGAGATATATAATTTAAGACAGGACATTTAATATGTGGTTGTTTGTAATAAATATATTTGATGCAATAAGCTGTTTGATTTGGCGTTTGTTAATGCACCTGAAATTTATTATGCCGGACAATAAATAAAAATATTTATTAAGATTATACCCTGTGAAGTATTTAATATTTGCTATTTGAATCGTGATTATAACATTAATCATGATTTAAATCTATCTCTAATGCCTTCTTTTAATTATTTTATAACACATTTAATTAATCTTGCATTATAAATAGAATGAAGTACGTTGAGATAACTATATAACAAAATTATAGGGAAATCAGTCTAATTTCTTGAATTTATGAATGTCAGTAAATTTATAAAGTAAAAAATGTCAACATTAACCTTTATAATTTAGAATTTTATAAGTTTACAAGTACATATACAAAGATATGTGGTAGTTGAGTTTTTGGTACGAAATAAATAAAGCCATTCGACTGTTTCTTGAAAAGTACACAAAAAGTTGAATATCTGCGATAACCACTAGATAGGTAATTTTTTGTTGCGAAGATGAGCAAAATTTGTAAAATAATACTTGTTTATTATAAAAGTTATAGCACCTCAAATTTTTAAAACGCTGTCCTTGAAAGTCGTATTTTTGTAGATATCCGTATATTCTTTGCAGCCGCCGATATATTCTTGACATACTGATGTAACTTTTGGAACATAATCACTGTTATCAATTGCATAATATCTGTAAAACTATAATAGATCTCTTAAATAAAGTCGCCACTATCTTTAAACAATTATGTACCTAATTTATACGTGCCAAATCGTATAAATCTTCTTGTCACACATCATTCACACCTTCCCTGAGCGCGCACCTGAAATGTTCCAGTTGCGAGGAACGCGCCAATTACGCGAGGAACACGCTTGGAACGCAATCGGAACGCAATTGGAACCCAATCGGAACGTGTCTGCAACTCCTGGCGCGCACCACTGCTGCGCCGTGTGCCGCGTGACGACGACAGTGCTAGCTGATAACGATTTATTGTCGTCGAATTGTTTAGAAAGGTGAGCGCTAAATGAGCTGTGTAATCTTGAATCTTCATATACCTACGTGTATACTTTTAATCCGGCATGTCATTATCATCTGCAGTCTATTAATGTCACAAGGACTCAGTGCGGACTGATGGGAGTTAACGACAGCAGATTTTCTCTGAAGAAATGCCTCATCTGATGTCTAGCTCTTGCAAGTATTGCTTAGCTACTGCGCATCAAGCTCTTCTTTGGGACAAGAGCTTTTATGTTTGCGGTGTAAATGTGAGATGCAGCTGCATTGCACCCACTGCGTGTTCATGTTGAAATGTAATTCTAATTTTAGTTCATATTTTTCAACTTACAGCAATAAACACTGTTTTTTTTTTGCTAAACATATTTTTTTTCGCACACATAAAAGTTATTTTCAAGATTTAATTACACGCCGAAGAGCCCATTGTTTTAAATTTACCTTCAGCTTTGTATGGTTATTTCGATCGTCGCTCCCCTTGCTGGCTAATGTTATTGTTTGCTATATTTGTGAATGCATTCGCTCGCCCAGGTGGACTCGTATTAGGTGTGCAAATATTCGGTTCACATAATATCTACAAAGTTGCACACAAAAAGTTTTTATTTATATAAATAATTTTCAAATAAAATATCACTTAATATAAACCTAATTTAAAAACCTAAAAATTAACTATAAAAGCTGTTTATAGTAAAAACTTCGTTTTGATTCAGGTCAGGATTTGTTGAAATTATGTTTAAATTTTTTGATCTCTGTTTTTGATTTTGTAAACAGTGACAAGGTGTGAAATCTACTTATCCCCATAAAATTTATCTTTTTCAGAAATTCAAGTTTTTTTTTTACTTTTTGTAATATTTTATTTTGCTTCACAATAATGTAATGTAGCATGCTTCATGATAAATATCCAAATAAATTATTATTATTTAGGACCATTAAATTAACAACGAAATTAGTTATTGTGCAGTTCTTATTATATTACAAATCAGTGATAAACTAGAAATATTAATTTCACTTGTAAGTAATAAAAAAATAAGAGTTCATTAATCAAATAATATTAATCACAAAACTTGTGAAGTTACAACTCCGCAAAGTATCAAAGTACAGTCGCACAGAACAGAGTTACAGAATTATAATTACTTAGCCGACGTAATTACCTCTCTCTTATCTTACGAAGTTACCTAACCGACTTTTATCAGGTGAAACTTGGGCAAATTGAAAATTTTACGAGACCAACCCCGGCCGAATTAATTGTGTTATCAAAATATTAATGTGTATCTGCTGGTTTAATTACGACGCTCTAGAGAATATTTGTAACTTTTGAAATTTATTGATCATGACATCCAGTAGACGATTCTGTGTTTTTTTTAGAACCTATTTTAGAAACGAAATTATAAATAGAAGTACATAAAGCAGCTATTGGCCGTTATTACGGCCGACGCTAATAAATGTAAAAAAAACATGAGTAGGGGTGATGCCTGGGTAAAAAAAAATACTTTGTCCGTCAGTAACATAATAGAAAAGTATTAGATACGTGTTTTTTAATTAAATTTAACAAGAAATTACTTAGATAACAGGTTTTTAAGGTGAGGAGTGGGGGTTCACCACGTCACAAGACACATACATTGACATTTCAAGTTAATGTATTGCTGTAATTTATTGATTACACAAAATATAAGTACGTGTTTAATATTCCTCAATATCCTAACTGACGTACAGACAAAAAAGTACTTTTTATTTTTTTGATGCACATGCAAATCAACCAATGCAGACTTACATATACAGTAAACTTCTATTTTACTTGAACATAACTTAATAAGTTAACTTTAAAATTGCTTATTTCCAATTTCAGATTTGAAAGCGCGCTTAAAAACGTAGCTCGGTACAGTCAGAAATACAAATAAAGACGTTAAATTTAGAGCCGTGCGGTTGGAGCACCTGGCTCTCTAGCGGCACGTGGCCGTTTTGTATTCGACTGTACCTATTGGACGTGTATAGAGCTGTTTTTTTGTGTTTAAAGTAGTATCTTTTATTGTTACGTTAGTTTCAGTCGTACTACAACCAGCGAAACATAGGCAGTTATAGTTTACAATTAAAGTTATGACGTCATCCAACCATAGGCAAATGATAACTCATTATAATTTGCTTAACCAGTACTTTGATATGTTTATTATCGTTAAAGTATCACCAGCCCTTTTACGTCCCCACTGCAGGGGCTCAGGCCTTCCTTATGGATGGTTAAGGAGGATGGGCCATGACCCTCCACGCTGGCCCAATGCGGATTGGAGGGTATTAACGACTGCAAATGCAGCCGGGACCAACGGCTTAACGTGCCTTCCGAAGCACGGAGTAGCTCGAGATAATAATTTTTGGTCACCCATCCCGTGACCGACCCTTGCGAAAGTTGCTTAACGATTACGATCGTGGGCCGCGGCGCTTATCCACTACGCCACCGAGCTATCGTTAAAGTAAGTTGGTACAACTAACCCTTAGTGTTAAGAGAACAGCTAGAATGAGCAGTGTTATTAGGTTCTGCTTACGGAGAAAAAACAACGTTTTTAAAAATGACCAAAAATTTTTCGTGACATTGCTTCGTGTTCGGGAATCACTTCAATTCGTTGGTTACAACTGTATCTGAAATTGTCAATACTCATCATAAATTCACAATGTGTATCTGAGCCTTTCTGTGTATGGAGCCAACGTCCATGACCCTTTCTTTAATGCATATAGTAGTCTTATTCATCTAAAACCTGTTCATTGCAGTGGATAAATGCCTAAAGAGATTTCCGCCGTTTGTAATGCGGTCTTCGAATTGCTTTTGTATGGCAGTAGGTGATGATGATGATGTCCTAGTTTCAGGTGGTAATATCAGCTCTTAGTGCAGATCGATGCTCTGTCGAGCGTCTGTGTATTTATTCCGGTACTTTACCGGGAACGCACCGGTCGCCTTCTTTCGGAACCGGTGGACTTACAACAGCTGCCATTATTTGCAGATCCAATTTTGGAATCATTTTAATTTAGTTGATTGTACTTTTCTTGGTCGACTTGCTTTAATGTGGGTGAAGTTTTATGTATGCATAATCTAAATTTAAGTATTTATTTTCAATTCTTTACGTATATTGAGTTGACGAAGAAAGTGAACTAAGTATTTTACGGTAAATTTATCGAAAATTTGTTTTATAAGAAGCGTCGAAAAACTGCCGTGAAAATCAAAGAAAAATATTTAAATAAAGATTTATTCTTTAAACAAATAAATAATCCATTTATAAATGTAAATGTTCTATAATATAGGACTAGAAATCACCCAGACATGAGACAGTATTGAACATTTTATTACACATCTATATTTATGAATGGGAAAATAAAAACTTGACTTGGTGTACCATAAATCTAGTTAAATATCTATACGTTACGATTTCTCGCAGCCCTAGACACTAAATGTGGGTTAACACCTCGGACTCAATTAGCGAAACCATTATTATTACGACTTTATGCTACCGATAAACTTCTGTTTTACATGAAAACCACTTAAATTTATTATTATATATTTTATTACCACTAAATCGGTAATATTAAATTTATCTCTAAACGAAGTGCATAGGTAAAAATAATTGGTATCCCCGAATTTAATGAAAATTTTATGATAGACCTTTAGGGTCCTCGACTCTATCACAAAATATTTTTTTATTGTATTGTATAACAATTAAATTTAATTTAATTTTTTATTTTATAACATCAAATATATGACTTAAGTGGTTTTGAAATATTAAGTGGTAGATAATCAAAAACGTACTCTTTAAAATTCTATCACATTGTTTTCAACTACAAATTAAACAATATTTTTATTCTATAATCAGCTTATTCTCTAATTTATTATAAATTATAAATATATAATATAATCTATACTATAATAAAAGCGTTACCGATCGATGTCTGTACATTGAAGATATATGAAAAAAAAACTGTTATGAGGGACATTTATAAGCGTAATAGAACACAAACAATGAAATTTAAATTTTTTGTCTGTTTATCTGTGCGTTTGTGCACGATAATCTCAGAAACGGCTGAACCGATTTAAATGCAGTTTTCACTATTATATTGCGGTATTCTTCCGTTTACATTTAGTGTAAGATTTATTTCAATCGGTTCACAAATAAAAAAGTTATGTCAATTTGAAGTGACGTGCTCGCCAAAATTGTTATGAAATATTTACTGTTTTATTAAATATTCGTCTTTGATATATTGATCATCATCATTAACTCTTTGACAGCCAAACTGCAGGGCCTCAGGCCTTTGTTTAATAATTTTTGGTCACCCATCCCGCGAACAACTCTTGCGAAAATTGCTTAGCAATATCGACCGTGCGCAGCGGCGCTTACCCGAAGCGCCACCGAGGTACGAATTAATATTGTCTATAAAATGATAATAAGCATCGAGTAGTTTACAGTGAATGCATATTTTTATCAGATTAGGTTCACGTCGTCATCGTGGCCAGCGGAGGTGGTTGCCAGCCGCCCCCGCATTGCATGGTTTCGTCTGTCTGGGAGAAGTACTCGATTTACCCGAGCCTCTCCAATTTTCCATCTGCAAGGGGACCAATGGTCCAATACTTGAATGTTTTGGTAACGCGGCCATAGCTTGCCGGGTTTCATCTCCCATGAGACGGTGTAGCGTACGGGTTTTGGTGGGTAAGCCTCTGGGGACCCACTGGGCAGCTCACTATCGGGTTCACGGAGGAGAATTCTACTCACCTCCTGTTGCTTGCCACGTAGCAGAGACAATGTCAGAAGCTTTTCCACGACGTTAAGAAAGTTAGATTCACGTCAACTGAAGTTAAGAACGTAAACACAACTCGATTTATATTTTTTTTTCTCTTAATACTATTTTTTATGTTAATACTATTTTTGTTTTTTTTTTTAAAGTTGGTATTTTCAGTCTTCGCCGGAAACAATGGTATATTCGTTGGTCACAACACATATAACATTACGCGAGTCTGAGAATCTGTCCAGAGTAGCTCGGTGGCGTAGTGAATAAACGAAATGGCTCGCGATTGTAGTTGTTAAGCAACTTTCGCAAAGGTCGGTCACAGGATGGGTGACCAAAAAAATATTATTTCAAGCAACTCCAAGCTTTTGAAGGCACGTAAAACGATTGGTCACGGTTGTATTAGCAGTCGTTAATATCTTCCAATTGGCATTGGGCCAGCATGGAGGGTCGTGGCCCATCCTTCTTAATCCATCCAAGACTCCTGCAGTTGGTGACGTAAAAGGGCTGATGATGATGTAAGGGCCGTTCAAATCTGACAGAAGCTCAGTTAAGCACCTCTCGGTAGTATGTGTTAGTAGACAATTTCCTTTGAGTGTGGCAAGTCGAAATAAAAATATGTATATATTTTTTTATATCAATAAATAAAACTCCACGTATCTTCCGTCAGACATGTACCGACCTACTTTTATTGACAAAGATAGAGATCTGCAGAAAGCGCTCGGTCTAGGGAAACACCTGAAAAATGCGAAGCGTATTTAACTACCCATAGCCATGCTCATGCACTATAAAGTTAAATCTGAAGCATTAACCGTCAGGGACAATCTCTTGGGCTCTCGAAGAACTCATAAAACAAGCGTTTGTTCTCAGGAAACTTCTGAAGATCACATAGCGCGTCTAACTGCCGATCGTATACATGCATTATGGTATGAGTATGAAACTTCTTTTGATAGAGAAATGCGCTTGGTCTCTGAAAGAGCTCGCAGTTTGCACAATAGAGATCAGGGAAGTACTTTCGATTATCGCCAACCCGTGTTGCCTTCATACTCCACAGGCGTACCGCAGATAAATTTTCACAAGGTATAATGAACTAGCTGTTTTCCCACGACTTTGCTGCAAAATTATAGCCTATGACATCCGTGATGTAGCTTCCCATAGGTAGAATTGCTCTGAAACTATCGGTCCAGTAGTTTTGGAGCAAATTCGATGCAAACGAACAAAGAACCAAATCTTTCCTCTTTATAATATTATTATATCTTAGGTGTAAGAGGTCCGATGGCGTAGTGAGTTAGTGTGTTCTGTTTAAATTGCAGTGAAATAAGTAAGTAAATACTGCACAACAAGGACATACATGAATACTTATTTTACATAACTAAGTACAAGCGATAAACTCATCAGCCGATTGTGCATACAACTAGACAATAATAATTTTAAAAGATCAAAAACAAAAGAAGGACTGTTTCAAGGTAAGAATAAAATTCTCAGACACAAGCGACAAACAGAGCGCGAGAAACGAGAAAAAAGATGGAAAAATTACATTCGTAAGGACAGGATGGGTGATTAAAACATTATTATCTTGAGCACTGTGCACAACACTGGCAAAATGCACGTTTAGCTGTTAGTCCTGGCTGCATCAGCAACGTTAACACCCACCGATTCGCATTAAGCCCGCATAGTGGGTTAAGGCCCATTGATCTTATTCGATTCGACTCCATTCATAGGAATAAAAGAATTCTACCAAAATACCTCCCACGCAGACGAAGTTGCGGGCACAGCTAGTACTTATAATAAATAGGAGCATACGCTTTTTAAAAGCATTTTGATACAAAACCTTTTTTGCTGATTTTTTTTTATATACTTGTTTCTAGTTTATAAACTGAAGTTTCATATGTTTTATTTTTGTCGTTAGGTTGCTTGCAAATAGTCGTTTTTACTTCCCTATTTACTTAATGCAGAGAAATCCAAATCACAATATTCATTAGACTAAAAGTTATATTTCTTGCAATTATAAATTGCATGAAATACGATATTGCTTTTGGCTATCTTTATAAATTCACGTTTCTCCAGAAAATAAAGTTATAAAGTTTAAGTCTCTCAGTTATGTCTTTTTTTACGAACAGTACGACTACGACGATATCTAAGACTAACTTTCGAGTAAACGTATTACCGAATGTCATATTACCGCTATATATACTTGACATGTAAGATTTAAGGCCGCCATTAATTCTGACCAGCAGATTATTACCGGTATAAGTTGTCTCTTACGTACATTTCAGTGTTCGCTTAAATTAATTTGAAAATTTACCTACGTTTTATTATCTACATGAATATTTTACAGCTAATAACTGCTGGTGTCATCGACACACCTATATACAATATGACACGTAAAAAATATGTAAATTGAATGATGTATATTTATAGGTACACTGAAATATTACAATCAATGCATATGTGTAACATAGAATAAAAATAACTTTTGACAAGGCTAGACGGCAATTATTAATAAATGTACACAACATTACATCACAAAAAAAACAACAAAAATATTAAAAAAAATAAAAAAAACATGAAAAATAAATTTACGACTACGTTGAAGGTTAAATAAATTTGGCATCTAGAATAATATTGGATACATTTTATTATAAATCGGTGTTCCCACTTTTTATTTTTGTTATTCTAATAATAAACAAATGTCTTAATTGCGTTCCTTTTTAGCGTGTGGTCACCCAGCGTTGGGCATACACCTCTCTAATCTACCCTAAGTTCTATTGTCATCTTCATTGTTTCATTTGGGAAAATGGTCTACCCACACTTCTTTCGCTCAAATGTGTTCTGCTTGTCCCAACGCTAGATGTGCCGTCGACGTACTGCATAATGCGCTGCGTCACTTTGAGCTGAATGTATGAAGTCTAAATTGTAATTGACATATTTTTTTTATATCTGTGTTACTTACACAATAATAGATAATATTGATGATAATTTTGTATAGATATTGAGGTTGGCTCACCGCCAACAGTTCCAAGGCAACTATATGCACAGGTAACAATGACTGTGATGCTGCGTTTACTTGGTATAAATAACTTGAATATTTACTTTTGTCGTAGATAAGAAAAATCTGTTATGAGAAGCCTAAAATAAATTATTTCGCTGAGCTACAACGCGATTGGCATAATTTAGCACCAGCTAGCTGTTATTACTATTTCCCGCGGAGCCGAGGCTGTTATGAAGTCCGATAGAGACTGGAAATCTCGTCATAGTCACAACAAAGAGTGAAGGGACCATGAAACTCATTTCTCTCCTTTGAGCTGTGTGTTTCTCCCCTTTGAATGTGTATCACATGGATGACAATTCTATGAGTGCAAGACGATCAATGTAATTCTCTCTCTTTATTTTTATTCTGTTGGATTTTTACCAAAAACAATATCTGAACCATCTGTAATTAAAAATGATAAAATAACACCATATTTGTAAGGGTATTGTCGCGATAAAAATGTGAGTTTATATTTTCATTAAATTTAAATCGCAATTTAATATCCCCTAAAATTCACCATTTTTCGATGTCTTCTCATACTGATTGTCTGTTGTTATAAGAAAATGTGATAAATATGTGAGTTATAGCTAAGGGTACACTATTACAATAAAAGTGATTTGCGATTTCGAAAAATTAATTAATAATAGTTTAATACTCTATTCTTTACTGTCTCTCCCTCCCTACCTATACTATCGCTCTGAGCAATGAGATTAAATAAAAGGAAAAATATTTTAAACCTAATCTAATTTTCATTATGAATAAAAGCAATATTATATATGATTATTATACTACATTATATTATTCTTCTTGTGGCCAAAACATGTCCTGAAGTTATAAATATGCTGAAGTGCTATCAATAAGCGTATCTGAATAAAGAATTCTTTGATAAATGACGTCATTCGGAATAACGTACTGTCTCCAGCGAGTGACGTCACGCATCAAAGGCGCCCTCACCTCCACACGTTTGAGCGATAAAACGCAGGTATTTATGATACTCTGCGCTGTGGTTACGGCCGTAACTCACACTGCACTCTCTGTATAATTAGCTGAGTTAAATCTAGTTGCTCCATAATCTGTTATTTTGATTGTGGCCTAAATAAAAGTCTTGTTTGATGATGCTATAGAGTCTTTATAGAAGACTAACTTTTCGCCAGCGGCTTCGCCCGCGTGCTTCCTAGGGAACATTTTATTTTGATATTGATTCTTAACATGACACGGATATAATTATAATGACAATTTGGATAATAAACAATGGTTACTACGGCAAGTAGCTCGGTGGCGTAGTGGATAAGCGCCGCGGCCCCCGATCGTAGTCGTTAAGCAACTTTCGCAAGGGTCGGTCACGGGATGGGTGACCAAAAAATTATTATCTCGAGCTACTCCGTGCTTCGGAAGGCACGTTAAGCCGTTGGTCCCGGCTGCATTTGCAGTCGTTAATACCCTCCAATCCGCATTGGGCCAGCGTGGAGGGTCATGGCCCATCCTCCTTAACCATCCATAAGGAAGGCCTGAGCCCCTGCAGTGGGGGCGTAAAAGGGCTGGTGGTGGTGGTGTGACTACGGCAATGTTTTAATTCCCCATACAAACTTCCACTACCATTTTCATCCCTTTAGCTGCTGTTTTTCGGGATAAAATATAGCCTATGTTCACCGCATATGATGTAATGTGGCGGATTCGATGCTTGGTAAATGAAATAAAGGCCGACCAAGCTTGAGAACTTTATTTAATTAATGGTAACAAAAAAAATGTAACAAACAAAAAATAATAATATCAAAATAGTTAAATAGAACAATAATATACCCCCTTTTTACGGGTTTGGTGAGTAATTTAACTTTATTATATTTTTCTTGAGTTCAAACTCGTGAGAATAACAGAAACAGGCAATAATAAATATATTTTAACACTTTTTACAACAAATTGCTATTTATTGAAATGAAGTATTTATAACCTACCTCGACGAATTTCCACGAATTAACATCCATAAAATTGAATAATCTGAAATTTTGAATAATCCAATACGCTCTTATTGGATTATTAAAAATTTCAAATTACGAAATATGAATAATAAAAATAAATAATGTTTTAGATCAAAGACAAAAAGTTTGCACGCGCACCGCTACAGTAGCTCCCCTAAGGTGAAAAAAATCTTTAAATCGGTCCTGTGGTTTTAGTGCCTATTCGATGTAACCAAACATACAAACAAACAATTTAATGTTTCCT
The DNA here is from genome assembly GCA_918026875.4 of Diatraea saccharalis. Taxonomy (NCBI): domain Eukaryota; kingdom Metazoa; phylum Arthropoda; class Insecta; order Lepidoptera; family Crambidae; genus Diatraea; species Diatraea saccharalis. Next base: position 28,727,461 of record OU893338.1, read on the forward strand.
CTCTAGAATTTTGTATTATAAATGTGATGCGTACGATTCCAACTTCACATTAACTGCTCATATAAATAGAAGTTCCCATGTAAGATCCTGTGCCTGCTGGTCACGAGGCCAACTTTTGCTGGTTATGCGAGTAAACTGATATAACCACAGGTTTCCATCCTATTCAGGAGTCTAATTGTCTAGTTTTAAAATTTGTTGTTATCCCTTCAATTTGACACGTGAAAGACGACTGCGATTTTTTTTTTCTAAATTTTGAATGGACGATGTCGTGAATTTGATTTTGACTGAAGTTGGCCGATGCAAGCTTTAGATGCAAATATTACTTTAAGTTTATATTACTAAGTTATTGTAATGTTTCTTTATCATTGAAATTAACATTCATTCCGAAAGCGAATGTGACTTTAAATGTTTCATAATTCCATAAATCGCTATCACAAGTGCTATACTTTTGAAAGGAATAGTGGTAGATTTAAAATTAGACATTTAATTCAGTTGACGACTTTGTCCATCAATGAAAACAGTATGTCAACCCTTTCCATAGTTTATGAGTTTGCCGTTCAGATAGACATGCAGCAGAGCTGTTTGTGATTGTAAGAATTACATGCTCGGTGGATACTTGGTCTTCCAACAATGGTTCACAGTGAAATTCGATACATGCGAAGTAATTTATTCCCGCACCTCGCAGCATAATCCAATCAGCATAAATTCAATTCCACTGGTGCGCAGGCGGCGACAGATGCCGTGTAATTGTTCCTGCGACGGTTTTTTTTCACCGGCCCCCTAATGTACGGTGATCGAATCTGTTTAAAACCTACTACAACGTATGGAAACGGCTTCAGTTAGATTTTTTCTTGTTAAACTTTGTTGACCGAGGAGTAGTAATAAAGTATTTCGAGTTATGATGGTTAATGAGAGATTAACAAGCTTCTACCGGGGGTTGCTATGAGATGTACGGTGGGACGAGCTTGCCCAAAAGGTACCTATTCACTCTAGCTTTAAATAAGTCTGAATTATATGCACTTAGGAATATAGGCGCCGGCAGGGACTCCACTCCTTGGCGGCGCAAAGATATTTTAATTACTACATAGTATAAAACAAAATCGCATTCTCTGACCCTATATCCCTATGTATGCTTAAATCTTTAAAACTACGCAACGGATTTTGATGCGGATTTTTTTAATAGATAGGGTGATTTAAAAGGAAGGTTTTTATAAATAATACAAGACCACGCGTGCAAAGCCACTGGCGGAAAGCTAGTTAAGTGTAAGTACGTTTCTCTTAGGAAGGTAGGTGCGATTTAGGAAGTAACAGTTATCTTATTGATTTGTCGTTAAATATGCTTTTACTAAATTTAGCTCATGATTGAACCTTATACTCTCTTTAAATCATAATACGAGGGTCAAACTGAAAGTTCTTAGAACTGGCCACTTATAAACAATATAATAAAAAAATAATTCTAAAATTTGAAAATATAACTCTTTGCCAATATTACTGAGTATATATTTCATTCATTTGTCATTTGTTTTACGATTTGGCGGCAAATTGAAAATTGTCTGTGTCACGTCATCATGAATTTAACACGAGAAAATTTTCGTGCAATGATTTTTTATGACTTTCGATGTCATTTAAGTCAACAAGAAAGTTATGATAGACTACGATTGGCCTTTCACGATGAAGCCCCATCTCGTGCGACTGTTTACAACTGGTTTAATGAGTTTAAACGTGGTCGCACTAATCTCACTGATGATTTACGTGAGGGACGGCCTTCTACGGCGACGACTGAAGATAACATCTGTGTTGTGCGGCGTATGATAGAGACTGACAAAAGAGTGACCTATCAACAGATTCGGACAAGCTTAGGCATCGGTATGAGTCAAGTGCACAAAATCCTCCACGAACATTTAGCGGTCAGGAAGCTTTGCGCCCGGTGGATACCTCATAATTTGACTGAGGCTCAAAAACTCCATCGTGTGGATTGGTGTCGTAAAATGATTGAAAGATTTAACGGAGGTGACTCAAATGCTGTGTTCGACATACTAACAGGTGACGAAAGCTGGATTTACTGTTATGATCCTAAAACCAAAAGACAATCTGCTCAGTGGGTGTTTCCTTTCGAGGAGTTGCCAACTAAAGTGAAGAGAGATCGAAGTGCGGGAAAAAAAATGGTGGCCTCGTTCTTTGGAAGGATAGGTCATTTTGCAACAATTGTGTTAGAGGATCAAAAAACAGTTTCTGCAGAATGGTACACTACCAATTGTTTGCCACTTGTCTTGGAAAAAGTTCGAGAGAAACGACCTCGCAGTAGTATCCTCCTTCACCACGACAACGCCTCGTCGCACACCGCCAAGCGAACGATCGACTATTTGGCGACATCAAACGTTGAATTACTGGGTCACCCGCCGTATAGCCCCGACCTCGGGCCTTGTGATTTTTATTTATTTCCAAAAATTAAAGAAAAACTTAAAGGAAAGCGGTTTATGAATGCTGAAGAAGCGGTGGCTGCGTATCGCGATGCCATTGAAGAGACCCCTAAGGACGAGTGGGCAAAGTGCTTTTCCCAGTGGTTCCATCGCATGCAGCGGTGTATTGACGTGAATGGACAATATTTTGAAAAGATATAATAAAACTAATAACTGGCTAATGTAATCAGTTTTTGATTTTCTAAGAACTTTCAGTTTGACCCTCGTATAAATGTGTACGTTGTAAAAATGCGATTTCAGTATTAATAAATTACACAAAGCTTGCTTAAGTCGTGAAATTTATTGAAGCAATAAGTTTTATACTATCTTGTACACAGTAGGTTACCACAGTATGTCCTGCAATTGTTCGACGACGCGGTATTGAATTCGACGCGTTCGATCTATTAAGGTTAATAGATAAATTGATATCTCTGTGCGAATAGATAAATATAATCCATAAAAATATCACATTATGAAGACGACCATCGGAAAAGAAGCACAGATAAGTTTTTTCTTCAAAATAGTATTCAGTCAACATTTAATAAATTTAAGTCTCACTTTATAAAGATCCTTCTCTATACTTTTATTTCATCTCATCCCCTGGGATGTGAGCAGGGGTGCAGTGTACTCAGGTGTCGCGCCCGCGCGTGTATGCACTAGCCCTTACAAAGTTCGTATGTCTAATGTATGTGCAACAATATAACGTGTCCCTTATTCGATGAATTTATCGCAAAACCCTTTATGTTATATACAACCATCAAAATTTTCATATTTGTAAAATTATAAAAATAATTTATAAAGATTTAAAACTACTTTAATAGTTCGAAATCGGAATCTCATCCGATAACTACAAATGATTTCATGGCAACTCTATTATCATTAATTTCTTTCTAATCATTCATCATCCTAATCTAACGCAACTTAAGTATGATAACCGAACAGCATTCGTGTTAATTTTATTATCTTTTTATCTGTAGTCATAGTCTGCAGTGTAACGGTGCGTCGTACCACACCGTTTATTTTGTCCTAGGTTACCTCATCCAAATTTTTTGTTTTTAATCTTTAACATAATTTTTTATTATTCATTTTTCATAATTTGCTATTTTGAGTTTTGCAATACGCAATACGCTCTTTCTGAATGTCAGAAATTTAATCATATAAATTAGAAGTATAGAAACATGTAAACGTATATGATAATGTTGAATTATCTAATAAATGCTATATATGAAGTAAAACCCAGAAATAGGTTTTTTATTTACTCCATAAATATACTTACTTATAAGCATAGTCAGGTGTTTCATTTACCAACCAACACTTAAACTTCGAATATGCTATACCTCTAATCTTGTTCTGGGCCCCTTTTTGTGACTTATCGAATGGTGATGCTAATATTGGCATCAAATATGGGGGCTAGGCATTGTAGTTTTTCAGACATAAAAATTTTAAAATTCATTAACTATATATTTTTACGTGTATATACGTTTTATTAGTCTAAAACCTCTAAATATATTTTAGTCTAATAAAACGTTTAAACTATGTGTTAAAACACATTTTCTATAGATTTATTTATGAATCGCACCAGCGTCAGTCGTATCGACCATACAGAGGGGAGACCGCTTGCCCCAACTCTTTGATGTGGCCTCCGTGACCGTGAAAATGGAAGCCGATTTGTTGGCGCAATCAAATGGTTTTCATATCGTGCCGTTTTGTTCGGACGCCATTTTGGCGTGCCGGCATTTAGATGTGCCGGTATTCCAATATTAACTAGTAAAATGAAAGAGGAATTACTGCATTCGCTGGACTAAACTAATCGAATAGAATTAAAATTAGGCACTAAAATTACTTAATTTGTATTTGTAATATGCGGAAAAAACAAACACTAGTCCAATAAATGTAAAAATAACGGAGAAAAGAAACTACCTCAAGATGTCTTTTTATTCAACGTAATTGCAATGATTTTCGAACAGAATAATAATTACGAAACAACATTTGAGCCTTTCCCCCATTGGTTTGCAAAGATTTTAAAATATTCTGTCTTTTTGTATTTCTATAAACTTATTAACCATTATGAATTTCTTCAACGACAATATTAACATGAAAATCAGTATACTATTAAAATAATATGATGTAAATATTTCGACTTTTCTAAATCTACCTTCGACATATTTGCATTTTTGTAATTATCGACAAAATTTAGATCACATCAAGTCATAAATTTATGTAGGACGAAACAGCTACAATCCCATGTCTGGACAATGCAACAGATGACACTAACGGTGTAGGTACAGCATCAGATAGCAGTTGTTCGGTTAATTACGTCTCAAATTAATCAAGCGCAAGTGGTGCCTGCGTCTGTGCTAATTACACCACCAGGAATGTGCAGACGTAATGTATTGTGGATACACATTGGTATTTGATAGCTGCAAATGGTGCAAGTTATGTGCCTGCTATGTGACGTTGACGACATTAAAATTTAGTTTTTATACTAAATTAGCATAAAAATTTATATTACGGATTGCTTAGCGCATTCAAGATCTCTGGATAGGTGGCTAAAATATTCAAACGAGTTCTTCAGTGCTAAAGAGCTCCATGTTTATGATGCTTGTAGCAACGTCAAAGTATCGGGGACTACATGGCAGCAATCTCGTAATTAATAATCATTCTAAAGCACGTAAAAGCCTTGAACCGTCTGCTTCTGCAATCGTCGTGATACAGCTTAGCGATAGACGGCCAGACGGACGGATAGCAGAGTCCTTGGACTAGGGTTCCATCTTTTTTTACCCTTTGGACGTACGGAAACCAAAAAAGTTTAAAAAAATCATACCCTCTAACAGACGGGATAATACGTCAACGCAACAGTGTGATCAATTTGAAACAGCCATCAACGAGTTTCCAAACGATTGGGTTTCGAACACAGAACGGTAATGGCCTTCACCTCGTAAGGTGACAATTTTCTTGAGCAATTGTCGAAACACAATAGTGTTGTCACAACATATATGTTTAAAGATAAAAATGATATAAGATCTTCAAGTCACTGGAGAATTAATAATGAAAATCCAGTTTTTAACGCTATACTTTTAAGCTTTATATTATATGAAGCATTGTCATCTTCACCTGGCTCTTAATTCCCACTGCTGGGGGTCAGTCATTCCCTATGGATGGAATCGAATGAAATGCCTTAAGCTTTTTAGCTCGTACAACTGTCTTAATATTTTTTTCAAAAATAACAAGCTAAATGAAAAAAATGAATGTTAATTTTACAATTTTAAATAAAAAAAATAAAAAAATAAAGCACAACATCATCAATCATCAGCTTAATTAAAAATAATAATAATATAATTTATTTATTTCCTTTTACACAAAGTTGTACAGTATGTTAATTTTTAATATGCTATTATTAGGACTATACATTACTCCAGTGTGAAAAGCTGGTGCCTGCTATAGGTTTCTGAAAGAAACCAGTTACACGGGTCACCAGGGCCTCGCCGACATAAGCAAGCAAAATTATTATAAAAAAAAGGAAATACGAAAGTAATTTAAAAACAGAGTTCACATTTTGCTCTGTGTGTGTGTGTCGGTGCATTTGTGCATACATATGTGTGTGAGCGTACGTATGTGTTGTGAAGTATATATACACTTATATTTATACCAGGGTAACTCATTTGAGAGTAGCTGATTAGCAATATGATAATTGTATGAGTATTTGAATTATTTAATGTGTATAAGAAGAGCTTCAGTGGATTGGTAATCTAGTTCACGAAGATAAACTGTAACAGTTTCTTTACAAAGGGTTCTATGAAGCGGATAAATATATAAATCGAATTTAATTTATTATAAAGGTAACTACCTAAGAATCCAAAAAAATGTAAAAGTATTCTCATATCACAGGATAAAGCTGATGCATATTGATGGTAGAAAGCAAACACGTAGTAATATGCAAAATGCCGACATGTTAAATGCGAGCACCTACTCGAGCATTATTTTACTTGGTCTAAGATTTTAATTCTGCCACATTTTGAAAATATAAATTATATAAATATTTCTTAATGAAAAAAGCTCAAAGAATCCACTTTGTCTTTGGCAGTTTGAGATGGCACCCATGACCTTTCGCAATCCGGGATATTTCGCAGTGCCAGAGACAACGTGGATTTTTTAAGCATTTTTCTTTAAGAATGTTTTTCTGTATAGCATTGGGAATGCAACATTGATCAAATATAGGTAATAACTATAAGTTAATTTTATAATCTGATTTAATTTCTCGCTGAATACCTTGTAGAGTATGCAAAGATAATAAACATTTTAGTTTAATGGCTGCACTAATGGGTTCAGAAAATACCCTAAGGACTATGTTTTCATTATTTATTTAAAAACTAACACTCGTTCTGCGCCACAACATCAAAATATCCGGGTAGTTGAAGAATATATACTTTTGCCGTTTGTACAATTATGGGTGCAAAAAAGTTCAAATTGATACATATCACTCTTATCCTTTTGAAGAATCAGTATTACAATGTGTAATGATATAGGTTTGTATGAGCATTATGTGAATTCACAACTTATGGTTGCTGGCACTCTTATAAAAATTGTGGATAAAATGACTCTTATAAGTAGCTGGTTAAATTGCTATTTTTTTATATCTAAATATAGTCAGAGAGTTGATCGAACTGACATATTAGTTAAATGAATAATTTAATGTGTTATGGTCAGTTTAGAATTTAATTATTTTCAGTTTTTATGTAAACTAAACATAAGTAAATCACGTTTTTATCTCAAAAAGTGGAAAGGGTTATAAGTATGACCATAAAGATATCAATCAAGTTACGCTGTAAGTGTAAGTTACCATCAAAATGCACCACCAAGTTACCTGACATGTTACTCTTCAAGTAATCACTCACTAATTTCCAGTATGTCACTACATAAATTGTAGATACAAAATAAAGAACGTAGACGATTAATACTATAAATAATTTTAAATTTTGCTTATAACATTAAAAGCTCAATTCTAATTTCAGTTACTTGTTATGTTTTTAATTTTATTTTAACCTGTACCTATATCTAAAGTAAGCGCAAAATAATAGTATATTATTTCACTTTTCGATTCCGTGTACTTTTAACGCGAACTAATATTCATTCGCCTCACATATAACCCACCAATAGCAATCGCTTCCCGTTTAAACCAACTTTACTAACCAGTGTTGCAAGCTCCAGCAAAAAGTGCAAAACTAAAGAATGTCAGAAGACTAATCGGTCGTGTAGTGCGCAAAATGGATTCCTTTAGTTAATTAGAATGACAAATTGTGAATGTTGCCGATTAATAGCCGAGTCTATTGGACAATGCTGATGCTTGCCTTCTAAGAAATAGTGCTGGTTAGTATGATTATGAATAATCGGATCCGATGCCGAAGCTAATTAAAAAGGATTTGCCAAGGAGTGAAGGAATGCAGTTTGTAATGTTATTAATGTATTTCTTGTAAAATTCTACTGGAGGTATTCTGTTTATTCCATATAGGCTTTCATTGCCTTTGAATAAACTGATTTTTATCCAATCTTTGCTTTGTCAAAAATCGTATTCTCGAGTGCAATTTAAAACCAAGTGACCCTAAAAATGGCGTTCCAATTCCTTTAGAAACTCATTAAGCACCTACCTCAGTAGTAATCAAACCACCGTGACGTCTAGACGCATCTAAATTAGGTTTTTATTTCGCGATCACTTCTATTGCGACATTAAAATGGTAATGGAATGGCCACGCACCGCTCTAGGGAGCATTGGACAATTACACGCGAAAACCGACCGGATTTATGTAAGTCGATCTGCAATTTTGAACTTTAAGTACTCGAGTATTGACTACATTAGTTGTTTTATGTGGTGAACTGCTATCTTGGTAGATTTTCGCTCTTATAAAAACGTTTGCCGAATATCGCTTTTCTTGATAAGATCTCGATGCAAGCCGAAGTACATGATTTATATTTTATTTATTGTGTTGGGGTACTTTTATCGTTGTCGATGCTGTTATAGATATTGCTTTTAGGTTATGACGTCACGCTTTTATAAACATCACGTTATAAACGAGAATTTGAAAAAAAGAATCAGTACAGTTTTTCTATCTACTTTATCAAACGAGAAAGTCTGTTATCTAAAGCTACAACAAACTTTGTTGTTTGATAGGTAAGATACTTAGCGATAGCTGATGGTGATAATTGTAACGTTACTGTGATCTACACGGGATCCAGTCAAGTTAAATTAAAGTGTTTTTTTTTTTTTATTGGAGCCAATCGCAGGGTTGCTTAATTTATTTCTATATAAAATTAGTTACTCGAGGTAGAAGCTAACAAGCCTCTTCGTAGCTGCAAAAAAACAGAGTGACTAATCATTACGAAGAAACCTGTGCAATGTTCAAAATGCTATCTGAAAACCTGTAATCTAAGCCAATAGAGTTCATTCTCACAATATCATACGCAAACGAGTTTGTACCTGAAGATAGATTAGCTGATACCGGTCAAGTTTAGCAATAATAATTTTTATACTTAAACAAAGGCGGTTAAGGTGTAAAATGGCTTAAGGTATGGAATGCTCAGCTCATTTGTTGAAAGAGCGCATCAATCAAGTTGGACTTTGATGGAGGTGGTATAATCTAGTTTGTCGGTTGTCTGTCCTATGGGAACATTTTGTAAACACCTAATATCATGATTAGACGAGTTTTTTGAATTATCAGTTCGGGGGTTGTCTCAGGTTGACATAGATGAGCCTTTTCTTTAAGATCACTTCTTTTATATTCGCTTTTGGTAATTTGAAATTTTGAGTAACGCGTTACAAATTATCACATGGTATGCTCTTTCTAACTGTCAGTTCTAGAAGATTCTTCTGATATGTAGGGACTCTACATAAATCTAAATTCTACATTTTAAAGAAAACCCAGAACACGAGGCATGTTATTGTAATTGTTTTTTTATTATTTTTGTTTATACCATAAAATTACTTACTTATGAAGCCTTGTCAGCCGTTTCATGACTTAATCATCTTAATAAAGTAATCTCTCACTCAAATGTCGATATTCAATTCGACACTTAAATTTTGAATATCATAAAGGTTTTATTAACAAACATTTACATATATTTTTGTTTAACGTTGAGTAAGAACAAATGTTAACATGCTGCACTTTTCTTCCATACAAACTTTAACTGTGCGAAATTCCATATTCTTCTATCAGCTCAATTTTTATAAGAGTGTGTTCTGTTACAAGGGGCCTAAAATTTTTGCTTTGTGTATGAATTTGCCGATTAGGTTTTAATTACTATTAATCATTATAAATAGAACGTAAACACATCTCTTGTTTTATATATTAAAACGGGCACTTCATTCAATGTACACGTGTGAAATTTTATAAAAAACGTTGATATTATATTTAATATCATTATATAATTCTAATAATATCGTCTTGCTTGCCCATTGTTTTATTAAATCGAAACATTTTATAATCAGTTCTTTTTTTTTATCTTTCTGCAAGATTTTAATGATATATCGTATACTTTTTTCTCTTAAGGGGTAATTAATACTAAATTGTACTCGATACTAAATTTTATGTAACGAACATTGTGGACAGGTCAAGTAACAAAAAAAAATGAGAGCATATTTTATGAAGGAGAAAAGAAATGGCAAAAGCTAAAGAATAGGCATACCATATTGTTGAGTGTAACTAATTTTAGACCAAGTAAATAACTTAATATCTCTTTTAATCAAAAGCAGAAATCTCATTGTAGTAAGTAACAAAAAAAAACTACTTCAATATGAGATCAGTGAAATTAGAAAATTTTCCGAGCACTTGACCACATGAGTGGTTCGTTTGTGCCGTATGCAATTATAAATAAAACTGGTTTTACACGGGGGTTGTGGGTTCGCACATCTGTCGACCTGCAGAATCGAACCCCCGGACATTGGATCCGTCGGTGCGTGGTATAGGTATACTATTGTTGGTTGCTATAAAATATGATATGACTTGATCAGTATGTAAAATTTCAGACATTATTTGAGAAAATAAATCAGAGCATACAGCAATTGCAACTGTGCGAATTTGAAACGGACTTATGTATGTCTTATATGGTAATGTCTCTTACTTGATAAAATCATCATATGTTTATGTATTTGAATATGTGACTGTAATTTCTGTCTTGGAATTAAAAGTAATATTAGTCTGTTACAATTATTGTAAAAGCTAAGAATATGACAAGATTTCAGTGCTTCGCCCGCAAATAAATACACGAATTTACATAAGCGACAAATTTCGCATTCACTACCAGCTATTATACCGCTCATTCATCACCTTTACACGGAGCATAATCGCATTGTCAGACCTTGCACAGGCATTAGCTATATTGTAGTTTTTATATCGTCCGTTCTGCTAATAGTGGATGTAGACATAAATTTTCCATTTACCTTACCTCAGTTAGCTTTGGTATTTTCTAAAAATTCTGGATCAAATGCATCTTCAAATAGCGCTATTGTAGCAGTAAAGTCCGATGAAATGAAATTTTCATAACCTTATGAAGTAGGTTTTACAGACATGCATCGCTGTGTTCGACGTTCAATTTTTAACAGAATAGCACTGCAGAATTGAGATGTAATTTTAGAAATACGAATTTATGAACATTACAGTTTTCCTATCGAGGTTGACAAGGTTGCTTCTATAATCTGAAAAGCTATAACAATTACAGAGCATTACGAACTCGGTCAATCGCAAAACCCGTTTATCGGTTCGACTGGCGTTTTGAATTTAATTACAGAAAATTTCGACCTCAAACCAATTCAACTTTTTCACATTTGACCGCGTGGAAAATTTTCAATTGATTATAAAAAAGGTTGTTTTTTTTCTCTCTCTCTCTCTCTCTGTGTGTGTTAAATTCCAAATGGCCTATTCAATTCGATGAGACGATTGCGATTGCTTTAATTAAATTGATATTGTTAGACGCTGTGAGACAAAAAATACAGTTACATAAATAAATAGCCAATGAATGAAAGTTAGAAAAAAAATCATTTGTACTTCTTAGGGCATCGTACCATGAACGGAAGAAACATCACCCTTATGTGACTGACTGTTAATTCATCTGCCAGAGCTGATGTTGAGCTTCTCATAGCTTTGACCTGTGTTTGGAGTCGCTATCACCCAACAATTCACACTGGGCCCGCGTGATGGTGGGTTATCCATGCTACATATCTCATTCCATTCATAGGGAAAGCCTATGGCCTCTGCTGTGGTCTTCTGAGACATTAATGAATTATCTCTTTTTCTGAATCACAATATCGATAGGATATATCTTATATTTCTAAAATAAACGTTAAAACAGCTTTGCATAAGATCAGTGTGAATAAAATTTCAAATTTTTAAATCACTATTCCCCTCGGTGCAATTTTATTTTCTGCTCAATTAACTGTGCTTTTTAATTGTCCCAAAGTTCTTAATTACCTGATCCGTAATAATTATTTTACGGAAGCATCTTATGCGAAAACTCATTATAAGGAGCGACAATCTTCATTATTTACCTTGAGCATTAATTAATTCCTTGTCATGGTTTTTGCTTCGGCGTTTGAGTTATATCTTCACGGCTGACAACAGAAATTGAAGGAGACAGCATCACATTTAAAATTGTACGTCGGACCGAGACAGGTATATGTCTGTCGTACCTGATTACCATCTTCTGGCAATTAGTAAAACACACAAAACTCCACCCCTGGCGTGTTCTGGTCCCCTGGTAGGTGATGCTTAATATTCTCCAGTAAATTACTTGAAAACTTACTGCCAAGGTGGCTTTAGATTTAAATTTAAATGCAACTTGGAGCTAGTTGCGGCTACGAGATAAGGTATTCTCTACAATTAATGGCTTTTTGGAAGTGAGAACTGGAAATTTTACTTCTTAATAATAATTTAAATTTAATTACATCGTATCTCAATGCTTTTATAATGCAGGAACCTCACATCAGACAATGTCAAATAAGATATTTTTTATATACATATAATTTTAGAATCAATTCCTCGATAGAATTGCTTTTGGGAAGAAAGAAACATTTTGTATAATATAATTTGTTAACTTAATTCATATAAACAACATTCCACATAATGTCAATGATATTATTCTTTAGATACTACTCGTACCAATAGATCAATGTTTAAGATTTTAGCTTGAATTTAGAATGTAAAGATTTGATCGTAAAGAAGTCCAGAATACCACAAATCAGACAAGTCAAAATGCAAAAACACAGCATTATATTTACAGAAAAAAAAATCGTTGAAAAATGATGAAAGTACGCGGCGAGGATGTACTCGGTGTTCGCAAAAGAGCCTTTGATTCCGCGTTATTACACGGCGGAGTCGTTGATAAAAAGCACGTGAAAACAGCCATGTTTGAATTAGTGTGTGATTGCGGCGGGACATGGACGATGTTTTTTCTTTCTATTCGTATGCTGTCGTGTTGATGTCCCGTTGCTTTCTTTGTGTCTGTTATTGGATGGGAAGACTTTCCAATGTTTTGAAAGCAAAGACTTTCAAAACATTGAACGTGCCAAAATTAGCTGAATAAGAACAAAGGCAACCATCTTTTGTAAGAACATTTAAAAGAATTAAATAAATTATCAACAAAATTTAATTACAAATATCAGTGATTGATATAATAATATAAAAACATCCCATCACTATACTAATATAATAAGGTATCTATAAAACATTTTTTTTTCGAAATAAAAATGGTAGATTAAGTATAAAGTTGTCAACAAATAAAGATCCCGTTCATAAACTCATCGGGTCACGTTCAAAAATAAACATTGAAATGAGCATTTTGAAAAATCGCATCGCTCGCCACATAAAGCATTACCAATCAAAGAGTCGCACGGTCTACCGCCGTCACAGTCAACCACTCCCGCGATTTGTTTAAGCTAGTGACGGGACAAACAGTCGCGAGATAACAGATCAGATATAAATATTAAATATTAAACAACATCATATATATTGCTCAGATTTCAAGATGAGTAGCTAAAGCCCCCATACTATGGAGTATCTGAGACAACGAAGGTAACACAACCCCAGACCTGAGACGGTGAAAAATTCTTCTTTTTGATTTCCAATGAAAGAGAAATTATATTATGTTGGCGCCAATATGATTATGTGTGCGTTTTACCAAAAAAGTGGCCTGATTGTGCAGCATTTAGTATGCTATGCGGAGGCTATGTAACATTAACAAAGGCTGATCACAGAAAAGGTGACTAAAAGTTTATTATATCGAGCTCCTCAATTTAAGCCATTGGTCCTAGCTGCATTAGTGGTCCCGAACATCCGCCAAGCCGCACAGGACCTACATTAATATGCTAGATTTCCCTATTGGGTTCTATTCTGGACAGTAAAGGACCTCCGCTATTAGTAAGCTGGTGATTATTTTATCTATAGTTCCTACTAAAGTCATAGGTACTCTAACCTTTTTCTATTCAAATTAAACCTTTATAAAGAAAAACGTTTCTCTTTACGTACAGAAAGAAAGCACAAGACCACGCAGATACACTAGATTCTAGTGACAGTGACAAGTGATATTGAACAATCTAGTGATTAAACTATTCAGTGAAGGGTGCCCGTAATGTTCCTCCCTCTACGAGCATTCTAGAAAAGCCCTTAGAAAGAAGCGAAGATGCGATCGTTAAATGTGCTACGACTCTTCTAGGAATAGCCATGATTAATCTGCCAGAAAAGGTGACTTCAAAGAAGAATTTCCGTATAAAATTAAAAAAATATCAATATAATAAATTTATTCGAGTTGGTGGCGAGAACTATAGGGAAACTGAACAATAATATCTAAAGATTTTAGAAATCTGAATCAAGGTTATTTAGATTAAGATTTTAAGTCAAATACAACACTAATAAATTTTTACGGATAACTGCAACTACACGCTTGCAATCCCGATATGTCAACGCGTGTCGCATCGTGTGCGGCGACCTTATTTCGGTCCACCCGGTCAGAGCAATATTTTTAAACCAATATTAAAACCTTAATTTAAATTCAATGAGTATTTGATAGTGCACATGTATCGGATGAACTGTTAAAATGTCGTTAAGCGTACAACTAAACACGACGGTGATTAATAATGTAGTTGAACACAATTATGTATTATTTAATTTTCTTTTCTTTCCAAAAGATTGTTTATATTATTAATTTACATTCTATACGGAATTAAGCTATTTTAACGATTTCTCCTTTATGTTATTGCAATAAGAAACAAAAAAGATAGACTAAATAGTTAAGACATTCTCGATTAATAAGTTTATTTCAAAAACCTTGTGCATTTCAAAGGTTTCGTATAGTCTTGTATCATATTGATAAATTTTATCAGAACCCCACAGGAAACTCCACGGCCTCATTTTACAAATGAGATCAATGAATATGTATCTTTATTATAGGTACAAATAATTATATAACTGGGTTATCCCGTTCAGTTATGTTAAATTTTTTTTTTTAGAACCTCGCGTGGTACCAAATGCGAGAGCCAAAACTATAGTTTCATATTGAAATAAAAGAAAAAACATTATAAAAAAAAATATGTCACCAAATAATGTGGTGTCGTTAGTATTAGGTAGGGCAGCGTTATGGCGCGTGTCGCGGCGCATGGCCTGTAGTTTGTCTCGCGATGACCGTTTCCTGAGATTTCCTCCTCTGGATACATTTGAAAGTTAAAGAAATCTATGGAGTCATCCAGATTGAAAAAGGTTGCATTTGTTAAAAACAACTCGTGCAAAACAAGTAGGAAACCTGACTCGTTTAAATGAAATTTTATTTTGATTTCATACCTAATCTATTGGTTACATTTAATGAATAAGAATACCATCGATTTATTAAGACAAAGTCACATCAAATTGCCCAATCACGACGGATCGTAACTCGTTATTGAAATTCTCTTTAAATAGCCCGTTATTTAAACTTTATTTGTTTAACATATAAGCGGTAGTTTTGCGAAACAAATACTAAATGCACTGCTCTTTATTATTTTCTATATCTAATTTCCATATGCGGTTGCCTGGAACTTGCGATTCGCTTTTAAGCGATAAGGTTACCATTTGCGTCACTATCTTTGTATGTTTTTTTTATGCAATAAAGTTTATTGTTATTATTATTTTGGACAAAATAAGAAACTAGTGACTCCACAGATGTTTGTGTGCTGTCCACGCGCCCCACAAGGGAATATTTCAAGAATATTATTATGTAAGAACATGCACGGGGGTTTATGATCACCTAGTCTTTCACGGTGACCGCTCCAGCGAGGCGCCTGCAAACATTAGGGCTGCAGCTAAAAAACTATTCTTATTTATCTTTAAGAAAAATACTTGTAAACTCCACGAGTTGCGCGCGCTTAAAGAAGTCATTCAAATGCATTAGCTTTCGGAAGCAAGGTGTAGAGCAGTCACCATTGAAATACGTGAAATCTAACGCGACTGATGAATTAGTTTCGCTAGTTTTGAGTATTTTCCATCAGTGTACAGACAGCATTGTAAATACAAAGTTCATTAAATATACGTAATAACTATTCGTATGTCAAAAAGTTACGATAAAAGCACAAATTACAACAATGATTTCGTCATTAGTACAAGAAATATCATCTGTCATGTTTCTATATATAACCAGTTAGGCCTGTTGTAGGGTATGTATGACATTACATGATACAGTGTAAGGTTTTCTGCCACCACTGGCTACTTTTAATGCTAGCTATGTTACCTTTCGCATGTAGGTGTTTCCCTTTTGATCGTTATTGTAATAATGACCTAACAATTGCTAACAACTAATGTTAAAACACAAATTTGTTACTTGTTTGGTGAACTGGTACGCCTCATATACATAACCAGAGCTTAAAATGAAGATTCCAAACAGGAATATCAGTGTTATATGGCAACCCTAAAAGGGGCGGAAGTCGGTCCGCGGATTCTTTATATTTATATTCACCTTGTCGGGCGGCCGGCAGATTTATTCACTTCTTTAGACCGAGCGCACTGACCGTGTCCGCGGGGTTGATACCACACACTGCTTGCACACACTGGGACGAGCAAACGTGCGGCAGACGTACCAGTAACTACCTTGATTACCTTATTATCAACTTTAGGTGGATTTCGACGTCGAATTTTTTCGTCATGCGACCTACAAACCTGAACTTAGCCTAGTTAGGCGTACAATCAAATAGGTGGTACAACGTTACTAGTCGACGTTCACGCGTTAAGGGAAATCGATTCAAGACCGTAATTGATCGTTAATAACAGTGAATCGGAGTAGCAGTTTAGTTGATGATGCCATAACAACACATAACTTTATATTGAATTAATTTACATTTTCTGTAAAGACTGATAGAAAAGTAAAGCTATAGACATAATTTTGCCGAAATATAGGTTTAAGAAATATATTAACTATAACTAAAAATGCATATTTGAAAATTAATTTATACAATCATATTTGAAAAGCTATAGTTTAGATGTTGCTTATTCTTAATATTTATTCTTAATTTACTAAAAATCAACACAAAGTATGTACCAGTAATTTTATAAGTTTGATGACTTCCACTATTCAACGAAAAATAAAAAAATCTTTGATATTTTATTCGTTTACCATTATTAAAGAAGTCGAAAGAGCGATAATTTGCTAGACGATAAGCTCGCAGTTTCTGTACCCAGTGCGTGTCGGTCCGCACCCCTGTCCACTATGATATGTGTTGCGTAAAATTTTGTTTTTCAGGAGCGGCCGAAGGTATCGTCGACAAATGTCCCCACTTTATTATAGATGATCCTTGCTCGTGGACGCTCGTGTAATCTCATAGTTTATGTTACAACTTTCTGGATAGCTTGTAAAATTGTAAGCTGATCGATTTAACCAAGTCTTAAGCTTTTAATGTAACATTAATAAAAACGCTTTAATTATTTAATTTATTTTAAAAAATGTGGCTTTTTAAATATGACATATGATCATATAGTAGAAAGAATGGCCAGATGGGCTTAGTGCGGATTGACCAGTATCTGCAAATGGAACTACAAATAGAATATAATACAGCTTCTTAAGTTTTTCTTTCTTAATTTTGTTATTAAAGGTCGTTTAATAACGAAATTGCGTCATAGAAAATAATATACCTTATGTATACTTATAATTTGTTTCATCAGAAGCCAAGTGAGGCATTGTAATTCTCGGCTTGTTGGGAGCGCTTGATCTTGTATCTCAGCAGTAGCAATTTATAAATAAGAGTTTGCTATCATGTTTAGGTATATACGCTTATAATGCAGATATCCAATTCACTTCAAATTATTGTAGAAACATTTAACTCTCCTACGCAAAATAAATATAAATTATATTTGATCAACTGGCACCGAACATAATCATGTATTGTCCGAAATTGTATCCAGTCAGATAAAATCAACGTCGGATTAATGATTTATTCAAATCGTTAAAGCGGCCATCGTAACATTAAAGTGTTATTTATAACACGGTAATTAATTGATTTATATCGGACAGGTGCATCAAACTTGAACACGGAACAAATCGTAGGCGTGCTGGGCCCGATCACACGCGCTGTATTTGTGGACGGCTGCAAAGGTGATGATGGTGTTGCTGATCAAATAAAACGAACTAACTGATCGAGACGGCACACGTTGGTTACCGGTGAGACTAGTGTTGCGCTGTGGACGTATCGATAAATGCTAAATATATATATATATATATATTTACGGATGAAATGCTAATTGATCTTAGTGAAATTTTAGTGCATTATTGATTTAGAAATGTATTTGAAAACTGCCAATTCTGCAGACATAAACTTAATATAAGCGCAGAACGTAATCTTTGAAGTCGCTTCTCGCTGTCTGTACACTGAGATCTTTTGAACATTAGAACGAATTTTAATGCTTCTTCATGATTCTAGGGGAAGGTTTAATTGTAAACCTAATACAGAACCACATAGGCGATGGCGCCGGGAGAAAACTAGTAAAGTAGTAGTAAATTAAATAAACAAAACAATATTATGAAAAATAAATCGATATGCAATAAGTGTTAATATAATATTTATAATTTAAAGTGATCTATAGAATGGAATGCGCCGAAAGTATGCGCAGTGTAAAGTAAATTGGTTTCGTTCATCTCCTCTCTCATAGATATACAAGAGCATGTAATAGTGTAATTTTATATGTTCAGGTACACTTTGCCCAAAAATAATGTTACTTATTAAAACGCTGTATATAGTTTCCAAAACTGAAGAAATTTTATTTGGTGATCATTATGGTTGAATAGGTAACTTTTTTAAATAAATCGATAAACTATCGATAGTAATATAAATCAGTTATCGATAGTACCTACAACATTGTTAGAGTGTAAGGAAGTAACGGGCGATCGGTGATGAATACTGTTGTGCGACCGTATTTGTTGCTTTGACAATAGAACTGAACGGGATAAGTTTGTTTTGCTATTTCTGTGTACGATTGTCTCGACGACAGGTACTGTATAAATATGTTTTAGAACTAAATATAAATATATTACAAACAAAACTTTACATTATATCAACAATCGGTGACTAATTTATGATATCCATGTCTTAACTGTAATCTGTAAGTATATGTACTTAAATAAATAAATAAACAATCATCTCAATTACATTAAATTTAATAGTGTTGTATAATCTGATTTGATTTTAACGGTACAGTATTTAAACCATATCAAACTTGAAATCATCATCATCATCATCAGTCCTTTTGCGAGGATGGGCCATGACCCTCCACGCTGGCCCAATGCGGATTGGAGGGTATTAATGACTGCAAATGCAGCCGGGACCAACGGCTTAACGTGCTTTTCGAAGCACGGAGTAGCTCGAGATAATAATTTTTTGGTCACTCATCCGGTGACCGACCCTTGCGAAAATTGCTTAACAACAAAGATCGCAGGCCGGGGCGGTAATCCACCACTGAGCTACGCAAGCCGCGGCGCTTATTTTCTACGCCGACGAGCTACTTAAGTTAACTAACTTAACATAATTTACTTAAAATCATTTAAGTATTTCTGGGACATTTTCCAATAATAAAATTATTTAAACATTGCCAAAAATATCGAAACCAGTATATGGATAAAATGTAATAAATAATCACAAAATCAAACATTTTAATACCCAGCAGTGAGACAGGCGCACGGTGGAATATTTGCGGACAAAGAAGGGTGAATAATTAGTTCGTTGGACGTCCGCACACATGCCCCCACATTTATAAAATCTTTCATACACTTATAGAAATTTAATTAAACATTCTTATGCAGATAATGTTTGCACACCTGTTAAAGAAATTTAACATAAATATTACAAACAAATTAGTTTAAACGCAACGCTATATTACCATTTGCTTTTCTTTACGCGAAGTGACACATTCTGATAAAATTTGAAACATTTGCATATCTATAGTCAAGCCAGTTATATTTTGATTTTGTTAACAGGTTTCTTAGGGGCTATAAAAAGTTCGAAAATTCATCTAATGAGATCATACACCATTTATATCTAAGTAACATACAAAATTGATTAAGCAACTAAAGCAATTATATTAAAAATTTAGAGACTGGTAACTTTACTTAAAGAACAGCACTTAAAGATTTCACAGAAGACAACACCCATATACAAAACTTTAAATATTCTTATTACACTGAAAGTAAGGTACATAACAGTTAGGTAGTTTACATAAACACACTGCTACAAATAAAGCGCCCCGTGTATATCCAGACACATATGGCAACAGCCGCGGGCAAAACAATGAAAAAAATCCCGACAGAGAAAAAAATGCCATAATGAACTGCGCGGCGTTATCAAAATTTTTACTACCGATATAATTTCGTTCACCCTCACCTTTATTGCTTCATAATGCCCAAAGCAAATAAATTTAATAGCAAAAACTCGTAATATTCGGATGACCGTTGTGCCGGAGGCTATTTAAAAATCTTTATTTGTTGAGCCCTACGGCTGTGGCTTGAATAGAAGCGACATATCGCTTATAACGATTTTTATTTCTCTATTTACATTTATATAATGTTAATAAATACAATTATGCAAATACTGTCGATAAAACAAATACTTTTAAAGCATTAATATTATGTAGCAATTTTGTGGAATGTCAGGCGCAAAAATTGAATAGCTGAAAAGACAATGAATACAATTTACAATGAAGCGTATTAAGCGGTCCACTCTTATCAATTACAGACGTCAAACTATAAAGTTGTTTAAGTGCATTATGTAGTGTATAATTAACAAAATAATATAATTCTTTTAATAAATATATGAGTATTAGACTTAGATGACGTCATTATATTAAAAAAAGTGTATCTGAGAAAACGCCGTAAAGCAATATCGCTCTACCCGCTCGTGCCAACACCCCGTCAGTTGGATGAGGAGACACGTTGTAGGTGAGTACGAAATTAAAAGGAGAACAATAGTGGGCCACTCACCCTTCTGGCCGCGGGGCATAATAATAAGTGAAGGGTACACGAGGGGAAAGGTAATTATTGAAAAACTTCACCGGGAACTGTTCAAGTTCGGTGATGGAACTACGAGCTATTGGGGCCTCGATCGAGCGTGATTTGCGTCAGCGTTTTAGGGTTAAAAATGGATGTTAGCCTATTTATAATAATTATGTTATTGGTTGGAGTAGATTTTTTAAGTGGTTTGTGCATTAATCGAAGATCATGATAGATAGATTTACAGCCAGTTGCACAAACGTCTATTAAAATTGTCATTAGTTTAATTAAAGCGACATTACCAATACAAATTTGACATTTATTAGAGCTTTAAGGTGCAATTAAATTTTAATGATCGTTTGTGCAACTGACCGATAGTGGTCTAAATAAAAGATGATTTTATTGAGTCAAACTTAAAATGAAAACTACCTATGTTTGGTAAAATTCTATTTATAGTCCTAAAATAAGAAATTCTTGGTTCCTTGATTTATTGAAACCTCATTTATTCATTAATACTAAAGTGGATAGAGCTTAAAGAGATAGAGCAATTTCAGTAATAAGTAATAATGAAAAGAAATTTCAGTAATGCCATAAAGGAAAACCTACGCTCGTGCTTATATACGAACCATAATGAGTTTCCGCTACTCCCCACTCGGTGCGCCACGATCGCCTCCCACGCGAGCTTTAAAATGAATGAACACAATATTGGCGGGAAGCCCAGATCATGGTATGTTTTCTACGCCACGTTCTCAGAATTTGTATTTTACGATTAAAATTTACTGCGTGTATCATTGATGATGCACATATTATCATAATTGGGGTTTAGTATCATGCAATAAATGCGACTGGAATTAAATGCGGTAAATATTTAAGATTGATGAGCTTGACTTGGACATTTTAGTGCCCTCTACGTTTATGATTTTGCGGAAACGGAATTATATGATGATAGAGATTTTACGATGACGATATCAATAAATCATTAATAAAACACGTGTGTTTTGATCGCTACAACTACTTTAAGGATTGGATAAATTTATTTCCTTATTTTATTGCAGTAGTTAAATTACTTTTATTAAACTAACTTAAAAAAAAAGAACTTAAAACAAAAACTAAATCCAAATATCTCTAAGCTTGTGAGTCCCAAATGATAATAATATCAAATTTTCTTTTGTGAAGAAACGTAGAAAATAATCTAGACCATAAATTTTGCATTCAAAAAATATTAATGAAAAAAATAAAACAAGATTAAAAATACATATAACGCTTATTGTATTTAAAATTAATCATTCTTTAATATTACGTCGAATACGAAAAGATCTAGCGTATTGATTAATGAACGTCTTTTAAAAAAAAAAATAAAGTGCTTACTTACATACATGCCAAATATCGCTTTAATTTATAATTATAATCGCGTTAACTTATACAGTTTTCGTTACTCGTTTCTTAGAAACGACTGCTAGTTGCATAGTCACCAAAAACTAATCAATTATTTTAATACTATTTAAAAGCCTCTGTCATATTCTTTCAAATCAAAAACTGGAAAATTGCTCTCTCCTATATTACTATCTTAAGTACTAAATAACATAATATATTGCTCAGATTCCAAATTATATAGCTGAAATAAATTATAAAGAATTGATTCCACAAAAACGATGGCACCACACACATAGATACGAGAAAATACAGAAAAGTTAATTTTCTATATTATCTTGGCCGGATATTGAGCCCGGGACCTAAGTGATGATAAAAAACCACATCAAAACACGGCAAAAACCCAAATCAAACATTAGCTTATGTTTATTTTGTTTAGTGTATAATACAGTAGATCATCCTTGCATACGCTTCGTTTTCGAGCTAAGACACTTATATTTCTATTGTTATTTGGTTCAATCACATATAACCTTCGATTATCTTAAGCACACGTTTGTTTTGTAACGCGTGCGAAATGAACCTGGAACTTTAAACCTTGTCCTAAGAAGGGCAGATTGAAGCGTTGTTGGTCTAGCTTGTACAACCTGCTTTGGGATACGGATCCACCAGGGAACGCAACGGATCCAACCCCCACACAGACGCATATACCTACTCGTGATACGCATTAAGTAATTCTGCGTATAATAACAACACACACGTATAATTACGCAGTATCAGGCTGTTATTGTTATCTCTCCTCCGCGTCGCGAACGAATGAAGTGAAAATCTCACAAAGGCAACTTGTTTACCTCTAATTAACATTTACTAGGTAAAACAGAGGGCCGGTGGAGTCGAATATTACTTTTTATTAACTAGATTGGAGTTTAATCTGCTAATATGTAAAGATAAAAGCGACAAAATATAGAAAAATAGTAGCTTCTGAATTAATCAAAATCAGAATAAAAGACATAATGAGTATTAGTAAAATACGATAGCGGAAATCACAGAAAGAACTAATAATTGTCCCAAGACAAATAATTAATCCATTTGACACCTATTTGAATAATAATTTTTTTTTTCAATGTTAATTTGTTGGAAACACTATAATAAATACTAGATATCAAAACAACCACTTTTGATTAATTTATCGTCTTGTAATTTTTAACAATTTTAGAAGCACCCAACTTATATAGCTTTTGCTAATACATTGTAGTAGTTATTATAATAACTTCACGACTCCATAGCTTCTCTGTTATGATGCTTACAATGACATCAACCCATTAGTGACGCGAACAGTCGCCCTCGACTGTGCGTGAAGGAAAGGGAATGCTTGCTTACACGTCACGATTATTCCAAATTGCACATCGCAATAACTATGTATATATTATAAAAATCAAATACGCATACATAGATGGCTATGTGTATAAAAAATGAACTTCTGTTAATTGTGTTAATAGGGATGATGACTGGGTAAAAGAAATACAATTCTGTTTAGTCCGTCAGTTAGATAATAGAAAAATATTAGATACGTATTTTTTTTTACTTCCATTTAACAAGAAATAGCTTAGATAACAGGCATTAAAGTTGAGGAGTGGGGGCTCGCTACGTCACAGTTGAGTAGAAAATGTACTCTAACGTGACGTCATGCGAAATTTCAACTCAATGTAACGTCGTAATTTTATGATTACAAAAAAAAATACGTGTTTAATATTTTTTAACACTCTACCTGACGGACAAACAAACAAAAATTAGTCATCATCCCTATTGTCTTTGTTTCACAATTCCATATTACCGATACTAATTCACTTGGGAACTGAGCAATGCATGTGAAATTGTTTTATATTTCCTCACTAACATTTATATTATTTAAAAAAAAAGAACAAGCTTTTGTAATATATAATCGAGTAAAATTCTAAACGTGTATTTGGAGCATGAAATTATGCATACATACGAAGGAGATTTTTAAATTGTTAAAAATAGCAAATTACTTTATATTGGAAAGATAACTATAACACACGAAGATTTAAGAATAAAGATTTACTGTAAACCACTCTTGGTCATGGCTGATTAGTAAAGATGACTAGCAGACGACGATAATATCGTGAAGTGTGTTAAAAAATTATACAATTATTCATCTTATTTTTTCTATTATACCTATAATAATAATTTTATTATAGGTATACTAAAATTTACATAGAAATTGTTATATAAAATCGTCAAACGTACTGAATAATGTCGCATCGTGTAAAGGCACCCCACGCTTTCTCCCACGTACATCCAGGTTCACTTAATCAACCCCAAGTAATAAGGGGTATCTTAGGGTGGAATCAATTAATGAATATTTCACTCCGACTCGATCTTAATAAACGAGCGCTCGGATTTTTGGAGATCCCGTCAGATTTACAGGAGGCCCTCGAGATCTGTTCACAATGTTTTAATCATTATTGATGTATACTGTATAGACTTGTGCCAGTACCAGAGCAACATTTTCATAAGTTTCGTTTAAAACTGGCATGTAATATTGTGTTTTTTTTTTATATCATTAAATTTTTTTACTTGTTGACCGGGCAAACTTTGCACCGTGCCATAGTTCCATAAAATTAATTTCAGAAAGCACTCTGTGTGACTGACGGCCAGTTGCACAAACGTCCATTAAGGTTTAACGACGCCTTTAAGCTCTAATGAATGTCAAATTTATATGGGTAATGTCGCTTTAAACTATTGTCAATTTTAATGGACGTTTGTGCAACTCACGGTGAGTTATAAACAATTGGTAAAAAAATATTTATTTACGATATTCCATGCAAGTTTTCCATATTTTTAAGCTTTTAAAAGCCAAAAACAAATCCGTTCAACTATTCTCGAGTTTTACTGACACTAAACGACGCAATTTTATGCCTACTAATATTATAAAATAACTCTGTCTGTCTGTAAGTTATATTTTCGCGTTTATAATCACAGGATAGATTTTAACGATTTTTGATACAGATTGAATCGACCCTGGGGATAGGACATAGACACATTGTATCGCGAAAAAGGCGCAGAGTTGGAAAAGGGGAGAAAAATTATACGTTAATAATGTTATACGGAATAATGTATCTATTCCTTAACTTTCCGGTTAACTGGTAGAGAATGCCTACTGGCATTAAGTCCGTCATTTGTATTTTTTTTGTGCAAAGAAGTTTAAATAAATAAATTCATCATTCTCAAAATTAAGATAACATTATATTATATTGTGTAGGTATATTTTGGTTAAAGGGTTTTTGAATTTAGTGCCCAGAGTAATTATGCCACGTGGACCAAATCACGGGCAAATCCAATTCGGATTAAGTTATTTGTTATTTATGAAGTCTTTATAATTTTGTTTATATTCTCAATTTCCCGACTACGCTGTAGGTACTAAAGTAGCAAGTATATTCATAAATATTTCTATTTCATCAGCAATTACACTAATTAAATAACTTTAAAAATATTCAAATCTGTAAAGATTTTCTCACGAAAAGAAAACAAATGACGTAACATTTAGTTCTATAAACAAGACCAAGAGAAATTATCACGCGCTCAAGAAGTAAATTTCTTCAAATCTCATATACCGTGACGCTTAAATAGAAAAGCAGTAAAAATTACTGCGGTTCTCTAAACTATAAATACAAGGCGCGGGCAGGTGTTTAAATCATTTGGGACGACAATTTCTCAACGTTACACGGATCTCTGATAAATTATTATACTAAAACTTTTGAAATTGGTCTAGTTTGTAATGACTATTTATTCATAAGTTCCGTAGAGTGATATAGGTAATTCTTTTTGAGCTTTTAACTCATATTTAATTGTTTTATAGTTAATGATATGATCTGAGCCATATTATGTGTTCAGAAAAACATTAAGTGAGTAAGACGTACAACATGAATCTAGTAAATGTTCATGTTATAAAAATCGCTCATCTTGTCCCTTTTATGAGAAAGACTGAAAAAGACTAACCTATAAACATATACAATATATTTTAAACAGCAAAGGTTACTAACTTATTAAGGCTAAAAATGAATTAATAAAATTTTACCGTTATTTAATTGAGCCTGGTGGTAAATCTGATACACTGCAGTAAACTTAGTAAAGTTATATTATTATAAACGGAACTAGCAATTCATGGAAAAACTAAATATTATATATACATAGTTTTCATCCTACATTTCGCTACTGTTGATTCCTAAATTGTTTTCTTAACTACAAATAACAAAGTTGGACCATGTTGACACACCTGTTCTGGCTATCACTGACATTCAAAATGAGAATCGCTGATGGAAAATAACAAAAAAATTAAATATGTTTTTTAGTTGGTTCATAGACGATGTTCAACTGTATACCTTTTTATGATATTCCTAAATGTCAGTATCAAATGAATAATAGACAGGTGATTTTTTTATTTATAAATATGGAGTGAAATACTCTAGATGAATGTATATGTCGGCGGGTAGTCAGAAGGGGCTATTACGAAGCCCAAATAGATCGTCCATATCAGGGGACTATCTTTAAAATAACACTGCAGGCGGGTATACCAACGTGGATTTGTTCTATTTTATCACTTTTCATACGAAAATATAATGATGATGAGCGTGATGTCGTCGGATGTCTTTACTCTTCGGCGATCCGAAACAGAATGTCTGCGAAAATGGCGGCTATTTGGTTTTTGTTAACGAACTGTCAAAGTCAGTGTCACCATTCTAATAAAATTAAAAGTATCGATGATCACGCCCTCTCTTCAATCGAGTAATTATGTAATCGAGTAACTAGCAATTAAAATAAAAGAAACTAAAACAAACGATCTTCGTAAAGATGATGCGACATGTATGTATATTAAATAATAGAAACATTATTCCAACAATTAATTTTGTTGTGAAGTAGATTTCAAACAGCATGATATATAGGATACCTTATAATTAGCTTTTAAAAAAAAATTTTTTTTAATAGTAGATTAAAAGTACATGATATCTAATTGTTGTATTTTACTTGGGACCTTATTGTAGAAGCGCACACAAAGACCCCTGAATGAGTTATCAACGTTTTGCAGTCTAGTTACAGGCACCGTTAATTTATATTTATTTCTTATAATTATATACATCACTTTTTATAGAGAACAAACTAATATTTTTACGAATGTACATACTATATTGTTTGTTTGCATTGAATTGGCTCCGAAATTACTGGACTTATTTTAAAAGTTCTAGCACCTACAGGAAGCTACATCATTCACGGGTGACATAGGCTATGAAGTAAACGGGCGAAGTCCGGCGACTGAGGCCAAAGAAAAAAAATATATTCTTTAAGTCAAAGTCAAAGTCAAAATAATCTTTATTCAAATAGACTTCTTAAAAGTACTTTTGAATCGTCCAACATTTTTTCCCTACCACTCGTTCAGGACGTCTTTTGGCTGATAAGAAGAACGAGCAAGAAATTCACCAGCTCTAATAAGAGTAATGACATTTACAAAAACCATGTTATTACCAGATCAATACATTATAATCAGAGATAAAAAAAAATATTAAAAAAAACTATGGTCCTATAATAATAACATACTTAATCATTTAATAATAATGGAAACAAGATAATGAGTTTAGAAGTAATCACCTATCCAGTTGCTGGATCATCTCAAGTCCAAGCGTTCTTATCTGTTATATAATCGGATACCTTATAATAAGCTTTTTTAATAAGTATTTTTTTAATAGTAGATTTAATTTGCATGATATCTAATTGTTGTATTTTGCTTGGGACCTTATTGTAGAAGCGCACACAAAGACCCTTGAATGAGTTATTAACTTTTTGCAGTCTAGTGACAGGCACCGTTAATTTATTTTTATTTATTGTATTAAAATTATGTACATCACTTTTTATAGAAAACAAACTAATATTTTTACGAACGTACATTAAGTTCTCGTATATGTATTGAGAAGCAACAGTCATAATGTCTATTTCCTTAAATTTCTCCCTTAAAGAGTCCCTAATCCTAAGATTATAAATTGATCGAATTGCTCTTTTCTGAAGCACAAAAATTGTTTGTATGTCGGCAGCATTTCCCCACAATAGGATACCGTACGACATAACACTATGAAAGTAACTGAAGTATACTAATCTGGCAGTATCTATGTCAGTTAACTTACGTATCTTCATTACGGCATATGCTGCAGAGCTAAGTCTAGTCGACAATCTATCAATATGTGGGCCCCACTGTAGTTTAGAATCTAATGTTATTCCTAAAAATACTGTGGTATCCACAAGGCCCATGTTCTTATCTTTTATATTAACATTTATATCTACTTTTTTAACATTAGGTAGTACAAATTTTAAGCATTTTGTTTTTCCTTCATTAAGGAGAAGATTATTTACATTAAACCAATGTACTACTTTAGCGATAGAATTGTTCACATCGTCATTTAGAGGTAACCCTCTTTTAATTTTAAACAAGAGTGAAGTGTCATCCGTAAACAAAACTATTTCGTGATTATCCCTTACGAAATAAGGCAAGTCATTTATGTAAATCAAAAACAAGAAAGGACCAAGTATTGAGCCCTGCGGAACGCCCATCTTAATTTTCGATCCAGGGGATCTTTTGCCATTGATATCAACCCTCTGTACTCTGTCAGTCAAGTATGAGACAATGAAATCCAATGAGTTATCTCTAAATCCATAAAAATGCAGTTTCCTAATCAATGTTTCATGAAATACACATCAAATGCCTTAGATAGGTCACAGAAAACACCTAACGCATCATGTTAATCCTCCCAGGCATTAAAAATTTCTTGTATTAACTCGACACCGGTTTCGGTTGTCGAGCGACCCCTTGTAAAATCAAATTGTTGTCGATTCATAAGCTTATTCTTGTAAAAGTACGTTTGTATTCGATCCAACATGATTTTTTCAAAAATCTTACTAAGCATAGGCAGCACGGATATAGGTCTAAAGTTAGTAGGGTCAGATGTGCTACCCGATTTATGTAAAGGAATAATTTTACTATATTTCATGAGCTCAACCGTGAGAGAGCCACGCTTCGGCATGAATGGGCCGGCTCGACCGGAGTGATACCACGGCCTCACAGAAAACCGACGTGAAGCAACGCTGGCGTTGTGTTTCGTCGTGTGAGTGAGGGTACCGGAGGCCCAACTCCTTCCTACTCCTTTCCCTCTACCCCTCAACCCTTCCCTTCAAGGCCGGCAGCGCACTTGTAGCCCCTCTGGTGTTGCAGGTGTCCATGGGCGACGGTAATCACTTACCATCAGGTGATCCGTCTGCTCATCTGCCCCCTATACCATAAAAAAAAGCTCAGGAAAAATACCACAATCAGTACATTCATTAAATATATAAGCTAAGATTGGAGCTATTGTCTCAATTACCAATTTAGAAACTTCAATGGAATTACCCCATAAGTTTTCGTTTTCTTTAGCCGATTAAAAGATTTTATTATATCTTTAAAATCAATGTGTTGAAACTTAAATTGGCTATTAGAATTATTTAAACTTGCCTTTAAAATAGATTCAGCAACAGTGGAAGAGGAATTCAAAGATTGTGTAATTAAGACTGGAATTTCAGTAAATAAATTTTCAAATACTGTAGCAACTTCAAGATCTGATGTTACTTTTTTATTATCAATGTTTAAATTAAAATTTATATTCCGGGATTTTTCTCTTCTAGTTTCACTATTTATGATATTCCACGTCATTTTAACTTTGTCTTTACTATTTTCAATTTTTGCATTTAAATAATTACATTTGGCTAAACGACACACTTTTTTAAATAATTTAGAGTAATTTCGTACATATTCTTTGAAGTCCTCACTTGTGTTATAATTACGTTCATCATATAGTTCATAGAGCCTTTTTCTGCTTTTGTAGATTCCTGGTGTAGCCCACACACTAAAAGTTATAGGATTACTAATACTTATTTTTTTGGGACAAAAATCTTATTGAATTCTGTACAATAAACATCAAAGAAATCTTTGTACAAATCATTGGGATTACTATTATGTTTCAAATGATACAATTTATTATCTAATTGATTTTTAAAACGTTCCAAGCGACTCATACTTTTTGACACAACTGTAATGTCTCTCCTAGCCACAAACGTATATTTTATGCGGAAAGCTAACTAGTTGTCCAAAATGATCTGACGGTAGTTTAATTAAGTCCCATACAGTACAGACAAAAAAAAATCTTTAATGATAAAAACTCTTTGATACAAAAATATTTTAACTATATAAATAAATTATATTTTTCCATCAGTTTTAATTTTATGTGAATCATTTTTCATTTGACCTTAGTGGTTTTGGATTGAATAATTTTGTTTTTATTCATTGAACGATAGTGCCAGTTATAGGAAGAAAAATATTAAAATTAAATCAATCCGGCAACTAGGACCGTGGCTCGAGTTTATGCGGTCCCAGTATCCGGAAAGCACTACTCATTAAAAATAAAATAAAAAATAGATGAAAACAGAAGTATTAAAAATCACCTGATCATCTCGTGTCCTCCAACAATATATCTTAGTGATAGCTTAAAAATCATTTTGACAACAACAATTTATCGCAAGAGTTACTCTTAAAATGTTGACTAAAAGCTTTTCAGTCACTAATAGTTATTTATTTACGTGTTACCGTTTTTACATCTCACATATAATTTATACTTGTTCATGTCAACTGAGTCTTGCCAGGGAATCGATTTTAGTAGCATTAGCGTTTGTGGTAATGTAGAAAAATAATATTAAACGCGCTAGTACACGTGCCCACACGATTACATAATGTTATTTTTTTATTTATGAGTGTTATTTATTAATATTCCGGATAAGAAATGTCAAATCAAGTGATTTGTCTGTCTGATATTAATCATAAAAATTTTTATAATATACATAAATATATATCTGTGAAACGTTTTGTTTGTGCTTATGTAAGTATATAGAAAAGTGATTTGTGCGGTGAATTTAAATAAAGGGAAGGAATGGAATGATTCTTTTGTCTTTAGATTTGAGTAGAATAATTATAAGCAGTCAAAACAGATGATTTGATTTCGTGTTGACAGTATTAACTAACTAACTATGAGACAGTGACATATACCAACCGCTTACTCGCAAGAAGTGGTGACAGACCTCCCATTAAGAAAGTCGTAATTATACATTATGAGTATAAGAAATAAACAGAGGACTTGTGCAAGGTAACGCTTGATTTATTTAAGACAATTAAATATTAGTAGATACACCTAATCTAACTCCTTTGATGAATTTATAAAATTCCATCTAGTCAGCAATTGTTTAATTTAAATTTCTCTAAATAAATGTTGTTGATTGGCTAATAACGAGAATTACTAGTGGATTACTCTGAGTTAAGGAGAGACCTCTGTTGAGATCGGCTTCCAATCTTTTTTATTAGCTGATGTAATTAGATTCTATACACTAGAAGAACATTTTTTTTTGATTAGAACTAGGCTTCAGTTATTGATTAAGTCACCAAGAATAATTATTAGCCATAAGTTTGTAATTTTTTCAGTAATTATTGTGCGTTAGTATCATGACGGTTGGTCGGTTCATATTTTTCAATTTCTTTATATTTTAAACACTAACAATGCTATTAATAAACAGGGTTTAGTTTCAGAGTAAATTTACACTATAATTGCAATTTTAGTATTAATCAAAATTCATATTATACAGAGAATAAGCAATACTACCTTCTAGGAGAAAATATTACTCTTGTAGAAGCTCGTATTAATTATTAGTACTAGAGACTTAGAAATTGCTAAGTCTCTGTTGAATAATATAAATTTTGACAAATACAAGTGCAGTCTCAGCGTATATTTACTCCAACGGTAAATCTTGTTTATTTATAACACTGTAAGTTTACCAAATGTCAATTGATGATGCTGGCACTTTAAAGCTAACAATGTTATATAAGGTTGGTCGCGTAACCTGTAATAAATAATACTCTAGGTATATTCTATTTGATCGTAAGCTTTGGTTTAAACTAATAGTAGCTGCATCTTTTGTGTTATAACAGGAATTTGAGGAAATTATCCAATGCGTCCATTTCTGATATTAATGCAAAATAGGCAAAAAATAACTTCATATTAAAATTTTACTGAAATATCTTTTCTTTTTATCCTCTGAGAGGTGTCGTAATACTCCAACAGGAGATAAATAATGGGTTGATTGTTATTTCTTAACAGTTCTATTTGAAATGCTTTATAGATTTATGAGAACACATTTAACAAGACGAATAAACATAAACTGATTAAAAATCAACCTTAAAAGTTAATAACCAGGGTCCAACTGCCAAGCACTACCTACTTCAGAAGCTACACTTATCGGAAATGGTCAAAAACTATCTCAAAGGTTTGAGCTATTTTAATAAATGCTTGGAGGCGATGTTCTACTTTAATCTTTACAAATTACTTCCATTTCCTGGCGTAAGTCGACCCAGCTCATGCTGGGATCAAGTTTTGATCTCCTAAATTTGAACTTGAAATACTTATCCTAACTTAGATTGCATTATATAATAATATAAGTTAACTGAAAATTAAATTAATGTTTGTCAATGACTAGAATTTAAAAAAGCTACATTTCTTCGAACTTTCCGAGAAATGAACTATAAAATTCGTATCAATGAACTAGAATTAATCAAAAATAATTTTAGTTTCATTTGAAAAGTTTATCATTGCCGTTATCTAGTTAATAACTAAAATATGCAGAGAGATAATCATTGTTATTATTACTTCGCATTACAGTGCACTTATAAAGTACAACCAACAATGTAAGACAGATCAATTTAGTGGAATTGAATTAATACCCCACATTCGCGTAATTAAGCGGCCGGCTCAGACTCGAACCCCCGCGGTGCCCCCTAGCGGTGATCGCCCGCGGCGCACTAGCGCCAGTGGTCACCCGCCGAACTAATGACCACTACCTTTGTTGGAAGGTGAATTGTGTTGATTTATAAAAGCTCTGTGCGTTTAAAAGCTCTTAGCATTGTCTATTGTTGTTTTATTGACTTCAATTTAATTTTAGTTTTCAATCGATGTACACAATAAACTCACAAATGATATATTTGAATATATGTTTCTCTATAAGCACTTTCACATTTAGACAACCGCAGATTGGTGGGTGTCAATGACAGCAGATACAACACTAACGGTGTAACTCCTTTGTCTGCCCTTTGAAGTACGGAAGAGCTAGTGTTAATTAATTTTTGATCACTCACCCATCGCAAACCGAGCGCGCTAACCACTTCGCCATCGAGCTCCTCTTGGTACTTTGGGCCTTCATCCAAGCAATTCAGGTTCCTATTTTTTTTTTATTATATCTAAAATCTCAACACACAATACCTTAGCGTTGTTAATAAAATACCAGAGCGGGGCACAACGCCAAACTGTGCGGTTTTACGATCGTCCCGCCCCCCTGCGGCCAGATATATGAAACCTATCAAAATATAAAATACTACGAGACGTTTTATGAAATGACCATCCGTGTTTATGTGTCCTGCGGACGCATAAGTTTTTGGAATTCTTCCGTATAATACAGCCTTGGTCGCCGATGGATAAATACACACACACACATATATATATATATATATATATATATATATATATATATATATATATATATATAGTTTGACGTGTCAAATAAACCTACTAGCAGAGGTAGAATTATGTAAATTATTAACTCCATCTATACACGGGGCAAGTGTTATTCCCCGAGAATCTGGTTCTGGTCTAAATTTGAAACAACCTGATAATTTTTATAGGTAATTACATAGAATCAACAAGTTAAGTAACGTTGACAAATAGACGTTGAAGTGTTACGTGACACAAAGCAACAAGTTTTTTTTTTAATCAATTACTTGAAATTTATGACTATTAATGTAATATCGAATAATTTAATAACTTGGGTATAAGTAACCAACATATTCATACTTGTTTGCCAAAAAAGAAAGGATATTATATTTATACTTAATTACTATTTCAATTTTATGGCTAAATATGGAATTCACCAAGATTTTTTATAACTTCACGCTTCTGCCTATTTAAATCATTTAGATAAAAAAAATTCTTTCACATTTATTTATTAAGATTAATATTTGTAACTTTTAATAAAAACACATAAGCGGATTCCATAGATTTATAAATAAAGATCTCTTAATTTACTGCATCATAATGTGACATTAATATGCATAAAAAAAGAACCGTCAACGATAGAAAAGAGACTTTATGTGACAGTCAGTTTTCCAGTCGAGTGGAGGTGCCTTTATAAAATATATATAATGATAATAATTGTCTAACAAGGCATTTACGACCATCGATTTATAGGGGATTTAGTTGACTTACATAATAACGAGGACCCGCCTAGTGAAAACTGATGACGATTATATTGTACTCTTCGAACGCTAATCAACAGTAAATATCATGACAGTATGTAAAATCTGTTGATTTTATATTATATAGTACGGGAGACTTCCCGCATCTCGCCTCAGAACTAAGTGCTTATTTTATATGATAAATGGCTTCAGTATTGGCATCTTAGCTCCTATAAAAAGCCCAGAACTTAAGGTTCGTATGTTGTTGAAGACATAGTTATATATGGAGTACCCAGGTGTAAAAACATTTGTCTCGTTGCTTCAAACCGGTATAAAAGAGCAATATATACAGCATATTAGAGTGAATGATGAAATCCACTTTCCGTGATTTAAATAATCACAATACCCTTCAGATATCAATAGATAATTTCTTAGATAAAAGCTTCTTTAACAGTGAAAGGCGTTTTGAAATTGGTTGCGTAGGTTTGATCATTGGAACTGCGATGTGGTAGGTAAATGTTGAGGTTCCACGTGTGCATGTATACTACTGGCTGTTCACTATGAGCAATCCTTGGCACTATTTCACCTAAAGCATAAAACGAATCTCTTTGATATTTTATGTACAGATATTATTGTCAACTTTTAATGTACCAACTAAGTTTAATGTGAAACGTTTTGTTTTTATAACAGCACCTTGTTTACTATTTATAACGACGACGTGTATTTTTATGTGTTACCTACAATGTGCCCGTTGGGAATTACATAAACAAAACAATTAGGTAGGTTGTTTATTATATTGAACGCGACTTCGCCCACGTGGTCTAGTTTTAAGTCAAGAAACGAAAAAAAATCCATAAAAACTTTCATCCCTAATTTACCCCCTTAGGGGTCAAATTTTGTAAAATCCCGTCTTAGTGAGCACCTACGTCCTAAAAAGAACCCGCGAAAGAAAATTTGAAACTCCTAGCACTTGTATTAACGAAGTTTCATAAAAAGTTTCATCCCCTAACTTAGCCCCTTCGGGATGGAATTTTCAAAAATCCTTTCTTAGTACTTCTCCACACTCCCTTAGGAATCTTCACTTAGTAGTTTAGGCTGTACGTTGTCTGTCAGTCACTCAGTCACTCAGCAACATATATGTAGGTATGTATATATATAGATTCGGTTAAAACATATAATAAGATAATTTTTTTAAAACGAAACTGGATTTTTTTTTGCTTGAATTTCTGATTCTATTTAAGTTTTGTTTTCTATTATTGATGGTAATCCAGTGTTTTGATTATTTTTATGAATTTATAAAAAATCAATGAATCAATTGTTGCGGATAATGACACATACAACACCACACACTAATACTTTCACATAATAGAAAGTAGTATTTTACCCATAGACATATGTACCACCCAAACTTGACAACTTCAAATCTCAATAAAAAAATCCCAATAAAAAATCCATATATAAAACTCATCACTCAATATTTCTTAGATCAAAGGAAAGTTTTTATTACTAAGTTAACTTTAATAAAAGGAGATTAATCAAAACAATCGTTTAGCAATTAATTATAACCGCATAAAAGGTGTTTATAAACACTTCGGAAGATACAGCTTATAATTTAAACTTCAAAGGGCCTTCGATAGCCTTCAGTCATCGTCCCCTCACTGGCAGAAAAGCACAAGTACAATTTCCGTACTTTCGCGTCAGTTGGCGCCCGCGCAGACAAAACAACACCGTCAACACTTAAAATAAAACACTTAAACTGTAATCTATCATGACTCGTGTGTGCATACGTATTTTTAGAGATCCTCAGCGAAAAGCTAAAGAAATTTCTCTTTTAATGAAGTCAGATATTGATTAGATACGAATTTTCTATAGATAATTATATTAACATGATATAGAGTTGTTATTAAAATTTCTGTTTATAACTAAGAAGACAAATACATCACTGTATACCCTTATGGTGCTACAAAAAGGATTAATCAAAAGTTGTTATTGTAAAGAAAATATTAAACAATAACTAAAGTATAAACTTTTTTTTATAGAACCCAAATTTTATAGGGGTTTTGTGTTACTAGCACTAGACAATAACGTTAATTAGATGAAAAGATGAAAACATACACGTAGTGGGCGACGGAGATTAGATTGGGTCATATCTAGAAATACTCAACTCGTTAGCGGCCGTCGTGGAATTACGGGATTTGTGAGTTACGCGGTTCTGGCTACAGAATACACTATTCGCGGTTATTTATTACAATATGGCATATAAAACTGTATTCGAATGAGCTCAAGCATTTATGCTTAGAGATAATCTTGTTACGGATTTGTATATTGTTTTTTATAGGGCTGCCGATTTAAGGGACCTTGTCATCATTTTGTACACATTAATATATTGTTTTATTGTAATTCCACGCACGGTTTTAGAGCGTTTTATTTGCCAAAAGACAGATATTAAAATAG
Organism: Diatraea saccharalis; assembly: GCA_918026875.4. Lineage (NCBI taxonomy): Eukaryota > Metazoa > Arthropoda > Insecta > Lepidoptera > Crambidae > Diatraea > Diatraea saccharalis. Next base: position 28,764,580 of record OU893338.1, read on the forward strand.
TACCAAATCACAAAAATATCATGTTTCAGAATTATTATTATCTTTCAATTTTTTTACGCTGCATATAACGATACTAGAAACTGAGACCATGGGTTCACTTTCCGATCCGATGGTAAATTTTTCTACTGCTATTTCTGGATTATCGATGTTTAAGTCGGCTTTTTTGTGAATTAACAATTATTCATCAACAAATTAATTACAATCACAAATATTATACACATTATAATATTTAAAACTATTGAATACAAAAATATAACGAGTCAAGACTAGATACGTTTAATAAAAATATATTCAGTTAATCTCAGCGTGTCGTGTTTCAAGAGCAACATATAAAATATCTAGGGCACCACGCACGTGTTATAAAATGCTATATAACATAAACATAGAGTGATTGACAAGCACAGCTATGTTTACAACCACTGGATTCGCGCGTTTTTATTTACCTTTCTACTAAATGCACCTTTCATATTCGGTTTATATTCGTAATGACGGGAGTATGCAATGGATTCGGATAACGGACAGAATTTTATAATTAAAGCTATTAGGTAGTATTAACAGAGCGAATTCGTGTTATCTGTTATACTGGTGATATTATATTACAGGCTATCATTTGGAAAAAAGCCATATTCGGACAATCTTATTCATATATATAACTTACATAGGCATTTACATTAGAATAAAAATTATAGCCGATTATTAACTGTGTCAATTTTAAATAACTACCATTATCGCACGTTATTATTTCTAAGTTCATACGAAATCTTTATTTTAATCCTAATGCAGTAAATCAATAATAAACTCTATGGTTAAATAATAAGGGAAACTTTGATTTGGGTCATATTTATGAGGTTGATTTTAGTCTCTACTAGATACTAAAGATTGTTCTATTGCTGGACATAATGTCTGTTTTATTCTTTTCATTGAAGTGTTTACGTAATATGTATTATTTGTTAGTGATAATTATTTTACCTCTATCAACTCACCATCTCACTGGCAGTGTCCTTCACGACATACCCAAGACTTCCCTTTTTCTTACTATTAAAGCTTGTCATTAATTTGGGCTACAGGCCATCCTTATGCTTAAAACCAATCCTATGTGGTTAAACTATCACAATGTCCAGTGTGGATTTATGGGTGTCATTTTCCTTTTTATGATTCTCTTCTAACTGTCTCAATCTTCATGTACTATCTTTCGGATATGATATCCCAACGTTCCCAACACTAGCCCACACGTCATAGACACGATCATAAACACATACCTGACGGACTTCCGACGGATAGCGTTCCTTTGATACCTGTTACGAAACTGATGTGTTTGGATATGTAACCAGAGATTCCTTTTAAAATTCGTTTATAACATCGCACTGAAATATCGAAAGCTTTTAAAATAGAGGACATGCTGGTTGCCGTTCTACTGATACATTCTATGGGAATATATGTCTACTAATCTACTATCAAAATATATTAATATCTGATTATAATAACAGATAAGAATGCTTAGATCTTCTTAATATTTTATAATATTTTCAATTTATCGTGTTGATCTGGTAATGACATAGTTTTTTAAACATTGTTTCTTCTATTAGAGCTGGTGAGTTCCTTGGTCGTTCTTTCTATCAGCTATTGGTGTCCTGAAAGTGGCAAAGAAAAGAATGTGTGAATCAAATAACAGGATAATAATATGATTGCCTTGAATTCTGCAGCCAGGATAATCGCTCAAAAAAAATTCTTGACGAGTCGTATGCGGTTCAGGCTGCCAGTGGGATGAATTGCAAGTTGACATTAAGTGTGTGCCATTGTTGGATGTTTTTAGCGCATTACTCATCTGTCACTATAACCATATAATTTATGGTATCATGGTATCATATTTACTAGTTCTTCGATATATAATTATATAATAATTTTGAATAATATATGTATTATATTATTGCAAGAATATATATGGTATATGTGTATGTATATAAGTATAGATAACCTATATTCAATTTATTTCTACCCATCTTTTATATGTAACTGTCCAGCCTAACTTTTGATTGCCTGGAAGATATTGCTCTCTAACAATAAGGCCGCCGATTAATATGCAATAAAGTGATCATTCATTATTTTTTCAGGATAATCTGTAGACTACCTAACTCGTCGAAAACTATTAGCAGATATTTCGTATTAGGCCCATTAAAAAGGGTTTATGAGCCACATGCACTTTACTAAGACGAAGAAGCTACTTTTCGCCTTGTTAGTTAGTGCCCAAATCTCGGAACTCAAATTTGACCTACTTCCCAAAGTCCGATTTATTTGAAATTTTGCATAGATATATAAGTCAGATGACAATTTAATATTATGGCTTGATATGATGATGAAGTCGGAAGGTGGTCATAGGAACTCAGTGATGAAATTTCGCAGCTGCATCGTGTGTCTGCTCTTTAAGTCCGTCTCTATGAGAACAATACCGACCTTGAGAAACACCTTGTAATACAGTCATGTCATCAGAAACGAATAGAATGAGACAAAATAAGAAAAATAAAAATATATTAGAAATAAGTTAAAGTTCTTATAATTACAATTTTCTCTAAAAGTAATTGACTTGAAAAGCTTGTTATTATTACTGTTAGAGATAAATTTGATTTTATGTAATTTAACATTAACGCTTTACTGCGCAAAAATAAAAGCTTGCTCATTTTTTTTTTAAAAAAGCTTTATTTTTTATATTTTTAAAATGATTAGTATTAAGAATTTAATCATATACCTATTTCTATTTAACTCACCGCTTCACGTTTTTAAAGGCATGTGACGAAAGCACATTTCAGAATTTTAAAGTAGCAAAATACTGAAAATAGCCGCCGCCTCCTTTTGATACGAGTCATTATAAGTAATAGTAGAAATAGTTGATCCCTATTCGGTAGGTATGTGTGTCATATCTTTTGATGTCAGCGTCCAGGTTAACGTCTCTCAGCTTCGTTAGTGTGTCACATAAATTTCATGGCACGTTAGTAAATTATTTTTTCTTTAATACCTAATTATTTTCATTCACCACCCACCCACCGTTTTATTTGAAAACTTTTTGGCTACTTGTGGAAATTCTGCTCTGTAACAGACAAGTTTAGTATTTAAAGCAGTTACTAGTTTTGAGATGAGTTTAAAATAAAAATTGATAATGTAGATTTATTTAAAATATATATAGAGAATGTCTTATATTGTTTTGAAATATAAATTTATATAGTAGACGAATTAAAAGTTGTTCTTTTCTTATAAATAATTTTGAAAGAATAAATAATTGTTAACTTATATGTTTTCTATCCCAAACATTGTCACAAAATTCTGTCTAAAATAAATTGATAAATCATTTATTATCTAATAAATGTCTTGCGTATACAAAAAAAAATTTAATATAGTTAAAAATTTTATACTCAAGATAGAAGTCCCTAAGAATTAACATTTACCTTAGCACGAATTTCATTTTTGTATCGCTGTATTTATTTAAATAAATTAATAACTCCAGTTCTTTTAAAGGAAACTAAGAATGTCATGTCGCACCTAAGCTTGGAGCAACGGTATGTAAGCAAGAAAAAGATTTATGCGGTACCTGGCTTCTATTCCTGGACGGCCATTGTGCGAGCCCTGCCTCTAACAACTTATTAATGGAACACTGAATTAGTCGGGAACAGCTTTGGCTTTTGGTGTTTCAGTTTCTTTTTTAAACTAATACAGTTCTGTTGTAGTATTTCTTCAACATTGATTCTTCAATGATGTTTTAATCCTTATTCTTAAATTTAGTTCGCATTTTAATTGTTTCAAAACCTGAAAATACTTTCTCTGTAATAATTAACAACAAAATAAAACATAATTACATAAGTATATAAAACAACAATTTGTTGTTTTAATAACAAATAGAGATTTCGCAGAGACAGGTTGAATTGTAAGCTATCCCCGAGCACAGAAGCTTACACGCTGTTTTGAAAGTGTATCATCTCACTCGGGACAATTTGATTACTAGTTAGGTCAATGTAGAAAAATAACGTTTCATATTGTCTTGGACCTGTGTGGTAGAAAGTTTTAGTAATCAAACAAAAAACAATAGTCAAATGTGGCGATGTTAAAGGCCTTTATTCCATATCGCCTATTCAAGTTGAACGCTTAATAATATTGTTATATGGTAAACTATAAAATGTATTTTATTTGTAACTAAATTTAAAAAGTTTGAATTGATAAAAAAAAAGATACATTACTATCGACTTCACAAATTTTTATTTTAATAAACCAAAAAACGAACCAAGAATTTTGTTATTAAGATGTTTCTTGAATTAAACAACTTTTAATAAAATTTCCTTTATCATTTTTATGTGTTATTGAGGCGGTTATTGTAAAGATATGTTTATTTATTTGCAAGTTTAAACTTCTTAGAATAAACTGGTAACATGTTTGCGGCATTTAAGCAATGAGACGGTACGTCCCAGGTTGATAGACAGATCTCGTTTAGATGTCGCCACTGGGCCGTTACAGGGGAGGACTCACGAGATGGAACTGAGCAGATATTACCCGAATGCTGTACAGTTTTATACTTTGACATGACAAAAGAAACAGAATTGTTATTTATAAAAACACTTCAATGTATAATTGATTTATTTCTAAAAAAATAACTGTGAAACTTTGATTTTAATTCTATTTTTAGTTGTTGGAAGAAAGTATAAATAGGTTTATTAACGATAGATCGAAGTATTATTAAAACACAAATAGTGATAGACAAGTCATATTTTTAAATGAATACTTCATCGCTTACAAATTAAATGAAAAAAGTTAAAGTAACAAAGTTGATATTAAAAAATCATTCAAAGGAAAAACATGCACTTCAAATATTACTTTATTGTCAAAGTGATTAACAAATCTAAACTTTAACGAGGCAAAACGGTTTGTTAATCCAAATTCAACGAACACAAATAGGAAGTAACGGGTAATACGTAAAACGGAACGTCGTAAAACAAGAGAGTGCTCTTGTACCGGTAAGTTTCACTATCCGATCATTTCCGGCCCGGTGCGCCGATACGGGACCGAATTCGAAAATAGAACGAACCAACGAACACGGCGGGATGCGCAGACATTTTCCTGCAACGGCGAATTAGAGAAAAAAAGAAACACGCACGAAAAGAACGCCCGCGCGGCGACAGCAACCATGTCGCTTCGGTACATTGCCGTTTCTGTTAAATCACAGGTTGTTTTATTTTAAAAAAATCAATCGTTGGATACGTCGCAAACACAGCAAATTCTATCGGCTTGTAGCTACAAGGTGCAGGATTCCAGACACGTCCTAAACACTTTTGACTTGTTACTTTGTTTGACAGTCCGCGAAATTGGGTGAAAAGTAATTAATATGAATGCCGGGGGAATTTTAAATTTGAAAGCGCGAGTGTGGGCTAAATATTATCCGCTTTGACAAGGTTAATATATGTTTTGATAGTAGACGATATAAATCATTGAGAATTTATATTTCAGGAGATGCCAATATTTATGGTTGTTCCTTTTTTTAGTATATAGTTGTTTTAATTTTGTTCCTAACTTTTGAAATAACTTACTGATTATTATTACTTGCTAATTATTTTAATAAAATTGTATACTACTGCTGATATTAAATTATCTTTTGAAATTTCTAACAAATCATGATAATGATTAAATACCAACATAAGGTAAGATAAAAAACAACCTTAAAAACTAATAAATATCATAGTTTAAAAGTATGGCGTTTCAAACTGTCATTAAGATTTTTTGACGGGGTGTGTTGTAGTTGGCAATCCACTTTTCTAAAATATTTTTTATCGAAAAGTAATTTACAAATCTAAATCTAAGTCATCAGCCTACATTAACCGTCTGTTTACCAAATTCTCACGTTAAATCTATAGAGTTTTTCGGCCATCCATAACGCCCACGCGATGGTTCCTAATCTTTTGGCAAACTCTCAACTGATACACCTACGGCCGCTTACAACATACGATCTACTAGTGCTATATATTGAAATAGCTGCGCATATTTGAAATCAAGTTTATGTGTAAGCAATACTCCAACATACAATTTTATCACAATAAAATATTCTTGATAAAATTAGAACTTAAATATTAACAATAAAAATACTTTACTAATATTTTTGATAAAAGCATTTTTATAAAACTTTGTACCTGCAATTAGCTTTGCATAATAATCTATTTTAAAATATATAAGAGAGAAAGATTCCAGTAGTTAGTAAACTGAGAATTGTCTAATAAAACATAATAGAAACAATTAAACTGTTCTATAAATAAATGCACTTCCTTTTGATGAAGTTACAACAAGTTACTAAGGTGTAATGAATAAGAGAGTTTGTGAAAGTTATACCAATTTAATTTTAATTACAGTAATAGAACCAAAACTGTATTCATTACTTATAAAATGAGTCTGAACCCCGAGCCTAAACCGCAGGAACAGTAAAATGTGTGCTTTTGAGTTTTTATCGTTCTTATCTTTTTTTTTAAATCAAGTCACCAAATTTGTAAATGTATCTGAAAATACGCTAAGATACTTACGCTACCACCTTATATGCAGTAAGTATTTAAAATACTTACTTCATCTTAATTAATATAATACCAAAAAAAATTGAATATACAGTAACAGCTCAGTTAAGCAGGTTTTAAATAGTTTATAGAACGCTTTAAGCAAAAAAACTAGCAGCAGTCATAGGGGTTAAAAAATTATAATGGCCTTAATTATTTTATTTCTCATGTTTTGAACCTTAGTGAATTATTTTAGTATTCTAATAAAAATGTGATCGTAAACAGTGATTTATTAAAGATACACAAAATTTAATCTTCACGTGCGCTTTTTTCGGTTTTAAAGATCGTTACCCAAATCGGTCGTATCTTGAGGTGTAAAGAATCGAGTACTCGAAGGAATTTTCATCGGTTATTGTGTATTTTTATTGTTCGTTATTAGAGCTAGTTTACGGCCCGCGGGATAAAGGAATTAGGGTGTTGTGAATAGAGATGTTTATTAGTGAATGCTGTCGAAATCTTTCAATAATTGATCGTACTATGTGTTCGTGAATTATGTTTCGCCTCGCATTATGAAACAAGTCGTTTTTCTTTTTATGTTGAACATTATATTTTTTTATTATAAAATACGAACAGAAAATATTATGCGTTGCTGTGTTTAATTAATATTAACTTGAATTATATTTTAACTAGATTATTCAACTTATCCAGCGTAGATAACGTTTAATATAAAAATATCACGCGCGTTTCTTTTGGTTTCTTGTTTTTGCTATTATATATAAACAAATAATCAAATCTTACCTCTTTATAATATTAGTATCGATAATTTAAAGTACAAAATATTTTATAAACTAAAGAAAGGGTATAATCTAAACAAAAATGAAAGAAAGACATATCTGCTATAATAATTAAAAAATAACATATCTATACGTAGCGAGTGAAGAAAATTTGAACATTAAACTAAACTAAATAAGAAAGCATTTAACCTGAATAGAAAAATAAACAAGCTAACAGAATGTACAGTTAATCGCGCGTTTCCGTGACAGGTGGCCGCCAGGAATAAAACCCGCGACCGACTTGCGGGAAAGTGGATGGGACAAACATTAGATTGTTATATTCAGTAAGAATTTTAACCAGGTATAATTTTATTTGGCAAGAAATAGAAAAAAAAATCTTTTTAAATTCAATATTGTACCTGTATCAACAGAACTCGTGTAAGTTCCACTATCAAACCGGCTACCGGTGTTACTTAGCCTCGGTCCAAAATCAGGTGGAGGGCAGTATTGAGATGGGTCACGGAAATTTTCAAGATACGCGATGATATTATAACGACTTCAATAAAAGGAACCATCAAATTTTAGTTAGTCCTATAATTTTATTAACGCAGTTATATAAATAAAACTTCAGGGTCGCGGGCTTCAAATATATTTGAATTTGTAGCATCAACATAATATAATTGGAAGTAAATTCTGTTTTTCTTAAAATAACTTACATTGACAAATCAAATGACTTCAAGTATAGGTACTAAGTAATCTTCTCACAAATTACTTACGGGTCATGATAGTTTCACCAGGCGTAACATACGCTTCCTCTGTACCCTGAAATGTTGTGAGCTTGTAATTGCTAAGCCACTGCTGACCTTGAAGCTTGCTTGCTCACTTACGGGGATAGATTGTAGGTGCGAAATGACACACATCACTAGGTCCAAATATTAGAGTTAAATATTGAAAGAAAACTTTATTAAAATAAAATAATTTAAAACTATTTTAAACACGTATCTGTATGCTCGGAAGTGCCCATGTCCGTATCGTCCTCTCTTTGAAACTTTTGGAGACATTTTCAACGTCCAGAAACTTCGCTGTGGAAAAACTGTAAGTCTAAATATTCGGTAAAGGTAATTTTTGAATAATTTTAGTGTATTTTTCACAGTATAGGTACATTGCTTTAAAATATAGTAGTATAAAATGAACCTCTTAGGAAAATAATATTATAGAACTGATTATGTAGGATATTAATAAAGAAAATGATACGTTGAATAGGAGAAATGACATGTATAACTCCGAATTTTGTTACCTGTTTGGGTAATTTAAATATAAACATGTATAGTAATACACTGACCGATAAGCAGAGCGCCAATTTATCAGCCTTGACAGTGCGACGGTGATTTGAAGCACAGATCTTGGCACAGACAGACCAGTAGACACGTACATTAAGAGACAAACTACGTCTGTAGACGTTTGGCTAAAGAGCTAATTATCGTAGTAAATAATGTGTTCGAATGTTAAAGGTACATTAAACTAGGCCACATTAATGACCAACTATTAATCCACTCTTTTATCTTGATAATAATCACACCTGAATATTATTAGATGTAAAATGTCAATTGTCTAGATGAAATCTTCACAGTCAAATATCTGGTTGTTCCATTTAATTGTACTCAATCAATTTCGCATTCATAATGTTTTATTGACATTTATGTTAAGGAAAAATAGTTAACTGTTCGTTAAATTAAGTGTTTCATTTTGTATGGAAACTCGTCCTTTTATATAGATTATATACGTTTTATATATATATTCTTTAATATCCTTATACAATTTTTTTAAGTGATTATTGGAATCGAACGTTAACATTCTTTAGATTATGTTTCAGTCATCTATAAAAATAAAATACCTATTTAACAACTTTCATACTCAGTAATGTAAGATATCTGAGCGCCAAGATAGATTAAATAAATAAATTGTACACGCACGGTTAAAAAAACTCGTAAACGATCTCTCTAAATACTATCTTAGTAATACTCTAGTAGTATAATAAGATAACTCTAATCGACAATTGCATAACTCATTCTCTCAATTTATTTTTTGTACTAATTAAGGTATAATTTAGATAATACCATAAGCAGTAGCGTAATTATTACCGAGTCACAATAGGAAGGAATTACAATTATAATAATGCTTACGAGGGAAATACACGGCGCACGTGTGCTTGCATATTGATTCCGAATTATTAGCAAACACCGACCAAACCTGGCGCCACGCCAGTTAACGTGCCAAACTGTGATGTGACCATGACACACTGTTGGTACGGACATTCCGGCTTCTAAGAAAAATATAATATATAACAGCAAAATTTATTACTTATTAAATTATAAATCTGAGATAGTTATTTAAACGTCATTTAAAAATTCTCTTCGTGTTCCGGAATAAGACATTTTGCCTGGTATTTTAGCAAAAAGTAAAAAATACATTTATCATTAAATCAAAAAGAGTTTAAGATTTTTTTTCCAGTAACTATATTTAAAAACTATTTCTGCTACTGCGAGGCATTATACTGAAATGAATCAAATTAAACATAAATTAATAAAATATTAATTGCTAGAAGTGAGTAGCATATAATAAATAAGAAATTTATTTATTGGCACATAAAACAAATTATAGACATATATTTAATAATTATATATTAAACATTACACAGGATCATAATTCTTAATATTATGTTATAAATATAATAAAATCTTAATAAATGTTACTAATCCAGTATGGTGAAGCATAAGAATGTGACATTTTAACTTTTCTCCTAATAAGAATCAAATACCCGAGCGTTTTAATATTGAAATAAAGCATTTTTGTGACTAACCGATCTCTTAATTATAATGATAATCATCATAGACAAAAGTTATTGATTATATATGATAAAGTTTGCATTTCCAATACTACACTGATAAATAATTTTAATGAAAGATGCTTAATAAATCCACTTTGTCCCTGGCACTCTGAGATGGGACGCAAACCCGGGTGACTGCTCTTACAACTGAGCTAGCCAGGCTCTAATAGGACTGGCGAATTTTCGAGCTTTTACTTAAAGTATAACAGTTTTATTAGTAATTCACATTGTCTACCGATTAATCAAATCTAAACAATCACAAACAAATTAGAAAGTTAGTCTGAGCATAGCTACAGGAATAATTCAAGAAGCTTAGACTACGTTACTTGATCTACGTTTGACCGAAGTCTGAGCTAAGTTTCGAGCTGAACTATTACAGGCTCTCTCTTTGACTTGCAGTTTAAGTTTTGACTATAAATATAAATAGCTCCGGTTATATTAGTGTCAGAACCTAGGGATTTTAGAGTCCCAGGTGTCTTTATTTTATGTTCATATTGAAGTAAGGCGTGGATGTAAATTGCCGACGAGCATTAGATGCGGTTACTGCTTTGCTGGAGTCTCGTAGCCATCACTGGTGGCATCATTTAACCGTACCGGTCATTAACTCATCAGCTGTCATAGTGGTTCTCCCCACGTAAGTCATGAATAAAGTTCCTCAGTACAGAAGAAAAAATTGTTTATTATGTTTCAATAAATTATATCCCAATATAAATTTGCGTCCATACTTATTATACACTAATAAAAAGAAAGTGGCGTTGCAAAATTGTTATTTTTAAAATACGTACATAAAATGCTACTCGATTATTTATATTTCGAATAGACATAATTTTACACGTTATTATTATGAGATGGTGCAAACACCATGGTCACCCTAATTTAACGTAAAATGGTACAGTTTCGATAATTCACAGGTAATTCTGTTTATGCCGTTACACATAAGTGCCAGTTTAACGGTCAGTTGGCCATCAATGCGTTGGACAAGTTTTGTCACGTTGCATCCATTCCTACAGGATTTACTACCACCAATACACGCGGTGATGTCTTTTCGGAACAGCTGGCCTTTATAGTTAGTGATGTGTATACTAATAATTATAAATGTGTCGTTATTTCATTATAATTTGCGTAATGAATCTTTCTTTAAAAATTTATTTTTAAAGAAAGATTCATTATTAATTTATTTCTAAAAAAATTTATGTTATATTTCTTGGTAACACTAAACAATATTACGATCTTAGAATTTGACGACAATTGATTTACTCTTTTATGAGATAAAAATGATATTAAAAGTTTTCATTAATCATCTAATTTTTTTATTGTTTTTAAACATATAAAATGTAGAATAATATATATTTTTAAAGAAATTTAATCTATACTAATAGGTATAATATAGAGGAAATAATTCATTGTTTGTATCTAATAAACTGAACCTAAAACTACTGAATCAATTTTAAAGATTATATACGGGATCACATACAGGAAGCAACTTAATACGTAAGTGACGTATGTTATAATTATAGAAGTCGCGGGAAAACAGCTAGTATTTAATAAAATTAAAAAATAAATTATTAAATGTTACTACCGGTATGGCAAAGAAATATATATTTTAATAATGCTAAGCAACAGACTGTCCTTTCTTCCGTAGCAGTTGAACAGTGAAAACACTTTTAAAAAATTCTGGATAAAGTGAATTTTATAAAGATTAATTTTGTTTTATAATAGAATTTATGATGTCATTTCAAAGTACTAAAAGGAGCTTTTGGTAGAGGTTTTACTTACATATTGTCATTAAAAGCGATATTTTATGTTATGTAGATATAAGTGATTTTACAAATAACTGTTTAATCCACTATGTGTCGTGTTAAAAGGAAATATGTAATTATTCTTATAAAAACATTTTGTTTCTTTATACTTTTCTTATTTTAAATTTGTTTTTTATTAATAAACAAACTTCAGTCCGATGCAAAACATCATTTATATCATTTCTCTTATCGTTCAGTTATTTTTTTCATTTTGAGTACTAACTTAATTATTAAGTATAATCTTTAAATAACTAAAATAAAATGTTCCACTTTTCATCAAAATTAGCCATTTGAAAAACGACCATATTGTCGAACATGTCGTGACGCTCCCTCACGGCTCTCTTATTGAAAAATTCGCCTGATGTCGTTTCCTTCTTTGCTTATTGAAAATAAGAAATCAATTCTCTATTTTATCCAAATAACAATCAGACGTAGCGAAATGAGATTATTTTATATGTTACCTAAACTATAACTTATAATATTTAATCAACTTATTTTGTGTTAAGTCTACTTTTTAGTATAAAGGCGTGTTCACGTATATTTTCATATTAATTTTTATACGCCCTGCTAATCGTATAGTCGATGATCCTATTTTTTTTAATTTAAAATCAAAACGTAAACTCTCTAAATTAATACCACCTTAAACTATTTACTCAAACGTTCAGTTAAAACGGTGTATTACCTAATGAATTTGCTACTACTTTATACAACGGGAGACCACATCCGACATTATCATAGAAAGCTGTAAACATTTCTGCCAAGGAATTTCGATAAAACGCTAACTCTGCAATGTAGGCGGTCGTCAATACAAAATTACCTATTACAACACACTACAATGTGTATTTATCCCTTTTATTAGATGACCACTTGGAGCCTTTAAATAAAGACTTTGAATGAAATGCAGATTTATCCTATATAGTATGAAAGATATTATATTAAAAAATAGCACCAACGACCGTTTTGGTTAGGATGTTGCGCCTGTGGTTGATAATTACCAAGTGTACGAGAGACAGAGCCATAAGTTTTAATAAAAATGTTTGTATGATAAGCATTTTAAAATTAAGTCAAAAGTTATTAAGTTAGCGAGCTTAATTAAAGAATAATAAACGTTATAATAACATAAAGTATGAGTATGTAAATAGTAAAAACTGCGCTTTATGTCACTGGATTCTCTTTTCGTACTCTGAAAATGATCCAGCCTTAAGATATATTACTGAAAATGAAAAATGAAAATGAATTTATTGCGACATTAACAGAACATATTAATGAAACACTGGCCTCTGAATTTAAGTAACGTAACTTGTGTCTCAGAAGCCAGTTCCTTCCTTAAATTATACACTTTATTGGTATTGTTAAGTTGATCAATAACAAATAAAAAAATAAAAACTACTAATGAAATTAGCGTGTCACTATTGTGTGTGTGTGTGTGTGTGTGTGTGTGTGTGTGTGTGTGTGTGCGCGTGTGTGTGTGCGCGTGTGCGTGTGCGTGTGCTTGTGCGCGTGTGTGTGTGTGTGTGTGTGTGTGAGTGTGTGTGCGTGCGCGCGTGTGTGTGTGTGTGTGTGTGTGTGTGTGTGAGTGTGTGTGCGTGCGCGCGTGTGTGTGTGTGTGTGTGTGTGTGTTAACACATTAGGAGTTTTTCAGTACCTTCGTAATCATATTTTTGTAGCCAATCTCATATAGGTTTTTTTCATATTTTTGTAGCCAATCACTATGTGGATATTTAGAAGACAAAATGGTCTCAAATAAAATAAATCATGCCTATGTCATTGGTTTCGTAAAGTTACAGCTGGAGTGGAGACGCAATAACGAGAAAAAATTGAAAAAATTGTAATAAAAAAAATCGAACACCCGTCTGCGTGAATATAGATTTTTTTTAACATTACCTATTTAAGAATACTTGGGCTACTAAGACAAATCTAATGATACCTAATTATCTAAATCCGTTCAGCGGTTCTGAAGATATCAAGTAATAAAGATACGCGTGAAACACAAAACCCTTCCTTTGCAGTCGGGTAAAAAGGGCTACTTTTCTCTCTCGAATTTAACTTCTATACAAGTCTGATCATATCCTAATCATTCTTCCTGAGTTTCAAGCATTAAATAAAAAATAACCTTAATTTATCCTTTACTATATCCACAAATATTCCATGTAACTACGCATTAGACAATTGTGTAATGTCACAAGTATTATATCGAATGTACACGATAATAAAACATTGACATGTCGTATAACTGCAATAACTGGAGTCAACGTTACGGGACGTCTGTAAGGTAACCGGCCAACTAATCAGGTTTTACGAGCATGTTCTGTACAAACAAACAGCGGAATACGTTTGCTATGAGAAATTACTAAGTGTGGAACGACGATGAAATACATATACAAAATATATTGTGTTTGTATGTTATTTATACAAGTTTTAAGCAGATGGTATTTGTATTTTTTATTGGAAATTGTTTGGCAAGTGACTTATCAGCAGAGGTCGGAATTAGGTAGAGTTATTTATGTACTTGCATCGAAATGTTGATATTAATGTGGACCTTCCCGAGATTTCTAATGGACAATCCCGTGTGGCCAACAATCTTACAACTCAATAATAATAACAATGTCAGAGATAGACAAATACAACAAAGATAATTAACATAAAATTTTTATTAGTTTACATTAATTTACAATACAAATTTTGCAACTTTAGACATCCGATGTCATTGATGTAAGTTTGGCAACGTCATGCGTGCAGTAGTTTAAATTGTGTAAAAGTAAATAACTTTTTATTTAAAAAATCACGGGATTTTTTCTGCTCTTTAAAATTAATCTCGGGATTTGAGGCATATCCACTTTATTCTTTCGCTGTATGAAATCAGTGTAAGTACATGAATAACTCTACCTAATTTCGACCACTGCTTCTCAGTGTCATTGAGAGAAGACAAATATGTAGCATTTAAGTAAATGATGATAGAATGAAATGTTCGATCACTAACTAATTTTCAATCCATTACAGGCATAAAATGCGGACGGGTACGGTGTTATTAGGTATATCAACCTCAGAACCGCTGCGATTAGTCATTCAGTGGCTTTGCGTTCCGTATATCGCTAGTTGCAATTCTATATAAATTTTGCGCTTTGTTTTAGAATAACTAAATACACTTAAATAGTCATATTTAATAGTCGACTAAAAAAAAAATAGACTCGGGCATGATTTTATTTTATCCACTAAGCTTAATAGATAAGACTGAGATAAAATAAAATAAAGCTATGATTTTCTAAATTATAAATTGTCACGACGAGTCCCCATTGGATGACAATCAAAATATATAACAACATACCGAACAAAATAAAGCAAGTAAAACAACTAAAACCACTTACTGAACATTTGAAAACATACCTCATTGGCAAATGCTATTATAGTATTGTCAATTTTTTTAATGATAAGTAGGTAATACATATTAACGAAAATATATGTTTTAAGGAAATGTAAAATTTTATTGTATCTTTTAAAATGTATCTTATTTTTTATTTAAATTATTTGAAATTAAATTTGAATTTGCTACACCCTTACAGGGTGTCGCCGTAAACCGTAGTAATTACTGAATAACTTTATGCTATGTGACATGCAATAATTGATTTTTATTATTAAAAAGCATTATGGTTAATCTTGTTTTACAAGAAACAACTGTATACACACATACTCTTTAGAATGTATATTAACGAAAAAAGACTACCAAATTGCACTAACAAAACAATCAAGATATATAAATATCTAAAATATCTAAACCAAATTAAAACACTCCTTAGAGTAGTACTTCCTAAACTCCATAAGATTTTTTAATTTGTAAAAATATTCAGATATTCAGAGAGGAAAATATTTTCTCCACATTATAAGTATTCATGCATAATAACGTAAACCAAAAGCTAAAAATATAAAACACCTAAATGAAGACTCAGACAACAAATGTTTGCTGTCTGCTTTTTCTTTCAAATGCAATTTTTTTACGTTTGAGTACTTACTCCATCAAATAAAATAAATAAACTAAGTGCTTTAATTTAAGAAGTTCATTCAAAACAGGATTAACTGTTTGACCACTTGTTTACATGTAAGTGCTAACAAATACTCCAATGTCCACTATAAAACCGGATCACTCGTTACCAGAGGAATCAAAGCTCGCTCTCATGTGCACGTTCAGATTCGATCGTTAGTCGGTCATAAAATTGGACCACCCGCGAACTGATCAATGAAACAAATGAATGTCACTGATGTTATTTATGTGTACTAAACTCAATTAAATATTATTAGTAAGTAAGCAGTAAGTTTTTATTTAGAAACAAAAATAATAATAAAGAATTACTTTCTTTACCAGTTTTGATTACCAGTAATTTCATTTTTTTTGTGTTTAAAAACTTTATTGAGATACTTCTATCTTATACAATATTTTAGAAATTTAAAACGCATTAATTCTGATAGTATTTTCTAATCTACCAATATAATATCTCACACACTATAATCAAGTTCAAAGTGTGATGAAAAATTCAGTAGAGCGCTGATGGCGAATGACTATTATATGCCATCTTCCGAAGTTTAATGAGCTCACCTCTGAATCTTGTTCAAAAATAACTAGTTTCCGCAATCCATAGTGGGGTACCACAATGCCGGTCAGTTCTCGGTTATTTTTAAATCGAAAATGTCCGATATATAGGAAATGGTATCTTCGAGATATACGATCAAGTTTAGTTTTCAGCTATTCCATGTTGAACTGGTAGTGTAAGAACACATAATAGTCTGCTTGTCATCACGATCAAGTCATAAAAGTCTGTTAAGGAAATACATTCTGCATTGCAATCAAACTCCATAAAGCAATGAGTGACATTAAGATCAATGCACCATTTCATTGGAAACAAACGAAATTATTATTATATTTAATTAATGTTGCATTCAAATGCTATACTGAAAAATAGTCCTTGGCACTCTGAGATGGGACTCGAACATTACGAAAGATCATGGGTTCGAATCTTATCTCAGGGCCAAATTTGATTATTTAAGCATTTTCATTTATAATGATAAAGAAAATGTTTTTCATATGAGTCTGTTGAAGTGAAAGCGTAGTTATCTAATTCTAAAAAGTCATTGGTAATGAAAACCTTGAACGAGTAATAAGAAGAAAATAGTTATATTATCATAAAAATATCCGTCGTTAAGATGTAAAACAATTTCACGTAACATTTTCTTTACTTTCGCAAAATTATATCACACCTTTGAATACACCCTCAAAGAGCATCTCTCGTTTGGCTCTGATTATTACCGCTATTAACCCACTATTATTACTTTGTACCGGGCCAGATGTTGATCAACAGTGGGCCATTCATCCAATCTAGTTATTACGCAATCGCTAACTATGTAATACAAATACACTGTTCCATTGAAGATTAGTGACATTTTAAGGCCGTCGGAAAGTTATAAATTATTTGTATATTTGCTTATACTCCGGCTTGATGGCAGGACGCATAAAAGCATTCGGTACGTTGGTTCCGTAACGGCGGACGAGGATGATGAGTTCGGGTAAATGAAGTTACTAATAATTCGACTGAAATATTTTCTATAGGCTTCTTGTAAAAAAAAAGCTTATTTTGCATACGACTCTGTTATCAAGGAGCTCGATGTTTGCACTCTGGAAGTTGCACAACGTTTGCAAGAGCCGGCTACACTATAAGTAACCTAAAATTTATTATCTCGAACTTCTCTGCTGGAAGACTGGCAAAAAACTATAATATATATATATTATAAGCCACATTCAATACTTAGCAGTTTTGTCGTTTAAATATTCATAAACCGTGTTATTAATAAACTAGGTTTAGCGTCAGAGTAAATGTACGCTAAAATTGCAATTTTAAATTCATATTGTACAGAGAATAAGCAAACCTATCATCTTTAGGAGTAAATATTACTCCCGTATAACCTCGTACTAGGCTATTGCTAATTCTCTGTTTAATAACGAGAATTTTGCCTAATACTAAAGTGCAATCTCAGCGTGAATTTACTCCAAAGCTAAAACTTGTTTATTAATAAACACCGAGTTTAGTCTACTTTACTATGAAGACAATTTTTAATTTGAGTCTGAAATAAGTATAGGCAATGGTAAATTTAAAATTTCTATAGGAATTTTGATAAAGTAGTGTATTATACCTTGCCCCATAAATGTTGCTAGAAATTTCTTAACTTGTAAGACGCCAATACAAATTTATCTTTGTTACTAGTATTAAAATTGATGACTATTGTTAATGTAATTGTTAAAATAATAATTGGTTTCTAAAATAAAATATACAATTGTATATTATTTGGGAGACATCTGCCAATATCCAAATTTCTTTGAATTAATCTCTAAGTGATGTTCTTAAACATAATTGATAAATAGCCCTTACTACTCTTTTTTGTAATATAAATACAGAATCTATATTTGCAGCCATACATGCGACATAACGCTATGGAAATAACTAAAGTATACTGTCCTGGTAGTATCTAGATCTGGGAGTTGTCTGATTTTTCATATTGCATGAACGTATGGTATGTAGTTGTCCGATTTTTCATATTGCATGAAGATGGTACGTATGGTATCTGAACGAAGTTTTCCGACCAATAATAAAATGTGAGAATGCCGTTGCAATTGAGAACCCAGCGATACACAAAAAAAGATTGTTGTATTTGCCTACTTCAGCTTTTATCGTTAAATTTAATTTCTGTAACTTATGCTTTAACATTTAGTTTTTTAGGATTTTGCTGAAAATTCTTTACAAGAAACCAAGACATAATCTGTGGAATAGTATTGTTTACATCGGTAAAGTTATTTTTACATTAAATATAAAAAGAAATGTCATCTGCAAACAATACGACTATACGTTTCGACAAAGAAAGGCAAATCGTTTAATGTTTACATTTGATCAATTTTGCATATGTAATGTTATACTGAAAAATATTCTTAGTAGTTGCCTGGGTTATCGCAACCCGGACCCATTTCAGAGTGCTAGGGACAAAGTGGATTTTTAAGTATTTTTCATTAAGAATATAATTTATGTATGTTAGAAATAGACAGGGATCTAGAATAATTCCCTAGGGTACCCCCATTTTCACTTGTCAACCAGATGATCTCATACCTTTTATGTCTATAGTTTGAGTTCTAGAACTGAGGTACGACAGCATTAGTTGGAGGGCAGTGCCTTTGATACCATAGTAATTTAGCTTCATTACCGGTGTTCGATGCTTAACGCATCATTCACCAAACTATAACCTACCACTTATAGAATCTGGAGGCAACAGTCGTTATAAAATCACATCATTATTTTGTAGAAGTACTTCATAATACAAAAACAACTTGATTGATTTGTTAATCTAACTTAATTATCTTGGTGTTCAATAAAGTGCATTCATTCATATGTACAAGATTCATCTCCTTTGTAAATGTATCGGTACCGTTCGAGTGACTAACGATGCAACCATGTTGATTTTCTGAGTTATTTCTTTGTCTGCCTTTGTAATTATATATGGCAGGTGCATGTTTTACGGTGACCAAACATTCTGAAATACCTGTGCAAGATATTAATTTAATTACTTGAAAGATTACTAATTATCAAATCACATATTTAGTCATAGACTGAGTAAAATCCAAATATGGATATTATTATATCACCTAATCTATTAAAGTTATCACGAAGATACTTAACGTGATTGGACAAAATAATAGTAAATGCATATCAATGGTAAATGAAAGCCATTAAAAGATATTAAGTTTTGTGTTTGATGCGCCCTAAAGTTGGATTAAGATAGTACAATATTCATTTGAATACAACTCAAATTCAGTCCAGTGACAAGAGGATAGGTAAATTAATCCAGACTTAGTTGGTGCTGTAAAAACTATGAATAAATGGTGTCACCAGTGCGACAGGACACCGTGTGTAAGTCAGCCAGTTCACTCCCCCGTGTGTTCTGAATCACAGGATATTTCGAGCGTGTTACCGTCTTAGGCTAAAACGCTCTTTGTTGTTTGTGGGTCATCAGAACTTTGAATGAGGCCGTTCTTTATGCTCGTTACGGGATGACAAATGTCCAAAGATGACGCAAGTGAAACACACACGTTAAGATTATTATTTTGCTGTGATTTAAACTCGTTGTATTGGTCTTTGTCTTCTTTTGATCTCGTATTTTGTTTTAAATTTGACAGAATTCATAGTGTCAATTCAAAAGACTGGAAAGTCAAGTTTTTTTTTCTATAGAATTTCATATTAAGATGAAGATCAATACACATATTGTATATACTCGTATATATATGCTATATACGCTTATAATAATACGATTTGGAAGAATGTGATCCTGCATTCCATCAACTTAAACTGATGACGCCTCGAGATGCAGAAATAGCCAAAGAAATAGGAGGGAAAGAAACAGAGGTAGAGAAGTTTATCGAAATACAGAAAGAAAACAGAAGTCACAGAAAGGATAGGAAAAGGGAACAGCGGTGAAGAACAAAAGCTAAAAGAGTAAGTTGTTTGAATTTATTTAAAAATTTATTTAAGGTATGTTTTGATTGCAAAATTCTATAAATGTAACATAAAAAAACAAATAAAATTTTATATAATAAAAATGAATACCTGCAGGGTGAATTTATAAAACGGCCCGCCCGCCCAATACGCAGCAACACTTTCCACTGGGTGAGCGGGCCCGATACTGGACCCTTTATGTGAATGCGCAATTCTGGAAACCACGTAATTTGTTGCGCTGTGTGACTGGGGCAGAGGGAACTGGTGTGATTCCCCTGCGGAGCGTCGCTGTACCTCTCCTCCCATTCTTCTATAGTTTGTGTGCGGCAAACACGCTTAATATGTGATATTGGGAACAAATCGTAGTCTGGCTTCCGTTCGGCGTCGCCGTCTCACTTGCAACTCGATCCGTAACTTCATTATCCGGCGTAGCCTTGTATCCAACAAAATTAGATCTGGACAACCGACTTGTGTTCGATGATGATCTTGTAGGTTCGGGCCTGACGAGGGGATCAGTGCTGCTACGTTGTTGAAGGGACTACAAGGTAGAAAACGAGTCGGAGCAGATAGTCGCATCCAAATACCCGCGTTCAGCGATATGCTGGCATGCCTTGGTGATGGTGAAGATCTCGGCCTGGAAAACAGAGCAGACCGAGCCGAGCTTGTAGCCCGCAGAGGTGATGGTGGGTAGAGAGTTTGTGACTATGTCAACGCAGACAACACCGGCATCGACTTCGCCGCTCTCTTGCATACTACCGTCTGTGAAGACCGGAAAGTTAAGTTAGGTCACAATTACTAAAATCTCCTTGAAGAAATCACCAAATCCGTCCGACTAAAACATTATAATATCCATGCGTGCAACATAAAGTGCATAAAAATATTTAAAAATTAAATTAATATTTTGTAGTTTTTGTTTCGCATATTCGTTAACCTTCAAAATAAAAATAATATTTGACATAATGTATCGATGTTAGCTAGTGAAAATAACAAAATTCCCACCTGAACCTAATTACATAATGTCATTCTAAACCTACTGTCTCTTTTAACATGAATTCTAATAGCAAACGTCCACCTGTCATTCTGTGGAATGAATATTTCAACTTAATACGCGATCGTTGTAATTTTACATTCTTAATATAATCCATTACTGTTCTTATTCATCTACTAGATGTTGCAATGGTGCCAACGCAGCTTTGGAAACTGTCGCGAGTAATTTATCGTTGATGTGTGGGTTTTCTGTTAATGTTGCATTAGTATAAATTTTCGCACGTCTGCCTGTCTGTCGCCCGTTGCGGTTGGATGATGATTTTCGTTCCGGAACTCGTTTGCTCTTACGCTCTTCTCAGTAGAGTTACATGAAAACGTGTTTGTGTTAAATTGAAACACTGGAACACATCGTTTATTTCAATAAATTAATAATTACCCAATTTATATTTATCACAACCTTTATTAATGTAATTGTAACATTTTGAAGAAAAATAATCAGGTTATGAAACGTGTGTGCGAGTCAAAATTGTTTTGATAGTCAGATACTTATCTCTTGTATATGATCATATGTACTAAATGAAGTTTAATCTAATTTCTTTAGGAGTATTTGATTCAACAGCGATACCTTAGACTTCATTTGGTCTACATCGAATCTGAGACATATATTTGTGAAATTAGAGCCTAATTATAACCTGCTTTTGCCAAAACATCAGTTAGTAAATAGAGGGGGCAGGTCGCGCCGCAGAGATCAAAGTCGTCCGTGGCTAATCGTATCCCGGTCGTTCGCTCTATCCGGTTGTTCACCGGTATTTTTAGTGCACGCACAGGTAACAAGAATGCCCCTTTGAAATACAACACTTCCGCTCGTAACGTTGCCGGAGAACAGAAGTGATGAGGGTCGACGAAGTATTACAGTTGTATGCCTAAATTAGATGCAATAGGGAATATACGTGGTTTTTAATAACACTTATACCTGATGTTGAGATTGAATTAAACTTAATTAGCAAGAAATATTCAACTTTTCAATAATTTACTTAGACATGAACGATTAAAATGTAGATTAGACCGAGATAGGCTGACCGATCTTTACTTGACTAGCGTGAAAGTCTAGTGAACCGTAAGCGTTGCATCCTTATTCCAAACCCATAATCGTAAGCTAAGCATGTCGTAAGCTAATGGGTAGTTATTAAATTACTGCATATATGAAAAAAAAACTTTCGAATTTATTAAATGACACAACTTTCAACGGTTTCAGCATGTTTGTATTTGCTTTCATGACGTTTCGGACCCCTTACATGTTACATGTTCACTTAAGGCTGAATTTACTATCCATAATTTAAAATATTCCTGTTTAGGTACTATTTTCTAAGGATTGATCCAATTTAGGTGAAATCATTTTTGAAATTGTGCCAGTAGTTTCAGAGCCTATTTTAATGCAAACAAACAATCAAATCTTTCCTTTTAATAATACATATTAGTAAAAATAATTGTATTCGAAATCAAAGGAGTGTTGCTTCTACGAAAATTTCTTAATCTCTAATTTTCCTAAAATAAGTGGCGTCGGGAACGACGATATTTTATAATACTTTACAGCTTCTATGCAACCACGGACTCCAGCCAGCCCTCTATCACATCACATTAATAGTTGCTAAAGATAAAACAACTAAGTAACTTGCGCGCAACTTGGATGAGCCAATGTTAATTGTCACAAGGTACTAGCGGCTGTATGAAGCATGAATCGTTTTGAAGTCAATTACAAACTATACAATTTATATTAATTCATGTTTACTTTATATTATTGAAATGATAGTACTAGTTCTTAAAACATACCAAAATATCTATGTTTCTACCTCCGATGTATGTTGCTTTAGATTTATCGTATTTCTGTCTTATTTTCTTATTAATAAATAGCAACATCACATGCATTGCGGACCCTAAATTATGTAGTTAAAGCACTTGTATTAAGGAAATCCGAAACAACGAAGGTAGGTATGGTACCTACCTATAATACTTTATGCAATATATTTTTTGTATTGACCCAACCGTAATCGATCTCATGACTCTAGAGATGGTAACATATTGAAATGAGCGTATGAGCTACTGGACGCCATCGGTTGATACTTTGTGTTTATTTGCATTCATTCATCATATCCAACCGAAGTTAAAAAAGATTGAATTAAAAAAATTATCACTTTAATTAGCCCCCACCCGTGTAAGCGGAAACCTATTTACCCAACTTCTTACTCCCCAAAGTCATCATTCCGAATTCCCTTTCACTAAGCTCCGTCTAACGAATTCGCGGTACACCCGTCAAAACCGTCCCATATAAATCGTTCCACTTAAAATTCCTCCTCTGGGAGGCACCTCCAACAAAAATAATGAGGCCTCCTTAGGTCTTAAATCTTGTTGCGCATCTAGTTTTAATGGCATTTAAATGAGGTTTTTATTTACTTGCCGTGGTTTATAGTCTTTGATCGGCAGCGGCGCCCTGAGGAATGCCAAAGTATGCTAGCGAGTGCGGTTATTCGTCGCTTTCCTGGGGTTACAACGGGGGAACAGATTGTTTTGCATTATAATGATTCTACAAAATAAACACTATAGTGCACTAAAGCACGTGGTTGTGTTTGTGTTTACCGATTGCGATTATAAAGTACTTTATTTACATCTGCATTAGCATATTTACATGAAGTGAGACACCAAAGTGTTTATTTAGATATGTAGTACACAGACTACATTTGTTCTTTCTTTATTTAAATAATTATATTTTAAGAAAGCAAATGTATATTTTTTTATCTTATACCTGTATACATAAATTCAATAATTAAATCCTTACTTTAATTCTAGGTACAATCATTTGGAGTGGTTTATTTATACTAGATCATAAACAAGCGTTTGCGCTTACTACTTTGTAATAACATAATGGGAGTATGCAGTGAAACACAATTGTAAACATAATCAAAGGTAAAATTATGATTTAGTGTAAAGCAGTATAGATCAAGTTGACCGATCTATTAAAGATTTATGATCAGGTCCGCTTAGTGCAGACCAGCAGGGATCGTAAATTGTTTACTCTGCATCTTCCGGCACTTCACCGGCCACCACTCGCTATAACATGAACACCCAGGTTCGCAAGCCACTATTAAATTTACAAACTTGCTGCAGAAATAACAGTAAAACCAGTGAATCTATAAAATCCCAACAAGGATGATGCACTCTTTACAATATTATCTGGAAAACCACTTGCCTTATTACTAAGCACATAGATATATGATAAATTGTTTATAAAAAGGATAGCAGTTTGTGCGTCACCTTATGTGGTTTTTAAAAATATTATATACTAACATGATAAGAAGTTATCTGAAATCGTCTCTGAATACACATAAATACTTATTGTAAACTCTCAATTCAATGAGACAGCAAGACGCGTACTTATTTATGAAACAAGAACAATCATCGATGATTTGATAAAAATGTTCATTTTTTAATTTTTTATTGCACATATTTGGTGTAAAAGACAGGAAAGGTCATTATTGTGTGACGGGTTCGACACTTAGGCAAATGAAAAAAAGGCTGACTAAGCTTGAAAATTTGATTTATTAGAGTGTAATAAGAAAAATCCCGTTTCTGGATTTTCCGTCATAGGTAGAACTTAGTAGATATTTCATGATGATATTCGTTTGCATTTTTCTTATTTAATTGTAATAACTTTATTATTATTAGATTTATATGATTAAATTATTATGTTCTTACCAGATGATTTTTTTACGAACTAAGCATATTTGATTTGGTGAATAATAAAAGACATGATGTTGAAGATCAAAGGCAAACAGTTTGCATGCGAAAACCTAGGACGAAAGAAACAGTCGGTGGTACAACGCACCGCTACAATTGTTTTTAGATGTCCTCGAAAGCTACCGTTGTACAACAAAATGACTTTCAATCACAAATTATGGACATTTTTACCAATGGATAGATTTGGTTCAGGAAATTGTTGAAACAGAAATTTTGGACATCTACCCTTAAGAGGAAATGCTACTATAAAACATATGTCATGTTTCAAACAACACATATTCAAACATCAAAATTGAAAATGAGGAAAATAGAATAATATTTTAGTCAAATCTCTATCGCAGCATTCGGGTCCGAAGGCGATAATCAGTCCGGAGGTGTGGAGCAGTCAGGAGCGGAAATACGTTGCCCCTGGGCGCCCACTTCCGGTGGATAAGTGGCCCTCTCTGACCCAATTTCCGGTCGCCACATTACGCAGATCGCGCGTATGATAATTTTTGGATTAGTGTTATCGAGTTTCAGGCATTCTACTTAAGCTGTTGAAATTACTAAGGTGATATATGATAACGCTTATGTTCTTATAGAAGGCGTTATGAAAGATTAATCAAATTAAATGAATCGTTCAGAAAACTTCTCTCATGGCATTTGCATATAAGAGAAACAATGTAACATTCCATGTCAGCTCTGTTACACTATCCGTTTTCAGACTCCTCCACAATTAACCTTTTCTGTCTTTCCTTAGCCACGCACATCCAATTGCACCCAGAGTTTTGTTTGATTGCCCTAAAAGAAATTCATAACAGATACATTGAACTAAATAAATTGAATTTAAATCTATTACTCAATATTGATACGATAATGATTATTTCTCAATCTGAGGACGATTTTATTTATTAGGATTCGAAGCTATAGAGGGCGCTGAGCTTGCCGCTTTACATTTAAGATTTATCTAACTTTAATAAAAACTTTTTGTTACCGACGCAGTAAGCTATCACATGAACCGCTGTTACTGTGTCCGAAAGCGGCAACTGGATACAGTCGCGGTTGTGTAGAGCCTTACAATTACAAGGAAAATTCCCAATATTGCTTATGTCTTTAACTTACGACTTTCAGTTTTTAATCTCGTCAATTGTTTTGTGGGTTGTGTGCCAAGCAAAAGTAACTAGACACAAAAATTTTATATAAAAGTAAAATAACAACTTGTCGTTTTCATCCTATACAAAACACCAAGTTTGTGCAATCCTAAAAACGCTCATCAACAGTACCTTATTTTAAAATAATGTACAGTATGTCATTGTTATTGAATTAGTTTCATCGCACTGCAAGGTACTATAATTTTATGCTGCCCCACGTACTTCCAAGAACTAAACACTTTTCCGTTAGTGTACAATGACACATTAAATATTTAACGACGCTATATCGGCAGCGTGCGCGCGCGCACCGGGCGGCACCGGCCTTTGATCTTTAAAAGCGGGGATATTCGCTAATTGATATAGATGCGCCTTGTAATCATCACACGTTCATTGCTAACTAAAATTTTGTGTTCGGTGCTGCGCCGTTTCTCATATTTTAGACAGTTTATTAAGGGACGTTCGGTCGTGTAGGAGTTTCCGATGAGCTTGTTTGTCAACGTTCATAATAAAGTTTGAAATGTTTAATACCGAGATCGAGAAGTGTATGTATTTTTTTTTTGGTTCACGGCGACCTGAAAACCAATTCGGATGCCAGCTTAGAGAAAACATTAAATATAAATATAGCGACATGATTGAGTTTTGTATACTTTTACTTGTGTATGTGTGCGCAATGAATTTATTGCGTTTAAAAGTAATACCTCATTGGACTGGTTACTCCAACTTATTGTAAAATAAATAGACTACAAAGTTAATTAACAGATGGCCGTTCCATGCAATCTTTTCTGGTGGCGTAATAAATCCCCCCTCATCCTTCCCCCTTAATTATAAAATGTGACAGCAATCAATTCTCATCAAACCCTTCATTTGAGAAGTAAAGCCTCTTATTAAGCTCGCCAACTCGTCAGCGGGACTCGCTAATAACTGACTTACCTATGTAATTGGAGGGTCTTTTATCATAAATTTTGATGTTATTGAAACAAATATTAATTAACTTATAGATGACACTTCACTTGTTTAATATTGCGATATTTGTACAGTTATTATTTTAATTAGATGATATGAGAAACCACCTTAAAATTACCCGACCGGCAAGCGAACCCGGCGTCTTAGAATTGGTGATAACTTGAAATCGACATGCTGGCTATTCGGCCGCGTAGGTCGTCAGTTGTAAAGAGTCGTAAATTAGTAGTTTAAATACAATAATTATATAATAATATAGTATTAATAACATGTTCTATAAATATTCTATAGGAAGCTGTATCTATACTAATATAAACATTTATATGTTTGTTTGTTCGCATCGTGTAACCTTCGAAACTACTAGACCGATTTTTCAAATGATTTCTCCTACGGGAA
Source organism: Diatraea saccharalis (assembly GCA_918026875.4). NCBI lineage: Eukaryota > Metazoa > Arthropoda > Insecta > Lepidoptera > Crambidae > Diatraea > Diatraea saccharalis. Next base: position 28,792,338 of record OU893338.1, read on the forward strand.
ACTATTTGAATTTTTTTTGAAATCATACTTGTGAAAAATACCTACTCTTTAATAATTTTAATATCTGCGGAAAGAATCCGAAATGTCATGTAAACAGTGTACAAGTGACACGCGTTAAAAATTAATTTCATTAATTTATTAAAAGCTAAATTTTTTCACATCTGTTATTATATACTTGAGTATTTGATTATTATTTAATTTTATACCTGCTATAAAGTAATAGGAAACAAAGGATTCACAGACAAACAAAGAACCGTTAAGTGATCCTATTTTCAACTTGAGGAATCCTAAAAATCGCCATATTATATAATGAATACGTTCGGCTCGTGATAGTGCAGTGCTACCTGACCGATGTATACACTCGATAACCATAATAACTCATTACGATCACAGTTATTAACTGCCACTTAATTAACTGTTCATAGTGCACTACTAAAGTTTATATTTATTTTTATCACAAAATTTTATAATTAGAAAAACATTTGCGATTTCGAATATATGCTGATATAATCATTGTAGTTTACGTCATATTTTTATTTTGTTCTTTTACTATTACTCCATGTTTTTGCTCGGGTCGTATGTAATTGTCGTTTACTTTGCTTGCTTTATTATTATTATTATATTTTATCATACATCCATTAGTTTTTATTTACAATTCTCATCCCCACTAGCTATAAATCATATTTAAATAAAGCGCATACTAAAGTGTATATCAATAGCTAGTGCTTTTTAAAGGAAAAATTTCATCTGCCTATTTCAAGCTGTCTATCATCCATCACTGCGGAGTTAGATTACTATTACTAGTATAAAAATAATGTATTTGCTATATTGTCAAAACATAATAATATGGTACTGTAGCTGTTACAGATTTCTATATTACATCGCCCAGTTGCACAAACGTTTATTAAGTGGGTCCTTTCTATCTTTCTCTTATAAATTTTCTAAATTTAAAAATTTGTATCAGTAAGGTAGCTAACGACAATTTTAATGGACTTATGAGCGACGGGCGGAAAGGCTTTTAAAAAGTCAAAAAGATGTTCCTGTAAGAACTTCGGAATTATGAGTAAATAAAACGACTATAAATTACATGAAAAATACATGAAAATGTGAGTTGTATAAAAAAACTATACCAAGTTTTTAAGGTTTTGCGAAGAAGTCTTTTTTTTTGTATTCATACTAAATAAATCACAATATAATTGATAAATTTTTTATTTATATATTGTAAAATTTTAGGCAACAAAACCGCAAATAAAGTAGCTAAAGTATGGAAATCTGAACTGGGAATCAAATCTATATCAATCCTATATTCACAACTTTCAAATTCGCAATCTTACCTATGAATCAAGTGGTAGAAATTCAAGCTTTTTCTTTATAGAGAGTGAACAGAGTCCCTTACTATGAACACAATCCAATAAAGTGTGTTTGTATTGAGTTGGATCGGCGCGGCGCGAGAGCTAATTGGTCTACACCTATACTATTGACTGTTATATAATGCTGAACGCGTGCTGTTGTAATTAACAACAATGCATTCACACAATATTCACGACACCTACCTTCGTAATAGCTTCTAGCTAATACTTATAAACGAATATTATACGATAAGGATAAATCGTTATCTAAACTGTGAGAATACTAGCGTTCTATTTTAATGACAAAATCATATAAAAATTTAAAATACGTTTTTTTACTACGCCTGCTATTTGTTAGCGTATGCCTCGCTATTATTCTTACAAGGTTGTTAAAGCGCATTTATATTATTGTTTGCGATAGGCCTTTATGGCAAGCAATTTTGGATCTTCTTTTTTTTTTCTAGCAAACATTCGTCTTTTATATGACAAAATGAACAAGCTCGATTTATTTATTGAATACTAGCCATTTTCTAGCGACTTTGCTCACGTAAATGCCTCACCTGTCGTCACCTGCGTACATATGCTTCATGTAGGTCTTGAATCTTCTATGCAATGTAAACAAACAATCAAATATAATCTCTTTATATAATTAGAATATATTCGATATGAGTCAAGAAAAATACGCGAGTAACTGAGCGACGAGTATAACCTGCCAGTATTTGTTATTTTTGCTGATTATTTGCATGCTATAAACATTTTGTCAGATATTTCTTTCCTCACCTAACTGCCCTTTTCAACTGTCTTCGAAATGGCACTGACAATAAAATAATTTTCTCATGTATGTTTTAAAAACATATAGGTAAATTAATGATATATTACTACATCATTAAAATTTCAACATTCAAGTGTTCCTTTTTGTAATATAATATTCGGTTAATATTTTTTTTAAACAAATCTACACTCACAAATCACTGTCATGGTCCAGAAATAGTGTCATGAAATGTATCTTTGTCGTTTGAAAATATAAGATATTTAAATAATTCCCACTAATACTAAAACTATATTAATATTCTCTATTAACTCTAAAACAGAATATTATTCTCCATACTCAGGTGATATAAGATCACAAGATATGATTAATAAAACAAACAAAATAGATGACACAATTATCCGCTAACAGCGACATAATACACGTCCCTAAGATTAATCATTAAAATACAGACTAAAGAAAAAAGTATAGGTGTGCGGAAACAAAAGAGCGCGGGCGGGAGCGGGCGCCTCAATCTGTCAGACGAGTGTCAACTGTCAGACCTGTCAGTGTTACGGGGAGGACTGTCAACTGTCAGATGGCAGACGCCGCCGCTGATTGCGGCTACACACCGGCCCGCACCTGTGTGGGTCTTTTAAATTAAAAAGTTTCGTGGAAAACGATCCTATTACATTGTCTTTCGCTGGAAGAACGACTGTGGAGCTTTTTCTGTTATTTATTCTTACTGTTCTTGCACTGCTTTTTGTCGGCTTGACTAGATTTATTTGAGAAACAATATAATTAGTGAATTTGTTCTTGCATTTGATCAATTCTGTTTTCACAGTGCTATACTGAAAAATATTAAATAATAAAAAATGCTATTCGAAAGGTCATGGGTTAAGGTCCTTTCTCAGAGTTGCAAGAATAAAGTATATTTTGAAGTATTTTACATTAAGAATATTTTCCAGTAAAGCATTGTAATTGCGAAATTGATTAAACATAATAATTAGAACAAATTTTCATCTTTATCAAAAGTTTAGATATTTGTAAAAATATTTCTTTCGGCTTCTTGGGAGGATTGTCTGAACATTGATGAGAATACATTCTGTAGCAGCGAAAAAATAACAAGTGCTTGAAAGTTTCGTCAGTCCTGTTAGGTCCTGGGTAGTTCAGTGGTTAGACTAGTCGCCCGGATTGCGAAAGGTCATGGTCATGGTCCGAATCATCATCTCGGGGTGCCAGAGGATGCTACGAACCAAGTGATTTTTTTAAATATTTTTCATTAAGGCGATTGTGAATGCAGTCTGTTTGTAATATTTAATTAAACGCTTTTTACTAAATGCATATGTATGTTATGTATACACGGAACATATAACGAAATAATATATTTTCTTCATTTAAGTTTCGTAATCACAAACCAAACGAATTTTTCTATAATTTTTAAATTATTATTTTCAGTCTAAAATAAGTAAGTAAAATAAATTAAACCGAGACATTTTCCAGTTAGCCTTTGAAGGAAACAAATTGATATTTCTTTATAATAGAAATATAAGTAATGCCAATTACAAATCAGCTGTACGAAAGCGTTTTGAACTAGGCGCCACCCACATTGGCAACTTGTCATTTTAGTCGTACTGTGAACACTCAGTAACAGAACGTGTAACACTTATGGTATAATGTTTAAAATTTTCTAGTGTCGGTAAAACTAGATAACAACAAGCATTAATTGTAAACAAATTGTTTTTTGACTACTCTTATTGGTTTTAATACTATTTCAAAGTATGAAAATTTATAAATCTATCTCTTCATTGCAAATAATCACCAGTAAATCAAATAAACTATTTAAATATATTTAAGTCGTGTTATATGTTTTTTTTTTTTATAAAACTCGCACTAACATTCAGTATACGAACTATAAGCACCTTTTGTGACGGTGCCAAACATTTTTGGCACGTTAAATTTTTATTTTATTCGTTTCGAAATAAACGATATTCCTCAGGTAATCTGTACATTTGCGAACAGCTGCGCACCCGGTCGGATCACAATTTATGTATATATGTTAATGGCATTTTTGGAATGTAGTTTTTTTGTGAGCGCGCCATTCGTATGAGTGAATTAAACGAGTTCATTTGCTATGTCAAGGTAGACTATTTACACATAGAAATATTTCTATTCAGAGAGAAAAAATAACTTTTTTAGTTTCGAATTGAGATGCATGTAAGTCTAGCTTTATTTAGCCTAGTTACTCCTGTCAATAGCTGGTAATTTTCTTGTGTCATTTTACTTTATCAGCCTAAAAGACGTCTTCGATGTATGGTAGGTAAAAATCTTAGAGAATTCATGAGTGCTTTCAATAAAATTATATGAATAAACCATTTTTTTACATTGAATTAGATCAAAATATAATTAATCAATTATTGTGCCTTATCACAGTTTTGAGCATAATTTTTAAGGGGAGCAGTGCAGTGTAAAATTACGAGTGCACACGTGGGAGATAGGGGACCACCTTCAGTTCAAATATCCGTACGAATTTAAGGGCATGAAGACGTTTTAATATATTTTTTCTCAGTTTTTCATTTGTATCGAAATTTATTTAAGTGTCTTTATCTTTAAATTAAAATTATAATATATGTTTTAATTTTAAGTAAAGAAGAAGATTCTAATTTTACTTAAAGCGTTAAGAATAAAAAAAACTAGATTAACACATAAATTTATCTTGTAGAAGAAAAATCTACCGATAAAGCACCGGAAACGGCTAATTTCGTAAACGAGTTTTAAAAAAGATATTAATATTAATATAGCATTGTCAATACAAAATTTGTCTAATGTAAATTTTGTACAATAGTAGGTACTACTTTTTAATTTACTTTTAGTTTTATATTTCTTTTTTGTATAAAAATGATCCGAGGCCTTAACAGCGGTTAAAAGCCCAGGGGCATGATATGTCCCGGCCGCAATCTCGCCCGTAAATTGCTATCCGATAGCCAGGTTGTGCAATTAGATTTTATATTACGCTAGATTTTTGCACGTTACTTTGCTTGCATAGATTTCGAGAGTCATAATTTAGTCCTGTGAAGATTAGTCAACATTTAAAAACATGTACATTTCTCATAATCAATTACGTTTCATTTTAACTTAAAAATCAAAATATTTTTAAATAATGCTTAAAAAACCACTTTGTTCCTGGTACTTTTAGATGGACTCGAACTCTGGTACTCTGAGATGCCAAAGGTGGTGGCAATCTGCTGCTCTTACCACGGAGCTACCCAGGACCTAATAGGACTTCTTACTGTTTCACTATCACAGATCGTATTTTCATCAATGTTCAGGCAATCCACCCAAACAGACGAAATAAATATTTTTTTACAAATATTTAAACTTTCGATAAAGGTGAAAATTTGTTCTAAATATTATATTATACTTTTCAGTATACAGTATAGCATTTTGAATGCAAAATTAATCACATCTGCGTTATTCAGTATTAGATTTTTAACGTCATATAATTTTTAACACTTTCGATAACAACACGCGAAACATAACACGTTGACATACACGTTAATATTTCCTACTTTCTATAAATAAGTGCCAACATTTATTTCCATTTTGATTGTTTTGGAACAAAGTACGACATTACATTGTTGTGATTTAAATTTAACGATTGGGAAAACACTGTTAAATATAACTACACTCTTAAATTACACACCGCCGAAACGCAAGTTTCGTTTAACTAATTACTTTAAAAAAAAAACAACCGTTCATTTTTCGTCCATCAACGTCAAAAGATAATAATCAAAAAAAGAAAAAGTATTAGCCGATCTAAAATAGCTCAAACTGCGGTAATTAGTCCTAACATCTGTATGTAGCGGTTACATGCGCAGTTAGTGCCGAATGTGCCAAGTCTAAAAACGTAATAACCGATGAGCAGGCGCAAGCGCAAGCCAAACTATTCAGCGGGCTCCCGTGGCTCCTGCGGACGGATTCGTTCATTTGTTTTGGCAAGCTTGGCGCCTAAAAGCTAGTGATGGAGCCAGGCTATCGATAAATAATAAAATTTTTTGAAGATTTGATTTCAATATAATGTTTACAAAAAGCATTTCACTATAAAAAATATGATCAGCAAATTTTAATGAAAAATTTTGTTAATTTAAACCTAAAAAACAAAAACAATAAACAAATAATACAAAAGTAACTGTTTATTGATGCGTTGACAAAATCCTTTTATCGATATATTAATCATCGTGTATCGTCACTACAACAAAATGGTATAACGAACCGTGCCTAAAATAGCCCAACTTCGCAGCTGAAAGACATATCGGTCATTTTTGTACCTATTTATAAATGTTTAATTGTGGCAACTAATATTAAGGTCAGATATTTTTAAATTGTTAATGTATAAATAAATATTTAAGTATTTGAGCATTGTTTCTGTAAAAACATTCTGTACACAAACATATTTTTCAATAATTGATAATTCAGTACCAATACATATACATACATAATGATCAGAAACGGCATTTAAAGTTATACATAATTAATAATAATCACCTTTACCGTGAAAGCGAAACCCATGCAATTTTTTTTTTATCTTTTTGTACAAAAAGATGTGAATTGTGAATAATATTTATGTTATTTTATCGATAACCATGTCTTCCCATCACTAGCCGCTAATGACCATACCAAGGCAGCCAGGTGAAACGTCCACACGTCATTACAACTCGTTACACACCGGATTTCCGCCGAGCTGCCAAACTAAAACACCGTGTAATAACTGACAGATAACGTGACAGTGTTAGACAATTAAAAGAAGATATCACTTGGCAACCTGAAAAATATAATTTGATTTTGCTTAAAATAATGTGAGAACTTTCTCTTTCACCGTATATGATATAACTTTAGAAATGTTAAAAAAGGGGGTGGTCATTGGCTATCAATTTTATTAGTTTTATTTTTTGTTTGACAGTTGTCTACAAAAACCATGATCCAAAAATTTTAGACGGTAAATAATTTAATAATATCTAATATAGGTATTTTGCAGTTTTTCAGTTATATTCGATCGAACCTCTAATGCTGTGACAGCACTGTAACCGACGCTGTATTTGTAACACAATATCAAATCTGATGACAGCATTCTAATGTGTTTTTTTTTTAGCCAATTAGAGGTATAGGTGGGTAATTATGACGAAAGGCAAATGCTTTTCTTAATATGGATATAATGGTAACCTATCTTAATTTTGAAACTTTAATGTTCGAATTTCAAAACTTCGAAAACGGTATAACGAAGTTTTTAATACCAGATATGTTTTTTGACATACTCGCAGCGCCGGAGCCATAACAGAAACAATGCACGCTGTATGCTTGAATGCCTGCTTGCATGCTTGCTTGCATGCTTGCTTGTATGCCTGCTTGCATGCTGCATGTCTGCCTGGTTGCTGCATTCCTGCTTGCATGATTAATGCCTGCTTGAATGCTGCATTCATGTTTCAACTGAACCATATCACTTATCAAGTTATTGAAGATTATAATAAAAATACTTATAATAATAAGAATTTGAAGATTATTACCTGTAAAAGTGTCCAGTAGTTTATATAAATAAACAGGTATTTCATCTGGAGGCAGAAAGCTAAGTGCCAATAAACATTTAACATCCATTTTAAAAACAATTTTCTGGAAACTAAATCGTCTAAAATATGTATATTTATCAAAGGTTGAGTAAGATTTAAAAACGTATTGATTTAAAAAATATGTATATTTTTAAATCGGATTATCAGCTATATGTCAATTGTTTTTTCGGTGAAATGAAAATATGGAAAACAAAAATATGGCAAAACGTTTTCGGTTTAATGAAATTCGCACTGAAAAAATTCGATATTAAAATAGGTAACCGGATATCATCAATGACCATTTTATTGGACCATTGTCTAAATCATCATTTTATTTGTAGTAAATTTAACACTCTAGTTCTCGAATAAGTTAAAAGTGACGACTTTTATAAAACGTATTACAAGAATAGTTCTGTGTCATACTTTTTTGTCATCGTTGCCTGAAATAATAGCTGATAAATTTGGAAATAAAATTCAGAATCTAGTCATTGCGATTGTCCTATTGTAAATTATAGTAGTATTTTTGTATATTATGTCAAGATTAAAACAATTAATTACAATAAAATAAATACGAGTGACTCCTACTTACGCAAACATGGATAGACACCAGCAGTAGCCGAGCAACCTACACAAAACTTGCATAGAGTTTTTATATAACGTCAATACAATTTACATGCAAAAGTTTTACCGCTAAGCTTTTGTATGGAAATTTTACTGATCCGAAGAATAACTATGTTAAGAGTTATGCTATAAAATGATATTATACATTCACAGGCACAATTAACCGCCCACCTGTATTATTCATCACCCTGTTTGGTTTCGTCAACTATGGCTTATCAACTGTTTTGTTTTTTATTAAGTGGATACTCTAGCAATAAATGAAAAACTTATACCATTATTTTCTTTCCTAAATTTGTGTCACCGAAGGGTTTTACATTGTTGCTGTTGTGTTACCGAGTTAACTATTCCCGTTATTTTTAAACATGTCATACCTTTCGCTCCGTTCATTGGTGACAACTTCATATTAATGCATAACAATGCACGTTGCCATACCGCAAAGTCCGTCAGTGAGTATCGTATTGAGGTCGGGATTCAAGTTTTACCATGGCCTGCACTCAGCCCCGATCTTAACGCAATAGAGCACATTTGGGATAACCTTAAAAAACGTGTCCAAGCAAGAGTACCAGTCCCTACATCTATAGGAGAGCTAAAAACGGTTGCAGTAGAGAAGTGGCACAATATCTCTCAATCGGATATTCAAGACATCATGTATGGATTGACAAACCGGCTCCAAGAAGTCATAAGGGCCAGTGGTTGCAACACCCGCTTCCTTTAGTAAAACACGTTTTTTTTTCAATATTTTTGTTGTTTCTTTTTCTTTAAATATAGTTTCTAACATTCCTTTCATAAAATATGGTCTAAATTTGCCCGATTTCTGTGAACGTACAAGATGTAGTATCCAGCTTGGAAATATTTTAATTCTTCTCCATGTTATGGACGTGCTCGCACTACCTATAACTTTGAAAGAATAGTTACTCATTTTATTTTATTTTTTCCTTAAAACGAGCGTATCAAATATTTTTAAGACATTATATTGTCAAGTAGATGTCAAAAGTATTGTATTAAATCGACGCAGTCAAATATAACAAGGTCCATATCAAGACAGATACGTGGTAGCTTTTTGAAATTAAACATAATCCGGTCAAAATGGGCAGATAACATAAAAAAAAATCTCCAAATAGAAATGGCACTTGAAATTTCTAATTTACAATACTATAAATAGTCCTTAGTGCCCTCTAGTGTTCTTTAGTCGTTCTGTTCAGAAACGAAGTATTTCACGCAATGAAACTGCGCAGTTAACCTAACTTTATTATAGCGAACGTTTCTAGTTGCCAAATTTTTAATTTTAAAGAGGTTAATGTCTTTGTTACATTTTTGTATACAAGATAATTGTCGCAGACAGTTTGAACGATTTTAATTTTACTTTAGGTAGGTAATGTTGTTGAGATTCTGAGAAGTAAAGACATAGTCTATTGTTACATAACTAAAATAACTCGCCAACAAACAAATTTTCAGAAAATACTTCTCAAACTCACAGATATATCTGCAATTGGATGTATTCAGCCGATTACTTTATACCAATAGAACCATCATAAACCCAGCAAGGGCTGCCTTTTGACTGAACTAATTTTTATGTCGTCGTTCATTCGTGCAGTCATTCTTAATCTATGACAATGATGATGTGGTCCCTGTAATCCTCGTTAAAAATATAAATAACTAGCTTTCCACCAGCGGCTTCGCCCGCGTGGTTTTGTATTAAACATAAAAACCTTCCTTTTGAATCACCCTATCTATGAAAAGAAACCGCATCAAAATCCGTTGCGTACCTAGTTTTAAAGATTTAAGCATATACAGGGACAGAGAAAGCGACTTTGTTTTATACTATGTAGTGATACAGGATATTTCTATCCCAGCACTTATCTTTGCTAACAATAGGTGATTTTCAAGAGAATTCAAAGTAAACATTCTAAAAGAATTGTTATCTTTAAAAAATAAACGACGTCAAGTGTAGGCGGAGTTTTTGCGCATTAGTGGTTCACGTGAGGCCACGCCTGAGGTTTATTGAACAGGTGCGCTGCGCACTGATTGGTCGAGGGAGAAGGTGAGACAGGTGTCTTACTTCCGAACCAATCAGGTGAAACTTAAAATAATACTTTACCTTATTTAAATAATTTAAACTTGCTGTATGAAATTAAAAAATAAACATATTTATCTATTATATTGTTTTCGTCGGAGTTATGCACTTATAGAATTAAATGAAAATATTGTTTGGGTAATTTATTCTTATCAATTACCTGACTTATTAATCAATTATCAAAATATATTGTATATAATGCATATTTAATATTGGTACAATATATGTATGTATGTAATTAAATCTTACGATTTATTATGAGGATGATTTTATTTATTTATTTTATGATTTTATAAACTCTTTTAAAAAAGAATTATGTAATAACCGCATAAAATAAAATCAAAAAGATTAAAAACTCTATACCCCTGGTGGGACTCGAACCCACAATCCCCGGCTTAGGAGGCCGATGCCTTATCCATTAGGCCACAGAGGCTGCACATAAGCTGTTATAATAAGTGATAACAATATATATAATTGTTGTATTTTATTATTCCATATTTAAACTGAAGATAAAAAAAAAACAACATCTAACATAGGTATACCTAACATCCTTAAAATTGAATAATATACTTTTCAGGTCTTTGTTTCCAATTAATTCATGGTTATTGTGGTGGTGCCCATAAGAAATATGGCTGCTGAATCAAAAACTAAATCTGGAGTGCATTTCACCGAAAAGCGTATATTTCCGTTAGTATAATATAGTTTTTTTACTTGCCTTTACTATCTAATATCTAATATCTGTAAATTTGTCTTTGTACCAAGAATAGAGAAGTATTTTCTGAAGAATATACCGTCAAATTATATACTAACACTACCTTATTCAATATATTTTGTACATCATAAAATATCTAATATCTAGAGGCCCCAGGATCTTACTTAATAAAGTTGGGTGGATAAACGAAACACTGTGTCCTATTTACCTTATATGTCTTTATATACCTGATCTATCTATCATCTATAGATAGATAAGAACAGAGAATGGGAAAATATACGCAAAAAGTATTTTTTCCATATTTTAATTGCATCAAAACCCTTACAATTATGATCTAATTTTCTTTACACATTTTTTATTACAGCTTATTTTAACGTTAAAATAAAATTTCTTAGTACAAAACCAACTGAAAGAGGGTCGTTGGCGGACGCGCCCTCTTAATTATTTATTTGTATATGTGATATGGAGGGTAGTTGCAGTTCTAATCACGACGACGGTAGTACCGTAATGGAAAATTATACAAATCGATCTTCTATGCATTGACGCTCTGCCGCCGGAAAAGTCCTGGAAATTTAAAATTTCTATTGTACTAGTTTAATTATTTAAAAATGTAGTGACCATGTCTGGCACTGTAATTCTTTTCTTTTCAGTCAGCAACAGCAGGTCATAAATAGAAATTCAATACCTTGTACATATGAACACCAATAAATATACACAATGACTTCTTTCCATAAAAATAAACAAACAATATAATATTAACATGGGTAATATTAATCTTATTGAGGAGAAAGGTACGATGCACCTAATTCTTACCTATTTGCCGTACCAAAGCCGGGCAAACAATAAATGCATCGGATAAGATGAAATTGTGATCACGTAGTGGGGCTAGGAGGTAAACACGTGTCAATCAAGCCCCTGGGGTGGGGGGGACTCCTCTTGGAACAGGTAGGGTGACCAATATTTGTGAAACTACATTAATATTTTCTTGTTATATGAGTATAAGTTTAATATCGCAATGTCAGTCACGCTATTAGAATTATTTTGATATACATTAGCTGCAACTGAATCTCACATTTTTTCAATTTCTTGTTATAATTATACCCTTTTTTTATGAAAATATGTAATCTACAGAATTCGCATGAATTAAGTTTGCCGTAATTAAAGACGATTTTTTAACTTAATACCTCAAAACTTGATACTGTAATTTGTTATAGTACAGTATTTGTTATCAACTTTCTTATGACTTTGAGTAAATCACACGCTCCTTTCAAGGTGTCTCCAGAGGTCCCGAGCTTGCTTCCTTGTCAACTTTTCTAATAGTATCTCGGGTGTATGTGTCTGATTTTCATTATACAAAGTTTAAGCAACTTAGTTTAAAATCAGAGCAATTTATATACCTATGTGATGAATAAAAGTTAATAATTATTTCATCGATACTTTTTACAAATATAGGCAAAAGCATTAGTTGCTTTGTGGTTTTTAATAAATTTATTTGGATACTGCATACATTAATTTAATCCTAACTATAACGCCAGAATTGTGTACCCTACTCCTGTCGGTTAATAGCACACCGATTGAGTTTTTATTTACCTATTCACCCCAAGTGCCGTGCGTTTGTATGTTAATCGGATGGTTGTGGATATTAGGGATGACCGTGCATTAGAATTTTAATGAATTAAAGCCTTTTTTAAACCGCCCTCGCCTTTCTATTTATGTGTGGATTGTAAATAAATTCTTTTTAATTATAAATTAGACTTTGACGGCAGAAGTAATGAGAACTGTTTAAATAATGTTATCAGGATTACAACTGGCTACATGGGCAGATACTCGCATGTAACGTTTTACGTCAACAACACAGCGGGTTTTACAAATCTATCTAATTACTTCACTTTATCATAAATCTTAATGCATTTAGAGAATATCAGTAGAATTTTAAAGTCAACGATAAAACACACATTGTGAATCCTATTTTGTTGCTGTCAGTGCTATATTTTTAATTTCTAAATTATTCGGAACTTTAATGAAAACAAAGTCTGATATAGTTTTCACTCTCTGATACTTCCTTGCTCTTTGATTGTTTTATTTAATTTGTTAGTGTAACGTTTGCAATTTTATATATTAGCCAAAAACTCGAGTAAAATATGGACTATATAATATATGCAAAGTATTTAACCTACTGAAAATTATTACAACGATAAGTATTAATTTTTCTTCACATTCGAAAACATATAGCTTTATAATATGTAACGTACTATTACTGTTACTATAATAACTAATATATCAGTGCACCTGTTACCGCGGTCCGTTGCAGCTGTTTACGAAACACATGCTTGTCTGTACATTATTAAATGCTATTTTAAAACGCGACTAGACGATGTACCTCCAACCGCGAATTAATTGTTTTACACATGTTATGATTATTGTATTTTATGGGACTTATAGACCTGAGATAATTAACTTATAATTAATTACCCAAAGGTACAAATAGGTACATAATTTTGTAAGTTTTTGATTGACGCCATTTTCGCGATATCTAAAACAATAATATAAACTAAGTAATAAATTTATACGCATATGACTTAAATTATATAATGTCCGTATAATCTAAGTTATATGAATATAAATAATAATAATAAGAATATTTTGTTCGAAATCGTTATTTGTGCTGACTATTGTTCGTTTTAAAGTTTTTATTAAACAAGTTTACTTTATTAAATGACAGGATTTGAAAACAAAATAAATTGAAACTTATATTTACAAAAGTATTTATTAAAACAATACTTTTGAAATAATTTCTGAAGAAAACTGTTATTTCGTATTTAACTTTACGGTAAATTAGGTAGCTACGAAGAGGTTTTCCTGCCGTATAACTAAACATTAACCGCATAGATATAACCGTACGAAGGTTGATGAGCAATCATCACGCGAGCCTCCTAATGCGAAGGCCCCGGAAACGGAAGTTTACCGAAGGCTGTCACTTCCGGTCACGACTTATGTCTTTGTTTTGACGTTGTTTTGGAGATTGCGTTCATAAAACCTTGTAGATTCTCTACGGAAAGCAACTATCTTACATACATTTTAATAACAAAATAATAAATGCAAAAATATGAAACTTTATCTTTAAGATGTTAATTAATGAAATACTATTGAGTGGGTTTCAGAGCGTGTATAATCTTAAGACTAATGACCACTGACCCTGCAAAGATTTTGGTTTATTTGCAGGCTTAGTTTAAAAAAACCTAATAAAATAAACTTCCTTAAAAGAAAATAATTCAAATTTTGTTTCATTGAATAAGTAGTTTGTGGGGAGTTATAAAAAAAAACATTTAAAAATCTATATTATTAAACACCCAATATTTTCACATGTATTATTTTCTTCATAACTAATAAAAAAAATTGAATGCGTCCAAGCAGTTAGTGTGGTAAAAAGTTGTTGTTTATTAATATGCATTTACATATAATTAAAAAAAATATAACTACGATTATAATCGGAACTATATATACATGCAAAGATATTTCTCATTAGTCAAAGTTAGGATATTATTTCCATAAAATCCTTCAAAAAATCAACTGCAAGCTTCTATTACATTAGTTCAAATCTCAAAAATTACAATTAAAACCACTCAAAACTTAATAACAAGACAAACAACATCAAACGTAACTAGTCTCAATAGCTTTATCATTTTTAATATCAGAAAAAATAAATATAATTTATAAATGTTTAAGAATGGCTCTGTCATATAACATAGTGAAGATATATGTCCAGCATGTGCGCGAGGCGGTGAGAACATAGATACAATTTGCGTGTTGACAAATGACACATTTCTATTGTCACAATACATATTTACATCTGAAGTAACTGTAGGCATTATAAAAAAAAAACAATTTCTTCAATATTTAATTTGATACGTATACTTTATTTATATATTTGAAGTGTTTAGATATTTTAACACTTAACTATAATAGACTAATAGAGTACGAAATTTTATATTATATTATAGACACAGAAATTCAATGGTTTTAGATACTGTTTATAAAATGGGCATTGTGTTTTAGGTTGATTTTCATAAAAAATATAACAAAGACCGACATTAAAAATGTGACAAATAAATTCTTAAAAACTATAAATATTAGACAACATAACATGCATTGCTTACATTCCAAGATGAGCAGCTAAAGCCTCCACTGTGGAGTAACTGAGAATGAATGAACGAGCACTAGTCTAGTCTAGTCTAGTTCTAGTCTGATCCGACCAGGAATCGGACCCAGGACCTCAGAGATGGCAACCCTGGAGTGAAAACTACTAAGGCGAGGAGTTGATGGTCATAACCGCTAAGTTGTTATGAATCATAAACAGCACGTTTTGTCTTTAAACGTTTTGTTTTTCTTTTTTCTTCAATATTATGATAATTTTGATTTTCATATCAAAATTATTATATGAAATTGACAAATCATATTTTTTCTTTTATATGATGGGCGACTATCAAAATATTTTTTAAATGATTTATTCACTTTCATAACGTGACATAATTATGATTTAGTATTAAAACCGTCATCTTAATCATCATGATATATTTCAAAACGTCGCTTTCATGCTACAAGGGCGGCCGCACTGGATTCGGATACATTTCCCCGATAACGGTAAAACTTTAATCAACACAGGCATTCTTACTCTACTTTTGATTTCGTTGTTGCAGGTCATATACAGGTGGTTTCAGCGGTATGTATATGATGTTACTTTATATTTATTCTTTATTTTATTATTATTACAACTCTGTTTCTGAGCAGTACTTTTAGAAACAGTTTATTGATAGTAACAAGACTGTCTTTTTGAAACCAAAACGAATTAAAACTAAAGAGTTTGTGTTAGTTCTATGACGTAAAAAGTATTTTTTTAATTACTCTAAAATTTGAATACCATTAAACAGATATATTTACTTAAATCAGTGTTAAAGAAGATCATACAAGTATTTCAAGGTAATTTTATATCAATTGAATAACACATTTCTAACACGATTATATAAATAACGTCAACTGATTATATATTAATTATGGTTAACCATGAAATAACTGCGTGTTTGTATTTGTATATATCGTATATATATATATAACTAGTGCCCGCTAGCGACTTCGTCCGCGTTTTCCATTATTTCTTCGCTCCTAATATTTGCAGCGTGATGTTATATAGCCTAAAGCTTTCTTTGATAAACGGTCTATTCAACACAAAAATAATTTTTCAATTCGAACCAGTAGTTCCTGAGATTAGCGCGTTCAAACAAACTCTTCAGCTTTATAATATTAGTATAGATTTCATGTAATAGCAGAATGTATGTAGGTATGTATATATATATATACATTGAGTTTTACTGAATTTATAATATTACTGAAAAGTGTAGCATTCACAATTATTGGTATGTTTGCATTCTCAAGAGTCATTACATTTTATTTAGTGCCGTTATAGAGTACTTAAAGAATACAATTTGCGATGGTCAAAATAAATTTTATAATAAACAACATATTTACGCTCTAAATCTTGTATAATGCTGCCAAAATACGCAACAGTTACGATTGCAGATCCATTGGCGACTTTAAAATAATGCTTTTTAAGTCTACAATCGCATAACATCACCAAACTATCTAAACACATTTATTTGTCACTGGTGAACTATACGACTTGTACACGTCAGTGAGACGCGGTGGGGCTGGACGACAGTAAACTAGTATTGGATCGAGTGACGGTATTTATTAATATTTCTTCACAAAATGTAATTAGTTTTCATTACATTTTCAACAGTGAAAAATTGAATGGTCTGTATTGAATTTTTCAATGTTCACTTTTTTAATTAAATAGAGTGATTCATAATAAAAAATGTAACATAGTTAAAACATTTCATGATGTGATTTATTTAGAATGCTTTATAAAAGTTCTACACGAAAGTGAAATTTGATGTTTGTATAAATAACGAATATTGCTTTTGTATTCGGATTGAATAAGATGATCATTATTATGTATTCGATGTCTATTTTTCACAATAATAGAATGAGCCTATTTAATAAGTACATACGTCGGACTATTTAAATCTCTAAGATTTTATAGATAGAGTTTAAAATGAAGAAATTCGACATATTGTGGTAAACAGACCGTAAAGTATAAACAAAGAATTTCATTAAAAAAAGTGTAAACTACTTCATGATAAATTTTGCATAGAATAAATAAAAAGGTGATAGAAATCCTATCTCATGGAAACTAGATTTTGACTTATTTTTAGACAGGTGCTAATATAAAAAGAGAAATCTCAAAAGAAGAAGCCGAATTACAGACGAAATATGACCATCACTTATACACATCAGAAATAAAAAATAAAGATACATATTTACAAAATGTCCAGTTATGTGAAGATAGTTCGTTGAATGACAGTTTCAGCATACAGTGATAGAGTTAGAGTAAATATGGTTATAAATAATAATATATCAGATTTTGCGTTACGTGAAAATTGGGGTTACTTATTCAATAAACTCGTAACCAGCGAAATACTGCAGGCATTAATGTTTCTTAACATTATATATATTTCAAAACGTAATCTTTAACTTTTTCATTTGGTACATAAAACTGTTATTGATACTTGAATACTTACCTAATTTTTTTCTATTTAAAATATGATGAACAACTAGGTCATTTCAGAATTGTGTTACTAAAAGCTTTGCGGAGAAAATAACCAAGACAAACACATTCATTCATAATCAATGACGTCACACCCGTGGAAAGAATACTTTGAAAAGTTTTTGAAGGTGGCCAAGTCTCGGAACATAGTGACCTAGCGTATAAAGTATGTGACCGATTCCATCTTCGAAATCGAAGAAAAAGTTTGCGTCCACCCGTTTTATTATGTACAAATTATTGCAAATCTTTTTTCACTTAGACCTCGTCAGTTCACACCTGTAATATGTCTGGTGTTATGAATATTAATAGCTTGTATAATTCAGTCGTGATTTACACATAGTACAACATTAACCTAATAAGTTAATCGTAGGATATTATCACTTATAATTTGGGCACGAATCGCCCTTTAAGCCCCGATTTACGACCGGGAAGTGATCCCGGGCCATCACGCACGACCATCACCTAAACAACATTTGGAATTGGACGTTTAAGCCGTTGAATGAGTTCGACGAAACTGATGAACATACAAATAATTTTTATTTACATATTCGACGGGAGCGGTAATTAATAACATTTTATTTATTTATTTACTAACAACAACATTTACATCGACCATTACAGCTTATAGCTAATGCGATCTAGTAAACCTTTACAATGTTTTCTCATCTTAACCGAAGACCATACTTTTTGATATATAAAATATTGTTCTTAATTAATTTTAAATGTACAAAAAATGAGTAGCTCGGTGGCGTAATGGATAAGCGCCGCGGCCCGCGATCGTAGTCGTTAAGCAACTTTCGCAAGGGTCGGTCACGGGATGGGTGACCAAAAAAATTATTATCTCGAGCTACTCCGTGCTTCGGAAGGCACGTTAAGCCGTTGGTCCCGGCTGAATTTGCAGTCGTCAATACCCTCCAATCCGCATTGGGCCAGCGTGGAGGGTCATGGCCCATCCTCCTTAACCATCCATAAGGAAGGCCTGAGCCCCTGCAGTGGGGACGTAAAAGGGCTGGTGGTGGTGTACAAAAAATATTGCAGTTTTTGTAAACTCACTCAGAGCACAACCACATATGTCAATTTAGCTATCATATTAATGACAGATATAGCGCACGTGAACGGTGCCTCCTTTAACAAGTTTGTGCGTGCGGATGGAACCATCAGCACTGGCACCTGCCTTCTGCCATATATAGCGGTCTGGTACCCTAAGACATACCCAACAAAGTATATCCGCGTTATATATATTCCCTCTGTGTATACTGTCATCTTACCTAACCTTCATAAAATTTGAAATGGTGTCAAAGTAAATAGTATTTTTTTGGCAAACTTTGCGGAGGTTAATGATGCCATACTTCACAAAATATATGACTTACAATTAGGCAAATTTTTATGACATGATTTATCTATTTTCTAAGAATTATCTCAACTTATTTCTTAAATATAAAGAAATGCTTAGCAAGCATTGCATAAGAAAAATTTAAGATAATACTTAGATCATAGTATTGAAAACACGACCTGTCAATGTTTTGGTTCTTTCAATATTATGGAATAGTAGAATTGCAAAAATACAGCCAAAATTATTAGCTTGCTTACATATAAAATATTAATATATAATAATAAAATACGGTGTTTAATTAGAATACCTTCTTCCGAACTTGCATAGACATTGCGTAATCATAGACAAACCATAGACTAAAATATAGCGTGAGAGCAGGCGCGCGCGTAAATCAATCGCTAGCCAGTGACAACTCGGAAGCCGTGCGTCAACTTGACAAATTGGTTGACACGGGCCACTGCCGCCATCTTTTATGATGTTTTCATATGAAAAACGCTGTTATTGTCATCGGGCAGGACGGTTCGGCTGTGTTACGTTCATCAACGCGCCTGTTGAGATTTAACTACCCAAAGGTTATTAATTATTTTTTAGATCGTTTAATGTTGAACTGGTTTCGTTTTATGTTAAACAATCTATATGATTAATTATAACGGCAGTTAAATGCTTTGGGCTAATTTACTTTGTGTTTTTAATATACTTACCTTTATTAGGACCAAAAACACAATGAATTTATAACCTAGTAATGAATTCGTTTTGGCTTTATATTTTGGTTTGATTTGAGTTTTGATGTATATTTTCTTAAAAAAGCTACTTATGAGCATAAATAAAGGTTGTAATATCATTGAAATTACCAATTTAATTTCGACAAAGTTGTTGTTAACCGTCTCTTTGTATTGACTATACGCCAACTGAACTAAAAAAGGAAAGCATAATTTCTTTGCTTTACCAATTGTCACACATTAGTGTACCTCACAAACTCTCAATAAAGGTGTTGCCATATTCGCCATTCGCCATCGGCCATTTGTCATCCGTCAACTTGCACCTTAATTACATTTCCCCCTCTCCGAACACCTTGATTAAACGTCTTGATTATAAATACGATACTGGTTAGACTTGCTCGTCATTTTGTGGGACAGACGCACCACTCTGTAAGGTTATTATTAATTCACCTGGAAGTGTACTGTTGCTAACTAAAAGCTAGTCTAAACATAGCTTAGGTTTCCTCAAAAGATTTCTCATCTCCGGGAGCAGAACTATTAGATATATAATAAAATTTGTGTAAATTAGAAATAAAATATAATAATAAATATGTAATATTAATGGTAAAACCGAAACTATTTGTTCCTTTTATACTTATTATGCTAATTTTTTACAATATAGCAAAGTAGAGTTGTAGTAGTAGATAGAGCGTAAGTTCAAAACATTCATTGGATCAAAACCCTCCGTAGACAAAAAAGGTGGAGTGTGATACGTGCAGACTCCAGATGTGCGGTCTTATTATGTAGCTCATTAATAATTTAATGTTGGCATTCCTGAAAATTTAATATTTATATTTTCTCACAGTTTTTTCTCTAACAAACATCGCAAAGCGACCTACATCAAAATTTATTACTATTCACCGTGTACAGTCATCGATAACGTACCTCACAAATCTGTTGGTTAACAACTATGATGCATCATTCTGTGTCCAAATCACAGATTCTGCAGTATGACCGATGACACAATCAACCCTCTGACATTTCGTTTACGTGCAAGAAAGTGAGGGTCGTGATCTAACCATACTTATTTATCACACAACTAGCTTTCCGCCAACGGCTTCGCCCGCGTGGCACCATATTATACATATAAACCTTTCTCTTGAATCACCCTGTATATTGATAAAAACCGTAATAAAATCCGTTCGGTAGTTTAAAAGATCTCAACGTACATGTGGCGCTAGTATTGACTTACATTATTATATTATAATATGATTTTGATTATTATACGATTTTATTTTGTTTAAAAACTATACAAACAAACTATAGTAGTTATTATCGGTAACCATACTGACTGACATGCCAACAATTTAGTAAACGGTTTACTCAATGTTTTTTATTGATCTCGACTTCCTTTCCGTCTTTTTTCTACTAACTACTTATTTTAGGAATAACCAAAATGTAATATAAGTCTTTAAAGAAAAGACAAATACATATTTATTGTAGTTTTTCACTGCTGTAACAGAATTAACGCACAAAATGAATATAATAATGAAAAAATAACATCATAACTCGCATTTGAATTCATACTAGTAAATTTCTATCATGGCGCTGGCAAAAGTTAAGAGAAAGAAGTCAATGTAAAAAGAAATTATAATAATTCTTGTATTCCATTGAGGTATATGTTCGTAGTGAATTATCAATATATTGCAATATCAAAGACATTATAACTAAAACAAAAATAATTGTCACACCTAATTGAAGAAATTGTCTGAACGATATATGTTTATCTGAAGCTATTACTCTCGTACTACTCTCAAGCGATCTTTCCGTTAATAGTTTGTAAATCGGTTTGTTAGCGAGATGCGATGTCTCCGCGACAATGTTGCGACACACGCATCAAATGGGACGATGTGATATATCACTAACGGGTTAGTTGAAGCTTGCATCACAAGCACGTTATTTTTCATAAGATGACATTGATTATTTAAAAATGAAATCAGATTGTACCCAAACGCGGAAAGAACTATGAGTCTATATATTTTAATGTCTATAATAAATGCTTACATTATAATCTCTCTTATATTAGTATATTACACGATTAACACAACATGCATGTCACGATTGAGATGATCATCTTGTTGTTTAAGTAGCTTTCTGAGTATAAATAACTATTTTAACATTAGTACATATACTTGTGTAAGGGATTAAGTTACATCAACGGTCGCGTCCGCAGAAATACTATTTAAAATAAATATATTTCATTAACTTTAATTATTGACTTAGTTATAAATGCTGGATCAATGCATCTGGAATGCATTGCCGGAGGATATAAGCGTGAACAAACTATTAACCGTTTTAAGATATAAGTTGAGGAGCACTATCTATCACTAAATTTATTGCAGCAATAATAATCCTAACTTTGCATTCTTAAATGTATATTAGTATGTACTTATATGTATATTATGCTTATATATTTATAGACAGTTAATCTGCTTAACCATTAATGTTTTTTTTAATGATAGAGACTCCTTAATGCACCATAGACTACCCAATTTTTCGATTGTACGAGTATGCTGTACCCAATTTTTCGATTGTATTCTGTACATCATGCACAAAGTTTCCTGGAATAAGTTGGTTTTTAGTTATAAGGCCGCCAATTGTACTGTCTGTTACATTATTACGTATCATTAATTTAATTATGGTATGTACAATGAAGAGTCTTTCATTCATTCATTCCAATGCTTTTGTTACTTTTTTGGGGTGTAAAAGGTATGTTGAACTATCCAATTTTACAACACACACACACTTAAGATATTTGCTGCCGAAATTGCTAAAATATTCAGCCATTACTAAACATTACAGCGGGAACACAATAATTACACGCTTAGGCACATTTTGCGACGTCCGTACGCATTAATTATCCGAAGCGAATCTATTTTAGTGCGGAACAGTCCGAGCGTCTTTTAGCATCCATCATAAACTCACTACGAGTTAGATATTACCTGGCCAACGGTAAAAGCGTGGTGCCGTCACATTTTTCTTTTAAACACGCGTTCGTTTTAAGCGTTCGTATAATTTATTGTGGTCGTAAACTTATGTCCGCTTCAAAGTCCCTCTTGAAGGAGCTCGTTCTTGACTTGGAAAATTATCGCTTTGCTAGTCCACCGCCATCATTCAGTATGTGCACATCAAAAGACACTCTCCCCACTTACTTGCGTATTATTGTTTATTTTGATAACTATGTTGTGTATACTCGTGTTTTATGATGACAAGAATCGCTGCTGCTTCTTTGCATTCGTGCTCCAGGTTGATCTAATCATAGTCTGCTTTTAGAATCAGCCCGCTTGTTCGAACAAGTGAACTGAAACGTAAATAACATTATGCAAAACTCATATTCGCATAAAAATAATTTTCCATCTAAAATTATAATAATTATAATTCGTATAGTTATGATTTCTTTCATCCATAAAATATCACCACGTAAATTGAATATCCTTAGCATTACCATCAAAAATTTCTTATCGTAATTTTGTCACCAAGTTTTTATTATTTTATTAAATTTAATAAATTATCCACATTACAAAGCTTAAGCTTAACATTCCCAACTTCCTTCACGATACACAACTACAAAGAGATTCAATCCAAACGTCATTCCCTATGGCATTATCGCAATGGCATCGCGGCAAATACATCGTCATATTTTGCATCTAATCTACTTCCAGATCAAATGGATGTTGAATGTTAATTTGAAACGGCAGGCGCAGTCACCTGCTGCTCTAAACAAGGCTTATCTTAAGACAGGTCTTGAGACGTATCGCCGCGGTGCGTTCTTAGAAGGCACCTGGTGTGTGGTTCTTAAGATTTATCGTTGAGTTAAGCTCGATGGAGTTAAATATGTTAGCCAAGAGGATGAGTCACAGCTAGAGGGCGTGGCGTTAAGTCTGCTGGATGATTATTCGTGTACACATCAAGCGGATGTTAATTTTCTAATTTGAAGTATAAAAATATAATAAGCATGATGCAGATTAAGTAATTGCAGATTAAGTGTGTGTCCATGATATGTAAATTATTACCTTCGCTATCGGATGACGGGTTATCATCGCACGGGGTCTAAAGTTTTAAGTCTATCTTAGGGAAGACACGTTCTATTCTCGGACGCGATTCAGGTCAGCTACATTTTATATCAATTTTGTTTCTATAACGGTCTCATATAAAACTCAATCATTAAACTCGCAATTATGGATCTAGCGAAGGCAATTATTGGAAAGGTAAATTGACATCGTAGTAGAACTATCTAATGCATTATGTTCCATCAGATAAATATTGATAAAATATTTTATTTGTGGCACATGAACATTGGTGATAAAGCATTTTTATTTAAAAATAATTAAGCTATGATGATCAACTTTATAAAAATCTATCAAATATACATAATTAAAATGAAATCACAAACAAAAAGTTAAATAATTTTATTGACGTTTGTAAATTATGGTAACTCGAAATGTATTTGGCTACACAAACAAGTAACATTCGTAGATATAATTGATTTATATAAAGTTACACACAAAAGTATGCAAAATGACTATTTCACTGTAGCAAGTAGTTAATTTGACATATACTTAACAAATTGTCAAAAATAGACTAAGCACAATGTATCCAGCCCCCACAGATGTGATTTAATAAAATGCGAGATCTTAAATCAACATCGTCAAAGCTATCTCATTCCAAAGCATTTATAACATTTCTTAAGCTTGAACCATCCCTCAAATCAAATATAAGTGAGGCTACACACTACACCGGCGTCAGAGGGAGGCTGTCAGAATAACAATGGAGGCTGGAGGGAGCGGACAATGCGAGCCGGTGGTCGAAACAACCACAGTCTTTGTTGAGAAAATATGGGCACAGATTAAAGATTATGAACGTACAGAAGTGAAACAAGAAATAGGAAAATCATTTGCCTTGATAACATGAGTAATAAAAACACTCCTTTTATTATATGACATCGGAAATAGTCCTCAGTTAAATTTACTCCTGTAATAAAAAAATATAACGACTTATAATGAACTTGAGCCACAGGCAATTTTATATTTTGATATGATAAATATGGAGAGTCGAGAAATATTTCCAAATCAGGTTTATTGTTAAAAACAACGAATTAGGCCATATTGTGTAATGTGTTGTAATGTCAATTTTTAGGCATTTTCTTAGGCAAATGTAATTTTTGTCGTTTTCGTTTTCGTTTTATTTTTCTGCTGAATTAGTCTTAAAGAACTTATGATAATAAATGCATTAAACAAAGACTAAGCAAAATCAATTACTGTTATATTATAATGATTAAATTTTATCATATTTAGTACATAAATAAAATAAAAAATACATGTTATGTATAAACATTCTAAAAATAGAGAGAAAAAACATATTTTCATAAACACATTGCATTCTAGTCTTAGTAGAGCATTGTCATAACTTTCACTTAGATTCTGACAATGTATAGGCATGATACTATACGATACTGTATTGTATTGTTCTTTGGCCATCAGTCGGACACGGATGAAAGGTGCCGCGGTGTGAATGAAACGTACCTTTCAGGATACAATACGAGCGGTTTAATATCACGGCTTAGCCCTAAACACTGTATTGTTATGCCTTTTGGACTGTTCCAAAGTGACCCTTATGCTTCGAAAGGTTATTGAAGAGATGTAAATAGGATCTGCGAATAATGTATATGAAAACGGTGAATCTCTTGATGTTGGGTTATAAAAAGAATATTTTTGATTGAAGGTATTTATAAACTTCCTTCTAAATTTGAAAAATTGTAATCTTAAAATTTTTTGTGTACAATAAAGTATAAAATAATTAAAAAAAAACCGGTTTAAGTATATAGACGCAATACTCACATTAGATTGTGCTACTTTCTACATTTTCTTATCTGTGGTAAACGTAGTGTCAGGTGTATGCATACATCGTTTTATGCTATTGCATTAATTATTTAATCTTTCGCTGTTTTTTTACCAAAAAACAAAAGAAAACTGCAAATGATGGCAAAAAATATATACCTATCAAAAATAACTTTCCATGCTTATTTTTTCTTATCTTATTTGAGTTTAATTGTCGTATCTAAACAATTGCTTAAGATATAAAAATGATATACTGAAAACAAATCTGAATAGAATTTTAAACGACCAGGTAACCACGATATGTTGTTTGTGTTATAATAAGTTTTTAGGAAATTAAACTGAAGTTATTTCAAAAGTAGGTCGTATGAATGAAATATTTACAAATAAATAAAAATCTTAAGTCAAAGCAATAAACATTTTATTAGACACGAATACTCTGATTTATTACCTACGGATACTGGCACTGCAAGGTGTATATTTTATTTCAGACATGATTTAGAAATCTGTGTGCGTTAAGATATGGTGTATTGCCAATATTTGTAATAATACTGCTTTTGATTAGCGATTCTTATAACCTTATTAAAAGCACGGTATCGATTTTTGGCATCGCCCTATCTTTATCTATGGCTATGAACAGCCATTTACTAGACCCAAAAAGATAGTGTACCGCGTCGAGTCAACGCGGTACGCGGTACGACAAAACAGGGCGGGGTGTTGAAAAGGTGATACCGTTCTGTTAGATGTTCTCCAACTCTAAACATCTAAAATATTTATCAGGTGATTGTCCATGAATTCGGGAGTGCAATTTAAGATGGCTCATCTTGGCTCCACGATATAAAAAAACTTATGATAAATTATAATCTAACGATAGCGTTTATAATACCTACTAATTTAGACATAGTGGTAATCTAAGGATTCTCATAGACGGATATCTGTTATTATTGTTTTATAGGCGTAAATTATAATTTTTATCTATAATTACTTTATTTACATCATAAATTAGAGCCCTAAGAGTTTCTCCAGTCAGTAATGAAGCTCATTCACAATCATTGCTCTTATTATCGACATTTTCATAATAAACATTTTTGTCTGCGGTGTATTTGCTTTCTTAGCATATATTTTTAGTTTTATACCGGCACACGTGTTTGGAAAGTGTAGTTACGGATCAGTGGATGTGTTTTCATATGCGAATATTGCGGGATCTGGTTTATAATATTATTCTTGACTTTTATGTCTATCAGAATTTTTAATATATGATATCATTGGTTAATACATTACTATTTATGTAGTGGCATAGCTTAATATTATTGGTTTGGATATTTAAAATTTATAATTTCAAAACATTTCTTTGGTTAATAGAAACATGTAATTTATATTTATTAAAAACAAATACGGCTGTCTTTTTATCGATGAATTAAATGAATACGCAATCCTTACTAATATTATAAATATGACAGTAACTCTGTCTGGCTAAATCACTGAATCGAATGTTTAATGAAATTTAAGTCAGGAATAGCACTAACGTGGGGTCACCCTCAGTAAAGGACATTGACTACCTTATATCGCAAAGAAAGGGATTGAAGAAGTTGAAAAATGGGATAATAGTTTGAATGGAAATTGATTATTGGTAGTAAATAAATGCAAAGAAATAAAGGAAATCTAGTGAACTATATTTTTTATAAGTAAACGTTTCACTATACTAAAATTAACACTTGTGTCTGTGTCAGTACCGGTGAGAAAAGAAAGCAGGGGCAGACGGGGAGGGGGACGCCGTAAATTGACGCTGATTGCCAGCAATTGTCGCCAATCGTGCGCCCGCGCACCGGCTAATGGGCAGTTAGTGCCAAGCGCATAGGTTAGCTTCGTTGCACTATGGCGATGTGTTTCTAAAGTTGTTTAATGATTGATTAAATTGATAGATTGAATGATGGGTACGATGACAGATGGATAGTATACTCTGCTGCTACTATAAGTAACGCGTGATGAAATGTTTAATAACATTTCAAGAAAACTGACACGTCATGATAAATACATTCCAAACATCAAAATAATACTAAATGTGTAGGTACGTAAAATCATCAAGTTCATATAAACTACTAGTGGACGCCCGCGACTTCGTCCGCGTGGAAGTCGGTATCCCGTGGGAGTGAGAAGTTTTCCCAGTAAAAAGTACCCTATGTGTTATTCTGATGTATAACCTATATTGCTGTAAAGTTTTATCCAAATCCGTCCAGTAGTTTTTTCGTGAAAGAGTAACAAACATCCATACATCCATACTTACAAACTTTCGCCTTTATAATATTAATAGGATAGGATATGATTCGATGTACATCGATTTATATTAATATTGTGTTCATTTTAAAAGTAAATTTGGTTGCTACAAATTCGATCTTTTAATTATAATAAATTATAAGTCAAATTTCGATATATTAAATATTGAGTTTTATTACCAAAAACCCGATTGAAGATTATTTGATCTAACAAGTAACATTAACATGTAATAAAATACGAAAGCGAATGCTCAGCGTCGTGAGAGAAAGAACAGGAACATGTACAACACGAGGATGTTACCAATTCGAGCCACAAAGGTAGCTCGTCGAATAATGTTTCACATTAAAACCTCCTTCCTATGTAAGTTGGAGCCAATTGTGAGTGAAAGCTCATTGATAACCCCGCATTACCTTATGTCGAGAGTGGGGTCGACGACCAACGGATGTGACCAATTGTAGCAATAAAGGTGCATTTACCTCCCGCCTTGAACTTCGCTTGCGGTCGATGTCACAGTATACGAGCGTCTCTGCAACGTATCATCAAGTATAATTAAACTTGTGACTTATGGCTTTTGTGTATGAGCACTATTTTTGTAAGCTGTCCTTCTGAATTTTCTAATGAATCTAATGTTTATTATTTGTTCGGTAACTAAAGAGAAGGTCGTGAAGTATTGAATTATCTTGAACAAATACTAAATAAGTACAGAAAAATATGTTTTCAATTAATTGAACTTAAATATTGGTAAATAAAACAAAAACTACTACATATTATATCAAGTCAATAAGTAGGTATCTCATATTAAATACTACTTAAAATCTACTAAAAAGACGATAAGTACACAATCACGTCTCTGCTATGCATAGCAGCTTCTATTGAATTAAGTTCCACTCAGCTCCTCGGATAGAAGTGTGTGATTATGAAAAAAAAAACCACGTCAAAATCTGTGAAAAACAACTCGAGAAACTTTTATTGAATATTGGCAGAGATTTGTGTAAGTTATTTATATTAACCGCCCATCTACAGTAGTAATTCTTCAAATCATCCCTCGCATTCACAATGCTATATGGAAAAATATATTCAATGAAAAATGCTTAAAAAATCCACTCTGCACTCCCATCTCAGGGAGAGCCAGAGACAGAGTGGATTTTCTGAGCATTTTTCATCGAGGATAAGATGTTTTGATGTCGATCTTTTTGTTTTATTTTTCTTTTTATTAATCATTTTTTTATATCTTCAAAACTATTTAACCGATTTTGATTAAACTTATGGTATTCCCTGAGTTGAAAACTAATTATTGAAATAAAAAAGATATCTAAATTCCGAACAATATGTGGCTAAATTTAGCACATATTATGTTTAGAAGCCCAGATAGACTAGCGCTTATGAACGTTGCGCCATTCCAACTTAAATACATAATACATAACCAAAGAGGTTTACTCTTTTTTGTCGTTTAAGAACTACTTTGATATCACTTAAGTACACACCAGTACCAATCAACGTGCAGGTCTATCACCTTTTATTGTCGCTTTTATGCCCGGTGTCCGGTGGTCGGCGTAATTGTCTCGCTAGCTATAGAACGGCCCTTAAGCTTTCCCTGTTGAATGATAACACACCCTTCGTATACGGTACAGACCTTAAATTCGTTTGACGTACATATTCAGCTATTAAATTGGTGTGTTATTCTTCTATTACGGGTTAAAATTCTTTATTAATTTGTGTGTGTCGCTGTATTGGCGTACGGTAGTTCAAAGTCTCTTATGGTTAGTTTATGGACCAACTTGTGATGGTATGCATATAGTTGCTATTTTTAAACTGTGTAACATGTACTTTCTCAATTATAGTAAAATAAAACAATCAGTAGCTCTATACTATACAAAAAAGAAATATGAGAGAGATAGACACAGAACATACTTAAACGTTATTAGGATACCACCCATATCTATCTTTCACACAGCTTGCCCACCTTTTCTTCGATCTTTCTCTCCTTACATTTCCTTCCACAGTCATGTATCGTGGATCGATTTCGACGATTCTTTTTTTATTTTTTATTTTACAATTTTTGGAAAACTTACAGCTAATGAAGAAATATAAAACTATATAAACTCATTAACGCTAATTACAAGTTTTCACAAATAAACAAAAGAATAAAATACATTATTAACACCCGGTTTCTGAATAATTATTTACTCAAAATGTTATTAAACATAACTTAAACCTGCTTTTAAACAGGCTTGTAAAACGAAAAAAAAAACTTAAACTAATAAAAACAACCAGTTGAAATTATAAAACGACATGAAAGATATTAGTATGCTAAACTAGACCATTTTAATTTTGAAAGAAATTTTCGTTGTATTTTTTTGAATCCTGGAATACTTGTACTAAATAAATCTAAATCAATATCTTGACATAATGAGTTGAACAGTTTGGGTGCTCTGTTTATAAATGAATTAGAATGATAGTTCGTTTTTGAGAAAGGTACATAAATACTTGTAGATACATAAATAATTGTAATACACATCGACCGCAAAAATATATATTTGATGTTTTCCAACAAATATACAAACAACAACTCTTCAAAATAATAAGTCAAGAGCTTTACATTTGATATGTTTGTACCACAATGCGAAGGTATAATGATAGTGTTTATGGTGAAGCTTAACTTGAAACTATTTATAATTTGCCTTCTTCCCACTTTGCTCGCTTAGCCTTTAGGTTAGAATCAAAAATCTAAATATTTTCCAAAAACATTACTTAACAAATAATAAAATAATATTTATTATAATTAAGAAATCAGTGCATATATAAATAATAACTACATATTTATATGATATCACCTTAAGACCAAAACACCGCTCTTTATTACAAAGTTTCAGCAATATAAAAAATAACCGGGCTAACTTCGACAATTGCCTTCAAATCAAGTTAGTGCCGTAAAAGTGAAACTTTTTGCAAGTTCATGTCCAACGACGGCTGGATATCCACGGTAGTAATGTAATTCATAAGCGACCATGGGAATGTAATGCGAATCAAATGATAATAACAAAAAGCTAAGTGCCGTTGTGGTATTAATACACTGGGAGCATAGGAATTTTGACTATGATATATGTACATTTGAAAAGGAATCAAATTAATATCATACATTAGATACTTTGTTTAAAAATATGCACTCAGATAGTGCAGAAAATATAACATATCGCAGCTGCTTATGGCTATCGTTAGAAATAGATGATCCTTATCAATGTTGAAAACAATTAGCAATATGATGACTGTAGCTACCTACTAAATCATTTCATTGGTGTTATTGTAATATTAATTTGAAAAAAATAAAATCCCTTTTATGACAGTCCTTGCGACATTGTATTATATAGGTTGAAATATTATTATGCGCCAGCACTTCGTGGGCTGAATAAGTTAAGTATACTGAACAATTTCTACTATAGAAGCAACACGCGCGACAAACTAATCAGCTGTTTCATACAATGTTCTAATAACTACTTTCGCCTTCAGTATGAAACTGTTGACTATAATAATCTTCCAACTTATAATTACAATAATTAGGATAATTACAGGATAAGGATAATTACAATAATACTAATTACGTAATTAGGATTATTTATATGTCTTTAAAGCGGTTGGAATTTTAGGTAACTGATCCATCGACCAAGACTTTGCTTAAAATCAAAATCAAAATCATTTATTCAGTCTAGGCTGTTACAAGCACTTGTGAAAGTCGAGAGCTACGCCAACGGTTCGTAAATCTACGGCGGGAGACCTTGTACCGAGAAGAACCGGCAAGAAACTCGGCAAGGGCTGCTTTTTTCTCCCTGTTTTATTTCATACAGAGCGTCAAGATTGAAAAATGACTTCATTAAAATTTGAAGTCACTTTCCATTACAATATTACACAATATTAAGAGTAAAACAGTATTTTCGTCAATCCAATCACATTTATAGCCAAAGAAGCTCACCGATTAACAATTTAATATATATGAAAAATGAGCCATATTTAACTCCAAGTAGTTTTGTCGTTTAAATATTCATTAATAGTATAATATCCTTTACTGACTTATGTTTTTGCCTTTAGTTTTATGTAAAAGTATTTAGAGGTCGAGTTTATTTTTGTATACATATATTAAAATAAAACAACACCAATATTTGTAGAGAATCTAAATAATGTAAGAATGCACTCAGTACACCACAGGAACATAATTCAGTAGAGTAATAGGCGAAGTTGGTTTTTTACGCGCTGTCCATTGGTCACAGGTTTGATGTAATGCCTGAACCAACTTGTGCGATTTATGTCAACTTTTATGAGACTAGTTCCAGAGTGGATGACCACTAGAGGCGTTCCTGGATATTATAGGAATCGTAAAATATTATTAGGGACGAATATAAAAATGATTGTGATAGCAGAATATTACAGATACGCATGTATTCTGTAACAGGTATTGTTAACTGTAGAATAATAATTCTTTTAACTTAAATAATATCTCTCTCAACAGCAGGATCTGTTTGTCATTATCTATACATCGTACACACGTATCCTCTTCATTGCCTTTTGAGTCTAACTTTGCTTTATATTTATGGTTAGGTGCGTTAACGAATTGTGTTGTTCAATGATCTCGCTATGTAAAGTTATTTAGTTTAGATTTCACACAATCATGTTAAAATGAAAAGATATGTTTGGATAAACAGTTTTCGTTTAATTTCATGACAAAAAAATTTACTTACAAGTAAAAAATATTTATTATTTATAAATATTTTAAAAGAAATAAGAAGAAAATATAATATTCTCGCACCTTATAGTGGTGAATAATTGAAATATTGTTATCACCCTTACTTATAAAGAGAGTGCAACACCCCACTGTGACCGTATCGTTGATAATCAACATAAAACAGCCCACGGCGGAGGTGGACTGACGGAAAGGTGACCCCTGCCTTAATTTCCGGTCAAAACGTACATCTTATGATCACGTTTCATCTCTCTAAATCTGACGGAAGAATGCCTATGGAAACGTTGACTGGAAATATTTTAGTGACATTTACAAATGTCGATGAAATAACTCGTCAATTTCATGAAAAAGTGACAAATCAGCGATACAAATGATGAAGCAAAATTTAACTAATAGAAAAAAATATTAGAAGCATGTGTCAAAAAAGAGAATCAATATTATACCAAAGTAGTTTATAAATCACAAGCAGTTTTCCCTCAATTTTGTCTGCATTAATTACACCTGTTACCCTTCATGTAGGTGTTATTAAAATCAGTGCAGTAGTTTTGGAGTACATTCTAATCATATTAAAAAAAATCCTCTTCATTAGATTAGTAATGACATCAAGCTTAAATTTATTGTGATTCATTTGTTATCTCTGTTTTCCGACATACAAAATTTATATTATAATTTATAAAAAAAAATGTATACACCCTAACCAAATGTTATGCAATCATACGTAAACTGAAAGGAAACATAATTTGACCAATATCAGGGGTATATTAGGATCACCTTCTCCTATGACCCAAGGTGGGGGCAGATGGCAAGGGAGGAGGGAGATATTGGAATATTTTTCATACAAACACGTCTGCAAGTGGACACTTCTACTTGATACAATATTGCTACAAGTAAGCTCGGCTTACATAGAGTTACAATTTTTTTATTTTTGATAGTATAATTATTTGACACCAGAATGGATGAAATAGCAATGGGCTAACTAATCGTCATACGCGATTTCCGACACCCAAATAATATAAAAAAAATATAACAATATGAGTAGCTAAATCCCTTGTATTATACAGGTATTTTATTATTATTTAGGTTTAAGGAGCTATGCATTTTCTTAGGGAACTGTAGTCACGGCGACCTATAAGATCTTCTGTGATCCGCTGCTAAAGTCACAGCAACTCTTTTCGCCTGGTATCCTCTAAGAAGTCTATGTTGTTCCTGGCTTTTAGAGCTTTAATATCATCCAAGTTGATTATGTGCCGTCCCAGATGTATGCTTCGTTCGTGAATCAGCGGTCCACATTCACACAGATGAGATGTTTTGGTGTTTCACGCTCCTGTTTACAGTACCTGCAAATGTCAGTGTCATTTAATGTTATGTGAAATCAGTGTTTGTTTAGTTTGCAGTGCCCAGTTAAAGCTCGTACAATTGCTTGAGTGTAAGATCTGCTTAGCTTCAAAGCTCTGCAGTTAATTGTTTCAAATATCCTTCAATAAGACACTTAGCGTGACAGTTGCTTTGACGAGATTATGAAGGTACCACAATACCCTTATCCGAGACAATATAGCAAAATCATTTTTGTATATTGATCCGACCTGGTATGGAATCCGGGACCTCAGAGATGGCGACGATACCTTGCAAACCGGCGAGAGAACCACTCGGCTACGGAGGTCATCGAAGAATATGTAAAAAACTAGAATGGTCAAAGTGAAGTATGAGTACACTTAGGCATAGAAAGGAAGTGCCATTGGTTGAAGTGGGTGAAATGAGGAAATATGCATGTGATAAATTACCATGAATGTGAATTGGGGATGCAGCAAAGAAACATGAAATGGCTGAAAGGGTTTAAATGTTTGATGCGGTGCGATTAGAGAAGTATGGTGGATGAAGAAAATATCGCGACAAGATTTAATGAAATTAGAATAAGAACAAACGATGTTACATCATTGCTTTTATCGAAGATATTTTATTGACTTATAAAGGTTAAATCCATGGGCTCAGAGTGTAAAAAATTATATTATCTTTTTAAAATATATATATTATTATTACTAGAAATGAAAGAATCTGAATATTTCATCATGAAGACTCACTGTTAGTAAAAAAAAAATGCCAATGTTCGTTGATTCCATGTGAACGGGCGCTGGTCCGTAGGTGGTCGCATCACCGTCCGCCGCCGGGCAAACTTTATACATTTTATAGCTTCACCCGCGCGCGGGCCGACCGCATTTATTATTCCAACTTTGGCATCTCCAACCTCCAAACAGTAACCTTCATTTGATAAGCAAAAGAACGTGCTTCACGGATTCTTTAATGAAGATATTGGTAGATTATTTATTATAACTAACTATTCGTTTCCTTCTTCATCGTTTGAATACTATTTTCGATGATATTTTGCAACAAAAGTACACTTTCCAAAGAACGTCAAAATCATAATCAAATACTGGGGAGCGCGCACACTGTATTTAAATCTATGAAAAATAGAAAATTAAAGAAATATCGAATAAATCTCAGTAGATTGACTGAATGAGTTATCTGGGATTGGCGCTCTCGTAGTTTCAAATATATTCTTAATTGCTATCTTTGCAGACATTTTATGTTACGCATAAACAATGCTGTTCTCTCTTTATTTTATCTCACCTTTGTAAACTTACTATCTCGGTTAAAAAAAAAAAAAAGTTCAAAATCTAAAACACGACTAAAGCTAAAGCATGCTCTAATAAGTTTGAAACAACAAACTTATTTTATAGCGATAGCTATATTATAAAAGCAATGGCCAAAGGACAGCGCAGTCGTAAGCTACTGATCATAACAAAAAAAACTGTTGTTCTTATTTCAAACATTGATTTAGCTGTTGCCGGGTTCTAGTTGTTGTCCTTATTTTTTATTTAATAATTTTTGGGTGTATTTAAGCAAAATCGCAAGCATATATATACATATATATATTTGTTATGTGCTAATTAAACCCTTTAATTTTTTTACTACAACAACAACAATTAAGACCTCATTTATCCAGTTACGATGAGTATTTTGGAAGTTATAACGGAACAGATGGACATCCTTACATACATACAAACTGGCCAGAATCATAAACCTCCTTTTCGCTTCATCGTAGTCGGGTAAAAAATGTATAACATTAAAAAGTAAAGAAAAGTACTCAGTTGTTTGCCACTGAATGAATTTATATATTTTATTTATGAACCTGAGCACGTAATTATTCTGAACACTTACACAGTGACAGATACAGAGTTATTTCTTATTAGAACATAACGTGAAATCCCCTTCGAAATAAGCACAGTCAGACATAATTTTACGAGCGAATCTTCTGTCCCCCGGTGATGTCTTTATTAAACGCGCAAGGTGTGGGATCCGTGAGATTGTCCTCGTAAAACGGACACCCGTTGACCCTTTCAATAATGTAACGTGTAGTTTCTTCATATAAAACGAATGCAAAGAAGCTGGGTATTAAGGAGTTTGAATAAATATGATTGCTCGCGATCTAAGGTAGGGATAAAGAAATGAAACTCGTGCTATGATGCACCCAATATTATATAGTATATATATTATAAAGTATAAAAGATACTTCTACAATAAAAAATCAGAAACCTTTAGCCTTATTTATGGAAAAATAAAATACAGTTTTCTTAATTTACTTTTATTTTATTTCTTTCTTTTTATTTTTCATAGAAAATTTAAATGTAGTACTAAGCTAAAGTAAGCAAATATGGAATACAACTTTCTAAGTTATTCTTAATAGAAATTTTGATACACTTATCAATAAGCTAAGGGAATTCATTAACTGATTGCAAATTCCTTTGGGTTTTTTTGGGAATAATTTAAGAAGAAATTTCAATATTCAGTTTCTTTCCTCTATTAATAATTTTAAACATCTATGTTCTTTAATAGAAGCTTGGTTTTGTAATCTCATATTATATTCAGCCATAATTAAATTTAAACAAAAATCCTAGGCAACTTTAACATGCACAAAGTCATATAAACTGTAAGGTGGGCTATACACAATAAAGAGAATAAAAGCCCCGGCCATGTGGCGACAGCCGGCCACTTGCATTTTTTAAAAATAAAATTTGCATACGTTTAGGGTCCGGGCAACGTCCACCAATATTACCTCCAAGGAGTTTATAAAGTGGCTTTTTTATACTCCAGTCTAGGGGATCTCTAATGAAATTGTTTCGGCTATTGCATTGTAAACTTTTATTAGTTTTATTTACAGTTTAATTTTGTCGTGAATAGTTTCGGTTTTCTCTGTTGTCGTCTTTTCTCATTCTCCGTCGTGGATTTTTGTGTTGAAATGTTACAACTAAAGCGTGTTCTGATATTAACCAAGTCAATATGCACGAGATGCTATTTCCAGCAGCCCCTCATCGTAATCTCCAAATTAAAAGGACCACTACTCTGTGAATGTGCCGCCATCGGCTTCACACGTCTGTCACTTATACCGTTGGGAAAAAAAACCGTAAGACACCCCACTTAATCGAACTTTGACATCTTAAAGTCAACCTTATTACGTGAGCATAAGATGACGGTTAACTTGCAGGTTGCCCGTGTTTCGACTCCCACGATCACGCGTTCGAATGTCCCAATGTGTTTAACAGTGTCTTAATTGTCTTTGTAGATTTATTTTAATGTATACGTCATCGCTTTGCTGTAATTAACGAAGGAGGAATATTTGTACCGGTCTGTTGTCTACAGCATCTGAAGAAATATTTTAGCAATAAAAAGCCCTTATACATAAATGTACTCATCATCTGTGTATTAATGTCCCCAATACTGAGCCACAGCGCGGTTAGATGCATGCTAGCAATCGCAGTAATGCAGCTGGTACCAACGGCTGTGCCTTCTTCGAAGCACAGAGCTGCTCGAATATTGATACTTTTTGGTCACCCATTCTACCACCAGCCTTTACGACACTCGTCGTAAAGATCCTTTCTTAAGCATTTTATTCTTATGCACTGACCACGGTATCTGTCACCCTCCAGCTTCAGAAAGAAAAAGGATAAACTTGAGGTTTACTTAATGGAAGATGACCATTTGAATAAGGTGGCAAATTATTGAGATTGGTTGAGTGAAAAGCTCCAGATATTCGATTGTTCATCCATCTGAGAATATTACTTTCTTTTTACGATAGTAAAAAATTGAACTCTTCAAAACTTCATGTCAGTGGGCCATTCAATCGTTTGTTGAGAATATTATTGTTTTTCATTCGCAGTTGACCGCAGTCAATTACAAGTTTAATGGCAATCAATGAACGATATAAAATTATCTTAATTAAATTCTTAATCAAAACGAACTTCTCAAGTCTAACCCTTCTGTTTCCATACGACAAAAAACGATACATTTACTAGGACACAGCATCGGTTTCCCAGGGGAACTGTGCTGCGTCAACATACACAATAGTGTATCACGCACTCGGCTTCATTTTCAGTACTCCTTGTAGTAAAATATAAAGTAACAGCTACAAATAGAACATTCGATGTATAACGCACATGTTGGAGTTTCGATATTTGTGTTGCTTCCTCTTGGTTCAGATTAGGTAGTATCAATCGTTCGGTACGTCGCATCGTCCCACGAGCATTCACCTCTTGTACTAATGTTTTATTGCTTACTTATGGGGTTCCTCAGTCATATTTGTGTTCACAGATATCACATGTAGGAATACAACACAAAAATACTTTTTTTGGAATCAAACAGTACCAGAGTTTAGTGCGTTCAAATAAAAACAATTAGTTTTCGGATTTTTCTATCATAATATTCATGTGTTTGAGATACACATTGACTACCTTTAGATAGATTATATTTCAATCGCGGGCTAGCTGATAATTTGCAATTTGAAATATGTTAAACTTTTTGCGAGTTTTCTTTTAGACCCGTTTCTTAAAAAAATACCTATATAACAATAGACACACCGAAAGAGGATAGAAATCGAGGCTGGGGAATATTGGATTATGATCCGGCTTGATTTTACTTACTTAACTTTCGATTACTCCACAAAATAACAAAAACAATAATTATATTTATATACATTTTATATTCGTTACTATGTTAGTAATATGAACATTTGACAAATATACAAAAACATATTAACACAACGGAACCCACAAACCAAAATAAACTTAATCGTTACATTCATATTTGAAAATATTATTTTTTATTTTAGTACTGCGTGCGGCCCACACGTGGCGCCTGCGTCACCTTCGCGGGGTCCGTACACCAACAAACGGATAAAATCAACCTTAGTGTTTGGTGTGAAAGTTTAGTTTCACTTGATGTTCTTCTTAATGAAATGAGCGTTAAATTA
Source organism: Diatraea saccharalis (assembly GCA_918026875.4). NCBI lineage: Eukaryota > Metazoa > Arthropoda > Insecta > Lepidoptera > Crambidae > Diatraea > Diatraea saccharalis. The sequence continues at coordinate 28,831,335 of OU893338.1, forward strand.
ACAAGATTTAGACGTGGACACGTTTATGGGAGAACTGAAAACACCTGGACGTTTCGAATCCAATATATTTATCTGAATTTCTTGGAACGTTGCTTTTTTAATATGAATTTATCGCTCGCGATATTTTCGCTTTTTGTGAAAAGTAATAATCACTTTGAATGTATGAGGATGAGTATTCATTTTTATTTACAAATACTTTCAGAGTTCGGAATTTTCACATTGAAAATTAGTTTGAAACATACTACATTAAGTACCGTACGAAACCAAATGATTCTATATCAACTAACTATTTGAGAGCTCATTACAAATTTCTTTATAGTAAAGAGCACAAACAGCGCCCAAAAATCTGGGCATCTTAAACAGGATAAAGTGGTACTTCACACTGGAACAGCTTTTGGTTCTATACAAAGCGCAAGTCCGGTCGTGTATGTACTGCAGTCACTCGTGGGATGGATCAGCTAAGTATCAGTTTGTGGCACTGACCTCGGTGGAACGCAGAGCCAAGAAACTCATAGGCGACATAAAACTAGTCGAATCCAAGCTGCGCAGCCTGAGCCATCGCCGTAATGTCACCTTCCTGTCAGTCTTTTATAGGATGTACCATAAGGACTGTACTCGGGAGCTGCGTGAGCTCATTCCCCCTTCACCGTTTTACAATCGGCAATCTAGACGCATCGCGGGTTACCATCCTCATTTAGTTGATATTCCAAGATGCCACACAAGGCGCTTTTCTACATCTTTTTTACTGCACACCACCAAGGAGTGGAACTCCCTGCCAGCGTCTATATTCCTGAGTGCATATAACCCAGACTTATTTAAAGCAAGAGTGAACAGATGCTTTCTGGGCAAACTCGTCCCACGGTAGATCTCGTCTATGCCTTTGGGCTAGATTGAGCCCATTATAAATAAAAACTAATTTTTATTTTTAGCTGATAAAAAAATGAGAAACTTATCCCTAAGATTGGAGAAAAAGAGAAGAATTTTTTGAGATTCAATTCCTTTTATAGTAAGTCTTTGTGAACAAATATATTCCTACCTACATAACAAGTACTAAGTATTTTTTCGAGTGATGCGATGACAACAGAATGACGTAACCGATCGATGCCGTGGTTACTTACTCACCTACGATACTGAACAGCACAACCACATTGTTTTCACAGCTGGATCTGTTTATCTCATTAGTCTAGCAAAAATGTGGTAAGTACAAATGGACAAACAAAATTAGGCACTGTTATGATACAATAGGTGAGTGTTTATATCAGGCTGTTCTTTTTTACCCAACTGTACTGTAGAACATAGTATAATGCAATAAATTTAGATTTAAGACAACTGTTTAATAGTTTTATTTGTTCTCTAGCAATCGATCGCGATTTTATCTGCATGGAATAGAACTTTCAGCAGAATATTTTCCCCGAAGTCTCGTCGATCTCCATTATGTTCAAGTTATTATGAACAAAAAAAATGTAAACTGTGTTTTTAATATTTCATCCGAAATACAAACCTTCTTATCTGCACTTCCGTTTACTTTTCTACTCTAAGAAATGATTTTCGGTATAAAGCTTTTTTGAATAGCCTTAATAATATCAATACAATCAGATTATCTAAACAATTATTTCACAGGTAACTTTTTTATTATGTTTCTGCTATGTGTATATAAATAAGTACATATTTCAATTGAAATACGTTTAGTCATCGTAAAATCTAATAATAAAAGTAAAAATAAAAAAACATTATTTATAACACGTAAACAACCATCAGCATATTTATAAATCAGTTCAACATCAATATGTTAGTATCTAATTTTGTGCGATTATATCATGGGCAGAAGGAGGCGTGATTAGAGTAGTCCGTCTGTGTGAGCCGGCGATGATGGGCTAATGCGCTCTGCTGACGCGCTGTGTGAACGCGCCTTATGTTTACCGGTCGCACAGACTACCTGCACATAGAGATTGGTCGCATATATGTAAGTGAGATTAATCGCTACACGCGTCGTTGTATGCGAAAGAGTCGAGAACGGATGTACCAATTTTACTATTTTTTCTTTAAAATAATAATAATAATAATAATAATAATAAAATAATCATAGGAATTTGATGAAATATTCTTGCTTAAAATGCCGAATTAGATCAGCTGTACTATATCATCACAAACCAGCCACAATCTCCATGGCAGAGAGTTTTGACCAAATAAAAAGCTTAAAATTATTTTATTACATTAAACTACTTTAATCTGTGACAGAAAGCGCTCCCTTCGACATCCAGTTCCAGGTTGTTTTATATAATAGTAAATTACAGAATAGTACTGCAGTAATTTCTTCGTAAACCTGAAAATTAACAATAAATAAGATGAGTGTTATAATAAATTAAGAATTTTTATATTTTTTAAATGGGAATTTCCAGCAACCTCTGTATTCCAAACTAACCACCATCGCGAACTATTTCTCACCGAAAAAAACCCAGCCCGCTGTTTACCTAACCGTCAAAACTATCAATAAGGCCGTTGGGCGAAGCGATTTTTGAGTGATCCTCTATCTGATTAATGCGAGTGCCCCTGGCTCGGCGCCAACACCGACTTTTAATAACTGTTGGGAAAACAATCGGATATCAATACTGACAGTGCATCCTAGTTTACAAGAGTACGGTGCTGTGCTGAGTGATGGCCTTAACGAGTCGTTTGCGTCAACCGTGTCGTCACTTGTTGCTTGGAGAATGCGCGCGAAAGATTCAGTTTTACATTATATTTATTATTTTACCGGATTTTGGAAGACTACGAGTTAGCGAATGACACTGTCTAAAAATTAATAACAGCTCTTTTGAATCCGAGCAATGAACATATGCAGAATCTAAGGTCTGAAATTAAAACATTCAGACAAAAGGCGGCCTTGTGGCTCTTACAAGGATTTCATAAAGAAAACACAAGTAAATAAAGGAGCAGTCTTTCATATTCCGAATAAAATCCTACCTATATAACACGTGAATTAAATTGTTTCATATTTCAAGCAAGATAGTTCTATCATTTAAAGCAACGAATCAATAATGATTTCGTCGAACGCCAAAATTGTCTAAAATATTTCACATGCTTGGTGGATAAAATTATATAGCAGGGATTCCCAAAATGTTTGATATTAACCCTTTGGAGTTGAGATCGATTTTTCGAGGGATCGACATAAATGAAAATTGGTTTTGGAGGGTTAAAAGTCGACATCTTTTAATTATTACTAATTCTTGTTTAAAATTTCAAGAAAATGTATAAGGTATAAGTTCTTATACATGTATTAACTTCGTACTTGAATGAGGAGTATTTTATTATTTTGACGATCACGTCAATACATCAGTATTAACATAAAATTCAATGTATCAATTAAAATTGATATTTAGAAGTTTATGTAAATTAATTTTGTAATTTTTAAGTGAAAGTTATGTCATGTTACTGACCCAACCGTGAAGTTTTATATTGTTTAGTGTCAATAGAAAAAAAAGTATAGGATTTTCAAATTATTTTGCTTTTGAAGGTCGGAGGTAGTAGTTAATTCTAGAAAAGGGGCACCATAAGTTTAGGAATCTCTGGAAAGTGTAATTCCCGTGTCGCGCGTGACAGAGACGGATGTGGCTATGTGTCCGCGCGGGCGCACGGCGCTACGCACACCTGTCCGACTGTCTCAGCCGAACGCTTTGTTTTCCTAATCTTAGACGAGATTTGGATGGTGACATTCTTTCTAAATCTTGTTGTTTATATAAAATAGGTTTCTTGACGGTCAACTTCTTTTTTCTTATTATAGAACTAGTTATAGACGATGACGTGTCACTAAAAGACATGCGTTCTAAAAGTTTCATGTGATTAAAATACCTATACCTAGATTACCTTTAATCGAAAACATTTTTGTTTTTTAGTACGTCGATGACCGTGTTTTAATTATTAGTATTTTTGTGGTTTTCTTAAAATGAAACCTAGCTAGATCGACTAAGTGCCCCCAAAACCACCTGAATACTAAATTTCATAAAAATCGTTGAATCCGTTTCCGCGATTCAGATTATAAATATACACGTTTTGTATTAGATTAGATAAAAAATATTAATCAAATATATTTAAAAATCAAGTCAGTCTAAAGACTACTTTCGAAAGTTAAGGACAGAGTTTGATTCCCAGCTGGATGAACATTTCTATGTGGTCTCGTGTGGGTATCTACCACATTTTTTGTTTCATACACGGACACAGCATGATGGTTTAACTACCGATTTGTAATTGTAGCATGATATATGATGTTATCTATATATTTTAATAATTGAAACACTTTCCAATTTTGACAAATAATATATTTTGTAATAACCATTATAAAGACATTCAATTTAAGAGCATATTGATTATATCATTAACTTAAAAAGTTAAGATTAGAACAAAATTTACGGTCTGTGAAATCAATGAAATTTAGACTTTCCACCTGAAGACATAAGGTATCTTCTTATTTCTTTGATTAATACATTTTCTTTTTATTATCGTATTAATATTATAAATGTGAAATTTCTTTGTTTGGATGTGTGTCCGTCAATTACGCCGAAACTACTGAACGGATTTTGATGAAATTTGGTATACAAATAAGGCATTAGCTGACTTAGATAATAAGATACTTTTTATCCCACTAAACATTTCCCTAGGGTCCACGCGGGCGAAGCCGCTGGCGAAAGCTAGTGAATAATAAGTCAAGATATTTTTTTGCTACTTAATATCCATTGGGTTTATTAACAATACCGAGACACTACATTACATCGACCATAATTCAACAATATAAATGTATTTGCCCCCGGATTTGCTTATTTCTTTGCTATATTTTTCACGCGCCTATCTTGTGTGTGTACGTAGAGTAGAAAGCGAAGTATCACAAGTAGAATTCTATGTTACAGTAATATGGTTTGAAATAGTCGTACTCTTATTATAAAACATATTCCACAAATGACTGCTTTTATGAAGAGCCTGATGGTGCAATGGTTAGCGTGTTCGGTCTGCGTTGGGGAATATAAGCAACTTACCCAATGGCTGTTCATAGGGTTTTAATATTTTTTTCGGTATCAGAGCTGGACCAGCTGATTGTACTGAGCGTATATAGACCTCCTTCAAGTTTAGTTTCTCATTATGATCTTTTTGAAACTGTTATGGATGAAGCATTAAAAAAGGTATATAGCAAAGGCATTATTTAGTTATTGGGGGTGATTTTAACGTTGATTTATTAGGAAACTCCAAATCATGTACAAGAATTCTAAATCTATTTATGTCATATACCTAATCTTGAAAAATACTTTTAATTGGTTTTAGTTCGTGTAGCTAATAACTGAAATGACTGAAAAAATACATTACCTTTAAACCGGCGACAAAACCCTTTAAAAGTAGTTTTACTTAATTAAAAGAACATTCAAAGGCCAAATCATTTCACCGAAAACTGTTCTCTAAAGATAGCAGACAAAATTTTCGTAACAGTCGTACTGTCAATATTTAGTCTGCACCGTTACATTTCGGGTGGCAATAAGATTTATGTTTTCATAGCGTTTATTAGCGAAGATATTTATCAGGGATACTTAAAGATATTGCCAGATAACCCTCTCCGCTAAAGATATGCTTGAAACCTACTAAATCAACCGGTTTAGGTGTTTGCACAATCTGCTAAATAGGCCGATATATTCTATTCCTATTTATGATATTAGAATAAAAATATTGCATTTTTATTACATCACCCAATTTTACAATATATTTCACTATCTACAATATATTAGAAATAAGTTGCAAAAAATATTCTTTAACATTTATGGATAAAAAACAGCTATAGATTTGTCTAATTGTCAATTATATATATATATATTGTTTTTCAATCATAATTTTACAGGTTACGGTATAAACAAGCAATTCAAGATCGGATGTTAACTCATTCTTTATTGACTCCTATTGCTGCAATTACTATTTTCCAATTTTTTTCGCGGCATCCATAAAGTAAGTAGGCGCCAAACCACATACTTAGATATATCACATTTTTTCAAATATATATTAGGTACATAATGATTGGAACGATTCTGTTCCTTACAGCGTTACTATGAAGTGTTATATTTGCGTGTCAACTCGGCGAGCACACCTCAAGTGTCGGATTTCAGCATTAGCACTAATACCGCAACACTATCCGTGTCGGATGCGCGCGTCCGGCCCGGATGCGTATGAAAGGACCCTTATATGTGGCCGGTTTAATTTATTTTTTGGAGGTGCGTGACCTTTGATGGACTCGAGTGATGACTTTTTATATATATTTTTATATGAATATCTATATAAAAAGTTGTTATAAAACCTAGCAATGTATAAATTAAAGGGAACTTGGAAATTTTCATTTCAAAGTATCTCAAAACCATTTATAAAATTCTCAAAGACACACAAACGTCATTCAATCAGGATCGAGTGATTCTAAAAGTCAGTTAATGTCATAATTTAGATTAAACAAAATACCATACAGGTACGGATCAGAGATATAATAAGCAGATGTAAATTAAAGTAATAGTTGTTTTGTCATATACCGCCGCGTAGCAGAGACTCATCATCAAAGACTTTTAATTGTCACGTAACACGGTACGTTACCTTTGAACCGCAACCGGACAGTATTTAAATGTCACATCAAACAAAACAAATCATTTGTCTTACACTAGTTAGCAATAATGTTACAAAACAAACTCAAATGGCTGCGGTGATCAAAAGAAAACAGAAAAAGAACCAACAATACGTAAAATATAAAAGAAAATTCGCATCTTTCTCAAAATAAAAAATAACAAACAAATATTATATGTAAGATCTCTGGAAAAAAATCTAAATTCATTGACCGTGAAAGAATGCTAGGGTACACATTAAATCGCTTTGTGTAAAGGTGTATAGCTTGCGTGATAATTTACGATTATATTCTGTGCCAATTTCAGGCGCGCTTTAGTGACGTCACACGATTTCGTTTATAAAGGAATTGTATCTATGAGGAATTTTAAAATTTGTTTTAGTCTCACAAAATATTTAACAAATTTTTATTAAGACAAATTATGTTAAAACTGCCTATTAATTATTTATTGAGACATATCCGGACCGTATAAGTTTTAATAGGTACTATAAAAGTACCTTGGTGTACACGATATGTATAATGTCTACATATTCAGTCGGATCCCTCCCTGCTCAAATAAAATAGTTTATAGTTCTGGCTAAATTTCAACTTATTAATAAATCAGAAACTTGTTAAATCTGACACTAAAAAATGTGTACTTTTTTGTTCTGTCAATTCCGTATAATCTATACTAATATTATAAAGTTGAAGAGTTTGTTTGTTTGTTTGAACGCGCTAATCTCAGGAACCACTGGTTCGAATTGAAAAATTATTTTTGTGTTAAATAGACCGTTTATCGAAGAAGGCTTTAGGTTATATAACATGACGCTGCAATTATTAGAAGAAATAATGGAAAACGCGGACGAAATCGCTGGCGGGCACTATCGTGTATATATATATATATATTATATATATTATATCAGATACCGGTGTTCTTTGTTATATTTTTAAGATTAATAGGCACCTACACTTAATTTATTTGTGGCAACAGTAGCGCAATTAAAGTATAACGCAGCGTATAATTTTTTACAACTTCTTTCACAAGTTTAGTTATTAAATCTTCGTGATTATTATAAAGCAGATAAAATAAAACTAGATATTATTTTATTTGCCCATTACAAAATGATCTCTCATTTCTTAAAGAAAAATTATGTTAACAAGAGAAAAATTTACTTTTCTACAGAGTCAGCTTACACGCCCGCTTCTCCGCGGTTAGTTTTTCTACTCAACAAAAGATGGCACTACTAGTCGTAACAATAAAAGCTAGAGTTTACTGCTGGCTTCAGTTATTTAAAACCAAATCTTATCCAAACAATATTTAGTAAATATTATACATTTGCTTACTTTTAATATAAAACAATAATATATATTTAAATGAAGTCATTTTTAAAAATACCTAGAATAACACAAATGATATTCGATTTCAAAAAGTGTTTTATTTTACGATTGAATTCTATGTAGAATTAGAATCTTATCATTCGGAATAGTTTAGAGCTGACATTTATCATCCACACACATGTATACCTGCCTAATGACCGCGATATAACATCGATTCCTCGAACCAATGTAAATACCCTTAACATTAATTACCGCTTCTCCGAAACACATGTGTTCAAACCTTTTTACCGCCATTTTAACCGCCAAGCGATTAAATAAAAACGTTTCATTCAAACCAATTTCAACGTTCACCCCTTGAAATAAACATCTTATGAACGCATTTTTAAAATGGTCCCGACTTCTTACCTGGGAAGGTGTTCTTGCCCATGTGTAGATTTCAAAATGGATTCTGTTACAATAATAATAAAGTCAGGTAGTGATCAGAAACTATCAAACTTTACACGAAATTTGCACTTATTTTAATACCATTAGTGCTTGTATTCCATTGAAATGAGTTATAAATTTTAATAGTCTTCAAAAACAGTTCTAACGTTAAGTTGATTGAGATTGTTTTGGCATGCCACAGATTAGTGTCATAGGTCAATTTTTATCTTTACACTAAGGTTGAGTCAGTCGCAGGTTATTTTAATAAGATCAAGCAAAATATTATATGAATGATTTGGTGAATTTCAAGTTAGGTACTTTTCTTATCGCATATTATTAACAGAGTAATATGACAATTATTGATATTATTAATTAGAAAATATACTTATCTATTACTCATCATGCATCCGCCATTCCTGATTCATTTTACATTTTAAAGTTTGCGTTCTATTAACAAAAGTCGATATAGTCTTTTTTGGGCCGTCATATAATAAGATTCTAGGTATTTGTAAATTCTTGTTTAAAAAAAGTACCCCTATATGTATTTTAAATCATATAAATTTACATTTATTTATTATACTTACATAGATATGTACCTTACAAAAAGTTTCCTCATGCAACTGACAAAACAACTAGAGAGGAAAATAATTAGAAAAAAAATGCCTAAGAATGCTTAAAAATTTGAGCCATGAGGTTTATTTCTAGCCTGATTTGAGGTGTTTATAAATTTTTGTATTTAAAAAAAAAACAATTATATACATATTTTAATATTATAAAGCAAAAAAACAATTGCAACAATTTCATTGGTCACACTCAAGGTGGTTATGTATGTATAACTGTTCCTACCTATTCCGATAACGCTTCCCTCTGACCCGTTTACCGAGAATCAACTTTATCAGTGAGCGTTATCGCGTCGTCGCTTGTACACCGCGTACCTATTACAGATAACATTACAGTTCAATAACATTTTTAATTCATAATTTTCCTTGTTATCTTCATTGACGTAAACTGTATATTCAACATTGGTATGTATGTATGTATGTACCTGGTGATTGGGATATCGTATTTAGTGAGATATATATTTAATATACATTTAAAACAAGTTAGGTAAGTCTGTCATATAGATATATATTTAAAAAATCTATTATAAACAACTCTTTGTTGTCTGCTATAAGAATTAAGAATAGCTTAGCTCTGACAAATATTTAAGATATCGCCATTTCTGAGATCCCTGGTTCGATTTTCGGTCAGGTCAATGAAAAAAAATATTTATGTAATAAATAACATTGGTAAAAAACTATATTCTCAATGGTTGACCACTTCACTCAGTACTTTATTGTTGCTGCAGATTTAGAGTCGGTAGATATCTGACCGAATTTCCGTCTAGCACCTCACAGGATTCATAATACGCGACGGATCTTCCGTCACTTATTGTAACACGTCCAACATCTCAGATAGTTAAAAAAGGGTGAATATTTTTAATTCAATGAAATAAATGAACATTTGTTTTATTGAAAAAAAAAAGACTAAAAAATCACGTGCAAATCACACATTCATCACGTAAGATAATAATGAGAAATATTTTAATTGATAATATTATTTAAGTACAAAAAAGTGCAAAACAATATTGAGTTGAAACATATGAATGTTTATTTAATTTAGTTATACGAAAAGAAGACTTACAAAACTCGAGGCGACAAGGTGAATGTAGTCATTACTGTGAAGCCTTAGTAACTACTATATTAATGATGTGAAAGGCAGTGTCAAAGACACGTTTACCAAATGCATCACCGACAAATGTGTACACGAAGAGAATCTTTACATTCATAAAAAAAACATCAAATTAGAGCCCGGACGACATCTACTGGTAGATAGATATGGAATCCTTTATTGTTTACATTACAATTTAAAAACGAAACTTGAAGTAGACTTTCTTAGATATTAGACAACATCATATACATTGCTCAGGTTCCAAATAAAGTAAGAAATCTGAAACAGCGAAGGCACCATAACACTCAGACACCTAGACAATATGGAAAAGTTACATTTCTACATGGCCCAGACTTGGAATCGAATCCGTGATCTCTGAGTTGGCTACACCTTGAATGAGTTCGAACCATCAAAATAGGCCGGTCATCGCATACTCCGTGCTTCGGATGCCACGAACTGGTGCTAGCTGCATCTGGCAATCGTTAATACTCGCCAGTTTGCGTTGGGCCCGCTATGTTGGTTATGGCACGTCCTCTCTGTGATTCTATCTACTGGATAGCCCATACAAATTATATAATTAAAAAAAGTATATTGTAAAAAAGTAAATATATAGGCTTAAAAGTTTTCCGCAATTTTTGGAAATAAACCACTGCACAAACATTAACACTATTAGTAAAACTTAGACGGTGTGGACATGGGTTCCATACACATTTAAGGAATTATAGTATACAAATACTATGCCGCTGTTGCATTTACTAATAAAGGAACGTTATCACCATCAAGCTAAAGAGCCACGAGTATCAATATCGGTACAGATATCAATAGCCAATTAAATATTATATTATGATCAGAATAAGACCTTGGGAGTAAGCAAGTATATGTATATAGACGTACGTCTGCCATTTTGTAACGATGTATGCAAACGCAAAGACAATGGCGCATTATTCTCGTAACATAACACCTATACAAGGACAAGACACAACGAGGTATGGCCAGCACGTGTGGACTCGCAAAAAACGATTCTTAATAAAAAGGAGTGCCGCCGCTCACGACGGCAGTAGGGATGGGACACTATAGACAAACGAGAACATCGACAAAAAAATAATGTAATATAATAATATGAATAATAAATTACTTAAGTGGTTGCATAACCCAAAAATCACTTAATTTCAATTGAATTTGTACAAAAAATTGACGTCAAAATTTAAAATGAAAAACTAAATCATATTAAGAAGGTTACAGTCAATACGTGAATTTATAAAGCTTTCCGATAGACTAAAATCCACCATTTTATTTCCATTTCTCCAGTCCATTCCATATAGAGAAAATTCACAAATTATAATTTTTACAGCAATCGTAATGATTGGGGATAAAAAGGGTAAAATATATATTTTGCACGTAATATGATACGCCATCATGTGACCCTACCCATCTCAATGACAAACCCGTTGATTTTTGTTGTTTTATTTTTACCTTTACACTTTAATCCCGTTCGAACACCTGAGACGATTATTTTTTAAACTGTTTTCCTTTTTTTGTTAAATAGTCTCAAAAGTTAAATCAAGCGAACAAATGCAATTAAATAATTACTGAAGATCTAGCTACATACTTTTTTACTTTGTATCCGCTATCGTCGTAAAATTAAAGTTTATCGCCTGCATATATTTCTTTCACAAGTTTAATTCAACCTTCTTTCTAAAGTACCATACCGTGTAGTTGAAGAAATAAATAAAGTGTGAAACAATTAACATCGACAGTGTCGCCGCCCTGGCGGCCTCGGGCAGGCTTAATTACGCGACGCGGGCGACAGGTCGTCGCGTGACGTCATATTGCATGTGTGCGCGTGTACCACTGTATGAGTTATATGCTCAATGCTTGTGACCTTACGTCATTGCTACCTTATAGGTATCATCAATAATATCTTCAATTAGAAACATGATGGTTTCTGTGCTCATTTAGTTTTACAAGTCTGTCTGTTGTGAAATGCACTATAAATTACCATTCGAATTTTTTTAAAGCTTATAAATCATCATATAATTTAAAACTATTGATTACCTTTTGGTATGTAAAGGTAATTGGGTGTATTAATAGACAATTCTTAATTAAATCAACATACAATAATCAATGACAAAATTCCGCATTTTCACATTATTTAAGAAACAAGCTATTTGCCTATAATTAAAAAAACATATACCGAATATATATCTTAAATATAAGTGAAAAGCAACTAAAGAAAGCAACTAAAGTTAAACGAAGAATGAGACTTAACTAACAAGCTCACAGAGTTTAAAGAATAAGTTTGAAAATAGTCAAAACGATAATATTAAAAGAGTAAAGGTGGAAAATACCCGGGAAAATTTCGCTACCATTTCCATTTTATTGGATGGAATAACCTGTACAATATTTGTTGCCGTTTACGAGGTGTTGTACTTCCAGTTCACCTAGACGACTTTCCTATTCACAACTTTTATCTAGCTAGACGAACACGCAACCGGAAAATGGAGCACACAAATAAAATTTGCATAGGATTTTTAAATAACAGTTTCTATTGTTGATTTTTCTTTCTTTTATTGAGAATCACATTTTATAACTAAATAACTTCACTATTTATTTACTGGTGTTATAATTTTATAGAATTATAGAAATACATAGTATTAACAATAATGGTATTCATTTCTAGACAAAATTTAGTATATTATGTAGATATGGTGTACATATTACCCTTTTTTTTCAATTTGAATGAAATATTTGATTTTACTATACTGTGAAATCACAATTTCACAGTGATATCAGTACGTAGATGTTTTTTTTTTAACGTCCAGTAATAAATCGGAAAGCAAACGGCCCACAGAGACGCTGCGCAATATTTCTTAGCTGAAGCGAGATTGAAAAACTTACTGAAAGTTGTAGAAAGTTCCGGAGATTAGGTCATAGGTAATGGCAGCCAATGATCACATAGAACTTGCGTCTGTCTAAACTACTGTGATGCTAAAACGACGTATGCTATCGCTTGTGCCGGTACCATTGGTTGTTTAGTTGCTCATCTCTGGGAGAGTTTTAAGTGTGCCACGTAATGTAATGAAGCAAAATTTATTTGGCATTGATCTCGATTCGATATTATCGTTATAAGTGAATCCATGTTACAGGTAAGGAAGCTGCATATGGCTACCGTCTCGTTGCCAAGTGTGATCGTTTCTCTAACTTTAAATTTGGAACATGATTTGTTTGTGTTTGAAAATGTGATAAACTTTGACTTGGGTAGTAAAAGAAAAAAGTTTATTTTTTGTAATTTTAAACTACATACGTCCGAAGACTCAAATCTATTTTTTTACGGAGAGTACTTATTATATATGCATTTTTGTTTATATATCGCATAAAATATAAAGTTATTTTTACCTATTTGTAGTGATAGGTACTATCACATGAACAGCTGATAAAACTAATTGAATTGAATCTTTATTGCTGCATGAACCTTCTTGAAACTAATTACAAATTTATGATGTAGGTATCTTAATATGAAATGAAATGTTATTTATACTACATATCTGTACCAGAAAATAAATAAATATCAAAAATATCCAACAAAAAATATAAACGATATCTAGAAAACCGCAAATTTCAAAATCTTTATTCTATGTAATTCATTAACGTATTGCCAAGAAATAACAAGTCATAGTCAGCTTATTGTTACAATTATTCAATGTTTAGCAACAAAAGGCTGGCGCGGGCGGGCTTATTAAAACATGTCCCGTGTCGGGCGTGAGCTATGTCTAATTTTCCGGTTTTGCCCGCACAGATTGCGCCCCGCCCGTGGGAGCAACAGACTATATTACGGGGACGTATACGTACGACATATACTATACTGCATACACATATATCTGAATGCATCCGTCGTGTTTTAAAATAAGGTAACTATCTAAATCTTGCACATGGGCATGGGACTAGTAGAAAATTATAAATTATTATAAAGACGAATAATTAGAAGTATAGTGCAATGTGACATTTAATAAATAGGCATAATGACTGTTGCTTCTCAATACATATACGAGAACTTAATGTACGTTCGTAACAATATTGGTTTGTTTTCTATAAAAAGTGATGTACACAATATTAATACAAGAAATAAAAATAAATTAACGGTGCCTGTCACTAGACTACAAAAAGTTAATAACTCATTCAAGGGTATTTGTGTGCGCTTCTACAATAAGGTCCCAAGCAAAATACAACAATTAGATATCATGCAGTTTAAATCTACTATTAAAATAATACTTATTAAAAAAGCTTACTATAAGGTATCAGATTATATAACAGATAAGAATGCTTGGACTTGAGATGATCCAGCAACTGAATAGGTGATTACTTCTTAACTCATTATATATCAAAAATTATCTTGCTTCCATTATTATTAAATGATTATGTTATCATTATAAAACCATAGTTGCTTTTTTTTCTCTTTATTTATTATGTATTGATTTGGTAATGGCATAGTTTTTGTAAATGTCATTACGCCTATTAGAGCTGGTGAGTTTCTTGCTCGTTCTTCTTATCAGCCAAAAGACGCCCTAAACGAGCGGTAGGGAAAAAATGTTGGACAATTCAAAAATACTTTTAAGAAGTCTATTTGAATAAAGATTATTTTGACTTTGACTTTGAATTCGGTAATGTAATGTTCACTTACAGTGTAGCAGCACCTCCCGGCTACGTCACACGATATAGCCAGGAACTAGAATAGGAATGGGCGTCTACCAGTTGCCAGAAGAGCTGCATATCGAATTTCTTCAAAATATATATATATTTTACTTGCATTAATCAAACAACTGGCTAAATCATAGCAAATTGTTTTGAAAACGAACACGAATATATCTATTTTAATATTATATTTTTAAATATTGTAGTAAATAAGTAATTTATTCAAGAAACTTTGCTCTCCGTTCAAACACATTCAGGACGTCTCAATAAATAATTAAGTGAACACCACAAGTGTTTGCTTACGAGGTATATTAATAGATACCTTCAAATGTTTCAGCCATGATAATCCAAGTGCCATATTTAATTCAGGCTGACCGTGGTGGCGCCCTCTGGAGGCCCGTCACGGCCTATTAAGGAGAAACAGGACACGTCATTAGGCCGTCTTTGATGACGTCACGGCCTGTTAAACGTCTGAAATTAGGCCAGATCAGGTCGCAACCGCTTTAAGGTCGCTTAAAGTGAGGTAGCCGTATTTTATGTAAATATAAAAAGCAACTATAGAACACTGTATGTAACTATTTAGCAATAAACATAACAAAGCGACTATAGCAAACTTTTTTTTAACCCTTTTATAATCCGACAATGCTATATATAAGTTTACGCAACAGATTTAATTAAAACTTTTAAGAGCTGATAGTGGCGCGTTTTCGTTCTTATTATCAATCAGCAGACTGGCAAAATCTTTATTGAATAAAGTATATTTTTATTACGTTAATCCAAACAGTGGAACCTTTCTAACAGCAATAAGTGCAACAGAAACAACCACTAATGTTGTATAGGTGTTTGTTATATTAGGAATTACAGTTTTAGACTATCTAATGTATAGGTATAAGAAAGATTCTACAGTAATAGTTTATTTTTTTTAATCGCCGCCGTTGCGAACGGCCCACTTTCCCTACGCAGTCTGGGTACCTGCCAAAGCTAGCTTCCATTTATCCCAAATCCGTTCCAATTCTAATACAAAACTTGGAGACTCCTTTTTTTGTTGTTGTTGAAAACAGAATATTAAATCCGATTGGAAAGTTACGAGAAAAAAGGGTTTGCTCTAGGTAATATGTATATGGAAAAAGTCGGAATGAAACTATTTAAGTAAATTTGTTTTATACGGTTTTACTACTACGATTCCAATTGAGAGTAAAATCCGAATCAAAATTTCGTCTGAAAAATTAAATTGCTTTTTATTTTTATAAAAATGACATGTCAGTGACTTCTCATTGTTTGAAACAATCAATGACATCGACACCTGCCCTGCGATTCTCTAAAAATCCAAATCCAAAAGCTGCACCCGCTAAACCTTGAGTTGATAATATCGTTTCGTGGTAAAGGTGAAGTGAGTATCGAAATGACATAGGAATAGAATATCTGAGATACGTATATTCAATCAATTTTGTTCTGTATTTTTATACAAAAAAAATGGAGTCAATAGAATTTCTACACTAAACGACGCAAATTCGGACATACGAGTTAATTCGAATTCTGGTTTGGATTTTACTTATAATCTCAGGGTAGGGCAGGAATGTGGTGATCGTTTAAATAGTTTCAAAAAAAATCTTAGCGAAACTTTTTGGTTTCTTCATAAAGTAACTTTAAGCTTTATAAAGAGTACCTACTATACACGTGAAATGGTTCCTAGCATTCAACAATGCAAATAGCGTAATGGCGTGCCAGTGTTGCGCCACCGTGTCGCCGCCCGTCGCTGGCGTGCCAGAGCGCCGCGGGCTAACGGCATATGCCACTTTTGTTTTAAACTTAAACTAGGTATGAGATGTGTACATTGGCTTTACGAGAGAACACACTATACAAGGGAAACTGAAAGCTTTCAATTGAATTTGTACAAAGAAACTAGCTGTAATTAAAATGATAAAACAATAAAATTTACTTGATAGAAAAAAACGGAAAAAAGTCCGATTCTTATTTAAACATATAAAAGGATCTCAAGCGTCAGCCTGTTTCCCTTATTAGTAGGTATCGAGCCATTTGCGATTGCTGTTTTCAATGTCTATCAAACTAGTTGTGTTCCCGCAACTTCATCTACGTGAATTAAATACCTATAACCTCCGCATATGATACTGCAATAGTTGTTATTCCTACTTCAATAGCAGTTGCTTGAATAATTAAGTCGCGTTTAAGATATCAGTATTAATGCTCGCTTTTTTAAAGGTTTGAAGTCAGTTCTATTTTAAAAAGAAATGTCATCAGCATCGATTCTAAGTAAAAAAAAAAAGAAATCTACTGTGATAGGCAGACAGCCGATAGACACAATCATTTTATAAAACCTGTGGTACTCGTAGCTCAACCTCTTTTATAATTTGTGTGGTACTATACTCAATACTCAATAAGTTTATTGTTTCCATAGGTAATTTAAAATAATATTACATAATTAAGTTAGTCACTGTGTATAATAGAAACTAATTTTAGATAAGATTTAAAAAAATGGGTTCCGATAATTAAATGAGATTATATAATAAAACAAAGACACTATTACATGTATACTGAAAGAGTTTTAAAGTTAACAATCTCTTAGCACCAGCCAACAAAGAGATTGCAAAAAATCTATTTAAGACATCGTCCAAGGTAAACATAAAGCACAAGTTAGTAACAACAGCGGCCACGGAAGCCGAACTTATAACAAGCGAGCGAGCGAAGCGAAATAAAAACTTTTGCTCGCTTACTGTTCGCTAGGAAACTGGAGGTGGGGGTGTGGTGTACCTAACTACAGGTTGAGGTATTATATACTAAATGTACTCGTAGTACCTATCGACTTATTGCTTCTGGTACAATGTTATCAATGTAAGAAATATATTGCATACCTTTTTAACATTCACCCCAACTCTTAAGTTTTTTTTTTTACTAGAAATATTATTCAGAAAAATTGACATAAATTAGTCAAGACAGTACAATATAAGCAACACGAGATTAATTGTTGTAATGAAGAAATTATTAGTCGTTTTGTTTAAAGAATCAATAAAAAATATTGTAGATTGCTGTTTAATAACATTATAAATACTATTACAAAAAATGTTTTGTTCTAGAGTTAAATTTACATATATTATACAAAAATAATAATTTAGTATAAACAAAATTTTTCAATTGCCTTTAACTTTTGTTTCTGCATTCAAAATTGGCACATTCCCCGTTCTTTGAATGTATTATAACATCATCATCATCAAATTGCAGAATTCATTACAATATCAATTAGAATGAATATCAATTACCTATATAATTGAATCTTTAAATGCTTCAATACATAACCTTCGTCTCCGTCTAACAAAGGCTTTAACAAAACGTAGATAAACCTTACATTTACAACATTCCAATCTCAGTTTTAAAACCTGCTAGCGACCGTCATCGGCGGCCATTTTTTCTCCCCCACCCACAATTTGTCTTCAAACTTCCCCCCACCGCCCCATGTAATCAGCTGCCCCCCACCGGCTAGGTGAAGCTTTGAGGCTGGAGGTACTTTATATACCCACCTATGTTATATTTTACGCCACTATATTTAGTATCACATATTAATTTCCCAGAGGTATTATAGGTCCTACTTACCAAGTAGCTACATTATACCTATCAACTTGATACGCCAGGAGATTTTTATATTATGAAACTATGAATATTTCAAATATGATAATTTTCCATTAGCTTAACTTTATATGTGTCCAAATTTTAAAACCTGGAATAAATGAATAGACGAAGGCGGAGCTTTTTAAATTATCTTTGTTCAGACTTCAGACTAAGAAACTAACGTTCGTTTTACTTCTGCTCGGTTATTATTGGGAAAACGATAAATAAAATTAAACAACATATTAAGGTTGATCTTTTAAGACTGTTAAGGACAAAAATACGTCATTCTGAGAGTATTTCTTTCTATAAAGGACGGGTTAACCACATCAAGATTTTTGGCAACTATTTAACTAATTAATATCAGTAATGTAATGCTTGACTTTTGGCTCGGAAAAACGCAACAGTAACGCTCTGTCACGTTCACAGGCGTAATGTTAAAAATACCGCGCGTACAAGTCGGGGCATACCTACAGAAGGTGACCTACATAGTCGACCTAGTTAGATCCGCCAACGGCGAGGCAGGTTAATGGCGTACGCCGCACACCTGGCAGGTGCGCACCGCCACCACGCCACCATTGGACGACAGTCGACCAACCAACAGGTCTGCCGTCAGGTGTGCAGGTGCGCACAGGTGCTGCCTCGCCGCCTACGCCCTGCCACGCCCCTTTTTATCGAGCTGCGCAGGTGAGATGCGCGCTGATTGGTCGACGAAGGTAACACAGGTATACACCTGTCGATTCAGGTGTATCCCGGTATCCGTGTCGGCGGTTAGTCAGCGCGCGGTGCCGCAGGTGCTTGGGCGGACGCCGAGGTGCGACGCGAGGTGTTCCGCGGGAAAAATTGTGCGCATGTGTTGTGCGATTGATGTTTCCTTGAGGTGTGCTAAATTTAGGTGGAGGTGGCCGCGCCGCGTCCTTCTGACAAGGTCGTCCGGCGGCCGGTCGGGGCTTCCACGCGGAACGGTGAGTGGGCCCTGCCATAGTAATATATACATCGATCGAAAATTAACAATAAACCTTTTCATTTTTTTACAGTACCTTTAAACATATGAAATTAAATTAAAACTTTCGTACCTAAATTGATTTGAAATACCTTTTCATGATTTTCATTTAAACTTGACCACGCTTTTTTTCCCATATTTTTAATTAGTTCGACAAATTTAATAATTAAATGTAGAAAATCCATAAAATAATAAACTCCATTCCGCCACAACAAAGGTTTCCATACCTCTTGGCAATGTTCTAATTAGAGAAGCACTAGAATGTTGTACCTAAGTCCTAGGTAATGAGCCGGAGCCCGCTCAAAGGACCCCCCTGGGGGGTGAATAGGTGGCCAGGAGAGGGGGGTAAAAGCCGAGCTAATTATGAAACAAGATTGAGTGGTAATATAATACTGACTGGTAATAAACAGGATTTAAAAAATAAATAATGCTTACATTTTATAATAAAGGGGAGGTGCTTATTTATTTTTACAGTTTTAAAATTAACGTGATCAGGTTTATTTATTTTTATATATTTACGTAGAAAAGTTGTATTAGTTAAACCTATTTTTTCATATTCTAAAATAACTTATTTTATGATTAAATTGTGGAAGTTTATTAATATTTGTTATTAACAAATTAATATTTAAAAGTAGTTCAATAAGTACCTTCGTGTTTATTAGCTGGATCATATTATTTTAATACTCCTATTTAACTCTCTTGGGGGGTAAATTTTTCAAAATGGTTTTTTATCAAACTCTTATGTCACTATAATAAAACTTCTATGTTACAATAACAATTCCAAAGTTTAGCCTAATCCTTGTAGTAGTATGAGCTGTGCATTGATATATCATTCAGCCAATCATTTTTGCATTCTTTTGAGGTGGATATGACGGAATCTGTTGATTTCATAATAGCAAATAATTTTCAAATATTTTCTTTGGCATATGAAAATGGACATCTTCATCTTGCTGTTATTTCATGTCCTGTAAAAAATCGGCTCCTAACTTCAACCTACGCGCAGAAACATCAGTCCAGCAACTTGGTGCAAACTCACCACCAGTGACTTTATATTGAAGGCATAAAACAACATAATAATTGTATTTCAACAATTTTGCATTGACTACTGGAGAACATGCCGGCCCTATACGTGAAAACGAGATTAATCGAATAAGGAGAACAAAGCGTAACCCAGTGCAGATTGGTGAGTGTTTTCGACTGCAAGCACAGCTAGGACTAACGCCACCTAACGCCTTAACGTGCCTTCCGAAGCATTGATGTGACTAAAAAAGACCAAAAGCTATCTACTGCTTCACCGAGCCACAAATTCAAGTCGAAACTTTAACTAAACACTTTTACACCTATAACTGCCTACAAAGTTTCTGACATATTGAAAGTTATTGATTGTTAGAATCGAAAACACATAAAAGCTCATACAATGTGCAGCGCACGGCGCCATAAAAGAGGTGCGCCCAACTTAATAAAGAACTGGACTCACCTAAGTCGTAACTGAACTCTTTCTTGCATCCGACGTAATTTACTGTCACTGCTGATCATAAAACCACCACCGATCCGAGGTGAGATCACATTGCACAAGCGTTGGCGGTTTGTAACTTATTCCTATTAAAATATATAACTAAATACGATCATGTAATAAATAATACTTAATAATGAGGAATGTATCTACCGGATGTGTTGTCCAAAGACTCTTTCTCGCTATATTTATATATATATATAATATTATATTTAGTATAGTTGTAGTCTTGATAACCAATTTAAAAAACTTTTTATTATTACATAGTAAAATCAAATTTTACAGATAAACTGTTATCGTGTTACGGGCATTTGTTTTCAAATAAAACGACGACGAAAGCGTCTTTTTATTATGTAAAGTGCTATTTCATAACTTTTATATAGGTACTTAGAGCGTTTTATTGATAAGACAGAAACTAATGTTAACTATATCCGCAGCCCGCTGTCTCCAATCACCAAGACCGCGGTTAGTTCTACCGCTTCGAACCCTAACTCACTTTACAGGCGCTGAATACTGTTCAATTTGCGGCGCTCGCAGTCGATACTATTTCTAAATGCGTTACTACCCTATATACATTTTGATTTAGAATACCAATATGGCGATCAAATTAAAGAATACCTTTTCTGTCGACAACAATGATGACTTACGACCTATAGTCGAGTAGTTTGCACATGTTGTTTAAGTTACGGCCATTTCTGAGATAAAGGTTTCGATTCCTGGCTGGATCATTGTAGAAAATTAATTAAGAGGAGAGTAACTGAATATATAATATAAGAGACATCATCGACGTCAAATATTTAAATTCAGTACTATATTATTCCTATTAGAAGAAACATTGGCTTCTAATATTTGTTTAAGAATAATATAGAAAGTAATTTATTCTAGGAATAACTATTCTTAAGGCAACATATACAATTGAAGTATTTCAATAATCTTTTACTACTTAATTTGAGATCTGAGAAATGTCTAATCTAATACATCTGGCAACACGAAAGGGGCCACCGATGTACACAAGCCAAACAAAGCGCAAAGACACAACCTACCAGTTGCCGACTTTTTAAGTTATTTTTACATTTTTAAATCTAAGTCAGTAAACATAATTGTAATCACCTCTTAGCTATCTTACATTAGGATTGTAAAATAACAATTTTTACGTTGTTATCGTTCATTTCTATAAACAACTAATTTCCACTTCAATACCTTTTCTCGAAGCGCTTTGTCGTTTTTACTCTCATATCTTGGGCTAATGTTACATACGATCTTAATATGTTTTTGATTTGATGATTATTTAATGTTACATGACGTTTTCTTTATTAAAATTTGTTATTTTAAATAAAATTGTTGCAATTATAGTATATTATAGTAAATAAATCCATAAGATTAGGATTATTCTTATCCATTTCCGCACTTTTTAATAGAGTAATTGCAATATCGATTAGTCGTTTATTTTATACTCGTTAAGTACTACTTAATAGCTTCATCAATCTGTTTTCGTATATGTGATTGTTTTTTTTAAAAATCATAATTTAATGAGAAATTCTTAAAAAAAAAACTTTATCCCTGGCACCCTGAGATGGGATACGAACCCACGACCTTTCGTAATCCGGGCGACTGCTCTAACTACTGAACTACCCAGGACCAACCAGGACTGACGAATTCTTCAAGCACTTGTTACTTTTTGATGCTACCGAGCATATTTTCATAAATGTTCAGGCAATATTTTCCAGTGTAGCATTGTGAAACCAAAAATATATGAAATATAGTACTTAAACACAGTTTACACTTTCACCTATTCACCCGATTTAAAACAGATCAGCGGTGTCGCAGTAACCGAACCCCATAGCTGCTGCACCGGCGCGTGTTTGCGGCAAATGTTTGCGCGGTTAAAATGTTTGCTCGCCTCTGCACTGACCCACAACCACCCACGCAACGTTTTTGAGTGTCCTCTCGACGGTCGGGGTCAGATGTACCCACCTCTAATCGGGTTTTTACTCATGTTTACTTTGAACTTTCACGCTTTTCTTTCGATTGACTTCGGCGCGAAATATGGGTTCAGCGAGCTGTTACTTTTTCTAAAGAAAACCGTTGAAATCTTTTTATTTATTCCTATTTTTCTCAATAAATAAAGGTGATAGCTTATATCGATGTTTGACTTGATGGGAATGTTCAATATTAATGATAGTTAGAATAAAACAATTAAAGGTACAAACGCCTAAGTCAAGGTAGTTTAAATATCAGACAAATTACAAATAGAAAAAGATTTATTGCTCTAACGAATTCACATTTTTTTCTAGTGAAATTTAAAAAGTATTTCTTTTATTTGCTGTTTTGACTCAACTCATTTATGTGACGCATGATTTCTTTGCTTTTATCTTATGAAAAACTGTGTAACATCCGTGGCTCACTTATGGTAATACAATCCACATTAGCTGCCACTTGCTTCAGAAAAATAGTGATGTTATTAACTTATTATACGCTACAATTAGCTGTAATGAGTCCTGCTCCGTACAGTGACTAATGCCGGGTACATATTTTGATAGGACACTTACTTATAGGTAGTTGAACATCATAATGATTGTGAATCAGCTGCATAATTGTTTCATGAACTGGTTTATACTAGAAATTTATTGTAATAGTTTCTAATATATATGTATATATAATAATAATAATTTTATAATATATATATTTATTTTTTCAGATATTAATACCTTTTCAATGGCAAGCTGTAACTTCTCGCTCGGCTTATAGATAATACTTTTTAGTATAATAAATTGACTTACTCTCAATATTGGTTCGCATTTAGTTGAAACAAAACTCTTAAAAGTATATTATAGTTTTGTCCCTTTTAATTTCACCGTATTTGGAGGTTCCTTCTTGGTACAAAATCAATTATTATATAGTCATTTTAGGTATACGCGTAGGCGAAGTCAAAAATAATGTCGAAAATGAATGTGATTAGACTTTCACGCGGTACTTACCGGTTTATCTTCAGGACTCTATGTTATTTAAGACCCAGAATTACTAATATAATAATGCATTTTAATAAAATATCATGTCGAATATATCAATTAGGATTATGTTTACTCCAGTCCTGGAGTAAACAAACACCACTTCTAAAAACCTAAAAGTACTACGAGATCTTAGTTATAGGTGCCTACATGTTCTGTATTTCAATTTCCACAGTGGCGCCCCCCTCGCCGGCGGACATAAAAACCAAACCACGTCATCACCTAGGCTTTATTACATTCCAGCCTCAATATTGCAATACCTTTATTACGGACTGCTCTTGGTGAATTTTCATAATATAAACGTTTCGGACCGTAAGTTCTCAATGAATCTGGTTTTAATAAAATAATTCCTGTACTTGTTATAACACACATTCCAAGCGGTACCATACGACGTCTAGATTAGGTTAAATCGTTCTTATTCTCATCGATATAATATTTACTACAAAGAGAGATGATGAAAAAGTGCTATTATTTACTAAGAGAAAAACCTGGGAATGTCAAACAAAAGATAATTGTGTTTACGGCATTTTTTTTTTAGATTTTTTCATTATATTTGTCTGATGTATATCTTTAATTAACTCATACATTTCCGTTATTATATAAAAAACTATATTCAGTATCTCGGGCACAAGGTTAATTGCTAAGAATTTAATATCAGCAGCTTCCGCTAACTATATAATAATGTCGTCAACTAGTCTGTCTGTCCCGATTAATGTCGCTAACTAAAATATTATGTCCGGCACTTTGATCTTAGCTCGTAAGTACAAATATAAATTTATTAATCTATATTTTTTTCATAATTCATAGACATATTTATGTGGACACCTACAATCAGGTTTCTGTTAAATAGTTTAGTTTGTCTGGTCATAGTGAATATTTCATACATTATTTCTTCGCTCCTAATAGTTGCAGCGTGATGTTATATAGCCTTAAGCCTTCCTCGATAAATGGTCTATTTAACACAAAAATATTTTTTTCAATTCAAACCAGTAGTAGTTCCTTAGATTAGCGCGTTCAAGCAAACAAACAAACTCTTCAGCTTTATAATATTATTTCATATATATTTTTATATAAATAAACAACATACCTTGAATTACACCAATTTTAAAAATTGAAGCGCTTGTGCTATAAAATTACTACAACCGGCCAGATACTAAAAATATTTTCTGTTAAAACTCATAGTTTTTTACGTTATAAAACGGGATTGTAAGTTAGTTAAAACAATTTGAATGAGAGTAAAAACCAGAGTAAATATAAAAAACACACTGTATATTTATACACAACATTCCTTGTTCTGGAGTTCCATTGTATTCAAGAAGTAATATTGCACGTAGTACTTATATAAAGGGTGTTATCATCAAACTAGGCTGATTAGCCTCCGGCCGCAAAAGGTGCCCAAGTAGGTACACAGATTAAATAACCAACAGTAAAGTATTAAGCAGCAAAGCGCTTAGCGCTTTCAATCTGATATTATGTCAGATTTCTTCATTGATTTTTTTAGAAAACAAACAAAACTTATAAATATAATTGAAGACAATATTACGTATTTGTAAAAAACTTATTTAAAATTCTATTTGATTATGCTAATTGTTATCAGCAGCTTAGCGTATAATTATTAAATAACAAAGCTGAATACTATTACTAAATACTGACTTATTTTAAGAATAAACCTTCTTGGGTTTAATTATAATATGTCAAAAGTAGAGGCACTTCTTCCACACCGTCATAGAAATGTCGCATCTGCTAGTTTACGTATTCTTTGCACGCGGGGTCTCCTCATTATGTACAATAATTACTCGCGCGTGCATATTCAGTAGTACAACTCCATATACAGGCGGCTACCATGAAGTTTTTGTGAACATCCTATTGTTATGATTATAGGTATTTAATCAAATTGGCATTCGCAGTCGCCCGGATTGCGAAGGGCTTAGGTTCAAGTCCCATCTCAGAATACCAGGGATAAAATGGACGTTTTAAGCATGTTTTATCAAAAATATTGTCCTATAGTCATTATATTAAGAGTGTCATTTTTTATTTTGTCGTAATATCATATAAGTTTAATTATTTTAAACTTAAAAATGAATGTACCAATGACATCATATCATAATATATTTACAGCAGCAAAGATCTTATTGTGTGTACTTATGTTTAAAATTCTTTTTAACCTCATCATTAGTATTATAAATAAAAATAATTGAAAAATCTGTGCATATAAACTTTCCACGAATTCAGGGAAATATTTTTAAAGAAAATAAATTAATACTATTTGTTCAGTTGTTTTCAAGTTTTCCATTTAACATCTAGTTTTCGATCGATCCATTTAAAATATAACATGTAAATTAACAACTATAGCGAATCATAGGTAGGTATTTATATACTGAAATGTTTATCAAACACAACTCCAACTGATAGTTTCTGAGTAACGAATAATATTAGTGTCGAAAGTTACAGAAGGCGATTGTTCAAAGTCGATCCCAAAATCGAAATATCGATGTAATGTCCCTTTGTACTACAAATATACACTGATTGCATTTGAATAAACCAAAGAATCCGGTTAACCGGTTTTTTTAAACAGAAAAACCCATAAAAACCGGTTTTTGAAAATGCCACAGAACCTGAACTCGTGCATTTAGAATTTATAAATCTACAGACTTTGCAAATTTGTTTAGACTAAGTAACGTTCGTTGTGTAGGTGCCTCTCTTAATACGTAGTGATGTGAACAGAGGTGGCTATCGGTGAACACATATATCGGTGTATGTTTACATATATCGGTGTAGGTGGCTGCAGACAGAGCCGCTGTCCATATGATGTCAAGACCATCAACATCGTCACAACAAGAGGATGATGTTACCACCCATAATTGAACCTTTAGTTGTACCACAGGCTCAAGACTTTCCCACTGAGTCTCCAAACGAAGGAGTTCGGAACAATGAACCAGAAACCACTATTGTTTTACAAGATTATATGAGAGCTATTGAAGCTGAAAGAAGGTGCTTCATTGAAGTATGTTGTAGAAGAGAAAGATATACATATTCACTTTGAACAAGAAACATTATACCTGATTGCTATACCTACATATTTATTGAATCAATCATGTTTAATATTTTTCAGCAAAACATATTTAGGACATAATGTCCTTAAAGAAGTAGTAGATACTGTACTACTTAATTCTGAAAATATAGATGACATGGAAGAGATCATGTTGTGTGTAAATGGATTAGACTAAAATAAACACAATTCCGTCAAATGTTTGCTGTAGTACCTCATCAACTAAGGTTATTGGATATGCCATAAACAACTTTAGCTTTAGCCGCTTTTCTGATTTTTTAAAAGTATCTAGGCCAAGCCTAGAAAAGTGCCTCCATAAAATTAGAGGTTAATTAGAGAATATTTTGTATCAAAATATTTAGTCTTAATCCACATATGTAAATAGGCAAACAAATACTAAGATGTAATCCGTCTATGTCTTCTTCTCCGTTTGGCAGCTTTGAGGAAATTGACAAAGTAATAGTAATTTTTGATGGAAACAATTCTTATATAGATAAAAGTTTCAACTATCTCTACCAAAAGAGAACATACCTACAGCCCGCATGAGTACATATCTACAGCATGCATGAGTACATACCTACAGCATGCATGAGTACAGAAATCTAGTAGAACCATTTTAATTGTGCGGAGGTTTATTTTCAAAAGGGAAGACCTTCAAGGTGAAGCGATTATATTGGATAGGGGCTTTCGAGACTCTTTATCTTTGTTGCATGAAAGTGAACCTACTTGTGTGGCAAATAAATCAAGAGTAATCACCACGTGCCGTTGAGTTGTAGAAGTTGTTAATGGTAAGCTTAAAAGAAATTTTAAGTTCCTAAGACAAAACTATTTGAATGAAGCAAATAAAAGTTTTATGAAAGATTTTGAGGTGGCTGCTGCAATTTTAAATATGTTTCATCCTCTCATAATTAATCGTGTAGTTGTTGGGGAAATATATAATAATACAATAAAATAAATAAATACATGAATTTTATTTTATTTCTATAATAAAATAAATATCTTTAGGAACGTATCAGATCAAGCAGGCACGTTCCTATTATGGTAGACATAAAAGAGGACATTATGCTTTCATTACAGAAGTATGCAAGGAGGTTAGTGGCAGCCTTTTTAGAGAGATATCGACTACCAGTAATTCCTGGCTACTTAGGGGTCGCATACAATCCCGACATAAAGCCGAAAAATATTTTATTTATTTGATTTTAGTCGACAGCTGTAGGCTACTGCGCCCATATCATGTGCGTAATATGATTCCTAAGTTGGGCTAGGTACCAAGGTCATATTGTTGCATTTGCACAATTTCTGGTTGATGTTTTAATTATAATAGATGATAAAAAATTATAATATTTTTATTTACAGTTTGAGACTCCCTACCAACCTATTTACTATTTACAGTAATAGTCTACACCTGTGACTTTTAGTCCATTCTAAATATAATAAACATAAGTGTATAAAGAACATATCTGCACCTCAGAAATCAGTTATTGGTTATATAACCTCACGTTCACTAACCCTCCAATAACTCAGCTCTCTTGTAAAAAAAGATGATTGAATCTATCAAATCACACTATATCGATGTAAATGTTTCAGTCTCCTTTGTTTTCATTAAGCTATATTACTTACTAATTCCACACAATTTTTATTTTTCAAACATTCAATAAAGCTATAGGTTTTTACCATTTCTATATCAACACATTTGTATGATAATATTCTAAGCAAATTTTAGAGCTCTGAAGTATTATTACTGACGTCCATTAACAACTGCCGACTTAGGTTTATCGCGCACGTTACATTAGCAGCCCGTATAAAGCCTTTATGCCCCTTGGATTTGCCCAACTTTAATATCGCACAAAAACTGACAACCTACTCCTTTACTTTTGATCACCATCAGACCTCCGTCAACCGCTCAAAAGCTTTATTCAATATCGGCCGCAATTAAAACACCCTGTATGTTAATAAAGAGGCACGTTGGGTCTTTCATTACACCCTGTATAATGGCGCGTACAAATATTTTTAATCCGCACGCCCATACATCTTCCACAGTTCATTTTGCTGGCCGTTCCTTTTAATATGTCCACTACGTAAACGCGTTTTTGGAAAATTTTCTACTTTTCCACTCTTATTTTAAGGTTTACTTTTGTGTACCAGTACTTTTCTAACCCGCTATACGAAAACGTAATAGAAAACACACCTTATGCGAATCAGATAACGCTTATAATAAAATGGTTTTCGTAGAGATATGCCCGTGGCTTGGGATAGGTAGTCCATGATGGGGATTTTTTTTAATGTGTGGATATTGCTCGTCGGACGTGCTCCAACATTTTTATGGACAGGTAAATATTTAGTTAGCCACATCATGCCGAGCTACGTATGTACATGCATCTAATATGTTATATCTTTCCATAAAATACTCGAATTCTCACTATATATTTTTTAAATAAAATTACAATTTTATTATTAATTTATATTATTATTAATATTATATTATATTCCCATATTTTTTTATCTCATGTCTTTTGTGATAATAAATTAATCAATTTAGTGAACACGGAACCTGGGAAAGATTCATAAGGTCTAAAAATTAATATAGATAATATAAAAAATGACACATTTTCCAAGCGTTATTGGCGATCAAGAAAAAAAGTAAAGTAACAGCGCATTGAAGCGTCAATCTGAAAGTCTGGGTATAATGATAATCTCAACATAAAATTTATTTCTTTACACCGACTAGACCGGGAATCAAACCCGAGATCTCAGAGACGGAAATACTTTTGTAGTTAATAATATTCTATGGTTTCTTAAAAATAATGTAGTTATACAAAATGCATCGTCTCTGACTTCATCAATCTCGCTGACAAGCATGATAAAAAGCGAGATAAATATAAAAAGGATAATGCCTCTAACTTATCTATAATTTCTAGCTACCTGCTATAAAATATTATAAGCGTTAGTTGCACATTGTCGCCATATAACGGTGCAATAAGTTATTCGCATTGTGAAAAAACAAAATTCCTTTTTGTTTCAATAACACCCATGAAATAGTTAAAGATAAATTAAAATCACTGCCATCCAAATACGATTACTTTCACAATTAGCAACGCGTCCGTCGCACGGCGCACGTTATCTGATCGGGCCGCTTTAATCCCGTTCCCGACAATGGGATCTCCATTCGAAGTCATCCAAACGCACACGAGTTCATATTCACAATCATTTGTCACAGTTCAATACTTCTAATCTAGTTCCAGAGTAAAATAGACGTTATTCTTTAAACAACACAACTTGGAATACATGTATTTTGTCGATATGAGAATGCAAAAGTAAGGCCGGTTACACACTGTGCGACACGTGCGCCTTGAGTTGCAATTAGATGCGTCAGTCAAAAGGTACGCGTGCTAGGAAGCTCGCTCTAGTGGAATCGAATTGCTTGAATTAATTGTTTCAATTACAGCTACTTTTGTTGACTTGGGTATATTGGGGAATAATTATTTAAGGAAGCATGGATCTGATCATCTTATTCTATCTAATATTAAGTATTTTAATCAATATTAGTTTATTAATAGGTTTAAAAGTACATCAATTATTATTGATGTATAGAGATTACAGAAGTACGATATATTATATAATTTAAGTATTTCTTAGATTCTTCGAATTGATTTGTTTTCTTTCTGATATGCGATCACTTTCAAATGATTTTACTGGTTTTTTTGCATTTTTATTTATTTAATATTACGTTTTACCGCATAATTAGCATCACACAAGAAAATTATTCCATTAATTTTTATATTTATATATAGGTCTCATAATAATATACACTCCAAGTTTTGTTAAAAACTAAAAATACTATTCAATTTTTTTTTTGATAACGTGTGATATACATAAAAACACTACAATGTAAGTAAGTACATATCGCTTCTATACTCAAAAATTTATGTGGCAATATCCGTTCATAAAATCAATGATGGTTGTGTAAGAGTCCGCGTCATTACCTTCCTATAGATTTGTTTGGAGTCTTTTTCTCCGATACTTTATCGGTGGTTTCATGCCTTCACGTTTTTGTTTCAGCCTAAAATATCGCTCAAACGATCAGGCACATGATTGCCGAAACATTAAATAAGGCTATAAAGATTTGTCTTTACGTATTCATAACAAGTATAGGTAAAATAAACTTTCATATACATCACGTAGAATTTGTAGAGAAAAGTTGTTTAGGAAGAGTCAACATATACTTCCAAATCCTCAATTTATAAACTGGCCCGTTTGATTATAAACTTTAGCAGTTGTTAGGTAGCGTTGAGTTATAAAAAAATATTATAAATCGATAATAAGGACGAGGGATAATATAGAATAAAAGTCTGTAGGATTGTGCAAATGGCGGAAAATTCGCAGGAACATTTTGTTGTAACGCAAACTAAACTAAATTTAGTTTTAATCCTATAAAATAGCGTTAGCAATTCTGTAAATAGGTAGGCCGTTATCTAACTGAGGTAAATAAGAGAAGTAAACTAATTATATATATTATAATATGCTTACATGAATATTAATTATACCTATTTTTCTGATAACATGTAACTACGGAATAAAATTAAAACAAACCTAGAAAAAAATTAGTTTATAGAATTCCATACTCAAGACGAATTAAAACGGAACCATAGGATCAATTTGTTTTCGGTTTGTCCGTTTGTCTGTCGAGAAACGTAATTTCGAAAATGCATGGTAATATCAAGTTAAAATTAAAACCATATACTACTTAGGTTTATAGTTACTTGCTGTGAATAAATTAAACTTGTAATTTAATATAAAAAAGATACGGCCATCCATAGAACACAGAAAAGAGGTTAGAAAGACGATCATGCATCCTTTGAACGAACTTTCGAACGTCTTTCTGTGTTCTGTGCGGCCATCTATGTTTCAAAAAATAACACCTTTAGATACTGAAGCATTTTAAAATTGATACGGTAATTTCCGTGAACATAGATTTTAAAAAATCTCAGTGAACATAATTTAATCAAATTAGGCTATAACAAGCTGTGAACGTCGAAAGCTATCGATTGCATTGAACTAATAAGAAATTCAGCAAAGGCTATTTTTTTCTTCTTGTTTTATTTCATAAAGAGTCCAATTATAAGTTTCCGTTTATATAAGGGATTTACAAAAAGAGATATTTTTTTCGTTAATCGATTAATTCGGCTGAAAACAAAATTTAAAAGTCAAAGTTCAAAGTAGAAATTTAAAACTAATTATACACTTTTTCGAACATAAAAATAAAACAAACAATATAAAGTATATATATATATATATATATATATATATATATATAAATCATCATCATTACGAAGGTCGTTTGATTTAGTTTCTTTTATTTTAATTGCTAGTTACTCGATTACTTAATTACTCGATTGTAAAGAGAGCGTGATCATCAACAACCTTAATTTTATTAGAATGGTGACACTGACTTTGACAGTTCGTTAATAAAAAGCAAGTTGCCGCCATTTTGGCAGACATTCTGTTTCCGAACGCTGAGGAGTAAAGACATCCGACGAGATCACGCTCATCTCGTTATAGTTTCGTATGAAAAGTGATAAAATGGAACAAATCCACGTTGGTATACACGCCTGCAGTGTTATTTTAAAGGTAGTCCTCCGATATGGACTATCTATTTGGGCTTCGCAATAGCCCCTTCGGACTACCCGCCGTTATATATATATATATATATTTTACCAATGTATCTCATATACTTTGTCCCAAATACTATAGTTCTAGAAATACAATCGTAAATATCTGAAATACAAATATAGTATCAATATACGACTTATCATAATATGTTGAGACAAACAGATTTTTATAATAACATCAATAAAATTAAATAACAAAAGGAAGAATATATACTATGCTGAATTTCTTATAAATATCATTTATACATAAATTAAAATAGAGTAGAATATAAAGTCATATTTCAGAAAAAAACCTGAAATGTCTATGAAAACACGACTTCTGTTTCACGTCGGCGAGAGTGAAAGTCATCGGGCGTAACATATATTAATGTGCTACACGTAACATAACATTTAGCAGGTCGTGGAACGTCGCCACTAAGTGAATTCGTGTGTCCACGCCACCTCCGATACACTACGCCAAACCAATCATCATTACAAAAAGGTCAAGCTGTACGGCCCACCTTTAGTTAGAAAGAGAAAGATATTTATACAAACCGTACGAACGAGGAGGATAAAACAACAACACAGTCGTTACCATAAAGAATCCGACAAATGAACAACTATGTTTATCGAGTTAAGGTGTGGATTCGGTGCAATAAAATATCTTCTATATTCCTGGGATAAGCGTAACTTCTTATTTTACGGACGGAGCAACCTTTTTCGGAATGAGATAGCCGTATAATACTGATCTCTTTTCTTTTTATAACAAAATGCTTTTATATATATATATATATATATATATATATATATATATATATATATATATATATATATATATATATATATATCTATATAGACAGATATTTTAAAAGTATGTACCAATTTTCTTTTCCGAAATTTAATCGTCCTTTCTTACTCTAGTGACCTTACACGTGAAGTCATAATCTAGAACTTAAACAACCGTTATCTGACTGCTACTCAAATTCCAACCTTAAAACGGCTGTTATAAGATTAAGAATAAGAAAGAAAGCTTTTATCATCTTATCCTAGAATGATTTACACTGGAAGACAATGCAATCTATTCTCAAAACTTCCATATTAAATGATTGTGAACCTTAAGAGATACGAGATAAGGCTGTAGTTCACAGTTTCCGTTGAAATAAAACTAAAGATGCTCTCACATTTTACTGAAAAATGTGTAAGAAGTAAGGCAGGGAAAGCCGCGGGATCTTTTATAAAGACATATTATTCTTTTGAGCGGAGTGGAGGTTATTGCCGAGTCGCAATAAGTCTCCTAATCTCGGAAGGTGGTGGGGAATTCAATTGTCATTGTTAGGTCGGTCTAATGAAAAATATTTTGTTTCCATTCCTTCAAAGGCTTTGTGTTCAGTGAAATGATGTTAACGAAATAAATCGTGGCGTTCTAATCCGTTGAGGAACGTCAGACATGTCGATGTGTATATCTAAGTATGTATTTTATGAACAAAAATATCATTTTATAACAGTACGTCGTACTACCGTTTTATCTTCAACATCATTTATTTTTTTATTCACCTTTCGTAATTTGAAATTTGACTAATCCAGTATGCTCTTTATGAATGTCAATTCGTAAAAAATCATCTGGCAAGAACATGATAATTTAATCATATAAATCTAATAATAATAAGGTGAATAATAAGAAAAATGTAAACGTATATCTTCGTGAAATATCTCCTGAGTTCTACCTATGACGGAATACCCAAAAACGGAGTATGTAATTATTCAATTGAACTATTCTAAATATGTATATTATTTAAGTAATCACACGAAATGTTTTTATATTCATTTTTTTGTCTATTACAGTGTTTTTTGATAACCCTCTAATAAATTAAGTTCTCAAGTTTAGTCAGCCTTTTATTCATTTGCCTAAGCATCGAACCCCACACAATATTATACGATTATCAGTGTTGACATTGCTACAGCAATTGCCGTATCTTACCTAGAAAATATCTGCCTTAGGCAGAATTCTATTGGCGCAGCAACATCGACGGCAAATCAGCGAAGTGTGATTTTGCCAATTGCCATGCTATGGATGGAATCGAATCAAATCGAACCATCGGGCCCAGTGCGAATTGGTGGGTGTTAATGACGGCAGATGTAACTGGGACCGATGGGGCAATGTGCCTTCTGAAACACAGAGAAGCTCGAGACAATTAATTATTTTATTTGATCAATTTCCCATTCACAATCCTATGTCATATGCCGGGGACCAAGTGGATTTTTTGAGCAGTTTTTATTAAGAATATTTTTTCAGTATAGCATTGTGAACTTGAAAAATTTTCACCTTTATCGAAAGTTTAAATATTCGTAATTATTTTTCTTTTGGCTATTTGGGTGGATGCCTGAACATTGATGGGAATACGCTCTGTTGTAGCGAAAAAGTAACAAGTGCTTGAAAGATTCGTCAGTCCTGTTAGGTCCTGGGTAGCTCGGTGGTTAGAGCACTTACCCGGATTGCGAAAGGTCATGGGTTTGAATCACATCTCAGAATTCCAGGGACCAAGTGGATTTTTAAGTATTTTTTATTAAGAATTAATTATTTCCCACCCATCCCATGGGATGAGCTGCAATTTTCTCAGACCGTACCAACAACTGCGCCATCGATGAATTCGTCTATCGATTATATTTATTGCTTAATATAAGGATAAGTAATGTGTTGAAATTCACAAAAAAAGAAATTCCCGATTCGCCGCTTGTCGGAGGAATTTGGCGTGTCCAAGGCGCACCGAACAAACTCAAAACAAGCATAAATCAAGGAAACACAAATAAAAAACTAAGGTAAGCGCTCCTGTTGTGGCCCGTCCGGGCGGGAACAGGGAATCGGGCCACTTCCGGCCAACGGCGGAAGCGACTCCATTGGCAGAAAAAAAGCAGCGAGTCGACTGTCCACTTTGTTAGAGGTTTATTGAAAAGCGAACATTGGAGAAAAGTGCTCGGCTCGAATACCGCGGCGTTTTCATGCAAATATATATTTTTGTATATTGGAAAGCTCGCTACATATTTTGTGAGTCCGTTTATGCGTGTTTTGTTGTTGAACTTGTTTTGTTATACAGATTTTTGTTTCATGAAACTCCTATACCTACAATCACGCTGCTATATACAATAATAAGATGGAGACGAATTCTCTCCCATTATATAAAAGCGTGACTAACACAAGGTTACACATGAATGCTACTTTTGTTAGGTATTTCACGAAAATAATAATTAAACACAAAAAGCTAATCCTACCTCAGTAAATAAACTATTCAATATATAGGATTCCCCGGTGTAGACCGCACACGCTTCACCGTTGGTCGCGCACGTGTTTCTCAAATTAAAAACCTTTCGATGGAGTGCGATTTATAACCGCAGAGCTTGGAAGTTTACCCTGCACCATGTCGTGAGAATTTCGTGCAATTAGCATCAATTGTTGTTTTCAAAATAAATAATTTATAACGTCATTTTGTTGATTAGTTTATTATAAATATATATTGTGTTGAAGATAATTAATTAACAATGTACTCGTATGTAATTCACAACATGAATTCCGAATGAATGAAAAAAGGAAATTAATTATTCCATACCATGTCTGTTTTGGGTATTGACGATTTTTAAAGTCCTTTGTATTTTTTACCCGACTACAGTGAAACGAAAAGGAGGGTTATGATTTCTATCGGTATGTATGTATGTATATAAGAATATTTTTTATTACTTCCAAACTACTCATCGTAACTGGACAATTGAGGTATCATTAGAAACGTCTTAGTTGTCCGCGTGATAAAGGCTATGTGACGTTACATTAAAATGACAATAGCGTCCTCTAGAGAGCATAAAGTAAAAAACTAAAAATATATATTATTTAATTATTCCGTGCACGTTTTAAATATTTATATCTATAACTTATGCTTGTGATTTTGCTTAAAAAACCACTGATCATAACAAGATAAACTGTTGTGGCATACGACTACGCTGTCCTTTAGTTATCGCTATTACGTATATAATATAGCTATCGCTATGAAATAAATTCCTTGTTTCAAACTTTTTAGAGCGTGACTGTAATTTTAGTTTTGACCTTTTTTATAAGTATTTTTTTCGTTTTTGGTAACATTAACGGACTGCGACAAAACACTAGACCTGTATGTCCGCTCTCCCATATTGCAACGTCGAAATGAACTCCACGTGGCATCAGATGCGATCGCAGACTACCATAATGAAAAGATTCCCTCCGCCGATAGCACCCACGCCGGCCGGGCCGCGCCGCGCTGGGAGTACGCGTGGTCACTGCGATATGTGATCACGTGACAGTTTTGTGTGAGGCAAAATAATCTAGCCCACTAGAATTGTGATACTAAGTGATGGTAGCATCTCAGTATCGCTATTCTACACACATTTGAATGCATTTAAATTGATAAAAAGTATAAATTTTTAACGGAACTGCCCTTGACAACCCTAGGCGTATTATAAAAGTAAAATGTTTACCAAATATACTTACAGGCCTTGGATTTTCTCGATAATAAAGTTGTTTATTTCTCAAAATAGCCATGTTATATGTATGTATTTTTTAGTTAAGAATTGTTTTTTGTATTTGTGTTTTGACCGTTCGATTTATATGTTGTTTTTATAAAACTATATTTCGTTGTTCGCAATCTTTTCATGATTAAAATTTTTAAATATTGGATATAAAATAAACAGACTATTTCATTTAATACAATTGATTGTTACACAATATGATTGTTTGGTGAGATAGAAGAACTCATTGAATAGTTTTTCTTGTCGTTCCCGGACTCAATTATAAAAAGTGAACTGCTACGTAATTTAGTTCAGACTAAATAAGCAATCTATGATGTTATATTTGCCGTAGTTACCTAATCACGTGTAGGGGAGCGGTCACTACGATTGGTGTATGTCACTCAAAGGTGTTCGTGACAGATGTACGGTTGATTGTACTATAATTGGAAACTGATCGAGTTACAATCCCGCCGTGCCGTACCAGCCGCCCGATGAAACGATAAGCTTTACTTATATATTATCAAAAATCGTGTTTCAGTATTGATTACCTAACATTTTTTTCGTGTAATACAAGAACTTACTGTTACTATTAATTTGAATTGACAAAGTAACTTTTGCGTTTTATATACTGTAATTTATTAGTCCACTCTATAATCATGTGGAAAAAAGAAATGCTTATCTATACAGAGTACAGATTTTAATTTCAACCGTTTCGAGCATCTCCAGACTAGTGTGCTAGATGATTATGTAATTTTAATTTAAGAAGAGTGACAAACTTAAATCAAACCTTGATTTCCAACTATCAATTTATTAAAGCAACGATAAAAGTATACGACTCTATACATTCCAGTTCATTTATTCCTTTTCAAAACACTGAATTGGTTCAAAGATGAGCAACATTGTACGGAAGCCATGCGAAAAAGCAACATCGCTTATGATCAATATAAGCGTGTATAATCGACGTGTGCGTCCGTCCGTTCGTCCCCTGGCGCGGCTCCCTCACCTATTGTTTGTCGCGACCGTCGTGCTATTTATCCTTATTTAAATCTCAATAGATTTGCGATGCACCCTAACTGCGAATAGTGGTAACTGACGGTGCTAGGTGATTTTACCCTATGTGGTTAAAAAAAAATACATGTCAAACTACGATTTCAATTTAGAATTTATATAGAATTGCCATATACAAAAGTAAAATTATCACTCATTTAAGAGAGGGCCAAAGTGGTATTAGCGCTTTTTACTATAAATTATATCTCTTCTATATCTTGTTAAAGTTAAAGAATTCGAATTATTCTAGTAGATGGTTGTGTGCCAATACTCCAACAGTATATTATATAAATATCAAGACTTACTATTATTCAGTAGCGCTAATAAATACTATACAAATAAACGTATAATAATGTGATGCATACTATAAATTATATTATCTACAAATGAAAACAGTTTTGAGTATCCGTTTTGTAGAGTATTTTCCGGATAAAATAATTTATGTAGTGAATAATTGTTTTACAATACCATACAAAAAGCATTTTGTGATCTGTGAATTTAATTAAATGGCGTTTCCTCACTATCCTCTCTTGTTTTATTAGAGAGTTCGGAGATCTTTATCAGTGAGATGTACCACAGCGATCATGAAATATAATAAAGTGAATTTTATCATTAAAATAAGAAAACATTCCCTCTCCTATTCACACACACCTCAAGTTTGATAACTAATTAATACCTATTCAGAATAAAAGTTAATGCGTTTCACGTCATTTACGCTATTTCGCGTTCGTATAGCCGTAGTCCGCGTTCGTCCGTGCGAACTGCCATTGTGGATGGTATTTAGCTAATGCATTGTTCCGCGACGATCGCCCCACAGGAGAGGCTTAGCTCCCCGCTTTTGCTGTTTTGAACGATTAAAAAAGATTGTTTTTATTCCCGTAGAAAGGGTTGCGAGGCCGAGAGTAAGGTAAACCGTTTATTTATCCCGGAATGTTCCAAATGTTTATGTTTTTGTTGTCATTTCAGTATGTTAATTGAAATAATGTTGATTTTTCCTGGAGGCAAAACATGTTGTGAATGAAATAGGAAAGTTAGGAAAACTTCTTGACAGAAAAACCTTGAGCCAAACGCTGTTATATATAATGCTGCGCTGGTCCAATAAGGAAGCAAGAGTTGAGTATGTGGGAGAGAGCGTACGAGTAGAATAACTGCAGTCGATATGCATCGTTGCGCAGGATTTGGGTAGTAACACTCCCAGACCGAATTCGTATAAAAATATCTCTTTTGTAGAGATGAAAGAAGAAGAGAGTTAATAGAGGCATGCTTCGATGGCTGGACATGTGGAGTGCCGACGATATGATGGGAGGATAATTAGTTAATGCATATTTTGTGGGTGTTAGTGTAATTGCAGCCGATTCCAACGGTTTAACATGCCTTTCGAAGCATGGAGGAGCACAGATTATATATTTTTGCCCACCCATTCTATGGTTGACCCTGGTGCAAATAGTTTAATTTTCACATTTTTACGCTATCGATCAGTATTGATGGTGTTAATTAACTTTCTAAGGATTGAAATTAAATAATAATATAAGAAACCCAATAATAATCACGTTTCAGTTACTGTCCGCTGTTACTTTCGTATTTTCACAGTTTAAGACAGGTTTCATTCAAGGATCGAACATTATTGATAGTGAATAATAACTATGCAAAATTGGTTAACTATATTTTTTGCATTTTGCAACTAAGATTCATTAAAAAGACCAGTCTCTGCGACCGTTAATACTCCTGGCCATTACTATCCCCCGTTAGACATTATAATTAACATAAAAGTGAAATCATAATGATATGAAATATGGCAGTCGCACGACAATGAGTGCAATTTTCCACGCGATAAATCTTGTAATAATAATACTTTACTGTTATAGGGTAGAGACACAATAGGTGGATGACGCGTGCGGCCCGTGTGCACCTTGCCTTTGTGCGTCCCCCTGGATTTTTATGAATGCGAGAGTAATGTGAGGAGAGGTGTGTGCGGTCGTACTTGAATGAACGGTTCCCAAAAATAGGTAGATAAGTCAATTTACATTTGATAAAATGCATGCCTAGCAAACTCTGTGGAAAGGCTTGTATTCCCATGATCATATTATTGTTTGCAAGAGTATATTTTAAGTGTAGCAGGAATCAATTTGTTTTTCAGCTTTTTCAAAATACTTTTTGATATGTTTTCCTAACCGTGAGTTAGCACTTGTGAAACATTTCAATGTATAAACAAGTTATGTATTTACTGTCCAATATCCTAAGTGATTTACTAAAAATCAACGAAGTGATATGAGACTTTTTAAAAATTTGATAAATTTAGAAAATTATATGCGAGACAATCACAGAATTTGTAAAGTGTGATTATAAACATTTTCTGTATGATAATTAACATTATTTTCCCTAGTACTCGGTCACTCGATCAATATAATCCCAGTGACGAGTGCAATGATGCGTGCACAATCACTGCAGCGCTGCCCGTGCCCGCCACCCTACCCTGTGACGTCACAGGTCGCCTGCGACCTGTGACGTCACAGGAACGTTTGTGCACCGGTGAAAATGTGATTTTGGTCGCTTCATGCTCACGAATTGACGTTTATTCTGTTATGACACAGCGGATGGATTCTGTTGTAAAAAATATCAATGACCGTTCATCACATCACTAGTCAATTGTTTTTATTGAAGTAGCGTTTTCTTTTTTTTTTTTGTCAAGTTGTGGTGAAATACATAATAAAATTATTAAAAAAATATTACTTTCAAATTTTCCATTTAAATATGATTTTGCCTGATTAATATATCTTACATACAGTTTTTTGTTATTTTTTGAAAAAAATATTATTACAATGAATTTCCACCATGAGAACTTTTTAGATCGATCATAAATGTTACTGTTCTCCCCTGTGACATGATTTAATTATAGAAATGGGATTCTCTACTTTAACGTCAGCGGAGCATTCTAATTCAGAATTTATGGTCCTGATTTAATTATACCATAACAAAACTGATTATGTATGGCTTACTATAATGATGACCGTTATATATGTACATACAATTTAAAATTCTTGGACTTATTAATTATTATTATGTTATTGTTATCATAGAACTTAAAGGTACAGTTCGGTCTAAAATGTGGAATTTAAACCACTTTCTCAAGGGTCGGACAAAAAATTTTGTATCTAGAGGTCGTCTGAGTTTCGTAAGATTATTAAGTTGATGTCAACATTACCAACCCGTTCAGTGCCTGAGCGGTAAATTAAGTCTCTTTTTCATGTTTGGTTCCATTCACACCTGTGGCCCAAAATTGTGAACATGAATAGGCTGATGGTGAGGATGATGATCAACTACCGAATACTGGTTACACTTAATAATATATCTAACTGATTTCATTCTACATTTCATGGAAACCCTTGAGCTTAAACAAATATATTATCCACCTGAATGAAAACAAAATACTGAATGGAAATGAATGCTCCAACAAATTGAATCACTTAGCTCCTTCCATCAGAAATGTATACAGAAGTTCCACAGGGGTATTTTCTAAGCCCGATGTTATTCAACGTATACATTTTCAAATTCGTGTCGAATCGTTAACCCACTGCGTCTTCACCCTTCAGTATCCACACCATTACAACCTCTGTACCCCCCAAAATATTAAATTAACATAAACACGGGCGAACTGTGAGCAGTCGCGAATCAAATCGAGAAGACAAATCTATCTCTTGGAAGTCCTTAATTTGAGAATTTCGAAGCCCTTTTACGGAGGGATGTTTGCGAAATGTCGTTACTAGATGAATGCTCTGTTAAGTGTATTAGAAAGCTTTATCTCTGAGGAAACGTTGGATCCGTTCTCATTTCGAAGGTGTTATAATCTGTAATATTGTTTATCAATATGAAAAGGCATGGAATATGTTTAATGTCATTAAAAATGTGCTTCTGTAAAAGTCTCATAAAATTTCATCTACCTAACATCAAATGTTATGAAGCCGAATGAAGTTTTTGATGAACTTTCACAAATTATAACTAATGAGTAATTATCGTTACCTATTTCATTGGTAATAAAACTGGATCACAGAAGAGCAAATTACATTGACAATTTACGAGCTATCACTCTCACGGGTAATAAAAACTTAATATCAATCGAGTGATTAATAAAATTTTCAGTGCATCATAAAGTCGTTTTTGCGGCTTCAATATATAAGGTACAAACAAAGTCGTAAAGCCGTAAGTGGTTGTTCTGTTGTTATTATAATAAAGAATCATGAATATTGTCGTTTTGTTACCATCGCTGCAATGAATTAAAAGGTGTTATGCGAGCTCGTGAAATGCTAATGTTGGTCACATATTTTGTTATGACTTAAAGTTTTAGCAAAGCATTGAGAAATAGTAACAAAGCGCTATTAGTTTGAGACTAAAATACAACTTTACTGAATGCGTGTTTTACATAACATTTCTGCTTATCTAGATTTTTTCTGATGATTTATTAGGTCCAAAGATATAATGCAATTTAATAAAATTTGGAACTTTAAATATATCCGTGTATGCTACATTATATTAAATTAAATTTGATTAATTAATTAAATTATTATTTTTACTAACGGTAGAATTAAGTCTAATTGTTACTAACACCACATGGATGCAAAATCTGAAATAAATTATT
The DNA here is from genome assembly GCA_918026875.4 of Diatraea saccharalis. Taxonomy (NCBI): domain Eukaryota; kingdom Metazoa; phylum Arthropoda; class Insecta; order Lepidoptera; family Crambidae; genus Diatraea; species Diatraea saccharalis. The sequence goes on from OU893338.1 coordinate 28,874,151, forward strand.
ATTATTATTATATTTTGCAAGTCTTTCACGAGACTTGAATCAACAATTTTTTCCAAAAATATTCGTAGTGGAATTATATTGAAACATCGTTATAAAAATAATTAATATTTATTGTAATGATTTAAATATAGCTCTTACTTTCTCACCCTCACTAAGTAACTATAGTGCACCAGACAAAATAGTCGAATCGAACTTTATTGACGGAATAAAAGTGCATATAAATTTTATGAAGTATAAACGGGACATTTCTAAAAGTTTATGGGGCAAGCACTCGCAGGGGACCGAACACCTAAACCTAACGCTCTCCTACCATATCATTCATTTATTACATACAACAGTTTCTATAAACCATAATCCATTGCCGGTTTCCTAATACTCGATATTGTATCGGAAAAAGAAACTCTGCAATGGAACATTGATCAAACTACGTTGTAGATATTGTTTGACATAGTCCCTAGTTTACGGGTTATGGTGACCATAAATTCAAGTTAAATTGAAGACATATCTTTTAATGTGTGTTTATTGAAGTGTTTATGTGGAGGTCTCTTCAAAGTCACGCCTTCTATTACGTTAAAATGGATTGCCGAGATGAATTTGCGTCTTACGACGGTATGAGTAATGAAGACTGGAACTTTAGAAATTAAACTTTCTAAGTTAAATTATATTGTTGACTTTAGTGGACTTTCAAAGTACTGTATTATAGTGGAGGTGAAAGAACTAGTAGCTCGGTGGCGTAGTGGAAGCGCCGCGACATGCGATTGTTGTCATTAAAAACTTTCGCATGGGTCGGTCACGGAATGGGTGACCAAAAAATTGTTACCTTAATTACTCCGTGCTTCGGAAGGCATGTTAAGCCGTTGACCCCGGCTGCGTTTATAGTCGTTAATACCCGCCAATCCGCATTGGGTCAGCGTGGAGGGTCATGGCCCATGCTCCTTAACCATCCATAAGGGAGGCCTGAACCCCTGCAGTGGGGACGAAATAAAGGGCTGATGATGATGATGATGATGATGAAGAAAGAACTAACACTCTACGGACATATTAAAGTTTGATATAATAATGTTTAGTGTAGTATCGAATTTCTCATAACAATATTAATGTAGTTTTAGAAATGTGTCCCCCTAATTGCTAATGAGGCTGAACTACAGCCCATTCAGGATTTTTTCCAGGGACTTTAGTAAGCAAAAGTAAAAGTACATTAAATAATTCTAACATAAAAATACTACATACATAGTGTTACAGAGTGCTACTAAAAAAGTGATAACAGTCACCCAACTCAAAATTAATTAAAATCCACACCAATTCGCTTGCGTTAAGAACTTCATTTTATATGATGTTGGTCAAAAAGTTTATAATTTAATCAAATTCAACCATACGTTTTGATTTAAATATATCCAGAACTACATTTTTGAAGTAACTAGTAGGATGGGCGTGGTCCTATATAGTATGTTAATCATATACGTGTATCATATTTTCAGTCATTGATTGTTTGACGTCGGCATGAAAGTGAGAATCCGTCTGCCTCCGTCTCAATTCACCCTCTAAGATCAGTGTAAGTGCTCAAGGACTATACCTCCCCTCGCGTCAATAGTGTCTGACTAATAACGCGACTACCCACGTGCATCGTCATAACCTAGTGGAGGGCAGATCTGGCGCGGACGCATTACTGCCTGACAAATGACGATTTTATGCAAACCCGGCCGCCCGCCTGCCACTGACGCACTCCTTTACTACAATAGTGATGTTTCTCATTGATCAACGATAATAGTCAAGGTAAACAAAATGTATAATGTTTTATTTTTCTTTAAAAAATACTAAGTACCAAATAATTAAAAGATGACAGCTGATTGGGAAATACTAAATAATAATATTTATCGCAATGAACAAAAATAAAAAATAATCTTTAAGGACATTTAAAACTTCTCCTTGGGTGTTAAGAAACCATAATAGTCGTACAAGTACTCATGATACTGGAAGCGTTAGGGAAATTAATATGTATTTATTAATAAAATCATCTATTTACCTATTTATTTTATGCCAAAATTCATCACATAGTTTCTGACATCAACTTTCAATCACACCCGATTAATTTTATCACTAAACAAGTGTCTTGTACTACCACAGATTCTATATTCTTCCACTTTTAATAACATTATCATAGATTTATTTTGATTTATCGAGCTCTATTAGGTATGTATTGGAATTTATGACAGTAATCTGTGAACATGTATAAATTACTTGAAACAAAATTAACATTATCAATATAATTTATCGATATCGAAACTATCGATATCGATCGAGTCCACTGCATTTATTCAAATGAGAGCAGTATAGGCGTATTCGGTAAATAGAAATGCGTAGAGCCGCCGGGAACGATTTGTCTACATTGTAACCACTCGTTAAACCGCCTCACTACTAATACTGTGTTTTACAAGCTGACTTTATGTTGTAGCATTACACTTTATTTTTTTATTGGTCTGCTTGTGTTTATTAACGTGTTCACATAAGGCGAACAGTAGTTAATTGTCAAAAGTAACTTAAAATATAACTTCATTATTATATTACTGTAATAAAATATCCTATTCAAAAACTTTTTTTTAAACAGATTGGCAAAGTTAAGAGTATTTTATTAGTATTTATCGAAAAAAGACAAGTGTTGCTCAGTTCAGATGATTCTTGTTATGACTACTGGAATCGAACACCAGATGATAGCACAAACAGTGTCCTTGCCACTCGGCTTGGAGTCAAATATTGTATGTGTGATACCGCCACGGTCAGAATATTCATCGTCGCCGCTCAATGTCCGTTAAAATCATTAGGCACGCATTCCAATTTTACAAAATGCGTTCGTTGCCTTATAGTATAATATATGAACAGTATGATTTCATGAAGAGGCATAATCAGGAACGTTTGTTGGTGTCCTATTTGCCTTGCTATTCTGTAATGAGTACAGTCTCGAGGTTGAGCACAGTGCTTTCACAGCATAGAGTCATTCAATAAAATAAAACTTAATTCAAAAGTTTAATACCTAAAGGTTTTTTATAAAATAACTATGCTTCATATGCTGCCCTAAACATTTTTTTATATTTTTTTTAAATCCAATTTGCTTTTTATTCTTCATAATAAATTAGTTTGCAATTGCCTAGCAAAACGGCTGCGCATTCGATTTTTAAGTAATAATATTATAACAGCAGAAACCTATTGTGTGAACCTAAGTGTTTGACAAAGTGTAAAGTTACATTACTGTTCAGTCGTTGCTAACGCCCGCATCATGGACCAGCCGTAGTATTAATCAGTAGGGTAACAAGATTTGGAGCACGTAATCGGACAGTCTCAGCGGGGACACTTTATTAGATTGTCGCCCTAACCTGCCAGCGTGATACGTGATTGTAGAAAAAGTGTATAAATATAATGAATGTTTATATACAGTGAAATATATAACTATAGCTGTTTTTTATAGTATTGTGTTTGTGATATGATCTAACTGAAATAATAATAATTAAAACGAATCGATGGATCCAATAATTTTAATTGGAGTGAATTCCGACCAAAGACTTTTTAAATAAATTCTTATATTAGTACCTATTTAAAATGGTTCCTTACGTAGTCGTTTAATACGTGTTTGTTGTAAGAAGAAACAAAAACATACACATATAGCTATTGCTATTGTGCATTTGAAAGTGAATTACTGATTTGAAATACTTGTATAATAGCAAATTTAAATAGTAATAGGAGTACCTGTACCGATATTTTAAATGATGAGAATAAAGTCCCTGAATTGCTAATGTACATAATTTTACTTTGTAATATTTTTATTATCAACTGACATTTAATATTCTAACATTAATAAATTAACAGCAACAAAGAGTTCAATGGCACGTGACGAGTGCGCAAGCCTGCCAATAATCGTATGATATATTTCGATTATTTATACAACGAGTGTACATTGTAATGTGATGTGATATATTGATTCATCTCCATGAGGTGGTGATTATATCTTAGGAGCAAATGGGAATAAAAATAAATGAAATTATTTAGTGACCTTATAACTCCGAAAGTTACACTCGAGTCTTTTACAATGAACATTTCAAATTAAATACTAAGGTCTAAATCATACATATTGAGTATTTCAACGATTTCAAATTGATTATTTAATCAATTATATCGCTGAGTCAATTAAATAAAATAAAATTAAACTAAAAAAATATATTAATTAAATTAAATTTCATCAAAATGTGTCAAGCCGTTTCGGAGAAGTATAAACGTTACAGATAAAGTTGAAAATAAAAGAAAAAGGTTGGCATATACATGGAAGACATCTTAAAATTTTCAATACTTAACAAGCGTTTTCCCAGTAATTAGTACTGTAACTTTATGTATTTCTGACATTTTTAGAATCGGTTATAATATAACATGATAATATACAACTTGGTATAGTATAACTTAATATTTACTTGATTTATATAACCATAATTAAAGAAAGTGAATATTCCTATTGTGTATTATATCATGTTAAATGTTTTGGACTTATAACAGAGTTCTCAGTATTTATGTAGGTACATTCTACCAATATTTATCTGAAAATTTCACATTATTAAGCGAATATTTTAAAACTCTTTTTTTTTATCTATTTCCGATATAAGTATCTCAGTGAATTAGTAGATAAGCGCCGTGACCTGTGATCATTGTTGTTAAGAATTTTTCTCAAGGGTCAATCACGGGATGAGTGACCTATCTGCTTCAGAAGGCATGTTAAGCCGTTGGTCCCGACTGTATTTACAGACGTTAACACCCTCCAGTCTGTATCGGGTCCATCTTTCTTAACCATCAATAAGGAAAGCCTGAGCTCCTGCAGGGGGCACGTTAAAGGGCTGACGATGATGCAAACTATCTTCACTCATAACGTCACCAAAAAAGTCTCACCGAATAATTAATGCTACAAAATTATTTATAAAAAAAACCTTTTAACACGATGAAAAATATCGTCAATAAAAAAATCCACGTGGATAATTGTTCGTTGCTGATAATTTATTCCAAAAACCTATTAAAAAGTGAATGTCAAAGTGACATACGTCGTTGTCGTTAAAAAATACAATGCAACAAAACCGGGCGGTGTATGACTATATACCGAGTTCCCCTGCGACGACGAAGGACTGAGGCTCCGTGTGATGTAGGGCTGTTGTATGGCAGGAGCAGATTCGATGCACATCGGTAACAAAAACTCGCCCTCACCTTACTGTGTGCCCTAGTGTTACACTGCGGTTACACTAAATATTAGAAGCAGTAACGTAGTTTTATTTATTTTAAATTCACTCAACAATTGTCTGTAGTATTTTAAAATAAATTTTGAATCCCATCTCCATTGAGTATATTGAAGTTTTTAATTATTCTAATTTTACCTTTAAACCAATTTAGCACCTTAAACACAAAATTTATCAAATATAACCATTAAACAATAATAAAGGATCTAGATGACGATTCGGAAAGATACCATAATGAACAATTTAGATATAGTGGTAATATAATAAATATTTGACATAAATAGACATGATAAAGATAGTCTTTTCATTTCGTAATACAATAAAAACTTTTTTTACATTAAAAATTTGATGATAAATAGTAAAATAAATATCTTATAGTTAATCCAATACGTTATAAATATTTTATAAACCTTAGTTACTGAACCCATCCCTGCACTACAGTCCCACCTATAAATTACTCAGGCAACAATTTTTAGTCGGCGCGACACATTCGTGTGATTTATAACATACGAACAATGGCTACCAACGGTTATGAAATCCACTAGCCTCTGTTCTGTATACGGCCCTTGTTGCCGTGAACTTATAATTACCCCACATGTGTTACGATGCTAACGAAATTGTTTTAACTATGCTCAGTGTGGAGCAACAACAAGCTTTAAACTAGGAGACTTTTGCATTTTTTTTAAATATTTATCAGTATCAACTAGAAAATAATGATAATAGCAAATATGAAAACATAAATATCGGTAAGATCTCTTTTTACTGATAATATTTAGTAAACAGAAAAGGTTACCTAACCCTTTATAATAAATACTTGTCATATTTACATAATATATGACGGAGGTGAAAAAAAAATCTATTGTACCCAAATCACAAAACATTGGAATCATCATTACTTTCGCGACATTGAGTACGCAGCACGCGTGCAATAAAAAGCCGACGTAACTACTGTACAGATGTGTACCCCACTGAAACAGTGTTACACAATACAAAGATGGATGATTGCTTTAGAGAAACGTAAAACTGTGAAGGATCATACGAAAAAACCTTACAGGTATAATAATAAAAGGTCTTGATCATGGAAACCATATGGAAACTCTACAACATAAACTAATACAAATTAGCGACCTGTCCCGGTTCTATAGAAGAAATTTCTATCGAACTGGAAAAAAAAGTTTCAACATTAATTATTTGGCTTGAAAGAGCTAAAAATTTATAAGACGTATAGGGCATAAAAGACACGGACATTGACTTTGTATACAGCATGTAAAACTAGTTAGTATATGAAACAAATAAATTATATTCATTATGAAAAACGCTTAAAAAATCCACTTTGTCCCTTTTTGTATTATGACGGCAAAATTGATCAAATATAAGAAATAAATTATTTCATTACTCATTTTCAAATTAAGTACCACATTGTACTATTGTCTGTACTATTGTATAAATTATATATTTTGTTGACTTGGTTTGAAATCGTAATAGTCACGACAAAGATCATCAATATAATTGTATTAACTAATACGATTTCGGATGAGATCGTTTTTACATAACCTTTAGATTTTGTGTGGGTAAGTTAATTATTGATTTCTCACGGGCGCTTTTTCTGCATCTGCATCACAATTAAGCTCGTTTGTGCGACGCAGGCGCGATAAGCTGCGCATAGGTGGGTCATTAGAGAATACTCTGTGCGCACGCGACTGGGGTATTATCTTTTTATCGTTGCACCCCATGCAAGGATTAGTAGGCCAGTGGTTGTAAACACTTTTTTCAGTTTTTATTTTCTAAGATATTATTTTGTTATGTATTTTTTAAATATATTTACGTAAAATACTATTAAATTACATCAATAAAAAATCTTTTGTGCGGGTTTAGTGTTTTACACGCTTTTTCACTTACAGGTCGCTAGAAGGATTTATCGTAATACAAAACATAAAGCGTATAATATAGTTTATTATAACCCAAAAAATAGTTTAAATTCTAAGTAGCTAGAATAAAACCGAACAATCAAAATTATTATAGAAATCTGAAACAACCAGAAGTAAAAGAAATCGAACCTGACTTCACAGATATGGTAAATGAGCCGCTTAGATACAGAAATCGTTAACTATAATACCTTTCTGTTTTTTATGCTTTTATGAGCCAAATGTTACCCACCTCTACCCGTATACTTGAACAATAGCGCGCGTGTCACCCGTGTGTCACCGAACAAATATTGCATTACCCCCGTCCCCCTCTACGCGTCCTGTCCCCCCGCCACGCGACACTCCATTGTTTCGTCCCCCGTGAGCGCACCGCATGCGCACCCTACTCGCTAATCCGTCAGGAACTGATCGGCTGACTGCAGGACATGTTTTTATATTGCTTTAACGTTATTTCTAGTGATTACCAACTCTTTGAAAGGTATGAAAAGAGTTTGTTTATTCACTTACAATAAGTTATGAAGGATTACAAGTTTAATTACATAACGAAATAAAAAATACTGGATACATTCAAAATGTGGAAAAATGCTACTTTAATTTAATTTCTTTGTATAAAAATCTTACTACCAAGTTTCATAGGTGTAGTAGTATATAGTTACGAAATAAAGCGACTGTGATATACGGAACGTTATAATTTTTTTTTAATAGGTACCTTATAAGGTGACGAAGAACCTTAGGTACAAGTCATGTCACAGTATATAAAAGTCAATCCAGGAATAGTGTATTATCTACACTGCCAATTACACAACCATTAAAATCATTTGATTATAACCAGTAACGTTATAATTAATTACATAGTGGTCAAAAGGCAACTCACCAATGACATATGGCGAAGTTTGATAGAAGAAACTGGTTTGAATGTTGAATGAGGCAACATTTTTTCGTAAATATTATTATTTTACATACATACACATATCATATGTGATAATTATAAATGTAACATAAATACATACTAATTTTTCATTACAGGACAACATAGAACTCAATCAACAATTTTACCTAAAAAGACAAAAATATATCTTTACTTTATCAGGTGTTAGTATCAAAGAAGATCAATATTAACATAAACAAAACCCTTTTAAAATATGTATCCTTATTTAAAAAGCAATTCGAATTTATTCAAACGAAACCTTTTATTTCAATTTACTAATAAAAATATAAAGGAGAATGGCAACACGCAAACCATCAGCAGACGCTTTTAATATGTAGTCTCGCCACTCAACACCGACCATATTAAAAATTCCATACGAAATAACCGAAAATGAGTTCCAATTAGGAGACAAAGGGCTAACGGCCGGCTATCGGTGGAACAATCGGCGAACGTCCATGCGGGCTCTAAGGAAATTATTAATTTGAACCATTAAAATTACCTTCGCAGCAATTGAGACGGGCAGCAAAAAGGTCCCCCAATTTACACTACACATAACGTTGTAACCAATCGCACGGAAGACAACTTTAAATCAAAAGCAGTAGAGTTGTTAAAGTTTCAGCTGCACTAGTCAGATGCTACCCACCTTGGGTTACCTTTTAAACAATAAATGACTGTTGGGATAGCGGTATGAGCGCGTGTATTTGTCTGTGACGTTATGAAGAATGAGCATCTGGTTCCCTGAACTTCAGCATGATGTAAATTGTGCACAATTTATCAGGACCTTACCTTGGCTACCCTTGTTGGTTAGTAATTGCTTCGCTGAATACAAATAGCGATGTTGTTACCATAGAAAACTTCTGTCTGCATTATATTACTGAAAGAGAAATATTAAAAAAGGAAAAAAAATATTCGTTGCTGCTACAATAATCATTAGTTAGTTATAAAATATCAATTAGGTTGGGAAACAGTTTCTTCGCATTTTATATGAAAATCAAAAACATTTTTAAATAAAGATTATTTACATTCAACTAAAGTATGTAGGTAGTACCATTTACGATAACTTTTTGCCATCTTATAGGAAAGGGCACAATCTTTCAGTAAGCTCGTGAGGTACCCAAATATTAAAATTTTTTGTGTGCCCATCTTATTTCAAATGCGCCAAAGCTATATTGTGGTCAATACCGAGACCCTCAGTTTCATTACTTACATGCCGATCTTGCTCCACTTTTTAAAAAATGACATCCCTTTTATCGGTAACAGGGCGACCGAAGCGACGTACATACATACATCTTTCAAAATTTCCGGACTGCAAACGCTTAAATGAAATTAGTGCTACTTTCGTAGAAACTACACTAGGTCCTTAAACATTACAAACTGTATTCGCGGCTTGCGTTGCATTTTTACCTTTTTTGTAATAAAATTTCAAATCTGTCGAATTTGTTAATTAGATTCATTTATTTTGCCAATAAGAAAAACAAATGAAAATCACACATTTTTATAATTTGATTTCGGAGTTATCTTCTTTAAAATTTAATGATACCAAAACCAGTCAGATTCAAATAGTATAGCCAAAAAAAAAATTACAAATTTATGTATATTAAATTCAAAACCTTGTTATATTTATACAGTGGCTGGCCTATCTTCCTTGACCATCCATAAGGAAGGCCTGAGTCACTGACGTGGGGACGTTAATGGGCTGATGATAATGATGATCACTTAAATAACTATAAAACTATATGAAACAATTGTATTAAAAGCAATAATAAATTAAATAATAATTCTAAAAAGAGAGATAATTAAAAAATAGATTTACTTTTGAAATTTTAAAATAAACGAAATTAATTTATGTTAATTTAAAATTTCATGGTCATTTACATTAGAACAAGTAGCAAGTTATCCCGTAGAAATCTATGTTGATTTATTTATATTTATCAAATTACTATATGTTGCTGTGATACTTTCTTATTCTATATTTATATATGATATTTATTATGTTGCGCTATTAAAATTATGCCACAGTTCTAGTTGATTTCTCTATACCATTTTGGATATAACAGCTTACACATTTACATTCCTCTTTCGCTAGAATCCATATCAAACTGATTAAAGAAATAACAAAAATGAAACCTTATTTTATTTAAAGTACCCGTTTTAATATAATAAGTCATACGTACAATTAAAACTATTTTACATATAAAAGCAGTCTAGTTCTGCGTAACAACTCATGCGGGCTTCCCAACTACCAACACCTTTACAAAGAGCTTTTATTTAATTTCACACGTTTTAACTCGCAAACGACAAAGGGTAACTAGTTTTAGGGATTCAGAAAACCCTTTTAGGTGAGAGTTCTTTATCAAAAAGTTGACATGGGTGGGCAGTGGTTGCGGCTAATGAGATTAGAATGTGGAATTGAGATAGTTGTGAACGTTTTGTTCAAGCAAATTGTTACGTATGCGTGTACAGAAGGGGTTCCAGTCTAATATGGCTTTGTGTCGTATAATATCCATGACGTATAAAACTGTTGTGAAAATATTTTCAACATTTTTCATGTAGTGAATATCTTTCAGTAGTTTTTCAGTAGTTCATTCAGTAAGAAGTTTAATTAGTACATCAAGACTTACAAATGAAAGATGATTTAGTAATGTCGCAGACTGCGTGATAATAAACGCTTAGTTTTAGTTTTTTTTACTGTTTTTCCCAATGATGAAGAAGAAGAAGAAAAATTTATTGACCTCACAAAAGCACAAACAAGATAGTACATTATTAGGAACACATAAGGCAAGATAAAGACACAAAAGAAGCAGAAAAAAATATCAATAAAGTACATAATGACCTAAAAGAAACAAAGTGAGATCAACCAGGACTCTGCCTCAGCTGGTGTTGACGCGACACAAAGAAGTGCTACATCAACGCTGATATCCTGGCAGAGCCTGTTTGGTATGCGGAACAATACTCCATTCGACAAATAGTATAAATATTTATCTTCTGCTTTTATATCTTGATGACGCAGTGGTTAAATAACTTTCGCAATTTCCAGTGTCAAGTGTATATTTAAAGGTTCTAATCATAATATGTGTGACCATAAATTTAACTTCTAGAGCTCCTCCATGCCATTAAGCATGGCACGTGAGTGTCGTTAACACTCACCAATCCGCACTGGGCTATTGTGTGGTGGGTCATGGCTCGTTCTCCTTATTGGATTCGATTCCATCCATGTGGAAAGCCTTAGCCCCAGTATTGAACACATTAATAGCTGGAGACGATGATATTTTTAACCTCATAGAAGACGAAATAAAGAGTTGGTTAGATGAACCTACTAGTTAAAGAACACTTTGTAATCCAAACGAATGTTATTGATCAGCATCTTAGATGAGATACTTATGAAAGCTTTTTTAGAAAAAATAACATTTAAAAGCCTGTGCTTTTAATCTCTTCTTCAAACGGGTATCATGATACCTATAAAAAAGATCCACAAACCAGTTAGCTTCTCCCGAAACAGTGAAGTCTTTGTATGCAGCTGTGCCTATATACTTATATTTTTGTCAGGTAAATTAAATGTGTAATTTAAAATAGTATATGAAATAACCCCCTCATATATACTATCAGATGGTGCACTTCTCAAAGAGCACGGAAGCAATAAAAATACCGCTCCAATTAAACATAGTTGTGTCAATTGACGCACCTACGCGCCCGTACCTGCGGCGATCACCTAAACTGACTCTCAATTGCCAGAGATGTGGGTCGTAGCACAAAGAAACAGAGGAGTAGCTGTTCATTGAAGAGAAATACATTGTTATTAGTGCATAGAAACTAAAACATAGGAGTAGCTACTCGGTGAAATGAAATATGTATTTTTATCTAATGTCTGCAGTTCCCGTGCGTAAATAATTGATATTCATAGAACAATTACTGAACTATTATATTATAAGTACTTTCAATTAATTACTCGACAACTAAAATAATCATTATAAAAATTATGCTTTGTAGCCGAGGAATTCCCTCGACTATAAGTGACTAACAAATTTATTATTAAAAATATATATACGAGGGTCAAACTGAAAGTTCTTAGAACTGGCCACTTATAAACAATATAATAAAAAAATAATTCTAAAATTTGAAAATATAACTCTTTGCCAATATTACTGAGTATATATTTCATTCATTTGTCATTTGTTTTACGATTTGGCGGCAAATTGAAAATTGTCTGTGTCACGTCATCATGAATTTAACACGAGAAAATTTTCGTGCAATGATTTTTTATGACTTTCGATGTCATTTAAGTCAACAAGAAAGTTATGATAGACTACGATTGGCCTTTCACGATGAAGCCCCATCTCGTGCGACTGTTTACAACTGGTTTAATGAGTTTAAACGTGGTCGCACTAATCTCACTGATGATTTACGTGAGGGACGGCCTTCTACGGCGACGACTGAAGATAACATCTGTGTTGTGCGCCGTATGATAGAGACTGACAAAAGAGTGACCTATCAACAGATTCGGACAAGCTTAGGCATCGGTATGAGTCAAGTGCACAAAATCCTCCACGAACATTTAGCGGTCAGGAAGCTTTGCGCCCGGTGGATACCTCATAATTTGACTGAGGCTCAAAAACTCCATCGTGTGGATTGGTGTCGTAAAATGATTGAAAGATTTAACGGAGGTGACTCAAATGCTGTGTTCGACATACTAACAGGTGACGAAAGCTGGATTTACTGTTATGATCCTAAAACCAAAAGACAATCTGCTCAGTGGGTGTTTCCTTTCGAGGAGTTGCCAACTAAAGTGAAGAGAGATCGAAGTGCGGGAAAAAAAATGGTGGCCTCGTTCTTTGGAAGGATAGGTCATTTTGCAACAATTGTGTTAGAGGATCAAAAAACAGTTTCTGCAGAATGGTACACTACCAATTGTGTGCCACTTGTCTTGGAAAAAGTTCGAGAGAAACGACCTCGCAGTAGGATCCTCCTTCACCACGACAACGCCTCGTCGCACACCGCCAAGCGAACGATCGACTATTTGGCGACATCAAACGTTGAATTACTGGGTCACCCGCCGTATAGCCCCGACCTCGCGCATTGTGATTTTTATTTATTTCCAAAAATTAAAGAAAAACTTAAAGGAAAGCGGTTTATGAATGCTGAAGAAGCGGTGGCTGCGTATCGCGATGCCATTGAAGAGACCCCTAAGGACGAGTGGGCAAAGTGCTTTTCCCAGTGGTTCCATCGCATGCAGCGGTGTATTGACGTGAATGGACAATATTTTGAAAAGATATAATAAAACTAATAACTGGCTAATGTAATCAGTTTTTGATTTTCTAAGAACTTTCAGTTTGACCCTCGTATATATAACAAAGAATGGAGAAAATTTTTAATTGTAGGAGTATTACTTTTCTTATTTTGATTTTCAACTTATATGGATGTTATTTCTTTGTTAAAAGCTAGTGATTTTGGGTAGAATACATGCGCTCTTATCTTTCAATTACAGGTTGAGCTACTGCATAAGATTATGTTCATAAGATTGTGTATTTCAGTTATAATAAATGAAATAATGGTTTCAAAATACATAGTTGTGCGTATACAACCATTCAGCGAGTCAAGTAGCTGCAATTTGATGCTTAATAATATATCATAATTTTTATTATTTTGTCATTTCTTAAAGTTAACTTCATACATTCAACTATCATACTTGAAATTCATAATATAGTTTGTCTCGTCTGTGTTCTTTTGCAAACTTAACTATTCTGTAAATTATTCTAGTTCATTATAGTTGAGACTTGTGTCATCTCATATTTTAAGATTTAAGAAAATATTAATCATCGTTCAGAAGTACAAAACAACTTTTATGAAATTTCATTCATTCTATGGATATTACAAGTTTAACTTGGGTTTAAGTTATGTCGTATGTCTTGTATAAATGAACATGTCGAGACGAATTCAATATACTTTTAATAGTTTGTAAGGATTTTGAATAACAGCTTTAATTTATGTTTGGATCTATCTAAACAAACTTTGTTGCTTGTGATGTAATTATTAATGACTGAAAATATTGTCAAATCTACAACTCAAAAATTAATTACGAATTAGAACATTAATAAATTGAACGTTGATCTTCTCCACATATTTCGTGTTGGCTACGTGAATGCTATCAACAAAATTGTTGGTTGAGTCAGCGGCCACCTGGCGGGCCACACGGTAACTGCTCCCAATTGATACAACTGGGTTACTCGACATCTAATCACCGGGAATTGCCTGTAGGCTTCAAGAGGTTTTGCTTGTTCTCTTTTTGACGTTGCGTTTTTTAATCTTATGGAAAACTTTGACGTATCAAATATTTCTGGGCTCTAGTAAACATTTTTCATTTTGAGTGCATGTAAATGTGTTCTTTTAAAATATGACCTGTTTGTTTTTTCTTATAATAGCGGTTCACTTTTGTTGTAACTATTATTGTCCGTCTGGCGACCTCATTTGTGTCATTTATTTGTGATGCGGGCTTAGGGAAACACCCTGGCTTACACCGAATGAACGGTGCTATTTTCAATCGCCTTCAAAATCCAAAAGGACGTTTGTTTTTTTATATTAGTTTACCGATGATTCCCACAATTGTTGATCGATTTTAAAAATTCTTTATTTTTTTTTATTCGACAGTCTAATGGACCAATGTTGTCCTATTTAAATTATAATCAAAATTAAATCAATATTTTACCTTTTATAAGAAACCAAAATACGTTTAAATTAAATATTTAAATTATATGTTTTGTAATTCATGTAAAATACAAAGTTGGCTTTTTTAATTCATTCAAAATCCGAAAGGAGGATTTTTTATATTCATGGAGTAAGTATTATGTTAAAAAAAGGCAAAAAAAAGTAGGTACGACAATCGATTTCTTCTTGAATTATGAACTAATTTCTATCAAACTAGCTGTTCCCCCGCATCTGTCCAACGCGTATGTAGCTTTCCAAAAATATAAGACATAAATATGTCCAATATTTTCGGAGTCTCTCTAATGCAAACAAAAAAGCAATCAAATTTTCCTCTTTATAATATGAGTATAGAAATAATGGGCAAAAAAAAAATGTCGAGTAAATAAACAAAATTATCTCTTCTAATACTTTCACTATGTTGAATATTTTTATTTGTATAGATTAATATTTTTAGTGTTACCTATAATATAAAAATATCAAAATCACTAAGAATTAAAACTTTTTATAAAAATAGACCCGACTTCAGACTATAAAAAAGTGATAAGTAATATGTACTTATCTCAAAGGCGCCTTATTCAAGAAAATGCTTTCGAATTCGGGCGCATATCAATTAATTAATAACCCACAGAAAACCTCCGCCCGACCAAAATAGCATTTTCTTGAACAAGTTGCTTTTGAGATAAATATTATTTATCAGTTTTTTAACAAGTTAAGTATTTTGTTTAAATACAAGTTCAGTAGTTTAGAATTCTTTTAGTAACTTTATTTAAATTTCTCCATTTAATATCACGTTTTATTTTTTGTTTTTTAACGTATTTGTTATGTGTTTAGTTAATCTATAATAAGCACATTTAATATCAAAATAATCTTAACAGTTTAATTTAAGATTGTACTGTTTACAACACAGTAACCTCAACCAAAAGGTTTTGGACACTACTTACACTTCTGCTTAGTTAAATAATTCTCATTACTGTTATAAATTATTATTAAACGGTATATCATCAGACATTATTCAGATCTCAAATGAAATAGCTAAAGTCGTTGTGCATTTGGAAGCTGAAATATGTAACATATAAGTTAACACTACCACTAGCTTCTGAAATATAAATCACTAATAACCTTGCCAGAAACCAAACCATTAACCATTGCCAGAAACCAAACCATTAACCATTGCCAGAAACCAACCAAATGGTAGGGGTCGAAACCAAACCTGGGACATCAGAAATGGCGACATAGAAACTGCTTAACTTCTGAAATCTTAATGTTGATGGTAACTCGTGGTTTGTTTGGCACTTTCAACAGTGAGAAAATCGCATGACAAAAAATGGTTCGGTAGCATTTGTATGATCACGTATGAGTAGTTTGGAATAAGTACATTCTATTATTATTTTACTAAACTAAATACAACACCAAGATTTTTAGTTTCACCCTCCGAGTGAGATTCGATGTTCTCCCACAAAATAAACTACACTGATTGTCAGCAAACCCAATGGTAGGGGTCGAACTAAGTTTCGCTATTAGTAACCCTATACTAGTACACGGGTCCAGGAAGCCCGCAGGTGTTCTAACCCTCAGCTTCTGTCACTATTGTTGCCGCGAAACTTGATCGCGATCGATTAAAATAACAAGGGTTAACGAGCACACGTGACTGCACTCGTTTCATATTAAACGTCGCGTCGGCAATTCATATCAAATTGTCTGCACACGTGACTGCACTCGTTTCATATTAAACGTCGCGTCGGCAATTCATATCAAATTGTCTGTTATATATTTAGATTTTCGAGTTCTATGAGCTTATACTACAGGTAAGAAAAGTAAATTGAGAAATTGGAGACATATTTTTCTTTATGTGAAGTATTTTTCTTTAAGATCCGAAGCATTTTTAAATGCTTACTATTAAGCATGTAAAACTGGAGTACCAAGTTGAGATCGCGTTCTCCTTTAACCCCCAAATGTCCATCCTGTTTGATCATTACTAAATCTGTAATCAGCTTACAGTAACCAATGACCCGTTTCCGTTGTACTCAAACACTGGGTTTATTAATCGTCGGGTCCCGTGCAAACACCGGTTTAGGCTTAAGTAATTAACGTCATGTAGATGGGATGTTTTAATAACTTCCCTGGGATGAGCATTGTTTGAACATCGGCGGAGGTGAGTACCGCCCGTGGCGTCCTACGGGATAATATCCGGGTTACAGTTTAGTGTTTAATAAGGTATCTGTGTGATTTTGTAAATTAAAAAATTGGTTAAATTGATTAAATTTTGGTTTTAATAAGTGTGCAAAACTATCATATTAACTTATCTTTGACGTCATTTTTATTTTACTTAAAAATTTAGTCTTATTCGGTAGGAAGCAAATTCTCGAAAATTCGTTTAGAAAACTAGCATGATATTTATATCGGTCATTTGCTATATGTAAATTAAATATTTTTGTACCTTTATTTATTTAAATCAAAATAGATGTTCAGTAGGCGGGGGTTAGAAGCAATTTGTCTATTGTTTGAAGTGCAAACAAACTTCAACATTCCGCCCCTCAGGTGAAATTAATAACTTTTGGATGCAAATATTGTCTGTCGATTGCGTATTAATATAGATATGTTTATAAAATATAATAATAATAATAATATACTTTATTGTTCATAACAAAACAAAAAAGTTACAGAGAATCACAAAAAAGTATATAAGAGGCGGCCTTATTTTCTAAGCAGCAATTCCTTCCAAGCAACCTATGGATTGCAAAAAAAAGGGTGAAGATTATGTGGGGCGTTGGGTGCAACGATAAGAAATATACGAGGTATATCTTAATAAAGGAAATAAAAACGACATATAAGGTATAAGAATTAAGATAAGGATATGAAATGACTTTTAACTCTAACGCTAATAGCGAGAATTTCCGACATACTCCGGAAGTGATTTCTATAACCGCACAACATGCACAGAAAAAGAATAGGAGAAAACCTCGGTGGAATGACGAAGAATGTCCAAAGTGAGATTAGAAGTGGATCGCAATGTACACTGAGATGAAGAAGAGCAGAAACCGGAAAATTGTTCGAGATAAGGTGAAGAAGAGAGAAGGAAAAGAATAGAATAAAGAAGTTTTAGGGTATGTCAGTCCCTGCGCCGGCAAATGGGGAACCAGTTGAGTTTGGAACGGAAATACGGCACATGGTCAAATTTACAAAGATTCAAAATAAATCTGATGCAAATATTCTGTAGACGCTCCAATTTATTGAGAAGTTCTTCCAACAATCAGCGTATCTCGATCAGCGTCCGTATAACAGACATCAACGTAGTCCATAATGGATAAAAGTAGAGAATACTCCAAGGAGACCTTGGTTCGAGTAGGCAGGAAGTTTCGCAAGTGATTAAGTGACCTGTATCTGGCAAATATGATCTTTCTAACGGCTTCTATCTGTGGTTTTCAAATGAGACTTTGATAGAAGATAACTCCATGATTAATAACAGTTTCAGAATATGGAACTACATTAAGATTGAAATGTATTGACGGCAGTAACTCAAAATTGATCTTAAAAATTAAATGAGAATTTCCAATTCAGTAACTCGAGTTTTAGAAGGATTAACGGTAAGACCATATGAATTAGTCCAATTAAAGAGACAGGTCTGAGTTGACAGCCAATATTGTCTCTGAAACATGCGACAAGGGTGCTTGAGTGCAAAGTAGGTCTTCAACCTAAACGTGATAAGAACAAGAAAGCGTTTATGTTATGGAATGTATAAATATAGAAAAGAGAAGAGGAGATAAGACGCCACCATGAGGAACAACGGCATTGATATCGCACCACGTAGAGTATCGTCAATACAGATACGACGTCGGCGTCCTAGCAAGTAACTTGTTAGATAGAAAGATATATTAAAAAAATCCAAGTCACTGAGAAGAATATCATCCTCACCTAAGTGTATTTGGCAGAAAAAAATATTGAGGCACAAACCTGAGATAGTGGCGCTCAATGGCGAGCACAATTATTGTAGTTATATAAAAATGAAAAATTAAATATTTTCTAGTTATTTATTTATTAATTTTATTTAACACTTCATGTACATATTACATTGGCGGACTTAATGCCTTAGGCATTTTCTACCAGTCAACCACATGGGTGATATGGATATAAAAGGCGGTAGTGTGCACAATTATAGTGGAGGTATAAATAAGGGAAATATTATATTCAACGAAAATTGTCACATCCTAGTACCTAATGTAATTACTGCCTTCACGCCCTCTAAAGATTGGTAGGCGTTAATAACTGTTATATATATCATAGCATTGTCTTTTGAAACACAAAGCAAAGATTTTTGATATAATCAATAATTCCCCAACCATCATCGCCTTTGACGTAAAAATCGCAAATCACTACAACGCAATATTACGTAAACCCATTTTAAAAATATTTAAAACTAAACCGACACGTAAATTCAATTTACTGTTAATTAACATATTCAGCTAAGATAACACAGAGGGCGTTAGATTAAGTTTCTTTTATTATTATTCGACTACAAAAGCGGACAAACCATGACGCAAAATGTAACAAGAACGCACCTTACGTTTCGTTACAATTCGCAAGGAGCGTGTGGAATTATTCATCGGCCCCCCCACGTGCCGCCAACATTATGATACTGTTATTGCCCCTGTTACATGAACGAGCTTAAATCATACGAATTTGTAGGTGAAATCTCTTTGCGGTGCCTCCTGGATATTAGTTTCTGGCTTAATATTATCTTTTCCTTATTGTCTTCCCACAATAAGTTGAGTATCTAGTTCGACAAAAACAATTCATAGGAATGTTTCATATTAAAATTACAACTATTGTTGATTACTGATTGAATAAAAAATTGCCACCCTGATCCCGGATCAGGAGCTAAGTTTTATTCTAAACTTTTATACACAATGACTTTTTAATTAATTGTCCCAAATACCTCGAAACATTACGTATGTGAATAATTCCTTATTTTGTCTTATACGTAGAACATGATTGGGATGGTTTCCATAAAAATAATATAGTGACAATGATAACCCAATCACATTCACACCCTAACCAGATTTACCAATTAGCTTTCATAAGGCGTGCATTGTTTTCCATTACCGTGCGATTTTTCCCATCAACTCTGCCATGTGTCAGTTAATTGAATGTGCAGCGGAAGGGTTACACCCTCTCAAGGAATAGGCGACGGTGTATTCTGTAAGTACACCTGATAATATTAATAAATCATTTTATAAGAAGTAATTTATAAGTTATATTTCCACCTACATTGTCCATTAATGAAGGTCTAATGATCATGAAGTTTGCAGAGGAACAAAAAAAATTTTTTTAAATCATAAATTATCAGTGCCCAACTAGCGCTTTCTGTTTTGTTATGGTATTGGAAAAGTGTAATGCGACGCAAAGTATCAACTATATTTCAGTCTCATATCTAACCATCTAATTAGAAGGATTCAGAAAACAATGTCGGTTAGGTACATGACAAAACTCAAAGAGAATACAATAAGATAATGCGTAAATCATATCCACTAAAAAGAACAAAATCAAATTAATGATAAATATATCAAAGCTAAACAAGAACTCAGAAAACGAAGCTAACTTACATAGGTAAATGATTCGGTTTAATTAGAGACACGAAAAAACTGTCTATATATTTAAAAAGTGATGCGCAATCAAGATGCAATCAAAAATAAACTATTTTCAGTAATGACTAACGAATTTGAAATATTGTAGTATTTTATACAAATTAAGGTGGAACTTCTTATGTATACTCACTCATTTTACCAGAATAAGACCACATCCAAGCGCCTCGGGCAAAATACATCCCACAGGACCGAAGGCAATCAATCGTGCAGACAAAGGATCACCGTTAATATTATATATCCGGGACATAGTGCACCACGACTCTTATGTGAGTAGCCACTGATGATGAACTGATATCATTACAGATCCAATCTAATGTCTTTTGAAGTTCTTACTACTCACTTTTTGTAGTTGTTAATGCATCCTTTTTATGTTTTAGCACACAAAGTTTTGTTACAGGCTCTACACCAATACTGAAGCATATCAACACAAGCAGGTATAGGTAATAATAACTCTAAGAATCATCTTACAGCATAAATAATTATATGCATTGCAACGAAAAATATGTTTCATTTTACAGTTTTAAATTATAGTTGAAGTAAATGGTCAAAACAAAGAAACGAACAAGACCCGACACCTAATGAAATCTGTGAAACTAGCACCAATTGCACAAATGTCCATTAACATTTTATTACTGACGATTATGGTGTTATTATAAGGGTGATTTTTACAATTTACGATGACGTATATGACGTATCTGGTAACTGAACTCTTGACTTTATTTAAAAGATATACTAATATTAACCATATTATTAATACATGTTTCCACTGTTCGACATCCTAGCTCACGTATGATACCTGCATTAATAATAGCACGTGCACATTGCGCAGACGGTACGCTATTTATGAGCACTCCGTGTGCACCACGCCTAATATTTATATTATTAGGTGTACGTTCAATGCCACAATACGTTGCTTGCCTTCAATTAAGTTATAACAGAGGAATGAAAATTTAGCATAAATTTAAGGCCACTATAATTTGGAAAATGGAATGGAATATTGAATCTAAGATGTTCATTATTTATTCATCTTCTTTCATTTTCTTCTACATAAATTAAAATTTTGTAGATTTAAGTAACTTTCGTAAAAGTCGTTCATAGAATGGGTAACCAAAATGTTACTATCTCGAATCATGCTTAAAAGGTACTTTAAGCCATTAGTCCCGGCTGCATCTGTAGTACGTATGTAGATAGCAGCCGCCAATGTGCACTGTGCCGACTTGGTCACATTCTCCATTCTCCCAGATTAAATCCATAAGTAAGGCCTGTTCCCCTATAAAAGAATGATGATGATAAAAAATATCCATTGGAAATGTTATTACAAGTGTTAGATATACATATGGAATTAGTACTCTTTAATTTTCATGGTAACGGTCTAAACATTTGAAAGATTTTATTATATTATAATTTTGCAATCAGATTATAACTTTCTTTTCTTCTTTCAAATGTAAATACAATAAAATATCTTAATGTACTTTCTGATTGTATATAAAGCAAAACTGGCAAAATGAGACTGACTCACATATCAACGTACAGTCCAAACTTGAAAAAGAAACTTGAAATCATTTGCATCTTAAATAATTTTGATAACCATAAATAATTGTAGCTCAATAAAAAGAATGACATTAAACTACGACAGCAAGTAATATATCACGAATGGATGAAGCACTAACCATTTTCATATCTAAGCAGTAAATATATATATATTTCATAAATTTCACAACCTTTCTACTATACTGTTTTTTTTTTCCAGACACAACCTAAATTCATTTTATCACTCAGATCTTTTAATCAATGAAGATTAATTACCTTTCAGTTGCCAGGATAATGTAACATTATATACAGGCGCCCGGGGAACTTTGACATACCTCCGTAAGAAGTTCCCAACTAAATATCTCCATTTGTAACATAACGTCGATCCCTCGGGATTCAAATACCTTGACAAAAGTTAATATCAGTTGAGGGCCCCGGGCGATGCGCCACGAAACAGGCGAAATGCATTCAGCTATTTGGCCATGTCGTCAGAATGGTAACATACTAGTCTGTGCCATTACGACAGTATTCCTACTTTTGAATATTATTTCTAATATTTAATACTTAGAAGAAAATATACCGTTTCCGAAAGCATTCTTTTGGCTGACGATTAAGATATGAAAATAGAGAATAAATTATGATTCGATTTAACTGATTTGACTTACTCATAAATGTTGCGTGAGTGACAGAATAAAGTAACCCTTTGTTACGACCGCTTAATGTGAAATATCTGTTATAGATAATATAAGGCTACTGCGGAATAAGATCTATATAGAATACAGATAACATCCTTATATGACTTCAGATAGAAAGTGATAACGTTTCATTATTACAACACTTATTCATATTGCAGAAACATATATTTCAAAGAGTGTTTGAAAAATATATTTCTGCATTAAAAGGGAGAATCTATTTAATATTCGCCAATAATACTCGTAATTATTTTAATATAATGCATTGTAATCATTGTAAATATTAAGCCATTATAATTAATGGCTTAATATTTTTTTCATAGTTTCAAAGCTATTAGTGCGTGTTACTAGTGGTAATAAACGCCTGTTCTGTAGCCTCTCATCCGAGGCTTTCTTCATTCGCATAGTTGCGAACAGTCGACGAAACATTTAATTGTTGCGCCAACCTTAGGCCGCGCGAATTTACGGCCTTAGGTGCGACATACTTGGACTTCTCGGAAGATTAGGACCCTTAAGCTACAGTGAACTTAGCGGACAAAGGGATATAACGTTGCGCACTAGAATAAGACATAATTATAAACTACTTCAACACTTGACCCAAATTGTGAAACATTATTCTGTGAAATAAGCTTCTAAAGTCATGGTCCACCACGAGACATCGACAATATTAAAACTCAACCCTCCGATACCATTATTATAAAATTTTAAGTTGATGAAATGGAAGTTTTGTGGCATGCTAAAGATTCGCGTCGTATTGAATTGAAGGTAAGAATGACTGTGTATTACCCACATACGTTTCTAAACCACACAATGTTAGCGGCAACGCACGACGTCGCGCGTCGCCAAACCACAACACTGTGGGACTCCACCGGCAAGCTACCTCATTTAACTAACTCTACCTCGCGACAGTTCCAATCTCCGAAGCGACAAGCGACGACGCGCGACACCGCAGAATGTTTGAGCCAATTCGGGCTAATATAAAGCTCGGTGATGAAGGAGACTGCGAATAATTAACTGTCGATACTTAACTACAGTTACATTATACAACTAGATAAAGATATAGTTTATTTGCCAACATCTGAAGCTAATACCATTGAAATTTTAGATAGACTCAATGATAAATAAAATATTATAACTACTTTTCCATTTGAATAGATGAAAAGGTAAAACTATCTGAATCTAAAATTCGTCATCCTCACCTTGAAATAATGGACTTAAATGGTAAGTAAATGTTGTCAATTAAACAGTAGTCATTCAATAATACATTCAACACAAACTACGATTGCTTCAACGGTAATCATATAAAGTCATAATGCCAGTAGACAGTGAGACGGCGATTCGCCGCGTGACTTGCGATAGAACAATAAACGTGTCACCGGGATCGTTTGTCACCTTCCACCTCTCATCTCTCACTCTCACCTTCCAGGGACGGGTACAGCCCAACATTAAGGATAATGATTAATTAGCTGGCGGTGAAAATGTCGTCGTCATTAAACAATTTATCCGTGGCGAAAATGCACATAGTTTCGTATTTCTGTAGAATGATACATTGTTGGCATTGAATTGATTATTGGTATTGGTATTACTTCTGTGTTTTACGAAATAAATAAAAAATGTATTGATAAGTAAAGCATTATGATAAAACTATCTAAATTATCATCAGCCAATTAATATCTCCACTAGGGTAAAGGCCTTCTCTTCGAATGAAATCAAATATGGAGAACACACGATAATAATGTGGATTGGTGGGTGTGTTAACAATTTCAGTTGCTGTGCGGTTGCTTGACTTAACTTTCAAAGCATGGAGGATCTCGTGATAATATTTTTAGCCATCCATCCTATTTACCGGCCCTTGTGAAAGTCGCATCATCGAGGTCCTCACTGCGCCATCAAGAGCTATATAAAACTAGGGAAATGTGTAACAGAATTTTTCTCTCCTTTTTAAACAATTGAAAATAATTCTTTTTCGTTTATTTTTTCCAAACTAAACTTATGTACAATTAAATTATTTATATAAAACGATGAAGATCCGTTCTCTTTCAGGAAATTCTCAATAATTTCAAACACAAACCAACTTTAAATACATACACCTAAAGTGAAACGGAACCGACAATAGGTAACAAAACTAATCAGCGAAGTTAACCACTGAGCTATTTAAATCTATCCCCATAGAATGTTGACGAGCAAAACAATGGGAGTACCTTGACGCAATGGCAAGTCGGATGGATTGAGGGGGGAGGTCACGTGGTGTACGTAGGGGGATATAATTAATTACTTCAAGAGTGGCAGGTGCACAATGACTGGAAACTGCTCTGCTGGTGACGAGGCTGTTTTTATACCTAGCGGGTGATACAGGCAGGAAGTCGAAACTGAGGAAGCTGTACCTACCTATTGACGTATTTTAGACGTTAATTGATTAGTAGAGAATGTTAAATTAAACTGTTTATCTGATAAACAGCCATTATCGGTATGTCAAGCACAATCTGGGGAACTCCACTGTGTCCTGACGAAAAAACCGAATGGGTTAACATGCTGTATCAACCAGTGTTTTATCATATCATGTTTTAGATAAAATAGTAAACTATCGATAGCTTTCTATTTATTTATATTTTTATAATACTGAAATTTAGATAAACAATTTGCTTTATAAATAAATAAAAATTAACTGGTTCGTCTTTTGAAAGCTACTTAAATATTATTGAAAGCTTTAATTTAATAATACTTGAAATTGTGAACATGTCCGGCAAAAAGGGGAATTTGAATTTTTAGCTTTAGTTGAGAAAGTTGATGTTTTTAGGAATTTTAATGAACGACGAAAACGCTCTGTAAATTAGTTGTCGCAGCAACCAATAACAGGTCCTGTTACCGGCGCCCGTGTGACGTCATACGTTAACAGGAAGCTGTCATGTCAAAACAGTGTTATTAAAGATACGCAAAATCTGTATTCATAATACAATTTGTAGCTCATTTTTATAAACAAAACCAGAGTAGATACAAATACAAAACATAAAATTTAACTTCAGTTTCTCTTCTGTGATACCATTTGTTTACTACGTAAATCAATAGTTGAGAAATAGGTTATGTCGCCTTAACATATTTACCGGCATGTGACGTCACAAATACTAGGAGATCAGCGCCATTACATAGAGCAGCGATTTTTGCGCGACTTTGAATATTTCAATTTTGAAGAATAAAAAGCAGAATTACTTGAAACTAAATTTATTTAATTATAACACTAAAAGTACACGCGGTTGAATCGACGCAAAACCACAGAGCGAGAGCATAGTGATGTGCCACATCTGACTTTAAGTTAGGGTTGTGTTCAATAACTCAACATCTTCTCCTGGACACACACCCATTAAACTGGTGAATGCTGCATGCTTAGAGCGATTCAAGGCTTTTGTTAGTATATCTGCAACCATATCGTCGGTCTTTACATATTTTACAGCGACTTGTTTAGCTGTGATTTTCTCCCGTATAAAATGGTATCGAACATCTATATGTTTGCTTCTAGCTCTATAGCCCTCAGCACCTGAAAGACTAATAGCACTTTGATTATCACAATGAATCAATATATATGTACCAACTAAGTCTGGCCAAAATTCTTCTTCCAATTGCTTAAGCCACAGAGCCTCTTGGATACATGAAGTTAAAGACATGTATTCAGCTTCAGTGCTTGAGAGTGAAATGGTTTGTTGCTTTTTACAACACCAACTAATGGCAGCACCCTGAAAAATAAATATGTATCCTGTGCAGGATTTTCTGTCTTCAGTGTTACTTGCCCAGTCAGCATCACAATAGCCAATAATATTGTTTTCACTTGGTGTAAATGTCAATTTAAAGTTTATTGTTGCTTTTAAGTATCTTAATACTCTCTTCAAAGCTGACCAGTGTTGTGCAGTTGGTTGATGATTGAATCTGCTTAACATGTTAACAATATACGTAATGTCAGGTCTTGTCCCTTGTGACAAATAAAGTAGGCAACCAATAGCCTCTTGATATGGTTTATCTTTTATTATTTCTTCTTCTTTCTTTGCTTTAACAAGCTGCACATTTGCATCACATGGCGTCCATACCGGCTTGCATTCAGTCATATTAAATCTAGCTAAAATTTTATGTATGTATACTGACTGGTCTAGTGAAATTTTGTTTCCTGTTTTTGTTATTCGAAAACCGATACATTGCTTTGCCTCTCCCATATCTTTCATATAAAAATTATTGTTTAGTTTATTCTTTATCATTTCATAAGCATTATTACACAGTTAGGCAAGAATGTAAGCTGCCCTATCAATGAATCAGAAATACTTTATTGTTCACGCATTGCAAAAAAAAATCCCGACAGTCGCCGACCTCGCTCGATATTATACAAGCTAAATAGTCCACGGATGCGTGACACATTCCTGGCTGCTGTAATAAAATACAATAAAAACCACCCGTTGGACAAACTGAATACGAATCACCTGGGTATTCGCAGTGAAAAGAAGACGGACATTTTTGTGGCTGAAAATTTGTCGCCAGATAACAAGCTGCTTCACTCCTTAGCACGAGCCCGAGCTAAAGAACTTCATTACAAGCACGTTTGGATTCGAGCTGGTCGGATATATATGCGCAAGACTGACACATCGGAATACATTTTAGTACGAAATTCATCAACACTTGAAAAGTTAGCATAAATCACACCTGTTTTTCGGACGTTCTTTTAACTGATTCAAGCACATTGTGTTGCCTATTTTAACTTCAAAGTGTATTCCCTAAATGTATATTTCCAGAACGTTAGAGGTCTACGCACGAAGACCTCTGACTTCTATAAAAACGTTTTGAGCTGCAATTACGATATTGTAGTATTATGTGAAACCTGGTTGGACAACACCATTTTTGATAGTGAATTGTTTTGTGATAAGTATATTGTGTACAGGCGTGATAGAGAGACTTGTAAATTCCGTAAAAGTAAACTGGGAGGCGGGGTACTCATTGCGGTTAACAAACGCTTCTGCTCTCGAAGGTTGTATGAGGCTGAAAGTGACTGCGAAGACCTCTGGGTGGAGTTAGATTTCCGGGGAAAATATGTTACCAAATTGTACTTATGTTGTGTGTACCTCCCTTCACCCGTGCAAAAATGTGATCTTGACTGTTTTATAAACAATAGTATTAGAGTTCTGGAGTCAAACCGCAAGGCTTTAATTTTGGGAGACTTTAATTTGAGTTCTATTTTTTGGAATAAAAATGAAGACAATGAATTGGTTGCAACTAATCATACGGTGGGAAATACGCTTGAGAGGCATTTATTGGAGTTTCTAGCGCTGAACAATTTGTCTCAGTATAATAATGTACTTAATTTTAAAGGTAAAATTTTGGACCTCATTCTTTCTACTTCCATAATTTCAACTGTACGTTGTAGTGATCTGCCCTTAACTAAAACTGACCCTTATCATCCACCTTTGGAATTCTCAATCTATGGCCAGGAGCGTAAAGGTTTACTGGGTAAAGTCAACAATGAAAGATATAACTATCATAAGGCTGATTATGGCAGGATTGTAGACGATTTAGATTCAGTGCACTGGGAAAGTTATCTATCTTCTTCTGACTCTGTTGATGTAATGGTGTCAAAATTCTATAAAGTTTTGAAAGAGTCAATTGTAAAGCATGTGCCAAAAGGCCGGCCAACTACGGGTAAGTATCCAGCCTGGTATACAAGAGAATTGATTCATCTTTTAAATGAAAAGAACAAACTCAGGAAAAAGTATATCAAATACAAGAATCCGTTGGATAAATTAGCTCTCAATTTAATAAAAAAAAGGTGCACGGATCTGACCAATGCTTGTTACCTTAAATATATGAATAATATGGAGGACTCTTTATCCAAAAACCCAAAATTATTTTGGACACATATAAAAAACCGGCGTCGTAACAGTACTATTTACCCCTCGTCAATGAATTTTGAGGGGGTTAAAGCTGTAGGTGGCGATAATGTATGTAATCTTTTTGCTTCCTTTTTTGCCACCGTTTATAGCACCACAAATTCTGCATCTCCACAGGACTACATGATGGAATTTCCTTGCTCGAGCCAGACTATTGGGGCTATTCAATTTTCTCAGAAGGAAGTGCACAAAGCATTGAGAAGTTTGGATGGAACAAAGGGTGCCGGGCCAGATAACATACCTTCTCTTTTTATAAAAAAGTGCAGCATTCCTCTTTCCCCACCTCTCACCATCATTTTCAATGCATCTCTGAGATCGGGCATATTTCCATTAGCGTGGAAGGAAGCTTTTATTATCCCTGTATTTAAAGCAGGTGATAACTCATCTGTAAAAAACTATAGACCGATATCAATTTTATCTGTATTCTCTAAAGTCTTCGAGTCCTTGTTGTGTCCGCTTTTGTCATGGCATATTAGTCAACAGATATCACCTCAGCAGTCGGGCTTTTTGGTGTCCCGATCCACAACTTCGAATCTAGTATCTTTTCTAGCACAAGTAACGGACGAGCTCGATTCACGCGGATCTGTTGATACTATTTATACTGATATAAGCAAGGCTTTTGACACCGTTAACCATGGAATTCTTCTATGTAAGCTCTCACGGTTTGGTGTTGCGGGTAGACTTCTTGAATGGTTTGCCTCTTACCTAGAACTTCGCACTTCTAAAGTGGTTATGTGTGGTTTTTCATCATCTCCATTTGTTTCTACATCCGGCGTTCCTCAGGGGTCCCACCTTGGCCCAATCCTCTTCAATATATTTATCAACGATGTTGTTCACGTCTTTAAACACGCTACCTGTTACCTGTATGCTGACGATATGAAACTAGCTATGCCAGTCCGCTGTAGTGAAGACTTTTCGTTACTACAGGAAGATTTGAACAACCTAGCCAGGTGGTGTGCTGATAATAAATTAACTTTAAATGTTGATAAATGTAAGCACATTCGATTTACTAGATGCAAGAACATAACGAGTCACACTTATGACATCGATGGTTGTGTGTTAGAGGAGGTGGACTCAGTGCGTGATTTAGGTGTAATGTTAGATAAAAAATTACTCTTTAATAAGCATGTGGATGCCATTGTGACAAAAGGATTTCAAATGCTGGGTTTTGTGCTGAGAAACGCTAAGGAATTTAAAAGGGCTTCCACTAAGGTTTTGCTATTTTCAACATTGGTACGCTCAATTCTGGAGTATGGCAGTCAGGTCTGGAATCCACAATATGACATTTATATTAAGCGTATTGAACGAATCCAGAAAAGGTTCATGTGGCATCTTTCTTATCAGACCCACAAAACTAAGGAACTGCATTCATACCGAGATCGTCTTTCTTTTTTTGGTCTGATGAGTCTGAGGGACAGACGATTACTTCTGGACCATATGTTACTTTATAAAGTTGTAAATGGATTAATCGATTGCCCTTTTCTATTGAGTCGCTTGAACTTTAATATTCCTCTCAGGCTCCCTCGTTTGGGCAGATATGTTACGTTTTCGGTGAAGGGTAGTAAAAGTAACCTGGGCCACCATGCTACATTAAATAGACTCCAAAGACAATTTAATCTGTTAAGCAAACAGCCAGAATGCCACGCGGATATTTTTTGCAATAAACCATTGCAATTCAAGCGGGAGGTGCGAGCTCTCATATCTGGACCTGTGTAGCAATATTTACTGTGCCTGTTTTGACATTTAATTTGACATTTTAATCATATTTTAATTTTATTTTTGTTTAGTTGTTATTATTGTCTACATTCTTTATAATTTTAATTAATTTATTGATTATTGCTTTTTTACACTTAATGGATTGAAAATTAATTGTTAGTAATTATATGTATTGACTTGTAATAGTATATGTATTTTTGACTTCGAATAAGTGTATGTAATCAGAAAGTGTTCTGTTATTTATATCCACGTTTGCATGCCGTGGCAACCTATAATTAAGGCAAAATTTAGCATCGATTTTATATTATAAGCACTGAATAATTTACTTATAGACGATTTGTGTCTTGTTGGTTGTCCTATTCAAATAAATAAATTTCCCCTGTACTATGGTTATTAAAAAAAACAGAGTATGTCATCAACATATATAGTAAGAAAAAGTATGTCTGTTTTGTTTAAAATCCTGTAGTATACACATGAATCAATCTTTGAGCGAGTCATTCCAATCTGTAACAGAACATTGTTTAACCTTTGATTCCACAGTCTGCTGGCTTGTTTTAGGCCATATAAAGATTTATTCAAGCGGCAAACTTCTTCTCCTTGCTCAAAAAATGGTGGTTGAGACATATAAATTTCTTCATCTATATCTCCTTGAAGGAACGCAGAAACAGCATCCATTTGATGTATATTCAATTTATACTTTGTAGCCAATCCAAGTAAATACCTTATGGATGTATATCTAACAACAGGTGCATATACATTGTTGTAATCTATACCTTTATTTTGTTGATAACCTTTTATAACCAGACGGGCTTTATAATGAGTGATATTTCCATTTTGATCCATTTTGGTTTTAAAAACCCATTTACATGGTATAACTTTCTTTTCAGCAGGTAAGTTAACCAGTGACCATGTATTGTTGTCTAATAATGATTTGTATTCAGCTTCCATTGCTGTAGTCCACTCTTTGGCAATATTGCTGCTTAGAGCTTCATCCAGAGTTTGAGGATCATTGTTTAATAAACTAGATGTAGAATCATTATTAATGCACATATAAGATGTAGGGCTTTTGTTATAGTGTACTTGACGGCGACGTGGCCTCAAATTCATTTTGAAATCAGGTGGAGTTTCAAAGCTTTCATCGGGTACATAAGTTTCATCTTCTTTTTCTGTACTTGAACTAATACTGACTGAATCATACTCATTTTCAAACATAGGTATTTCATCTGATGGTGGTATGCTTAAAGGTAAGTAAATATTTCTTTCATTTTCATTAACTTCATTTTTATATTCACTTTTATTAATTTCTGTTTTTGTTTCAGACAAAGTAGTGGGGATCATATCTCTCTTTACGTTTTCTTCAAGGAATACTACATCTCTACTCATGACACATTTTTTACTCTTTGGATCAATGAATTTGTAACCTTTTGTGCCATCTGAGTATCCAATAAAAATTAACTTATGAGATTTTGCATCCAATTTTTGACGCTTTTCCTTGGGTATGTGAACCATAGCATTGCACCCAAACACACGCATGTGACTTAAATCTGGTTGCTTGCCAGTCCATAATTCTTCGGGTGTGATATCTGCAAGGCTATGTGTTGGTGATCGGTTGATTATGTATGCTGCCGTTGAAACAGCTTCAGCCCAGTAGTTATTCTGTAAACTAGAGTTTGATAACATACACTTAGCACGCTCAATGAGTGTACGGTTCATGCGTTCACTCAAACCATTTTGCTGTGGCGTGTATGGGTTTGATGTTTGGTGCAAAATACCATGTTTTTTGAGAAATAAATTAAAATTTCTATTTATGTACTCTTTGCCATTGTCACTTCTAATGGTTTTTATCTTTTTATTATGCTCATTTTCCACACGATTTTTAAATTCAATAAATTTTTCCAATACCTCAGCTTTACTTTTTATGAAATACACAAATACTTTACGTGAGTAGTCATCAATAAAAATTGTGAAATACCTGGCACCACCAAATGAAGTAACTTGCATCGGACCACATACATCTGTGTGGATTAGCTCTAGCAACTCACTTGCCCGGGAGCCTTTCACTGGAAATGGTTGCCTGGTTTGCTTGCCTTCTAGACATGAAATACATATACAACTTTTTTTTTGTTGTGACAATTTTACACCGGTAGCACAGTTTGGTATTTTATTAAGATCTTTGAAATTTAAATGGCCCATGCGCTGGTGCCATAAGTAGGTATCGGACACTGCTACTGCTGACATTGCTAATATAGCTTTGCTGTTAGCATTTAATCTATGTGTCATTTATTAAATTTGCACTAACTATTTTTCCTTCATTCTGATCAATTATGGAGCATCCATATTTATCAAATTTTACTTTATAACCTCCTTTAATAATTTTACTGACTGACAGTAAATTGGTTGATAACTCAGGAATGAAAAGAACATTTTTGACCTTTATTTTGTTGTAGCCATTGTGGGTAGGAATTTGTATTGTAACATTACCACGGCTTTCTACATTTAAGATTTTGTTGTCTGCAATCCTTATAGTTTGCACAGGTGGAGGAGTCTCATCTTCTAGCCACTCTTTGTGCATGGTCATATGTGCTGATGCACCAGAATCGATATACCAATGCATACAATCATTTAACTTCATTGCTGAGAAAGCTGCAATAAAACCATTTTTCTCATTTTTATTTTCTGATTTATTTTTCTTGTGCCATCAATTTTTGCTCATATGGCCATATTTATTACAGTGAAAACACCGAGGCCCCTTTGAATTTGACTGATGATGATTAATTTTTACAGGATATTTTTTGGAGTTTGAGTAAAATGCTGTATTTTCACACTGTTTTACTTCTTGCAATAATTTTGTTTTTATTAAATCAGCACCGATTTTAACTCCAGAACTCTCAATTCCCACAATCATTGGCTTGTAATCACTGGGTAATCCTGCCAACATCAATGTCCCAAGCCATTCATCATCAATTCGGAATGATATATTTCTTAATTTATGGGCAGCCGACAGTATTTTATTTACATAGTCTTCAACGCTTGTACTAGTTTCCAATGTAGTATTTATTAAATCTTTCAGTAATCCAACTTTGCGAAGCAACCCAAAATCTTGAAAAGCCTGTGATAAATTATTCCATACTTCCTTTGCCGATTTAGCATCTTGGATGTGAACATAGTTAATTGGATCTACTAGGAGTATTAACTTGGATTTGGCCTTTGAATCTTTTTTTATATCAATGGGGGTACCTTCAACATTTTCGATACATTCCCAGAGTTCCTCATGTTGCATATAGGCTTTTACTGCGAAACTCCAACTTGCCCAATTATCACGGCCAATAAGCTTTTCAATAGATACTAAAGTATTATTTGTTGTCATTTTTATGCTGAAAATATAAACCGGCGACCGAAAAACTAAATGTGAGGTTACTTTTATTTTGACAAAATTTTACACTGATACTTAAAAAAAAAAATACGATACCTATTATTCTCAGGAGGCGCTGGGCCCATAACCTGAAGAATAAAAAGCAGAATTACTTGAAACTAAATTTATTTAATTATAACACTAAAAGTACACGCGGTTGAATCGACTCAAAACCACAGAGCGAGAGCATAGTGATGTGCCACATCTGACTTTAAGTTAGGGTTGTGTTCAATAACTCAACAAATTTTAACAATTATTTTCATCGAAAATAGAATAGATTCTCATGAAATATATTGACAGTCAAACAACCATTTAAATAAGTTTTTAGAAAAGCGTCAGATATCCTGTTTTAGATCTACAATTAAATTGTTACAACACAACCATATAGTATTCGGATAGAGTTCGTTAAGCAAGACTAGTTATCAGCGCCACAAATAACCAAACACCACATGTCACCTCGTAATCGCTACCGGAAACGGAAAGTCCGCCATATTGTATGTGAGATCGGCCGCTTGTCGAGCCTTCCGCGCTGTTGCACCTGTGAATATCCACTCGTAGTGATCTATAGGTTATGTATGCAAACCAATCTGAACTTTATTCGAACCTAGTACAGTTTTAACTTGGTACGAAGTGGTTTCGAAATTTCAGTCGAGACTACAACATCGAATAGCAAAGCAAATTAAACCCAATCTGTTTTCAATAAAGTGCAAAACTGACTGTTTGTCAAATTCAGGTGACAATTCGAATCGTGTTCCATTTACAAAACAGTTGGGAGAGATCATCTCGTTGGCCAGTGTTTAATGCTTTTAGCGTGGCCAACAGAGAACGATCTTTAGGAGACCGCCATAGAGTTGATATTAGGTTACGAGCACATATTGGTAGGTGTAAATTTGCGTGTAAAATCCGCGTGTAGACCGCGGACAGGTTTCCGGCGAGGCGTATTGTGCTACCTCCCGATACGAATAATGTGAAATAATTCGGATTTTCAGGTGGAGGCTGGGACGGGTGCGGCGGCGATTGTTCCTGATGATATGTGGATGAGGCATTAATAGCGGCGAATAACGCTGAATGCTTTTGTTTGTGGTATTATACCATATATATGTATATCGTTGTAGTTTGCACATTTCTTGTTTATAACAAAAGATATTTCAATTTTTAATTATGATTAAAAAGTTAGTAAGTATCTATGACTTGTGTTACAGTGAATAGAGAGAGTTAATGAGACTTACTTGTATGACATATTCGATACTGTTATAGTGATAGATTGCAAATCTGTTTCTTCTTACATAGTAGATAGTAGAAGGCAGAACACAAAACGCATATTCTGTAGTCTTTTAGGATTTGTTTCAGTATCAGCCAACATGTCATATTGTAATGTTTTTCTTCCACTAACAGACACCATAGTAAATTAATATTTTTAAATCAAACTACAGTGCTAACCACGTATCTTATCCACAATTGTCGTGTTTATTATCCATATTCAAAAATAACCAGATAGTTTTATGTGAATAATGAACACACTTTTTATTCAATAAAAACCTAATAAGACACATGGGTAATTTTTATTTTTCTAAGTATCAAACGTTATATAATAAATTTAGATAATTTGTTTTAAACATAACATATACTTACACAAGATTACATTTATAACTACGTCAGTCAAGTTGGTTTTGGTTCTTGAAATAATACCACCCCGCATATCTCATGACTCAATTAACGTACAGAGCTTCAATCAAGATGGCCGGTCAGTCAATTCGAGCTGGTCCGGAGACAAATGAGATAATTGTATGTTTGTGAACACGCGGGATTAGACGGTGACGCGATCCCTTAAACTGATGCAATTGTTTGGGCGTCCTCTTCAAACACTGACCTGGAAAAAAAAATTGTTTGACGACGATACATGAAATGAATATTTCATAGTTTCATTTAACATTTCCATTATTCTCCATAGAAGATTTGAATATATGATGATTAGACGAATAAAAATGTATTATGGCTACCGATTCCATTAAGGACAATTTAAGGTAAAAAAAAAATGTTATACTTCAACTACTAAAAACAGCAAAACTGTTCCCATTTATTAGAAGCTTAAAACGTCTTACGATTAAGTGATTTACATACGTCACTTATCTAAAACGTGTATTTATCTATAAAATGCCGGTCAAAAAAGACACGCTTCGCTCTATTCTGGGAGAGGGCACGTTGATTTATCTGTGCGCGTGCGCAGCCATCGACCGATTCAAGGAAACGCACTAATCGTACTCGTGTAATTCGCTAATCATAGTTCACTTATGTACGTTTTAAATTTTTGTTCCCAATAAGAAGAAATATGCAATAATAAGATAATCATCCTCGATTACCTCATCGAGTCAACATAAGTTAGGTTTTCGTTGCTTGAAGCAACTTTACTGAGTAGATATTAGTGCATAGATTATGAAGTATTCTTCTACTCTTTTATTTGTTTTGTTTTCATATAAATTTATTTAATTCTATTCTAAATTATATGTAGATTTAAATTTAAAACGAAAATAAATCGCAAATTTTATGTTACTTGCACTCAAAACCGATTTAGGTTCACTTAAAACAAAGTATACAATAACTTAATTAATAATAATTGGAATGTCAAATGGTGCACGATGAATATCAAATCAATAAATTAAAATTAATGACATTTTTGACCCATTTTAAGTAACAATGAAAACAACACAATTTTAATTGAAGACACGCTCAATATGAATTGAAAAGAATAAATTAAACGTAATATAAAAAACTTCCACTAAAAGATTCAGCAACACAGGAGTTTCTAAGTATTTAAACGATCAGAATCAATTTCGCAAGAGATGTGTGTCACAGAAGTTATAACTCATCGTTTGATTTACACCCACGTAACACATTATTTATGTCAAACAACAAAATAGCAGTATTTAGCGCCTTCACTAGGTGATACTCGTAAATCTCTGTGTACACTTCCCAAAGAGTCCACTCGTAACCCGCGTAATATATTAACGGGCGTTATACGAGAGATATCAAGCAGTCATCAGGGGCATTACTGTGATGATTTGCTGTTACACATTATGCTCTTTTTGTATCTAAAGGTCAGGTTACCGGACGGCAACCTGCCACCGCTGAAGAATTACACGCAATTAATTTCACTAGGAGACAATTAAAATTGATAACGGTTCCTGAACTTTCTTTTGTAAATTTAATTAAATTAAACGTCCGATGTACATTTAAATAGTGACACAGTGACTTTAATATGTGATAATCTTTAGAGATTGATGTAACAGCAATCAGACTATCAGAGAATCGCGTCTATTGCCGTAACATTAGGAAGTACTCACTAAAGTAATTTCGTATTTGACTTTATATTTGATTAGACTAACGACAACAATTTGAACTTCTGCATTATATTTCATGAATCGCATATACTTACGTTTTTGTTTTCTTTTTTGAAAACTTAGTGACGTGAAACTGAGCTGACCATCAAAACTGACCATCATAATCATTTAAAACTTGCACAAGCATTCGAGACATTTGGAAAATGACAAATTGCACAAGCACAATCAGTGCAGCGTGTGAATACATGAGAATTGTTTACCATCCCGTTGGCTGCTGCGTCACCCGTAATCGTCACTGCAAAGTCATCTCTTATAAAAAGTTCTCCCTCTGGTGTCCTGAAGCCTAATTGTCATAGTCACGTGTCGCGAAGCTGTTTCCGCCTGGAGCGTGGCTCTCTCATAGGAGCTTCCTTCCGAGGCACGTGCCATGAGTAAGACAGAAAAGGTCAGTGATTTTTGTCATTTGGAAGCTTGGATATTGATGAGATTTATTATTGCAAAAATGGGAAATGCCTTTTCTTAATCGGAGTTAGAAACACCTGTGGAAATTAGGAAAGTATTTTCTTTTTCTAGTCGTTCTCTGTATCTTCAGTAATATATGCAATCAAACTCTACTTAGGAATTAGAAAGTTGAGTATTAAGCAAATACTTTCACGTACTTAAAATTGTTTCGTTCTGACACATGAATTGCTACTGGATGATCGTACTATAACAAATTCTTCCACTACAATGTAACTAGAAATAATATTAATATTTTAATCATAACATAACAACGAATCCCCTTCATCCCTCGACTTCACTAACAGAATCAGAAAGCATAAAAATCATTCTACGGACGGGGCTCCGGAACGCATCCACTAAGTGACAATGACACTGCGTTTGACTGCTGTTATGTCTCATTTACCCGTTGCCAAGCCAAAAGAATCTTTAAACGCATCAGAATAAATAAATAAATACAATCAACTATAATTTTACTGGCGTAGGTTGCACTTTCAATAAATCGGTACGACGTTTCCAAATCAATGGATGCAGGCCTAATAGACGCGAGGGGCTGCTTGTGAGTAATGTGTACATATTATCATATTAACATAGCTAAATTATGTGCTGTAATTTTTTAAAATATATGAATAACACTACTTTTCTCCTGGAACGTTTATTAAGATCATCATCATATATGTATTATATTTATGTATTTGTATATGTACTTATGTTTATGTGTAGTATAATATTTATTTATGTTTATATAATTGTATATAAATTCTTCTGAAGTGTAGTTTAAGTAGTATATTTATAAGTTAACTTTATGCCGCCATCGTGTATTTCTGTATCCCAAAGGTTGACTGGTAGAGAATGCTAATAGCATTAAGTCCGCCTCTTGTACCAATTTAATGGACAAAGAGAAACAACTGAAATTATACTACTTTGTTTTTATCTTAAATAAAATCCGCGTAAAGTCTTCTTCGCCCACGTGAATACAGCAGATATCACATGCGTTTGATGGAGCTTTCCTTATGTGGAAGATATTTTAAAAACGGTTCTTATTATTTCAGAGCCTATTCAATGAAATCTAACAACCAGATCTTTCTTCGTTATAATGTGAGTATAGATGACAAAATAATCTAAATCTTATTTATTTATTTATTTATTTTGTACACACATACAATTTCATATGAACAAATGTAACGGACATTAGTACAAGGGCACTGCTTATTTCAAATTGAAATTTCTACCAGCAGGCCCAAAATCTTTCTTCTATTTAACTACTTATCGTTTACTAAAGTAAATTATGTAGGCGTCATTAATATGTAAATTAGAAAAAGTGGTCACACTGTTGTTTTTGTCAGATGTCACATAGGTCAGGATGTTGACTGCTGTGTGGCACGTCATACGCATGGTTACATAGCGACTGGGCAGCCTAATCGTGCATCTGGACTGGTTCAGACAGACGCTGTCTCTACAGTTTGGAAGTTTCTACGAGCTTTATTTAGCCTAAGCTTCGAAATTTGCAGTTATTGTAATGCTAAGCGTACGCCATAATACTCTGTGGAAATTTAAAATAATACAACATCCATGTACCGCAAACTATATAAAATCATGCAAACTTTCTACTTTATCCTGAAATAAATTAGTTTTCATACATACATTTTACTTCTAATACCTAATCAATATCAGACGCGCGCAAACAGGAGACTATTTTTATTAAACTAGTCAAGGAACATTTCCGCAATGTTGGAATCATCTTCCTAAAGTAGTACCTACTGTGTCTGTTAATAAATCGTATTTTGTTTTTATTTATTACGGTAATATGTATGTAGTAGTATATGTATTTACTCCTATAAATGTTCTTCTCTCTTTTGTTTAATAAACTAGCCAGCAGTTTTTTTTTTACTGAATTGGTTTAGTTACTCTTAGCCAAGGGTAGTCTGGTAGAAATTATTATCCTAGCAATAAGGCTGTTCTTTGCGTCTATGTTACTTGTAATATGTGTTTTTATGACAATGTTTACTGTCTGCAATATACAGTATACATTCATTCATTCATTCAATATAATGGAACAATAAAGCATAACAGAAACCACGTGAACATATGCGAATCTTGCCAAATGGGATCTGTACACCCTCGTACTTGACTATACTCGAGTAGATTTGGCAGGAATTTTGAGGATTGATATAATGTAAAATAAATATACTTGAAATAATAAAAAGCGAACTTGCAAACGAACAAAACACTTCAAAAAGCAGTTGACAATGTTCCCTGTAAGTTAAACAACTTGTTGGCGACAAGGAGTATCCGAGTGGAAATCTGTGGCGGTACGAACTGTCCA
This sequence comes from Diatraea saccharalis, assembly GCA_918026875.4. Taxonomy (NCBI): domain Eukaryota; kingdom Metazoa; phylum Arthropoda; class Insecta; order Lepidoptera; family Crambidae; genus Diatraea; species Diatraea saccharalis. The sequence goes on from OU893338.1 coordinate 28,914,036, forward strand.
GAACATGCCGGCCCACCGTCCATCCATGCATCCAACCAGTCATACCTTACCGAGTTATATATAGAGGTTTCTCTTTTGTATTATCAATGCCTTTTACATATTAATCACTATCAATTTCATTAACCTACACATGGTGCAAAATAACCAAACAAAATCTCGAAAATATAATAAGATATAAAAGGATATTAAAGCAACTTCTTAAATAAATTCCACTGTAAAATTTCTTGATTATTATATTCGTAAAATTATAATTTAACTTAATCGAAATCCTTGATGATAAAATATCAAACATTAACCTATAGAATAGTGGCAATGATATTTATTATCAACTTCTGTTTCAGCAGCAATCGACCACCTAATATCCGTCAGTAAAATTTAAGTATACGCTCGGAACGTGTCCAATTAGTAAATTGAATTTAGGTTAATGTCCTCCACCATACATTCCCATAACAACAAATTACAACACTGATCCCCTGAATTGCCCGCTATTAAAGTACTAAGATACTTTTGCGATTCGTGATTTGCCTACTACTTCCCAAAGAGAGGCTTTGTGAGACGATATCTCATTTTGGTATAGGAATATGGTCATATGGGGTGTACTATGTTTGTTTGGGAGTGTATATGATTAAGAAAGTGCGTTGTTATGTCAGCGGCCGTATATATCGGTGGAGCGTACGTGCGTCGCGTATTGCCATCCTGTTTAGTGCCTAAAGTATTTGCGATTACAGTGCGGGAGTCAGGGCTCTTGCTACATTATGTTAATCTAAGAACCAAGTAGATAACTCTAATACATAGCCATATTTGATTTAAAATAAAACAGCCTAAGGAGTCTCTTTTTTTGAAAATTTGAACGCAAAACTGCTATTGAAATATAATCTGATCTGTTTTCAGCGTTCGGGCTTGAATACATTTTTTTTAAATCTTGTTTATCTGCATCCACTTTGAACAATTAAATTTTGAACGCAACAGAGAATCTTCATTTCAATACTATACACGCCAACGGTTAGACGTAAAAAAGGTTCCCAAAATTAACATAAAAAGATCTCATTCAAAATCACATTAGGCAAACGGCATTGCAGGCTGCAACAATAAAAGTCGCTGGCGTTTACAACCTTCCACCTGAGTGCGTCCCTGCGCGGCACCTCTCTCTCGTTCATTAATTCCAGAGGATAAACCATCATGAATATATTCAAATTCAGTAACTTTTTTTTTATTTTCTCCAAAGAGTATTTTTCCCTTTTGTTTTCTTCTCTTCCTATTCGTATTTCCTATTATAGCAGCTTACAATTCAGTTGCAGTGTGATTTAACTGAATTACTTGTAAAATTTGGACTCGGATTATTAAGGTGGGAATTGCCATACAATCATACTCACCGATCTGTCTAAGTGTTGTTTTTTCTTTCCACTGGGCATAAAACTAGTACTCAAGAAATAACCATAAATAACGTCTACATAGTAGTCGCAAGAAATTCACCTTGTACATATTGTATTTAGTAATTTAGTAGTAATTTCGACTATTTTCAAAATACCCACATCTAAATCGTTATTTATTTGGAATTAAAAAATAATTAACGTATTGTTAAACAATGATAAATGCGAAGTTGTTGCTAGCATGTTGCTGCAACAATTTGCTGCCTTTTTATCACCTGTACATCAATCAAAAGGCTAATATTCCATTTCAACGCGGATTCAAAAACGTCGGCACTAACATCTATATGCAAATGGTGACAAACAGGCGCCTTTACAGACGCACAATACACTTTTATGGCCCAGGAGAAGCCAAAACACGACCAACTTATATAACAGCAACAAACCTTGAAACTCGACCAAAAGTTGAGGTGCTAAGAGTTGTTTGGATCGTTTGTAGTAACTTGGCAGGTTATGTTGCGTTCAAGATATTGTTTCTCCTGTTTTATGAGGTAGGTCGAGATTTCACGGGTATTGGGAGGGCATTTTTGAGTGTATCCCGGAATGTAATGCTTGGTCGCCGGCACGATTGCTCGCTCCCTCGGGACCGCATCTGTATTTATGCGATGGGAGATTTTATTTATGCGTTTGACATGTTACAATCTTGTTGGGTGTTTAGGAAGTATGGATATGTAATGAATAGGGTGCTGTTACAAAGTTTGCGGTAGAGTAATTGAATTTGATTCTGAGGATTTATTAAATGAGTGAGTATTGTACAAATCAATAATTACTGACACTGTGTCTGGATATTTCAATGTAATAGAAATTTTGTTTAGACAGTGTTACCTAATAGAGTGTAAAATGAAAATCGTAAATCAGATATATTTGCATTATATCCTTAAAATTTACAGGCTTCTATAGACGACAACAATGATTTTCCATAACTTTGCCATCTCTCTTAACATACTCGCAGATAATTCATATGAACGGCCATAAAGAAAGCTGGAATGTTTTCCACGTTACAGGGATGTTTGTAGTAACAACATCCATTAGGCACGCCGGACGCCGGCCACCGCGGCCCTTGTCAAAATATGGCGCTGCACAACTCGCCAACATGCCCTTCCCAAACTTTGCTCTCAAATGGATCATCAGTCTACATCTGTGGGTTAACCCATGCAACATTTTGCTGTTCGTTTATTTTTGTCAACAATTATATGTAGCAGAAATTAAAATATGAAGTATCTTTTAAAGTATAATTTCCAATTTGTATCTACCTTTTATTCATAAGCCTTTTTTGTCACACATTCATTATTTTGTTGGAAGGATCCCAAAGATTAATCAAAGTTTTTAGCTTAACGATATTCTGTATGAAGTTAGGAGAAAATTTATTATGAACATGAACATTTTATGTACATCATTTAGTTCCCATAGCTCCAGATCCACTTAGTTTGTGACTATTCTTATAAAATATCCAATCTCATTCATAAATCTGATATATTCAAATTTTACTAATATTTTTCGAGACGGTTGATTCTATGTTTTATCATCCGTTGTTTATCACCGACATAGCTCGTATATTTCTAATAAATTACAATACTTCGTAGGACTCTTTCTATGTAATGAAGAAGAAAAATAGGCGCAACTACAGTTTGAGAAGCACACGCAGCAAATCTTTCTCTAGTCGCAAATTTTCCTGGCGAAGGCATAACGCAAAATAAACAAAGTGTTATTGTAGCTTATTTTCATAAGTTAATAGTAGGACATACGGCCGGACGCACAGATACGAGGTTTTTATTATTCATGTAAATATATGGACCTGGGCCGATTGTTATGTGTGATGGCCTCTCTACGATGGTCCAATATAAACGATTCAGTAAATTGAGCAATGATATTAAACCTAATGTATCAATACACTCATTTCGTAAATTAACTTTCTTTAACTTTTTTTAAACTTTCAATCCCTTAGGGGTAAAATTTCACAGTCTCTGAAACAGTTATTTAGAAGATTTAAATCAATTGAAAATAGTTTCATGTGTCTTACTTAAAAATGATGGATTTTTGTACAAATATGAAGGATTTGAAATTCCTCAAATGCATAAACAGTTATTTGTCATTTTTAAAAAGTAACCTAATATAATATTTTACGTTTCTAACATCAAAACTGACTGTTTAATACTCTTTTGTGTCTTGAAATTTCTGTCATCCATAAAACCGAAAAGTCATACTATGTTCATTAATTCTTCTAATTTTTTTTGGAATCTGCAGGACATAACAATTACACATGTTATATCGTAACAGTTTATAATAAACCATCTCGGTATGTTGAATATAATATCTTACTCTATTTTATACAATATCTTATTTTAATTTAATTATATCTGATTTAAACAGGATTGTGAAAAGGAATAATAAATGAAACGAACGCGAATAGCCGAGCGACGAGGCCCGTCGGTCGTCGGGCGGACGTATGAATACAAACTGCGAATTACTACCAATGGCACTCTAGAAACAGAAACGACATAGAGTTGACATAACACAATTATTCCGGTAAACAGAAGAAATGAAAAAATAAGGACATTATTAAATCATATTCTTAATACAAAATACTTAAAAATCCACTTGATAGGGATCAACAGCCGAAAGAAATATTATTACAAATATTGAAACTTTCGATTGAGTTTGGGTGGATGCCTGAACATTGATGAGAATGCGCTCTATAGAAGCGAAAAGTAACAAGTGCTTCAAAGATTCGTCAGTCCTGTTAGGTCCTGGGTAGCTCAGTGGTTAGAGCGGTCGCCCGGATTGCGAAAGGTCGTGGGTTCGATTCCCATCTCAGGGTGCCAGGAACCAAGTGGATTTTTTAAGCATTTTGTATTAAGAATATGTTTCAGTATAGCATTATTAATGCGAAACTAATCAAATATAATTATTAAATCATTCAAGTTATTCTACTCGTACCATGAACCAAATACATAATTAGAAACAAGATCCTTGCAAATACATTTATGTGTTATACTTTACTGCACACTTCATATCGATTTGAGTAAATATCCAATCAAAATTGACTGTGCTTAGAATATTTTGTAAAAAATTGTATATCTATAAGTGCCTACACAGATTGTCTTGTTGAAATGTTCGCTCACAGTTTTTCTCTTTCTTATAATGTGTATAGTTATTTTAAAATGAAAGGATAAAATAATCGAAGACAAAGGCATTCAGTTAAAGGAATTTAGAAATCTACTGTGTGTGTGTTTTTTTTTTAATACTAAGAAACCCATTGTGAAAATATCATAGAGGATATTCGAAGATTCATCATATAAGCGTCTCCATGCCTTTTATTCACAATCCGATCTCAAGTTTAATACAGCGTATGACTCATATCGCGTATTGCCCTAAACACCTCGGAGGGCTCCAAGATATTTGTTGCCTCTTGATATATGCTTTAAGGACAACGATATGATTTAAGGTAATGCCACTTTTGAACGGATCGCTAGGGAAACTAATGGATCATTTATAATAAATGCTGATATTTTGTTTCTTTTGCTTTAAAAAAAGATTCCTTCGTTTGATTTAAAAAAAAAAAAATATTTACCGGGATATACTCGTATATTATTTTATTTTTAAAATCAGCTTTACAAATGATTCCATTAATTACAATACTACCAATGTGTCCAAAAATATGGAAATTATTAATAATTTTAAGAAGAGTAAAATTTCAATAGAGTTATAACTATATTCCATAGAAATTTATTAGATATAACTACGTTAATTCATTCACAAATTGGTGAATTATGTTGTATAAGTAGACAATACAATAAATATTTTATGGGCTCTAGTGTGTAACAGCAGGCTTGATGTAACTAACTTATTAAATGAGGAAATGGTTTTTACTTCCCAACTCTCCAACTTTGAGTAGCTTCTATTGCTCTGAACCAAAATTGTCGCTGCGTGTTTACGAACCATCCGATATAAGGTGATGGCCAACAATTTATACAAATCAGCTTACTCTCGCCCGGGGCACGTAAGAATATACCAGATACTTTTATTGCGGCCTTTAAGGTGGATGAATATAAAGTGGATTTATAGGGATTATGCTTAGAGGGGGATGGCGATATACTGCCTTAATCTCTACGAATGCCGAATTGGATTGGTTCCTACATAAACTGTCGCGTGTGGGTAAATAAGCAGATTGGTTATTTAAAAAAAGGCTGGATCAACAAAATTGATACCTTAGGAGAGAGTGTTTTTAGAAAATTTCTTACGAGGGAATTCACTTAACTATTCTCCAGTAACGTCTTTCTCACAAATGAATTTGTATGTTGTTGTTTTGTTAAAGTAGTGATGTAAATGCAAAGATCCAAAAGCATCATTTTGCAACTTTAAAACAAAACTGTAAACTTTCTTTGACGGACTTTTAATAAAATACATTAAATTTTGAACATTCAGTACTATTCATCGACACCTGCGGCATTAATTTTATTAAATGACGTTATCCATCAAGGGTAATAAAGTATTCTTATCAATTAATGTATTACTGCATATAGTACTGATAGTGTTAAGGAACTGTGTAAAGACTTATGTATGTTTTTAACTTTCTGCATGATTCTACTGATAATAGCGTTATGAATTTCCCCTATTGTCCACACTGGCCATGTTATTTTTTTATGTACCGATTAAATATTTACGCAACATCAGTAAAAGAACATTTTATGTTCCGATATCATCAATAATAAAATATATATCTAAAATATCATTTTTAATGCGCTATTAAGGCTGTTTCACACGTATGAATACATTACGCGGCAGAAAACGACGTGTAGGCGCGGTAACATATTTGAAGACGGCGAAAAATAAAACTAACTAATTTCTGCAAAGAGTGCAAAGCAAAAATGAACTTTAAAATAACGGACAAGACGACGATGGTGCCACCGGCGACTGTTTGATTTTACATTTGCCCTTCTGTAACAATATTTACGAGGTACCTACAATTGTCACGGAGATATACGTGCACTTTTATAGATCGTTATTATTTTGTATTTCTTCCTGTATGAGACATTGTTGACGCGGGAACGATTACTGATACGATTCATAAAAGTATGTGAAATAAATAAAAGCGTGAAATAAAGAACTTATGAAAAAAAAGGTAGAGTTAAATTGTTAGGGCATAGTCTAATTATTAAATATCATAAGTAATTCAATGACGACACATGATTTTGGAAATGTCAAAGCAAAATTTTAAGTGATTTTAATTCAACAGTAGTATTATAATTGATCAGTTTTTCATTCACAGAACTATATTAGAAAATATTTTTGTTGAAAATGCTTAATCAATCCACTTTGTCCCTGGTACCCTGAGATGAGATGATTGGAACCGACGACCGTTCGCAATCAGGGCGCCTGCTCTAATCACTGAGCCTCCAAGGATATAACAGGATTGACGAACTCTTCAAGCATTTGTTATTTTTTGTTACTACAAAGCGAATTTTCACCAATGTTCAGGGCCACCCAAACAGCCGAAAGATAAGTTTTAGAAACATTTTAAATCCAATGTCATTCCATCTCATCAGGGTTTGAATCCCATTTCAGAGTACCAGGGACAAGGTGGATTTTTAGGCATTTTTCATTAAGAATATTTTTCAATAGTAGTAGTTAAATAATTTTGATTTAATAGTACTAATTAGGTAATAGGCCTTTCGAATTATTAATTGAACCGCCTTTCTCAAGTATAATTGAACTTTAGTAATTACTTATTGTTGAATTAAATAATAAGTCTTACTAATGTAACAAAATAAACATTTAATATTGTACTATCTAGTATCAAAACCTGTGTTCTGTGGTTACAACAATATCTATGGTTCAGTGTTAAAACAAAAAAAAATATATATATATTCATTCTCTCTGCTCAATCGTCGTTTCATTAGAACACTTTTCCTACCCAACAATGAAATTACTTCTAAATAAGTGGCTTGAGAAGTGTTTAAATCCTGAAGACAGTATAACTATCTAAATAGTTATTAATATCTGTGCTCCATTACGTATACGTAGCTCAAATAATAATATCTATTTTCACTTTTTATTACTTCTGATTGTGTTTCTGCCCATACAAGTAGAAAGTATACTTTGTCCAAGAATGAATGATCTGCCTCTTGATGTAGACAGATTACATAAGCAATAAGCCCCAATTCAGTTTTACAAGAGAAAGTCCACCGCCTTAATATTCAATTAGGTCTAATTGAGGCAAGATGAGAAGTGATATTCGCGGACAGATTAATGGCGCACACATAATTCATTAGGTAATGGCGCTATTATAGCGACACTAACTTTTTTACAGTGTTGAGTGTGCTACCATCTTAATGATCGAGTCATTGATAGGGGGATTATATACTTCCATCGTTGTAGGGCTGTATTGTTAGGATAAGTTACTAGTAGAAATCTTGACATATTGAGATTGTATTATAATTTTTTACACTTAAATTACGAAATACCTCCTGATTTAACAATTTTGTGAGATGATGGTGCAAGATAAAATTCAATAAATGCATCATGAGCAATCACCTTGTAAACCTTTATATGTTTTTCGATAATGTGTTAGATTTATATATAGCTATGATATGTATAATTTGATATATACATATATATACATATATACACAGTAACATACATTACCTAGAGAATCTGAATACAAAAGGGCGGAGCGTTTCAATATAACAAATGATTTCTATTTATTATGCATATTATTATTTTAATTTTAATTTTATTGCAACCCCCATTTCGCCCCCTTAGGGTAGAGTTTCCTCAAAGCTGAAACCGGTATTTACTTTTTATCAAAACAAAACCATTTAAATTTTTACTTACACAATCCATTGTCTTTGTAAAATATAAAGTTTTCAGATGGGCATGCTTATTATATCGATAAAATAGACACACATTTTACACACAGTGCCACTTAGTAACAAGCCCCATCTCTCCGAGTTAGCATTAAACAACAAACAAGTTTATTGGGCGTCGCATCTTAACTCGATCGAGTTCAAGTTAGGACGAGGTCCGTCTTAACGCTGTTATCCGAGCTTAGATCTAGCCGTGATTGTACTAGACGTAGGGATGTCGCTGATACTAATTTATAAACTACAATTTTGCATTCAGAATGATATGGATACCGTCAACTGTCATCGATTGAGAGCAGTGAAGAATTTTTGGTACAGTTAAAATTCATTGATCATTGATTTATGAATTTAATAAATATTGGTTTTTATCTACATATTAAGTTTTCAATCTTAGGCTTAGGGACTCTTTAAGGGGAAAAAATTAAAGACATAGACATAATGACTGTTGCTTGTCAATACATATACAAAAACTTAATGTGCTTACATAAAAAAATTATAACTAGAAATAACAATTAATTAACGGTGCCTGTCACTAGACTGCAAAAAGTTAATAACTCATTTTTAACTAATTCTATCTCAAAAATATTAATTAATTAATATGTTATCATTATAAGGTCATACCTTTTTCCTATTTTTAATGTAGTGATATGGTTTGGTGAATGTGAGCTGGTGAGTTGTAATCAGTGAGTGAGTGATCAACCTAAATTAACTAATATTTTTCAACACTCTACCTGACAGACAAACAAACAAAAATTAGTCAGCATCCCTATTATTAAATATTATTCAATGCAATTATGCGTAAGACATTGGTTAATTTTAAAGATTTTTCTAAACGAAACACTTTTTTATTTAATAAAATATTTTATTCGTTATTTTTAACAAATGTATTATTCCACATGGGAACTTCAGCCTGTACTCAATTAGTTAGTGTTTCGTCACCCAGGCATACTAATCCGGATCAGATACAGTGGAACTAACCGACGCATCCGACCACCGCCGGATCCGATCATCATCGAAACCGGCATTGTTTTAGGATTAACTCAAATATGCGAACGAACTCTATTGACTTATTTATTTTTGTCGTAAACAATCAAACAAAACAATAAAATTTTGCATAGTTTCTTATTGAATATAACTCACTGTTGCTGATCACATCCAGAACTAAAGATTAAGTCAAGTCTGTTAGCTTCGTCCCCTTCTTTTTTTCCCTCTATATTTTCTCTACGAGAATGTAGGGTTTAAATCTATATTATATCTACGCTTCTCAAATGTGATACTAATGAAAGCATGTAATTTGGCGTTAAAAAGTAACATCAATTAAAATTATACTTATGACCAATTCAAATTTAGTCTACGAAGCTATAAAATTTGAGTAAAGCGCACACAAATACAGTATGATTAAGAGACAACAAAAAAGCATGCTAAATGATTAACCTCATTGACCCGTTTTGTTTGATATTCTCAAAGTCAATTTCGGGGGTATAAATATTAAGTGAACCCACAGAACACTTGCATTTAAGAAGTTACTTCCGAGCAGTTACACTTCTTGCTTTATAATATTGAACTTATCTAAATTAGTTTGGTAAGAATGTTAGTGAAATTTGTGTTAGCGTCCATTTTAACAGCCTTTCTATTTAGCAATCAAATAATTTCTGAAGAGATTCGTAAGTAATAGTTTTAAGTAAATAAATATTTGATGATATCTTCGATGGTTGGTGTATTGATGGATTGATGAGGGTCGAAGTTTGATAATCAGTAAAGGTAAACGTCCATTACTCAGCATACACGCACCGGCCCTCGAAACACATCGGGTTATATTAAAAATTCCAATAACGTCATCAGTACAATTTCGACGTCGTCGAAGGCGGTATCGACAACCCATGCAACATGTCGCGTGTCGTGCGGCCGGTGCGTGCTTGTTGAGACATTAGACGAGCACCTTTATTCACTTTAAAAAAACTCCACGTACGTCATATTTTCTTTAAAAAAATGCTGTTCTTATTGAAATATTTCTTGGATGTCCATCATCTTCTAATTAGAACTATTAAAGGATAGGATATAGATTGAACCTAATGCAAGCCCAACGGGTTACTCATCAAGGATGGGATTTGAAAAGTTGATGCTTAGCATGTTGATTAAAAATGTGTTGTTATTTTTAAAAGGATTTAAGTATATTTTAAAGGAATTGAAATACAGTAGTAACGTTTAACCTGGAAGTCACAGTCTGGTGTCAGGCCTTGATACTATTATTACCTAAATAGAATATGGGTTGAAATTACATTGGATTATTATTAATACTTACATTGTTTTGTTGCAGTGCCCGACGATGGCGTAGAAGACAGTCCGCTATCAAAGAGTTGCTTACGGTGCCTGTGTATGGTCACTATCTCCGTTTCTATTTTACATATAATTACATACTTAAAACCGGACGCAATTAACTCATATATTTTAACCATAACACAATAATTTCGATATTTAAAAATTAATATAGTCATCCCCTAATAAGGTTCTGGTTGAGATCGTCATTATGTTGCAGGTGATGGGTTGTTTGTCGGAAGGCTGTGTCGGCAACACTTGTGGCATGTTCCGCATCACACTCGGCTATTGGGAGGCTGCTCACCAAAGACCCAGTCTCATTCACAATAATGTAACAGGTACATTACAACATACCTAAATAACTACATGCGCCGTCTATTTCAGTTAAAGTTAATTAGTTTATTTTGTATCCAATTTGGTTTATTTTGATTATGTTACTTTGACGATTTACATATTATTTAATGTCGACGTATATTAATGTCTATCTTCTCCTTGCTCTAGGCAAGTTTCAACTCCTTCTGTTAACTGTATCACTTACTACCTCTTTATTACTATTACGTTGGCGAATTATAAATCAGGATATTATCATTCTTTTTCTGCCCTTTTTCTTCTTGCTTGTATGTATGCTTTTAACAGAGCAGACGTGGTGAAGAGAATCGTCCTGAACTGATACTCGTAGCATTATTGTTCACAGATGTTTTGGTCGATGTTTTTATCTAGTCGGTCCAGCGCAATGGAGACGAACCCTACTCTCCTAGTCTGTCCTGTACCATCAATCGTTCCATAGCATCATCACGTTGCACTCAAATGTAATAATTAAACATTGCAACTTGAATAAAGCGACAAATGTATCGGGATAATATGTGTTTTAAATAAATTGATGGCAGTTTTATACAGAAAATAAATATAAAAAATACAATGGATAGAGCAATCAAAATATTTAAAATCCATGTTGGTTTGCATTGATAACTTGTATGATCATTATATTGACAACAGAATACGAGAGCTGCAGCAACAACGTGTGGTGTGCAGTGCGCACTGTACAGAGATACATGCGACGCTACTTACCGGTGAGATATAACTAACTGTTACATTTATATCAATACACTTGTTATTGATTTTACTAAAACATTTGATGGCAAATGAACGTCTCTTAAAGTCGACCATTTTCATTATTATATTACGACTTTCCGACGACTGTGTTATTCGCATAAGATATAGCTTCTAGTAGGTGAACGAAATTTTAATATCGGTCCTGTGGTTTCAGGGACTTTCCAATGCAAACAAACAATAAAATATTCCCCTTTTTATCACATATTTAGTATACATGTAACAAGTTTTCAGCTAACTGTCTGAATATTGATAAAATATACTCAATAGTAGTGGAATTAATAAAAGTATTTCACAAGTGCGTAATCCATGCTAAAGTGTCGCGTATATGATGGTTAGAATAGTTACGCGGATCGCAAAACGTTATGGATAACCTTAGACTGTATAATTACTATGAATTCATATAAAATATAAAGATTATTATAAGACAGAGAGTTTCTTATACATTTTCAGAATGTACAGACACTGCGGCCAGACAGGTTGTTGTGTGAGAACGCCTTAGCGCTCCACAAGTTCGGTTTCCGTCGAGGGCACCACAACCTGACTGACGCCAACTACTACAAATTATACAGCTGCCTCCACAGACAGGCCATGAGGTGGCTCGACACTGAAAGGTTTTAGATTTTCAAGCTATTGCAATTATTTGACTTGTGTTTTGTAATAAATATGTTACCAATACCATAGTATATTGACTCTTTATTTTACAAATTTATTTCCACACTCACTTAATATTATGAACTCATTAATCTATTTAATTAACTCATTGACTTTTCTGAGTCCTTACCTATATGTATAGATTTTCATTTCCTGTTAGGTCCTGGGTAGTTCAGTGGTTAGAGCAATCGCCCGATTTGTGAAAGGTCATGGGTTCGATTCCCATCTCAGAGTGCCAGGGACAAAGTGGATTTTTTTATACATTTTTCATTAAGAATATTTTTAGTAAAGCATTGTGAATGTAAAATTGATCAAATATATTATATAATTTGTATGTTTCGTTTTATTCTACATTCTACTTTAAATAATATGAAAGCATCTTTCTTGTAGTTATTACTTCGAATTAAATCCAACTTCTATATTTGTAAATGTGAATAACACCACCAGCAACGATGGAATGGAATGGAAATAAAATTATTCGTATCTGTTGCTCACAATAAAAATAAATAAACACAAACATCCACGAAGCACGGTAATGATGTTTTGAACGCCATCCGACTCATTACACGAGCGATTCCTTTCCTTGGGAAACCTTCCTTGTTCCTGTACTTTGAGACCTAACTCACCCTTGCAATATAAGAAAATCAACCTTGATACAATACAATCCAGCTCGTTTTCCTTTGCTTTAAGAAAACTAATGTACTAAGTACCTAATGAGCGCGCTTCTGCCGAATGTAGTGAATAGAAAACGTCTCTATTTGAAACTGGATAGTGTAATTCTCCTGCCCTTAGGATCTGTTTTCCCGTACTAGTATTATCTTTTGCAGATATAAATGGTATTTTGGATAGGAGAGTAGGGATAAAATAATTGTTAATAAAAGGGTGGATGTGTAGAATGTATATGTATATATAGAAGATAAAAGGGATAAAAAGATGAATATACAGTACGAGGAATTATATACTCGTGAAATAAAGTGGCCGAGTGATAGGATGACGAGAGAAAGAGAAGATTGAAAGAAATGAACATATAACACCGACCTCTATTAATCAGAACCATGGCCGGAAGATGATGAGTTAATCTATATTTCTTATGTTCCAAATCAAGTCTTATGTAGGTTTTTTTAAATAAAGCACAAGAGAATGTATCAGATTATTATGACTAAACTACAAATAGACTTCTTTCCAAACTAAAATCATAAATGACAAGAATCTGTTTCCATCTAATTATTTTAGGACTCTGAATACGTATTTGATTTCAATCAAACCAATAAAACAGCTCGTAAATTTTACTAATCCATCAACAGAAGCGAATGTCTTACGTTAATTTGATAACGGCAATGTTGTGATCAAGATACGTCGGAAAGTAACCGTAAAAACAATTATAGAGATAAATAAATATGCATGTACTATGTGTGTTTAATATATGATTTTACATGATTGGATGTAATAGAAAATTAGTTACACGTTTGATATTTAAAAAATAAAATAATAACATTATTGCTCACCATACGTAGATTTATTCAATGAAATATCTAATAACATTTTATTCGCCTTCCGTTCACACAAAACTTTCATATAATTTAGCACAAAAATATATATGATTCAGTCACTGAAATACATCGTTTCAGCCATCTGAAATGATATACTTACAAATAAACAACATGAAATATGATACAAAATAAATCGAGTATCAAGACTGATATCAGACATTAGAAATACTGCCTATGTATGACTAGTAAGTATAAGTCAAGATGTTACGAGGGTCAAACTGAAAGTTCTTAGAACTGGCCACTTATAAACAATATAATAAAAAAATAATTCTAAAATTTGAAAATATACTCTTTGCCAATATTACTGAGTATATATTTCATTCATTTGTCATTTGTTTTACGATTTGGCGGCAAATTGAAAATTGTCTGTGTCACGTCATCATGAATTTAACACGAGAAAATTTTCGTGCAATGATTTTTTATGACTTTCGATGTCATTTAAGTCAACAAGAAAGTTATGATAGACTACGATTGGCCTTTCACGATGAAGCCCCATCTCGTGCGACTGTTTACAACTGGTTTAATGAGTTTAAACGTGGTCGCACTAATCTCACTGATGATTTACGTGAGGGACGGCCTTCTACGGCGACGACTGAAGATAACATCTGTGTTGTGCGGCGTATGATAGAGACTGACAAAAGAGTGACCTATCAACAGATTCGGACAAGCTTAGGCATCGGTATGAGTCAAGTGCACAAAATCCTCCACGAACATTTAGCGGTCAGGAAGCTTTGCGCCCGGTGGATACCTCATACTTTGACTGAGGCTCAAAACTCCATCGTGTGGATTGGTGTCGTAAAATGATTGAAAGATTTAACGGAGGTGACTCAAATGCTGTGTTCGACATACTAACAGGTGACGAAAGCTGGATTTACTGTTATGATCCTAAAACCAAAAGACAATCTGCTCAGTGGGTGTTTCCTTTCGAGGAGTTGCCAACTAAAGTGAAGAGAGATCGAAGTGCGGGAAAAAAAATGGTGGCCTCGTTCTTTGGAAGGATAGGTCATTTTGCAACAATTGTGTTAGAGGATCAAAAAACAGTTCTGCAGAATGGTACACTACCAATTGTTTGCCACTTGTCTTGGAAAAAGTTCGAGAGAAACGACCTCGCAGTAGGATCCTCCTTCACCACGACAACGCCTCGTCGCACACCGCCAAGCGAACGATCGACTATTTGGCGACATCAAACGTTGAATACTGGGTCACCCGCCGTATAGCCCCGACCTCGCGCCTTGTGATTTTTATTTATTTCAAAAATTAAGAAAAACTTAAAGGAAAGCGGTTTATGAATGCTGAAGAAGCGGTGGCTGCGTATCGCGATGCCATTGAAGAGACCCCTAAGGACGAGTGGGCAAAGTGCTTTTCCCAGTGGTTCCATCGCATGCAGCGGTGTATTGACGTGAATGGACAATATTTTGAAAAGATATAATAAAACTAATAACTGGCTAATGTAATCAGTTTTTGATTTTCTAAGAACTTTCAGTTTGACCCTCGTATTACCAACAACATTGTACAAACGGATTTGGATACGTAAGATCTTATTTAAAACATTCTCAGTTCTGAGATGACATTATCAAAGTTTCCACCTCGGAAACATTGGCCAACTGTCATAAAGGGTGCCATAAAAACAAATCAATCAATAATCCCCGTGGCCGTTACCACCTTCGGGAGGTGAGGGACGAGGGGGGGGGGGGCGAGGTGCCGTAAATGAGCCGATTAATAACCGTGATGCTCGTAAAAGTCTTCTTGTAGTTTCAACCGAGGTGCCTATGATCTGTGGGGGAGTAAAGGTGCAGGGCGGAAAGAACTCTACGCTTAGTCCTAACCCATCTGACCAAGTCCGTATGTTCCAATAAGTATAGAAAAGTGTAGTGTTTTATCGACGTACATCTTATGTACAATTAAATATTATAATGAAAAAGTGAACATGTATGAACACCTCATTTCAAAAACTTTTACTGAAATTTTAGGTAATAAAAATATAATAGAAAGATATTGTGAAAAAGCAAAGAAAACCCAAACAAGTTTTTTACAGAAGCAACGTGGGATATCAATATGCTGGGTCACGCACGATGTTTTTTGCTAAGGGCTCCGTAGGAGGCGGTTTTAGGGTTGTCACGTCTGTTCATAGTTCTACAAAAATATATTTTTTGAGAGATCATCGTGTAACGTTATACTAATTTTGAACTTTCCTAATTCACTTTGCGTAAATTTTAATAATTAAAAGACAATAAATATCTTTCCTTCGTGTAAGTAAAGAATAAAACAAAGGTATAAAATAAATTGTATTTTAAGAAAAAAATAATATATAAGAATAAACAAATCAATTTATGTAACTGGGTATCGAGTCTTTTTTTGTTTTTTCGAGTAATAAATGACACATTCATTCTTGTCATCCTTTAAAAACCTTATTATTTAAAACCAAAAGGATATTAAAACTGACATTTTATTTTAACCTGTGGCTCTAACAAGTTACTGAAAAGGTAAATTGATTTGACAAAATGAAGTCCTGAATTATCTGTTAGGTTGACAGACCAACTATCAGTAGATTTATTTTGTCCAATACCTAAGCCACGGAACTGCGATCTATACTGTCATGACAAATCTATTTTCATTTTAACAAATCAATCAGGATTTCAGTTACGCCGTAGAGTTACTGATGATGAAACCTGTCGTGCCACGTGTACACATGACTACATTTGCAGTGGCTGTATATATTTATATAATTTGATCGTGAATGTGTCGGCGGCAGCCCTGCCGGAGGGTGTGTCAGTATAATCCGTATTGATAACTATCAGAGAGCTGAGCCAGTGTCCGTCACCGCGGGGGACGCGCACCTTACCTTATTGATGGCAGTTACCACTCTTGTTTATAGGGAACGGGCCGATAAAACACTACACGAAAATACTGAAGGAAATCGCCAACTTTATCTGAAGCTATCATATCATTACAATCTTTCAACATAATAAAACTTTAGATGCTGCCATTTCAATACCTCTTATAAATTTTCTTTTTTTTTTTAAAGAATTATCTATATTTTCTGGAGAAAAATTCCTTGTTTTTCCTGAAAAAAAATCTTATATCTCAAATTAAACCATATCTACTCCAGAATAAAGTATACGTTAAAACAAAATAATAAATCATGGTCTATTTTCTTTCATATTGTGAGTTGTGACACAAACACCGATTTACAAATAAATACATTAATAGTAATGATAACACACAATAGATAATAGAAGAGTTTCTGAAAAATTACTTTATAAACTTTATAATAAGTTCTTTTTATTTTTCTCTTACCTTAATAGGTTGTAATTGTGTTGTTGAAATTCGTTTGATTTTATTGTTGATAATATTGTAATTTCGAGGAACAGTTTTGGTTAGCCGTATATTTAACTATAGTAAACAGTGGAGCTCGTCTCTAGCGAGCCGTTCCTACTTCTTAACGGTAACTCAATTACTCACGACAGGCCCGCGCGTCGCGATAAATGCGTTTAGGTAACATTTAGCTAACGGCTCCAATCACAAGCGGTAGCGGCTACTAATTTAGCAACTTACGCACTTCTTTTAATTATATAAATAGTTATGCAAAGATGGTAAATGTTTTATTTATTTAAGAGTTTCATAATTTTTAATCCAATTCAGAAGGATGTTTTTCAACGTGACTTGCATGTGTGTATTTTTGAATAGCCCAATCCTGATCACAATAGTTTGTTTTGAGTTACATTTTGTACTTTTCAACTTAAGCGACAGTGTTGTTTTATATCAATATGTAGTCGTTTATTCAATTAATACTCGATTTAAAATAAATAATATTAGAAATTCTCTTTTTATTGATAACTAAAGGTGGTTATTCGAGAAACCTTCTAATGAAGTCGAGCAGCTAATATTGATAACATTTGCCGTGTAGATATTAATTGATGATGTCCATTTGCTGTCGCTGCCGCTGCCGCTCGTGAGTTGCGCCGGCGGCGGCCGGCAGGCGTGCGGTCGGCATAACTCATAAGCTCGCACCTCGTACGCGGTTAACTTGCAAACTTTGATATATTGTGCCCTCCACCTGAAACGGGTTACAGTTATATTACAACTTTGGACGGTGACTTATATTCAATTAAGGGGTCAAGTATTGTAACTAGATAGGTGTTTATGCCATCATTATTATGCTGAAATTTAGATATTTTGCTGTATTAATTATCCGGCTTTCATTTAAAATAAATAAATTAGATCAGTTTATACGTATAAATAATATTCTAACACAATAAAAGCTGAATGAGCATAATAAAAAAATATGTTATTCTATGCATTCAATTGTAATATGACTTATAAAATAAGCTATTAAATACAGTTAAATGTTGGCAGTTTCTATTATAATTAATAATATGGAATTTAGAAGATATCTTAAATAGTTGTCATAAATAGTGAGGAAAAAAAAGTAATATTAAGTACCTATTGTTTTATCTGCGATAACATTGCCAGTATAAAAGTACTACGCGATTAAAAACTATCAAAAGAATGTTTCCGCCCGGGATCGAACCGGGGGCCTTCTGCGTGTTAGGCAGATGTGATAACCGCTACACCACGGAAACTTGCTGCTTCCAATCGAAATTAACGATTACGAAGTCAAAGCAACGACGCAGTTACGTCATTCCATATCTACATAGTTAGAAAGTTGTTCCATATTACATTTATATCACGTCCAATCTTGTTTTATCTGATCAACATATCGCACACCTAGATCTAAACTGAGACAACTCAAAAATTTGATTGAGTTTTGACTTCGTACAATATTCAAATTCTCTGTGATCAAACGCATCTATCCAACATAACAGATTCAATAAAGGTTTGGGGATGAGCCGCTAGATAACTTTAGCTTTCTTTTGTTAAATCAACAGTGGTCGTGCTCCTGCCACATAAACAAATGTATTGTCAGACGTCCACATTCGTTTTTTGAGTTGTCTTAGTTTAGATCTAGGTGTGCGATATCAAGTAAAGTAGTTTTGTAATAAACATCCAGTCATTGTTACATTAATCTATGTACCGATTCGGCACGTTAATTGGATCATATAAAAATTTTGGAATGAGTACACGTTAACATGTACGACGTTGTAACGTTGGACATGTTTTATTTTTAAACTAACATAGTAAAAAGGTGCCTTATACACTCTCCTGCTCTTGATATAATCTTTACTTGAAAATGCTTTGTATTTTCGATATACCTACTTTCTTTATTCATTAAAATAAAAATATTAAATCATAAAAAAATAGTAAATAATGATCTATTAACGACACAAAAGATCCCTTATGGCTGTAAGAGAATTGTTTAATGCAAATTCAATACTAACAAGAATTTGTAAACAGTGCGTTATTTGAGCATTTGTGGCGCCACGCAATTTTGGCGGTATCACAAATTTGTAAACTTTTGTAACAGTTATTATGACTATGACATCACTAATCTTTTAATAGAATCATTTCCATTCCTAAATTATTTAATATATAAATAATATGAAATTAACTAGCTTCCCGTTGTTTGTCCGTTGAGATCTCTTAAATTACACATAGGATTTTAATTCGGTTTCATCAATAAACATATGTATATAATGATTTAAGAGGAAAGTTTATGTATATGTATAATACAGGACCACGCGGGTAAAGCCGCTGGCAAAAAGCTAGTAAGATAAAAGTTACTAAGTTTATTATTTCTATTGAAACACTTGGTCTCGGCTGCGAGTGGCTTCATAGTCTAGTGAAGTCACTCTCAAATAATACTTTTCTGTATGAAATAAAACAGGAGTGGAAAAAGCAGTCCTTGCTGAGATTCTCGTCAGTTCTTCTCAGTACAAGGTCTCTCGGCGTAGATTTACGAACCGGTGGCGTAGTTTTCGACTTTCACAGGTGATTGTAACAGCGTAGTGTGAATAAATTATATTAAATTTGATTTTGTATCTGCAGTCGCTGATACCCTCCAACCTGCATTGAGCCCGCGTTGTGAGTCATGACCTATTCTCCCTATACTATTGTATTCGATTCCATTCCAATACGGAAGACCTTAGCTACCTAGGGACATTAATGTGATGATGAATAATTCAGAAACTGCTTGGTTCCAAACAAACAAACAAATCACGCATGAGACATATCCAAGTAAACGATACTGTAATCAAGATCACTTACCAGGTCCCAAGGTCGTTATGAACAATTAATAACTGTGGAGGGTGGGGAGGGAGTGGGGATCGCTACACATAATGATGGTATGTTGTCGCCGTACGTATCATTAGGGCATTTGGAATAGACGTTAAAGGACGAGTATTCAGGTACGAAACTATTGTTATAAATATCAAATGAAATCCACCAATATTAAGTTTCACTTTTATTAAAGATCATAGTTATTAATAGGTAGTCAATTTGAATAATTGCATGCTGAGATTGGAATACTTTGTTAGGTTAATTATTCTGATGTAATCCATAATATACTGGCTACTGTTGACTGGCTGTTTTTCCGCGATTAAGACTTCTTAAGTCTTTCCTTATTATAATAATACTATGTTTAAATTGACTAGAACTTGATACATTTACCTATATTTTTAACTTCTAAATATAAACGTTATTTTTTAACTCATTCTTTATAAAGAAAAATGTCTCGTTAAATTAGGAGGTATTATTGGCCCTTCGCCGTCGTAATGATGAATTAATAAATACAATTTAATATTACGATCACAATAAGATTGAAAAAATGTCATCTATACTACGTAGTAGATAGCTTAAAAATACAGTGCCATTGTTCCCAATGATAAAAATAATTAGTATTCCAGTTTTTAAGCGTTTATATGGAGGATATTATTTTAAAATATTTACATGTATAGGGCATTGTATACGTTTCCTGGCGCAGTGTCGAACAGAATCGAAACCCATAACTTATTTGAATTCTTTTTTTTTCCTAGAGCCGTAGAATAAATTACAAAATGAACAATGATTATTTGAAATGCGACATTATTCAATTCAAACTCGTGCGAATTTTAAGTCAACCCGCCGCCTGTCGCAGTGGATTGAAGAGACCGCGCAAAATTAAAAACAAATGACCCAGAAAATACACGAAACTCGACGATTTGATTAAATTAAGAGGAAAATACCTCACCTCCCTGAAAAATGGGAGGTTCGCCCTTCGTATTATTGAAGGCCTTTTTTGTAAGACTTCATTTTGCAAATACGTCAATTTACATTAATTTATTCTGTTTACGCTTAAATAGATATGAAGTCATGTTTCTGTAATGTTTTTATATTCAAATATTAATAATTTACCATGTTTATTGTAAAATGTTAGTCATATTATTATATATGTATATTATCATCAGTACCCATCTTATTATTCAAATAGTAACAATATAAAACTTTGTTAAATAGTTAAATTTCATGCTTTATCAGACACGATTTTAAAGGTGTTCATTTTCATCCTGAGATCCCCTTATCAATCGTTTTGCCATATTGTAAGTCGATGGTTAATATCCCTCAACACGAGCACGGCGTTCGGTTTCTAGATGTCGCAACTGCATGTCGTCCTTTACCCGCCACTGTCCAGTAAGAAAGTGTTCCCGAGGGTACAATACAGCCTCGGGCGAGGGTGACCACACTTTATCAGTCATCCGATCCGATAGCAACATGGACAGAGCTGCCATCTTGAGGCCAAATTGTGTTATAAATCGCGATGGATCGGACACCAGCTCTAATTAACCGTTAACGACTAAGTTTTATTGCCGTCCGGCAGTTTGGGGTTATCGCGGCTTGAGTTTAAATTGTCCACCATATGTAGTTTAGTGTGCCTCAAGAATTATAGCTTCGGGATCAGTTTTCAATATAATTGTGAGTGCAAGTATCAGTCTGTGTCCACGTACATCGAGTCAATTTAAACAGCCATTGTTTAATTTCTAATGAATCACCAATAGAAACTAAACACTGAATAAATATGTTACTATTTATGCTAAAAATTGATTGCACTGCCCTAATGATTTTTGATCGTAATGTTAATAAAATTTCTTTTTTTTTTAAGCTATTCCAAAAAAGGAGGTTATCAATTCGAGGTGTATGTAAGTAATTTAGTTGGAATGGCGTGATGTTTATATATGATTATACCTGACAGAACCTTGAATATCGCTCACAATCGATTTTTACGACTTTTCGTAACATTTCTTCCTTAATTAAAGATGTGCCGTTAGTAACAAGTAACAGTTGTCGTGTATCGCGACCTAATCGTATCGCACGACGAATAAATCACTCTGCTGATCTGATCTCTACAATTACAACTAACATCTAGTAAATACGGTTATTCTTCAGAATTAAATATCTATTATAATATAAAAAATATTCATAGTAAATTAAAAGAAAATAAAGTAACGATATCTATACTAATATTATAAAGAGGTTTGATTATATTTAATATACTACGAAGTTTTAAAAATTCTTTCATCTATGGAAAGCTACATCAATATATATGCGATTAGGGGCTATATACGCGAAATCACAGGAAATATAATGTAGGCACTAACCATTTTTATGCCAAATAATTTCCTAACCAAATTCTAAAAGTTATATTAGATTAAACAGGTCTTGCATAAAGTTAAGTGGAAGCAATTTCAATATATAACCACTCAGACGTTCATAGTCTCAAAAGTAACTAAAACCTTTTAAAAGTAACTAAAACCTTTTGTCTACTTACGTCATGGTTACTAATGGGACCACTAGTGGCAGTGTAGTAAAAATCGTAACATTTTTAAAATTGACTTCGCTCAATGTGTGTAGGCACCACACACATAGCCTTCTCAAAGTTAAAGACTGTAAGACATCACTTCTCAATAGACTTGTTACATTTAATGACCTCATAATACTATGACAGACTCCCGCATAACGCACCTTCCTCCTCCAATAATAGGGTACAATTTTAACGTGAACGGCGCACTAAATAAACAAAGTGATAATACATTAATCAGATCAGTTTTTAGAAAACTAAATCATTTTACGAGCTGTGTCGTTTTTTCAGTCGAGTTCAATTTTTTTATTAGCGCCTGCGACCTATCTGCCCTGACACGTAATGGCGGACGGATCGGCAGTTGATTTACATCTGAAGAAATTAAAAATTTTACTGTACTCTTTTAATTGCTTCCTCCGAGATAGTGGGCTCGTAAAACGTAGTTGTTCAGACGTTACAAGATCACTTGCATTCTCAAAGTTTATAAACAAATTAAAACATTCTTTAAAGTGTCCTTCGAAACTTTGACATTAAAGTTTGCTTTTATTATAAACATTTATATCATCGGCTTCAACGTGAGTGATTTATGTCGTCCGCTAGTGATTCTGTTGATTTTAATCAATACATAATTTTTCCTTTAATGTTAATAGCTTCTGTTCGAAGACTTCTATTTATTAGAACTAAATTTATTTCAGTTAAAAGTTTGAATAATGATCGTGGTAGAGTCTGGTTCTATTAATTGATTTTTATCTTATCAGATCACGTTTGCGTCTGTCCAGATCCACCTTTAAGTAACAAAGTTTACAGTAAACCGTTAAAACCTCCCTGTTTCTGTAAACCTTAAACGATTAATCACATTTTTCTCCTCTCATTAACATTCAAGGAAACACTGAAAACAATAGAAACCAAAAACAAAAGAGCCCCGTGTGAATCCTACCGCGTTGATCGATTTCACGGCGCGGTGAGCGTTGCTCTTTCGCCATTGCAGTTTGACAACACCCATTGTATGTTATATAAATTGGGTTCAGATGATAATATAAAAGTTGTTAAAGGGGACGCAAGTTTCATTGTAAAAGTATTACAGAATTCTGAGTGAGGCGCACTGCGCACACGATTAGATACAATAGATTAATAAATTAATGACTGCATTATAACGCGTCGAAAATATTAATTTCTTTTAACAATGTTTGGTTCATTGTTCACACTATAGTGAGTGTAATTTTAGTTAGATTTTCATGTGTTTAGCAAAGAGAATTTAAACATTATGTTTAGCAGATATAGATATCTATAAGAATTTACAAAAATGAAAGTCTCGTTTAGTTATATTAAGGATGATGACTAATTTTTGTCTGTTCATCAGGTAAATTGTTGTACGTATTATACACGTATTTTATTTTATTTTTATTTTTGCGTATATAATAAATTACGGCGATACATCGAGTTGAAATGTCGTATGACGTCACGTTTTTGTACATTTTCTACAAAACTGTGACGTAGCGAGCCGCCACTCCTCAACTTTAATGCCTATTATTTATCTAAGCTATTTCTTGTTTAAATTTAAGCAAATAAATACAAATCTAATATATTCCTATTATCTGATTTACGGACTTAATAGAATTTCTTTTTTTTTACCCAATCTTGATCATACACGTCAGTTTTAAATTAATTTGAACGAATTTATATCGGTCAAAATTTTTTTTTTGTATTGAAATTTTAGTACCCTTTAGGTACACGTTTTCTGTCTGCAGATACTTAGATGCGCTGGTATCCACGGCTAGTACATGGATAATTATGACGTAATAGGTTTTTTTATTTCGTAATTATAGAAGGAAAAAAATCTAAATGATCTTTTAAATTAGTTGTAATAAATGTGCGCTTTCCTAAACTTAGTTTAAAAATAATCAAAACAGATTTATTATACAAATATACAAATACCCTCATGTTAAGTCAATATAACATCAAAGTAATACCCGATTAGTGTACATCTGATAGCGTCATAATTTATATCTATGACATTCGGGAGGGACAGAGGGCCACTAATGGCAATTAGACCCTTAAGATTCGCTGGAGAGAAGTGAACAACAGATAAGACGGGCTGCGAGAATATGGGATATGATACAGGACTCGGGACAGGTTAAATGGCCGACTCTGGGACGATTGTAAGCTTAACGGTGCCAGTTTATTGACTTAACACTTAACTTATTGCACAGTTATTATTTCTTATTAACATAAGCTAACAGTAAAATGATTTTAGAACGTTTTATGATTAAATACACAAAGGTCAATAATTTTTGGATACATCATCATAGGTTCATCACGTACGAGTGAGTTTATCTTATTTTAAGATATCTAAGTGGAGTATTTTGTTTTGAAAATTAGATAGCACTAAGCAAACAAACTTATTTTCTTTTGTTTATTAAAAAAGATAAATTATTTTTTGGTATTCGAATATTTCTTTAAATTATTTTTTGGTATTCGAATATTTCTTTAAATTATGTAAAGAAATCATCTTTGTCATATTATTATTAAAAGACAACCTTTTCGGCCAAGTGGTATATTATTTTATTAAAAAAACAGCAGTTTACATGTAGCATTACATATTTTAGGCGACGTCACATAAACACCAATGAGTTTTAGTGTACATCGTCATTATAGGTAGTTAAAGTAAGTTTAACAATGACAATAAAGTACCTAATTAACAAACACAACGGCGGTACACAGAAAATTTTATCCGCACGCATGTGAACACAGCACAGGTATCTACTCCAGTGTCTGCATTGTAAATTATTAAATGATATGTCTTATTGTGGATGCTATCATGAAATAATAATATCCATGCTATTATTAATTTCCTGTTGGTTATCGTTACCTTTTTGTGTTTATTTTAGCTTATATTCCAATGTTGTGTGTGTTATTTATGTTAATGATTTTAAGAAATGGTGTTCAATTTTATATTTCATATTTTTGTTCATAAATTCTCTTTTTAAGTTATTTTAATGAGTCATTGATAAGGTTTGGAATACAATATGTAAGGTAATGTTTACCATAATTGTTTTGTACTTTAGGACTTAATTAGCCGTGAGTTGAATTTGCATGTTCGTATGTATTTTGTATACTAGTATTAATGGTAATTATTTTGGAAGTCGTAAGTCATAAATTTTATCTAGATGAGATTTGTAAGTTCTTACATAGCTGCTCAGCCCACATGCGATAATGGATTGACATTGATTTAGAAAGTGTTAATAAGATCTTATATGGTACTCTGTATTTTATTATAGAAAATTTTGCATAGAGTGCTCTTAGTTTGCTACAAATAAAGTCAATGTGAGCATTCCAATTGAGGCAATGATTATCATTGACTAGTCCGTAATAGTTTCGAGTGTCGACACCATCTAAATTGATGCAACTGCAGCTATTGGTCCTGGTCAATGAATTTGAGAGTAGGCAAGAGTATTTGAGTTTATGAATAAACCTATTTTGGGTGGATGATATGCATCATTATAGTTTTATCGGCATTGATTGTTAGCTCAACATCACGTGACCACTTCATGGGTTTCTTGAAATCAATTTGCAGACGACTCAAGATAGCAGCTAATAGGCATGTATCGTCTACGAGCTGATAAAGAAGTGGTCCCAGTACCGACCCTTGAGCTGTGCATAGGGAAATAATTTGTTTAGAACTGATTACTTCACTAATTTTCACGTAATAAGCTCTATCAGTATGGTAGTCCCCGCACCACTCATTTAAAACCTTTTTATGTTGTCAAATGCCTTGCCTTGCCTTGTAAAGGCAGATAAAAGCTGGGTGGTGGTTTTACTTTTTTAAATCCATACTGTTTATCAATAAGTATGTCATTTGATTGGAAAAAATTTAGTATTTGCTTTTATGCGTTAATGCATCAGTAACAAGGTATTGTCATCTCTTTAGTTTTGGTTCGAATTCTGGTGGGGCCCATAAAGAAAGTGAACTTTCCATATTGTATAAGGTCATGGTAACTTTGTTGTTTTAGACTTATATTGAGAAAAGATTTCAGCTAATTTATATTATAGATACATTTTATAATCAACAACCAAATGTATACATACTCATTTTATTCAAATTAATATCAAACATCACAGTATCCATTTTGCTGTGACAGTATATCGTTAACCGAATTTCTGTAGCTAGATTATGTCTCCTCAATTTTCCCCAGAACTTTTCAGTCTTTATTCAAGACGTTTTGCTTTGAATATGCATCGCTTAATCTAACGCCTTAAGTCCGGGCAATAAACCAAGGTGGAGGCGAAGTTTTTAATCTTTTAAGTATAACATCGACTCAAACCACTTAATGGGAGATTATCCACTACATTAAACCGAACACCGATGCTTTGCTTTTAGTATTTTCGCTACAGAAAAAAAATCGGTGGATCAACAAAATTTTATTTAATCTCACTGGAAAAAATCACGGCTGTCACAAAGAGATGGTGTTTTGTTTTATCTTAACATTATTAATTACAACGAATTTCTTAGATGTTGTTTCAGTCTGACATAAATATTTTATGCAATCAGACTGATGAGTACTATTGTTATACAGGGTTGTTTACAATAACTTCACCTTAATTTTTTTCTTTTGTGAAAGAAACATGAATAATGCTAACATTGAAAATTTCACTCGACAAAGTAAAGTTCTAGCTGATATGTTGTTTTTAAAACATAATTGACATTAAAAAAATATGAAGAGAGTAATGAATGTTGTCGATGAAAACGAAAAACTTGTGTAAAGACGGTATCATGTGGCGCTCATTCCGGCGTCAAGATATATGTTACGCTCGAAGATCGAAATCGCTCATTGAACGAAAAAATAGTTCACGACACGTTGTGGCAATCGCAGAATAACCACATAGCGAAATCCGTGTCGTGGCTGAAATGCTATTCGACCTCAATGCGTTCTGAGCTTTAATTTGTTTAACTAGCTGTTTCATTTTACAATAGCGATTCGCTTCCGACACTTCGCCCGCTGCTGAATTAAGAATCAAGTTCATAATTTCCATATATATTTGCAACTTATTCAATATTTAATTATATTATTGACAATTGCCTTCTAATTTTGTGTCCCTTGCAAAATATATATATATTGAAGTCCCCGTACTCACTTCACATAAAGTTGAGTGTGCGGACTAATTTAACCAATAATGACACGTTTTGATCCTCACTTGATCAAGTTCGCCAAAGTAGAGAGCTACTTCAGTCAGCAATATTGTACATGGCTCCAAGAGAGGTAAGGTGTATTTATTGTCGGTCTGCTGGGTGACTTCGTGTTTTGTTGACGGGACGTAATTAATTAGCAATACCCTCTGTAATCTTATATTTACCTATTTTTTGGCGTTCATAAAAGAATTGTCACTGTCAAAATAATTTTCATGTTAAATGTCCCACGAGTCACTGAGAGACTTTTGTTAGTAACCCAAGAGAAAATTATGGTGATCCCCAGATACCTCACAATATTTCCAATACTTTTTAATACCTCACTATCTTATTATTATACTATTACTTAAATCTTTCGATTGTTTAGCAGATAGTACGTGTTGGATGTTCTTATGTACGTATTATGTACGCATGTTTCTAGTCTTAGTCATTTCAGGCTGAAATAAAAAGATAGAACTAAAACCTAATGAATATATGAAAAACTTACTAATGCCATACAGAGATATAAAAAATACGAATTATGGGGACATAAGACTAAGACCATTTTTGAAAATATTGGTGGATGACCGAAAGTAGAAATTATAAAATAATCTTTATGATTGAAAGGATAAATTACAACTAACATAATTAAAAATAATGTAACTAATCAAAAAGATCATTACATCATTTATCGTTAGAGACGATATTTCTAAAACTTCGATGGATAAATAAAGAATAACACAATAGTTCTGAAAAATCATTTCTACACAGTTACAAATATTATATCTTATTTTGTGCTGCTAAATGTGTTGCGCCATATTTTTGGAAACTATTTTTAAAGAAGTCTTTTAGTCTACTTGATTTTTTTGTTGTAATGTTGATATTTAAAAGAGAATTTAATATTTTGTTGTTTGGTTTATTAAAATGTAATCAAAGCAACTTAGCAATCTTTCTTTTATTACTTAATTTGTTTCATGGCTAACCAAGTTGTCTCAACTAATGTTATGTGATTTTTATTTTATTTTATTGATAAATACTACGTAAGTATGTTTCTATTTTTTATGTTATTTATTTAAATTTAGTGATAGAGGAGCGAAACCAATTTTTTTTTTCATTAATAAGAACATTTAGAAAAAAACAAGACTAGTTTTAGTTTGTTTTCTTTCATTAATGATTCCAGAGACACAATGTAGAACTATTTCTAAAAATGTATGACATTTATCATACCTTGAAAGTCATTAATTTAAAAACTTTGTATACTTATTGAAATTACAATGATATAACAATTATTTTTTAATCGTTTTATTGAATAGAATATCGGTAACCCAATGGACACCATAAATGATCAAGTTTTGAACCGAACTAAAAATACATGTTAAGGATCTTGCCTCTACCTAAAATATTATAGTTCGTTTATAATAATTTACGAACAAAATAAAAAAATGTATAAATAAGTATTTATTTTCTCTAGAAAACTAATTCCGTCATTATAATAAAAAGTTGATTCACCTATAATCAACTTTTTATTATATTATGATATGTATATCATAATATTTAAAATACACCATTAACTGTGTTTTGACAAAAACTGTGACTTCAATAATTACGTGATTATCTCAAAAGAAGTATAAAAATAACTGTTCCACGACAGCACGCACCTTAAGCCATTTCAATTCGGCAAAATGCTTCCATTGTTTCAGAGGAAACCGATTAATTTTATTGCCTCAGCTAATTCTATCAAAGACTCCTCCCGCTTTAATAGCGCACAACAAAATAAGACCCTTAAAAACTAATGTTCAGCCCTAAGTCCGCCGCAAATACCTCTTTGTGACTCCGAGCGATACCGCTCCGCCGTTGCTCTCAAACCTGGCTAGAGTAGATTTTCTTCAAGATGTACGGGCGCAAGCGAATTTAGATTTAAAAGAACTGATGCTACGATAACATTTCTATTGTGCCTTTGCGTAACTCGAACCGAAGTAAGACGGCGAGCAGATTAAAAAGTTGGAGTCGGTCGCACGATGTCGTTGTGAGTGGAAAATGAGTTAAATAAGGCAATACATTTTAATTAGGAAGGAAGGGATCTGCCCTTTATTCCTTACGCGATAACTCGCCGCGTCCTCTATTAATTGAATTTCATGTTTAATTAACTCAGTTTGGTCTCAGATAATCCGCTCTGATCTCGACTCCGGGAGTCGCTGATTGAGTTTGGAGTTTTTGACGATTGCCAAGTTTTTTGGTCGAGTAAAAACGACGATCGCGGACGGTAACTTTTGAATTAGTTATCTACCTACAGAACTTATCAATTATCGCAGCGAGCGACCGCTTACCGCTTACTTTATCAATCGACTTCGGGGAACCAGGCTTCGCTGGGTTACTTCATTAATATTACATTTCATCTACAATCTAAAATTTTATTATTTTCTAACCCTATTTAAAAGTTAACGATTTTAAGAGCTTAATATGGTTTATTATCTAGACCCACCAAAGTTGAGCCAAAAGCCCAACGACACTATTTACTTTTTCTTGACGAAAGACGTCGTTTATTTGAATCCCGGTAAATAATATTTGTATTACGCTAGATACAACATACGTATCATATATATAAGAAGTTTAACTTATCGATAAGATAATCGTTTATTGAAACGTATTTTCTTACATAAAATTACCCCATGCATTTTCCATGGGTCATATATCTTACAGGCGCCGTTATAACCGTTTATTTTAAAAAGTAACTCGCAGACCTCCCGCCAGGAGGCGACACGCGGCGAAGCCCCGATGTATTACTTTTATGCCCATGGCGCTAGTACAGTGCGCTTGTGTGACGTAAAGCAAATAAATTTTATTGAACATTACCTAACACATTCTTTAGGTCAATATATATTTTTTTTTGCAAAAAAATGTTTTTTTAATAGAAATCTACAGGAAATTTTGTGAACAATATTAAGATTACAACTGTTCTTAAAATGATGTGGTCGAGTGCCTATAAACTTTTTCTGATACTGTACTGGTACTCTGAAATATAGGACCCGAACCCTTTGCAATCCGGGTGAGAGTTTCCCAAGACCTAACAGGACCGACGAATTTTTCAAGCATTTGTTAGGTACTATTTCGCTACTACACAGCGTATTTTCATCAATGTTCAAGCAATCCGCAAAAATATCTCATCTGAGAGTGCCAGGGACAAAATTGATATTTAAGCATTTTTCGTTAAGAATATTCTTCAGTATAGCACTTAGAATGCCAAATTGATCAAATATAACCATTAAGATTAGTTATTTATTGATATTCACGAATTTATTTATTCATTCATACATACTTTATTCATACTCGTAGTAAAAAACTACTTTTTTACTACGTCTGGAGTAAATTGTCAAACGAAAAGATTATTTTAATATGTGCTTGTGCGTTCTCTTGATTCTATAGCTTGGAACTGAAATTTGTGTAGAAAATGTTTCAAATTAATAAATCATATCTTTTAACTTTTAAGTTATTGTGTTTAACTATATTATTAAAAGTTTCATCCAAAGACCACAAAAAATATTATTAAAAAAACTGACGTATAAATGAGTACGTCTTAGGCAACATTGATTTATTAGCATCTACACATTATTTACATTATTTAGATGTATAAAGCTTCTAAATTTTATCATCAACACGAACTTCCTTCAAAAAGTTCACAAATTTCCAAATGTTTGAAACGCACATTCTAGAGATAATCGCGACAAAAATAAACTATGAGACAACGACATAACCATGCATCATACAAACTGCCGTGCATGTACTTGCTAAACGTAATAAAGGTCGCACTAACAGACGCCATGAAAGAAAACCCAATTGCCCGTGCCGACCTAACTGGCTTCTCATGAGAGCTTACCCTTGGCCATAACTCGTCCAGTATAAGTTGACATCTCGCGTATCGTATCATAGTCCCGCTGACGGTAGAATTCCCTTATAAATGGATAGGGAGAAAGGTCAAATTAGGGTGGTGGCGACAGCAACAATTATAAATAAGTAGGTTGGAGCAATAACGGCGGACGACGTGCATTATATCAAGTAAACTGCCTGCGATGCAACGCCACCTAAGAGACAATTTTCAAAGAACAAATAAACACGCAGATGGCTAAATATGTTAATCCAACATTAGAATTAATTAAAAATTTACATTTTAGGAATGGGTGCTTGTGATACAACAATGAGGTAAGTATAAATTCGAATCTTAAACAAGACCTCAAGACAAGATTTATGAACTAGGCCTCACATAGATGTTTTATAAAGTTTGAGCTCTAAGGTCTATTACTTTTCTTCTATCTCATAAAGTTTTACTATTTTGTCGATATTAGCGATGCCGTTCTGTTTTACATAGAAAAAATAACTTTTATTTTTACTTAAAACTTCCAATTATTATTTAATTCACTGTTCTTTGAGTCTAGTTACCGTTAAAACCTGTCACTAGTCATCAATCAATAACAAAAGATATACAGTTGGACATCTACAGTAATAGGCAGTGCATAGTCTGTGGTGCATTGGAGAGCTCATAGGCCATTCATAACTAGCGTTCACAATGCAGACGTTTTTATTTCGTCGTAGAGCATCTCGCATAAAAACACCACTCAAATTTCAAATAAACAGCCCCAGAGCGCAATTTCATCTGCCTTAAGCCCGTATTAGGTAGTTAAATTTACATTTTACAGTTGATAATTTTCAACCGTGAGAGTTATTTCTTGTTTGTTTGCGCGCAGCAGATTTATTGTTGCGATGCAACATTCGCGCGACGACGTGTCTTTGTTGCGAACAGTTTACATGTATTTATGAGGTAATTCAAACAATCCGAAATGTGAAAATACTTTAGTGCGTTCACTGAAAGCGTTTGTAATTATTAAACGATCGCAGCGGACTGTAAGAGTTTCGGCATGTTGTAATATAACCTAGGTTCTAAGCTATTTAAATGATTCATTTATGCTACATGCATAAAATACAATCATTTGATTATATTCGTAGTTTACTTGTAGAATCGACATTTAAAGAAATCTAACAAAGATTTAAAAACAAACGATTAACTTGTATAGTAATGTAGAAAATGTTATTTTCTTTGTAAATAATAATTGTATTTAGAACGGAATCACATCTAATGAAATTCGAAAGGAGGTTCCTCAATTTCCATTTATTTCTTCCAACAATATTTTCGTGGGAAACGACTGACAAATTTCGAACTCGATTTCAGAGGACGTGATTGACGAATTATTCAGGAGATGTAATATAAAGCGTGTAAACACCGGCGGGGACGATTCAATAGCTACCTGGCGCGATGTCGGTGAACGTCTCACGTACATAATACACTGCTGAACAGTAGGTAAAACTAAATTAAGCCGAGTGTTAAATAAATATAAAGACTCACTCAAAACCAATCTCCAGTAACCATATATAATACAAAAACAAGTCATCGAAATTGGAAATAATTTAACCACAATCACACAAACAATTATTTCTAGATCAACCCTGCTTGGATTAAATGTAGCAAATGGTGCAGCTTAAGAGTAGTAAATGATTACGGAAGTCAGTCGAGGTTATCGAGTATTTTAAATAAAACGTTATCACATAATTCATTCATTATTTATAATTCATTAATGTAAACTTTAAGCACAAGCACATAAACCGTACCTGAAATATTTTCTCTAAACAGCGGACCATTATTATGAGGCGAATAGAAATAGATGGCGCTAAATGGAAGGTGCATCGCAAACTACATTTCTCAATTACCCGTAAATCACAGTTTTATCATTTGACACTACAAAAATTAACCAACTAAAACCGAAAGGAAACCAAAAAATTTTAAATTTATGTTTTGATTTATTGAAGGTTTTTAGACATGTAATGTAGTTTCTCGTTATTAACAAGAACTTATTTAGAATCTATAATGTATTATTTAGTAAAGGTCCATAAAAAATGTTACTGTTGACATCTTAATTATGGCAACATTATCCGGACGGTAGAATCCTCGCAGGAGAAAGAGAGATATTTATGTTCGCGCTTGCATACGTCACTGTCTCCGGAGCCCGGACAGAAGAGCGCTGAGTGCGACAATATTCATTCGCATCTCACACTCGTTCACCGCTGAATAATAACAGATTGCTAACTTGGATTGAATCGTAATCGTTTTTCAGAGCAGATGGTACAATTTATTTGAGAACGTTAAACTTTCGCATGCAATCGTTTCAAAATAATGATTAGATCATAAAAATATTATGTATTCTGCTTTCGTCTAAACTATTCGTTGATTTGACCCAGTGAATCTCGATACAAATGAAAAGTCAGACAGAAATAAAAATCATATTTAACATACAAAATATACGGTTACAAATGTGCAAAATAAACGAATCAAATAAAAATGCCATAAAATAACAAACACAATTTAAATTGAAACAATATTAGCGTATGCATCACAATTACTACTAGCAGAGATAGTTCCATTCTTTAAAACTTCGCGACGCGACTCTTGTAATGAGTCAATTTGTATGCGGAGAAAAGGCATTTAATACTTTATTGCCACACGCAACACAAGCTCATAGAGGTAGTTTCACTACACCACTGTTTATTATTGGCACGCGAACAGTACGTACCTTTAAAGTGTATAGAAGTACATAATATTTACGAATAAATGAAAAATCCTTGGTATATGAAAATTTAAGGGTAAAAATTAATGAAACAACCATTTATTTAATTACAGTACACGTCACAGAACAACAAAGAGTCAGGGAAGAAATAAAGGCGGCCATTGAAGCGCCGACAGCGGCTGATACCGATGACGATCGCAAACAAAACTTAGCGGGCGAGATCAACAGTGAAAAATTGGTTCAAGACCGACAAACAAAAGATAATTGCTCCTTCTTTTATTGCCGCGTGAAATATCACCGCTTTTGTCGCCGATACTTCTTGAAAAATGTCGCCAACACCTCCCTTGTTGTGTTAATCTGTCGGATAACCAAAGATTAGGGGCGGCCACAAATAAGAAACAAACAAAAATAAAGAAAAACACAAGCCCTTTTTAGGACAAAGCCTTATTGGGTAATCGCGGCCGGTAATTAAATTTATCAGAGCACTGTCCCCTTTTCACTGGCTTAGAATAAATATTTCAGGTTTTTAATAGTTTTATTATATCTCCCTTAAATAGTTGGAAACAGTAGAAGAATTTGTGTGATAATTTAATACAATTAATATCCTGACCATTAGATTAAACTGAAATTACCTATGGGTAAGAAATGTATTTATCGTTCTCGTCGTAACAGAAGATCGTTACGGTTAGATTTTTTATAAAAAAAATCTCTTATTATTTCCCTTTTATGTGCTGGCGGAGCCAAGACCAATAGCTTATCATAAAAGATACCTATTAATTTGTTTAAGATACACATACACCAACAGCTATACATGTATTATAAACAAGAAAAAAGTATCGACCACACCGACATAAATATTGATGGTTCAGTAAAATATTTTCACCTAACAATGTTGATTTTCACTATATACCTACACGGATGTAAGATTACTGCTTAGATAAAGCATCTTCGTTTGCAATCTCCAACTTGGAGATAGCAATTCATATGAAACTAACATGTCCATTAGGAAACTTGGAGCGTAATATCAATCCCCAGGTGGGGCTATTGTTTGAACGAGGTGGGCCGAGGTGGGGTTAGATGGGGCGAGATGAGCTAGACGAGCCACCGGTTATTGTCGAAGTTGCCTCGTTGCCCGCGGCTAAACACCCGCCTGAGTGTTAACTGCCGACGATGAGCATGATTACTGTCGTTACATATGTTTGCATAATTGAATGTTTACGAGTTAAGAACATGACATATTGTGTATAACTTTTATATACTTAAAGGTGCTCATCCACTGCCTCAGCACGCATGCACCGGCCGCACAACACGCAACGCATTGCACGGATTCGTCGATATCATACGTCCACTGCAGTCGCATTTATCATAGATGCTTCTACGAAGAATACGACTGTCAGTTTTCACGTGGGAATAACGCTGATGACATCATAGTATTTTTTTGCGTATCGTGCGGCCGGTGCGTGCGTGCTGACATACGGACGTTCCCCTTTTATGCTTTTGATAACATAACAAAAACTAATTCTGATATTAGGAACTTTAAATAGCACTACCTATGTCACATAGATAGTGGAGAGCAGTAACATAACTGAATATTCAAATTCCGGTAACATTACAGGATGTAGACATCGCTACCGCTATTAGCGGTCCTCTTGTGCACTGATAAGAGTGCTTTGGTTGTTATGTGTAAGCAGTAGGCGCCTCTTACGACGTTAATAATTATTCATAAAGTTATATTATGTACTGTATTTTGTAAGTTAGTAAGTCGTCACTGTTTTAAAAGCGCGTATACAAATATGTTACGCTACAGTTCTATGACAAAGTAATGAATTAAAAGTATTTTTGAGAAAATGTACGATTTTTAGACAAAATTATTTTGTGTAACAATAATAGATATCCATTCTTGAAAGTAGGTACAGTATTGAATAGGTAAACGTGGCTGATTGTTACTTGGACCGATGTTGTACTTAATTTAAGCAGATCCATATTAGAGTTGGGTTATACTAAGTAAATTTTACACTAGGTGCACCTATTCCTAGTATTATGTAGTACGCGATCCAAATACCAAATCTACTCACGATTTTTTAGTTATTGCAGTTGCCTAACTATAAAAACATGACTCCGTTGTGTTATAGTCGAACATTATTATATGGAGAAGAATATTAGGTGGGAATAACACATTCATACAAATAAGGTCTCTAAAGTTTTGATATAGGGCTGAAAATCAAATATTTTGCTTAGTATTGTAGCCTATACTTAATACGTGGATCTGTTCTAGTAAATATGCCTCATCTCACCAAGAATTACTAGTATCACGTAATAGGTCGTAACTGACTAATTAGTCAGTCTATTATAAACATAAAAACCGTTTTTGTATACTTGCGTCTAACTAATTATGAAATCTAATACTGTAGTTTTAAATAAAATCGAAAAAACTAATAGGTGAGCATAACACGTGCATGCGATTATTATCTCTAACTCTTTTCGTTAGTGTCGAAAATCGTGTTACTTATAGAAATACTAGGTGGATGAAGTATTAAGAAATGTACGAGTATGACAGGTGTGGCCTAGTATTGTAAAATACCTAGTAGATAGATCTGTTCTAGTAAATACGCCTCACATCATGCAAACTAATTACAGCAGCAAGACTACAACGGAATAAAAGTTACATACATTTTAAAACAAAAACTAGTTATACGAGTACATATATTTTTTACATTATAAATCTTCCCCGAGCTTTTATTATCTTTCAAATAACTTTTATGATGTCTTCAACATTTTATTAGCAACCAAAAAGTGATATCGTTATCTCCCTCTGCGGTGAATAAGGTGATATTCGAATTGTTCCCGGTCCATTGTTGCGTGCGGATGATCAATTTGTTGGGGCTGAAACTACTAGTCATTACCGTGTTCTACCTCCATTGTAATTGCCCGTTCGCCATTTTTGTCTAAGGCTCGGATATTTCTTATACTTATTTTGTGACTTTGGTCGTCAGCTTTTTCTTGTGTCATTTACTTGAACTCTTTTTAGTCAATGTTCTTAATGAAAAAAGCTTAAAAATCCACTTTGTCCCATCCCATTTTAGAGTAGTAGTAACAAAGTGGATTTTTAAATATTTTTCATTAGGAATATTTTCTAGTATAGCATTGTGAATATAAAATTGATAAATATAATAATCCTTTTAGTCAGATACAGATTACAATACAATTACAACTTGTTTATTGTTTGTTGTATTTTCACGTCTGTAAAAATCTCAAAATTATTACGTTCCGGATACTACACAGCTTACATGCGTAATACGTGGTAATAATCCATTTGAAAGTAATTTTGTTTGATAACTAAGCTGGTTTAAAAATATTTAGGTATGGTATGCTTTCAGGTGTTTGAGCTATCTGGTATTCTGTTTAAAAAAACACGGTCTCAAAACCTCATTGTCACAGCGCTGTCATAATATTAGGAGTTCATTAAAATTATTGATAATTACGGAATCAATTCTTACAGAAAATGTCTAACATAATAGCACTGCTGTTCGCGATCTAAATAATGCAATAATATATTCACTGTGAAACATTTCTTCTGGGAATTTCGACAAAATTTCACACATGTTAATACAGCATATTCTTACCTCAAGGCTCTACAGAAGGTTTTATCCACTAAAATAAAAACCGTGTAGCGTACATCTCCAAAATCTATCACCATGAAGTTTAAGTTGCCTCGGGCGGCACCGGCCAGCCTCACTTAAACCGAACTTAAACTTAACATCTCACTCGAACTCCACACGAAGACGTTTCTAATAAACTTTGCTCTAACAAGCGGCTAAGTGCGTTATTTAAGAGGCCATCGTGATTTACAAACTGCGATGCCAGATGTCATAGACTATAATGTGTTCACAGACAATCGTAATGCAAATTGCAGTAGATTGACAGTGTTTTAAAACGCTAAAATAGGCTGTGGCCTAGAGTGTCGTTGTGTGAACGTAAATGTAGCGTCCAAAGTGTTGACCGTCCAAGCCTGAGGCGACTACTGTGGAGCTACTAAAATATAAAGTAGTCGATATTGTACCTACCATCCCACATACTTTGCACAGTGACATAATTTGAATAATATCAAATAAAAATGTTAAACAGGTATAAAAAGGTTTCAGATTCCGATTAAATATGGCTCGGTTATTCAGTGACCGTTACGAAATTATAACATAATATAACACTATTGAAACCAGATAAACAGACGACATCATAAAAATAGAAGATACGAGATGCTTTTATATTATCACAAAAGCTCAACTAGTAGAGTACAACCCATTGATATTATAACTGCCCTCTTCCTCTCTAAATCCTCTACGCATATAAGTATGCAGATAAGCAATACTATATTTTATATAATTAATGCCATCTCCATGTTTCGTATGCCTTGTACACACTTGGCCACATTTGAAATCGCTACAATTAAGACGCAGGGTCGACGCTCGTGTGTCCACCACAGCATTATCTTGTTAATACATAAGTACCGTGTTAAACAATGATTTTCCTACGAACAGTTTCCACAATAGGATTCTTCAACGAATATTTATTATTAGCTGTTTTGCAGCGTCTTCACCCACGTAGGTTAAAGATTTTTTATATTTTATCGATCACTTTCAGAGCCCATTGTTCAGGCTATTTGTACTAATTAGAGGAAGAAATGTTGACAGTTGACATCTATCAAAAATTCTATTGTGAAAGCAAACCTATGGAAAATAAATTGTATGAAATTAAAAGGAATTTCATTATTTGGCACAAACACCCATTCAATGCAAACAAACAAGTCTTTCTTCTTTATAATATAAGTATAGATTAATTGCTTTCTAAACTTAATAATTTAAGCCCACGTGGCTTGGAAGAGCATAGAAGAATAAAATGAATGGTATTGTTTTTTATTTTATTTTGAAATGCTTAAAATTTTACATACAAATAGTTGATATACTCTCTGATTTTTTGCTCTAATTTACGAAATTTAGTATACATGTTATGTTCAAAGATCGAAATCGCACATTAAGCGAAAACATAGTTCACAACACGTTGTGGTCAAAGTAAAATATCCATGTTAACGTCGTGAGTATACTATGTTATTTTTAAGAATATGCAACATAGAGTTTGCATATCATGAGGTCGAACTACGTCTGGCGTCTTATATACTAAATTTTATATATTGCAAACATATATACACATATACAATATAACACATAAACATATATACTACATTTCATAAATTGGAGCACAAAATTCTAGAGTACATTAACTATTAGAATTTTAGATTTGAGCATTTAAAAATTGAAAAAAAAAATACCTATTATATTATTCTTCTATGCTCTTCCAAGCCACATGGGCATCAAATTATTAAGCTTAGAAAACAATTAATCTATACTAATATTATAAAGAGGAAAGACTTGTTTGTTTGTTAGCATTGAATTGAAAATTGCATTGAAAATTGGTGGCTCAAAATAGAAAACCTTTCACCTATGTGTCTGGCACAGGATATATACACGTGCTTGAGGCTAATAATAAATATTCATTAAGGATTCCTATTGTAGAAACTATTTGTAGAAACATTTTTTTTCCTTCAATGAGCGATTTCAATCTTTGAGCGTAACATACCTATATATAGAGGTAGGCTCTCAATCGTAAATCGTCGTCAATCGTTAAAAAAACTGAGAAACTCGATAATTTCTCCAATGCTATATAAAGAATGGGAAGTTTAAATGACTTCCAATGAAATATGTGACAATGATGTGCGTGGTATATATTATAAACATACAATTACATCAGTAATTCAGCACTATGTTGATATACATTCATACATTAACCAAAAATAAAATATAATCAATAAAAATTAAAAACGTTTATCAGGACGTGCATACGTAGGTACTTACCTAAACTGTACTTGAAAACAATCAGTCGGTTTGTCCGACCTGTCTTCTGTTATCAGCCGGACGTCCGCAGATACCGGACGGCCGGACACGTGAGCTGGTATCGAAACAACCGGTCGTTGTCGACAATCTGGTATGGTGTTCACGGAATGAGAATAAATAACTATTGTATTTGGCGTAATGAGATCGTAGGTGTTGAGCGTAAGTATACATGAAGAGTGCATCAGTGATTCGTAGCAAATAAAGAAGAAAGAAAGTAAACGCAAATGAAACAACTTTTATACGATTTCATCGCGTTTGTATTTAGTTTTACTGACGTTTCGGACCCTTTACAGGTTCCGTGTTCACATAAGACTAAGGTGTTGCATTGTCTTTTGAATTAAAAGTACCTTAAAAAATATATCATCATTATATAAATTAAACCATATTATCAGTATTACATGTGTTTGCATTTGGTTTGCAATTTTATAAAGGCAGGTGATAAAAATTTAATAGTCAAAGAGACTAGGAACATGGGCTGCTCTTGACCGCGATAAAACCTTTTAACTATTTCTTTTTGACCACATAGACGAAGTCGCGGGTAACAAAGTAAAAAAGTAATTTACAATATTTCAACTTGAGCTTCGTAAAGCTGACCCGGCAAATGCCACTTTTAAAGAAATCTTCGTGTGGTACCACGTATTCTCCTCACAATCGTGCAACTATTTCAAGAGGATGACAATTCCCTTAAAGTATTAGGTGGATATAAAGTATGGCACTTAACGTGGTCCTCGTCGTGCGGCTAGCAGTTAAATGGCAATCCTGTGTCCCGTACACGGTGGAGGGGGCAAACGGGAGGGGGGCGAGTGATAAAAAAAGAAATATCAACCGCCTTAACGTGCGGAGGCTTTTTAAACGATGGACTTAGTGCTTTAACGAGTTTGAGACGACGCGGTTTGGAACTTTCTGAGTTGGAAATCTTCTAATCTGCTGTAAGTTTCGCCACGCCTATTACATTCGCTATCTAATAAAATCATTAAAACTATTTTTAGGAAAAGTTTCCGAAGTGTATAAAAATAGTGTAATAAATTTTACAGAGTAGGTAATCTATCCACATGGCTCTGAGACGCAATCATAGCAAATAACTTTACTCTAACATATGTTACAGTGCTAACATTAATTATTTGAATAAAACACACTAGTGATACATTAATTTCAACATATTTTTTTAAATTCTACAAGTGATAAATTTAATTTAATGATTTTTAATGCCAACATACGTTTCCGTTCCAAGAACCTACTACCTTGTAACCCGCGTGAAGATACAGACAAATGGAAAAGTACTTAATAAATATTGTGAAACATTGCGAACAAACACCACGTTCAATATCTAATAAAACAGCTAAAGAAATTAAACGAACACTTAAACAAAAACACTAACGTTCAATTGTTTTTGAACCAAAAGATAAACTCTAAATTAAACGAAGTCAAAATGAGGAATCTCACATTCTAATAATAATTATATTAATAGCGTCGAAACGTGCATTTAAATATTTTCTAAAAAGAATGAAAACGTTAACTAAAATTCATATATTATTTTTGTATGTCTTAGTTTTTAATCCATACTAAAGCGGCTTTTCGAAGTCACCGATTTCGAAGTGGTACCTTCTCTGAGATCTCGAGTTATGTTCCCGGTTAGGTCAAATTCGGGAACTCAACAATATGTGTGATAATCTCATATTGAGATTTTACATTATTTATAATAGTTTGCTAATATCTAATTAAAATATTATAATATTACTAATGCGACATCCGTTCCTGTCTCATTGATTCCGTAACGTCGTAACTTTGTCTAAATACACAGCCTTAAAACACGCTCAAAGTTAATACAAAATACAGATAGCATAGCAAGGATAAACAAACATCAAACTCCCACCAATAATCGTATCCATTACTGTACCTGAGGAGGGGATGAGGGGATAAATCAATATCTTAGCTTGTTAAGTAAGTTTATTCCGAGATGCTTTGATAGCGTATGCATTCTCCTAGCACAGTGGGCCAGCGTGATTAAAATTGTGTTTGATAAAGTTTTGCTTAATTTTTGGAGATAGCTAACTATACTTTGAATTTATTACAAACACTAATAATATGGTACAGGTTCTATTAGCAACTTAGCCACTGCAGATATTGTACTTTTATATTTGTACAGATTTGCAAATCTTCCCTTTCAATGTTAAGATTATGTTTAAGTGTTGTAATGGACTTTCACAAGGCAACAAAAAAATTATGAGGATATTGTAGATATAAGATACAATTTCCCAAGAACATTCTTATAAGGAAACTAAGGAAAATTTAGTGTCTTTTTTTGAGTTTTTTGCATGTGAAAACATTTTTGGTACAAAATTTAAATTAAATGACGTATTTTTATATTCAATTTATTAAAGCAAATCAGTTATGAAAAATTGTGTTTTTCACTAAATTACCAGTATCGCAGCACGAAATATAGTATAAATATCATTCTTATATCGGTGTGAAAAGTAAAAATGTGTGAAAGTAAAACAAAACATCACTTTTAATAAAATAAAAAGGTGTAGATGAACAACTAGGGTGCAGTTGTGAGACATTCTACTATCTTTTTATATTTAAGTGATATGTATTTTTATGGTTGTATAAATGTTTTGATATTTTCCTGGGACTACCAAAAATTTGTAATAGTAAAGAAATACTTAAGTCCCCAAGTCGCAGCTATCATCCACTGTGCGTATCGCCGTACATCCGGCCGGCGCCCGGGGCCGCAACCTAATTTGTATTGATTAAAAATATTCAGCATAGTTCGAGCAGAAGGAATGCGCCCGCGGCCGCGTACAGATAAACCTTCCCGGATTTTCTTAGCAAATATGCTGACCATGTCTTTTTTCATTGTTTTAACTATGTTTTATTAACTTGTAGCATTTTAAACTAGAATAGAGTAGACTACCCAGCTCGAATGTACGAAAACAAACAAGCATCTTTCTAAGATTTATCAATAACGTGATAATAAAAAAAAGCTTAAAAGAAAATAAAACCACAACCTCAAACTTTGAAAATGGAAAAAATAATACTTATCTCAAAAGCGACATATTCAAGAAAGTGAATAGTGGAATTTATTAATTAAATTAATAAATTCATTGTAATTTAAGTATAGAATTATTGAAAAAAAATTTGAGGAAATATTTGATTTCATGTTTGTTTGCATTGGATAGGCTCCGAAACTATTGGATCGATTTATAAAAGTTTCATCTACGGGAAGCTACATAATACGCGTTGGATATAGGCCATAATTTAAGCAGGCAAAGTCGCGGGGAAACAGCCAGTGTGATAGATATTGGTTCACAATTCAAAAGGAAATCGATTGACTTACCTTCTTTCATAAAAATATGCCATACACCTTGAACATAGAAAACCCTCTTTTCGAATTTTGAATGAATTCAAAATACGCAATCTTGTTTTTTAGCTGTGACACGTGAAGTACAATACATATTATCTAAATATTTAAGTGATATGGTGAAAAGCGTATTTTGTTTTGATATAAAAGAAAAACTACCAATTCGATTTCGTTACAATTTGAAGCTGTCGAATAAAAAATATATCATGAAAATCGGCCAACAATTGGCAGAAATTTAGGCAGACACATAAAAAAAACATACATCGCCGTAATCTCAGCATCATTATCAGCTTATTAACGTCACTACCACTGCTGGGGCAATGACCTTTTCTATGAATGTAATTGATTCGAGTTAATAAAAATTTTTGGTCACCGATCCGGTGCTGGCCCTGCGACAACTTTACTTCCGCATCGCAGGCAGAATGCACTTACCACTATACTATGAAGCTCCTCAAAATGGGTATACCTACATTATATTGCGATGTAACTTATGAATTAGAGTTTAAAACATCGACAGCAAATATTTAAGTGCATTAAATTAAAACCCCTACATGCACGTAAGAAGTATTTTATTGAAGTTATAAAATGTAGACTGCTAGAAACAGTATACACAGACAAAGTTGTAGTAATTTATATTAAATACTAGCTGACCTGGTGAACTTCGTATCACTTACCTCTTAATAAAAACCATATAAGAGGGGCATAATTATAATTAGGGTTTAAATTAATAATGTTTTCGTGCACTTATAACTATAATGACGACAGTATGCTGTCTTTTTTTTTCACGTGCTGTCAAGACGAACCATAGATTGAAAAATATTGCGTAAACTGTCCACTTCACGACCATAAACATTG
Source organism: Diatraea saccharalis (assembly GCA_918026875.4). NCBI lineage: Eukaryota > Metazoa > Arthropoda > Insecta > Lepidoptera > Crambidae > Diatraea > Diatraea saccharalis. The sequence goes on from OU893338.1 coordinate 28,958,623, forward strand.
ATCGTCAACTGAACGTTTGACAGCTAAGAACAGTTTGTATGGGAAAATCAAATTGTCGTTTTTAGTATTATACTCACAATTTTGTCATATTTTCTCATCGTTTAAACCTTCCCAGGACTTCCACGAATATTTCAAGACTAAAATTTGTCAAATCGGTTCAGCCGTTCTCGAGCTTTAGCGAGACTAACGAACGGAAATTCATTTTTATTTATATAGATTATTTCTGTGTGAAATCTTAATTAGATACCTTTACAAAATGTCTTGAATACATGTGAATTTTTGTACATATTTTAACTAAATACGTATATAACAGTGAATAATGAAAACATTCGAATGTGTCGCGGCGGCTCTCGTCGGTATTGCCGCTGGTCGCGAGGTAAACATCGCGGTTTATTTGCCCCGCTGTTATTATTTATGTAACGACTGTTGTTCTATTCAACGCACCGGTGCACGAAATCACTGGACATGACATCGCATTATTAATATTATTAGTAGTATATTAAATGTTTGAACAATGGAAAAACATGTAAAACCCCAACCACCACCTGAATTATCTAATTAGAAAGCTCCTTTAAATAAATAACAGGTAAATTTTGACGAAGCGTTTTCAACTAATAGTCACTTTCAAAGTAAACCATTTTATCAAAAGCATATCAACTAGATAGCTTAAACGAATTCAAAGTAGCTATAGGGTATCCATAATTTCACAGTAGTATGGTGCAGGTAACTCGCCACTTATACCAAGTGGCTCTCGGATACACGTTACGGGAGTTGTTTCTTCACTTGAACCATAAACGCAGACTAGTGGGAACTACGTATTTATTTGCACAAGTAAAACATTTACCTTAAATAGAATGTTATAGTTGTTTATTTCTATAAACATATTCCCAATGAGTAATCAAAGATACCAGTTTCGGGAATGACTCGCACTTCTCAATTAATTTATATTTACGAAGATTTCACGTAGGCGAATACTAAAATAGAACATTATGAATCATGTACGTACAATATAGTTATGTTCGCGTAGTTATCACAATTTTGTAACTGTAAGTGCTGCAATTATATGCTTGTGAGTGTGCTTGTGAGTTGCTTACACTTATCAATTATATTCGTCCTTCTTATTTTTGAAATCAATTAGTATTTAAATGATACATAAGTAAAAGTTAAATTAAACTATTAATTTTGATATAAAAATAAAAAGATATCTAATAAACACGGCAATGTCTTACAACAACTACCAATGAAATAGACAGTCGCAAAAACTCATTTGTACATCATCTTGCCTTATTTAGTGAATGTCAGTGATTTGAGGGAGTTTGGGTTTAAACTTTTAGAAGGCTTTTTACTTTTGAATTGAGTAAAGTATAGTAAACCTGCGGGGATTTGAGTACATCACAGTTGAGAGTTATCTCTGAGGTGAATTTGTAATTCAAAGTACTATAAATAAGCTTAGAAAAGCTGGTTTTTCTTCACACAACGAGCGACGTCAAGTTGAAAAATAACAATAACACATTAAGCGATTAATAATAAAGCATAAATACTTATAAGTGACAAGGACAATCCTTAACACATTTCACGTAGATTGAAATGTAATGATCTAAGTTTAGTAAGCACCTTCCACAAGTTTATAATCGAAACGGAATAAACTTTGAGGTTCTGTTTAGGAGTTGGGGTCTGAGACACGTCCTAACATGCCCGCCCGCCCTAAAGGGATGTGCACCAGGGCATTTTAAGACACGACGCGATTAAATTGCATAATCAATTTTTCATTAATTTAATAAAAAAAATCAAATATCGTATAAAAATTAAAATTTCAATTAAATATTTAATATTCCGAAGTATTAGCTAATTCCATGTTATTTTCGGATTTACCATAATTAAAATTACATTTATACTCAACATACATATAATTTTGACACATTTATAGCATTGTCTATATCTTTTTGATTTTTGAAGTGTATTAAAATAAATGACTGAATTCTACTTACGTATATTAGAAATGTGTTCCTTCACACAAAAACTAATCAGATTCTACGAAATTTGCCACACAAATAATACTAAGCCTGAATTAATATATATGCTTCTTTGTATAGCGCTAAACGGTTCCCTAGGTACTGCGCGAGCTAGAAACCTATTAATATTATAAATATGAAAGTAACATTGTTTATCTGTCTGTCATATTTTCCGCCTAAACCTCTGGACTAATTTTAAATAAAGGTACAGAGATAGAGCAGACTTTGTAAAAGGACATAGGTAACGTTTCTTATAAAAAAGTTATTAAATAAGTTCAAACGTTATTAATTAAATTTGTTTTAAAACCTAAAAGTTAGTATTTAGGCACTTTATAAGGAACTAGTTGTTTTCCTGTGACTTCGCCAGTGCTAATTATAATCTATGTTACCCGCCTGTTATGGTGCAGCTGCTCGTATGCAAAAATTAGTCCTGCAGTTTCGGAGCCAATCGATGCAAACAAATATATATAAAATCTTTCCTTCTTTAAGATACTAGTATAGATAAAAATATATTTGATTGATATTTGAAATTACTGACTAAAGTAACTATATACGATGCGGACCAAAACTAGTAAATAGATAAAACAAAAATATTAACCATGGCTAAGTAACAGAAGTTAAGACTTCGTAAAGTAAATAAAATATTTGTATAGGTTAGTATTGTGATATGTACCTTTTGGATACAGAGCTTTAGGGCCAGTTCACACAGCCCTCCCGGTCAAGGGACGACTAACAAAATTCAGGATTAATCTGAGGCCGGATTTGGGCCAAGACAAATATGTCCGTCCGAAACTAAACACTTGGAAATTATTAAATTAAGGAGATATGTTGCCTGGTTTGCTTTGCGTCTTAAAAGGGAGAGTATTCGATGTAAACAGGCTTACTGATAGATTTAATTTACTTTAAAAAAACTATGCTGATTCTTGCGCATTTAATCAAGGATCATATGTACTACAACAATGAAAACAAAATGGCGATTGCAGTTTATAAAAAGCTACGTTCCGATGCCATACCTGTCTGCTACACACTTATGGATAGTGTTATAATTCAAACAAATCAATATTACTTACTTATTTATAGTGGGGCAAAAGAAATAAACTTAATATTATATATAAGAATATTAAACCACTAACTGATTTATTAGAAAGATCTGTGATTTTCTATATACGTAATGATAAAGCTCTGTTTATACGTGTACATAACAACAACTGTTATATTATAAACACGTAGAAAACTTCGCTAAAGCGACGTCTTGGAGAACAAACAGAGTACGAAAGCCAAAGTGCGGCCCATTTCCACGGCAGGGCGAGCCAACCGGCGGCCGCACACACAAACAACTGTTCGAAGTCGCTGGACAATTTACATGCTGTAATTTTAATTAGGAATCCGTCGACCGCACGCCTACAATGGACGGAACCCTTGCGAATAGTTTCACCTAATGTTAATTTAATCCAAGACGGACAATCTAAGGGTCGAAAGTTGTTGCCGTCTTAAATATTTGTGTTGCGCTCACCGGGGTACCGCGACTACCGTCTAATGTACATTCTGAAAATTACCAACACAATATTCTAATAATAATCATCAATTGCAAATTATGTAGTTCTCGTTGGGATTTTACTATAAAAGTATATAAAAATTATTATAATATTTAGATACACTCTATTAGCCAGGTGTCTTCGACGGTCTTCTTGCTGTCGGCAAGTAAGAACATAGGAGACCCGAATTTATAATATTACTTTACGGTTGCCAAATTTACTGTAGTCCCCTAGGGACACCTGTATGAAATAAATAATTTATTTGATGAAGTGTGAAGTGATGTGTATTATAAATTGTATTTGATTAATGAATACATTTCATTAATCAAACGTATATGTAATCAATTTATGCGGCCTAATTAAGCTGCTCCGTCTTATTCAATGAATAATTTTTCACATTTCCTTCCCCAAAGACAAATAAACATTCAGTAAGTACTATTGATTGAATAATATTATTAAAACAATGACAAATAATTAAATTGATAATTCTTGTACTTTTGAGATATGCCTGCTGTGTGATGGATGACTGAACGAGAACATATATAATATTCATTGTTACTTACTGTATGTTTCATTCTTAAAGCACATTTGGTAAAAATATGTTTACCGATTCAATAAACGTTTTGAAATAAAAAAAAAATATGGAAAAGCATGTGTGAAAAAGTAGAAAATATTCGCTATCTGGAAATATCTCTTTCGACCTTCAATAATATGTAGGTATTTATTATTTTCAATATATGAACCATTAAAAATTAGGCAAACTATCATCAACAGTGTTATTATTCAGATCACTCACTTTAATATAAATTGTGTACATTTATGTTCCACGTGAGTATTTGTAGGACATGCGTGCCAAACGTTATATGATGTCGAGTAGAGCTTTATATAGCATGACATAGTTGGATTTGATGAAAGTGACTCAAGGGTTATAATATGTGTTCAAGGTTACAATCTCAGTGTAGATTTACAAATCAGTCCACGCTGGTCTCCAATGAAATAGTGCAACATGATGTCACTCATTATTTTACCGTAAATGGTTATTTATGATAATAAAAAATCCATTACAACTTTCTATAAATTTTCTCACTTTTACGTATAAAAGTTAATTTCTTCCAAAGTAAAATTCTCAAAAAACATTTGCAAAGTGTCCCATTGTGAACGACGACGTCCGAAGACGTGTAAAGCCGTCGGTGTATAATTAAGGCGAATAATTCACCGGCCCCACTTAACCGGGTCTCGATGACCGCTGTCGCCTTAACCTGTCGCCATCTTGTGTCGCCGTTACGTAGTACCACTGGACAGAGTCAGTTGTTGTGCAGGCTTACGCGGGGTTGTTTTGATGGCTTTAATAAATTGTAACTTCACATAAATCAGCCGTTCAGTTCAGACATTTGAACCAAAAGCTGCTGACGATCACGTGAGCTTCGCAGATAATTTAATTACCTATTCTCACATTCTTCTTTGACTTCGTAATTATTAAAGTACGTAATACGAAAATATATTTCAGAAATGTACTTGGCGAAATAACATATTTTACAATTATTTTTCGTCGGAAAATTATAAACGCTTTACGAAAAAAATGCTACGGTATAACGTAAGCAGTTTTAAAAAAGAAAAGACACACAAAATATGTTTATAAGAAGCAACGTGCTTTGATTTATAACGATCCGTGGAGTACAAGCGCGGGGTGAATAATCTGAGCCACATCATAAGCGACAGCGATTGTAAAAGCCCACGATAATTCAGTAAAATAACTGTATAATAAAAAAAACCCTAAAATTGAGAATCAACAATTATGATATTTATAATAAAAAGTTTGATAGGCGATGTAAAGTTAAAAAATAAATTGCAAAGTTCCAGCCGAGTTGAAAATTTGATTTTTAATAAAATTGTATTAACTTGTACTGCTATTGTTCTAGTATAAGCAAAAGGACTCTCTTGTCTTCTTGTTGATCTTATAAATGTACTACATATCTAACAAAAAATCTGAAATTGAGATACGACCTCTGAATTTAGATAAGATCAGCACCAAAATAGATCTTTGAGTTAACAAATATATCTACAGATTATTGCTGCTGCGTCTCATAACTTGAACTAGAGTCGAAAATGTTTCGAGTCACAAAACTGCAAGATTTATCCCCGGGCCCGGCTTCAAACTCATTAGGGAGGAAACTCGCGGGATCACACACACAATCTACTTTGTCTCACCGAAGCCCCGAAAATAAGCGTAAAGTGCCTCCAATCTTGTTCACAACTTCCAGCGATATTTTAAAGGAGTCGCCAAGGTTAAAAAGGGCGTCCGAAATAAGATTGAACATAAAGCTGATACATGTGAAACTCTGGGAGAAATTCGTCGTGAGCTACAAGTCTAGGAATGAATCATTCAGTTACTCAATACAGAGAACAATTACGTAGCGATCATGCGTAAGTATTTTCAATCAATATGAAAGTAACACCCACAATATGAACATTATTAATAAATTAATTTATTTGATCTATTTTACATTCACAGTGCTCCACCAGATCTAATTACTCTGAGATAGGAATCGAACCCACGACCTTCGCAATCCGGGCGAATGCTGTAACTACTAATCTACCCATGACCTGGGGTTGATGGATTAAAAAAAAAAATATTAACAATTATTAGTAAATATTCTACATTTATAGATAAAGAAAATATGAAAATTAAGTAAGTTGTTTTTAATGCAGGTTTATAAAACTGTACGCACGGTGGTCCGGGTCCATAAGACCATAACTCATGGTTTGCACGCGGTCGGTCGCATCTCACCTATTATTTACGAGCGGGCCTGCACGCGACACGTGCTGGCTGTGCAGAGGGTTAAGTTTATCGAAGAATTAGAAAGCATTTACTGTAAATGCTTGGCTTGGAATATAAATATTTTTTATGCAAACTATCTTTAATTATTATTAATGTTACCTGTTATCTCACAGGATAAGAGGCTTGCTTAAAAAAATCTATTTACAGGCGAATTTAGATTTGTCATTTACATATCAACCACTTTTAATAGACTCCCAAAGCTTTTTTTACTGCGCCTTTTTATGAAATAGCAGGAGCCACTAATATGCAAATAGACCACCGTTACTTCTTATACAACCACTATTAAACGTTATTTGTAGCTGAAATTAAAACATGAAAGAAGAATATAAAACTTGAGCACTCCGCAGACAATTGTGATGCAAATTCTGCACTGCTTACACCTCGCACCAAAAAAGGGAACGCGAAAAAAGGTTCCACTTCGGAATTTATAATACACTTTTTTATTTGGAGTTAAGTGTTGTGCTGCCATAAAGGGCAGAGGAATGGCAATATCGGGCGGAGGGCGGTCTGAGAAATGACGTTATTATTTATGTTAATTCGAAACGCTAAATGACGTCTTACGTGTTGGCGGCACCTTCTACCCGCAGCGGCAGGCGCAGGGTTACCGCGCCATCAACTATAAGGGTGAGTAAATTATTTACAATGCTCGCATATATAACTGTTTTTGAATGCTCGTTAAACGATTTTTTTTTTATTTAAAATATTATACTATTTCTACAACAACTTATAATAACGATAATAATAATATATCTTTAATTTTCTCTTGATAAAGGAACATTGTATAGATACTGTTATTAGTATAGAACAGACTCTCAATTGAATGTAACTCACAATGTGATTGCAGAAAGTGACTGATACTTATGATAAATACATATGGCTACTGTTGATTTTAAACTCTGCTTTCAAAATATTTTTTTTTTAAATGAAGTGAAGAAATTTGACAAATTTGTGTAAGCTGTAGATTGTACGATTTTTTTAGGAACTACAACATCAAATGTTTTAATGTGTCTATTTTCTCTATGTCTAACTGAAAATTATTATCAACGTTTTCTTGTCTTAACTTCAAGCGTATTAATAAGCTGTGACTATAAAATATTATGATTTATTGTATTAAAAACAGGCAATTTAAATACTATGAGTAATTTTATTGTTAAAAGAGAGATCTATATCTTTATTTATTTATTATTGCTGTTATAAAGTTATTTTTTATTAATTCAAGTTGATTGTCTTTTGAACAGTTTATACGTCTCTTTACCATCAATTTCTCAGAACCAGTGATATGCCAACTCAAAACACACTTAAAGATCGTTTCTAGCCATTATTTGCAATAGACAACAACCCTGCGTTGCGCGGTCCGCGACCCGAAAAGCAACTTTTTCGCAAGTCACAGCGGTAATTGTGGCACTTTACATAATGTCTATTTCAGTGGCGCGCGAACATTTTTCAAAACGGCTCACTAATGAGTCGTGAAGGCTCTGATGTCCCGTAATGCACAAGGTAGTATACACCACGTACAAGATTTATCGTTAACGTTAAGTGAACACGATCGCCTTTCACTTTGCACTTAAGATGTCCCATTTGAATTCGAGGGTGGAGGTAATGACTCACATTTAATTCTCAAATTGCTGCCAGAAAAAAAAACCGAGCGCCACTACGTTTGACGGATCAACGTTTCAGTTAAAATTTTAACAATGACAAGAGCAATTAGTAATTCTTGTAACTATTTGTTACAGTAATTGTTGACAGCATTATGTGTATCTTCGAGTGCGTTGGGTATTCATTTACTCACTGTCTAAACACAAATAAAGATATATCAATGAACTACAGATTGTAACAGATTGATATTCGTTTGCTTTCTTTTATCTCTAACACAAAATTGCATTTTTTTTCAGTTTATACTTCGCTGAATCATGAGAAACTTAATGCCATAAATAAATAATTAAGTAACTGAAGTGTGGTTTCAGATACCCATACAGGTATGGCCGAAACGGGTTATGAACTGGTAAAATGATCATTTGTGTATATACTCCTTTTGCTTGCATATATCGACGTTGGAAAGAGTATTCGAGTATGTACAATGATCCAACATATGTTAACACCATCGGCATCGTCATGCAAAAGAGTTAAGTATAATAAATACAAGTTTGCAGCGGCTCATGGGTGCCGCACGAGCCGCATCGTAATGCGCCACTCGCCAACTCCACTTAAGTGAACTAAATTTATCGGTTTCTTTATGACACCTTGGCTGACTGAAAATTTTTTGTACCTTAAAATTGGTTCTTACAGAAAAACAATAGAAAAATGTAGGGAATCGAACAGAAATTTCTACGAGAGAGAAAGAATGGTGTTATGTAAGTAATATGAACTCTAAAAAGCGAAAAGTTTTATTATAATTTTCTGTTATAACTAAAATAATACATAATATATTTATAAACATACATATTCTACCCATGATTTCAAATATTAACGTACTAAAACATTGGTTGGAGAGCTACATGATAATCATGATTAAATTATTAATTTCAATTTAAATAAATTGCGAATTAAAAAAATTGCTATATCGGAGGAGAGGCCTGGTGACTTAAAAACATTAAACCTTATTTTAGGCTTAGTTTCTGGCTCCAGTCTTCCACATGACTGTTTACTTTGGCACTTGTTATATATAAAAATATCAACCAGTGAAATTACCAACATGTTGCCTTAATTAAATAAACAAATTTTAATACCTTTAATTGATAATTTATGTTTAATTTTTTCCCCCGTTACTGAATAAATTTTACACAAAAAACTTTATGTACTGGCGGTGTTGTTTTATCAGCAAAAACTGTAACGTTCTATGGCAGCACAAACATACAAACAAACCCCTTACGCAAAGGTGGAGCGGCCGTAAAACTAGTGTAAACATTTGGTTCCGCCCGCCTGCGTCCACCTGCTGGCCGTCTGTGTGTCGCACTTTAACGTCGCCACTAGGTGTACTCAGATCCGGTCGGCACCTTTCAATAGAGGAAGCACATGAAAATTATAAGTAATTACTTAAATAATAAATAGGAAACCAAATACCATTCTTAAATTAAGTAGCGAAATCACATTCAATGTTATTAATAAACAAGATTTAGCGTTGGAGTAAATTAACACTGAGACTGCACTTAGTATTAGTCAAAATTCATAATATTAAACAGAGACTTAGTAAATGTTATCTAGTACGAGGTTCTACGAAAGTAATAATTACTCCTAGAAGGTAAGTAGGTTTACTTATTCTCTGTATTATAAGAATTGGGACTAATACTAAAATTGCAATTTTAGCGAAAATTTACTGTAACGCTTAACCTTGCTTATTAATAGCACTGTATGTATTTGAAATAGCCAGTAATAAACATTTCCACCGTTAAAATTATATATATATATATATACATATATATATATATATATATATATATATATATATATATATATATATATATATATATATATATATATATATATATAATAAGAAAGAAATCAAATTCTAAGCCTGGATTTCAACCGGTTCTGTATCCTTAGAAGTTGTCATCCGAATTAGCGGTACTAAAGCGACCAGATAGTGAGCGTCATCAAAATATCCTGGTAAGATAAATGCTGATGAGAATTACCTGAAATTCTTTGAATTTAATGGCAACATTTCAATAATTACCACTACAATAGGGATGATGACTGGGTAAAAAAAATGCAATTCTATTAAGTCCGTCAGTCAGATAATAGAAAAATATTAGATACGTATTTTTTTTACTTCAATTTAACAAGAAATAGCTTAGATAACAGGCATTAAAGTTGAGGAGTGGGGGCTCGCTACGTCACAGTTGAGTAGAAAACGTACTTTAACGTGACGTCATGCGAAATTTCAACTCAATGTAACGCCGTAATTTTATGATTACGCAAAAAATAAAAAAATATGTGTTTAATATTTTTTAACACTCTACCTGATGGACAAACAAACAAAAATTAGTCATCATCCCTATTACATCTGCAAGCATAAAATAAACTCTATCAATTAGCAAGTGTAAAATATATCGATATGTATACACGAAACATTATTTGTCCACTGCCCGCGATTCTTTTTGTAAAAAACCTGCAGTTACACAAAAAGCACTTGGTAAATATTGACAAGGGTGCATGCCCTCACCTTGGCACTGTTTATTTGTACGGAACCTAGTTGAAAAAACACAGCACCGCTTGACGATCACTCTGTTTACATTGCACATGCTGGCAAAAGATAACCAATAGCAAATTTAACGTTTTTTCATAAAATCATAAACACATAATAACTATACATACCCCGTTATCGGAGGTGCAATTGGGTAGCTGGACGTTTTTAGAGATGGATGAAATATAAATTTGTTTTCTATAAGTGCAAATTTAATTTTAGTTTATTTATTTATTTTACCATTTTATCTTACCCATTTCTAAAGATCTACCAAATTGCATTTAAAAACAATAATCTCGTTGAAAATAATTATAAAATAGTTACTTTCTTCTAATTCCGGCGACCAAATATTTTAAAGTCAAAACAATTCAATTCGTAACGGATAAAATCCACTTTGAATAATTCATGCCGCTAACACAGCTGAAGTGAAATGACCCCAGGTTAATAGAAATCCTACGAGTCCGTTTATGCATCCCCGTGGTCGGTTAATGCAGATGTTATCTTTATGGGAACGGTTTTCCTTTGGCGTGTTCAATATTTTCTTGGGTCTTTCTGGTTTTATTTGAATCTCATTTATAAATAAAAGGACTTTGTTAATATTTCCATGACTGAAATCTATGTTTTAAAGTTTGAGATAAAAATTAAAATGTTATTAAAAGTATCATGCATGTAATATTGGTGAAAATAATATTATATACAAAAAACAATAAACAAAAGAAAAAAAGCTTTTAGAAATATTCAAATTATTAATTATTATTGCACTGTCTATCACAAGAACATAAGCAAAGGTCCTAAAGACATAATATTTTTGATAATTCTGGTGTAACTTTGCCAATAACAATAATCCACTTCCATATATTCCAGGTCCGACCGTAAAGAAGGCAAACCCGCTCATCATCCCTATCCTTCGACTGGTCATCACTCACGGGGTCGGTATTTACATAGCATATTTTGAGCCGACAACGACGGCTGCCATCGCGCCCATTCGATATATCTGATGTCCGAGGGGAATAAATCAACTATCAATATACTACCGGTGGCACAGAATGGTCAGTGTGAATCATTTTATATAGGTACTATGGCAACTTAGTCTAATGGTGGAGGTGGGTGGCGCAATAAAAAAACTGGTAGAACTCCTTAGTCTCGATTTATTTTCAATTAGTATTACATTAGCACACTTACAACCAAAAACTATAATGCACACTCTAAGCTGGTCTCGATCAGAAAGGAAAGATTGATAACCAGCAAAATACGAACACGCGAATTCGAATATGAAAAGTCATAATTTAAAATATTAACGGCCAGCACTTGACCATAAACCGTCCGAAGAGTAAACCCTACCTATAGTAATGCGCACGGACGTTACAGTACTTATGAAACATAGAATATTTAAGCTAGATGAACGCCATGCGATTCTTGCAATCCATACAAACAACTAGGTCGTAATTAGTGTAGTAATTGATTTGCATTTATTGGACGGCGTTGCTATTACTAGTGTTGTAGAATTTGATTTTAAAAGTATCTATCGGGTCCTAAAATAAGCGGGACTACAGGTTGAAAGAACATAGTTTTCTTAAAATAAAAAACCTTTTGAGTTTAGTGACCACCAAAGTAAAAATATTACAAAATACACTGCTTGAAAGTTGTTTTATTAAAGTGCATCGAATTATAACAAATTATTAAAAAAATATATCAAAAATTCACTGAAGATACTATTTAAAACATAAACCAATGATTACTAAAGACTATATCTTCTTGGTAAAAAGATTTAAAAACTTGCCTAATAATAAATCGAGAATACTAATTACTTTCTGGCGCGAAGCATCATGAAAATGTTAACAGCGGGACGTGCAGCTGGAAGTGGGACATTTATCAAACCTAATTCTTAAATTCCAATTCAATAAAATTTATTCAGTTTAGACTGTTAGAAGCACTTGTGAAAGTCGAAAGCCACTTCATCGGTTCGCAAATCTATGGCTAGACCTTGTACTGAGAAGAACCGGCCAGAAATTGAGCAGTTGTGTAAAGTAAAGAGTAAGTAAATATATTTTAATCTATGTTCACCAAGTCTTCCAACTAAATCTCATTGTAAAATTACGTAAAATTATTACCATGAAGAAGCTTCTTCGAGTATTAGGGAGCATATATTACTCTAATCGAGTGCATTTTATTGATTCCTACCAAATTTACCGTGGAATGCGTGCCAGTGTTGTCTAGGCCGACTATAGTATCGGGGCAATCCGATCCACGTACATATTATTGATGGCATATTTTGTTCTGTTTCTCAATCTAAGTTTTCCCATGTCAGAGGTGGGCGGCACCGAAGGTTATCACGACGACGACTCGGTAACATATACGATATTATTTTTAAAGGCTAAAATGTGTTTGATGTCGTATGAACAAACAACGTGAATTATGGTTGTGACGGGTTCGATGTTTGGGTCAATTAATAGCTTGAGTATAGATTTATTAATTGTAAAGGTAAATAAGAAACTGTAACAAACAGAATAAATATAAAAAACAGTTCGTAAGTTACTTAACTAATACATACTTATCAACTAAACGAATACATACCCCTTGTCGGGCTTTTAGTTAAACTCTTGGATCGTCCAAAATACAGATTACAATTTAGTTCATATGTTATATAATTTGTATCACAATATCACATTCTTTATCACAATCAATGAATTATTTTAAAATTACATAATACAATTTATACCATTAATACTGTATAATAATTTTCATGTTGTGAATTGAAGAATTTCTTACGAACTGACATCCATAAAGAGTATAATTGATTAGTCAAAATTTTAAATTACGAAAGACGAATAATAAAATGAAATGATGTTGAATTTCAAAAACAAAAAGTTTGCATACTGAAACCTAGGAAAACAAACGGTGGCATGGCACACCGTTACATGGTTTCTTAAATTGGTAATTCTCACAAGATACTTGTGGAAAGAATATGAAGTTACTTAATTAATATTACATTTAAGCCGTCTTAATCGCAAAATATTTTGACATTTCAAAGAAAAGGCTACACTTATTTTATAACACCACCGAGATTTACCGTTCACATCCTAAATATTCACAGTATCGCTGATATTCTTGGCCAATCCGAGCGGTCGTGGAACTCGTACTCAATTAGTGGACCACTCGACTGCAGCACCCTTCACAAACTCGACTCCAACTGAAAAACCCTAACTTTGTCTCCGCCGCTGTTATGACTTAGTAATACGTAAGCATCCACTGATCAGCGTTAAAATGACGTTCAGTTAAAATTAAAATAAATATCGAAAAAATATAATTAAAATTAATAATAAATTATACTTTCATGTTAACTTACACATTCAATATGAAATTGTAAAGGTTTCTTATCTACGTTTTTCAGATTTCAGATATTAGTTGTATCAAAATATTACCTACATAATATTGTTCATATGTCTTATATAAGATATTGCGATCTCTTTAGTTAAACTTATATTATAATATAGTTTCTAACATTAAAAAATACATAAAAACATAAAAGATTAAGTTTCTTAAAAACAACTACCAAAAAAAACTTAGTTTTGAAATAAATTTAGATCTTAAGAATATCTTAGATCTCCCACAAAATTATAATTAGTGGCTGATTTTTCAGCAACATCTTACCGCTCTTATGTAGACGCGCGGTCAAGGCAATTAGCAAGTCGAGTTATTCCTTTGATCGCCTTTGCCCACCAGCGCGTGAACTCTACCTGTGAGTAGCACAGACAGACAGACAGAAGCAGCTAATCATCGCGGCCGAGTTACGAGTGCCAACCAGAGAGATCATCCACACAATTTTTATATCGACAACATGAAAGGAAGGCGCATTTAATAATTGGGGACTCCCCGTAGATTGTTGCTTGTTTGGCATTGAAATATTGAATGAATAAGGGTGGTATTTTATTTGGAAAATTAATCTGCTTAATTATAAATTTGTTATAGCGGCTACAGAAATACATCATCAGTAAAAAAATCAAATGAGCTAGCTATCACATTCACAGACAGTTGTCCATCTCCGTACCCAAAGACACTTCCCGTTTGTAGTCTTTGGGTATGGAACTACGGAACCATAAAAATCAACATTGAACTCTACGTGAAATACAGCGCTGTCACAGTATTCAAATAAAACCTACCTTCAAAAGGTAGATAATGTTTCATTGTACTTCTGTACTGCTACGACACTACGTTCGACGTCGAATTCGAAACTCTTTTTATAAAAGAAAATTATTTTTATATTATTGGCTACTTTTGTAGCCACCGCCGTACTCTATAACTTATATGAAAATATCAACTCTATGACTCCAAAAAGTCTACAGTTTGCCTAACACCCTTAATGCCCTACACAACGTACGTACGCCGGACACGCCGGGCAGTAGCAAGACGAAAACGGATGTGAACCGTGCAGCTAGCTTCCATCTCTTTACGAACCATGCTCTAATTAAATACTTTAATACAGTCTACAAACACCAAATTGAATAATAATATAATTGGAGCCGATTCTAAAATCATATAAAGCAGACGAGAGCAAGGTGGACACGCAGACTGCCGAATTTTGAAAATCTTATAATAGGGATTATGACAAATTTTTGTTTGTTTGTCCGTCAGGTAGAGTGTTAAAAAATATTAAACACGTATTTTTTTCGTAATCATAAAATTACGGCGTTACATGGAGTTGAAATTTCGCATGACGTCACGTTATGGTACGTTTTCTACTCAACTTTAAAGCTTGTTATCTAAGCTATTTCTTGTTAAATTGAAGTAAAAAAATACGTAGTTAATATTTTTCTATTATCTGACTGACGGACTAAATAGAATTGCATTTTATTTTACCCAGTCATCATCCCTATTTAACAGTAGATAAGATAAGTTGAAACATGAGGATATTGTACAACTTTATCACCTTTATACCACGTTTAAGGTAAATAAACAATTATGAATAACTATAATTAAATTTAGTTTGATCCGTGTTTGTCCCGTCACCTCATAATACATTACATAACCGACAAAATTAACCAGCAATCGTCTTATGTACTTGACGTTCACTCCTCACACATAACTTTGAAGTTTAAGATCCCTATATTTGGTCCCCGGAAATGACAACACGCACGGTGTCCAGCAGGCGAGGGCACCGGATGTGACGTGTGACGTCCCACGGACCACGTCCGGCGCTTTGACAAACTGCCAGAGGCACTTTCTCATACCGAACCTCGAGACAAGATCAGCCGCAAAAGCCTTCTGTCTGTTGACCAACACGTAGTTACGTAACTTATTTCAACTGTCTCCTACGAGGAAATTAGATATTACAAAGGGATTTAGACTTTACAACCTTCGACTTTGTTTTTCGGCAAATTTAAATAAGAACAAGTTTAGGACAGAAGTGCCTCCATAATAGCTATGCTATTCTGTTAAAATAGCCACTATGAGAGCATAGAGGCTCAATGAAAAAAAACTTTTGAAGTGGGTTTCTAATTACAATTAATTTTAAATTTATGTTGAGGCAAGCTTAATTTATATTGTTTTGTAATAAAATGTCTTTCTCCGTGAATCATTCTAGCTTAAAAGTAACTCCTTCAAACTAGAATGATTGCGTAATATCCAAGTTTGGATCTATTGACTGTGATGATAATTGATTAATTAATACATTCATAATATAAACCCCAAGGCACAGAGTATACTTTTTTATGTACAATGGATGCCTCCATACAATTTAGATCTCGCTGATGTCTATGATTAACGATATTTAGTACCTATAACGCAAATTCGAGGAATTAAACTCAATTAACATCGGCCATCTTAGCCGGGCCAGTAGTCCCCAAACTGTAAAGTTGACACTAATTCGCGCACGTAAGCGGCTAACGCCGAGTTATGGCCTATTAAGAAATTGTTCTCGTAGTGGGGGGTGAAGGGAGGGGGACTATTTGCGTAAAGTTTGAGCACCGTGTGTGCCACCCCTGTACAGATCTATGTACAGGCTGTATATTTCTATTCATAAAGTTAAGCCCGATTGGCTAAGCATGACTTAATTTTAACTTTCTAACTTGATGTTTTCCCGTATCAAAGCTAAACTATTAATCGATATAATCTTCTTAATTAAAACATTACGTTGTATTTTAAGAATAAAGTAAACATAAACAAGAAATGAAGAAGAGCAAAATAGGTAAAAACCGTTCTACGGAAGATCCTGGTGTGATCAAACGATATTCCGAAAGTCTCGTTTGATTGACTATTATGTGTAACCTTAAAATATTAAATTTTTTATTGAAGTATACCATGACACCAAGCCAAGATGGAAAGGTTTCTGCTGTAATTAGCATTAAACATTAAAATTAACATTAAATCGTTAACTATTCCAGGTGCATCAGGATAAATTAATTAATTGACGAAAACAAGACATCCTGTACAACAGTGTGTAGGATTTAAAGTGCCCAAGTCAGGGGTCAGGCGGCCGGCAAATTATACGAGGTGTTTAAAGTCGCAACCCGCGTCTTAGGTAAACTGAGTGGACAACGACCCGCTCCGACCCCCCCTGGTCCACTCGACCACCCCCAAGCCCACCCGGTGGTACTTACGGCTCTAATCAACAAATCCGTGAGCAAATATTTGACCGTATTGAACAGGTCCGTGGGTCCGACGCTATATTTTATAGTTGTTCAGAAATAGATTTGAAACTGGTCACGTACGAACTATACTTTAATTGTTTAATATAGTTTACTCTTCCAAGCTGACCTGAAAATGATATAAACACAAAAAAACTACAATGTACGTATTACTAATTATTTTGTATGTTTTATGATCGCGGGACTTAGTCATCCAGAGACATGAATTTTATGTTGCTCTTTCTGTAAGCGATAATCTGACAGATGTCGGTATATGAAGTAAAACGTGGCGTAGTCAATGCACTATTTCATTGATCTTAACCTGTTCGGACTTATTTTGAAATCTTGTATTTTCCACACTTGCTTGTTAAATAGTCAACAAGAGACTGTTTTCAACAGAGTTGTATTTAATACTTGTTTCATAAATTCTACATTTTCTTAATATGTCATTATCAAATAACTCTCTCATTTGTTTTCAGTTTATGTCTCAGATTACGATAATGAGCCTTACTTTTATCAAATTATTTAATTGTAATTATACCAAACGATTAAGGTGAAGTAATTCATTAATGGTGTTCAGATCATTTTCCTGCGTCGCGCTATCAATGTTTACAACATGTTATCAAACCAGGGAAATCCGAAGCTGAGACAAAACAGTGTGGTCAGAGAATTACGGACAAAACAATTATTTACAGCATATTAAAATTTAGGTACAATATGCCTAGTTTATCAGTGCTGCAATTATATCCGAGTGTATTACGAATGAGTACTTTAATATAGAGTAATATATCAATATTCTAAAATTAGTATTGTTTATATTAGCATTTAATTAAATGATTTGTAAATTAACTATCGTAAAATGGAGTTTAAGAAATTCTAAGCATTTATTCAAATTTCTCTATCTTAACACATCAACACAAAAGGTTAGCTCGTTTGATTTGCAATTTGCAAAAGTCGATCATCGTATGAATGATCAAAACGTTAAGGCACGTTAAAACGTTGGCCACTTCTCCCAATGTTATAACATTGACTCGAGTCCGAGTCCCACCCATCGACAATTTGAAAATCCTTATTTATTTACGTCAGTTAATTTATAGACTGAAACGGCAAGAAAATCCTGAAAATAGAAAATATACTATGATAAAGAAAATACTTAGAATTTCGAACTTTAATTAATAGTTCCGTTAATATTATTTACCATAAACATACATAACTTAGAGTTTGATTATTAACCCCAGGTCAAATATAATACAAGAAACATCAAATTAAATAATGACTATCCCAACATCTGTTTGTAACAACAGCTCTGCGAAAACAAAAATCCAAACACGAATTCAACATCCGCTCAACCTTGAATCGGTAATAACGGTTCGTGGCATAAGTGAAGTGGGGGCCGGTCTCAATTTTAATGAAACTCTAAATCGATATAGTCAGTAGCTGTGGAAGGTGGTCCTATGACCATTGGTCCGTGGATAAAGGCAAATAGTCAGTGATTAATTAAACCCCGGTCCAAACTTAACCGACTTCAGTCTTCCCAAACTTGCGAACTGCAACGCTCGCTAGTTGTTATTGAATACGGTAATCCTGTTGGAAAACTTCGAAGGGAGACGCCTAACGTTACCGATATATTAACTAACCATTTAAAGATTATAGGTACTTGATTAATTTTGCATTTAACTAAAAATAATTATAAAATTAAAATAAAAATGGAAATCCTTGATATAGCATCAGTAAGTTTGTCAATAGGTATTTACAGGGATTGGTGGCATGTGGTGATTTTAATACAGACGTTCTGAAACAATGTGCTAGTTAGGTTGAATCAGTACCTTCTTACAAGTTACAGAAGGTTCTTTCATGGGTCAAGCTATACAGTACTATAACAAAATCCCCAGTGTTGTATTAAATTTGCCAATAAATCATTTTAAAAGTCGTATTAAAAATTGTCTACAAAGTAAAGGATATTATACCGTTAAAGAATATCTAAATGACAAAAGGGCATGGTGTTAGATATTTTAACTTTATTGTATTTAACTTTCTAATATTGTAATGGAAAGTGACTTCATATTCTAATGAAGTCACTTTTCAATGAGACTGAAATAAAACAAGGAGAAAAAAACTGGCCTTTGCTGAGTTTCTTGCCGGTTCTTCTCAGTACAAGGTCTCTCGCAGTAGTTTTGCGAACCGACTTTCACAAGTGCTCTGTAAAAGCCTATACTGAATAAACAATTTAGATTTTTGTTTTGGATTTATTTATGATCAATTTTGCTTTTTAATTTAAACGGTGTAATAATTACTAGTTAAATAAATACATTGCTTTGCCACAAAATGTAATCAAACTTCCTGAAAATGAATTAAATAATTATTTTTCTTAAAACTTTACAATCATTATATGGACCGCGATGCATGGAATTAATATCGTTCGCTTTATTATAGATTGACTTACAGTAAGTTATTTATACGCTAAATATTTATTGTACCTACCTATACAATGTCCTAAGTTTATTTTGTACCCTCTATTTATCAGCCAAGTCAAAATAAACATGCAGATCAGACGTTGTAATTGTAAAAGAAACGGAGGGAGATGGAGTTAAACCCATATTGAAGGTTATTGGACGTAACTGCACTAATTAAATGGTCGTGTGTAGCGATAGTGAGTACGGTAGCAACAGTGTGAGTTTTTGATGACTAACCAGTCACGTAGCTCTACAATGAGAGTCTTGTCCAAAGGTCTAGGTGACTTCATACTAAATGTTCAAGTAGCTACCGTCGCAGTCGCTATACAGTTTATTATTAACCAGACAATTCAATCGACCACGATGACTTTTCATTAGTCATTTCGAATAACATATCATATTACCTAATACCGTGCTTTATACAGTTGATTATAAGAACAACAATATTACACAGAGAAGGCGAATTGCGTTTTTGATTTATAAAGAAGTAGCTGTTCCCGCGACTTCGCGCGCGTATCTTATAGCTTATATCAACCCCGTATGATGTAGCTACCCGTAGGTGGAGGAATTTTAAAAATAGGTCCGGTAGTTTCGGAGCCTAATCAATGCAAACAAACATACAAACAATGAAATCATTCCTTTTTATAATATTAGTACAGTAGTATTGACATCGGCTTAAAGACAAATTATTCAGCCTGCACAAAGTTGAGGTAGGTTTCTAAGTAAGGATTGAAACTAGAATGTCCACAGGAGAAGTTGTATCTTTATTTATTTCAAACACCATAATTTTATTTTCAAGTTGTTAAAAAGTTATTACATTAACTTGTATCAAAATTAACTACTTATTTGGTGGAATTCATATATGGACTATTACTTCTAGTCCATATATGAATTCCACCAACTAGGCATAATATATATTTTTTTGTAATTATTTTTGTGTGGGAGTCACAATATTTTTATATTGACTTTTCCTGTTTTCATTTAACACATTGAAGAGATCTGCGATTTTATATCGTTTTCTCTTACGTTTATGCACTCTTTAATAATATCAAATGAAGCTTAAGTATAGTTGAAATTACTTCAATTAATCTCAGTGTGTGAGTGTGACCGCTATAGATTTTAAAGTGGAACTAAAGGCACCTATGTACGGCACATGTGGCGAGGTAATTAAAAATCGGTGTGGCAACAACACCGCCAATAAAAGCACGAGTGTGTACACGCCACATGCGCGGCGTTCTCACGGCGCAGCAGGCGCAGACGCACATACCTACTACCACCGATCACTGACTTGCGCAACATCACATTACTTTTAACACGACTGTATTTAAAAAATACTGAATTGGGACAATAATTACCTTAATGCAGTTTTGAATTATTTCTTATATGCACACACATGCAAATACAGAGAAAAAATACTGAAAAATGAAATCTATTTTAAAGCCATAAAAATAAATAAAGCAATTAGGTAGATGACCATTTTATTGTTTCATTAAAGAATATTAACGCTGAATAGTGCCAAATCGATAAAATTGATCTTGGATTGTACTAATTCACGGGAAACCTATGGCAATCCAAAAATTTGTGGTTATACTTGATCGTATTTCTGATCTTGTGGTTGAAACCGAAACATGATTGTATTAACTTCACTCGATAGAAAATAATTCCAAAGTAGCATCTAAAAATATTGCGAAAGGCACGTTTCTCAATTATGTGATACATTAGAGTAATGATATTGAGTACAAATATGTATCAAAGGTTGATATAAAAGTTGGTTATTCCCAATTTTTGATAATGTTATTATAATAATTAATATAATTTATTTTGTGATATGGCACATATGGTCATTTTTTTCAAGCAACTTTAAAGTATTGACATTTCTGTCACTCCTACTGCAATTGACAGGGAAGGCTATAGAATAACGCACACTAACTTAGTTCACGCTGAGGCGTGTTGCTAGATGGACCTATGTTGCTTTGTGCAGCGTTCTGACGTATCGAGATCGCTAAAATTGTAAAAAAAAGAACATTTTAAATAAGTATTTTAATTTCGCTTTCATTTTAACAACATTTTTGGTGTAATGTACTAGGGTAGGGACCCGAGTGTCTCGAAGTTGTAAGTTCTAATCCCACTAGAGCTCGCATTTTTTCAAGTCGTTTTTTTATTATTTTATTCTAATTTTCATTTTTTTCTGCCATAATTTTAAAAAGCAACTTTTTTTATTATTATTAAACAGTATAAAATGTGAAAATAAATATTTCTTTAGTATGACGTAGGCGAAAGTCAGACTGACATTTTCATACAAAAGCCCCGATATTGATGAAATAGTTCCAATAAAATACATGTTCGTGTTCCAATCCCATCAAAGAAGCATTTTTGTTTTACTTTTATCTTCTTTTACCTAATATATTTTCCTCTCTCATTTTTTAAAGGTATATGTTAATCATTAATAATTCGTTAAAATAACTTTGAATATTTTTTTATACAGTAATTAAGTATTATTTAATTATCTAGTCTAGTTGATAAATTTAATTGCTGTAAAAATATATAACATAAAATTTGACAATAGGTAAATATTTCCATAAAAGTATGTGTTTGCAAAAGTTTGACATTTTCATGCAAAAACCATCCCGTAGACCGTTACTCTAGTAAAAAATAATTCCTAATCAATCATATTGTGTAAATAAAATAGTTCAATAAATAGGTATTACTTTATAAAACAGATATAAAAAAGGGAATTAGTTACTATTGAATGAATTTGAAAATTATGGTAACAATGTACTAAATAATAATGTACAGGTTTTTCACAAACTTTATTAGTGTTTGGTGTGGCGCAATGTCCTATGTGCTGGTCACTAGGTACTCATTGTGCCGCAGATCAAAACCAAGTTTCATGTTTTTTTTTTATATCTTAATTTTTTGTACCCAATATTTTTATTATGAGAAATATAATATTAAAAATTATTTATGTGTTTATAATAAAATATAAATTATTATATTAAATAATTGTATAGATATTATTTTTGACATTTTCATGGAAAAACGACTGGATAAATTTCGCGGTAATTTGATACAAAAATACCTCTAGATATCCTTTATTGGTTTGCAAACTATTGCAGTACGCAACAGGCGTAGCCATACAATTATTGATAATGAAAAACGAAGATTTTTCTGTAAGGTAAATGTACAGTGTTCCGGACTAGAACACAATTTTAAACGATACTCAATAGACTATAGTTGTATTGCAACCAAAATAATATAATGTTAAGCATACTTGGTAATATTGATAGTGGATTGGGTAGTTTCGATAGCGAAACGTAAAGCACGAATTTGCAGAATCATTGAAATTTGCTTTGAAACAAAGAAAGAAAGAAAGTTTATTGACCACACCTACATGAACACAATGATAATATATAAGAGAAGAAAAAAAAAATACAAATATAAAAAATATAAAATAAAAAAAGTAATCATATCTAGGCTGGTTTTGAGTAATAAAATCGCATAATTATCTTAACATATCAAAATTAATGGTCCAGTCTTTTTGTTTATTCATCATGTGACTTAATAATATAACCCACCATTACGTGACGACACTTCATTTGAATATTTTCTGAATCTGACATCTGTCAGTAGTTGTAAAAAATAAATAAACAGCAGCTGATTTGACAGAAAAAGCAGATTCCGAGATAATACTGTTCTTATCTTATGTAATATTATTATTTTGTCGAGATCGTTAGATAACACCGTTTTCGTTTGAATAACATCATATTTATTTTTTTTTATATAGGATCAAACAGTTATGCAAATTTATATGAACATAAAATTGAAACATTAATAAACACATAGTTCCCTACATTACATTTGTTAAATTGGTTGATTGTTAAAAATAATTTAATCTGTTTGCACATTACTGTTATTTAATTATTATTATTGATATTTCAATCTGTACATAACAGAATATCGTCATGAATATGGCAGACGGTGTTTTTATGGGTGTAAAAAAGTGGAATTATGATTTAATTTTAAGAAAAGAAAACGTTTTTAATTTTTTGGAATATTTTTGTTGTCGATTATAAACACTTACAAGTTCCAAGTAAGTACTTTTGCAATCAGAGTATAACACCCTATTATAAAAGCCGTGACAAGTTTTCGAACGTGACTGATACGATCGCACCGCTCTTTCGTAAGACGTCGTTCTTTGACTTTCTTAAGATACTGGTAAATTTATTGAAATAAAACTTGTGAAGTCGTTTTACCCATTAATTGTTATCAACAGAAGGTTTTATAATTAGAGAACGATATTTATTTTTAAATCTACTTTCCGCATCATGGACGCAAACCTGTGGCGTATGGTTACCGTAATAATTGAAAATCGCTCCAAAATGTTACTATACTATTCCTGACTGAGGTTGGCATAAAAAAATTAGATGTGAATAATTCGGTAATCAGCATTGATTATTGTGACGTAAGTGTGGTAAAAGTTTTACGGTAAATTTTACAATTCAGTTCAACTCTAAGCACAGAGGTGAGGACAAGCTCGACATTCAAAGAAACGGGTGATTCTCTAGAATATCTAATCAGGACTCTGGATCTGGGCAATCCCATTCTGAAAAGGGCAGGTTAGTGTAACTGGCCTATATGATAAAACCAGCTACGGTTCACCTCACATGGATGCATAAGTTCAGTATCGATATGAATATCGGAATCTTAGAACAAATTGTTGATGCCTGGGAGAATTCACACAAAGTTTTAGGTGTTTTCTGTGACGTACTTAAAGCTGTCAATTATGGTGTTCATGAAATATATAACGAATCTTCATATTATGAATTTAGAGATAACTAGTTAGATTTTGCTGTCTCTTAGTTCAGTGGCTTTGTAGGAGGTTCATATCAGTGACAAGAAATCCCCTGAATCAATAGATCAACACCTATCATGGGTGTTTCACAGTGCTCAATGCTTCTTTTTTAATTTATATAGACAAATTGCCTCCTTTGGTAAAAGATAATCACAAAATAGATTTGTTTACAGTGACAATTCCGTGAAGTATAACTTCACTCTTATTTAAAATTAAAAGAGGACGACCAGTTAATGACGGTGTGAATAGTTCTATTCTGAAAATAGTACATTGGTTTAATATTTTATGTGTTATTCACGTTGAATTTTAAGCCTTTCATCACTCATAATCTTGCTCCATGACTATCGCTTAATTTGCAGATTGAATGGATTCTATGTAAGCACTATGGTAGGTATCATCTGCATAAAGAAAGCAGCTTTAAACTGGCGATCCCAACGAAATTCATAAATTTTATTCTATAGAGGCAACTATTCGAATAATGTGTTGCTCAATAAATATCTTGAACAACCTCAAATAAGATGAAAGGTTGGGTTATAGTAAGTTTTTGTTATTGTTTCATTTTTTCGTATAACTTTTTACTGAGGTTATGTTTGGCCAATATACTTGTAAAGATTCATTACACCGTTATATTATTTATCACTATCTGGTGCCCGCATCTTCGTTCGTGTTGTCTCATACCAAAGATTTTGTAAGCTTAAATTGTATGTTGTGGATTGAGTAGGTTATAACTTAATGAACCTGTAAAGGTAGAATTCTTTTTGTACCAAAATTCTACAGTCTGCTGACGGTGCCAACGGTATATATGATTAACAATAATATTTAAGATGAAATTTATAAACTTTATTGGTGTTTTTTTTTATTCGGGTGCCAAAATATAAAGCCCAGATACTTTGCTAACCCTTAAAACAACAAGGCAAAGTTGGGCATTAGAAAAACTGGTAATTTTCAGTTCCATACCAGCAGCTTTTATTCTCTCAACAGCATATCGAAGTCGATCAGAATTCCGTGGTTCATCTAATTTTCTGGTAGATCTAAAGATTTTGGGCAATGTATGATGATGGTCAGTTTTTCACTGGCTTAACTGGATTCTAGAGACCGAAGATTCTATCCGTTTTTATTCTTAGAAAATTTGATCATGTGTCCCTATATCGTTAAAATTCAAAATGGACGTCCATCCGGAAGCGAAGAAGTATGCGTGCTTTAACTACGTTATCCTCTCTGCTAAAATCTCCAAATACTCTTTCTTATCTTAACAGTACTTATGTACCTTTCACACCAAAACTCTTTGTTCATCTCTTTGACCATCTCATTTCTCCGAAATCGTTCACTCTTCGTTCTTCGTCAAATCTATTCCTTTGTGGGATGAATTTCCATTCTACTTGTGTCTACAAGAATTATCAATAAATAATAAATTAGCTTCTAAAAACAAATTATTCTATAGCAAATGTTTCATTGTTTGGAACAAGCAAATTCATTAAATCATTGATTACTTTATGATTTATGTATTTTTATAGTAATTATGTATGTATGTATATACATACATAATTACTATAAAATTAGGATAATGATGTTGCCGTCTTATTATGTACAAAGTTAATTTTAATATATTTAAAATTAAATCCAAATTATCTAATCAGAGATTATCTAATTTTGACACATTGCATTGTCTGTTTCTAGAGTAGACGAAAAAACGGACAATAAACCTTAGTAAATGTTGAAAGACAACGATACGTATCGCTAACCATAGATCTTTCCCTTTCCCGCGTTTTGTTGTACGCAACAAGGTCACGAACTTGCCCTGTACAACAATAGAGAGAACCCCGTGTCCACATCATCCTAAGGTTTACTGGTAGAAAATGGCCATGGCATTAAGTACGCCAATGTGTATTTGTGCAAAAAATGTCAATAAATAAAAAAACTATTTATTGTTAAGAAGTCATTTTTATCCGATGTTATAGTATAACAAGTATCTTTGAGGACCACATTATATGTTCTGGATCTTTGACTTTTGTACTCTTAGCAGAATATATTGAACAGGCACAAAAATTTTTCTTAAGGTGTCGCTGGTCTGTTGTGGTTGTGCATCAAACGTTTAAGTTTCCAAAATTAATTATACCCCATATATTGCCCAGGTATTAACAAAATAAGTTTCATACAAATATACTCAGTAGTCCCGAAAATTAACGTGTACATACAGATAAACAGACAATATTTTTTAAATTCGTAATGTATTATTGTTTATTAACCACCCTCAATTTCTTTCTTTTTTTGTAAATATATTCAATGTACAGACATTATTTTTTTGCAGATTTGTTATAAGTATAAAACGTGTAACAGAAATAACGCACATCCTTATACAACCCAATTAGAAAATGGATTTATAAATAAAATTAAACATTGTTTATGACACAGTTATACTTATTGCTGGGTAACGGTGTTGACATTTTACAAATCAACACAATGACGTGAAAATTACGGCTTCAGTATTTTTTAAGTTAAGGCAATAATTATGATTCTTATTTGTTATGAAAATTAGCTAGCATAGTCTTGCTATCATATATCCCATAATCCTTAGGCACTTCGATGTATTTATTAACTGTATGTTAGTATAACGAAATATAAACAAACTACTTTCAGAATGTGCGTTAATTATGTTTAGTTGAAATGAAATTTCACTACATACTTATATGTTTACTCATAAACTGGAAAGTAAAGTTATATCTCTGCTTAGATAATAAAGGACTTAATAGGGATTCGATGGACAAAACAGTTTTTTCTCTATATTTTTAATTACAGCTACAGATGTTGTGATACATCTATATGTCATATTTTTGGTGCAAGAATATATTTTTTTATAAATTAAAGACAATTTTCTTTTAAAATAAAATACATTTTCCATGACAAAAACTATCTAAGCCAATGATAAGTTTATCTGTAAAAACTTTAGTGAATTTTCATTTAATAATTGTAGTATTATGATTGTTTCGGAGTTCAAAAAAAGAGTGTTTTTGGATGACTTTGCCTTCCCTACAATCCTTTATCCTTAATGTACTATTTAAAATATGGATAGACTTTTAAGATATTGTTTTTGAATCAGTTCGCTTTCCAGTATCAAATAAAAAATGTCTGACGGCAACTTTGAAATAATCTATATTTATGGGATTAATAAAATGATTGTGTTTTAATGGTGTTATCCTAACCGGTCAACCAGTCCTATGCTTTGATGATGCGTCAGTATTACAAAATATCATTCCACCTCCATAAAAGGATCATGGCTAGAGGAAAAAATAACTTTTCTTCAAGTTATGAAAACAGGATATGTTTTATTAACTCCAGTCCAAAGATCAGGTAGAGTCCAATTCTTATTTTTAAATAGGCCATGAAATGTGATACAGCAAGACAATGGTAGAAACAGGCGCGTCTACCCTATATTCTCATAAAAACGATTCTAAAATTGCTTTTTTTCTCCTCCTCCGGCAAGTTCGATATGGATATGTGTACTAACTTCAATGACTTTCAATTAATATTGCATATGGTGAATATTCGTTAACGTAAAGCCGACCTACCAAAAATTCGTACAATTAAAATGTATAATGACTCTTCTTGTAATGAGAATAAGGTATGAAAGTCCGTCTCAATCAAACTCGGCGGGGATTAGGTGCCATGACGTGATATTTGGTTTATTCTGATTGGCCGACATTATCAGGTACACACAGCAGCAAGTCAGGTTACTACAGTCTATCAAATTATCGCAATTATTTTAACTCTACCTTTACTACATTAAGGTTTAAAATCGAGTGAAGAAATGTGATGTGATGTGTGGTATCATAAGTGATTTTATATAGTTATTTTATATTTCTTTAAATTTTAAATCTTTTCATTATTCAATGCAAAGCATTTTTTAAAATATCAATGAATTAGAATAAAATTCTGAAATATGAAACAGACAAAATAATAGCATGTTATTTTGTCGACCCAAAAAAAATACTTGTCCTTTCTAAGCCCCATAAAAAACTGGAGTAAAAATAAATTATTCCTTTCTTTTAAAAAAATTCAGCGCCACCTATTGTGTAAGCACTTTAGACAGCTAACTCAAAGCACTTGATGGTTATAAAACGTCATTGTTATTAGTACAAAGTTTGTCTGTTGGCGCTTAACCGATAGGCATTTGTTATTCTTCTGAGGAACGTGGAATGAGCTAACCCACACTAGCGTAGACACCTGTAATTATGTAAGGGGGCGTGTCGATTTCTAAAAATCATTCAGTGTCCTCATACAGCATTATAATAGCAACGTAAAAATATAGTATGCTGTCACGTAGGTAATTTATACATTATAATACGATAGTATCTACAAAATCGATGATTGATAATGATAGTTGACGACTTTGAATCTGTTTGAGCAATCCATTGGAGGCGTTTTAAATTTCATCTATAACACTATTATATGATTTTCACATTTCTAATTAAATAAACAAAAGCCCTCGTGTTGTGGAATTCACAAACAATGAAAGTACAGTCAACAGTTCGTCAGATTATGCAAACCTATAAATTTTAAACCTGAAAGTTTTAAGGATATAGTTTAAAATCAACTGGAGAATGGAATAGGTGTTACAACAAACTACTTCTCACGATTTTCCATTTTGTTCTCCATACACGCCTTCCTAGGACTGTAACAAATATAAGAGAAACTTGGTCCTCGGGTTTCGAACAATCAAAAATATCTATCTAATCGTCCTTATGTTTAGCTTAGCGATATTATCATTTAGCGATTCGTTTTTATTTACTTAGATTAAAAATATTACTCAATTGAAGTAACACAACAAAATTGCAATTTTTTGTCTTATTATACCGAAATTATATAACTTGATGCTTTTGAGCAAACTTATCTTGATAACATACTCGCTAAATTTATCCTGCCTCATGTAAATTTAGTCGTCACATCTTCACCTAACTTGTTCAATCAACATTTGAGCACCTGTAAAAAACAATCAATAAAATGTTTCTGTTAAAAGTAATGGTGGGCAACACCACGTGACCCACATGTAGAGTACATGTCACATCTTAGATGACACCCACTTAGGGCACTCGAACCAATCACCGCGGGCGGTGGTGGCAACGACCGGCGCCGGCGCACTTGTAGCTCGCACGCGTTCCTTCTATTACAAATATTTTTAATTCATTATAAACATGTACAAATCAACAACTATTTTTAAATATTTCAATATTTATTTATACAAATAAAATAAATAAGTACAGGTAGCAAACATAGTTGATCTGTATTGGCATTTATAAAGTAAAGATTATTACAACTTCGAAAATCTTGAATATACTGATTGAGTGATCTAACTTCTTCGAGATAACCCGTTATCATTAATGCCGATGAACTAAAACTGTTTGTTACCTTTGCAAAGACATAGGTTCATCAAAACTGGTACTTATTTATTTATTTATAGCCTTTTATTACAGAAAAACAAATACTCAAATGTACATTGTTAAAAACTTTTAATTTAGTATTAGTGACTTTCTATTTGCTATTTGGCAAAGGCCTCCTCCAGCCTCTTCCACTCATTTCTATCTCTGGCTACTCTACTCCAGGTCTTGGTCCAGGTCTCCAGCAATTGGTTTGAAATCATCACCCCATCTCTTGTTCTGTCTACCTCTTCGTCTTTTTCCATTTCTTGGGTACCATGCAGCGACTCTTTCGCTCCATTTCCCTATTCCTCGTATCATGTGACCTACCCATCTCCACTTTAACCGTTTGATATTCACAGTGACATCATGAACTTTAGTTCTTCTCCTTATTATATCATTTCTGAGTTTATCAATTCTTTTTATTCCTAACATACTGCGCTCCATTGAGCGTTGGCAGGTTGTTAAAGACTGGTACTTAAATAAATATAAATATTAAACAACATCACATACATTGCTCAGATTCCAAGATGAGTAGCTAAAGCCCCCGTATTATGGAGTATCTGAGACAACGAAGATCACACAACACCCAGACCCGAGACAATATAGAAAAGTTCATTTTCTACATTAACCCGACCGGGAATCGAACCCGGGACCTCAGAGATGGCAACACCTTGAAACCAGCGTGCGAACCAATCGCCTACGGAGGTCGTAATGTATGTAAATATCTAGATAAAACAGAGGACAAATTGACTGACTTAAGCACTACTAAAAATAAAAATATTAAACTGAAAAATCAGGAAGTTTTTACAAATCAATATCGTTACATAAATTATGAATTATATGGGCACCTGCAGTCCAGCCATGTTGGTACTAACAGGCTATGAGTCACAAATAAATACTGCGACGTTAACTCCCGACGATGAGTCGCTCGTTGAGCTAATAATACCAGTCGGACGCGTAACAATTTTAAAAGCGTTTGATAACACGCTTGATCAAGCGACCATTTAACCTGATATATGCTGTGCTCTCGGTCTGTTGTACCCCAGTAATATTCAAGTGACAAAATTGTTTTAAACCATCTTGAGATAACATAGATAAAATATTCAGTTGTGGAACATAACGGCTGTTAATTTTTTTCTTGGTGTAAATATTTATTTGCCCTTGTTCCAACTTCATTTCTAATTTATTACCTTCTCTGAAATTAAATTATTTTCTTACATATATCATATTTCACAGTCTATCCAGCTTTTCTTCGTTATTTCAACTTTTTCTCTAGTTGGGTACATTCCCGTCCACTTTCATGCTCATAATCCATTTTGTTACATGTAAATAATTTTGCCTGTTGGTTTTCGGTATTTTATCACTTTCAAATGTTCTCTAATGTGCACAAACCACCGAAGAAGAGAAAGGCCAAATCGACTTATATTAATATAATGCATCAAAATATAGTATTAGGCGGGTAAGGACTTACAATTATTTATTAAATCTGACGATATAGAAATAGTTTGATTATTAACAGATCAACCTAGTGAAATGTCATTTTATTAAAATAATTTTCATATGCAATGTGCATATCAGGAGCAAACTACGGTGGATCATCGACATTTGTTAGTGATAATGTAAAATCTAAGGACCGGAATAACGAAATATTGAACTGTCTTGTGTAGAATTTAGTAGTTTAATTAGTATGTATAATGTATATACCGACCTCACAAAGGTTTATGAATTGGTGATGTTCTTAAAAAGTTAAACTCAAAAAGCAAAATTTTGTTTGTTTTTTAAATAGATCTTCCCAAACCCAGTACGACATCTGATTGTTTTCTTTTTTTGTTCAAATGTTTTACTTTCACAAATCAATTTCATGAACCAACAAAAGTGACTGCACATTCAGCTACTTGTTTGGATAATATTTTTTCAGAACACAACCCAACAAACAAATTTGTTTTTAATAATATTTCATCTAGCCATTACGGCTTGAAAGTTACCTACGAAATAACGGTCTCTAATGAATCTAAAAAATAGAAGTTAGGCCATTAACAAATTCATTTTCAATTAAATATAGATGACGGGTTAGATGACGATCTTGATGTACTTTATAGCAACATTTTCTATCTCATTTAAAAATGAGAAAGTCGGATCTAATTTTTTATAAACATAAAAAATTAGATCCGACTTTCTCTTCTAAAACAAAAAAAAATATGCAGAAACTAAAGTTTTATAACTGATTTACGACTGGTTTTTATAAAAGCAGAAACACTCTAGGTACATGTGTTGTACAATCTTAGAAAGAATAATCATTCTGAGAAATTCATAGATTATGTAAAAGCTTACGCCAAACTATTCAAGGAAGAAAGTAAGTGCATTAGCGTAGTCAGATTTTATAAGAGACAATATAAAACATTTCCATAGTAATATCAAACTACATACCTGATTGCCATCTCTAGTTTGAATTCGTCGTCATGTAATATTAAAGGCATCAAATAAATACAAATAAAAGCACTCGTGACTTATGGGGTATACCAATAAATTTAAATAAGAATATAATTGCTCCCTACCTCGCTGGTATTTTCTGATCCCATGAAATTTAGTAAAGTCATTCCTCTTTTTAAAGCGGGTAATAAACAGGATCCTATTAATTATAGACCCATTTTAATTCTACCGACAATAAATATGAATTTGAATAAAATAATCTAGAGCAATTAATATTCCACTTTAATTCTGACAAACCTATTCATATTTAAAAAGCACATATTTAAAGCATAGGAGGAATCTCACAATGCTCTTTGAGTGTTTTTCGATCTGTCCAAAGCATTCGATTGCGTTGAGCATCAGACGCTGTTGTTTAAACTGAATTACTAGGGTATTAGTGGAGCTGCTCAAAAACTGATGCTGCCGTATCTTAGTTCCTGACACAAACAGTAGATATAAATGGTGCTAATTCATCGTGGTCTTATGTAAAAATAGTCTTTTCCCAAGGTTCTATCTTAGGTCCATTTCTATTTTTAATAAATATTTTCAATACTCGACGAAAGCGACCTAACTAATTCCCCACAAGGAAACACCTTACTGACATTAAATAGTACTGAGAATATCGAAAATAAGCAAAACGATATAGCAAATTTTGATAAAACAGATCGCATCCACCTGGATCAGATAAATTCGCTCATTCAGTTTAACCTTCAACAAAACAATACATACATAATATCTGAAATACAAACCATTATCCAAAAAGAAATTGAGAGATCTTTTACGTTACTAAAACTGGAAACCAAAACATGCATCGAAAATATAGATAAAAAGCAATTCGAATTGGAACAAAGAATTAAATCTCTCGAGGAGGAATGCGCTTCGCTTCGAAATGAAATGAAAATAACATTGAACAAAATTGATAATACAAAGAGAAGTAAATTTTCAGATGCTTTTTTCCAAAATGAAAGATTTTTGGTTTTACATGGACTGTCATTTTACGATTGGGAAACAGAGTATGACTTAACAGAAAGAGTAAAAAACGTTTTCTTTGAAATACTGAATATAGATTTAACAGGATATATTGAAGAATTAAGCTACATAGGAAAAAAGGGACATACAAGACCAATTAAAATTGAGTTGATAAGCAAGAAAATGAAAAAATATTTACTCGAAAATTATGCATGGTTCAAAAACACTGGATTGGGAATAACAGAATATTTGGATGAAACTACATTACGTGAACGAAAACTATTAAAGCAGGCCCTTAAAACTGCTAGACAAAGTGGACAACAAGCAACGATACGAAATAACAAGTTAATCATTAACGGACAGGAGATTAAAATGAAAACGAGTGACCTAAACTGTGAAAATAAAAATCATACCTCACGAATATTGGAAGAATGTATTACAAGCAAACACACAGGCTCACACCACACCAGCATGGTATCGGCAACTCAAGATAATTTTTTTCGTGACAAAGTTTAATTTGTTCTTTCAAAATATGAGAAGTGTTAACAATAAGAGACATTTACTTGAAGCATTAATCGCTGAAAAACCGTTTCTAGATGTATTATGTTTAAGCGAAACATGGTTAAATAATGATAAGTTGAAATTGCTCAATATTAACGGTTATAACGTAGGTGCATCATACTGTCGAAAGTCACATGAAGGGGGAGGGGTATGTATACTTCAAAAGAACCAAATAGAGTATGAAGAGCGTAAGGATATCGAACTTTTGTCTGTTGAACTCATTTTCGAAGTATGTGCCATTGAGATACCAAAAAATAATTTGATTATTATAAATTTGTATTGGCCGGACGGTCAAAGAAAAATAGATATATTCTATAATTGTCTAGAAAAAATGTTAAATCAAATATTAATAAAAGAAACTTCGAAAAACATTATTATAGGCGGAGACTTAAATACTGACTTTTTAATAAATAACAAACCGAAGGAAACTTTATCCAACCTTATGTTAACAAATAATTTCCATCAGATTGTCAAAGAGCCTACACGGATCACCGCTACTAGCGCAACTTGTATAGATTTAATTTTTATAAATTTTACGAGCAGTGACTTTCAGCTCCAAGTAGATGAGTTTGGAATCTCTGATCATAAAGGCATAATAATCTCAGTACCTTCTCTATTGAACAATCGAAAATATTTTATTAATAAGCGTATATTTAATGATATAAATATTAATAGATTTAAATTGGAAATTACAAAATTAGATTGGAATAAAATCATCTTAACAAACAATAACATAAACGAAAACTATAATAATTTTATTAACTCTCTGCACATAACCCTTAACAATTGTATACCAGTAAAACGAATTAATTTAAAATGCAAATCTACCAAAATAACATACTTAACAAAAGGAATAAGGATATCATGTCGAAATAAAAGATTATTAAAATTACTACTAACACAAACAAAAAATAAAATATTGCATGATTACTATAAAAAATATACAAAAACATTAAAAAAAGTAGTACAACGATATAAAAAAATCTCTTATATCAGTAAATTTAATAAATCTGAAAACAAAGTCAATATGATGTGGCAAATAATACATGAGGAAACAAACAAGAAACCGCTAAATATTAGACAAAATATACACCTAAAAATAAATAATAGCTTGATTGAGGATTCTAAAATAATAGCAAATACTTTTAATAATTTTTTTACGTCTATAGGAAACTCAAATATCGCATCGTTTAATGATAAACAACAGCCCAAAAATACCAATTCAGTAATAAATAGTTTGTACTTGGAACCGGTCCAGCCCAAGGAGGTACGAGCAGTTATCCAAAAACTAAAGAATAAAAAAAGTTTTGGAAAAGACGAGTTGCCCCCAATACTAATAAAAAAATGTGTAGAAGAGTTAACCGTTCCATATTGTAAACTTATTAACCAATCGTTTGAGCAAGGAATTTTTCCTGAAGCCTTAAAATTAGCTAAAATAAAACCTATCTACAAAAAAGGAGAAAAAACAAATCCAAATAACTATAGACCGATCGCATTGCTTTCAACCTCCTCTAAAATATTTGAGTCTGTAATGGCAAGACGAGTATACTCATTTTACGAAAAATTTAAAGTCTTACATTATAGTCAACATGGTTTCCGGAAAAACTGCTCTACGACACTAGCTGTATATAAATGTGTCAGAAAAATTTTAGATTCGATCAATAATAAAAAGTACGCTGTTAGTTTACTGCTTGATATGAGCAAGGCATACGATCGTGTTCGATACGACATACTTCTAAATAAATTATACGATTCGGGAGTTAGAGGAACAACACATAAATGGTTTAAATCATTCTTAAGAGATCGAACACAATTTGTGGAGATAGAGAGTGTCAACCCTGATACAGGGGAAATCAAAAATATTGAATCAAATATAGCATATTTAACGGGTTCTATACCCCAAGGAAGCGTCCTTGGATGTCTTTTGTTTATTATCTACATAAATGATCTTCCAAATCAAATAAACGAACAAAGCATCCTTTTCGCGGATGATATTACTGTTACTCTTACATGCTCTAATACATATGAGTTGGCAGAGAAACTTAATACTATTCTTAATAAAATCAACAACTGGCTCATACAACATAACTTGGAACTAAACATAAATAAAACAAAATTAATACAATTCAAACCCTATCAAAAACTTCCGCTTCAAATTAATTATATGTATAATAATGTAAAACTGGAGACGGTACCATCTGCTTCACTTTTAGGCATTGATCTAGATACACATTTAAACTGGCAATCCCACCTACAAAAGCTGAAAAGTAGATTGTCTTCATTTGTTTATGCTTTACAACACTTGAAAAAAGTTACAGATCTTAAAACCGCACTAACCGCTTATTATGCCTATGCACACTCCAGGCTAGCTTACGGAATTATCTTATGGGGAAATTGTAATGACGTCGAGAGTGTTTTTATTCTGCAAAAAAAGTGCATTAGAATTTTAACTAATATAGATCAGATGGAATCATGTAGACCTCACTTTAAATTACATTGCATACTTACGTTAACCTCAATCTATATCATGGAATGTTGTAAGTTTATACGAAAACATGAAAATTTATACTCACCGGTAAAGTTGGCTAAAAAGAGAAACAATCGCACAGAAAACCAAATTAAAGTACCGTTTTCTAAACTGAAATTAGTCACTACAGGACCTCATTTTATGGCCATCAAAATTTATAATCATATTCCGAATAGCTTAAAGAAAATAAAAGAAACAAAAAAGTTTATTACAGAGCTGAAAATATACTTAATAAGTAAATGTTATTACAATATTGAAGAGTTTCTTAACGAGAAGTAACAAACTGTGCCCAAATAAAAAATAAAAAAATAAAAAGAATAATACAAAAAAAGTATATATGAATAAATGTATCAACTATGTTTAAGGTTTATAAATTAAGTAATTAATAAAATAATTATTAAATGAATTAATAAATGAATGTATTGTAAATGTATTAATCGAGTTTAAAGTATATTGGATATGTAAGTAAAATAACTATTAAATGTAATAATAATCACTAGAACAATAATATATATAAGTAAAAATGGCAATAGTTGCCCCTCAGTATTGCTGTGCCCTTACAGGGCGTCACTTGTACAAAATTAATTTATAACATCTGTATGACCTGTGAATAAATGATTTACTTTTTTTTGTTAAAAACCTATGTGAAATTGTGCTATTTCATGCTTTATTAATAAGAAATAAATATAATTTTGACGACGTAAACAATGTTCTCTCACAAGGGTTGTCTTGATTCATAGTCAATAACTTTCAAATGAATGCTACAAAAATATTTTTTTATTTTTTATTCAGAGTCCGAGAATTCAACAAATTTTTGGGCATAAAAATTTGTTGAAAAATTTGTTCAATGGAACCGCTCATCTCTATATAAGCTGGTAAACTCAGCTCGCTTCCTTAATTCACTGCATAAGTTAAGTACATAGATGTGATGTGATGTCGTGTTCTTCGGGTCCTTATGTTCCCTAAATATGGTTGATCGAAGCGATGCCTGGCTCATAGGTCATGCTCGTGAATATTAGTGGCAAACCATTAAAAAGAATAACAGATCCATTTGTGAAGTAAATATCATCTGTGATCGAGAGGGTTAGTCGTCTCCTGGTAGCCACAACGAGGTGAATCACCGCGCTCCTGTTATTGTATGAGACATTACATGGGAGCGTGTCTTGCACACGCTACTTCGTCAACGAAACACAGCGGATGAGTTGAGTTGACCATAATGTTATTCTATACTTTTAAAGAAAACTCAAGGCTGTTTAAAAATACGCCCCACAATGGCTAACAAAGATTACCATTTTATTTTTTTCTCAAGGTTATTTTCATCAAATATAAAAGTAAAAACGTATTTAATAGGGATGATGACTGGGTAAAAAAAATGCAATTCTATTTAGTCCGTCAGTCAGATAATAGAAAAATATTAGATACGTATTTTTTTCTTACTTCAATTTAACAAGAAAGAGCTTAGATAACAGGCATTAAAGTTGAGGAGTGGGGGCTCGCTACGTCACAGTTGAGTAGAAAACGTACCATAACGTGACGTCATGCGAAATTTCAACTCAATGTAACGCCGTCTTTTATGATTACAAAAAAAAAATTAAAAAATACGTGTTATCATATTTTTTAACACTCTACCTGACGGACAAACAAACAAAAATTAGTCATCATCCCTATTGTACCTCTCACGTCACAGTGGCTTGACTCGTACTACGATTTTCCTTTTATGATTACGCAGACAATATTGCGATAGCGAAAACTAATAAGAATAGATTTGTTCGTAATTTAGATTGTAACTATATTATACATTTTCAGAAACGTTGTTGATATTTTTATGTTTTAATTAATTAAACATGAACCTGTTAACTTATAATATTGAACCTTTTATTATATACGACTAATCCAAAAGAGCTACAGACCCAGCTTTCTTGGTTTTGTTTTTACCACAATTTTTTATCCATTTAAGAGGCTGATAGAAAACGTTATAAATATATTTGGTTTAAAACTATTTTCACTTGAGAGACTCCATATCTCCCTTATTTACGTACAGGACAATTAATAGTTAGACGGGGTCAACTCAGATGCGCATACCGGTCAATTCTACCAATTGTCGCGCCCGGACGTGGGAATCGGCGCCCAAGTCACCTTTCGTTTATGTAAAACGTTAAACATTAATCAACACCAAGCCTGGGTTTCATCGTTAAATGATATTTACGTTTATCGAGCTGGCATAACTAATATCAATTTTTATCAATGCCGAGTAATTTTTTTAGAATATCTAATGAAGACAATGACAACAAGGCCGATAAAAATTGTTAAGTATAACAACAAAACAGGAGGGGCGTTAGTATAATTACGTTTAAAAAGAAACTTCAGCATAATTTTATTGTGTTTTTAAACACAACAGGTAATTAACACTTAAGAACAAACGGGAAGCTGTTAAAAAAGACACCCTCTCAAAGTTTTTGGCAAAAAAAAACCTTCAAACAAATCGGTTAGGGGGCTCCGCAATCTGCCAGGTATTCGCTACAAATTGGCCTTAATAAAATAGTCCTTCTAATTAACGAGGCGCCCTCCCAGACGGATTCCAAAGGGAGAGCCAGGAAAAATAATAAGAATCACCTTCTTAGATGGAAGCGATCTTCCCTTAATTGCGATGCGCTCGGCAGACATTGTTTGAGATTGTTCCGCAGTTTGTTGAAAAAATTACAGTTTAAATTGGGGCTCTTACGTTAATAGAATGACGTTTGGCGTGATTGGACGGAATTAATCTGAGTGGATGGACACCGATTCCTGTTATTCTTAGTATCTACACAATGGTGTGACCTTCATGCATGATTTAATAAATAACAGGCAAAATTATCAGGAGAAGAGAAATTATAGCTAGAACCTCTTTGTTAAGAAAAAAAAACCTTTGTAGGCTTAACTTAATACTGCAGGCTTTCCTAAAAACAGTTTCGAGTTTGTTAAAGAGCCATCGCTATGGAGTATAACTTCCAAAAAGAGGTGAACCGATAATAGGGAAACTTTTATCGAGAGTACCTCAAAGTAGGGCCGGGTTGGGAGAGCAGGTCCAACCGCGCGCGATGTTATCTGCCTCCCCGGCCGATCCAGATCTACGGAGTCCTCTTGATTTATACTCGGAGTTAATCCGACTATTTACTAGTTTTAGTGGAAGGTAAAGAGGCCTTTTTCTCCGGCCCTTTTGGACTTCGGATGACCAACGGCCCGAGTGATAGGCTTCTATGTGATCTCCAAATAATTTAATATAAGCCATTAGCTAAACTAAATTTAATGATTTTAGCTTGTTATTAACATTAATTTGATAGCATTGAAGTTTTGAATTTATTTACAACTTATTGATGAGAGGCAATAAAAACTTATTTTTGTTTTTAACTAGCTTTCCGCCAGCGGTTTTTCGCACGTGGTCCGGTATTATACGTATAGACCTTCCTCTATCACTTTGTATATTCATGAATATATAAAGTGATATTGCATCGATTGTGTAGCTTAAAAGATAGATAAAATTTCGATATGGGTTTCTTTTTTAATTAATTCGAAGTAAAAGATGATATAACTTAACTTAAGCTGTCTAAGATAATCACAATGTAAAAAACTAAATATAGTCTAGTTTGTGTAACGGGATTGTTACTACTATGGTTTTATAAAACAAATTATTTGGTCTGTAAGTTTTGACCATGTACTCATTTATCATTAAGCTCTTTAAAATAAAAATTTTCCTTTAATCAATAGCCCTTTTCGTTTGAGACATCGTCTGATTATAGTCTGGTGACTTTTTTATTCATAAAAATAATCAAACTTACCGCATGAATTTATTTTGTACTTTGTTGATAACAATCACAATAGTGCTAGAGACAGCCTGTGACTTAAACCACCCGGACAGTAAAGAGGGCCATCAGTCAACCCGTGTGATGTATGTCGCGGAGGGCCTCCGTGGCCCTTCCGATAATTATCTATTTCATTTGCACCGCTGCTCTTATAAGCCGGGGGCTAATTTCACTCCAAGACTAAGTCTATGCAGTATTCACCGATAATTTAAAACTATAAATATTGCTTGTCCATAAATTGAAAACGTTTTCATAAATCACAGAAACAGCGTCAACACGGTAAGGAGAAACGATACTCACTTCCGGGTTGTAGATCTCTATTTAACTCAACAATATTCGTCTAATACACTACTTAAACCTAAGAGGGGGATAGTAGAGTACGTGATAAGTAAAGGCTAAGGAAGCACATTTATCGAACGAGAATTATTTGCATATTAATATTTGCATACTACTGTTTTTTAGAAACATGCTAAATTAATATAGGAATCCCTGTTATGCGCTAATGAGTTTCTTGTGCGTACTACTTGTCAAGTAAATGATGTACCGAGTAGTAATAAATATTTAATGGGTGATTCAAAAGTGCTTCCAATGATGTTAGGTTTTTGTTTTCACTTCCGGGATTAAAACAGAGTTCTCTTCGGTTGTATTCAATTTATTCTCCTTGCCTCACCTAAGGGCGATGGAAGTTTAACCTTCATTTAGAACATACCTCCCTAACAAATTGCAGCATAATGAAATCGTGATATCAAGAGGAATGTCTCATAACTAGTCGAGTTGCATTACCAGCAGACACCTCATCTCAAGTCTGCTACGAAATCGTAGCGTAGGTA
The DNA here is from genome assembly GCA_918026875.4 of Diatraea saccharalis. Classification (NCBI taxonomy): domain Eukaryota; kingdom Metazoa; phylum Arthropoda; class Insecta; order Lepidoptera; family Crambidae; genus Diatraea; species Diatraea saccharalis. The sequence continues at coordinate 28,999,726 of OU893338.1, forward strand.
GGTTATACCTAGTTCTATTGAACGCCATTTTATGCATTGTCTGATGAGACAATATTCTGTTCTGATATTAAACTGTACATAGGAAGTTTTGTGCAATTGTTTTATTTGCATACGACAACTTGCCGTACTCCTCAAGAAAAAATCTCGATGGTTTTGGAAATTAACTTGTGAGTTGTAATGTGAAACTCAAAAAACTCAATCTTAGCTTAAATTATAAATGACAGTTTGTAACACTTTAATATCTTATCCTCCCGACGCCGCCGTGGCAGTATAAAGTGCTCAGTCAGTGCGGGCGGCCATGAACAGCGCCATCTGCCGGTAAGTGAGCGGCGTCCGGTGAGCGCGCGATAAATCACCGCTCACTACACAGATATGAACACTTCTTCAGGCGCAACCGACATAGAGATACACACAGTGTATTATTTTATTCAAATTATTGTAACATATCATGGGTACCTAATACAAGAGCATTAATTTTTTTTTTAATTGGATGGATATGATTTTGTTCAAATTGAAAAACGGTCCCTTTAAATTGAATTCCCTTTTAATTAGCAAAGCTATCGTAAAGTAAAGAATATTTATCTAAAATATATATAAAATATTGCATATGTATTTTACCCTTTAATTTATTATCAAGAAATGACTTCAACCACAAAACACACATATCCGTTGAGTTGTTGTCGCCGTATTTTATCAATTACGCAAAAAATACACGTTTAATGTTTTTCAATAACTGACGGACTAAATAAATTTTATATATATCATTCACCATTCAGATGATGTTTTCAATACTCAATTACATGTTTAAAATGAATACAAATAAGTTACAAAGCATCAACTATAATTTGTTAATTGGATTAACTAACTTTTAATGTAAGAGTATGTTACAGCTGCTTTATAGAGCCCAAGTTAATAATGAATACTGTTATGTGACTCAAGTATACCTTACCAGTTTGTACGAGATCACGTACGCCTAGGACCAAGTATATAAATAATTACATTATGACAGTAATGCGTAATGTAGTAATGTAATAACTGACCATAAAATTAGTAAACAATTACGAAAATTAATTCGTGTTATTTAATCCGCACAAAATCCGGGGAATCCCTTTTGTTTAATAAAAAACAACGGTGCTGTAAACAATTCATGTTATATAATTATCTTACCAGTTTGTGGTTTGGTTTAACACACAACACCACGCATACTCATTGAGTTGTTATTAAAAACACTGTCAGTCAACTACACGATAATGGTGGCCAAATCAATTAATAGGAATTGTTAAGTGCAAGTTCACAAAGTAACATAATATGTAACAATATAATATCCAGCAAGGTAATATATTAATCAAAAAATTTTGTTAATTTTGATGGGACGTAAAAACTTTAAACAGCCCTCTAGTAAGAATATGTCGCACATTTAATAAGGTTTTCCGTAGTCACAAAGACACTGCAATCGACATCATTGATCATAAATTCTCCAGATATAAAAATATCATAAGTGACTTCTTTAAAGACCAAGTATCTTCACCTACTAAATATTTTTTTATTTAAGTCTTAGGACAGCCTAAGTTAGTTCATTTATTACTAGGATTGTACCTATTTGAGGCCGTATTCTGCAAAATTATTAGATAATCATGCTGTGTACATTAATATTGGATTATTGTCTAATTAATCTAATATACATATATTTGCTAAAATTGTGTGTTGAATGTAATATGTAAGTGTATCTACTTTAAATAAATTATTGAAGTGGTTCTTAAGACGTAAATCCAAGCTAACTTTGAAACTAAATGAAATAGACCTGATCTAGTTAATTAGCCTTTTAGCACGACCAAATCCAAAGAATATACAAGCTAAATATTTTTTTTTTAACTTCTAAAATAAAGATGTTATGATTTTGTAGTTACAGCAAATGAACCCAAATATATTGAGACTTCATAAATGTACTAAATACAGTCAGCAGCATATTAGTTCGAGCAGTTTAGATGCTTCGTACTGTTACATCTAGAAAATGTACCTGTAACTGCTGTGCCAACGATTTCCAGCTGACACAGCATTTTCAGGACTTCGTGCATCGACGACTGCCTCTCGTAAGTCAGTCTGCCACATCCCGCCGGTTCGGTCAGTTGCATCCACAAACTAATAACCCAGTATAGTTTTAGGGCTAAATATTATTAAAAAAAAGTCTCTTTAAATCCTCAACCTAACAGTATGTAGAATTTGCAGACCACAATTAATTGCGAAAATATACTTGAAAAACAACTATTCGCTAACCGGATGACAAGTCTACTAATTGAGCTAGCAGAGATTAGAGGTAATAGAGATACTACTTTCACTATTAAAACCAATTAAATAATAACCATTACACGAAAATTTCAAAAAAAAAACTGAAATTTATATAACTATTCAAAAACAATTCAAAATTGTAAATTTATAATTTAAGGGTACCTAAACAAATTATATTAATAGAGATCCGAGTGTTAGTAAAGAGGGAGGGTAAGAATTGAAATACTGGTGGTTTGAACTCATAATATAGAATATAGCCCGCTCCGCCCGTTGTGCCACTGGCCTGGTGACTATGTTCAGCTGCGATTTTACTGCGGTTTGATTGCGTTTGAGTGCGGCAGGAGCCGCAGCAGCAGAACATCGATCTCTTCATATTGAGTTGGCGGACATATTACTTGCGATATGTGTGTCATAACGTCCAGTGTAAATCAAGGCGAAGAAAACCATTCGTATTAATATTTGTTCTAACAAATACATTAGACGCGTTTTTACACTGACTAGGGACACCGTTAGTGTTGTTTGTGACGGTAGTTGGATCAAAAATCTGAGGGTAGAAGAAGATTCATCATCGGATTCAGAGGCGTAGACTTGCTGGTCCAGTCTCGTCGTGACCACGACCGCTGCAATTCGGCCGAAAGGCGGCGCAGGTCAGTGTAAAAATCGCGTCTAATACCCGTTATTAAAAGTATGTAATAATGCACCGCAATAGCTTAAAAGTGAATAAATACATTATTAATTATACGAGTATTTTATATTTGAACTGAAATGAACACACTACTGTAAGATAATATAATTTGGGTTATGCTGGCCACGCGAACTTCGTTCTGTTTTTTTTATTAATAAATATAGATTCACTGTTAACGAAACTTTTGTATTGGTTAAAAAATGTTTAAAATCGGTCCCTACTGGAATGTTTGAGTTTATCAAAAAAAATCCTCTCCATAATCTTAATCCAGATATGTTATTGTTGCCTACAGAAGAGTACCTATGGGTACTTTCTTACATTTCACAACTGTATTCATGCTTATGAGTTATAGGATAGTCAGACGATCATTATTCACGAGACAACTGACAAAATTTTAGTGCAAAATTTCATTGATGGTTAAAAAGTCTAGGCCAGGCTAGTGTTTATTGAGGCAAACACCCAAACACGCATCACAGCCGTATAATTTAATTCTCACTGAAGTTTACAATTGTTTTATGTTCGAAAATTATTATTGACATAAATTTACTGAATATTTTGAATGTGGGTGTTCAAAAAGGTTTGCGCAGCAGCCCTGCGATTCTATAACAATCCAGACCCGAATTCGAATTCACTCATGTGTCCGAATTCTATTCATTTAATAAAGAAATCCTATTGATTGCATTTTTTGAATAAAAATACTAAACAAAATTGTTTGAAGTTTTATAGAATCGCAGGGCAGGTCACCGACAGTGGCGTTCGTTTAATTTCGTCTTAATCGTATATCAAATCTATGTGAATGTAAAACTTTGTTACATATAAGACACTGGTTATTGCTTTTGCAACAGAAGTGTAACGATGTGAATGTGTATTCAGGATTTAATTTTTGATTCAACAACACTTACTTTGAATCACAATCCACCGCTGAGGTGGAGCCGCCGGTGTCGAGGTTTAACATAAAAAAGTAAAGTTAAAAAGATTTTGCTACTGGTTCGGCTATACAATAAATTTTCCTATATCGTTACGGAAACAAATTTGCATTACATATCCATCCAATATATAATTAATCTGATCATCTAAGTCAATCAGGTCTATCTCGTAACATTACGAAATTTCTCAAAGTAATAATATTTAGCTTTTTAAAGATCCTCTTTAATATATCTAAAATTCCAAACTCTTAGTATAAAAAAAATTAGGTATTTATCTGAGTAAATACCTAATTTGTTTTATGTTTTACTTAGGATTTCTGTTCTGTTCTCTGTTCTGTATAGAATATCTTAAAATCTACCTAGAAGATGCTTGCAATTAGAAGGGTTGTAAACTTCAACATTTCTAAAATAAATGTTCCTCATATCAATTCCGTACCTATATACATATATGTAACGCTCGAATATGTTTAATATGTATAACTTCAACACATGACCCTTTCCTAGGACGCGTGCCTCACGACGTCCACCTCATTTGGCGGTGTTATCAATCAGCCGGTCACCTGAAGCGGCGCCTCCGAGTCGCCGGGGGTGGACAGGGGAATAACACGGGTAACAGCGGGGGGGCGGGGTACGGAGGAGGGGGTGACTACAGATTAATTACTGTTTGATCTCGCTACAGCGCCCCAGGTACCGCCGCTGACGTGCTTCCTACTGTCACCCATTGATTTACGGTGACAAGCTGGACCGTAGGAGTTAGAAATAGATTACATCCCACAGACACCATATTACAGTTTCAGGTGAAAAGGTAAGATTGTGAGGTTAAGTAATATTTCCAACTAGATGTTTTATGCATTGACAGATAAACATATACATAATGTGTGATAATCAGACGAACCAAAATAAATTTATTTAAGGTGAAAATAAAACCTAATTTTCTCATTACTAAAATGAGAAAATTACTTATCTAAAATAAGAAAACCAAAATTGAATAAATTCGTCTTTTAGGAAACACTTTTTGAATTTTTATTAAAATAGCTTTTAAAATTTGCATCACATATACCTTACTTAAATAAAAACATTTTAAATATACTCAAAACGTTGGCACGCTAAAAAAGCATCAAATAGATTTGCAATTGATTCCAATCGCAAAATAATTCGGCCGCGGGCAGCAGGTAACGACAGCAAAAAAGCAATTTGGCTGCTCGTATTAATTACTGACTGACGATACGCTAAGTAATGACCCTTGTACATTTGACCGTCGACATCCGACAGGTACCCCACAAGGAGGTCGTAATACCTGGAAATGGTATTATAGAAAATATCAAATACGTGGAGGGTCTACAATGTAAGGGTGGCTGGTACAAAACATTGGATCCACTAACTGTGCAAGTCACAGGTCATACAGATGTTATAAATTAATTTTGTACAAGTGACGCCCTGTAAGGGCACAGCAATACTGAGGGGCAACTATTGCCATTTTTACTTATATATATTATTGTTCTAGTGATTATTATTACATTTAATAGTTATTTTACTTACATATCCAATATACTTTAAACTCGATTAATACATTTACAATACATTCATTTATTAATTCATTTAATAATTATTTTATTAATTACTTAATTTATAAACCTTAAACATAGTTGATACATTTATTCATATATACTTTTTTTGTATTATTCTTTTTATTTTTTTATTTTTTATTTGGGCACAGTTTGTTACTTCTCGTTAAGAAACTCTTCAATATTGTAATAACATTTACTTATTAAGTATATTTTCAGCTCTGTAATAAACTTTTTTGTTTCTTTTATTTTCTTTAAGCTATTCGGAATATGATTATAAATTTTGATGGCCATAAAATGAGGTCCTGTAGTGACTAATTTCAGTTTAGAAAACGGTACTTTAATTTGGTTTTCTGTGCGATTGTTTCTCTTTTTAGCCAACTTTACCGGTGAGTATAAATTTTCATGTTTTCGTATAAACTTACAACATTCCATGATATAGATTGAGGTTAACGTAAGTATGCAATGTAATTTAAAGTGAGGTCTACATGATTCCATCTGATCTATATTAGTTAAAATTCTAATGCACTTTTTTTGCAGAATAAAAACACTCTCGACGTCATTACAATTTCCCCATAAGATAATTCCGTAAGCTAGCCTGGAGTGTGCATAGGCATAATAAGCGGTTAGTGCGGTTTTAAGATCTGTAACTTTTTTCAAGTGTTGTAAAGCATAAACAAATGAAGACAATCTACTTTTCAGCTTTTGTAGGTGGGATTGCCAGTTTAAATGTGTATCTAGATCAATGCCTAAAAGTGAAGCAGATGGTACCGTCTCCAGTTTTACATTATTATACATATAATTAATTTGAAGCGGAAGTTTTTGATAGGGTTTGAATTGTATTAATTTTGTTTTATTTATGTTTAGTTCCAAGTTATGTTGTATGAGCCAGTTGTTGATTTTATTAAGAATAGTATTAAGTTTCTCTGCCAACTCATATGTATTAGAGCATGTAAGAGTAACAGTAATATCATCCGCGAAAAGGATGCTTTGTTCGTTTATTTGATTTGGAAGATCATTTATGTAGATAATAAACAAAAGACATCCAAGGACGCTTCCTTGGGGTATAGAACCCGTTAAATATGCTATATTTGATTCAATATTTTTGATTTCCCCTGTATCAGGGTTGACACTCTCTATCTCCACAAATTGTGTTCGATCTCTTAAGAATGATTTAAACCATTTATGTGTTGTTCCTCTAACTCCCGAATCGTATAATTTATTTAGAAGTATGTCGTATCGAACACGATCGTATGCCTTGCTCATATCAAGCAGTAAACTAACAGCGTACTTTTTATTATTGATCGAATCTAAAATTTTTCTGACACATTTATATACAGCTAGTGTCGTAGAGCAGTTTTTCCGGAAACCATGTTGACTATAATGTAAGACTTTAAATTTTTCGTAAAATGAGTATACTCGTCTTGCCATTACAGACTCAAATATTTTAGAGGAGGTTGAAAGCAATGCGATCGGTCTATAGTTATTTGGATTTGTTTTTTCTCCTTTTTTGTAGATAGGTTTTATTTTAGCTAATTTTAAGGCTTCAGGAAAAATTCCTTGCTCAAACGATTGGTTAATAAGTTTACAATATGGAACGGTTAACTCTTCTACACATTTTTTTATTAGTATTGGGGGCAACTCGTCTTTTCCAAAACTTTTTTTATTCTTTAGTTTTTGGATAACTGCTCGTACCTCCTTGGGCTGGACCGGTTCCAAGTACAAACTATTTATTACTGAATTGGTATTTTTGGGCTGTTGTTTATCATTAAACGATGCGATATTTGAGTTTCCTATAGACGTAAAAAAATTATTAAAAGTATTTGCTATTATTTTAGAATCCTCAATCAAGCTATTATTTATTTTTAGGTGTATATTTTGTCTAATATTTAGCGGTTTCTTGTTTGTTTCCTCATGTATTATTTGCCACATCATATTGACTTTGTTTTCAGATTTATTAAATTTACTGATATAAGAGATTTTTTTATATCGTTGTACTACTTTTTTTAATGTTTTTGTATATTTTTTATAGTAATCATGCAATATTTTATTTTTTGTTTGTGTTAGTAGTAATTTTAATAATCTTTTATTTCGACATGATATCCTTATTCCTTTTGTTAAGTATGTTATTTTGGTAGATTTGCATTTTAAATTAATTCGTTTTACTGGTATACAATTGTTAAGGGTTATGTGCAGAGAGTTAATAAAATTATTATAGTTTTCGTTTATGTTATTGTTTGTTAAGATGATTTTATTCCAATCTAATTTTGTAATTTCCAATTTAAATCTATTAATATTTATATCATTAAATATACGCTTATTAATAAAATATTTTCGATTGTTCAATAGAGAAGGTACTGAGATTATTATGCCTTTATGATCAGAGATTCCAAACTCATCTACTTGGAGCTGAAAGTCACTGCTCGTAAAATTTATAAAAATTAAATCTATACAAGTTGCGCTAGTAGCGGTGATCCGTGTAGGCTCTTTGACAATCTGATGGAAATTATTTGTTAACATAAGGTTGGATAAAGTTTCCTTCGGTTTGTTATTTATTAAAAAGTCCCATTCTATTTTTCACTACGTTTATTAGTATTATGAGTGAAATTATAAATAAAACAATGTGTAAGTTACTTCAAACCATGTTTATTTATTTATTAAAATCAAAATAATAATCCTTTTAAAAAAAAACTTAATAACTTTTTTTTTCTTCTTCATATGGGACTTCATAGCCCTCACAAATAACATAAATATAAATTATAATGTAATAAATTCCAAAAATCTACAAATTATTTATTATCACAATGGCAAATATTACATAAATAATATTCTTTACCAGTGCATTTATTACAGATAGTTTTTTTACACCTATGGCACTTTACAGATGACTTATTACTTGTGCAATTTGACTTGACCTGACACCTTGTACGTTTTTCTTGTTTTCCTGGTATACTTTCTGGAATTTCCACAAGAATGGCTGTTTTTCTATTATTCATGTACTGTGATCCCAATTCTTCTCCCAGTAGCCTCTACGTTTAAAAAGTCTCTACGTTAAATTTTGCTGTTGTTGATAATTTTATACAATACCCATGCGTTTATAGTCGCCAAATCTAACAGATTATAAAATGTATGAACTGGCCAACGTCTAGAAGTCGCCTTTACTGTATATTTCCTGCTCATCGAATCTACAACATCTACTCCATACTTCGTGCTGTTATAGAATAACACTATTTCCGGTTTTCTCTTCGAACTAGGACTTATTGTTTGTTCATCAAGATTATTATTGTGCATCAAGACATATGCATAGTGCTGAGTATTAGAACATTTTTATTTGGCTTAGTCTGATAAACAGTCAAAGTTGTGTCTTCAGTTTTCAGGAGAGAGGTCTTATATAATTCTTCCTTAGCGGTTTTTACGGATGCCGGTATTTCTCTTCGAACTCTATTTACAGTACCTACGATACTAGTGTTTTTAGAATTCAAATATCCCGCTAGTAAAAGAGAGGTAAAAAAGCTGTCACATGTGACATTTCTGTCTTTATTGATGTAAGGCTCCATCAATTTCTTTACCACTCAATCACCTAAACGCTCGTCATTAAGTCTATGATCATCTTTCCCAAGGTAAGGGAACGCGTTTATTATATAATTTGCATCTTTGTCAACAGCCATCCAAAACTTTTGACCATACTTATCTGGCTTTCAGATCATAAACTGGGTAAATCGGCAACGACATTCTCGCAACCGTCTTTGCACTTGATCTTGGGTTTCAGTCGCGATGCTCATCAGACTTGTTGCTTCTGAAATATAAAAATAGAATAAAAGATCAACTAACAACACAAAAAATAACACACAAATACATAAATAAAAAACAACATGAATGACGCTATATTTCAATTGAGCATAAAATAAAAAATATTTACCTTGAGGTATTCCTCTCTCAAGAGTCTCATCAGATTCATCAGAAGAAGAATCGGAACCGTTTTCTAACTCGTAGTCGTCGTCAGAATAATCTAAAAGCTCACCATCTGATTCGTCCTCTAAAATGTTATTCAAACTGGACAAAATTTCTTGCGGATTCAATATTCTGCGACGATGGCTAGACATAATTATAATACGTGAGTTTATGCGCTTGTTAAAACAAAAACGTACACACTTTACTCGATGCGACGGAGAAGTGAATAGAAACAATGCTCAACTGTTTAGTAGCCCCTCCACCCGCGCAACTAGCCAGGGCAATGATCTTACGTCGTTCGATTGTTACAAATTTTGGCGGGACAAAATTGACCCGGCGGCAGTTCTAGATAAATCTACTATTATTTTATTTTATATTGTTTTTTTTAAATAGAAAACATATTAAATTAATAAAATACAATAAATGATAAAAAGTCAAAAAGTTTCAAGGTCTTTAGTGGAAAAAATAAAAAGTTAGAGACGATGAAACTTACGGGTGGGACAAAAATGGAACAAAATAAATTAAACTTGAACCGAAAACCACATCAAAACTATTCAAAAAAGATTCGTGCAATTAACAATAATATTTAATTATGAAGTATTTTACTTACGTAATAAAACAAATTTTTTCTCCAACTATATTTTATGGATTTCTGTATCATTATAGAATAAAGAAAATTAATAAAAAAGATGTTTCACTTCTAGTGGTTCTGACTGCGGAGGGGTGGGTACCTTTCAGAGGTATCGGTAGCGGCGGCGGCGGCGTGTGTCGGGCGGCCATTAGCGAGATATGAAAGAACAGGTCAGCTCGGCCCTAATCGACGCCGCAATCCATCACCCACGTGAATAGGTGCGCGGTACAGACAGCACAACATAATAAATAACACATCAGTTACATGTTTCTACTACCTTGCATGTTTACTTACCTACCATATGCAAATAATTGACTTTGTTTGAGACACCAGGATGCAGGAATTTGTTAGTGCCTATCCTTATTGTAATCTTTGCAAAGTTGTTGCCAATTGGTGTATATAAAATTTAATTATTACAATAGCGACGCAGCTCGACTGTACATCGAACGATAAACATTTCCCAAGAAATTTCTTGGAAACCCATTGCGTAGTATAGGAATTTTTAGGAATTATTGAAAACTTAGCGACGCAAAAAGATGTGATATTCATATTGGCATCAGTTATCCGTAGCAGAAGTTCAAAATTTAAGATAAAATTGGTATTTACTAGCAATAAATGGTACACAAAAGAAATAGTAAACTAATACTGCTGGAAATTATTCACCTGATGCTAATTTCTAATATATGTTAGATATGCCACAAAATGCCTTGTGTCATCTGGCTTTGCTGACGGTGCGACCTGACAGTGACGCGGTACAGACTCAAGCAATTTCATCGCGGCTGCACACGTGCCACGTGCCACAGCCGTCGTCCGGTGTACCGTCTAATAATGCCACGTCGCATGATCGATCATCCCGTGGACCTTCCATGTTGGGATCTCTAAATAAGGATTGTAACTTTAAATTCATAAATGTAGAAAGCCCATTCGGAGATGGTTGCTTTTCCAGAATTGTAAGTTGTATAATTACAAAATATATCATCAATTAAAATCTGTTTCCATCTTTATCGAAAGTGCAAAAAAAAATTACTAAAACATTAATGAAAATACGCTTAATAGCAGTAAACGAAACAAGCGCCTTAAATAGCCCGGTCAGTGAAAGGGTATGGGTTGAGTCCCGCCACCAAGCATCTAAGACAGGTAAATATAAGTCTTTTTTTATATGAGTATGTAAGTTATGTTATAAAATGTTAATTGCATAAACAAAATTAAACGTAATGACTTCAGATCCATTAGTCACAAACTCACATGAGTTTGCATCATGCAATAAAAAAAAAATAACGTTAACTAAAATGTATTATTTATTATTTTTTTATTATTTGATTTGCATTTGAGTTTATAATATTTTTGACTAATAATATATCATATATTTATATTGTGTTATTGTTGTGAGAAAAAATCAAAAAATGTGAACTAAATTATATTTATCTAAAATTATTATTTCATCACAAACGACGAGCAAATAAAACTTATAAGCTTTTTAATTGGATAAGACTGTGGCGAAACTCGTAGATATTACTAGTGGTTATTACTTTGAGTTTGCTATATAGATTATTATAATTTCAATTATATGTTCAGTATTTTGTCATTTTTTTACTCTCGTCACCCTCCACTACATTTTAAATTAATAAAAATAATGTGCTTAGAAGTTTAGTACCATCTATTTGTAGTAATAATGTTGCATAGCTGTACAGTTTCGAGATTAATAATAAAAACTCTTTTTCAATTTTCACTCGAGAGCTATAATGGCGTTGCGAAACAAAAGCATTAGAGCCACAATCCTAGCAAACGGGATTACACGCGTCCCGGATCCAATCAGAGGCGCATCTGCACGGATTGTGCCATAAGGTGTCTCCTCTAATCCATTAGCCACCTCGCTCCATATTTAATTCAGAACCCCCCGTCCCCTTCTCACCTAAGCAATTGTCCGCGCACATGTCGCTGCCCCGCTAACGTATAAAATTTGATAAATCGCACCGCCAACATGCGAACTACCCTCTTAGCTTAAACGGTACGCCACGGACAACACCACACTCGCTAGAGCGAGCTGAATTAGCTCTTAAATGAAGATATTTAAGCTGAAACTTGAACAACAAACGAAAATTTATGTTATCATCGTTTAGTGACGGTAGTTTCTGCAACGTTAAGACCTAAACAACGTAAATTGGACTATATAGTTTAGTTAGCACGGTTTCGTTCGGCGTATCGACGACGGATAGCCGTGAGATTTGACGGACGGAATGGAGAATGCACTTTAACGTACGGGAGGAGTGGAGAGGTAAGATAATGCAGATGCGAGGGTGGCAGCCCTCCGAGCTACGAGCACATCACAATCGCAATTTAGATAAACGTGTTCAATTAATATAAATGTTATAAAATTGCATATAAGTATGGAACCATTGATTTAAATGTGTTTAATATAAAAATATTGTTTTAATAGTCTGTTAACAAATTACATTATCCTTATTTAATTATGAATGTATGGAGAGTCCAGTAAGCATGTCTCTTTTATTATATGCTGAATTTTAGAGTTCAAAATTGCTCTAAATATTAAGAAATACGTTAAAAATATATATACAATACTTTAACTCCAGTAAAATAACATCAATTGTTACGATACGATCACATGAAATGCAACAATAAATAATAAAAATAATAATATAATCTTTATTTTTGACAAAAATCAGGGATATTCCCACATTAATTTATTGGGAATGTACAGAAACGATCTATCAGCGCGAAATACCGACTCGATCGATATGAAATTAGCTAATGGAAACTTGATAGCCGACAAAAAACCCCGCGAGTCGTGAGCACTGGCTACAATAAATCCAAGCATTGTCCCCGCTACGACAGATGGCGCTTTGTGTCCCTACAGGTAACGTTATACCCATCTCCAATAAACTGTTTGCATTCAGTAGGACAACTTCGAAAAAAATAACACTATGCAAACTACTCATAAGTTTCGTAACGAAAGACACCCTGCATGAATAGTAGGCAAAAACAATTGGATAGTTTGAAGGTGCTATCGTTAGATAGATAGATAGATAAAATATTCTTTATTGCACACACAAAGACAATATACACTTATATGACAAAAACAGGAGACGTACAATTGGCGGCCTTATCACTAAAAGTGATTTCTTCCAGGCAACCTTGGGATGGAGTTAAATATAAAAGACCCAATGATGGGGTAGTGGATGGTGTACAAATTTATAAATATACATAATTGACAATTGTTATATACTTAATTATAATTTACCTACATATACTATAATATTATAACCTAAGTAAAATTAAGATACTTTTATGTCACTCCATTTCATTTCATGACACATTTGCAAACTAACGAGATTACCATATCTGAAACTAACCAAGGTAAGTAACTGATTATTTGAATGATCTGATATAGATACGGACTCTACAAAGGATTCGTAATTACCCAAAGAGCAACACAATTGTAAATATCATGTATTTTTTCGAGTAAATCAAATGAAAAATAAACTAAAATCCTAATAAAGTAAGCATTTTGTTTTAAACAAACTCACAAAATTAATTCGAAAGCTCAGTTTTAGCCTTCAAATAAAACTAATTGCAAAAATCATAAACAAAACCGAAATACAATCATTCGTTATCCCTCAACAGCTAATGATTATTCAAACAAACTGTTTTGATCCATCACATACTGACAAACAGCACTAAAAGCGCCATTCTGTCAGGTAAACTGCATTAGCGGTAACAATGGGCCATCGAATTATGTTAATGCGTTACACCAGGTTGAGCACACAGTGTGTGCGCCTGCGCCGCCCGCGGATTTTGACGCCATCTTGTACACAATGGTCGGCTTAATGGCAGCCATTCAGTAACGTCACAATTTGTGATTTAACTTTTAAATCGATGTTTTAGTTAGCTATGAGCTGGAAAAAATTAGTGTTAATTTGGATTTAAGGCATAGACTTAAACTTGAATTTATTTATGTGTGATTTTTTAAATATCCGCAAAGTCGCGTTTGTATTTATTTTTATTGACGTTTCGGACCCTTTACAGGTTCCGTGTTCACAAAAGACTATGGTGTTGATTGTCTTTTTAATTAAGAGTACAGCTACCTTCAACCCAATATTATTAGACACGTTTACAATACAACAAAAAAAATATTTAATGACAACGTTCGCAAATGCGATAGAACCGTTTAAAATTTGTTTAATTTATCAATACGAATACGTAATAATACTTGTATTATAATACTTGTAAAACAGAACTGTTTTGATATAATACTCTACGCAAATAATAACACCTAAATGGTGATTATTTATTTGATCGGTACTATGTCTACTTCATAATATAATTATCTACATTACATACTCTAAATTTGTTTGAATAGAAAAAAAAATTAGAATTTTATCATAAACGATTTAATTAAACATTGTAGACCTCGACATTAATATTACATTTACTTTTAATGGTGTAGGTTTATTATATTTATTTGTGAACACATTACTACAATTAAAGACAACTTTCGAAGATATAACTGAGGAGCATATATAATTGTATGATACATAATTAGTATATCTACAACAAACAGCACTTCCATGACACCACCTCAAAGAAAACAATCAATTAAGTATCACCGGCAACAAACAGTCTTAATGACTCGATTGATACTTGTGTTGTCCTCCCGGCGCGCTTATCTAATTAGGCAGTTAAGAAACGATTAGTAAGTTTACCTTTCGATGTTATTGTATCGAAGGAAAGGTAATTATTTAGTAAAATGTATTTGCTTTTGTCAAACAAAAGTAGTTCTCTAATAGGACTGTGATGTGCAGTGAAACACTTCTTAAAGTTATTTTTTTTATGGAAAATTAATTTGATCAATATTGTATTTCGAACGCTATATCGGTATTTCATTATAAAGAAAAATGCTTTATATCCTATTAGTTCGTTATGGAAATGCTGAGTACTTCAAACATTTTTCTATAGAGTTTAAAAATAATCAATAAAATGAGATATCTTTCATTTTTTAGTTTTATTTTACCATTAAAATAAATTTCCGCTTTTCTTTTTCATAAAAAAATGTGCTTCGATTTATGAAAAAAAAAATATTACAATTTTATTTTTTAAAACGGTATTACTAATTATAATGTGGCAGCATGTTAATGCACTAACGACACTCGAGGCGCCACACCACACTGCATCCGATACGTACGTACATTATGTACATAATGCACCCGTTTCATCAACACGCTCCTACACCAGTAGGTACTATGATCAAATTTCAATTTCAACTTTGCACATTAAAATGTGCCGTTCGAAACATTAAATTACTAGAAATACGCCTCCGGGAGTGTTGGAGGTGACGATGTCATCCCGGGATTATGCGGTACTCCCGGCCGCGATTACACGCCGATCATTATAACAGGATCATTACTTTGGCGGCGGCTTTATGATCGTAGCAGGGCAGTTTGTTTAGTTCCTGGATTTATTGGCAGTGTTTTTTATTGCATTATTAATGACACTGTTTTTTATTACGCCTTCCACATATTATTATTTATAAAAAAGAATATAAGTAATACTATAATTTTCACATATCAGACATAATTTCCTATTGAAACAATATTTGTGTTATTACTTATAAGTTTATCTGATATACATTTGTGTATATTATGATGAATTAATTAGGAATGGTTATACATAACGCTTTATCAAGCAGAGGTGAAATTATTTTACGATGTCAACGTTTCTCGATACCATATGTCACATAACATATTAGAAAATGTGTGAGACAATAATTACAAGATGAAATGTCAAAAAACTGTCAGATAATTAGTTGAATGATCGAGGGCTGTGTGCGCGCGTGCCGCGCCCTCACCGCCGCAGATATAGCGGGCTGTTTGCTCCGACCAATCAGACCGATAATTGTCTTGCCCGTAAATAAGCCTGATGAAATACAAGTAACGAGCACTTTGTTATAATGCCACAGATTTTTTCTGTTCGGTCATTAATAAGGTACCTATGTCATTTGATAATAATGTTTTAAGTAACAAAACATTTTATCAATATCGATGATTGTTTACAGTTTTTAATTGTCAGATAATTTAAAATCTCAAATCCAAACAAAAATTTTGCACACAATAATAACACGTTCTTCTCATCACACGAATTGTTGCGCTAACTAAGATGTAGGTACATATGTAGCACAAGTTATGTATTTGCTTTATATAATATCTTCCGCAATTAAATGGTAAATAAATATATTCGCAACCTCAGATGGTGAGAGTTTGTTAAAAAAAACTACATAAAGCCTAAAACAATTAGCAATAAATTATTGATAACATGAAAGAAGCTTACATCATAACACTTATATTTTAAACATGATTCATTATAAAGAATAGTTTTTTTCTGTTAAACTTTCATGTAACTACTCCCCCGGTCTCATTTCCGCATTCGGCCGAAACCCCTCGGAGCTATAATTCCAGCTCGTTAAATTAGTGCCAGCATCATCGTGCAATCTCGCCGTAAACCGATTACATCCACGTCCACCGTACAAACACGGGCTCGTGTGGAGCACTGCCTCTCAAAACTGCCGACCGGACTACCGGACGGCCGGAACGGTCGCGGCATTTCAAACCCGTAGAGATGATTCTGATGATAAATTTAGCAATAATATCTGACATTGCTCAAAATTCTACGACCTGGTTTTTTTCCATAGCTGATTTAGTAAGTTTAGTTATCTTAGGTAATTACGGTCAATAATGAAATTAAAGTAGTGATAATAAGAACGTTTGTAATACAAACTGTTGCTTATCAGTTTGAGAGAAAATGGCCACATTAATACATGTAATATTTAAAAAACTCGTTACAGTTTGGTTACTAAAAGTCTAAGCCACCGACTTCCAGATGAATGAAACATTTTGACAAATCTACTATGTGTGCTGTAAAGAACACAGGGGAATAAAGGTAGTTTTGAATGTTTCAGATTTCCATAACATAAAAATAACAGATGATCTACATACATTTGCGTCACAACACCATATGAATTTTGGTTTGCATCCACAATGACTACAATCAAAATTAAAAAAGGAAATAATCCTAATGTCGGGTGCATCACAGTCAGCTCCACAGGGTTGTGCAGTGCAGCCGCGGCCGCACCTTGTCAGCTCGCAAATTGACGGGAATTGTTGTCGCCGGATCTTTGTCACGGCTCGCAATTAACCGCGCCGACTCGCACACCAACATGTGTTGCTAGAAGAGCCATTACATTAGCCAACACAACTTGAAAACCTATTATGATGGTGAGTATACACTAAATCGTTAAGGATTATAACATATTAATATACATGTAATAGAATTTACCGATATACTTCTTACGTGTACTAGTTACACGTCGGTTTCCATGTTTGTTTTACTTTTACTGAATCTGATAATTCTTATAATGCTTAATATTAACCTAATAGTATTCACCATACCATATGTGCAGTTTTCAAAAGCAATTTATTATAAACTTAAATTATATTTAAAAGCTTTTGCTCATTTTTTATTAATATAATCAAATTTATAATATACTATGAATATTGTGTTGTTTTAAGCTTTCATGGTAATTTACATTTTCTACGGGACATTGGACATACATTTGTTACTATGTAAATTCCGTAAAAACTATAATACTAATAAAATTTATCTGTGATTGGTAAACTTTCGAATGAAATAAATATTTTGTTGGGAACTGTCACATTTAGAATGGAACTATATTCTGGTAACAGTAGTGAGCGGTGTGAACGGCGCGCGTGCTGATGACCGCTCGATTCCACGCCTAATCTCTAATTATACTGACATTATTTCATCTGTGCATTAATCGCCGTTCAACACTAGCCTGTCGCTCGCATACTCTAATTAAACCTGGATCTGTTTCAAATTTATCATAACTGTATGTGACATATAATTGACTTCTAAAACACCCATTTAATATAGCATTCCTAAAGAAATTTTTAGAAATACTGTCCATCGATTAACTTTAAAATCTCACGATACCCACCAAAATGAAAGTCGATTTTAAATGAAAATCAAACCAAGACAATACAGAAATAAACTGGCGCAAATAGAATCTTCGAACAAGGCTTAAGTGTGCGGCATTCAGCGTAAAGGTGTCAACAGCAGGTTGCTGCTTAAGCCAAACTCATTCCGGCTAAGTGTGGAGATGTTCATAATTGCTTTCTTCGTCGCGTCGCCGTCGGATACCACCGCTTAGGGGTGCCACATCAAACCTGCGACGCTTCAAACGCTTCAACTTAAGGGTTTCTGTTCATAGTAACTTTATTTGTAACTTCAGAGCGCTTCAAAGTTTACGTATCTAATGATACTGCGATATCGAATTTATAGTATTCTAAATCAAAAGTGGCTATAGTTATATATTAAATAATATTTAAAAAATATAACCATGTTAATTGCTTAGTAACTGGTAAATGGACGTAAAATAATATTGAAAATTCTCGTACATTAAAATTTAACTGCTGTCACTGAAAGTATGGAAACCTCAAATTGCTTGAGTGTTGCATAACCAGCTTCACAGTAATTATATTTAATTAGGCTAATTACAGGGTGAGACACTTTATTCGCACACAAAAGAAATCGAAAGTCATGCGGTTTATTGTTATGTCTATGAGTTCGATAGTCATTTTCCCGATCTGGTCGGTCAATTTTTAGAAGTACCGTTAAAAAAAATAGTAACTATTTTACATTTACAATTTCTGATGGTGGCTAAACATTCTGGATTCCAAGTGAGCAAGAAAAACTTAATATTGTAAGATTGCGACTAACTTTACCCCTATTATTGTTGCATAAATGTTTGTCAATTTTGAAATCAATTCGCTTTTATTTAACTTTAATATAAAGAAACAACCCTTAGATAATCGCAAAGAGCATATTCAGAAGGTGAATACCTTTTGCAGCTGATTTGCATAGTGAGGTGATAAAAACACCGCCAACAGACGCTCATTACCGGAGACAATTGTCTAACGCGCACCAAGTGCAAGGGACATGCTAATGACTGGGATAAAATTAAACAAACTAATGACTATGGATAAGACAAGAGAACAAATATTTCAACTTGAGCAGTTTAACATTTGATGATCCTCAGACATATAAAAACAAATAACCTCCATATTTTCTTGAAAAGAAAATTCTGAATTTTTCTTATTACACGATCACCGTTTCACATAAATCATCTCGTGTTATAAAAAAATATTTGAATTTATAGCAGTTTTATTAAAGCTTCATCTCAGCATACAAACAGGTCTTTTAAGATGCAAATGAATTTATCTGATACGCTCCAGAATCTGAAACAACCAGATCATAAAATTCTAAGCGGCTACATACCATTACGCACTACATACGTCGACAGTATTCCGACAAACGGCTGGACAGATCTGAGACGATACACGACCAATAATCCGTTTACTTTTATCTCTCAACCCCTTGTCATTTTGCCAAGTTAACTGCTGCGCTTCGAATCACTCCTAAGGCTCATACATTAAGATTCGAATCTTCGGTTTTGTCGTTTTCTGAAAACAGTTTCTTAGAATGTCCGTCAAAGAGGTTATTACCTGAAAGATATAAAGAGCTATCCGAAGAGTTTGCTAGGAAGACCCCGGGCGAATAAAATGCAAATATCTGTACAGCAGCACTCGCTCCTTACGCGGCCACGGAAGATGGAATCTATTTTAGAGACGTCTCTCCCGGCTGTACGATGCCTTCTTAATACGTATTATCTATCAATATATACATTTTTTTAATTAACTCTTATTTTTTTATAAATTGAGACCTGCAAAGTCATGATCTTTTGCAAATAAGATAAGTTTTATTGATTTATGTTCACAAAAATATACAATGAACTAACTTTTAACTTATCTTGTGTTATATGCCTTATTGAACACACCAAACATTTGACAATTGCTTTATTAAAACTTGGTGTACACCACCAAATAAATATCTGCTCAATCACTTATCAAAGAACACCACTTTTATGGCCAACACAAAGTGTTTATTCTTCCGATTACAGATCAACACAGTTTTCAACAAAATACATATTTTAAATTTCAAAAATACCAAAAACGACTCAATGAAAATGTTAGCTTCCAAGAGCAGCATCGATATAGTGTTGTTCCCACCTCTACGTTACAAACCGCTGATTCGGTGCGGCTTGTCGTCTGGTTTACGAGGGTCGCTGTAAACTGTAAAAAGCGCAAACTGTTTGTTTATGCGACGGAGGCGTCCGTTAGTGGCATCGGAACGAGCCGGCCTTTACTGCCGCCACCGGATTCAATCAGATCCGATGCAAACGATCCGTGCCAATTTTCAATTGGCGCGGTGAAATTTTAAGGGTTACATTTTGCTTATCGACTTCAAGATGGAATCATTAATGATTCTATTCATAAGATAAAATAAATAAAAGCTCTTATGTTCTCAAGTTCGTTTTTTCCAATTATTAATCCACCAGCCCCAAGGACGCCGAGATGGAATATGTCATTTTTTTCAAATTAACATTTAAAAAAAAATATCTCGAAGTCACGATTATGACAGATTTTCTTGCTTTAAAATATAAAATATAACTTATCCGAAACTGTTTAGAATAATAAAAATACCGACAATATAGATTGTTCTCGTGTAAATAATGTATAAATACAACTCACTATTTCCGATAGGAAAACACAAAATTGTTTCGTTCATTCCGCTCGAATTTACAGAGGCTGTAGCAGTATTTTGTGGAGATCTTAAACAACAAGCGCTGCGCTGGCCGGCGACCGGAGCGGGGCCGAAGGCCGAGGGCCGGGGGCTGCGGACTGGTGGCCTCATGTATTGTTGCATCGTGTGGTCGAAGCTGCGGTGCGTGCACTTCCTGCTCAGATACATAAATTAAAATACTGAATGTAGACTGGTATGAAGTTATATACCTCTAAATCTCTATGCTACTCTTTTTCTTGGTAATACAACTTTTAAGTTTGTAATGTACAAAAATAAAGTACCGACTCTAATAAAATGTTAATACTACAGCATAACATTTTCTGTATATACGTATTTAATAAGGTAGTATCAATTAATGGTCACTATTTTGAAGACTTTTTAAAGATTGAAAAATATCACATAGATTACGTTTTCATTGCAGTAATCAAGTAGGAACGTCATTTTTTTTAATTTTAGCACTTGAACTATCATAAACAATGACCTTAATTAAGCGGCACTACTTAATTTATCTAATTCTACAAGGTTATCACTAATATACCAGTATAGATATATTACCACTCCGGTATCTTACTGACTATTATAAAATAGTGTGAATCGAGCTGCCTTAATGAACCCCTAAATATACAGGCAAATAGATCATGTTCCTGATATTTTATTCAGAGTCTGCATCGCTCGCATCAATGGAGCTTCATTCAGCAAGCTGCTTATAAGCAATAATATTGTATTGTGTTACTTAACTATACATTCAGATAACTGTAAGTACATCGGTTGAAAGGAATGAACATTTACGAGCGACGTTACGTATAAATCGAACGACGGAAATGCTCGAAGTATGTATCGTATGCGTATGAGCTAAATATATGTTTCGCTATGTTTTTATGTTATTGACATAGCAAAAAGTGGCCGCTCAATATAAATGAATGTCTTTTGCAATTCCTCATGAATCTCTTCACTACCCAAACTAGATATGTACATAACACTGACAGTAAACAGAGGATCTTGAAAGGTTATGATGAACGTAAAACATATTGATGCTGCTACGTCCCTGGAATCCGAAAGAAAATAGAAATAGCACACAGACGATTAAGATACATTCATTTCCTATACATATCTAGATTTTAATTGATCGCTGAATACAGAAATTATTTATGCGATACTTGGTAAGTTCTATTCCTACCTCGGACACTTGGGACTGGTGAATTTTCAAAGCATTTTCCTTTAAGAGAACTGTCATCGTGTTCGAGGCTCCATGTAGAAACGGATAGTAAATATTGTACAGTAAACGGCAGAAGATACTGAAAAAAATATTAGTGGCTGGATGCGAGTATTGATTCTGGTTTGAAATTAAAGATTTTTTAGAAAATAAGGATTTATTTTCATTACAAAATCAAAAGGTCATGGGAAGCTCAACCAGTTTAGGCAGACCTTTCGTTATCCAATACCTATAGGTGCTATATTTATTTTTGTTTTATTTACAAAAATGTAATGTATATACATTTTACTGAATTAAACGTATCAAAAACTGAAGCATATTGGATAAAATATATTTTTCTGAAATATTAATACATAACAACGACCTATAATTTATTTTGTTAGCCGGATTATAATTCAATCGCGTAAATTGGATTGTATCTGGGCTCTTATTCAAATTGTTCGGCCTTTTTTAATGCCGGCGTTTTTATCGTCCACGGCCAGATACATACAATGAAGGACGACCACAGTCTACTGAACTGTTCATGATTACGGTTTCTATTCTGTCATTTTAAACAACTTTCCTGTGAACGTTTTGCTGTCTGTAGTGCTGGTGTGGAGCACCGTCGGCCTGCCCACTAGTCTGTTTTACGAGCGTCCAAAAGTGACGTTTACTCGCGTTTTGATTTATGAAACCGCCGCCAGAGGTCCGCCTTTGTCTGAACCTGATTACTGTACAGACTCGCGAACTGATGAAGATTTCTTTCTACATAATTTTATTTGTTCAGGCGAGGAACGTTTATGTGCACGAATAAGTTGTTTGACGTAAAAAATTCATCTCCCACGTCTGGACTTAATAATACTCTTCGAAATAGAATTTTACAAATATACGTTACATCGATCGTATGGTATGAAACTGAAACATTATTAAAATATTATAGATATCAAAAATAGGAGTATAAAACTTTAAGAGGTAAATAATAAATTATATAATTCGATCAAAATTTAAACCGCGAATGACAGAAACAAGAGACTTCTCCGGATGGCATCGGATAATGGAAGGCATGTAATATAAATACAGTATTTATCCTCGATCTAGTTATAAATACTTGTTATCCAATATGTTGAGATTTATGGGGAATGTACTTGTCTCCGAGTAAACATGGGTGGGCCACATCGGAAGGGTATATAGATAATAATCAAAAGAGACTTGCGTAATTGGTCGTATTCTCAATACCGTGTGCGTCCTGAGACGGCTGCGTCTCTCTCCACCGCTGTCAAATAGATAGATTTATTGTAATGAGCAACTGATACACTCGCCAACGCGCCACGGCCGCTATCGACCACGCCGCACTTCTACATCGCTCATGGCTCTATCTGGAAATTTAGTGCTACTTCTAAATGTGTTTCGAATATGCAAATGTCTTTAAAGATAAATCGCATGTTTAATGAAAAAGAAAGTAATCATTCGAATAAGCTAAATTGGAGATTTCTAGCTGAGCTCCACGTTAATTTATGGTGTAATTTTTTACTCTGCGAACTTTACAGCGATTTCTTTTTATGATTACGCGTAGTGTAGGTATATTGTATAAATTTGCCTTTAACTTGATGATCGATATCATATCAAACTGGTCTTAGTTACAATTTTTTTGTAGTTTTGAGACCCAGTCCGAGGACAAAAACTGTACCAAAAACAAATAGTATTGAGGCAGTTATAAAATCAATGGAGCCACACTAAAATCATGTTAACATTAGCTGATTTGAATCACAGTTAATGTATTACAATACTTTCAGTAATATTATGTGTCATCATATGCGAATGTTCTATCCAGACATTATACAATACAGAACATTTCCTTTCCTGCATCGATCCAACTAGAATCGAAACGTCGCAGACGCCGGCATCATACTAGTAGGCCATTCTGCTTACGTTAGCGTAATTATTAGATGGAAATTAGCTAAGGTGTGTCACCAATATCACCAAATGCCAAAATTTTATGGAATAGAGAAATAAGCGTAGCTTCTTTTTCCTTTAGAATAATTATATACATAATTAGGACAAAGTGAAGGTAGTAAGATATCAGAAATGTAGAAAGAATTTTTAATATTACAATTCTGATAGGATTAAGTATGATTAACGATTTATCAAATTACATCATGACTTCAGCACGTTTTCTTTTTAATTTTATAAAACGATGTCAAGATTGGTAGTTTCTATGACATCATAAAATTCACCTCAAAGTAATTTATAAATAGTCATATCTATTTTTCATGTAAGTGCGTAACAATTTTTGTCTATGTATTGTATTGTTTCGAGTTGCGGATTATCTTGGGTTTATGCAGCCCAGTATCACTGCGACCATTGCTGATCTATTGTGATCTCCACATACTACAGTTCACGGTCAAGATTACATTCTACAAGGAACTGTAGTATTTTCTTGGCCGTAAGTTCTTTAATATCGTCTGGGTGCATCACGTGCTTTCCCAGATAGATACATCGTTTTCGCATTAGTAACGGGCAATCGGTCAAAATGTGCAAAGGTGTTTCTTCTTCCTCCTTGCATCCTCTGCACATTCTACTGTCGCTGATCCCCATATTGTGCATGTGTCTGTTCAGTCCACAATGCCCTGTGAGTGCTCGTACTAGTGTGCGAAGGTGAGTTTTGGTTAAGTTTAAGGCCTCTGATGCCGCCTTTTTGTTGAAGGTTTTAATCAGGGTCTTAGAGTGTTTCATACCGGGAGTGTTTCTCCATAGTTGAATAGCTGCGTAGTGGCAGTACGTTTTCAAGGTGAGCTGGGTTAGGCTTTGAGGGATGCCACAGAAAGGTTCTGGTCCGATAAGGGCGTCTTTAGCACCCTTTTTCGCCAGTTTGTCCGCCTGTTCATTGCCCTCGTGTCCAGCGTGCCCTGGAACCCATCGTAGAACTACTTTGTTGTTGTTGCCCAAAGAGTTCAGTGCCTGTTTGCAGTTCTCGACCAGCTTCGATCTAGTTATGTCGGAAGCTAGTGCTAAGAGTGCAGCTTGACTATCAGAGTGGATGTAGATAGTATGATTGAGGTAGTTATTTTGCAGATTGGCTGCCGCACATTCCAAAATGGCGTACACCTCTGCCTGGAATATTGAGGAGTACTTTCCCATGTTCAGACTTATAGCCTTCCTTGGGGCTTCTCCATGAATTCCACATCCTACCTCAGGACCGGATTTGGAGCCGTCAGTGTACCACTTTAGGCTTCCATTTTTCCATACTATACGATTGTTTGACCAGTCGTCCCTGGTGGGTATCTCCACAAGATATGACCTGTGTGAATCGATTCTCGGGGGCATGGTGTCAGTAGGCATCCCCAGGATTGGTATATTGCATATTGAGTCCTTCAGGTGCCTCAAATTACCTGACAGCCATGTCTTCGCCTCCATGCTAGTAATCCTGTACATGCTAGCCCTCGCCACCATTTCAATGTGTAGATGTAGGGGCGGCAGGTTTAGCAGAGCCTCAAGGGCTGCAGTCGGGGTGGAAGACATAGCTCCTGTTACTATAAGACAAGCAGTCCTTTGCAGACTGTTAAGTCTTGATATGATAGTACTCTGTGTCGTTTTTCTACTCCAAACCACCGAGGCGTAAGACACCATCGGCCTTATGATGGCTGTGTAGAGCCAGAGGGCTATATTGGGTTTCAAGCCCCATCTATTTCCCGCTAGCCGACAACATATCATCAGAGCTGTTTTAGACTTCTGTATAATTCCGTCTACGTGTGCGTTCCAGGTAAGTTTCTGGTCCAGTGTTACCCCCAGATACTTGACCTCTGTCGAGAACGGAATGAGCCTCCCATTCATGGTCGGAGGCGAAAGCTTGTCCAGCTTTCGTTTCCTTGTGAATGGGACGACCACGGTTTTGCCTGCATTAATCGACAGATTATTGTTTTTACACCATGAGTTAATTGTGTTCAGCGCCCTCTGCATAAGGTGCGATAGCATACTTTGGCAGTTTCCTCTCACTATCACCACCAGGTCATCGGCATAGCCCAGGGTGTCAAAGCGGAGTTCAGCCATCTTATGGAGAAGCTGATCCACCGCAAGAGTCCACAGTAGCGGAGAGAGTACTCCACCTTGTGGGCATCCTCTTGTTGTTGCTAACTCTAGTGAATCATTGAGTAGTTCCATCCTCACTGTCCTACTCTCTAGCATGGTTCTTATCCATCTTACAGTAGTGGAGTCAATCTCTTTATGGACTAATCCTCTTACTAATGTCTCGGTGGGCGTGTTATCGAACGCTCCTTCCACATCAAGAAAAGCAACGAGTGCTATTTCTTTATCGTCCAGTGCCTTTTCAACCTTGTCTATAAGGTTTAGTAGGGCAGTCTCCGTAGATCTGCCGCTTCGGTAGGCGTGCTGGGTATCATGTATGGGTTTGTTGATAAGACTCCCTTGTCTGATATAATTGTCTAATACCTTCTCCATGGTCTTCAGAAGAAATGACGTGAGGCTGATTGGCCTGAAGGACTTTGGTGATGTATAGTCCTTCTTTCCAGCTTTAGGTATGAACACGACTTTCACCTTAGTCCACAGATCTGGAATATATCCCCAGGCGAAACTGGCTCTGAAGATTTTTACCAGATAAGGGATGAGATTGGCGGCACCCCGTTGTAAAAGCACAGGGACTACGCCGTCAATTCCACCAGATTTAAAAGGTTTAAACGAGTTAATGGCCCATTTCACTATTCCAGGCCTAATAACGAGAGCGGCTCTTCTCCAGTCCTCTGGTAGAGGCCTTCGAAGAGTGATCGCTACTGCATTATCAGTAGATCCCGGAAAATGGGTGATAGCCATTAGCTGCAAGGTTTCCTTCTCGTTAGTCGTGAAGGACCCGTTCGGTCTTTTAAGGAGACCTAAGGGATTACAGTGTGCCTTTGCCATGATCTTATGAAGTCTTGCTCCTTGAGGCGTGTTAGTTATCTCCTCGCAGAACTTCCTCCATGATGCACGCTTGGCTTTTCTAATTTGTTTACTGTATTCGTTTAGGGCCATCCTGTAGGCATCCCATTCATGGGTGATTTTAGCCCTATTGAATAACTTTCGTGTTTCCTCCCTAAGTTTTTTCAGCTTTGAGTTCCACCACGGTACTTTCCTTTTGGATGATTTGATTTTGGGTGTACAGCTAGCCTCGAAGGCATCTTTAATGCCATTAGAGACCGCCTCTACCGCGAATTCAATGTTCTCAACCGTTCTAATGCATTTAGGAATTACTTCTAAGTTCCGAACAAGGTGTTTGTTGTATTCATCCCAGTCGGTGCGCTTAGGGTCCCTAAATGCACTAGTATGTGTACTTAGTTCCGATGTTAGTTCTAAGCATATATGCCTATGGTCTGACACTGAGTTTTCGTTACTAACCCTCCAGTTTTCTACATGCCTGGCCAGGTTGTAAGTGGCGAAAGAAATATCTAGCACTTCTTGTCTCGTCCTAGTTACAAAAGTTGGTTCACAGCCATTGTTTAAAGTTTGAAGACAATTGGTTACTAGGTAATTGTTTAATAACTCACCTCTGTTATTAATGTTTGTACTTCCCCAGTCGGTGTGGTGGGCGTTCGCATCGCACCCCACAAGCAGCTCAGCATGGTGTCTCCGGGCGTAGTCGACCACGGGTGTGAGCTCAGCAGTCGGGTCAGCTTTATCTCCGGGCAGGTAGGCCGAGCACACGAGCACTCTGGGCCCGTGCCATCCCTTGAGATTGACAAATGCTGCTACAAGGTCATCTGTGCACAACTCTGTAACAGGCAAATAGTTAGTGTTTTTGCTGAAAACAATACACGCCCTGGGTTTCAAGCCATCAATGTTATAAAGTACCTTACCAGCGGCTTTGAGTCCCAGTATGGTTGAGTTATGCACCCAGGGTTCTTGAATCAGGGCAAGGTCGACCTTTCGTTCTGCAAAGCACTGTTCCACTACTGCGGATGCAGCAGCGGCGTGTTGGAGGTTTGCTTGCAGAATCCTTGCCCGAGCCCCCTGGTTGGCCATTTTATTTCCCCCGTTTGGCAGCTTTCGCGGCACCCCGTGATCCCCCCGCTAGAGGCGTTGGTCGCGCTTTAGCGTTCGGGTTTTGGGGTTTTGCCACTCCAGCTGCATGCTTACCCTTCCCTCGCCGGCCCCCGCCCACGACCACCGGCGCTCTTCCACCCCGAGGTTGTGAGCCCTGGGGTTTCTGTGTTCCGCTGGTCGACGGCGTTGGTTCGGCGGCAGGAGGGGGTTCGGAGGAAGACTGTAGATGCTGAGGGGCCTGATGGTCGCCCTTGATCTTGAAGTAAACCCTCTTAAATCCGAGGGTCACCCAGTAATCCTTCTCTTTGAGGGCTTCAACGGAAGGTTCGTCGATGGAGAAGGTGACAAGCCTTCCTCCTTCTTCCTCCTTCTCGTTTAGGACCCTCCAGAGTCCAGGATTTATGCCTTTATTCTGTACCCTCAACAGGGCTAATGCCTCAGTAACTGAGGCAGCCTCCGTCTTGGGTACAAACGTTGTTGCCGTAGATGGCCTTGGAAGCTCGCTCTCCGACATGGTGGTCAGCTGAGCTTCAGGCCATGGCTTCATTTTTGGTGTTACAGCCACAAGCCAGTCATGGCTATACTGGTTCGCGCAGGTTACCAGTATCCATCCTGTCCTGTGGCTGAAACCGACAAATTCAGGTCCATCGCCCTCCGCGTCCATTTTTGTTAGGGCCACGATGAGGTGACGATGTACGAGCGCCATCTGGGCTTCCGTCATGGGTTCCGAATTCCGGATCCCCACTCTGGAGGTCTCCGCCATCTCCCTATAGCTAAGGGGCTTTGGGCCGCCTGTGGCTGTAGGGCTTAACTTGGCGACTTTATTGATGTGCGCCTTAGGAGAGTCTTCCTCTGATCTGTCCCTCTTGAGGGTCTTCACAGAGGTCGGCTTCGGTATCGGAATGTCTTTCCATGGCTTGCGGCATAACACAAGGGCTTGCTCTGTAGCTACCCCTGCTTCTGCCACTAACTTCCGGAGACGCTTCCGTGCTGCTCCAGACAGTCGCTTGCGCTGACTGCCTTGGCTCGTATCCTCTACTTCGGATGGGGCGTCGGGCGATCCAGAGTTGCCTCCTTCGACCACGACTTCCACCTCCGTTGTAGGGGATAGACTGATGGGCGTTCCAGAGTCCTTTGCAGTCCTCTTCGCCTCATCACGGTTCATTCCGTCCTGGATGGATTCCAGAACGGAAGACATAGGGTTTAGGCTAATTTGATTATTTTTATCCTTTTCCATGTTGTACCCACGAGTAGCTAGGGAAATAAAAGGTCACGAACGACAGAGCCCCGCATGTCGCCCGAAGGGTTATTTACTACTCCGATTCACCCTGGTTTCGGAGAGACACCGTTTGAGACTGATACCCTCAGCCATTCATCCCTCGGCACGGTACGATTGACACCTTGGATTGGGGTTTTTGGAGTCGAGGTTGTCTCCTCCCGGAAAGATTAGAGATAGGATGGAAGGAAAGGTTAGGAGGGGAATGGGAGGGATGGGATTGTTGGAATTATGACGGGATTGAGGGTTCAGGACTGCCTGCAAGGTGGGACTGCCATTGCAGACATCGTCCCCATACTTGGCTGCTTTGGGGTCCGGGGTAGATGGTAAGTATGCGGCGCCCGTTGCGATCCCAAAACATTTCCAGGGTGTACGACGCGGACGTGTATGGTGGACTTGAGGGAAGAGTCTATAGCTCAGCGCCGCATACCAAAGCGTACTCAACCCTCCAACACCCCTTTTTTTTTGTCTATGTAATGGACATGGATAAATAATCTTGTTAAAGTGTGTAAGTATAAGGAAAGATACGAAAACAGGCTATTTTTGTTCACTTCATATATTTTTTCCATTTTATCTTATTTCATTAGATTCTTTAGAATCTACGATTATGCGGTCGTATGCTGTTGTAGAATTTAAAATCTCATCAATCTAATGTTAAAGAACTCCCGTGTGTTTGGGAGGACTTTATCTTTGGTAGAATTATGATAAAATATTTTGGACAAAATTATAGACTGAGACGTCTTTATATTACATCGTATAATAAATAAACTCATATATGCTTTTATACGTTTATCTCACACACATAATTCTTCTTCTTTAGGAATATTGTGTATAATAATTGACATATTGATTTGAGAACAACGTACCGCATCCATGGGATGATTCGTAACTGCCAGATGTATATCGGCTAGTCAGCGGACATAAATAACTTATGGAGCTAATCCGATACGAGAGTGATTTGTTAGCCTATTTGCCCACCCGCTTACATAAACTTGTTTATTATTTCCACTATACACTCCGGTTTATTCATCAACAATATTATATTTTAACGGTGATAAACCGTGTTCATAAATCCCTTATTTATAATACACATAATACATTTTATAACCAACATTATCCTCAGAGCTGGAATGTGAGACTACCCCCTATTAACAATTCCCTAACAGCACGTCTCAATTTGATCCTTTTTTGCGAAATATTCAGTGACACGCCAACGGAATGTACACCCTTTTGTTGTAGCAATAAAATCTCGTTTCGACTAAGTTTTTCGCAGAGAAAGTAAGTAGTGTAGCTCAATAACCATCGACATAAATAGTATTAACAACAATTGATTTACATACAAATTGCTTTAGACAATATTGCTGACGGAACGGCGCGCGTGACGCGAACCACACATCTCATGGGGCCACACAATCCGCTACTTAATTTACTGAATTTGAGAATTTAAAGTCTCACACCTCACACCACACCATCTTAAACGTCACATAAACAGGTTTTCGTTTCTGATTTAAATTTTTTAAATGATCAGTTGATAAAACTAGGACTTCTTGCCATGTGAAACGTAAAAAACTTAAGTTATTGAGTAGATTAAGATTAAGATTAAGTAGTTGAGATTTTGTACCTTTCTCAATTCAGAAACCGCCATATGTCTTTAGGTCTTTATTTCTAAAAATAATCATAAAATTCCTCAAAAATTTTATAAACTTTGAAAGATATTAAGATTATATTAAGACTTTTTTATTACCCAGTAAATATTTTTGATTAAATAAGTTCATTATGCAGACATGAATCTTTTGCAAGTCTTCAGTACGTTTATTTTTTTTTAATTTTATAAAACGGAATTAAGATTAATAGTTTCTGTAACATCTTAAAATTCACCTAAAAGTAATTTATCATACATAATCGTATCTATTTTTCTGTAAGTACGTAACTGTAAATATTTTTCCTTAAAGAAAAAATTTGGAATCAAATTCCATCGTTTACACAAACATGAATCTTTTGTTTACAAAATCTTTAAATAGAAAACTCTGGAAATGCTCTTTAATAAATTAACTTCATAAGACATCAAAAGAGATACAACTCTTGCTGTTTTTTGTTATTACCTGGTTCCTCAAAGCGGACTTTGAAAACGATGACGTAGTATAAGCCTCATCCTTTTGACGTAGTAAAATCTTAAATCGCTCATCTCCTGGCCTCATATTGAAGAGCGCAGTAACTCTACACGCGCGGGGGTGTCATCCACTCGGCACATGTACTCGCATGAAAGCACCTGATTGCGCGCTTGATTGAGATGCCTGTTTATTTTTACACGGGTAAGTGAAGAATTACTCGAATACAATATTGTAAATGGAGTACAGCTTGAATTTCCTTTAAATGTTATCCACGATATGCCTATTGATACCATGTTGCATTTTTTTAAATAATGTAGCTTTATATATTATTTTAACATTTAAATTGAATTTGCTTTTATATCATAATATACTGGCGAATATCAAGATAAAGAATAAACAAGAAACAAAATAAATAAAATGTACAATATATTTGAATTAGATATTATGTAAAATTATACAGTGTACCATATCCCGTTCCCATCTCAATCCCTAATATGAAAAGGAAAAGTATAGTTGGTCAAATGCGTTGATAAATGTAAGCAGCGGCCGCGCTCTGTATGCAAATATAATAGCCATCTCAGCTAGACTACCTCCGCGGTACCAGCCTGCCTCCGCTCGTTGGCGCCCAACATGGTACTGACCGCACCAGAAATACCAAAATTATCTTATTGATTGCTTATATTTTCACGCGCACTATCATAAATGAAACAACGATTTAAAACGGTTTCATCGCGTTTGTATTTAGTTTTATTGACATTTCGAACGCTTTACAGGTTCCATGTTCAAATAAGACTATGGTGTTTATTATCTTTTTAATTAAAAGTATAGTACATTTAAAAACTAATACTAAAGGACACATTCACGATACAATACATATATATACATTTATTAAATTACATTATTTTAAAAATTTATTTGACTTATTTATCAACCTTAGCTACCGTAATCTACCAACAGTTCCAACTTTGGGAGTCTTACCTGAGAAGAACTTGCGAAAAAAAGTCCAACAAGAAAAAGTGAATTGTTCCCTTTGATTTCATATTTATAAAATGAACTAACTATATCTTTTGGTTATTTTAGATGTAGATTTGTATTTGTTCCTGTAAAAAGTTTGTAGTCATATTCATTCATTCATTCAATATCTGATGCTCGAAATGTGATTTCAGTTTCAAATCTCAGAGCACCAGAGACTGTCAATTTTTAATCTTTCTAAAGTCATATTGATAATAGATTATTTTAATAAATCAGTATAATGACGTTATCTTATACCATTCAGGTAAATAAATTATTTTTGAAATATATGAATCACATACACCCTGATTTATAACGTCAATGTTTATATTAAATTGTTAATATTTGAATTTTAACAACAATGTGTTGTGATTATTTTATTTGTTTAGTGAGTTATTGCAGAGTCTACTGAAATGTAGAAAAAATATAATTTAATGGTATTCTTGATAATTAAGTTGTAGAGAATAAATATGGAATTATTTTAAATATCAAATAAAATATGAATGATTTGCTGACCATACATGTTTTTATCGTGTAACAATTTGTATTCATTTTTTTTTTGTTACTATTAAGAGTTACGCCATAAATACGCAATATGGCTGTAGGTATCGACCATAAAGAATAGAGATAAGAAAAAAATCGACCTCGCTTGCGGAAAACGTAATGATCAACTGAAACCACTTACGGAGAGAAAACGAAATAATTTCCTTAATATTGCACAATAAAAGGAACCTTATTTCAAAAACAGTATTTATTTAGCATATAACTAACGGTTTGAGGTTGCACACTAGAGTCGTATCGGATACTAAAGCTTTAAAAATTTCTGAAATCTATTTCAAAATTCAAGATAAAGGTAATTTCAAAATAAAAAAATTTCTTCCAGTTTCTGTCATTCATTCACCTGGTTCCTCTTAGTATTCGTAATCTACGTTTACAAAAAACATATCCTGGCTTATTCTTCATCAAGACACGTAAACTATTGAAGTGAGACCAATAACCTTTGGTCAGTAAAATTATATTTTACAGTAAACAGTCACGATGAAAGAAACTTTTGAAAAGAATGATAAATAGTGTTTGAAAACTTGTATTTAAGTCGGATGGTTTTAAAGTAATAATATAAAACTTTTTTTTTTTTTTAAATGGTTCACAATGAATACTATTTTAATTTCTAAATGAATATAATATAATAATAATAATCTTTATTTCAGATATACGACTCCATAGTAAATATAGAACCTTAATTTGATATTAGTAAGTAAATAAAAGACAATTATTTACTTAATAATATTAAAAGCTAGTATGCAGCTGTATCTAGCGTACCAATATGGGACCATCCCATCCATCTGCAGCCAACTTCAGAATGCTATTGCGTATCCTGTCCATAAGTAATCAGGAACGTTTACGACACGTGCAAACATACCCGAAGATATATATATGATTACATTATTATTAATAAGAAAATCAGAAAGATAAATAAATTACCGAATTATTTTTAATATCGATCCGGACAAGAACCCAATCACTAAAAGAATGGGGTTCCGTCCGCTTAATTCTTTATAAATAAACCGCCAAGTCATTAACGTTGCTTGAAAAACTTGTTCGTTGATGTTTTTTATGAATCCGATGGCTGCCGAGGAATAATTTTCTGTGAACTTTTTTCCTTAAAACCTGTAGTTGACAAGGATTATGCAAATCGATTGGGGAAACACTAAATAAATGCGATCCACTTGATTTGTGAGACAAACTAAGGCAGGGAAAGCGGCATTCTCCGACTATATTTGTATCTACATATTAAAATTTTATGAAAACCGAGAATTAATTGCAAATCAGTTGTTTGTCTGTCTTATACTAACATTATACATACATACATATCGCTCCAAATTAATTTTAAAATATAATTTGTATATGCGAAGTAACCTGTCAAAATGGCATATGAATGTATAAGAACACATAAAGTCCAATACTTTCCTCGCTACTAGTACAGCACTTTACTTGTTGCCTTGACGTGACAAATAATGGATTACAAATTAGCTGTCAAGGCTCCATTTTTATAGTTCAGTTATAAAAACTTTATGCAAAAAATAGAATAGACAAAAATGAAAGCTTTCATAATGTCCTCTAATCTCTGCCTACGATAAAAATATATAAACTTTATATAATAATACATAAAAAATTGTAAACACAGAGGTCAGCTCACCTCCCTATAGGAGACGGAGCGTTCTGATGGTGTTGGGGGTCCATGAATATTGAGGTGTGCAGCCAGTTGCGAACCGGCGACCGGCCACTTGTCAAAGCCTGCTCCTCGCACACCGCTACAGACAAACTGACAAGTGTAATTCCAATTTAATAAATCTACATTATTTTGTAAATAATTCTTACAACGTTTTTTGTACAAAAAGTACAGCTGTTTTATGAAATATGATTAATGACTTGTAATACTGTTACAATTATGTTGTCGTACTTCATGGAAGGCAAACTTGTAAGCGGTAACATGTTATATTAATATAGAGAAACACTTACTGGAAAAAACAACAATAGGGATGATGACTGGGTAAAAAAATGCAATTCTATTTAGTCCGTCAGTCAGATAATAGAAAAATATTAGATACGTTTTTTTTTACTTCAATTTAACAAGAAAAAGCTTAGATAACAGGCATTAAAGTTGAGGAGTGGGGGCTCGCTACGTCACAGTTGAGTAGAAAACGTACTCTAACGTGCGAAATTTCAACTCAATGTAACGATTGTAGTTTGTAGTTTGAAGCAATTATAAAAAATGTTTTAGTATGAACAGCGTTTAGTTTTGTGACCATGACAATAGACGCCATCGGCTACACCAGCGTTGTACTGCAATAAAGCAATTAATTCAGCTTGAGCCGGAGCAGCGCGGATCGAAGCGGCATTACAGTCGTATAAGTGTTTCCATTATTCGCGCAGCACATAAATTAGTGCGGGGCCATAAATCGCGCGCTTCAACGCCAGTTACCCGCGCGAGCGGCCGCTGTCCGCCCATCGCGCGTACCGGCACTGCTACACACCAAAACACGGCACCGGCGGTCTCCCAGGCACATTTTTAATTTTATGCCGATACGTATTTTTATATATTTCATAAATTGACTATTCTTTAATAAAAGTAATATATTTTATATTTGTGGCTTTAAACAAAAGCTACGAAACTAGATGAACACTCAATTCCTTTTTTGACTTATTATTTTTTGTTTGAATTCGAATATATTTATTCCTTATAGACTTTGTAATTCTCTTTTATATAGATCCTTTGTATAGACACTGAAACAGACTCATATTTACCAGTAACTACTTATCGAACAAGTTTTAAAGTAAGTAAAACAGAAAGTACTTAACAATGTCAAAATCATATATTATATATTATTTTTTTTCTTCTATTAATATTTAAATTTCACATTAATGATATTTACAAATAAAGTATAATTTGCCACTTGTGCCATTTACCGTGTTCTTTTATTCAGCTCTAACATAGAATAACATCCAGTAGAAGAAGGTTTTAATATTAATTGCATTTCGGTCGGGAGCCAAGATGGCGACCCGTGGTACTACATAAAACTCTCGTGTCTCTCAATTTACCTAAATCCGATGTGAGTAAAGTATTACTCTCCCGCAACAAACTTATTTCATTAAACAAGTACGTCTTTATTCTATAGAAACCTATAGATAATTTACTTTAGTTTTTATATTGATGTAAATATAGAATCCTGCCTAAATAACAAAATTTTTAAAATAGATTTTTCTTAAAGTACCTGGTTAGAAGATTTCCGTAGCCGAGTGGTTCGCACGCCGATTTTTAGGTGTCGCCATCTCTGAGGTCCCGGGTTCGATTTCCGGTCGGGTCAATGTAGAAAATGAACTTTCCCATATTGTCTCAGGTCTGGATGTGGTGGTACCTTCGTTGTCTCAGATACTCCATAATACGGAGGCTTTAACTACTCATCTTGGATTCTGGGCAATTTATATGATGTTGTTTAATATTTAATTTAATTAATATTTATGTTAGAAGAACCTGAACAGCTGTCAGGTACTTGACTGTACTCATAATATTAAGATAGCTACAATCGTGAATGCAGTAATCACTTAAAATAATAATGTCCCATCAAAGTCAATTACTCGATTATACAAACCCGCCCTGGTCAGGTAGTCTCAACCTAACTCAATCGAAGCTATTTTAACTTCAAAATGCGCAGTAGTTAGTGTCCGTTTGAATCCACCTCCGCATAATTCCATTAATTGCTCACTCGGACAAAACTTGCTGATTGAGCCTTTACTTCTCGTCAATAGGCAAAAGATCTTCAAACTTACTCCTCACTTCCACTGATTAGTGGTCAACTATCAAATGAGTTTAATCAGTCATGTAGGTTGATATACCTCTAACTTTTAGTGATTTATTAATTAATTAAGGATTCATTATAGTTTAATAACTAGGTACCAGACAGTTTCGATTCAGTTCAGAATAGGTACCATCTAGATTTTAAAGATAAATACGTTTGTGTTGTGGTATGTTGCGAGTATGTCACAACATAAATATATTTTAGTTAGCTCAGTAATTAGCTTATTTAGTTAACTCTACATCATCATCAGCACTGTTACATTGCCACTGCTCAGGCCTTCCTTATGGATGGTTATAGCGGACGGGCCATGACCATCCACACTGGCCCAATGCGGATTGGAGCGTATTAACGACTGCAAATACAGCCGGGACCGAAGCACGGAGTAGCTCGAGATAATATTTTTTTGGTCACCCACATGGGACCGACCCTTGCGAAAGATGCTTAACAAAAACACTACACAGGCAACACTTATAAAATAATAAACCAGAGCAACAACGACAGCACACATAGTGCTTCCACCTTAAATTCTACATAGATGTTGTACTAAATATCGTAGTTTCATACGCCGATGGACTTCATACTTTAGTCAAAATATAATGCATTTTGTTTAACACTTAGTATATAAAGTTAAATTTAATATTTGTTAATTAAATGAAATAATGTCTGTGTTGATAATACTAGAATCCTATTTACGATATTTGCATGATAGTTGTGTATGGACGATGGTCGCCATCACAGTTAATATGTATGAGGAAACTTAGATTGATCCGTAGGTAAAGTAATCCACCGCCTGCAACCCTTCTAATTAAATATACAGCTCTTTGAACCTGTCCACATTTACAACAGGCTTGTAATAGCCATTATTCGAATAGACATAGAGTTTAGCAAATAATCAACATGTGTTTTCAGTTTTGTTATGTAATCTCATAGTTTCTCGAGCCTGCGAAAGAAGAGCGTATTTATTATAATCTCGTAAACATGTGGCTTGATCAAGTTTCAAGACTAGACCAAAGTGCTGTAATTAATAACTCTATAACAAAATTATAAGGGTGGTTAGTTTAATGTGAATGTGAACAATGGCCACAGAGACCTGGTATCCAACCATCCACGCGTCTGACAGACTCACGCACTCTAACATTTTGACCCGAATACGATACTACGTCAACACTAGATACGATACATTTCACTGTAATTATTACACGCCGCGTACTACACATACGCCAAAACATGGTACGACATTTGATTTACTTATTTATCAAACAAAGAATATCCTTAAAAATTTGTGCAGTGGTTTTTGGTGTTCTTCTTTCTGGACAAGCCGCGGAGATAAACTGACGCCCTTCAAGACGACTGAATGACAAAAAGGTGCGTTTATCTCTTCACAAATACTGAATCATTATCAAAGAATAAAAAACCATACGCAAGAAAAGAGAGCGGCAGCGGGTGACTTTAATTTATTTTACTATAATAAATAACAAAATAAACCCTAACCTGCGCACGTACTAGAGTCGTGCGTACCAGTACCAGTATCGCGGGCGGCAATCATTAGTCCCGATCAATCACAACACAATAACCTGAATACAATCGGTACATCGCCGAAACAATCCTTCACAGGCACCATCCGCGAACTGAGACACAGTGCACTACCGCTAGTGTATCTATCTCGTATTCAGCTTTTAAGCTTGATGAAGTCCAAATTAATTTAAATATCTACCTCAGTGCAGGTATTTAACTATATGACTGCCGGGGTGCTCAACTTTAATTAGTGAATTGCATATTTTAATAAAGAAAAGGTTTTAACTGAAACAAAAATTCAGAAAAAGGTTATCCAGATAGGGGAACTTCGCCGTAGATTGTGAAGACTAAATTTAATACTGCAAACTTTTCATTTATTTAAAACATTATTTCTTACTCACAAGAAATGTATTACAAAACATATCTAATACACCGCGCCTTAAGGTACGAATCTGCCCAAACGGTTATTTTTTGTCGAAATATTTTTCTATTAAAACTACTTAACACAAAAGCTGTAATCGATATTATTCATTATCACCAGCTTATTATTCTTCAGTCTTCCTGAGTAGGGAGAATGGGCCATGACCCACCACGCGGGCCCAATGAGGATTGGTACGTAAAAAAAATAATGAATATTATTCATCTAAAGCTCAAATACATCTAAAGCTGTTGTGTTACTGTTATCAGGGAGCTAACGCCATCTTTTAGTGCGGACAAAATTGTTGAAATCTTACTTAGATAATTATAATTCGTACAAACTTATTTTAATATTGTAGAAAAGAAGTTGGAAATTTTGTGAGGTAAATTATAATGGAATTGCTTTTGTTGCACTGAAATAAAAATTTGCTTTCAAACCAGGAATAGACAATTTTGCTACAGCATTAGTGAGAATTGTAACAATATTATTTCAAGCTTAAAATAAAATTTTCTTAAAGGTATCAGATAAGTTTTCGACTTTTCATACTGGTAATATTTAATGAAGTATAAAAGAAGTCTCTACTATAGCACTAGATCTAAATAAGAATATATCATACGGTGTGGATATTTCCATTTGAGCCACATCATCGTATACTTAATAAGTATGATAAATAAGGAGAGTCCGTGTAACGATT
This sequence comes from Diatraea saccharalis, assembly GCA_918026875.4. Classification (NCBI taxonomy): domain Eukaryota; kingdom Metazoa; phylum Arthropoda; class Insecta; order Lepidoptera; family Crambidae; genus Diatraea; species Diatraea saccharalis. The sequence continues at coordinate 29,039,106 of OU893338.1, forward strand.
GTTATGCAGCCGACTACAGAAATGTTATCATCTTTATCATGCGAGAGCTTTACAAAGGAATACACGGTGTCATGATCGGATAATCGAACAATCGGGCTACATACACTCGTATCAGTGTATGCCTCGCTGTTCTTGTAGCCTGACACAAGAAAAGATTAATTTTCTTAGCGTCTGGAAAATTTATAAGTCTATATGCAAGAAAAAATAATATTAAGTCACCGTCAGTTTCGCACAAGCCTTTTCTAGGGATGGTATCAAATAGAAAGAACTAGTTATAACCAAAAGAAAGAGTAGATGTTAGTAAGTGTTAACAAGTGCAAATATATCCGGTGCAATATATTGATGTGCCTTCCTAAGCACACGGGAGCTCGAAATATTTTTTGGTCACCCATATTCCAACCGACCCTTGTGAATGTTGCTCATACAGAAACAACGTTCTAACCGGTAACTTTAACTACAGAACTAGAGTGAATCTCCATTTGAATTAGTTAGCTGCGACATATGTATACGGCATCAGGCCTTACAGATTAGATTAGTTTATTTAATCTTAAACAGTTATAATTATTATTATCTGTCCTCGTGAAAATATTATCATGAGTTCAACGCATCACACGACATTATTATACGAAAATATTATGTTTAGTAATATAAATACGTATCTCTATATATATACATTTGTTCATGGCTACAATGTAGGTGCGACAGAGATTATCGGATAAATAACACAAACATCTGTATGTATTATCAAAATATTAATGACGTAGGTATTCGCATCCGTATTTGTTTATTATTATTACATAAATTATTTTTTTAACGTGATTTTTGCCAAGTCATGTATTTATAATGATATATGTCGACTTACAATAATAGGGGTGGCGACTGGGTAAAAACCAAAGAAATTCTATTTAGTCCGTGACTCGCTACGTGACAGTTTTGTAGAAAATCTACCAAAGCGTGACGTCATGTGTCATTTGAACTCAATGTATCGCAGTGATTTAGTGATTAGGAAAAAAATTAATAATATTTTTTCAACAATCTACCAGACGGACCAACAAACAAAAATCAATCGTCATCCCCATTGGTTATAGAATTAACTTCCGAATAAACGAAAACTTACAAATCAAGCTAATTTGTCATGTCTATAGCGCAATACAGTAGGTAGGTAGAAACTAGGAATATCGTAGGCGCCAAGAATTTAAGAGGGCTCACTACTTTCATTATTTTTACAAAGAAATGTTGTCCAAATATGCTGTAGTTAACTTACTCGTAGTTAATCTTGTCGCAGTCAAAACGTGAATTAAGAACTTACTCGTAGTAATCTTGTCGCAGTCAAAACGAAATTTACCCGTAAAACTAACAATTTTTTCGATTTCTTCTCGCAGTTATAGTATTTTATTAAAAAAAAATATAAATATATGAATCCAGGGCAATACACAACCATTTTACAATAAGTGCACCTGATGTTTTGCAAGTAATTCTCATGTGAATATTGACATGATACTATTTATTATATATTTAATCCATTTCGCATTCACAATGTTATACTGAAATTGATTTTACTTCTCAAAAATAACTTGTGTGGAGATAGTAACATTGTTATTCATTCTTAAGGAAAAAAAAGTAATTCCATTAAATTTAATTACTATGTAACTAATAAATTGTTCAACATATTAGGCTTAATGGGTGATATCCTCAGCCCGTTATACCAACAAATTTTTCTGTTAATGTCTTGTGATAATATTAAATGGCTAATTATACTCGATTGATATTTATAAAGTTGCTTTGTTCGTTTATCGAAAACACATAATCTCCTCTATTAGGTAAAGGTAAAGAAAGACACTTTGGACAAACATTCCGAGTTTCCAGGTCACATTCAAGTGTCGTTTTTATAGACACAGTACATTACTCGTGGAAGTAGCGAACTTTAAAAGCAATAGTTGTTTACAAGCACCGGTGTTCAGTTCACAGCGACAATTACATACAAGTACATTACCGGCCGCGCTCTACACACGGAGGCAACATCGAATGATAACACATCCACAATTGTTCCGTAGTTTTCTTTCATATTAAATTTTTAAGCATTGCATATTATTGAAATTATAATGATAGCAATAAAATCAGAGAATCAATATATAAAAATTTGTTCATAATTTTTGAATTGATATGGGTTACAGTGGCATAGCTTTCTGTTATTGTGCGACAAGAACAGTTTGAACGCTTATGAATGACATCTTTGTTGTACGTCCTTGGTAATCCTCAGCAAATGCTATATTTGTTTTTGCAATTTTTATTTTTTTTAAGTTATATAATATTTTAGCATAATGATTCTAAATTAGTCTGCAACTCAATACGTTCTCACTTCAATATAATTTTCTTAGTTAATTAAAAGGTAAAACTAGAATTCTTAATGCCTACCTAATTGAATTATGTTACATTTTGGAAACAAAACCTTCGTAATGCAAAATTCATCAGTAAGGTCAATCAGTTTTCATAAGGAACTCCATAAAACCGCCCCTTTGGGAACAGAAAGTAACTTCAACACTCTCCCCCGTCGCCACAATAATGTGTTGGAGAAGGAAATATCTGTCTGTACGACTATAAAGTTTTAAACTTCTAGAAACAATAACAAATAACCGCAATAGCTATGTGAACAGTCGACGATTATACAATAAAGGGGGAAATGAATCAGGTTGAATTATAACAATGAGTAACAAAATCAACTAAATTTTATAGGAGAGATGACGACTTGCGAAAGTAAATACATTACAGATTTTATATCTATGTAGATGTATTACATATAACCTATAGTTTTGTAATGCTAAAAAATAATTAAAAGAGAGTGAACTAATAGAAAATGGGTTTGCAATCGCATACTGAATACAATATGTTAAGTACCAGCCGTCAAATTGTATGTAATTTATTTTTACTTTATGATTATAACATCAAATTGTTGTTCTGTTTTGTCGTCCTGCGCGCTATACCCATGTTGCTATAAATTATTATGTTTTATTTTATTTTATTATATATAAATTTATCTTACCTTATATACAATATAAATAAAGTCACCAAATCAAATGAGCCGTTTTTGGAAATTTCTTTTCGCAATAAAATGCTTAGTATAAACAAGAATGATGTTTTCTAATTCTTGGATGATTAAAAATTATTTTCTGGATTCGTGAATCTTTCTCAATGTAAAAGTACAATATTCTTCCACTTATCATGGCCCCAGCACAGATGAAATTGCGCGGCAAAATGTAACGTCAATACCTGCAGGTTCGAATTACAAAGCTTCACTCCCGCTCTCAATCAAGCGCGAGAAAATGGCCGCCGGCGAACAACCTGGATTGAAGTGCAAATGGAGTAATTTCGCGAGCTCACCGGCTCGCAGACTCTTCTTGGAGGTAGAGACACCATGATAACGAAATTTATATGGATTTCCAATTTAGCATTTAACATTTTTATGTTTCAACAAAAAAATACTTTGACATTATTATAATTTATTTTACAAGAGCCATCACTTTTAAAATGAATTTATTCGTGTCTATGTAACGGGTTCGGTAGCTTTGATTTCGTAGTATATGAAACGGCTAACTAGGCTTGACAAGTATATTTATGGTAAAGACAAAAAATATAAAAACAGTTTGATAAGGATTCTGAAAATTTTCACATATAAGTAAATAAAACAAATAAAGACCCCGTTTGCTTATAAGCGTTAATTCACTTTAATTTGACACTGTGGATTACATTCATAATTATTTAAAATATTTTATTAATAATAATAATGCACATGTTACAGATAGCAAATTTTTTCCCGAACTGACATTCAGAAAGAGCATTTCGTGTCACTCTTAATTTCAAAGAAAAGTGATTAATAAATAGAAATGATCTTAAAGATCAAAGAAAGAGAGAAAAGATGCGAGAACTCAGACAAAATATACGGTACGATACGACGCTTAGAATAATAAGTACGACGCACCGTTATCCCTAAAAAAGGTTTTAAATTAAGACATATTATTTTGCTCATCATAATTCAAATAATAGCATTTGTCCACGTTATTTACAGAAAACATGACAGCCTAGTAAAGCGAACAAACATAAATTTGATTAGGGCAGGTTCCGTCGCAATCAACAATGGGTGATATTTTGTAAGCACGTGACGGCAGTACCTATACCTACTGTGATGCGCAGAGGTAAACATCTGACTATAGGTCAATCGTAACCACTTGTGAAATTTATTTATTTATTTATTTATTTACATGGATGACCAACAGCTAAAAATTACATAATAAAAATCTTAGCTAAAAACAGACAGCCACTTACAGGTCGTCACAGATAGTATATATTTATGTATTAAATAAATGCTGATCAAATAAATAATATCATGGGGTTAATATTAATACAAAAATAAATCAATCATCGTTGGTCATCATCGGTGTCTTGATCTTTTATTATTCTAATAATTTTAAGTTCCGAATCGAGAACCCGATTGTGTGGTCTATTTTAGATTTACAAATGGAATTTCTATATGAGACCGACTCCTTCTTAATATAATAAGGAAAGAAATACTTTATCATCATTATTATGGGTAAACACGAGAATAAAGTGAGCAATCTGAATATATAGATTGAGATTGAGAAAATCGCGTCGCTAACAGGTATCGATATGATTTTATTACGTGTCTGCAAATGTTTACCGAGCCCCCCTCGACGAGATGAGATACGCCGCCTCGAGAGCGCACACCTTGCCTCCAACAACACTCTGTTTGTATTCAACAATTCAATTTTTGTTTTATTACGTTCAAAGTTTATGAAATCGACAGTCTGAACCATTATTTTTGCATGAAAAGGTTTGTGTTCCCCTTCTTGCCCTTTTCGTTATTTAACCTGAGAAGAGGTAAATAGTTATTTGTTATATAAGAGTGCAAAGTTGCTTTTTAACTGCGTACTCATGAGCGAGCAAGCGACGGATTCTAAAATTTAATCACGATCGCGGCGATTGATTCATGTATTCGGATCCTGAGCGCGAGGCAATCAAAAGTTCACAAGGTGGATAATTCTTGCACTCGAGTGCAACACGTAACTTTTTATCCCACCTCAGCGAGGAAATGATTAAATGCAAATAAGAGTATTGGATTAGATAAATTAATAAAATTGATATGCATGCATCATTATGCCTATCAACACCTACGTATTATATTATTTTAAGTAGTTGATTAAAATACTCAAGTAGATAGTAGATACCAAATGTGCAACTGCCTTACTTTTGTCCTCAAATATACGGAATTGGATGCTTCGTTAAGAAACTTTTCAAAGTCGATGCTATTAAAACCTTCGGTTTTTTGGTTTATGAGCAGATGAAGCTCTTTTTAAAAATGCCACTAATTTAGATTAAGCCTCGATATATGAATATTTTTTCATCTTTATTGTTGCTTGAGACACTTAATACGTTTCAGATTTCCATAATACAAGTGCTTTAGCTACTTAATTATATCTCAGTAATATATATACATATGATGTCGTCCGACATTTATTTACTTGTGTCCCGCACATAATCAACCTTCACGTTCGGATAAGACCGTAAACTAAACATTATAGAAAATCCCCCTTAGCATATTTCCATCAAGTAATTCAATACGTATTTGAAAAGCGACCGCCACATGTGTGCACACGTGCCTGCACCAGCGGGGCGGGCGCACCTGTGCACGTTAAAATTTCAATTACACTCGCAATGTGCCGTGTGTTTGCTTGCATACTCGAGTGGTTGTTTGTGTACCACCCTGTAGCTAGTCCTAGCTAACAACGAGGGCTACGCTTTATAAGAAGAAAGTGATCAACTGTGGAATAGTAATCCCCAATATGGAATGCTGAAATTCCGTCTAAAATTATTATACGATCCTTCCATAAATAAAAAAATAAAAAAGGGAATATTAAATATTAAACAACATCCCATGCATTGCTCAGATTCTAAGATGAGCAGCTAAAGCCCCCGTATTATGGACTATCTGAGACAATGAAGATAACACAACACCCAGACCAGAGACAATATGGGAAAGTACATTTTTACATTGACCCGACCGGCAGTCGAACCCGGGGCCTCAGAGATGACGACACCTTAAAAACGGCGTGCGACCCACTCGGCTACGTAGGTCCAACGTAGGCGTAAATACAAAAGAGAAAACGGTCAAAGTTAACGCGCCCATCAGTGAGCGGGATAGGGACAGAGGCTTGGATTAATTTAAATTAATTACAGCAAACTAGTTTTGACTAAAACAAACTTCTTAAACAGGTATATGATTTATATTCCTCTTGTTCAGTTATAACTTATTTCTTTATTATCCATTTCAACGCGATAGCTACTGAAAATGTCCAGTTAACATTAGCGCTTAAATAGCTTCTATATAATAGGTGAGTGAACAACGTGTTCATTACAGATAGTAGACGAGTGTAAGACAGCGGAAAGCGTCGTCGCCTGTGACAGCGGGCCGCGGGCCGCGGGCCGCGGGTCGCGGGCCACCTGACAACCCGCTGTTTGCCTGGATAATACTACACAAACACCGCGGATCGGGTATCGACTGGAAGCCGGCGCAGGGGTGCCACTTCTATACCCTTTATATTCTATCTATGTGCCTATGTCGACAAATGCTGTTCGTTTGTAAAAGCATATAATGATTATGTTTTCATCATATTTTTGTGTGGGTAGTAAATTAAAGTAAATTATTATGCACATTAGTGAAATAACTGCAGGTATTTGTTTGGAAAACTATAAACATGAAAAATGAGAAGTTCATTATTATTTTATTAGTATCAAAAAAAAGTTAATAGTTTTGAAAAATCACATTACGCTAATATAATATTTACACTACGTAATGGTTATGTGTAGTTTCATTTCAAATTACGTCTATAAATCAGCTAGTTTAAGTAATAATTATTATGCCACACTTATCATCCCTAGTAACAAATATTTTAAAATAAGTTCCTCTTGCGATACTCATGATGGGAATAGTAAATATTCATCATAATGAAGGTTCTTTAACTTACTAATATCTAAATAAAGCTAGTTAATAAATGATTCTATTTGGTCAATATTGCAGTGCCGTTCGGACGTATTTCTTAAACAAAAATAATGAAATTTCATTCGTCCCAGATCTATCGCGTCTCATACAATATCTAAGTCAAATCCACAATACATATACGTGTTGAGTGTTGGTGTCAGCCCTGTGAGCGTCCCGTTGGCGCCGCACATCACTCCTGCTGTTATCTAGTAATTAACGAGCCGGTAATAGTGTGTAAACTGTGCACGTAGCGCCACCGCCCACCGGCGACGCCCGCCACCGCCAACGCCACCGTCAAGACCAAGAATACGTACCTACCTACATACATATTTCACGCGACACTTCATAGGCCCGATTTTACTTTAGAGCATTACATATAGTGGAATTACTGAAAAAACTCTTGATAAAAATATTTTTTTAACAACTATAAAGATATCTTATTATTACCGGGTATTATTTTAACGTCGGTGCAGATCAGTTTAAAAAACGCATATTATACCCGGTACTATAAGTATATAAAGATATCGTTATAAAGATATGATAAAAGCCTATCTTAATAAAGTCAATCGTTAAGCAACTTTCGGAAGGGTCGGTCACGGGATGGGTGACCAAAAATTATTATCTCGAGTTACTCCGTGCTTCGGAAGGCACGTTAAGCCGTTGGTCCCGGTTGCATTAGCAGTCGTTAATACCCTCCAATCCGCATTGGGCCAGCGTGGAGTGGTGGATAATAAACTTAACTTATAGCGCTAGTGCTAAGTATTTTTTCTTTAATATTTTGTACTACCTATTTAATGATATAAATGTCATTTGGAAGACAGACTTCTAAAATACAAGTAAAACAAGCTTAGAAGTCAAGACCACATATATAACTGGTATTTTTACAAAATAAAAAATATATATAATTTAGAACGTATATATCCCGAAAATACAGTTTCAACCTAAATTAAGCCGCGTGACAGCCCTGACGGGCGCGGCCCGGGTGGCGCCCGGTGGCCGGTGCTCGGCGCCCTCTGCCGTGTAATTAACGACTCCGATAATGACACAGATAATGGTGAACCAACTAACTCACGTGCACCACGAGAGGACACTGTCTTTGAACTGCTCTTTTGAAAATCACGCAGCTCTCATTTCATCAACTCAGTGTTGATTTCATCATCACCAGTCTGCTATGAGTATCTAATTATGAACATCATCAACAGAATCAGCTTACTAATGTCTCCACAGCTGGAAAACAAGCTTTACGAAGCATCAAGAGCTTAAAAATGTATGTTGCCAATAAACAAAATGAAAATCGGGTACAGGTAAATTAAATTGAAGAAATTTGCAGTAATATTCTCTATTATTGTTTATTGACTTTATAGATTATTTTTTGGCTATCTATATAAAATAACCTTGATCTTTTAAGGTTTAATTATTATGAATAAATTACCAAATTAATCGACTTTCGTACTAGAAATTTATACTTATACTTTATTTTTCTATAAGTAGCCCCCAATTGTTTCAACATACAAACAGAACCCGATCCAAAATTACCCGCCATCCACCCGTACCCGTAACTTTTTATTAAAACCTTTTTTTCTCCGCAATTGTTGAGTCCACAAAACCCAAAACTGGCATAAGTGGAAAGTTGTTATTTAGCTGGAGGTCGCCAGATTATGCTAAGTAGACGGCCACGTACGGCAAAAAGACGCATTGGCTGCCCACGCCCGCCCGCGTGAAAAACTGCCAGATACAAAACACATACTGACACACGGCGTGTTCCCGTTGACAAACACTTGTTATACCAAGATAATAAAACTTATTTAAAATAATTTATGGAATCGCATTTTATTTTGCGCTTTTATTGTTTGTTGTACACGTAGTTTATTCTTATTTTAAATGAATTTTACAGTTAAAGCATATTATTAAACAGGAATTAATAAATTAATATAATTAAACATAAATAAAGCATTGCTCAATAATATTTTCATTCTAATACTATGTCATTCTTCTCCGAAACAACAAAATGAAAACATTAAACAAATATCAAGAAATAATATTAATTTGGGTTTTTTTACTGTCAAAACGAGTAAATCTAAAAAGGTAAAAACACAACGAAAGCCGCGATAAAACATTATGACGTTTATGGACTTAGTGCAATTTCTATGAGAGTAACACACATTCGGTTTAAGCATATTCAGTCCGAAAATTTTTTATTACGGCGTAATGAAACCGAACTATTTTTTTTTTTGGTTATTAAAGCTGATAACTGGTGATGAAAAATAGAACACGTACAAAATCTTTACGTACGAAATTTGGCTGGGGGTGTTACTGCATCCGCCGTATCGTCCCGACCTTGCACCTTCAGATTTCCACCTGTTTAAGTCTCTTCAGAATTATTTAGGTAGTATTAGGTTGACATCACGCGAAGACTTCCAAAACCACTAGTCGCGGTTTTTTTGATCAGAATTCCCAAAATTTCCTCAGCAATGAGATAAGGTACCTACATACTTTAGATATTTTTTTAAATTCTCATATGTTCAAAAGCCCATAAAAAATAAGAATTAAAAAAAAAATCATATAAATAACGAAGAAACTTTTTCCCAAAGCTATTATTAAAACGGCAATATTAGATAGCAACGGTAACAACCCGAGTGGAGCTAGGGTCAGCCCTGCGAGGTCAACCCTTCAGCGTCGCGTCCTAAGACGGCACCTCCTTTTCCGTGTCGCGGCTGCAGGGTTAAGTGCGCAAAAAATTTATGTCCGCCAAAGGTGCTTTGGCCGCTGGAGGGTTAAGAGTTTTTCTGTTTGTCGTGAGCTGGAGACCGAATAATAAGATTGTTTCGTTTTAAAATGTATAACCAACATTTTTGCAATCGGCAATCCGTACCAGACACTACGTACACTACTCCAATTTACCTAATAATTTCATTTAAATATGAATTAATTTTTGAGACACAAATCCACTAGCCGACAACAAATAATGTCATTCTATCACAGAAAATAAAGGCACCTAATAGCCTGCATTTTGCCACAACTCGATACGTATCACCGGTTTGACATAAAGTTTATTCATCAACTTCTTCGGGTAATTTAGGTATTTTTCACTAAATGTGAAGTTTATTCCATTAAAAATGTCTCGATTTATATACATTTATCTTTTTAAATTAATCATGTATTCCTTATGTTATATGGAAATATTTTATACCAAGAAAGTGTTATAATAAAAGATCTATTAATATTTTGAACTAATATAGTTTATGCATCCACGCATACCACTTATTCACGTATTCGACTATAAAATTTGAGAAAACTCTGAATACATCTGAAACATCGAAACTATAAAATAATAAAAATTACCTTCGTGTCCGGAACCAGTCTAAGCATTATTTTCATTAATAAAAACGAACCTAATTGATACTCGTTTTAACATTAGATCGCAACAGTGGCACGCCACGTGGGTGCCACGTGGCGGCGTCAGGTGAGCAAATGCCAGGTGCGCCAGGTGGGCGTGGCCCCGCCCCGCCCCACCTGGCGCACCTGGGCCCGCCCACCGTCACGGTACGTGCGACATTTTACCTACCTGCCTTTTTAATACCATTGTTTTCCTTTTGGCAGGTTTTGAACGGTTACTTCTTTATTGTATACTACCTACTGTAACCTCAATGGCGACAGCTTGAATTTATAATGAAACTAGCTGACCCGACAGACTTCGTCCTGTCAAAAAGATTTGTAATGTGGCAGTTTTTTTGCCTACGTATTTAAAAAAATTCTCCTGAACAGAACCGTCACCCTGGTGATAGGGCGTTGTGAATAAAAAATAATTAAATAAAACATATATAAGGATTTAAAAGTAAGTAATCGCTTTATTGTTAATCATGTGAATCATAATTATTATTGCAATGTATTAATAGTAATAGTATTAAATATAGAAAAAAGAGATTTTTATGATCATAAAAACACATTACACACAACAGCATTATAAAAGTAAACTATTCGAATTAAAAAAATATATAAACATTCTCAAGGAAAAATGCTGGAAGAATCCATCTACCTGTACCCCGGAATGGGACTCGAACCCATTCGCGATCCAGGGACTGCTCTAACCAATGAGCTATCTAGGACCCAACAGCTTTGCTACTACAGAGCGTATTTTCATCAATGTTCCGGCAATACATGTAATGACGTGGAAACTGATGCATTTTATCTCGCGTGCCGAAACTAATACAAAAGAAACGCGAGTTTCGGAACGCGACATTAAACTCCTCCAACTATGTATTCTGTGCTCCAACGCACACACGCACATTGTTTTGATAGATATGATCTTTGACGTTAGGAACACACCTACATTGCTTAGACAACAGTGAGTGCTTGTAATTTAATATGAACTTTATACCATAGCAATAAAGCTCAAATTGACTACGTTTTAGTTACAAATCATTTGTATGGGAAAAAGAAAAGGGCTATTTTTAGGGTTTTTCCAGCAATAATTCTAATTTTTCTCGCCGTAAAAACCATCCTTGAACTTCAACGAACATTTTAAAAAAAGATTTGGCCAAATTGGTCGAGGCGTTGTTGAGTTATGCGCTTACCAACACATTTTGCGATTCATTTTTATATATATAGATTACGAACATTAACTTACAAATAATAAGGTTCCCATTACAAAGTGATTGTATGCGTAAATGTCGGTGATAGTTGTATGTAGCTGGAGTTGGTATTAGTTTTAGTCCAGTTTACGAGTAGGTACTCCTGTTTGGAAACGATATTGAGATAGAATGCCCTTTGAACTCTGACTTATTTCACATTGTGTGAAATCCAAATATTTCCAGGTGAAATTCATATATACAATTGATAAAAGAAGTCGTATAAAATATGAGTTTAAGAGTATAACAATTTAATTTCATTTTTATATTGAATTTAATAACCTATCAAGTTTGTACAGTTTTTTTGCACAGTTGTATGAGCTCAAAATATTAACTGAAAAATTTAATTAAAAATACAATATACATAAACTAATCACTCAACAGTGTAGGTGCCTGCCTTGGGACGGATACGATGTTGAGGCCATTGAATAAAAGGCAAACTAAGCTCGAGAACCTCATTTAAATAATGGTTAACAAAAAAAAAACTCTTTTCTTCGGTTTTTGTGAGTAATTTAACTTGAAATTATAATAGGTAATAATAAATAAATTTAAAAATGTTTTACATTAAAGTGCTATTGATTTGAATTAAGTATGTTTAACATTTCTAACTCGACAAATACTCACGAACTGACATTCATAGAGAACATATTGGATTATTCAAAATAATTAAAAATAAATTGTTGAAGATCAAAGACAAAAAGTGACAACCTTACTTTTAATTTAAGGTACCTAACTATGTACTTAAAACCGACGGTCACTCACTCATCACGAAGTCTCAGAAACGAACAGAGCTTAGTTTCCAATTTTGCATAGAGGTTGATTTTTATAATGTTTTTGGGTTGAACTTCGTTACTACAAGGAGATCGATACAAGGAGGTCGCAAAGACGGGTTATTGCATGTCTTTTTCACCAGGCAGACAAAATCGCGGACGACATCTGGTTAATTATACGAGAAAAAAAACTACTTTTATTTTAAAAAATAAGGAAGTTATATGTTCGCTAGCGGTGTATGTTTTTTTTTATGATAGAATTATTGGAAAAAAATATGTCGATAAAAAAACAATAAATTCTTTTCTGAAACTGTCACTGTGCTGAATATATTTATTTATAAAAAATATTAATGTCACTAAAAGGCATAAAATAAAAACGAGGCGGCAGATAGGGCGCCTATCAATTAATTAACAAAAAAATTGGAAAATCTCCGTCAGACTTAAGTAGCTTTTTCTTGGATAAGTCGCTTTTGTGATAAGTATTATTTATTTAAAGTTTCAAGTCGGTTCTTACTTTATTTTTTTCCTTTTTTTGTAGTTTCTATAATTTCCTTATATCTTGATCGCACAAACTAACATAACAAACAACATAAACGTAAACTAATAATTATGTAAGGAATGCTATTAAACAACACTATACCATTAGGTGGCTCTACCGGTGCGCACTATACAGGTGCCGCGGCTGTCGTGGCCCCGCCCCCCGCCTCACCTGGCGCACCTCACTGCGTACGCCCCGTCCCGCGTAACCTGCCCGTTATTATGAAGCTGCGTACACCTGTCGCCACTCTCCGTACTCCATCAGGTAACCAACACTCGTAGCAATCGTGCAACAGTGACATCAGTCACTGACATTCCCACAATGATATCAAATACAATATGACTTTTTAAGAAATTCGGATAAACAAACAATATGGCTTGCATGAAATAAAGTTCCAAAGTTGCCGAACTGGGGAACCATTGTCTATGATTTATATGATATATTATCTTTTATCATCATTTCTCTGATAATAGTAAAAAAAGTAACATCAATTATGTATGAAATATAGATAAATGACATTATAAGGTGTCATTGTCACCCATACTTACATACAAAGTATAGCTCTACCATAGCACACCATATCTACTCTTGCTACATAGGTAAAAAAATGTGATAAGTATATTTATAAAATGTCAGATCGACTATGTTGTCGTTATCAGGTGTTGTATACGTTTCTTATGTATTTTGGGTGTTATTTAGCAGCTGTGTTATTTACCATTGAATTCGGTATTCTATTTAATTTCACTCGTTTAACATCTAGTGAACGTTGACGGATTGTGTTGTTGTTTATTTGGGGAGGTTCCGATTATATTAATATATGTTTTACAATATGTAGGTATTAATATTGATGAATGAGTGTAATTCCAGAAGATTGCTTTAAAAGATGTAAACATGTGCAGCATCTTGAATATGAATATTAGAAAGTCGACGGGCTGATGGATGATGGAATAGGCCAGCTTATAATATCTACAATTAGTGGTAGCGAAACTGAGCCTGAACACGATAATATGTTCATAATTCAAATACATAGTGACTGAATTATAAACACAATTATCGACTACGTTATATAATATGATTAAAACTATAAATTTGTTATATATTTTTCTTTTTATTTCCATTCATACTATTCGAAATAGCGTGTGCAAAAGTCTGTTGGGTAGATTTCCTCTTATGATTAGCAATATTGTTGCAATTTCAAAACATGTATTCGTATATTAATATGTATTTAAATTTCAATTGTTTTAATTTCATATAAAATTTCTGTGGTCTCAAAAATTAAAAGAATCAACCCCCAGACGTTTGACTGCAGCGCCGCGGCGGCGAGACGTCAAGATTTACATTAAAATAAGTAAAATTTCTGTCAGTCTATAGTTATAACATGTTTGTTAACTTTTGAAATAATAATAATAAACATTTATTTCTCTCCACATACATATATATGAATACTTAACATATATGAATAATATATTAGAAACGTTACATTGTCGTTTAGTAGTTATTTACAGGCTATACATATATTTAAGCATTCAATATTACATAACCTGACTATTAATATAAATTATACGATTAATATCAAAAGTAGCTAAATCGAATTAATAGTATATGATATTTATATTAGATTAATATAAGAAGCTCCTCGTGGGTAATCAATAGACAGTTTTTGTTAATTAATTCTAATTTTAAAATTTAAAATATCCATAAACGTAGACTTTGCTGTTCCGTGTTTTCATGTAAACTCTGTTCAAGCAAATCGGGGGCTACTTTTAATTACAAAACAACGCACATCTGGCGACCCACCTCAACCCTTCCAAAATTATATCATAATAAAACACTAATTACTTGAGACATTGTGCCGATAAAGCCAAGACGGCGTTCCACCGGAAAAATAATAAAATTAATTAATAAAAAACAAGCCCAAGAGTCACGGGAGCTATCTATATCTATCTCACTCTACGATCACTCGATTCTTATGTGAAAAAGAAACGGATGCATGTTCAAATCTCCGTTTCTTATAAGTCCGTGTCGTCGCGCCACAATCTCGATAAATATTTGCTGAAGATTTTCGTTTCCGACTGATATTCCGAAACGGTTGAAAACGAGAAAAGTTTTTCAATTTTAACACAATACAAAGATTTAGATGCCGAGGACTGATTAGTTACGATTTCGATTAAATAATTTATGAAACTCTTAGATAAGTAAAGCAAATAAGCTTAAGAATTTAAAAAGAAGTTCGGCATCATCAGAGCAAAATTACTCATTTATCATGAAAAATTGCACCAGATATTAGTTATTGAATAATAAAATGAGTACATTTAATACATGTAGAATTATTTTAAAAACTGTCTACACCAGATAAGCACTAATCTAACCTTCAAAAATATAATTTTCTTATAAGACAATCGTTAGTTAGATAAATATAGCCTTATTTTTCACTAACCGTCATCGGGTCCATTGTTTCCAACTCCCCTAACACATACTACCTTGACGAAATCAAAACTGCTGAAAAAGGGTGAAGTTTAATTACATTAAGACGAGTGGTGCGGCGCGGGCGCGGGCGGGCGGCGGTCGGCGGGCGGGAGACGCCATCAGATAATCCCTATTGTAAATTCAATAAATTCCTCAACAATAACCCGAGTTTGCTCGCCCTATAGAGCAAAAGAAACGGCCGCGCGGCTCACTGTGCGGAAAGCGAGGGAGATAAAAAAATTAGATAAATAGGACTACTTAACTAATCTTTTGATGACAATTTTCTTGTCTACGTAAATATAATTCATTCGAAATGAACATGCGGTTTGCAAAATAACATTACAAGTCGATACCAGTCCCCGTGTACTGCCATTACACGAAAATAAATGTATCGGCTCATCATATTTCTTCGATATGTCTCTATCATCCGTCATCTCAACTTTACCCGTTTTCTTACACATAGGTATCACCTTCCACACTGCCTGTCCATGGTTTTTTCGGTCTTCTTTCCAATTTCCTGTCAGTAGTGCTAGACTACTTTCGAACTTCTCTGCACTTCACTTTGTTCTTTCTCGTCACTCCAAGCACGTATCTCTTTCATCCAATGTCTTTCTTTTTTGCTTTACCATCCAGCACTAATTATGGTCTAATCCTGTAGTCACGTGTACATTATGTGACCTGCCGCCGCTTCATCCACTCTATGTAGGTATAAAAATTTTGCATTGTCAATTTGTCTTATAAAAAAATAGTAAAAATAATAATAATAAAATCCAAGCCACCTAAAATTATAGAAATTTTGAAGTATTTTTCTATAAAACAAATAGATAAGTTTCATAAGAAAATAATTTCCTAATGTAATCGCAGCGGCAGCAATCACTCACACAGCTTGATCCATCAACGCATTTGGGTTGGATTAATTAATTTACCTACTTATGAAGCAGTTCCTTTACCTATGTATATTAAAGGCAACATAAAATACAAATCGAAAAACTTGTCAGAGGGATCACTTTCATTGACGACAATTTCAGTTTCATGACGCTTTGTGCACTTTATACATTTCATATGCCTTTGATTTCTTCATATTCGATTTCATCGATAGCAAGGGAAGACATCTGCTTCAGATAAATTTTAAATTTCCATTATTTGGTGTATACCTAGTAGGTTCTATTGTCTGCGAGCCAGCCAAGCGCGCGCGCCTGCAAAATGTAAAAATAATGTAAAAGTTTCTATCTCCTTCACACCAACAATAGCGGCACGAGCGACGCCTTTGAGACCGCGCCCATTAAAATCTGCATTAATTTATGCACCACGGAGACAAAAGAGATCCTTTTGTATATGAAAGTTGATACAAGTTTTTATTATGCACAGAGATCTCTTAGTGAAAAAGTAGTGAGAAAAGTTATAGCAGAGCGTTCCTTACAAGTACACGGAATTCCAAATTAATAAAGCATAGTTTTCGTTTATAACTAAAAACAATTTTATCAATGCAAATAATAATAATTTTAATCACACATACACAGGAAACATAATAGTAAAAAACATGTAATATTGCGCATAAAAAGCGGACTTATTACTTGCAGTAGCCAATGGTGGAGAGAAAAAATCAACATCCGAAACCACTTGACCGATATTGCTAATTCCTTCACCTACGGAAAGCCCCATCACAATATGGGCTATAATTCTAAGTGGCAGGAAAAATCATAAAACCATATGCCACTATAATGCCACTTCTGACTCCAATTTCCGATGTAGTTAATTATCTGATTTGTATCGACCTTAGAGAAGTCTTATTTCGCATCGCAGAAAATTGACACGGGGCGGCGCTCACTCAGAATTCCTTTGTCGCCGCGAGCCCCATTCAATTAAAAACAAAAACCGTTTAACAATCCCCCGGAAGACATACAGAAAGTTGGACTAAGATCAATAATCGGCAATAGGATGAGCAACCTGCCTGTTGGCAATTAATGGACTTGATTCACGAAATAACGCGATCAAAGATGGGAGCGGCTGCTGCAGTGAGACGGCTTAAGAAGAGAAATCAATCTTATAGACGAACCAACCTGCCGGACGAAGGCTCTTTACAACCTACGACTATAACTGGTTAGTTTAGCTATATATTCTTAATTTCAATCCCACCAATCTACGCGGTAGATTATATCCCTGTTTCTTTTCACGAGTAAAACCTGTACCCCAGAGTGCGTACTAGGGGCATTAAGAAGCTGATAAATAATGACCAACCTTAATTCTTTTTTAGCAATCGTTTTTAAAAATAATTTCTTGAATTATTTTAGTAGAAAACTAGGTACAAAGAAGTAGATGAGAAAACATAAAATTATATATACTTCAAACATACAAGTTAGTAGTATAATAAACAAAACCACAATCAGGCAATTGACGAAAACAATGAGATTTTATTAGATCGTAATAATAGACGTTCACTGCGGGTAAGTCGACTAAAACTTCCATCAAGCTAAAGGAGTAAGATTTTCCTATGACATAGCAAAAATACTTGATATGCGGCATCAACAACTACTCGGTTGTTTCCTTGTGGAAACCATTAATCTCTATCTACGTCAAATATACTTATACTGCACACTTTCAATATAATAACATAGTCATACATTAAAGGCAAGACGTGCCGCATTAATATATTTACTTGGTTTCTATCCACAGATAGTGTTACATACTTATATAACTAAAATAAGTACATAATAGTTTACGACGATTACTTCCGATGCATCTGTGGTCTACTTTAAATTAGTATCATGGTCTTGTACTTAACAAAATAACGTTCAGAAAAAAATATAGTTAATTAATTCCATAGACAAGTATTACAGCTACATTCCCATTATGAAATATGTATTGTGTACAGTTTGGGATTACATTCTAATATTGGATCTTGATATTATTTAACTAATAATTTATTACTAAAACATTATTTATTGTTAAGTTTGTAGCGGTGCGTCGTACCACCGTTTATTTCATCCTAGATATCCTCATGTAAACATTTTGTCTTTGATCTTCAGCATCGTTTATTTTTATTATTCACCTATCGTAACTTGAATTTTTGAGTAATCCAATATGCTTAAATTAAAAATTAATCCGGCGAGAATATGATAATTTAATCCTACTATCAAATATAATCATATAAATCCAATATAAATTATAATTATTATTATTTAAACATGTAAATAAACATGTAAACGTATAGCATCGTGAAATGTCTACTAAGTTCTACCTATTACGGAAAATCCAGAGACGGGGATTATAATTATTCTATTATACCTATATTTAAGTAACTATACGAACTTTTATAATATATATATACTTTTTTGTTTGTTACAGTTTTTATTTTTGTTGTCCTTTAATAAATCAAGTTTTCAAACTTAGTCAGCCTTTTATTCATTTGTTTTATTCATTTTAACCCGTTATAATTTAGCTGGATAAACGTCTTATCACAATCGACATTAACGAGATAGGTATTTGTCAACTCTTGATAGATAAGACATATAGCTCCGTTGGTCGTCTCCTGTGAACGATCTCACGACGTGGCCCCTGGCGATACTAATTTAAATATCAAAACTCATTTGAGGCGAGTGTCGGAGTTTGATTGTGGCCCGAATTAGGTGAGCCATTTCTTTCCTCGTGAAGGGCGAGGGGAAAAATTAAAATGGCTCCAGCATTCGTAGAAAAGGGTTGTGGTGGAATGTCGAACCGTGAACAGGGAGAGGTGTTGATATAAAATAAATGGGCCTTAAAGATTTTCTAACAGCGTACATACCTAATGGATTAGCAAAATCAATAGTAAGTGATTTAAAAAAGAAAGAACATCTATGGTGTTCTTATTGAATTAATTATCACATAGATCTTCATTTTTTAATAGTATTATTAAAAAAAATAAACAATTCAAAAGTATTTTTGAATTTATAATATAAAGGAGACAAAACAAAAAAAAAAGAAATAAAAATTGACACGGGAAATACATTGTTTAGGTAATATTAAATAAAATACTCTTATATATTACTTACTCCAGAGTAATCTATGTAATGAAATAACACAAAGAAATTTATTACAGATATATTTATTAAAATAATTTATATATATATACTTGTTATTGCACCACTGCACCAGTGTCTTACAGTCAAACCGGCGGCAAAGTCGAACCTTAGACCGTGCAACATGACCTGACCATAACGTTACTCATGCTTCTTTTAATGAAAAAACCTGTCTACTGCCCCAATGAACAATAATTTATTTCTATGTGAAAAGCAGACGTGGCGCTTAATGTTGACATCTCTTCTCTTAATTCGTTACAAGGTAAGTGCAGGTCTGTAGATTGGTCAATCCATTTCACCGACCATCTGGCGTGGTAATCGACGTAATGCATAAGTCTCGGGGTATCCTCCAGGCGCTCGGCAACCCTTCCCCCCTTAATTAGTAAAAATCGAGCGACATTTCATCCGACCTGTCAAACTTGCGGAAACGCCGCCATTACGCAAATGGCGGACGGAAGCGTCGTCTCCAGTTAATTTGTTTTCCTCCAAATGACCGGCGTTTAATGAGAATTAAGGTGTTTATGAAAGGGTGCCGATAATAGAAGTTGATTTCATTTCGGTTATTAATGAAAGCGAAGCTAATTGTTCCAGTGTTAAATTTATGACGTCACAATTTCGACAGTTAGCCCCTAGTTGGGATTTATCGGACCGTTACGCATAATCCACTCTTAAAGTGGAACAAGTTCTATCGCTACTTCTATTATGAAGTTGGAATATCGGTATTAATTTGTAATTTTGCAGTTTCCGAGTATTAATATCTCACAGATAAACAAATATCTCACTTTTAAAAAACCTTGACAACCTACCTACTAATATTTTAAATAATTAAATTAGGTATTTAATAATTTTTCATACATTAGTTAACCGCTAAATAAGTAGCTCAACACATCCTGTTATGGGAATCTGAAGCCAGATCAGAAACAGCATAGGAAATTTGTAACTACGTTATTTTTGAAATAAAATAAAAAACCAGTCTCATGACTTAAAAATATTTTCACTGGCATTTTTATCGGTGAAACAAGCTTTCGCAAATAAATAGATAGTGCGTTACCGCTAATCGATCATCAATATATATTTTAATTGAACTGAGAATTTAGGATAGCAATGTGTTACCTACTCATAGATGCTTTTAAACAAATTCAACTAAATATTCTATTTTATTTTAGTTTCACATTTATTACAAATTAATTATTGAGTATTCCTCTCAACTTTTCCCTATATTAAAAATGTCAATTGAATTAAATTTGTTATTTTAAATACTACAAGTTCGATATAAAAATGTGTCAGCAGTGTGATTCGTTTTAACAAGAGGAACACTAAATAAAGCTTCTAGAGTTTATCTGTGGACATTTTATGCAAATATTACTGATAAGTGAGTACGAGTCAATCACAATGTTAAAGATTTTATACAGAAAAATCTGATCATTTTCGCAGCGACGCTTACATAGGGACTTCTTTACCGTAACTAATTGTTAAAAAAAATATATATATAAATCTATCATTCTGCCTGAACAATACATGTCAATTAAGTATATATACCTACTAAGACACAGAAGCATCCTAGTTATCCATAAATATTTAAAGAAATTTCAATCTAAACATCAAAGGAGGTGGAACGGTTAAACAAAAGCCAACAACGTTAATAATACATCAAAGTCAAGAAGTCGATATAACGCTACCTGGTGGGCTCATTAAAGAAGCCGATCCGATCCGCAATCCAAACAATTAGTGGTCGAGGAGGAGCGTTTACGCACAAACGGAATAATTTTCTTTCACTGTGTCTCAGGCAGCGGACCAAGGTTTTCCTGGACTTCGACGTGGGTGCAAGTCACGCGCTCAGACAAACTCTGTAACAACCGTGTAACGTTTCATATATAGTAGACACAAGAAAACGGATTAACTAACAGCTTTATGTACTATACAAACCGTATACAAAATCAAGGTAAGAAATTCACGAAAAGTTACCTATTTTAAATTGTGTAAAGAAATTATTAAACATTATCATTCATAATAGGGATGATGACTGGGTAAAAAAAATACAATTCTATTTAGTCCGTCAATCAGATAATAGGAAAATATTACATAAGTATTTTTTTTACTTCAATTTAACAAGAAATAGCTTAGATAAGAGGCATTAAAGTTGAGGAGTGGGGGCTCGCTACGTCACAGTTGAGTAGAAAACGTACTCTAACGTGACGTCATGCGAAATTTCAACTCAATGTAACGCCTTAATTTTATGATTACGAAAAAAATTAAAAAATACGTGGTTAATATTGACGGACAAACAAACAAAAATCAGTCATCATCCCTATTGTGATACACAATTATTTATTATATTAAGAAGTACAGTTAATTTGCACTTATTAACTATACTTCTTAGTCATACTTGTTGTTGTAGGTACCTACACATCATGATTTGTGTATTAATCACATTTTTCCGTATTTTTTTTCAGAGCGTAACTTGATTTTCATGGACGCGCGATGTTAACCCATTGATCGCTTATGTCTTACGACGTTTCTGATTTATATTTGAAACCGTGGAGCGGCAATTACTCGCCGAACTGGAATCATTGCTTCTGCCCTCCACTAATTAATTCCGCCCCTCTTTTAATGTTCAAAAATCGTACCGACTAATTAGGTTTTAATTCGTTTTATTGGGCTAAGTAATGAAATAATGGCCGCGCACTGTTACAAACTCTGGGCCCAGAGGCGCAGCCCACTTTTATTACTTATAAACCTTTCAGATATTATAAGAGATTTGATATTAAAGGGCTACCGAGGTGGTTGACGACTTAACTTCAATCGTAAAGCTTTTAAATGGTCCATATGATAACGATTTACCATTCTCCAATATTTTTTTAAAGGTCAAAACCAATAATAGGTTACATATTGGTAAAAATCAAGATTGTTCGACAGATTAATAAAGAATCACGTCGTCGGCGTCGCGGTTTGTTACAGAAGACCGACAAAAATACGGTTAGACAGCTACACCGAATCACTCGGAGCTACAAAACATATGGACGTCACACGTTTACAAGAAACATATATATACTGAAAATATGAATGAACTATTTATTTATTCTGGTAGAAACTTTTCAAATATTATTTTTAGATGATGCCTTTAAGTATATTCTACATCGCACTTTTTTGGTTAAGGTTGAATTTTTAAAGAAAATTTGGTAAGAACGTGCTAAAATCTAAAATGTAGTAAAAGTTCTATGGGGCGGTGGTTATCTTCACAATTTTAACAGGAAAAAAACAGCTGTGTATATAAAAGGCGGCAATTGTAACTTATATTTTCTTAATCTATTTATTTGGGTAACTGACTGGCAATTTCGTATTATATGATGATTGATGATATACATGAGAAAGTACGTTTGTGTGTGTTTGTTACGCACTCACGCCTAAACCACTAAAAAGTTGACTTGAGATAGGACTTAAGTTACTTCATATTGTAATAAAAGGATTGAAATAGGGAATCAGCCTTTGTATGGTAGTTCGTCATTGTCTTAGATAAAATCATGAAAGTTTATATAAAGTGAATGAATATTTTTAGCATTTTTAGAAATGCTGCCTAAAGTAACTATACTGCGCGAACGAAGTCGCGGACAAAAGCTAGTAGGATACTAAACCGAGTTGAATTTGGAAAAGTAAATAGGTAACCTTTTGAAAACAAGGAAGGAAGGAAGGAAATAAACCATTGTTTTAGCATTCTTGTTATCGCTACCCAGAGTAACTATAGGTACCACGCGGACGGAGGAAGTTGCGCGTTAACTAGTTTTACTATTACTAGTAATATAATATTTTTTTAATATTCCAATGGTAGCCGCATCCAAGTTATCTTACTTGTGTGGGCGTGCCCGTGACGTCACTGTCGGCGGGCGGGCGATTTTTTCCAGTGATTGGTAATCGTCGAAGTCATTAGGAGAGCCGCGCTTTGTTTTTTTATCTCTGGGTAATGGCGCGAAAAATGTCGTTAGCCGCTGATCGGAAGAAACTGTAGCCTCTACCAGGTGCTACTATTGGAGAAAAAAAAAACATTAAAAAGCGTGTATGCCACGCCATAATCAAGATTTACAATTACCGAAATATATAACTCAGTAACTGTTTTAAATCTGTCCCTACTCGGTTGTGGTTACCGTTAAAATTTCAGAATAATATCTACTTTAAATACTCTTGATATACTAAAATTTTGATAATTACTCTTAAGTAAACATCAGCTGAACTGATATTCACTTCCACATACAAATCAAAAAAGACGAATCCCCATCTAAAAGATACACTGCCGTATCAATGGTACACAAGCAGAACTCCATCGCAGAACAAACAAGCTCGAATTACACAGCCCGCGCCGCGGCCGCGCTAACTACGCGCTTCAACTTCGCAAATTAAATATTATTTTTCCGTTGGCAATGTTTTAGAGTCGTATTAGCACAGCGGTCATGTCCCGCCGAGGTTAACTAGTTATACAGAGCCACTTTAATATTCGCCACTGGCCGTCTACAGTTCACGCTCCAACAATTTCATAACTCGACTCCGCCTTTGAGCTCGCTAAATCAAAAAAAAAATTAAAAATCTATAAAAATATATACATATATATCTGTAACGCGACCGGGAACAAACAAACCGGCGAGCCTTCACAAAGCGGAACAAGTAATTAGATTAGTGAGGAATCTCCTTTATCGTGGAGCCTGCCCCGGACTCCTCTCACTTTATCGAAGCTTCGATAGAAAACAATAAATTGGGTATAGCATTATTTCGATGAAAGAAATCTACTTAAACACAGAGAATAATTACTACTCAATTAACTTTCCCGTTTAAGCTTGAACTGATTTAAAATCAAGTGCAAATAACAAAAAGTAAAGTAAATTAACAAAAAAGAATTTCTAAAGTTTTATTGAGGATTATTACTAGCCACGTCTTTCAATATTATATGAAATATACGATTACCCGACTTGCTTGTAAATGTACATGGAATGAAGACTGTAAATAAGAACTAATTGATATATGATAAAATACAGCATATTAATAAATTACAAATTAAAATCAAAAACAAAGAACAGATACAAAAATATGACATAAACTTAACAAAAAGAATGGTGTCGCTCCAGCCAGTCGCTAACACCGACCGATAACAACACCTTTACACTTGTTATATTTATAATATTGCATAAACTAATTATGAAAAAAGCTAATATTTTATGCTCGTTGTCACGTGGCCGCAAACAGCGCGTGACATCACGCCCTTCTTCGTCGTAACAGAACTTAGAGAATTCGGGGTTAGAACGGTATTCATTTCAGAGTGCTGTGACGTCATACACGACGCCATGATAGAAGTGGCGTTTTCGCGGGAAATTTTGAAAATTAAATTTATTTTTTATTTTTTTTATATATATGTCATCTATATCTATTAAATATTAATATAAACAAGTTATCTTCACCCCTGATCACACTCGGTTGAAATAGTGTTCTATTTAGAATCTCCATCGAATTGATCGATTAAATTATTATTTTTTTATATTAACAACAATATTAAGTAAAGATTCATTTTTCAAACAAATTATTTTACTCGAGAATAGCCTAATAACCGAAATGTAAACCTTTAAAACTTCTATCGACAAACAAGAAAATTGAGTATCCACTGGAAATTTAACACACCCGTAAACTTATACCTACTTCGTTTAAAAATGTCGCGTTGAGCCATAAACCGTGCGTCGTCATACGATCATCAGATAGCGGTCGTCAACCCTAAGTAATCCCTAGCGGGCGCCTATCGCTAGCGATTTTCGAAATCGCCGGGCCTCGGGCCTCCGCGTATCTATCACTCGCATCGCCACGTGCCTTTACGGCGTCAAACGTAGAACCTACAGTCCCATGTTGTTATCGACAAATCGCGGCTTTGCATACGAACTGAATGTTTTTCTTAACGAAATGTATGCTTGATAAAATTTAGCACCTTTTGCCTATACAGGGGATCGGAGATTCCGAATTTTGATTAATACTGTCACAAACAAATTACCTATATAAATGTATTGGTTATTAAGCGAATATGACAGCTATTTAAGACTTTGCTAAGATACGTTTTAATTTTAATGAACGTTTGTAAGTAGGTAAAGATTATTGTTAATGAATCGGTTAGCAGTATGTTAATTTTAATTACCGTTTTTAAATAAGGCTGTATATTTTCAATTTAAAATCGAGGTTAATATATGAGTATCCTAGTTATTGCAATCAGTAACATGATTGTATTTGGAATCGAAATTGTAAGAATGAGTGTAAATAATATTCATTCTACCGTTGTCAATATAGGCTCCACTCTTGCCGCCGTGTAATAATCCGCTGAAGCAATAAGATTTCGTATTTGTGGAGGCACCTCGAGGCACCAGGGGCGGCCCGCGGGCTGCGACAATCTGCGGTCCGGCAGTAAAGACAAATAACTTGCTAACCTACCACATTCCATCAGTTTATAGCCTCGATAACCTCACTTGTCTTAAAACTCCTCTGGGAATTCATTTAAACCATCTTACAAGTCAGAATAAGGCTATCGTCAAATAACACGCATGGTTGGTTTATCAATTACTAAAAGTATATAGTTAAAAGTATAAATTATGAAGTTGATGCGTGTAAATAATTTTGAAATAGTATACCTATCTCAGTGCTCAGTGATTATCTATAATACTATCGGTTATTTACACATCCGGAAAATCTAGCAATCGTTTTTGGCTCTCACAACATTTACTATTGAATCAATTTCGCATTCATAAAACTATATTGATATCATATTTCATGAAGCATGCTTAAGGAATTCCCCAGTACCAAGTGCGAATGCCAATCCAAGCACAGCTGAAAATAAAACTTTTATTTTAACAAATAAAAACATACGGTCTTGTTACATCGTCTGTACACTAAACATGCCTAATTGAGTATGTACTATAATGATCAACAACTACAGCAAACAAACAGGTTCCTTCGTATCTGTCTAATAATAAGGTTATCAACGACTACACACATCTACCTACAGAGGAAACTATGACGAGATAAAAGGGAACATTTACCAAGACATTTACAAGTGGACATGTATTAATAAATTTATAACATATATCGACGTCATTATTATTATAAGTGAGTCTCGCATTCATGATATTAATTTTAGGAAAATCAGATAGTTTGTTTGGTTACTTAAATCTAGGAGAGACTGATAAATTTGTAGTTTGTATTTAAATTAAATATATTTTAAAAATAATTAGTTAATTACTTAATCTGTATGAGGTACGTATATGTATACTGATAAGTATTGCGTGTGTACCTACATCATACGAAGCCATAAACTTGTTTAGAGACCCCGTGACCCGCGCGCGCCTCTTTCGGGTTACAATCACTGCCCACTGATAGTTACGTCAAATGATTTGTTTGTCTAACTATCTAGATATCTCGAGTTTCATTTCATATAGCGGAACATATCATACGACGTTATAATATGTACCGTTCATAATAACGAACACTATAATGGTTCACGGGTATAACACAAAGGCAGTAGCTCCAACGAACGTTAAGAGCTGCATATCATACTGGATTTGACTCTGTCGCTTGTAATTTGCTCATCATTAATTCGTGTTACCATTTGATACTTCTGACGCAGTCGTTAGCCCATACCTTTTAATATTTCTCGTAAATGGCTCAAAAAGTCCATAATTCTTTATCATCTCTTTTTCATGTACAGAAATCTACCAGAATCGCGTCCGCTTGGTATCGACGAAGGAAACTTGATTCGCATTACATGTATTCAACAAACAAATTCTTGATGAAGCATATTATATCATGTTTTTCTCAATAGATGTGAGAAAATTCCTATTGGACAAAGTTCCCTTCAGTCATCAGAAAAATCTCCTAACTTGTTCTAAATCTTACATACGTTTATAAAAATCGGTAAACTAACCATCATTGCGTTTCTTTTCTAAACATTGCTTCAGAATGTTCCATTAACGACATGAAATAAATTGCAAATTGTCAAAATTCTGATTCCCATCTCGACATTGGGTTGTTAGCATAAAATTACAAGTGAGAATATTAAATGTGTGTTCGAAACTCGGCAATGTATGCGGCGCGCGTCCCTCACGCCACTGAACATAAAGGTTTATCCTTAAGAGTACACCGAGACAAACACATACTGTTATATATTAGTATACAACATAGCTACATTATTAAAAAAAATTACATATTGGTCGGGATAGGACACAAACTCGTGAGACTAGAGAACGTCACTTTGAAGACGGTGTATACGCCACTCGACCTAACAAGATTAAGGCACCTTATACCCGCCGTCTGTCTCTGAGAGTGTAGAAACTCTCCAACGATTTCTAGATCTAAAAATATATTTAGAATCTTTATAATCTTTATAAAATTAATTTATTGTTAGGAACAGTTTTGCTATTATGAAATCGAATATCGGGCACAGGCCTTCCTTATGGATAGAGTCAACTGCTTAACGTGCCTTTCGAAGCATGAAATTCTAGGATGGGTGACAAAGATCCTCATCTCAGACTGAACATACTAACCACTATGCTATCAAGCTCGCCTTAATATCAAAAAAATATCATTTTATCAGTGACAAGTGTCAGTAAAACTCCATCAATATATTTGTTTGGAAGAAGAACACTCCAGTATGTAGAGAGCCTAATGCAATAACTCTGTACACGTGCGTGCGTCCGGCGACACCTCGCCGACCTCCGCTAATTGTTGTTTGCGATTTTTATTTATTTTATTTATTTATTAAGTTAGGACACAAAACAGTTCACAATCAAATTGAGTTTAATTTACAGCAATTCAAGTAATTTATAAACTAGATTGTAAACCAAATCCTCGTGGCCTTATCATGACAATTATAAAGGTTGCATAATAGTATATTATATTTTTCATGCATAAAATAAAGAATAAAATTAGATTACATTAAAACTAATTACAATAAATTTACAAATCAATCCCAAAATTGTACCTTATCAGTGACTACAACATCGAAATTAATAAAATAACCAATAATTACACATTCAACACGATTCAATAAGCACATCGGTAATACATCGCTTAAACAGACCAAGGCGATCATTCATAATGTCCAAGCTTTCCTGTTTCCCCGCTAGATCATTATATAGACGACACATACGGATAATTGGGTTATAATAGGACGTGTTATTTCTGTAAACGTGCAGCAAGAAGATGTTTGGATGGCGAACTCTGAAACGCGTGTTGAAGTTGATCAGAGATAGTAATTCCGGAGAATCAACTCGCGAATGGATAATCTTATGTAGGTAGACTAAATCCATATATTTCCGTCTCACGTCAAGCCTTTGTACACTAAATCTAGACAATCTTTCACTATACGATGACAAAATCCGACCATATCCTGTACGGTAACATAAAATTTTTAAGCATCTATTCTGAATTTTCTCAATGCGATCAGAATGAATCGAGTAGAAAGGCGCCCAGATGACAGCTCCATACTCTAAAATGCTCCTAACCAAGCTATAGTACAAAAGTAAGACACTTTTAGATTTCTTAAAAGCTTTAGATGTTCGACAAATGAAACCAAGCATTCGTTCCGCCTTTTGTATCATATAAGCATAGTGATCACGAAATGATAACTGTTCATCAAATATTACACCGAGATCTTTGATATTATTTTTTCGCTCTAGTGTGTAGTCATTGATATTGTACACAGTAAGGATCCTGCTGCGCCTGTGTGTAAAGGAAATGAGTACACATTTTTTGACATTTAGAGACATTTTATTGCACAAACACCATTCAGATAGAGTATTTAGATCCTTTTGTAGACGGTAAGAGTCATTGGGGCTATCCACAGTAGTGAAGATCTTCAAATCATCCGCGTAGAGCAGACACTCACAGGACAATCTATCTATCAAGTCATTAATGAAAATGATGAAAAGCAACGGACCCAAGTGTGAACCCTGAGGAACTCCAGAAGTTGCAATAACAGAAGATGATAGAAAGCCCTTTACAGCAACCAACTGACTTCTTCGAGACAGATATGACATTAACCATCGTAACAAATCTCCAC
Source organism: Diatraea saccharalis (assembly GCA_918026875.4). Taxonomy (NCBI): domain Eukaryota; kingdom Metazoa; phylum Arthropoda; class Insecta; order Lepidoptera; family Crambidae; genus Diatraea; species Diatraea saccharalis. The sequence goes on from OU893338.1 coordinate 29,068,686, forward strand.
CGATTTCGAAGGTCAATAATTTTTTAGATAGAATTGTGTGATCAACCTTATCAAACGCTTTGCAAAAATCCGTATAGACCGAGTCAACCTGCTGGCATTTTGCAAACGCAGAACATAAATAATTTTTATATATTAATAAATTGCTGATTGTTGATCGTTTACTTACGAAACCGTGCTGCTTGGTAGAGATCATTGTTTTTATGTGATAATAGATAGCATCGCACACGATTGACTCAAAAACTTTAGCAATTGAGCCAAGAATACTTATAGGTCGATAGTTTGAGCAATCAGATCTGTCGCCAGTCTTGAAAATAGGAATTATGAAAGCCTTTTTCCATAATGATGGAAAAGTACCCGAACCCAAGGATTTATTAAACAGTATACAGAGCGGTACGCATAGTTGGCGAGCACAAGAACCCAGAAATACTGCTGGAATTTTATCAGGACCAGCACCCTTACTCATATCAAGATGCTTCAATTTTCTAAAAACATCCTCCCGCTGAATAGTCAAACCCGAAAGAAATGAATTGCAATGACAATTAACTGAATCAAGAGGCACATAGCCCACATGCTCATCAACGAAAACAGATCCAAAGTATTTGGCAAACTGTTCACAGATGCCTTTCGCATCGGATGCAGTATCACTACCCAACCTCATAGTTTGCGGGATCGATGTATCACTACGTTTAGCCTTAACAAAGGTCCAAAATAACTTTGAATTGTCCACCAAAGAATCTTCCACCGATGAAATGTATTTTTTAAAACAATAATTCATGAGGCTCTTACATCGCGACCTAAGCAAACTAAAAGTGTCATAGTCTCTCGGATTCTTAAATCTTTTGTATCTTTTATGATATTTATTTTTTTCCCGTAAGCAACACTTAAGAGAATTGCCAAACCAAATGGGATATGCAAAAGAGTCTTTTTTAGTACGCGGTGTATGACTGGTTATTATAGTATTTAATATATCATAAAATTTTTGAACCGCCACGTCTAAATCAGGGATAGAAAGCAAATCCTGCCAGTTATGCTTGTCAAGCTCACGTCTTACCGCCTGATAATTACATTTTCTAAAAACAAATCTTTGTTCCTTCTTTGGCTTAATTGATTTAGTGAAAGCGATATCACAATCGCAAATTTCAATGGAAATGGCAGGATGATGAGAATCAACTTTGCTTAACTCATCACATTTCTGTACCCTTAAGTTTTTAAAAGTAGACAAGACTAAGTCTAAGAAACGATTGTTCTTATTCGAGACAGTATTAAATTGTAACAAGTTACACACCGACATTAATTCTAATAAAAGTTCAGAATCCTGGCCGTGAGTACAACCTGCAATCATATCTACAGACGTCGGGGACCTCATCCAATCAATCTGTGGTATGTTAAAGTCACCGCAGAATATAAATTCACTATTATCCATAGAACTCAGCACGATACCTTGACAATGATCAAAGAATCTTGACCTAAAACACAACGGCATTCTAGGCGGAACATAACAAACACAAATATGAATCGTGATATTATTATTAAGTGAAGGAAGAATAGTAATCCAAACATCTTCCGCATCGCTTTCCCAAGACGATTGTCGAATTACATTAAAAGTTTTTTTAACAGCAAGCAAAACACCTCCCCCCTCAGATTTGACGCTGCTCGAACTTGAACGATCCCGCCGAAAAACAATATAACGATTATCAACAAATTCAGTATCAGAAATGCTTTCAATTAAATTAGTTTCTGTTAAGCAGATGACATCGTAATTATAATTAAGATTATTCAGATAAAATTCGTTCAGTTTAGAACGCATTCTATTAACATTTTGGTAATAAATATTCATAATTAAAAAAAAAAGTATCTAATATTAGTATCAAAATTATTACAAAATTACTACAATTTATCCAACATTTCTCTATTTTTAATATTTATTGCATTACTATTGTCGTCACTTCTCACGTAAAGTCTACCATATTTAATCCACACGTACTTGATCTTCTTCTCTTTACACACTTGACGAGTAGCAGCATGAAGCATCTTCATTTCAGGTGAAAGATGCTCACAAACATATAATTTACCGCCAGTCAAACCTAAATGGGTTGCATTCAGTGATTCTTCCCGATGAGTCTTATTGTAACGGTGGGTTGCAGATATAATTGTATCCCTGAGAATCGAAGACGACAACGTAACCAAAACACTTCGGGGACGACTAGACTTGCTGTTTAATTTGGCCACTCGTCGGCATCCACGAATATCAACATCGGCTATTGGAACTCCAACTATGTTGCATAACTTTTTTAAAAGTTCGGTAACATTTTCATCACGGCGTTCTGGAACCATTTGCAACTCCAGATTCATACTACGTGAAGTATTCTCAATGATGGATAAGCGACTGCCAATACTATCTAGTTCACTCCGTAATTTCGCATTCTTATTTTCAAGCTCATTTATAACTTTGATTTTACTACTTATATCTTCTTTCAACGCGATGTGTTCAGCCATAATGAAATCTGTAGTAGCAGTAAACTCATCCTTCAATTTCGCCATAATGACACCCATTTCACTGCGAACCAGTTGCTCCAGTTCAGCCCTCAAGGCAGCTTTAAGATCCTTACTAAATTGAGACAATGAAAGCTTAAGTTTTTGATCCAAGAGCGCGCTGATATTTTCCAATGTAACTTCACCTTTTGTAACTTTGTTGCTACTTAAAACTGATGTATCCAGATCCTCACAGGACATGTCCATGGAAGCATCATTAAACGGTACCTGACCTATGCGCACTGGAGAATTCAGATTTGACTGCTTACGGCGAGTTACATTTGTACATGAAGGACATTTCCACTTTTCAATATAATCAGACTTAAAATTTAGAAACTGAACTCTTTTAATATTAAGGCATTCGTAGTGGTAAAAGTTTCTGCAAGCATTACATTTTAGATGCTCAGTGTTTAATATGATTTCATTGCATGCACTACATTTCATATTGATGATCACTAAATACCACAAGTGCGTGAAATGGATCGCAAAAGCCGATACTGTCCAGCGGCAACACCAATAAGCAAGCTGTATGTAAGCAGTCTATTCCACAAAAAAAAAAAAAAAAAAAGCCAAGCGTGTCTATGGTGTGTATCAATTTAGCTTCCTGCTGTCAAGCATAGACTCTATGGTATCAAGCAATAGGCGGTAGGTACTCTGTGCTGTTAGCTGTCACTGATTTAAAGCAAACCACTAACCTCAAAAACATTACAAAACAGTCGATCACCAGTCCAACCACCGGGAAATATGGAAGAAATACTGGTACATTTTAAAACTCCCGAACCAACCATAACCACTTGCACAAATTGAACAGGAACAACCACGGTGCAATCAATTTCCGGAATATAATCTTCAGGGGAACAAATAAACAACCTTTACTATTCAACTTCCACAGACTAAAAAAAATTTGTTCCAAAGGTGATATTTAACGCAACCACATTTAAATGTAAATGTCCAAAGTTCCAAACCTCATCCGTCTGACTCCCTTAAATATTATGTAAACATATATATTATAGTAGCGATGACCAAAGGGCGTCGCAGTCGTATGCCACTAATCATAACAACACAAACTGTTGTGGTACGACCACGCTGTCCTTTGGTCAACCCCTATTATAATAAAGCTATCGTTTCTTTTCGCTTCGCCGTAGTCGGGTAAAAAGAAAGTATCCAAATAAAGCTTACCTACGTTGTTCTACTCTACTAACATAAAATCTGATGTATGTTTCATTTGCTCCACTGACAAGTGTAATTTAATGACATGATTTGAGAGATTTCTGAATAGACGAAGGCACAAAATCTCTACTTATTCACAATAACTTAAGTTATTTACGTTTTCCAAGTCAAAAAGTCCTAGTTTTACCAATGTGCTATCAACGGATCGTTAAAAAATCTAAAATCAGAAATGAACATTTGTACAAGTGACGTTTAACGACAGTTTAAGACGTTCGTTAACTCAAATTTCTCAAACCGGCTGTGAATGTAGTTAGTAAGGTAGTTAGAATAGAGTATAGCAGTTATTGTTGATTTTATTCAAATATAATATGCTACATCTTACCGCTTTGTTTTCACCCTGTTTAAATTATTCCATCTAGCATTATCGACTGAGATATTATCGTGCGCCGCTGCTAATCTACATGGTTCATTCTAGTAGAATAAAGTAGAACAACTTTGTTTAGAAATTGCTCGAATCGAAGAAAACATTTAGAATTCGCTACTAGAGAAGAGAGAGATTTTCTAGAGATATTTTTGTCAGAGTATTGTGCAATATATTTGGCTTTTCTTAAGTATTATTGTGAAAATTGGTTCACTCTAGTGATTCACTACCAACAGCCTCAACTGCGAAGCTCCAGTCGTCGACTTCATTTAATACAAATCTATAGAGTGTAAGTATAGGTAGTTTTACACATTCAGGGCTGAAGGTACGGCCCTTAACGGCCATTGAAACTGAACAGAACGTGAGTGGACAAATTGGCAGAGACCGGGTCACGATAAGGGCCCGCCGCGTCCAAGGCGAGGGAAACGTCCATAAACAACAGTCGAGTCGGTCCCAATTAATAAAGCGGCCAACACCGAAGTGGTGCAATTAATTCTGTGCCTTCGTAGATTTTAATAGTTCACATAAATCAGTGCGGCGTGCGCGCGGCCGGTGGTGGGTAATCGTCGTTTAATATGCCGGACCGGCCTATCGCGACCCACCGAACTATCTCCGAACAAATATATTGCCCTTCGTAACAGATAAAGCACGATACGTGATTCGGAAACTTCTTATTTGGCTCCACTTTCCCCGTAATTTTCTTTTGTGCGCCGTAATTGTTGGATATGCTCGTTGGCGCCCAACGTGTTGCCATGTATAGGTTTCGCTTTGACGCACGTGTAAAAGGGGCTAATATCTTTCAGATGGAATTAGGTGAGCCGGCGAAGTGTTGTAGTCATACTCGCAGCAGGGTGGACAATCTCGAAATTCAATTGGTGCCAGACTTGAGTTCGTTAAGTGGTTATATCCCTGTAACAGGCCGAGCGGACACTAAACACAAGGTGCCGTAGGAAGGGGGCATGCAGGGAGAAAGGAGGGGGGGAGACGACGACACCTCGTGATATTGAATGTGGCGGTGAGTCTCAATTGTTATCTGCCGTTGCAAGGTCGCAGCCGAACGGCCGCCCCTGTCAGGTGCTGGCACCCTTTCTTTAAAACAGGGCTGCCACGTGCAAGATTTAATAATTAGATTCAATATATTTACCATCATAAGATCTACCGGCCTGTGCCTATACTCAAAACAAAGCTAACATTTTCACAGTTACCTATTCTATTCATAATTTTTGCTTATAAATATTTCTATTTATAAAACTTTCTATAGATAGCACAAAACGAAATTCTAAATACTAGTTATATCGTATATGTTAATTATTTAAAAATCATTAAATTCATAAACACGCCAAAAATATTGTTGCAATATTACATATTTAAAAAATGTTGTCAAAACATATGTCGCTGTCCAATATATAACCTCCTCCTTTTCGGTTTTGAAGTCGTTTAAAAACTTCTCCACGTTCTATGTGGGAATTATATTCAGATGGATATGTAATATTCTTTGTAAAATTGCGCCGCGTACTAAGCTACATTAGTTCCTGTGTGTAAAATAATAAATTTAATATATTTAAAGTAGACATCCCTCAGGGTCGGGTGCGGCGGTCATTGGTCAATTTATTTCTTGCCGGGCCGCAGTTATCATGATTGAATTAAGCAACTCCGGAATTGCACCCTCCCTGAATTACGGCTATTGTTCAGCGCACCTTCGGACGCCAGGGAGACCGGACGCCCGGACGGCTGGACCGCTGAACGGTAAGGTTACCGCAAAAAGGGAATTCGGAATTTTAATCGTGGGAATGGAAGGCTGTCCGCGCTCCCGGTTTATTTAAGGTTAATTCGAACGATTCCGACGGAGCGGCGGTTAGTTTGCGACCGATCGGGGTCAAGCTATCGGTAGGTGAATTGATTTGTGGTTCGCCATCCATTGTTTGGTTAATAAACCTGAATTGGGCGACCCTTGGGGGATTTCAGTATATCAGAACACTTTCAAAAGGTAATCACAATATACCACATATACGAGTCATGCTCTTATTTCAGTACAATTAATTTAAAAGAGAAATTTCGAATTTATTTAGCTTATTAAGTTAGGTAACAAATTCTTATTACAATGTAACAACTACCCACTGATTCGTAAATGTAGTTCAAAAGCATTATTAGTCCAAGGCACTGGAAAGAAACTCGGAAAAAGCTTTGTGTGACGTTTAAATAAATTCCCTAGTCCCTATAGCATAACAGTATAATAAATATAGAAACTATATGTTAATATATAGTAACAAACTTACTCTCATATTATATTCGAGAAACGTAGATGCACCGTAGCACTGTACCCACATATCGTAGTTTCATTATTCGTGCTACGCTATGCTACGAAAGATTTATTTATTTATTTTTATGCATTCAAACAAAAATATCACTATGGACCCCACTATGGATACTGTGCTTTAAAATGTACGTAATAAGTATTTAATTTCTTTTATAAACTAAATAATTTATGATTTTAAACTTACTTATTTAATAGATATTTAAATTAAATAAATATTAAAATGAAGACACAAAACTAGAATATAACATTTAAATTAGAGTTGAAGTTTTTCACCTAGGTATTATTTTATGATACTTATAATAATGCTTTTTAGTTAACCAATTCTTTATTTGTTTTATATAATCTTATCTATATTTAAGTTTGATATTAAGTTTGGAATACTATTGTATAGTTTTATCGACATTGCAAGTGGACCAAAAGAGTGTAATTTTGGTTAGTTTATTCGGATTGCGTCAATTATAAGTAGATGTTTCTTCGCGTTTTTACATACCTCTAAAATATATATGCAGGGTCATGTAAGAATTCGATATTTATTAAAGTACGGTTTACTGCTGCTGTCTTTATTTTGAAGGTTAAAGATGATGCGAAGTTTTTACTGTAATGAAAATAAAGATAGAATGTCTGTGTTCTTTAGCAGAGAGCACTGTAGCAGAGCCATGCATATGCATACGCGTAGTAGGTAGTTGTTGATATGTTTATGTCTGTAGTTTTTTTTTATTTCTCGTGGAGTATATGCAAAGCTAGAAAATTTACCTTTTATATGTAACTTCCAATTTATACATGAATCTAATACCAGACCGAGTAAAGTGACTTTATAGCTTCTATTTTGCGTTCATTACATGTGAAATTAATATTTATTAGAGGTTTTTGGTATCGATGGAAGATAATAATTTTGGTTTTTTGTAAAATTTATTTCATGATTATGTTTTTCCATCCAGTCATCCATATGATGGAGAATAAAACCCAATTTGCTATTGATATTTAAATCGTCCTTACATGATGATAGGTGCGACACATCATCGGCGAATAATAGGCACGGTGTCTGCACAATTTTCGGAAGGTCATTTATGTATATAAGAAACAGTAAATAACCGATTACACTCCCTTAAGGGATCGAAACATTAGTTATTCTACCATTTGACCTAATGTTTTCTATTTCTTTTGTGTTATAGTTAAAATATTCTACCTCAACACACTGTTCTCTATCTTTTAAGAATAATTTTAACCAATTGTATGATTTTCCTTGGGGACATATTCTGTATAATTTTTCCATAATATGTAAAATTGTAATTTATCGTAGGCTTTTGCAGTTTTGACTAGCTAGAAAAATAAAAGATTGTTTAAGACCTCGTTTAAGTTAAACAAGTCAAAATTAAAACAGTTTTTCGTTTAGATGTCCCTATTTATTGAACAACCGCTAATTATAGCTATCATCATCTAAAACTCGGCAAAAACTTTGGTACACATTATTAATCATACAAAATCGTCAGTATTGTACTAACAATACCATTGTCGAATACAAACAAATGAGGATAAAGACAATCTATTACCTACAAGCAAGAGGAGAGTTACCAATTTCCTTCCTGAAATATTCTTTAATAAAAATTAATAAAATTTGAAATAAACCAAGCTAATTTGCAAGCAGACTGCAGATTTGCTTGATTTTTTTTTCAATTAGGAACAATTAAAGAAGAAGGAATTTCAATATTCCAAGTTTGTAATGTATTTTGTTACTTTCCCTCTGCAAAAAAAAATAATTTTTTTCAACTCAGTTGTAGCTACAAAGTTTTTTTTATATTTCACATTGAAATTAATTAACTATTAATATCAAGGAAGCAAAATACGTGCGTAGGGACCGAGCGTGAAAGTAAAGATATAAATTTCCAAAAAACGAACTCAAAGTTAACATACATAAAAGAAACAAATTTAGATAACGAAATAATAAAAAGACTCATCACAAAAAAACAACCACACGATCATGATTGTGTAGACACATCCCATCACAGTATATCACTAATATCTTATACAGTATTCAATGCGTGGAGGCTTAACGTCGCGTCACTGAGTAGGTATCATTAATCTGTAATTTATTGTAGTGAGCCATTTGCATGGCCGTCGATACGTCGGAGTTATCTTCATTTTAGACGAAAAGTATACAGAACAAACATGAAAAGAGAGTAAAATTAAGCAGCAAAGCAACGCCCCGGTCATAAGCAACAGCGGATATTGTAAAGTATACCTAGCGGCTTTATATATTCGTTTATTTTAATTCAGCAGTGACAAGACAGATGCTTTTGTATTTCCTTTTTTATTTTGGTTGCTTCGTCGCTCGTCATTGTCCCAAATAAGTATATGACTTCTGAGCGCAGTTTGGTAGATATTAGATTCTTAACCCATCGAGAACCTTGGTGTAACAATTGCAAATAAAATCCTATAATATGAAAAGATTGATTATAATGTTTATCTATAAGAATGTGGTTTGATCGTGAATTAATAACAAAAAAATCGCTCGATCTTATGACGTGTAGATGTCGCGAGCTCTTGTGCACGGAGGGGTGTGCAGGGGTGGCGGGAGGGACATCAATAATCCTCCTTGTTATTCTTATGCAAATGCCCACCGTACGATAATAAGTGGAACACGAATCACCAGACGTTACACAGATTGGAAGAATTCACTGACACCCGCTGCGTTCACACACTACCGCACTTCTAGCTACCTATAGGTATATAAACAGATTAATACCGACTGTTGCTTTTATTCTAAACATTAACAGTAATTGTAAAGTCAAACAGTTCACCATTATCGCCATAGTAGTAGTACGGCGAAGACCTTCCTCGTGGACACATATAATAAGTATATGATAAAATATGTAGCAATAATAATATATTTTGGATAGGTCGGTGCTATGATATAATTATAATAATTCTGATAAATTTATTGTTTTCTTAATTTTTCGCTTAGGTAGAGCAGATGACTTGATGCTGGCCAATTTAAAATTATGAACTGACTTAAGGCATTTTAAGAATTACTAGTAAGTAATATATTTGCCTGGCATTAGCCTTGAAGTTCCAAATGATCGAAAAGGGGGACAGTATTCAAAAGCAGATCTTGTGCTCTACGATAATATTTAATTATTATATTGGATCAAATATTTTAATTAATAAAGGGACAAAGTGGATTTTTAAGCATTTGTGATTAAAAATAATATTTACAATAATATGTATTCGTAGCAGCGAATACTAATTTCAAAACACATATTCTATGAAAATTATATTAATTATATATAATGAGTAATTTATAATTGTATTGGGGGCACCCCACTCTTTTCGTTTTTATGGCAAAAGATTAGTGCTCATAATATCATATTATTACTATCTAAAAAAGGCACAGTCAGTCCAACTATAATACCTACCACAGCTAAAATGAAATCAATAATGTTTGAGAACTGAACTAATATAACTTTATAAATAGTCTTGTTAACAGCGTGGACCGATATGTGGTCTTTATTTAAAGAAGGAAAAAAATAATAAAAATATTATAAAACCATCCCGTGTGTCAGCGGTACGCAGTCGCGTGTGAAATTTGTAGTATGCGTTACGTACGATACTCACTTGGCTTAATCAGTGTTCTTACTGCAGAGCAGTTCGCTTAGAGTATTAATCCAACATAAAGCAGTACCGATCGACCATTATTCAATATAATAATTTTGATCAATATTGTGATATTGATCTAAATAAAATACCTTGCTCCAAGCGTCTATTATGACATAAAGACTTGACAGTTAATTTAAATAATCTTTGAAACAATTTATAGGTTAGTAAAACTATACCCAAAATTTACAACTAAATGTCACTTTTCTCGTATCGAGGGTGAAATATAATTTGGATGGCACAGAAGTGTGACATTTGGGTGTAGACTCAGGTTTGCGTATTTACCGCCAAGACCCCTCCATTCCCTTCACTTCCCTCTCTTCAGGGCACAACCTTGCCTCTACAGAGCAGCATCAACATGCTCGGGGTGGAAGTGCGCTGTGATCTGAATCCCAAAAACCACATCGAGTCTGTTATTAAAACAGCATCGCGTTAACTCGGTGTCCTGAACAAGGTGCGGCGTTTTTTCACGCCCGAACAACTGTGCCTGCTATACAAAACGCAGGTCCGGTCATGCGTGGAGTATTGCTCGCACCTTTGGGATGGCTCCGCTAGGTACTTACTCGATGCTTTGGATAGATTGCAGCGCCGCGAAGTACGCATTATTGGCAATGGCGAATTCACCAAGAACCTAGAAAGCCTGCAACTGCGCCGAGACGTTGCTTCACTCAGCGTCTTCTACCGTCTCTACCATGGTGAATGCTCTGAAGAACTCTTTTCCCTTATCCCCCCATCTCCTTTCCTCCTCAGGACCACACGTGCTGGTTTGCGTTGCCACCAACTAACTGTGGCAACGATTCCTTCGCGTACAAAGAAATTTGGCGACTCATTTCTTTGTCGAACTTCCAAAAAATGGAATTATCTCCCGGTCCATGTATTCCCTCCTTCCTATGACATGGGGTTCTTCAAGCGGGGCGTGAAGAAGCACCTTGCAGGTCGGCAAGGTGAGGTTGGCTAATGCAGTACCTACGTACTGTTTTGACTAGCTGTCCTCGCGTTTGGACTGCGCCTCCGCTTACCATCAGGTGGAGCGCAGTCATTTGCCCACCATTGTATTAAAAAAAAAAAAAAAACATTTGTAATAAACCGAACGCATTCAAAATTTCGCTTCTATATTGCGCGTACTGAAGAATCAGCTGTCTATTAGAATTAAACGGGTTTTTATCTCTTTTGCATACCTATTTTTAATTTTAGTCAAACATATAATAAAGAAAAATTATGCAAATGTTCAACATATTATATTATTAATCAATCAATTATTCTTTTTTAATGAAAATATTTGCATGACAATTTGAATTCGCCATTTTCCTAATCATTCGGATGTAACCTTACGTTATTATTGATAGATAGTAAGTTTTCCTTGTGTAAGTAGGTATTTACATAAGGAAAATTGACTATACATATGGTCTAGAGTATGGGGTGTTCGGAATTACCGATTGCAGGTATATCCGGGACCAATGATTAAACATACTTTGCGAAGCATGAGATAACATTCTGTGGTCACCCATCCCATGATCTGTCCGTACGAATTATTTTATTTTATTATTTTATTTAATTCTTTATGCACAATCGTACAAAGGCGGACTTAATGCCTTAGGCATTCTCTGCCAGTCAACCTTTAGGTGATGTGGAGATTAAAATAAAGGATAAATATACCTTTACATCAGAAATTGCAATTTGAGATTTCGTTCGTTGTTTCACTATATATGTAGATATAAATAGAGTTCGGGTGAGTGTCGTAATGTAACTGAGTACCTATGTGGCACCGCGCTCCTTAATAATTTTAGCGTCATCGGTCATGGTCATCTCATTATTTAGTAGCTGGAAACATACTCAATGTGAAAAATAATTATTTCATTCTAATTTTTAAACAAAACAAAGTTGTTTCAAATTCAATTGAAAAGTTTTCACTTGCGTTTGCGTAAAGTTCACTGAAGTTCGTAGGGCATGTGACTCACGCTCGCGATATTCACGAAACGCACTCGCTTGCAAACGTGAATCGGTCTTCACTTTCACTGGTGTACGCGTTTTAAACTCAAACTCGCAAATATGTTTCAGCCACTGTATCACTAGATGGCGCTTTTTAGTTACCATACAAATTCTAAACGCGCTCGCTATCGAGCGTGAAACGTAAACGTCAAATAAAAGTCAAACTAAGCACTCATGTCCGTGTTTCTAAGTATATATCTACATTTACTCATAAATAAAATATTTCCAATATTTGGGTTCTGTTTCTATATGGTAAACTAAATGATACACATTTAAAATTCAAGCGATGAAAATAGAATTTTGAATTTTCAATGAGCGCTGTGATTGCTGAACATAACATTGGTAGAGCGAGCAACATCTTGAATTAAAATATATCAAAGCTTGAAACGTTTAAACAACGTAACGAAACATTCATAAAAACGGTAAACAGATATACTAACGAACTATCATATCGTAAACGTTATTTTAGATTATAATTCCGATGCTCTGGTAAACAGACTATAATCAAAATATGCGTAGTAAGAGTGGTCGGTGTTATGTATCTGCGCACGCGCAATGCCGAGTTTATCGCCCCCCTCCCCCCGCATATAACCCCGGGCCAAGGTGCACGGCAGTAACCATCATAATAGATTGTATCGAGACATACTAAACCTCAATATACTAGAATCGTAAATATGTATCACAGGTATATCTATATTAAAAAAAATTACACTTTATATAATTGCATGTAGTTAGTAAAGATACAACACATCCGTGCAGCAACAACATATTGATATAAAAAATTCATATAATTATTCGTGATTCTTGATAGTTGTCGCTAAAGGCCGTAATCTATTAATAGGTATTGTTGTTTAAATGAATCAACTTTCAGTTCAAAATTTTTCGCGGTTTGACATTTATACCTGTTATAGGTACATTAATAATTTTAACATAAATAAATATAGATAAATTAATTTATATAAATAGTATTTGAGGGGTTACAATATATGTATTGTATTTTTTATATAATATCTATGTTGACATTATTTAACTGTTATCCTTTTATTTTACTGATTCTGCCTTTCGAAGTTACTGTACATTTTCACCAATTTGACTTGTAGTGAGTGCTTTTTTGGCGTTAACTCCGCCGTTTGCTATTTAATAGGCAAAAAATAGGTACATATTAATAACAAAATTTATTATACGATGTCACAGTTATCTATTACTGTAATATAAGTGTTGGTTAATAGCTCAAATTCCCAAGAAACAGTACCGGGTCAATGTTAGACTCAGTTAAACCATGATTTCAATTATATTAAAACAACTTTACTTATCAAGCCATATTTGTAGTTTTATCATTTTAATATTATTATTTAAGAATTTTAATGTTAACATAATTAAAACTGGTGTTCGCATTGATGAATGGCCCGGTGCGATGTACGTACAGATAAACGTATACCTACACGTACACACACAAGTGAGGCGAGCATCAATGAGTGCGCACGAGATAATAAACGTACACATACGCTCACCATACCGCTGTAATATATTACATACATATTTATATAGACATCATCTAATTTTTTTTCGGCAAATCCGATAACACCTCTTAAATAGGTACATATCAGGTATCATAGCATTTGTGTCTAAGTTTATATACAGAAAAGTTACTTCTGCATTTATATTATTAAAACTATGAAAATAACAGAAATAAAAATATGTTTTACTATATGAATATTGTGCAAAGAAACATATTAAGTTTGTTTTGTACCTAATCGTGTGTTAGATTATTTATCAAACAATAATAGGAAAAAAAAGGAAATTCGTTGATAATGAAACCACACACCTTGCACAATATTTGATAGGGTTTCCTGTTGACAGGTAGCGATAAACAACTACTAACGGAATTAATTGAAAATATATTATTAATTTCCTTATTCAGTGGCGACTACATCAAAAGGGTTACATTAAAATGTTGCCTACTAGCTATTATAATTTAAAACAAACGAACATTACTTTATATAGGAAAAAAACTCTTTAGTCTGCTAAGGAGTTGAATACTGAATACGGCCGGACCGGCAAGAAAGAAAACAGCAAGGGCCGCTTTTTTCTCTCTGGATTAATTCAAACGGAGATGTTAAAATTTAAAAATAACTCCATTAGACTGAAGATCATATGAAGTCGCTTTACATCACAATTACATTAGAAAATAAGAAAAGTAGTATTAGAAAGATATTACATCAGATAATAGAAAGTTTCTGGCCTAAGTATTTAAATAAATAAATAAAAAAGTATTAATATCAGAAACGTCATCTCGATCGGCCATATTTGTAACATATGTTTTGGCAATTTCATAGTGTTTATAAAGCTTTCTCGTTGAGCAACGAGTGCCAAATGAGTTGAGTGATGCGCTCACTAGATGACCACGTCTCAGTAAATCTGTCGGGGGCAGAGTTTATCGTATGGAAACGCGAGCCTGTGTGTTGAGCGACGGACACACAAGCACGAGACACGCACTTCTCCATATACAACAACTTTGAATTATAAAATTATCAATATGTCCGACTTGATTTGCTATAATGTGGATAAACAGATAGACTAGTTGACCTCTCAAATTCCGAGCCACCTAATAATTAATTAAATGTAGGATATTGTACACGCTGATAATGAACTTATTACAGATGAAAAAAATGGGTCACCACATATGTACATGTCTTTAGATATAATGTTAGTAGTTTTAGATACTACTCCAATAAATAGACAAATAATTTCTTTATTTGCATTTATACTGTTAAATAACAAACATATTGAAAAAAAAACAGAAACAAATAAGAAGTAACTTATGTATACCACAGCATGCGTACCGCAGCGTTGTAAATGGGCGACAACTAAGTGGCTGTTTACTCAAAGACTTCAAAACAAAATTTCACTTTTAACAAGTAAAAAAATATACAAAAGTCTTTAAATGTAACATGAATGTTTAAAAAATAACTGTTAAGATATTTTTTTTTTGTTTTAAATCTTTGGCCACAATCCACACTCATGGCAAAGATATAGGAACTGTTATGAGTTAAAATTTCTTTCGCCTATTGTTGATAGTTACGTGGCTAAAGCTTTCACAACCGTTTTGGGTGTGTGATTTAAATACTTTTTTTTTACAATCTTTAATATCAATTACAAATTGTAACCGTTTTCGTCTTTGTTAAAAAAATATAATTTTTATAATTACGTACCACATTGTGGTATACAGACTTTTCCGTGATTATTTTGCAAAGAAACCTGTGCTAGTGTGCACACTAGCACACTAGCACAGGTTATGATCTAATTGCTGCACTGCAAGTGGCTATGCAACGTATCTCTCTCTGCTCGGACGCACATATTCTTATTCAAATAAGATAAACAATTAGAACGGACTGCCAGTACGAGACGTGCAAATTGAGGTGAGTTGTTGTCTAAAATCACTTCTATTTTTAGTAAATTGTCTGTCCTGAATACCAGCAAAATGTAATATTAAATATTTGTTGTGGTCTAAAATATTTCATGAGTATTTAATAAATTCACACGCTGATATGTTACCGTAGAAATACTGATATCACTTACAATATAACCAACCAGTATGACTTTCATTCGGCATTTGAATAAAATCGAATAATTGTTTATCGTTTATATATATACATATATATATATATATATATATATGTCGGCGAGAAGGCGCTTCGATTGTGCGAAACGCCATGTGTCACCTGCAGTTGTCATCTGTCAAGATCTATGGTGCTTTGCGAAACGTCAAGGCGTTGACGGCTGTCATCGCTTGGGAGTGGTCTATGCTTGTTCGAAAATGGCACGCGCACGCAAGCACAGAACTCTCCGCGTTTCGTATCGCAATCCGTTTGCATCACGTTATTATTAATGTATTTCGATTAGACAACTAATTAATTCAATTAAATAACTGATTTGTGATCTATCTGCGATCTTATTTCGAAAGAATATCTCGAACATTTGTCAGATGGCGCATGATGACCAACCTAACTTTCCGCCGGTCCCGCATGACTTTCCGACATATATATATATCGTTATCATATGTACGCCTATAATTTCTGGTATCACAAATACTGAAGCCAAAGGAAGTTTAAAAATCATTATTTAATTATAGTCGGCTCGAACGAAAGCATTTTCATTTTGATAAATTTTTATTTATATTGAGTTTTTATCTTTGTTTTAGGATTCCGTATCCAAAAGGTAAAACGGAACCCTATTACTTGCACTCGCTCTTTGACCGTCTGTCTATCCGTCTACACCTTATGCACCGTGACAATAAGTTAGTTGAAATTTTTACAGATGTAGGTATTTCTGTTGCCGCCATAACAACAAATACTAAAAATCAATAATAAATATTGTAGAGTTCTCCCATAGAACAACCAACGAGAATTATTGCATTTTGATAGATAATGGTACGGAATCCTTCATGCGGAAGGTCCCCTTTTTCATTATTTAATTTGACTTTTCTGTCAGGTATTCGTCCAATCGGCCACAAGTATTAGATATCGGACCGTGTTTTTAAGCAGATTTGACGAATCGTGTATTGGTTTCCTGTTAGAATGTTGACCAATTGGACGGTACACTCATAGTTAAGGTGCAGTTGTTTCTAATATTAAACATTTTCGAGAAGATCTTCACAAATTTAACACTAGAAGCTCCAGTAGGTAAACACAATAATTTTATATGAGATAAGTATACTATATGTACATACATATAAACTGAAGGTATGCAGGAAAATGAAAACATGGAATGTTTCATATTAAGGAACTTCCTTGTTATGAGGTGACAAATAATCAATATATTTTAAATCAAACTTGTTCACCTGTGTATCACAACTGTACCTGTGGTAGGTAATATGAATAAAGATTCAAAATAATAATTAATACTTAAACAAATCCATGACGATTTAATTGTCTTTGGTTATTTTTAAATTATTAGTAATAGACCTATAGTTGGAGCTTTTATATTATATAAAGAAAATAAACACCTTAATCAATTATATCAAGTGAACTTGCCCAAGATCGTTTAAATGATCTGTTAACAATATCTTAAGTGTTATTATTATAGGTATTTTTGATAAATTTTGCATTCACAATGCTACACTGGAAAGTATTCTTAATGAAAAACACTTAAAAAATCCACATTATCCCTGGCACTCTAAGATGGGACTCGAATACATAACCTTTCGCAATCCGGCCGACTGCTCTAACCACTGAGCTACCCAAAGCCTAACAGGACTGTCGAGTTTTTCAAGCACTTGTTACTTTTCTTTATAACAGAGCGTATTATCGTCAAAGTTCAGGCAATCCACCCAAACAGCCGATATTAAGTGTTATTTGTAAAAATTGCTACCAAATTGTCGCTTTGCGACTTCACATAAAATTGTTGAACAAACATATATAACGGTACTAAAGCGAAAATTACAACATTGGCAAGATGCTCGAATGAGGTAAGAAGGGCAATTTACCTCGTAAACATCTGCAACCATGCGCACGCGTCACTCAGCTTGATGAATTGGCTACTAAAATAATTTGACAAACTTATAAGTACAATGGCAATGGTTTCCCAAAATTTATAATACCTTTTTTGAACTCAAACAAAAGCATTTCATTATGCAAATCAGAAACAATAAAAAATTCTAAAATAATTATATGTTACAGTATATGGTAGGCGCATACAACTCGTACTTACTATACTGCCGACAAATAAAAGTATCTGCAAAGTCGATTGTCTTCAATTATGAAAATGACACTTAGGGATTTCATTTCGCACTTACTGCATGAAATTGTGATTTTAAATCAAATTACCTAAAACTCACTAAAAAATAAAATTTGATAGATGAATCACTACCTTATTGTGGTCAATGCTACAAACGAGATAACAATCAAGGTGATGGTTTGGTGCAGCTTCCTCGTTGGCTGGAACACGTTTAAGTTCTCAGTGTTAATGGAGCAATACTGACGTCAATCTCGCTCGCTGATAGTGTAGGGTTATTGTTCTACTACGTCGCAATTTAATTCGTGAAAACTAAAACGAGGCCGGCGCGAGGCTATGTCACAGAGGTGTTAACAGTTATCATGCTACGCGGGATGATAGACTTTAACGCACTGTGATAAGGACGAACCGGTGTTTGATTAAGTCGTGCGACCATAGGTTTAAACTACTTTGGATAACTTAGATAAAGTTCTCCTTTAAACATGTGAAAATAAAGGTTATTTATATGGTTATTAAAAGTACAACTTTAAAATAGAATTTCCTCATAGTGTTGGTAGAAGTAATAGAAAACCAAAACAACCAAGGAAAATAGTCTTAAATATTTCAACTGCGTTTATAAAGTGAAAACATGATTGGTAGGCAGTTGGCGGTTTTGCGTGTTCGGTACATCTATGATTATTTAAATGTTCGTTTGGTGACGTCAATCGGTAGCCTATTTGCGCATTATCGTCCGATAGGCGACCGAGGTGGAGGTGAAAGATCAAGCTCACGTGGTGCTTCCGATGATACGTCTCTGATTGATCGCCCTTTGTTGACGGCCTTTTTGATCTGTCGCTCATTATTTCTATAACTATCTCCATTAGTCTTGTTCTCAGTTCCATCATTAAATAACCATTCTTAATTTCTTTTTTTGTCATATTATTAAAAAAGCTATAAATTATGTAGACGCTTGAAACATTGCAGCAAGAGACCGAGCGCTGTAGCTGGTGAGTCCAATTTCTGTGTTAAGGAACTTTCACAAAGATGGATCGTCGGATAGATGACCGAACTTTCCTTGTGTGCTTCGGAAGATACACTAAATTGTTGAGCTTATTATCACGCAGTGATCCACACTGGGCCCGAGTTTTGAGCTTTAATCCCTTCCTAGAGAATGATCCAACTATATGGACTAATGATTAATGAAACACTCTTTAGCATTCTGGAAATTCCCTATGCTGAAAAATGATAATAGAAGTTAAATTATTATGTTCTTCACACCGGCTCCCTAACGGCTGTTTTGCGGCATATTTTAAATAATATTTAATATTCTTACGGCAACATGGGTATGTGGTTAGAGCAGACTCCCAAACAAGCATAAGTTTTTATTCTGTTGCTCTTCCAGAGCAGAGCAGTCGCCTGACAAAATTATAGAACTATGAGTGATGTTAATAAATACACATGTCTTCGTTAGTTATTACTAAAACATTAATCGATATGAAAGTGATGACGAAAAACGAGATAACTACATCGGTATCGATGCCCCACAATCGCCATTCACCTCTGTTTAAATACACCTTAGTTGGCTCGGTTCCAACTTACGAACAAGTTTCTAGTGAACGCGACCGAAGATAAAAAGTCAGGTCGCGCAAGGCCAGATATAGACTACCTAGTTGCCGATGACGCGCGATCTGTAAACTTTGTTCGAACTACGCCACACATATGTAAACACGTTAAGGAAAACAAACCGAATTAAAAGATAATAATAACACATATCTCAATAATAAAAATATCTTGGCTTGTGATAGCCTTATACATAAAAGAATTTTATCAATATTTTGGAAGTGCATATTTGAACTATCTTCAATCAAACTACTGGCATCACTGGAATGCTTTCATAAGGAATACGACCGCCATAATCCGCAGCACCGGTACAAAATTAGGCTCGCTATTGAGACCTCATAATTTGATAATAAATAAATCATTTTCATTGGTTTTAACACAGTAAAAATCATTAAGTAAGAACTGCTGGGATGCTATTTTCTTATTATAGCAATATGAAAAAACTTTCATAATCTTAGGCATTATCCGATAAGACATGTACCTTAAAACTAATGCTATACAATAAATATTATAATTACAATACTTAGACTGCATTTTTACTTAATCCATTCTCATAACATTCTTCATAATACAGTTACGTAACTTATTCAGTGTTATAGCAGTGGTATGTTGGCACGATATCGCAAGATTTTCTTTTCATCTCTTACTTTAACAGCCGTACAAATATTATTTCATGTTATGCTTTACATCTTTTTTTTTATAAATCTGCATTACAGAGCGCAGGAAACGGCGTCGAGTCGCACAGCCTTGCCCGCGGCGACATTACAACGGCTTACAGTCACGCGCCAAACTTCAACATTAATTTCGACAACAAACGGATGTCGGGGTGTAAAAAATTAGTAGAGTGCGCGTCGACCAAATGTGTACAGGGTTCCGTAATATTAACCACTTTCTTATAATTTTCTAATTATAGTAAACTATCAGTTTTCCCGTGACTTCCCCCACGTAAATTATAGTTTTGTACCTTCCCATAAGTGAAGTTCCCATGAGTGTAAGTAATGTGAAATAATTATTAAAAAAGGTCCAATAGTGTCTGACCATATTTAATGCAAACAAACAATCAAATGTTTCCTAAATATAGTATTAGTAAGTAAGTATAGATAAGGACTCTTTTTTACTAAATATTTAAAGATTAATAAATAGAAATAATTACATTCTACGAAATGGAGGCATCGTTTTCAAATGTGGAAAATATTAGACTCGTAGAAGAATGTGTATAGTAGCACTTTATGAGAAGAAGACCTGTAAGTGATTTACGTATAGACTAATAAGAGATGCAAAATTAAACTCAAACCAACAAATAAATAATATAACTGTTAGTAATGCCCATCAAATACAGAACCCTAAAAATAGTAGCACAATAACTCCCCGCTCTAACGGTCCACAGTACACCTATATATACAGTCAATATACATGGTTGGTGGAGACTCAACAAGGGCCATCTACCTGATCGTAGTATAAACAATATCATCATCATCATCAACAGAGAGACGCCCACTGCTGGGCATAGGCCTATACAATATAATCACTTGTATACCAGAAATCATCTAAATGTAATTAAACATCTCAAATGTTATTATTAGTAGAGTCCAACCGAAAGATTTTTAATCCTACAGTAGAAAGTAATAATTAATCCTACAGTAGAATGAAATGAAGACTGTAAATAAAATATTACCTATTTAAACAATATATAATATGCTTAGGTACTTATAAGTAATATCAAACTTATATAGTTTGATCACCCGGGAAGGACTCGTCTAACTTATAACAATATTAATTTAATAGCAACATATTTAGACATATGAACATCAATATTATGTATGTGTGTGTAAGAAATTGGCAATTAAAATGAAATCATAAACTCAGGCAGTAGACATAAGAATTTTGATCATGGTGGTGAAAAAAGAGAACAGTCTCGGTGCTGCATCTCGGTTTCATTATTACTTGTCCCCCCCTACAAGCCATCGACACCAAATAAAATAATTTCTTCTTTAAGCCAAAAAGAAAATATTCAAAAAGATTAACAAAGTAAAGTCAACTATAAAAAATATTGCGTTAGTCTCAATATCTATGTACAAAAAAATAATCCGAAAATTCTCAAAATGTTTCTTTCGGCTTAATTTTGCTAATACGCCAGTGAACACCGACATGTAAAGAGTAATTCGCACCGGAAAACGTTTTAAGATACGAGGTCCATTGTTATTAGAGACGAGGTGTCACATGTGGCCGGCCAATCCACAGATGGTCGCCACACAAAGACCTGCACAATTGCTAATTGTTACAAGTTTTAGTCCTAAACAATCAATAGTTTTACCTATGCCACCCTCCTCAATCGTATTCTGTATGCTGTAACGACAATTTTACGTTGTGTTTCTAGGTAACTTTGGATGCGCAGCGTCGCCAGATGGTCTGCAGCATTGTCTTACTCAAAAGTGTCAAAGCAATTCGGAATAAATGCTTTTGTTTGCAAAAAACTTGCTTTGTCGCAGCACTCAGTGCGTGTTTGTCGTTAATTAAAACGACCTTACCTTGCAACATGTGCTAAAAGATATTGATACTTTGTGAGACTTTTTTTGGAAGTTGCGTTACGTCGTTAAATCTGACAATATCTCAATGAAACGCTTTTTTATTGTTGAATTTTTGAATAACTTTTCTTTGTTGTATCTGTACCTTTACTCCGAATAGAAATTTTCTTTGTTGTATCTGTACTTTTACTTCGAGCATGGTCCTTAGGTATACATACACCTAAACCTTTCTATTCCATCGCATTTCTCTTTTCATACACGATCGACGAATATAGCTTCCAACATCACTTTTCGGTTATTTGATAAGAAATCCAAGAAAGATCCCTCCCCGTTTTATTTTGTTCTTTAATCATTATCATCAAATCATCAACAGCCTCGAGTAACAACTGCCTATATCTTGTTCATAACTTAAAATTAACGCTATAGTTCAAAAGCTACTTTGCCAACACAAACGCCCACCTCCAAAGAATACAGAACAGCATTCCACACTAATTAGAAGTCACATATTTCTTATAATAAACATGCAATATTATTAGCGATATATGTGTGTTGTGTGTTTGTGTAGAAAAGTATAATGTGTTCTGCATTACCTACGTGCATCTGATAATCTGAAAAATTCAAACTACGGAAATAATAAATATTATATGACAATGAATAATATTGTAAAACTGTTCGTTAATAAGCCATGGGTATGATTCATTTTATTTATTATTTTACTCATTAAATATTTCCATCGAAAATTCTAGGTAATTTATCTCTACAGTTCTTAAAACTATCAGTTAAGTCGTAAATCATCCATCCAGCGTGTATCGTAACCGCTCCCTTACCTACGCAGTAATCACCGACTGTAGGGTTGCCAAATCTAAGAATTGTCGTTTCAAACAAGACCTGCTTGAAATCCTTAACAAAACTCCAAACGAAACACGATCGCTAAATACATATTTTAATTTTTTCCATTATATAAAAATATTTGATCAATTTTGAATTCACAATGCTATACTAGAAAATATACTCATTGAAAAATGTTTAAAAAATCTACCAGCTCCAAATACTCAGAATTGGGATCTGAAATGGATGGGAGATGGTATGAGATAATTTTCTTTGCGTTTTCAAGATTTAAATTTTTCTTTAAATTAAGTACATGATTCATCTTTAAGATTATACAAAACTGAATAAGCTAATAGAATGAATATATTTTACTTTAACTTAACTGCAATTGTCTTGAACTGAAAAATATCAAACATTATTATCCAAATTCATTTGTGGTGCTTAAATATTATACTGAACACAATTGTAGTCCATGTTCATGATGGTCCTTGCTTAATAACGCTTGGCAGTAGTATGTAGGCTGGGTGGGTTGGTAGCCCTGGTTGGGTGGCAGGGTGCGCATACGCCGATAACCCCGTCCCGTTATCGGTCCACCGCAGATACGCTCCAAATTTCCCTTACAGATAAACCGACACCGGTTTTTTGCTTCCCGGTTTTTGTTTGTGCCGAGCTTATGTAAACCATATCTATAAAATTAGATAATGAGCACTATCGACAGTAACTTTGTCTATGATGAGTAGTAATCGTTGTGCCCTGTACATATGTAACGTTTGCACGTGTCTTCGTTTGTTTTATAAAGATTGTATAGTTATCTGGATCTTTAAACAACGATTAATAACATTTATATTAATTCTATTTTAGATTAAAAAATATATATATATTTGAAATTATTTAGTCCATCATTTTGTACCAATTCTTATTTAAAGTAAATGACATAGCAAGAGTTATATCTAATCATAAAATTGTAGATCATGGCATTTTGAAATGTCGTATATAATCATTAACTGCCGGTTTCAATAACTTACTATATCCGTAACTGGAGATTTAAAGTATACCTGTCTTTGTTGTTTACAATGTAAAAGACAGTGACAGATATACTGTCAAATCTCCAGTTACGGATATAGTAAGTTATTGAAACCGACCGTTAATCATACTAACTATTAAGCTAAATGTGGTTATAACACGCAACGATCTATATATTATTGAGATTATGCAACAAACTATTTATAAAACACATCAATCATATCGATCTTAATCTTTATATCGAATGAACAATCCCACATGGCAACTGTAGTACCATTGAGCTTGTGCCCGACAATCACAAAACACCATGGTTATGGCAATGTTCAACTCACCCACTACAATAGCTGTACTTACAATGCGCGTAGTTTAACATACGGGCAGGCGGACTGTGATCGATTCTTTATCGTGTGATCGGATCTGTAGGGCCAATACCAACGGTAACTTGGGAGTATGGGAGCCAGATCGTATGCAGCTGCTAATGGACTATGAATATTTGCTCTAATTTGACAATAATTAAGCTAAAAATTACAATATTTGCATTTATATTACTAGAAAACCATATAATCTATCATAATACATGAGCAGTCGTTAATTTTAATTGTGTTTGTCGGTGAAATATGAATAGTAAACACTCATAAAAGCATAATTTACTTATCTAGCGTCTATGATATGTCAAATCGTTTAGTTATTCAAAATATTAGCGTTCTACTCCAAATACATTCAATATTTCAAAAACTTTTTATTTTCATTTAGATCGTGATCACTCCTGCGAGAGTATACGGCAATATAAAACTAAGATTACCAACCAATATAACAACAATGATTACATTTAGATTTGACCACAAAACATTGCAAGAAAGGAACTCCTTTCAGAAACTTCAGGACATTCAAAGTCATTCATACCATATAATATTACAGTAGGAGTAGGCAGTAGGCAACACCGACAGGTGTGAGTTCAACATGTACTGCAATATTATTCGTTTGATTAATCATTTACCAAATCATATTTGTTGTCTTTGTTCTTGCCTATATTATATCTAAATATGTGTAAAATATAAACAAAAGTTTATAAAAATAAGAAAAATTAAGAGAAATAAAATATGTAGAGGTATTTATCTACTGAATTAATATGATCAGAGCAAAAGAAGATCTTTATACGACAATCTATAATTTATAAGATGACAAATGAAAACATCGAACAAATAGCTTTACATTATTATTACTACCGGTACCTACTTCCGCTTTGTTTGAGAATGTTGTATATCATAAGTAACAAAGCGGTATTGTAGCGGCTATGAGGAGGTGAGGCACTGTTTACAACTGCCCAACACCGACCTACCTGTGCACCAGATGGTCGCCGTGTTCACCGTGAGAACACTCTTGCGCAAGCGTACTACAGTAAGCAAACTGTACCATGCGTTTTTAAATTTATCTAGTTACTTCATCGGTGAATTCTACTTGTGGAAAAGTTATTTACAGATAAATACTGTTGCGACACACGGACAGACTTACTGAACATAAGAATGATCCTAAAAGCGTTCCGTTGTTTTTTTTTTTTCAAGTACTTATATTAAGTAAATATTTATATTTATATGATAAATACGTTTTTTATATTGCTAATAAAAAAATATCTGTAACTAATATATAATACTCATTCGCTTCCTTTTTTTTATTTGAAATAACGTAACTATTAGGTACCTTTTTTATTGATTTGATAATATAAATTCAATGTAAACTTGACGCTGGCATATTTGCTGACCGTGTAAAGCTTTTCGTTTTTAAAAATAATAAAATAAAAATCAATTAACGACCCCCCCACGTGGTAATGCAACACCATTCTGTTGGTCCGCCGCGGATGAGGGACGATTGTTCACCTTCAGTCAATGCGCCTGCATACCACACTCACACTCACACCGTACCTCTATGCGTTTATGTATCGCTATAACGTCGCTAAACCAACGAAGTTCAATTACTTTGTTGATTCCACGAAGTTCCACGTTAGCCACGTATAATATGTCATAGGGACATGATAAAAAAAAGGGAATTGACCAAAAATCCCTGATAGATATCATAATATGGCGTATTTACTAAATAACGATAAGACTAAAACTTAGTGATCAAGTCAGTGAATTGACTTCGAAAACTAGATTATTTTCATTAGAATTGTTACACTTGTGCCACTTATGAAATGTCTTCACTTATTTTAATGAAAATCTACTAATGCAACATTTAAAATACCCCGTAATTGTATTATTTTTGTAAATTCTCTGATTGGATTTGAAATCTTAGATAATTAATAAAATATCTGCTTTTATCATTCCCCTACGACTATAGTCTACATTTAATATCAGTGGAACAAGTAATTGTTGAATATAAAAACGGTAATTATTCAAAAAGGACTTTGTATACAACACGGTAAACAGACGATAACTAATCATAATTTTATTTATTCAATACCTACTCCAGCAATTAAGTGCCGAGTCATTTCATGACAGAAAAGATATACAAATGATCAGGTTCCAAGAGTCATCAATAGATAAGTAAGATACACACATCAAACACTATTACGAAAATGATTAAAATTAAATAATGTTTTAAATTAGCCCGTTACTCATAACGATAAGCGCGGTTATAAATTGACTTACCTCTAAAATACATTAACTTACATAATCAATAGGTATGTAACAATAATGAATTGTTTAATATTTCTGATTTTTAGAATATTTATATTGTGATATGTAGATAAAATCAATTGCTAAATAAATAGGTGGACCAATTTGAATATTTTTTATAAGTTGAATTTCGGAGATTTAAATAGGTGGACCAACTTGAACATTTTTTATAAGTTGAATTTCGGAGATTTAATGGAGAGAAAAAAGAAAGAAAATAATTGATACGATGTTTATTTTAAAGAAAAATGCTCAAAAAAAATTCATCGGCTGAGGCAAGAGGTGACCGAAGTCTCGGGCAGAGTAACTCAACGGTTTAGCCGTCGCCCGGATTGCGAAAGCTTGTCGGTTCGTACCCCATCTCCGTCATCTGGGATTGATTAATTTATTTCAAACGCTTATCTTTATTATATCAAAATAGCATTATATATGCAAAATTAATCAAACATACCGAATAATACAATTCGCTAAGTTGATTAAATCTAATTACAATATACGTTAGTAATCAGTAAAGAAAGAAGTCACGTAACAAAAACACTTCTAAAATTCAATTTTTAAAACTACATTCTACGTACTAAAATCTGGCTCAAAGTACTGTAATATTTTGTATTATAATAATGCTGATGTAGGTAATAAAATATTATACAACATCTTAGTATTAGAGGGCAGCTTGTGTTGATAGTAGAAACAATAGGGAGCCACTGAATTGTAATGGTACCTTATTATTTCCAATTGAAACATGTAGAAATTAGTTTTATACATTAATTCGAGTGTGAAACGTATCAGAATCTTATACGTAGCTAGTGAAATTCAAAAAGTCCATTCTGACTCGTAAAGTCGTCAAAAACAACAACAATGATATATACATATATATAAATAGACGATACGCTTTAGAAAACCACAACAACATCAGTGCATGGTTAAGTATAAACTGAAAAAGGTAATTAAAACCACACAATAGGTGTAATAATTTGTATCGCCGTCTATGAATCACACGCTGCCATTATTATTTGAAACAAAGGAGTTTATAAGCCACATGCACATGGATGTATGTGTATTGATAGATTCCGTTAACAAATAACGTTTAACTAATGAGATGCTTTTATCTACTCGAAGTTAAATAACTAATATACTCTTAATGTTTCTTTAATACATACCAATGGATAGTTTCGTATGTCATCCCCAACACTATTTACTATATTCATATTTAAACATCGTCTCCAGGTGGCCGAGACGGGATGTATGCGCATGCTGTTATCGTGGGAATTTATTATTTACCTACTGGCCTAATCAGATAAATCTAGATTTCCTATAAGGGCGACCTTTAATAACGACAGATTTTTGCCATTTCCATGTTACGGCCGAATATGCTAGTATCTTCACTGTCCTGGTCGGTTGCTATTACACACGCCGCCGGGGATAAACCTCGCAACCACCACCACCAATAGGTACTCTACATGTGTTATTGATAAACAAGGTTTAGCGTTGGACTAAATTCACGCTGAGACTGCACTTGGTATTAGACAAAATTCATATTATTAAACAGAGACTTAGCAAACGTTACCTAGTACGAGGTTCTATTTACTCCTAGATGGTATGAGGTTTGCTTATTCTCCGTATAATATGATTTTGGACTGATCCTAAAATTATAATTTTAACTTAAATTTTTCTCACGCTAAATCTTGTATATTAATAGTACTGTACATGTGTCTAGTTGCTCCTCCACTGGATATAACAGCCCCTGTCCGCGTAGCGTGATGAACTCGAGAAACAATCGATAAAGAAATAGAGAGTGACATATTTTATGGGCATATATCACTCTCGGTTCATTTTTGGAGTCTCTCGAACGTGTCTCGAGTTCCTCATGCTACTCGAACAGGAGCCGTTGTACTCGCACCGTTCTGCAGCACAAAGAACTAACATACAAGTTATGATATCAAGTGGCTGTCACTGGTCGCTCTAACAATCAGTCTGTCGGTAAATTATATTTTACAAAATTTTCAAGATTGAAAAAATAATTAAAGGGCCTCCTTGACAATTGTCCTATTTATTTAGGACAACAATAGCAAAAACAATATAAAATAATTAAAAAAGACAAAACAGTTTTCAGTGAATGTCTAAACGGAAAAGTTTAATAATTTAAACTAAAAATAACACACCCAATTTATACATTACGCAGCGTTTCAGATTTCATACAAAAATACGTAAATGAAAGCGAATGTCGCGTGGGTGCAGATAACCAGCCGGGCCACATTTTCCTGTAGCACACGTTTGCACTATCCGTCACCTATAATGCACTTTGTATCCTCGATATTAAATGATTATTTCCAATGTAATGTCCATCACCTACGTCGCAGCCGAGAAGTAACGATCGTCTTCAATCAACATGTAGCACAAACATTTGCTAACATTTTATTAAATGTACCGTTACTGGCCAGATTTTATTAAAATTATATATATGCTAATATAAATTAAATTATTGGCTCAATAAAAATCATCTGAAAGGTGACTCTACATTATTTTTAAAACGATTATATGACTAATATTAGTTCATCTTCACTTTACTAAAATTATAAAGAAGCCAACGTGTTTCTATCGTCTAAATTTGTGTGAAATATTTTATCTAAATCCTGTATTACTCAAGTCGTACTTCCAATAATAATTGCAAATTAGTACCCTTGTGGGCACTAGTGGGTACGCTGTCAAAGTTATAAAAGAAAGATCAACCTTCACATCACACGCGTCTTCGATATCTATAACGTCATGAGCGGCTCAAGTTTACAGTAAAAGTTTATATTTCGCTCGAATAATAGTCGCAATGCAGCAGCAAAGAAAAACATGAATTATATGAACTTAAATGAACTGTTTTGTATTATGATAACAAAAGAAAGAAACGTTCAACGTCAATTGCGCAAACTGATTTAAAGTATAATAATAGCAGCAAAATAAATCACTTTAAAAAGAATCACTATTATTTGCCTCTCGATGAACTTCGAAACGTAATACACCTTTTGTTTCTTTTTTTGTCTCATTCCCGGCACTCTAGGTGTGGTATTGAAGACCGGCACACGTGCGTGCCACGTGGAGACAAGGTGCTATTGTCTCTATACCATCACTAATTTATGGACGCCAAGTTAACTTGATGTAATGAACTTTAAATATTATAGGAATAGAGTTACAAATGAAATGTTAACAGACGACTCTACAGAGCAGTGTAATATTACAGCCTCTGTTGGTAAGCACAATACGCCCGTCTACTTATTTATCACGTAACTATTGCTATAAGAAACTATTTTTAATTAAAAACGGCGAGGAAATAAAAGGTACCTAATAATCTATATGTAAGTGCTTAAAGATCAACAGTAACGGAAAAAAAATGCACATTACATATTAATATATTTAATACATTTTTTGTCAATATTCAGGCAAAAGGCGGACCTTGTACTAAGAAGAACCGACAAGAAACTCAGCAAGGGCTGATTTATTTCTCACTATTCTATTTCATACAGAGAAGTTCAAAAAGGAAAAATACTTTGCTAAACTATGCTAAAGTTCTTTATAGAGTTACATTTTAAGGAGCTTGATGGCACAGTGGTTAGCGATACGGTTGGGATGCACCTTTAGTCAGAGTCGGTCATAGGATGGATGACCAAATAATTATTATCTCGAGCTCCTCTGTGCTTCGGAAGGCACGTTAAGCCGTTGGTCTGCATCTATAGTCATTAATCCCACGCGTTGGGTCTCGTTCCATCCTCCTTATTCCATTTGATTCGATAGATAGATCGAAAATCTTTATAATAAGCCTCCGTTATATAAACATTGTAATAGTAAATTTAAAATGATTCAAATTTAATTAATATATGCCTATACAAGTCCCAACTTTAAGAGCACACATAATAAATTATTATTTTTGAGTTTATTTAAAAATAAATAAATACAATAAACTGATTTATTTTTAATAAGTATTAATATTGTATGTTGCATTGTTGACTGTTTATTTTCAAAACTATTGGACCGATTTTAAAAATCATTTCAAATATTACATCATTAATTTCCTATAAACACGGGGAAACAGCTAGTTATAGAGGTAAATTTTTTAACACACAACTCTACATTATAACTTGAATGCCGCATACTTTGAAATGTAATGTTCAATTAAATAAAATTACACTTTTAATGAACTTACACCGGTACCACCGGCATTCTCATCAATTTAATCAAAGACCAAAGTTTTGTAAATATTTTTTTCTCTACATCCTTAAAATAGCGATTTCTCAACTGGTTATTTTAAGACCAGTAACAATAACATAACATAACAGCATATTTTGAATATAATGCCGTATTATTTTATTTTTAATCCTTCACTAATTAATATCATCGTAGGTTCTACAGCAAAACAAATCTAATACGATATCAGAATAAACAAATTATCACTAAAACGATTATCAATCAAATATTATACCGAACCTTAAATTTACTAATAATAATTAATCGCAATTATATACTAGAATTTAGGACGTAAACGTTAATTTATTGTAACAAAATAACAAAAAAACTTACCGTCACTACGCTTGCTGTTCAAACTCATAGCGCCATCTCGTGACTGAAAGCTGAACTAATTTGCTTAGAACCGCGATTCCGCCACCGAATTATTTAGTTTCGGTAAAAAATTATTTTACAGATTTAATAACTATTACAGAAAATACTAACAGATAAAAATAGTGCCAGGGAAAATATTATAGTTCCAAATACTAGGAACCTCGGTTACGTTTTTATTATTATAATTAAAACATGTCATTTGTAGAAGAGTATTTACATATTCCATTTTCTCGTTATTATTCTCTTTATTTTAATGTCTATAAAACTTTTCCGTATTCTCGTTCACATTATTTGATAAGATCAGTGTTGATACCGGTGAGATAGAGACAGGTAGATAATCTGTAAAGAAGGTGGAGCCACCTGCATTATCAAGTAAATAAACAAGCGAAGGCAGCGGTCTGCGGTCAGACTAAGGTGTTCAGCAATCAGTGTAAAGGTGTTGTTGTAACGGTGTGTATCGTTATTTAGGGCCGGTGAGTCGCACTCGACGGTTCTACTAATTAAGTATAGATGGGGGGTGGGGGCCGGTGGTTCGCGGAATGAGGGGCGAGCGCGGAGGCGGGGGGGCGCGGGCGAGGCAGGGCGGGGCGAGAGGCGGGCCAGTGCTCATTCCGCCGCGCGACTCGCTGCAACGAGCACGTCAGTCCGCGCGCGCGGGCCATGGTCGCGAGAACCGATGAGAGTATGTTCGGGTGCTATGGTGACAGCTACTCGTACCGCCTGTGGAGCCTGGCCAACGTGTGGGGCGCCTGTCGATGTGAGTAGCGTGCCGAAGCCCGCCCGCTCACCACGTGCCGGGGCTAGGACTCGCTGACGTCAGCGGACGGAGGCTGTGATCTATCTCGGTGTATTGCGATCGGACGGCCGACGCTAGTGCGGCTAGAGCCAGTGCGTGTGAGAACATAGGTGTCGCTAGATGAAAGTGCACAGCTCGCTTATGGGAGTTGGTGGTTGGTACGAAAGCTTGGCGGCCGGTTGGCTTGCGGACATGAGGAGTAAGCAAGTCCCCACGTCCACCACCTCGGCCAGGCGGCTCGCGGCCTTAAGTAAGCTTCCTTTCTTTTTGTTTTGTTTTGCCTCCTTATTTATGCTCTATATATTTTTGAATTCGACTCGGTGCCACCGATTCTTACGAACCGAATTAATTTTATTTTGGCGTAGGTACTTGTAAAAAGTTTTATTGAGTCGGTTAAAATTGAAACTTTCCAACAAAGTTCTCCCCCGAGAAATCTCAGTCGAATGGATGCAGGTGAAAATGAAATCACCTCGGCAGCATTAAAAATAAAACTTGAACACGTCTTCATTAGAAATAACCTGTGTTGGGTGATCTCCCCTCGGTTCCCTCGAGACATAATTCATCCACTTGAGATTTGGGAACAGGTACACAGAGACTTGAAAGAAAGTTTCGTTTGCCAAGGGGAGCACCGCTCGCTTTCGCCGTCTTAAACCGTAAATGATTATGTTGTTTTAATTCATTTGCTTTTCATTCTTTTGTGCTTTTATTTTCATTCTTCCTCTTTGAGTGTGCCGCCTGTCTGGAGTGGAAAATTCGAAACTCGCGACTAGGTACTTTACAATAAAATAAGCTCGTAACGAAACTGTGAAAAGTGATTTATACATAAATGGCCATCGTTGTTCCACTACAGAAAGAAAACATGTTGAAAAGTAATAGGTAAAGTGAATTTTAAAATCAGATTATATAAAATCCAATACTTTCAAATTGTGTAAATGGCTATTTCGGTTGTCTATAAAAGAAATTTGAAGTACATACAAATAAACTTAAAAAGAGGGTGCAACGATTTCATATGAAAGAAATCACTGAATGTTAATATCAATCGTCCAAAATTAGTGTGTGTAGAAAAAGTGTGTGAAACTAAAAATCATTATTCAGTCTAGGCTGTTACATAGCACTTGTGAAAGTTGAAAACTATACCAACGGTTCGCAAAACTAGAAAGATTAGTGTAAGATTAAAATAAACGCGTTGATAGTCTCAATAATTATCATTGTAACAGATAACAAAACTATATTAACTAAGCACTGTTTGCAAGAAATTTATTGATGAAACATTAAATATTATGACGCCATTTTTAATGTTATAGTAAACGACGTTACACTTTAAGACACTTAGGAACCAAACGAAAGCATCAATAATGACTCGTTAGATCTCGTTAATTGGTTGTTTGTAGACAAA
Source organism: Diatraea saccharalis (assembly GCA_918026875.4). NCBI lineage: Eukaryota > Metazoa > Arthropoda > Insecta > Lepidoptera > Crambidae > Diatraea > Diatraea saccharalis. The sequence goes on from OU893338.1 coordinate 29,101,934, forward strand.
ATATTACGGTATCGGTATAAAGTTGAGCTACATTTAATCGTTTGTCAACATTGGAACGGATTTGCCTCCGTTTATGATTCAGAAAGTGAATCACAAATATGGCTCTGGAGAGTTACACAATTTCATCTCGACATCTGATTCAGAGCTGATATATACACCTACGACAAAACTATTTCCATAAGGGAAAGTGGAGTCTGATTTAGCAGTGTTGATAACCGAAAATTCGAATGGTTAAATCTTATTTTTTATAAAACACTTCCGTAAGCTTACAGTGATTTTAAGATTACAAAATCTTACCTTATAATTATTCTTTACATAGCGTTAAATGACGATCGTTAATCATAGAAATTTTACCTAGTAGTCCATAAAATATATATATTTCACAATAAATTTATATAGAATAATAGAAAATGCCGAGGGAAAATAATTTTAAATATTTATCTTGACAGTACGTATAACCTACAGCTTTTTTAAATGAAAATAAAATTTATGAGTTTTTATGATTGTGTTCTTAACATTTACCTAACGTTTACAGCGATGATTCAAATTAGCGATGTTAGATGATTGTTTTATTGAAAATACTTAAAATCGACTTTATCTCTGGCATTCTGAGTTGGGACTCGACCCCATGACCTTTCGGAATCCAGGCGACTGCAATGCAAAATTGATCAAATATTATAATGCTAAGGATTACTTTCGTAAAATAAATATATCTGAGTCTAATGACCTCTGAATTGGGAAAAGTGTGAAATCTCAACTGATTATTCTGAATAACTTAAGTTTTTATATTCTTTTCACAAGCCAAAAAAAATAAATATAAAAATAAAAAATAGTTTTTATCAAACTACTATCAACTGATTAATTTAATCAATTCAGAAATCGGGTATGAATAGAGAAAAACATAAAATAAGTAATTATTAGATTTATAAGTTTAAAAATGTAGAGCCAAATACTTATAAATACAGAGTTTTAAGAATTTTAATAACGACGACTATTAAAAATTACGCATTTTGGAGACATATTAAACATCAGCACTACGTCGCGTTAGACGATATTGCAAAGAACGATTCTCTAGAACAAAGATCAGGGGCCATCGTCGCTGTAAATGAGGCGTCAAATCGGCCGCAAGCTAACAAATGGCCGGCGTCTAAACACTTCAATAATAATTCTCTCCGTTCACAATTACGATTGTTAGTTATACAACATGGTGTCTTCTGTATGTTGGGCTGTTTGTCCTCCCCGCGCCGCACACAGGTGCCACCAATCGCTAGCCTGTACGATCCACAATCGGGCTCTTATCTGTACCTAAACGTTCGCTGTGTGTGTGCGATAATTGTTATTTATCGTGAATAGGAAACTAATAGTGAGTATCTGTGTGTGCGTGTGTAGGTTTTTTATCAGTGGGTAACGGACGCACTCTGTCCGATGCCCGTGCGCAGAGATTATTCGTCGTGTGTAGGTGTGCCGTCCGCTCCACCTAGTGCGATAAACAATGCATAATGGCGTTGTAACGACACTAAATGTGTCTTTTGTTGTGTATATATGCTCGTATTTACTTATTGAGCTCATATACCGTGTAGTGTTATACTTCTTTATAGCATTATAAAACTTTTAAGCGTCAATTGTTTATTGTTATGACGATCTCGTTGATGTGCTTATTAAAGTCCGTGGAACATTATGTTATGAACAACTTTTTTACAATGTCATTTAATAGGATCCTGCATAGCGTTTTTTATTTTAAGTTTACTACCTACTCATTACGACTTGGTAAACAAAATACAAACAATATTGATGATAAATTATAATTTACAACTAGATATATTCAATGTCTGTATCTCATAAGTAGACGATGAGCTTTATTAAGTAGATGTTACTTTTATATATACGTCTAGCGCCATCTTACGGGTGGCAGCAGAACTATACAAAATAAAACATTTTTTCTAATATTGAAGATCGTGAGAATATGTTATTAATAAAATGTGAGGCTAATTACCCTAATTATTTAGATTTTTCAAGTAATAAACTATCAGACTAACTGCGTTTTTGTCTTAAGGTTTCAAAGAAAATAGACACGAGAAATAACTAAACACTGATTTCGTTATTATGTTATTATACTTATTCTATTTCCACTTAAACATTTAACTTTCAGTTATTTATAGCAACAATATATATTTTTTAAACTTGACAAAATGTTGGTCACATAGTACTCCTACCTACCTATTCTCGATTGCACTATCTGCTCCATGCATGACTTCTGAACTCAAAGCTAAAGCCAAAGCAAAAGCTATGAATACTTAGACATTATTATTTGAATCAATGAATAATTCGTTTAGTTATCGTATTATTACCAATACGATACATAACTAAAGCGATCGCGGTTCGGATATCGTGAAAAAAAACTGATAGTGAAATTTTATTTACTGATAGAGAAAACACGACTAACTGTAGTTATCTAGAACAGTGGTTTTGCAATCTGTGGGTCGCGCGCGACGACAGCAAAACACGATTTTTGTGAGGAAAATGGACTTGTTTAATTATATTTCATGTTTTTGTCATCCCCTTTCCAAATTATAGCTCAAGACAGTCGCACGTATTTTTCAACCTGAAAAGAAGTCATGTATTCAGGATATTTAAAAAATACTGATGAACTAAGAGGAGTAGTACCTATTTTAAAATTATCAAAAAACATTGCATTTAGGCGATTTAGAACTTTATAAGAAATGTTTTACTGTGTAAGTATTTACTTATCTTTATAATTTTACACGTCGTTATAATAGTATCTCTCACGACACACTTTTTATATTTATAAATGAGGAAGAAAGAATTATCTATAACTTGTCTAAGAAAACCATCGAATGCCGTGCACTTACATTTCCTTACTAGCGCCATCTGTCGTCGAGTAGCGGAAAACACATGTGTCGTAGCGCACAAATTTTAATTTTATAATAAATACAACATACTTATAAATTCATTTCTATTAATAAACAAACGATATTAGAAGTTGTTTTTAAAAAGAAATTAGGTTTTTAAAAAGAAATTAAAAAGAAACCTACCTACTGTATTTATATAGGCGAAAGCCAGACATTTCGTTACTGGCCATATGTGTAGATATACCGTGTGCAGCTATAACGTGCCTCGTATGCAGTAAGGGCAGGTTCGTTATGAGCTCGTATTTCTAAAATTCAATAGCTTTGTTCGATGGCAGATTATAACGCGCCGCGAGGATTGAGCACAACCTAAAAGGGATGCAGTAGACTAACATTGCCACATGCTTACCCAGGAGTACTGTACATACCTACCGCGTTTTAGTAATTAAACATCTTAACGCTATCTAATCCAAACCTGTATTTAATTAAAAGGAAAAAAAAATACAGCAAAAGGTGTTAAAATTCTAATAATCAACCTAATCTGCAAATTTTTTTAAATTAAAAATGATACTCACAGTTAATTTATGTTTCAATATATCGAATCATCTTTTTTTGTTCATACAATATGTACAATATTCAGCCACGCACCGCTTTCATGGCGGTAAATAGGTAGGTGCAATACGGAAGACTTAATTTTTATATTACATTGTATATGTATCGTTCGCGGCGACCTTTTATCGGGGTTACGGTATATAGTACTGTACGTACTTACGTCAAACTAATAGTTTCTATGAATTGCTGATAATAATAAGATGTAGTGCATAAAGTGTGCGCGCGAGCAAGCGACGCGCGACCGTGCCGCCACGAGCTCGCGGGCTAATTAATACGTCGTGTTGTTTTGCTCTTTATTATATTTGATTTACGGGTACGGCGGTGCCGGCGGCGCTTTTAAAAACGATATTACGCGGGAAGCCGGCCGTATTACCGAAATAACCGACGGCAAATTGAATTGTTGCCGCGTGTGTGTTTTTATAAAACACCAGTAAAGGTGTCCGCTCGCTTTAATCGCCGACAATGTGTTCTACGGCTAATTGTTTGTTCCGAATAGGATTACGTGATCACACTGCACTGGGACTGGCTAAAATTACCTTCTATGATAACAGTATTTTATGACTGGCGCTCACATTCGTTGAATTTTAATGAAAAGCATTTATTTGTACTGATTTAATAAGTTCTTTTTAAAAATATTTACTCTCTGCAGAGTTGAATAGTGTAACATTTATTTTGTATTTATTCAGTAATCACCCACCACATGAATTACGAGCATTAAAAAGCTCGAAACTAACTCACTTTTTAACTTCACAAGCATTTAGTTACGTATCTTCAACATAATTCATCATCTCCCGTAGTTGTGAATTAAATCGTCATTCTTATGAACGGCTGTCATTGTTTGCAGTCCGTCCACTGGCGGGCGGAGGGTCGGAGGGCAAGCCGTCCGAGGAAGAAGAGGACCGCAGTGGGTCCCCACTGGGTCCCGGGGGACCGTACGCGTGCAGCCAGTGCCGGGGCGCGTACCCCACGCGTGAACAACTCGAGCGGCACGAGACCCTGCACTCCCCCAGCACACAGGTGGATACACTCAGATATGTCAGTGCCCATTGTTATAACGGACTTATGCATCATGAGGATATGCATGACTTTAAAGTATCTATCAGAGGTTCTCCTACCTTTTATGATACCTACCTGTTTAATTTAATTAAAATGCTCATAAAATTTATAATCTACTATTTCGACGACTTTCTAAACATTTGTGTGATATTTAAAATTAGAGATGAACCGAATATTAGTCGCATAATCGTGTAGAATGCAGAGTTTTTAAATTTAATTAATCACAGCATTTGATGGAGTTAATCGGCCGAGTATCTACGTGTGTATTAATAAAATTTTCAAACTAAGAATTCCAAACGATAAACCATTACTCGGTGCATCTCTTAAAAACTTAAGTAATGACGTTCTACAATGGAGTTGTTATTTGTCAACAGTCATGCAAGATATGCCACAAAAGCTTCGCGAACGTCTACCGACTGCAGCGCCATATGATCAGCCACGACGAAAGCGCGTTGTTACGCAAGTTCAAATGTAATGATTGCGACAAAGCGTTCAAGTTCAAACACCATCTCAAAGAGCACTTGCGTATTCACAGCGGGGAGAAGCCTTTCGAGTGTGCTAACTGCGGCAAGAAGTTCTCCCACTCCGGCTCTTACTCTAGTCACATGACTTCCAAGAAATGTCTCGTCATGAACCTCAAGATGGGAAGAATCAAACCCAATAATCCCGCTCTAAACCCTGAAAGAAGTCCATCGAGAAAACGGGCCAACGCCATAGTGACATCTCAACTTAACAACAATATTGCCCCAAATGGAAGCTCGTTTCTACCGATTTTACCCAAATACAACGAAGCTGCTGCCGCCGCTTTCTTTGCTAGTATGTCTTCCCAAGAAAACAATTTCCATCGGCCGCCATTGGCGCAACCCGGAATTAATCCCTTTTATATGCCACCAGGCATGCCTATGAGCCCAGCGAGTGGTATTGCTCCGTATAGTTTTCCGACTTCGCTTAGCCAATTATTCGAACAACTAGCTTCATCACAATATCAACAAAGAAAAATAGAAACCCCCGTTAGCCCAAAATTAACAAGTCCTCCTCCAGCTGACCCTGAAGATCTCATAGAGGAAGTCACTGAAGAAGACGATAAACGATCAGAAGGGAGTGCCGAACTCGTAATGGATATCGAGGAAGACGAAGCGGCATCTATCAAAAAGGAACAAGAAGACCACGAACATGGTCCAAAGTCACCTCTTAATTTCGAATCCGTCCCTTTAAACAACAATGACCAAATGCATAATAATCATTCTGGTTTCAACACGATATTAGAATCCGTAAACACATCAGTCACGAAGCATTTTTTCAGAGCAAATATGGAAAAATTGTCACCTATTTCGGGTAATGTCTGTCCTAGTATAGAATCACCACCTCACATTATCGTAAAAGAAGAACCTGAAGATGCCCATAGGTGTCAAAAATGTAATGTTACCTTTAATAGTAGCGCAGATTTATTAAAACATGAAAAAGTAGTCTGTGGAAGTCTATTTAGGAAACACGAAGGATTGGCAGCTCAAGTAGCTGAAACAGTAGCACTTAATAGATTGGAAGCCGAAATGCGCGCTTCTATACAGAGCGGAGTGAGCGCGAGTGAAGATGAAGACTTTTCGAGAGAAGAGCGTGATGATAAATTGTCTTTACATGATAACGATAGAAAAATAAGAGTTCGGACGGCATTAAGTGAAGAACAGCAAGCAATACTAAAAGAGCATTATTCGATTAATCCGAGACCAAATCGAGAAGAATTCAAGAGGATCGCTCAAAAAATCGGACTTGATAATAGAGTTGTACAGGTTTGGTTCCAAAACAACAGAGCACGTGTACGGAGGATGACGCAAACGTTGTCGGTATCTGATCAGCCACTCGATTTGTCAACCAAAAAATCAGCTCAATCACCGACACCTAGCCCGACACCTTCTCCGTCGTGCAGTATTTCTGTGACACATTCCGATTCAGAAGAGGCAGTGAACCTAAGCCAAAAGTCTTCGCGCAGTACAACACCGCACCGCCCCACCTACAATAACACGTATCCACATTCCAATTGCTCTTCGTCTTCATTCACAGACTTTCGGCTATCTCCTTCGCCAAGCGAAACAATAAATGGGCAGAAACGATTGTTACCGCAGAAAATGCTCATGAACCATCTGATGCCGATGGACAGATTAATACAACAAAACGACGTCGTTCATGCACGGTCTCCCGTTCTTAAGATGGAAATGACCACGGAGAGTCGGCAGGCATCGAGCCCGTCGTACGAGCGACTCTCGTGGAGGGAATCACAAAACGAATTCGACGAAGACGCTCCTGTACTTAAAAAGAACAAATTGAAGCAAGAATTCAAAGAAGGCGAGGACCACTTCGTCTGCAATCTTTGCGATAAGACTTTTGTCAAGCAAAGTTCCTTAGCTAGACACAAATATGAACATTCAGGTTGGTATTTTTGATTAATTATAAATTCTTTCATCTTTATTTTTCACTTAATCTGATCCATGACATCAAAATAAATCCTTGTCAACCGACACTGCTCTATAACACCGCTGATACCGCTGATTTGACATCTCATAAGATTTATAATCAGTTCGATATTGCAATTATTAAAAAACTATAACCTGTGTGTGCAGGTCAGCGTCCGTACAAGTGCGAGGTGTGCCCTAAGGCGTTCAAGCACAAGCACCACCTGACGGAGCACCAGCGGCTTCACACGGGTGAGAAGCCCTTCCAGTGCTTCAAGTGCCTCAAGAAGTTCTCACACTCCGGCTCCTACAGTCAGCACATGAACCACAGATTCGCCATTTGCAAGCCCTACAGAAATTAAATATTTCGACATAGCCGCAGATTAGTTAATAATTACCACATTAGCTTCATAGCAAACTGTAGAAGAACAAAACACTATTGGAAAACAACATTAATTCTACTCTTCTATGATTTTGACGAAAAAATGTCATCCATTCTGAGGTTCTTAGTTTAGTTCGTACATAGTTCTATGTAAGACATCTCAAAGATTTTGTTTATTCAAATTGAATACGTTTTAGAGGACGAGTTCTCGACACTCGGCAGGTATATCTAATTTTACATCGAGCGAATAAAACAGATCGTTGCATTGTATTGAATAGTTTTAACTCCTCAACAATTGACCGAGTGAGACCGTGCCAAATACTTTGAACCGATGAAATCTTTGAAACGTCTAGTGTCCGGCTCATGAACCGCCGTGTCGCTGACATACCATTTGACGGTAATCAAGTATTTGATGCTCGGTATTTTGTCTCGTTTCGATGTAAGCTTGTTGCTCAACGTCAGTTTTTTATAAAGTAAGATGTATTACCAAAATAACTATAATGCCAAAGGACGATTCGCGATGCCAAAAATATTACTTATTTTTAATATTTCATATTATTATATTTAATTATTAATTAATTACGTTATCCCAAAGGCCAGTACCTGTAGCATAATACTCATTTAATGTTGTTATATTATTTTATACAATGGCTTGATATTTTCGAGATGTCAGTTTTGATGGAAGATTTATTTATATGATAACGAATATTGTCATATATCTCTTGTGCCAATTCACGAACAGCAAACAACGAAATGTTTATTATATTTGACCAATTTCGCATTCACAGTGTTATACTGGAAAATATTCTTACTGAAACACGTTTAAAAAATTCGCTTTGTCCCTGGTAGTATAGGTATGTCATCTCAGAGTACTAGGGACAAAGTGGATTTTATAAGCATTATTCATTAAGAATATTACAGTTTTTTTGAAAAAAGATGCCATCTCAGAGTACTAGGGACAAAGTGAATTTTATAAACATTATTCATCAAGAATATCACATATTTTTTCGAAAAAAGCTGGGCTTACCCTTATGCTGACAATATGACCTACAATAAAGTTTCATTATAATTTACTAAATACATAAATAAATACCTTTAATTCCAAAATACGTATACAACAGTACCTACTCGTCCCGCGCCTAAATAAAATTCAATTGTGATTTCTAAGAGCGACTGGCGTCGATTGATATAGTTCTCGTTAATTGCCCTGGTGTAAATGTTACCATAATTGGTGTTAATTATACATAGACATTCTAATGAAGAACGTAGGTCTATTAATTAGACGTGAGGTGAAACGATTCCAAAACTTTCAAAGATTCTATCATCTGTTAATGAACATTTAAAATTTGGTAAAGAAAATAAGCTTTTCATATTCTAATGCTAAGTGTTTAGATAGATTCAATCTTACTTAAGTTCTAAGCATTCCATAATACTCATATGGGATCTCCGCTGTGTTTAAAAAACTTTTTCGTGTAATCCAAATTAAATGTTAAGTTGTAAATATTGATAATTGTAAATATTGTACGGTGTTATATCTGTAAATAGGAGAGCGTTAACTACTAGTGAGGCGCGGAGTGACAATAATCAGCATCTGTTTTAATGGACACAATAGGCTAACATTAACATTACTATAAATTTACTCTATAGTTTATTGAAGTCCTCCTTAACCATGCTCTTATATTACAAGTTTCCGTACTGAGTAAGTATTTTTATCTGTTAAGATTTATTTATCAGCTCTACCATCTGCATGCATCCGTTCTGCGTCGCGACCTCAAAGCTACACTCAAAGTTATACCTTTACAGTTTTATTAATAAACAAGGTCATAGCGTTGGAGTAAATTTACACTGAGACTGCACTAAGTATTAGTCAAAATTTATATTTTTAAACAGAGCCTTAGTAAACGGTTAACCTAGTGCGAGGCTCTACGGGAGTAATATTTACTCCTAGAAGGTAGTAGGTTTGCTCATTCTCTGTATAATATCAATTTGGGCAAATATTAAAATTGCAATTTTATCGTAAATTTACTCCGACGCTAAACCTTGTTTATTAATAGCTCTATTAGTGCTTTTATTAATTAATATGTTTTATATTATAAGTTTTTTTATTGATAACAAAAGCGATGGTGTTTTGAAAGCGGAAATAAACCAAATTCATTGATTAATTTAAAATAAGTTTTATACAGATATAATGTATATGCACTGGTAGCTTTGAGTTCGGCGGTCGCGGCTGATTTAATCCCGTACTTAATTTTATGTCATAATTCACATGTTTCTTCCCTTCTTGTACACACTTCCTTGTCGCATTTAATACGGTTCTATCCATTTCGTTAGTTTTATTTTAACAGTATACACCTATGTTAGAACTGAGAGTTCCTAAGCAAAAATACACTTTAAGAGATACCTAATTATTTCTATATTTTGTAAATGATAAGTACCTAGATAAAAATAATTTCCAAAGGTTTCTATGCAACGAATTAATAAATAATACGATTCATATTTTACCATTTAGTGTTGCAGAATAAGAGTCGTTCATTCTACGTGATTCAAAGAGTGATTTTACATTTTAACAGTTCTCTAGATTAAATAATTAAACTTTGTGTCGCAACGTAAAAGTCAATAACTCAAAACAGTATTCTTGACTATAACGAAATCAAATATTCGTCGAATGAGTGAAAAAATAACTTGCTAAATGTAATATAAAATAATTATTTGGTCCTGTTTGATCTATTTGATATTTTATTATATTTTAATGTTAAGTGATTCCAAATTGTCACTGGGTGAGCTAGACAAACCAAAGATTACTTACGTTAGGGCGAGGCGGGCCTCTGTAACATATAACGGACCCGTCCAAGGTTACGATATAATTTAGCTTTAGTTATGTGCCAAATAATAATTTAGGATCTTAATAAAATTTTGTATGAAATTAAAAGTTTATTTTTACATGAAATGGCATTATGTACTACGGCGGTGTTTAGTTACATGTGCAATACAAATATTGCAGTAAAGTATTTCTTCCTTTATAACATTACATTAAAATACTATTTATAGTTTTAAAAATTCTTAGATCGTAAGCCAAATGTGAATTCCTATTGCCATATTGTGTTTGTTGTAATGTATTAAGTGATGGGTGAATGAAGCGCTGTTCCAACTGGTTGCTGAACATTTGTTAAAATAAGTACTTTAGATTGTTAAACATACCCATAGATTAACATGTGTTAAAATATTGCCTATATAAATTATAGTAATTCATTTTACTTGATATTATAATGTATATTGAATTTATGAATATTAAAAATATATATATTGACACTTCAATGCGAACTAAGGTTTTTTATTGTGTCTGTTTAGGCACATTTTATCTCTGTATTTGAGAATTATCCTTTAGTCAAACTACCTAGGTACGCTAGAGTGCATAACGATGCTCTTTGTTGGTGCATAAAGTTGTATAAACTTACTTTCTACGTTAGTACGCGACGGATGTTCCGTCGAGTGAGTAAGGTTGATTGTGTGAAGTCATTTCATATATGTAGGTATATGTCAGTTCAGTTATTTTCAGCTCCCGTCAAATATAGTAGCTATATTTTGTTATTTGTTAATGTAGCTAGTTAGCTGTTTTCGTCTACGATAACAAGTAACAAAAAACTTAGTAATAACAATCAAAACTAACAAAAATGATGTGTGGTCTCAACATAACCCAATTCAATAAGTGCATTCGTCAACCAGTGTTTATTTGTTAATGTACTGACTTTTGAACGCAATTCATCAAAATCACTAGCACAGAACAGAACACATTTCGCATAAGCAATTTGTGGGGGTAATACAAGACGAACAGGAATGTACAATTACAAAAAGTTAAACATTGGTTCATTATCATGTCCCAAAAAAAATAACAAACAAACAACACATTAGGTTTGAGGTTTTAGGCATATATTTTACCAATTATAAAGAAGATTCGATTATATTCTCGCATGTAACTCTAATTTAAATAATTGAATAATAATGAATTACTCATAGGTAACCCACTTTGATTAAAAATTTCATATCGCTAGTCGTAGACTATTAGAATTTATTATAGACAATAAAATCGTAGTTATTACCAATGAATGACATATTAATCATTGATTATTAGCTACTTAATTTAATTTCATCACTTAATGTTATTACTTAATGTTGGTTTTTCGGTGTCGGTATTTTATTACGATTTTAAACATTCCTATTTTATTGAGGAAGTATTTTAACAAAACAAAGAAAGCACTAAAAGCATCTCACTAGATGGCGACTCTACCAATAGTTGATTTTTGGAGGGTCAAAGGTGGTCATTTCCATTCCTTTTAACTTGCGTATTAAAAAACTGAAATTTGCAAAGTTCAACACTTAGATATCAATAGGTACAAATACAAAAAAGTACACATAGAATATGAGTTGTTTATTGAGTTTTGACAATGAATTTACTTTTATACATGAACGAAAACCGGAATGATAAACTATCATGGAGAAATCAAGAAAGTACCGCTGCGATATCTACTTTTATCTAAGTTAGCCTATTACGGCTACTAAACCACTTAATCCGAACTCGATTAAGTGGTTTAGTAGCTACTTCAGCAATCGCTTTCAGTCGGTTAGACTCCGCAGGCAGGATGGATCTTTTATGAATTATAGCCCGGAACCTGTTAAGCGAGGTGTACCCCAAGGCTCCATACTTGGACCCTTCTCTTTATTATATATACGGCTGATTTGCCAGGAGTTATTAAATAACCGAAACCGTTTGAAAGATGAATGAAGACTTGAAAGGCGTAGCTATGTGGTGTGATGAAAATGATTTGGTTCTCAATAAAACAAAATCCAAATTTATGGTCTTGGGATCGAAGAACCAAATTGCTATTATTCTGAATAATCACCCAAGTATCAAAATTAATGATAGTGACATAGAGCTAGTCAACGAAGCAAACAATCTTGAAATGATTTTTGATAGTCAATTGCATTTTGAGAACCATGTATTGGGTACTGTTAGGAATTGTTTTTACCGGTTGAAGGTACTGTATAGGATACGAAATTTTCTATCGGAAAAAGCTTGTATTGCCTTATGCGAATCTTTAGTTTTATCAAGGTTGAATTACGGCGACTTGGTTTATGATCCTCGTCTGCTGTGTAGGACTCAGATTCTGATACAGTTTTTGTTTTAATATCCCACCGCGTACTCATGTCTCGCCTTTTATAAATAACCCCACAATGTTGAATATGGAGTCGCGCCGTTACCTACATCTGGCCATGTTAATGTTTGACATAATCCAGTTAAAAAATCCGAAGTATTTGCTAGATAAATTGACATTCCGTATTCGCGATTTGAGAGTACCACCGAGGGCCAAGGACCGTGAAGCCTCCACTGGACATCCAAGTGCATAAAACTGTGGCATTTAGGGGTAGTTTCCGTTATCAAGCGACAAAATGCTGGAACAATATACCACCACCAATAAGGCTACTAACATCTAGATTGTCATTCAAAAAACTAATTAAAACGAATCTACTTGATATGCAAAAATTGGGAATTAACTCCAGCCGACGTATGATGACGGTTGCTGGTGCTACTTGCCTCTAAATAGGGACAATTTGGTAAAATAAACAAAAATATTTTTGTTGGCGTACTTTGCTTGATCCACTATTGATTTAATATCTCCCAGCAGGCTATATAATTTTCAGAGCTGATTTGTAGATGCTGTACCAAACGCTCAGCTTCTCCCTTAAGCTTGCTCTTAAGGAATTGCATTCTTTGTGCATTTGATAAGCTTGGATTATTGTGTATGGCCTCACTGAAGAGATCTTTAAACGAAACCCATTGTTGGTAGCTACCGTTGAACATTGGGATGTTGAGTTGCAGTGTTGATTTCTCCCGGTGCGAAACAGACCATAGCTTGCTGTTTATGGTCTTTTTGATGTCATGATATTTTTGTTCGTGTTCTGTGAATCTTTCTTCATATTGTAGGTTAGATCCATTTGTTTCACTGTCTATCTCCCAGTGAAGTAAATCTATAGCTTTCCAGCGCGACTGAAGTGCTCTTAACGTGTCTTCGAACTCCCAACGCTCCTGCATGGTATCAATATGGATGTTAGAGACGGTTCTTGCAAAAGCCTTAAAATTACTCAATTGCCTTTTAAACATCTCATCTAACTTGCTGTAATTGCCTGAATTTGCATTATTTATCATAGTATTCCAGTCTTGTTTAGTGGTTGGAGCATTCTTTTCTTGTGTGATGAGATCGTCCTTGAAAATTCCGTGATCTTGATCTCCTTGTTGAGATGTGGATGCACCATCACTTATGTTTTTATTTTCGTACGACGTGCTAGGTTGCACTAAAAGAGGTTGTTTCGGAATGATACTCATTTTCTCAATATGAAGTTTAGCGTCCAAATAACTTTGCCTTGTTTGTTGGTAATAATCACCTACAAAATATTCCTCGTCCGTAGGTAGGCACACGGAAAGCTTCACGTGATTCGCCTTGTATTCATTCCAACAATTTTCCAAAGATTCGAGACGTCTCTTGATTGTTTCTGGAGTCCTACGTGATTGACCGTCCTTTTTGAAATTAATCAATATTTTCTTGATCTCTTCTGCCAACAATGTTTGTTGGTAGAGTAAGTCATTAATATCCATGTTGATTTTGTAAACTTGATAAATATGTAAATAAAATTATTTTGGTCTTGATTTACTTGATAGATAAGGTACCTTACTTGATATTTATATGATTTTTTATGTGCACAATTTTGATGCTGCTGTAGACTTGTATTTCACAACAAAAAATCCACAGTAAACTTGTTCTTGTAACTTGAAAACTTGCTGGTTCTTGATATTCAGTGTCTAATGTCCTATCGCGTGATACGTGCGCCTTCTCAATACAGTCGGTGAGACCCGCTTGTGGGAGTTCCTCGAAGGACATATGTTCGCGTACTTTGCTTGATCCACGAACTAACTGATTAAATTGATAAATAAGAATCCTTGTTGATTTTAATATTGATTTATTAGCTATTGAAACACTTGATACTTGATGCTCGCGACAATGCCTTGATTGCACTGTTGATGTATAGAAAATGTAAATGAATACGTAAATGCTGACGCGGTAATATGCTTAATGTGCGGTATAAACCGTACAATTTTCTTTATATTGTACTGTCTTTTCATACTCCGACATATGTAATCTATGACAGTGACATTCAATATTTTAAACATTTATTATTCTCACGTGTGACGCACACGTTAAAGCGGTTTTTTTTTTATTGTATTTTTTTATTGCAATATAATTTTATAATGCATGTGATTTTAATAATGCAAATAAATGAATTATCTATCTATCTGTATTAATACAACTAAATAAACACAAATTACGAATTACGGATTTTATTATGAGTATTTCTTGTTTAGGGTCAAGGTTATCAGATTTTTCGTAAAAAAATTTGTCGAAGGAGATATTTATGTGCTTTGTATATTATGCTTCGACGTAGCAAGACGCAGGCTTTGTTACGGCCTGTACTATAGTAGTATTGTACTATACCAAGGAATCCGACATGAGCTTTTTGGTTTTCCTGCACTAGTTTCTATTGATTTTTTTTTTCAATATTGATACAACTAGATAAACAAATCCGTATAATTTTGACTTTATTGATACTTTTATTATTTTAACTGTATTTTATTAATTTGCAAAAAAAAAACAATATTATTTAAAGAAATACAAAAAAACCCGATTGCGTATAAACGAATTTTAAAAAATACATGAAATAATTAACTTAAATAAAAACTTAAAAGAAAGAAACAAGCCCAGTAGTTTAGAATTCTGTTAAGTAATACAGAACAGAACGACTTACAGTCGGGGCGCCTTGGGAAGATTTGATTGGTAAAATTCCACCTCCCCTCTCCTGTTTACCAATGTAGACTAAATCCCCTATTTGAAACTCCATATCAGGCTTTAATTTATCAACCGAAAATAATATTAGATCTAAATATAGATAAAAATGCTGTGGATGCTCAAGCTGTTATAAATCAAACCTCATTTCAGTTAATAATAAATAAATAATAATATTTAAATTTTATTGACAATGTCACATGTTATTGTTTCCCTGCTGATCTCCCTTCAAGAGGATGTAACCCACAAGTTTTACTAGAAAGTAAATGGTGGTTAGGTCCTACTTGGTTAAAAGAAAACAGTTTAAATTGGCCTCATTCTGTAGAAACAACAAATGTTACAGAGATAGAAAAAGAGTTTAGTTCAGTTTTAATAAATGTAGAGGATAAAGATAGATTCTCTAATAAGTTTTTATATTTTAGCGATTATTTAAAAATAGTTAGGATGATAGGTTGGTGTCTTAGGTTTATATTTAATTCGAAAAAGCTAAATAAACGTTTAGGGAATTTACGTAATGATGAGATTTTGGAAGCTGAAAAAAGGTTATTTATAATGTTACAAATAGATTATTTAATGAACACAAATAAGTTACCGAATCTGGAATTAGTAAAGGACAATTATGGTGTTCTTCGTGTCAAAACGCGACTAATGTTGAGTAATGATACTGAAAATTTTATTATGCCTATTTTACTTCCTAAGTGTCAAATAGTAGAACGTTTAACAGTGCACTTTCACAGAAAGTTCTCACATGCAGGTTCCCAAACTTTAATATCTAAATTACGCGAACTTTATTGGATATTTGGTATCAGGAAAATGGCTAATCGCGTTGTTAATAGTTGTATGATTTGCAAACGGTTCAGTGCCAAAGCTTGTGTTGCCCCTATACCACCATTACCTGCAGATCGCGTTGAATGTAGCGGTCGGTTTGAAGTCACGGGGATAGATTTTGCAGGGCCATTATATCTGAGATCTGGAGAGAAGTGCTGGCTGTCCTTATTCACTTGTGCTGTGTATCGCGCGGTTCATTTAGAGCTCTGTGTTTCGTTATCTACCGAAGAATTTATGATGTCTCTTCGTAGATTTTTAGCTAGACGAGGGAATGTTAAGGTTATATACAGCGATAATGGAACAAACTTTAGAGGTGCAAGTAATGTTTTAGATAACATAAATTGGGAAACAGTAGAATATAAAACTGATAGGATTTTATGGCGATTTAGTCCACCCGCAGCGCCATGGTGGGGAGGATTTTGGGAGCGAATGGTAAGAACTGTCAAAGAACTTTTAAGGCGTGTTTTAGGTAGAGCAGCATTATCTTTTAATGAGTTATCAACCGTCATTTGTGAGGTAGAGGCGATTGTAAATTCGCGTCCGCTCACGTATATTGCGGATAATTCAGAAAATGTTCAACCTCTTACACCCGCTTCATTTTTACTATTTTATAAGACAAATAGTAGCAATAGTTTTGATATCGATTTGATAAATGGTCATATTTTGACATCACGGTGGCGCTACATTAAGAAACTATGTTCTGATTTGAAACATCGTTTTCGCAGTGAATATTTAGGCTTACTAGTCACTAAATGTAATAAAAATAATTCCTTAAAACCCGGGGATATTGTACTACTTGAGGTTAGTGACAAGAAGCGTATACAGTGGCCACTGGGTTTAGTATTAGAATGTATGGGAGGTTCTGACGGTGTCAATAGAGTTGCTCGTCTTAGGACATCGTCGGGAGAACGTTTAAGAGCTGTACAGTCTCTGTACCCACTAGAGTTATCTGGTGTGGAATCTGCTTATTTGAATAATCGCAGTGAGAGCAACAAACACAATACTGCAATAGGTATTCTACGAGAAGTACAAGGTGAACTTAGAACGCGTTCTGGCCGACTCGTCAGAATACCAGATAAGTTAAAATTTTAGTTTTGAACATAGTATTAATAAATTTTATAAGGTATGTATTGTGTTTAGCATATTGTTAGTATGTATAGTTTTTAATTTTATTTTGTACTTTGTATTATGTGTGTGCTATGTGTGTATGGCGTAAGAAGGCACATGTTGTTGTCAACCAGTGCCATGGTGGGGAGGATGTTATAAATCAAACCTCATTTCAGTTAATAATAAATAAATAATAATATTTAAATTTTATTGACAATTTCACATATTATTGTTTTTCAATTCAATAAAATGTCTTCGTAGATGAACATCTAAAGTGTTATTTTTTGGTTAAAACGAGGCATAGTTCCTACAAGTAATAAATCCGAAGACCTGCAGGAACGTGAATTCATCACACAAGCAAAATTTAACCAATTAATGTCTGAGAAATGGGCTGATTGGCTTTCAATATATACTGACGCATCAAAATTATCAGATGATGAACATGTTAGTTCAGCGGTCTGGATCCCAAAATATAAAATAATATTAAACTTTAAATGTTCCTCGTCCTCTTCAGTTTTTTCAGGCGAAGCTATCGCCATATTAGAAGCTTTGAAATTTATACAATCCCTTAAAAGCTTTTAGGACCCTTATGGTTGAAGGTTGGGTCCCTTGTGTGGTGATGGAGACAACTGGCCAGGGAGACTAAAGGACAATTGTCTCCCTCGGAGCTAGGTGTTGTTAGCCCGGGGACCGCGGTCCAACCGATGTAGGTTGGACGTTCTATTTATGTTAATTGGTAATTAAACTTATTCTATGTGATGTAGGTTTCTTTGTTCTTAATGTCTTGTTGTTATTAATTTATGCTGTTTGTATTGGTACAACGCCATCTCGTTACTTGCTGTTGAAACTTATTGCAGTTCGTGTTGCTATCGATGGCTGCGACGATGCTAGTCTTCTCGCTATCGATTGTTGTGGCGATGTTACTGCGATGAATTAGATGTCGCAATGTATCAGTCGCCACAAGCTCAATAGAGTAGTTATATTTTCAGAGTCAAAAAGTTGTTTGCAGGCCATCGAATCTAATCAGTTTCGTTGCAGATTTAAATTTCAATATATTTTAAGAATTAAAACTATTTTGTATGAATTTCATCGACAAGATCTACAAACTCTCCTGGTGTGGGTCCCAGGGCAAACAGGTATTAGCGATAATGAGACAGCAGATGCATGCGCCAAGCAAGCTACAGTTAATCTAAACGCTATGGCAAGGAAGGATCTACTGACTGTATGGACTAAAGATTGGAAAAAGACCTCCTCTTCAAAACGACTTCAATACGCCAGCATTCAATCGGATATTCCGTGTACTCCATGGTTCAGCAAAATTCGTAATGTCAAAAAACAAGTAATGTCTACCATAGCCAGACTTAGATTGGGTCATGTATGCACTCCGGTATTTCTAGCCAAGATCAGGGTGAAGGACAGTTCCCTATGCGAATGTGGTCTCGACGAGGGTATCACAGATCATATATTTTTCAAATGCTCTAAAAATAATTCATCCTTATACAACTCTCTTCCATTATTCGTCCCTCGTCCCACAAATTTTAAGTCCCGATTGCCATTGGTGTACACTGATTTTGAAACGTCCTGTGTTCGTACATAGATAGTAATAATATTAAACTGTAACAGCTAGATAAATAATGCTTCTTTACTAAGGCTCTAACAAGAATGCTTTGCCATTGTTTCAGGTACCTCAACTTTAGATTTAAAAAAAAAAAATCTCCTTTTATGTTTACTGTTTGTTTGCTTCCACCCCCCGCCCTTGTACTTGCATAACACCCGGTTACATTACCAACCGAGTAGTGGATAACAAGCAGAGTCAAACTGAACAAATAAAAACACTATTGCTAATTGATACCTGATGCTGGCTAATTCATAGAAGAGCCAATAACGAAGAAATTGAATTGAATTGACTTCAAAAAAAGCAGTTAAGCAGCAAATTGAGTCGATCAAATAAAAACAAAAGAAAATATCGTTATTGATACTATTTCGATATTGGATATTTTATATCGATATATCATTAAAAAATATATCGAATAAAAAATATCGAAATATCGATATTTTTTCGACAAACCTATCTTGTTGTACGTCAATGTCAAAGATTATGAAAATATTACGCTGTTCCTGTATATAATTAATTATTTTCAGAAATTAAATCATATTAATCTAAATAGAATCAATAAAGGCTTAAGCTTTAGCAATTGTCCATATGATACCACTAAATGTATAATTTCGAAACGAGATGGGTGGAAAAACCAAATCAAGCCAACGTACAAAAAATAATGTTCGAGTAAGTCCCATTAAAACATTATTCAGAGGTATTTTTGTTTGCTAACGCAATATTACAAAATATACAGCCAACAAAATTACTTTCAATCCACTCCAAGTTATTTAAATGACCAACCAGCTGTATCATAAAACTCTTAGTCTTTCGTCATCATTTAATAGTCCACTGAGTTAAATAAACTATTCTGGTGACATATGAGTCGCTACAATATAACCTTAAAACAAAATACATCATTAATGACTAGATGCAGACTCTACTTTTAAATGTTACCTATACTCTAGCCAAATTTGATGAAGGGTAAATGTAAACAAAGCAAATTAGGGTGACAAAAAAAAACATGAAACTCGTTTCGTCGTCATTTTATGAGTATTATTTTTTACTGCCATAAATTACCAGAAACACTTGTAAAATTTCAATATTTTAACAAAATATGGAAAATAGTAATGAAGCTGAAATTAAGTTATATGACAGCCCTATAATGTTTTTTGGCAGCACTAAGGCCTCCACTGTTTGCACGCAAAACCAGCACCAAGTGTCGAGTAGTGGAAAACACCCATTGTCAATCCCAATAACATGTAGAATTCAGTTATTAGAAATGTGTTTAATTAAATAAAACAATTGGTTATTCACTGGTTTTTGTTTACACATAACATGATGCTTGTAATGTTAAGACATTGTACATTAAATTACAAAAATTAGGTAATTTTATATTAACACTACTATATAATCTAATTGCTGAATTCTAGTTAAATTGCTTAGAATGTTGTTTAGTCTAGAAAGGTTATTAATATATGCTTCTCATTGTTTACTAAGCACTCGAGACCCCAAACGAGAGATAATAGCCTAAACATGTAGGGCTGTGGCTTATAGGTTATTCTATCGTCAGAATTGCATGGTCAATCAATCTCTATAATGTAGTTTCCCCCAGAATGATAAGCATCCAGGAACTATAATACAACTTTTTAATATTTTTTTAATATATAGACCAGGAGCTGACTACAATTTTTTTCATGCCATGTCATCAATTAAGTTTTTTGTAAAATAAAACATGGCTTTAATGAATAATGTATTTATTAACTTTTTTCCCAATAATCAGGCTACAATCGAAATAAGATATTGCCGATCTTAGTTTCTAATAATCGTGTGCTTTGTATAAACAGTTACTATCAAAGGCCCATATTTTTTTTATATTGTTATTGCTTATGATATTATAATAAATTACCCAAATACTTAAAGAACGAAACAATATATGTACAATATTTTGGTTTACCTTTCAAAGCCAACTTGTTTATGTCCAGAAATTTTATAACAAGTGGCAATATAATGACGCGGAATATACGCATGCACGGCATACTAGCCACAACTGGCTAGTTGCCATTCATGCCTTGAACTCTTATAACTTCGATAATTTTGGAAGTGTGTGCGTGCGACGATACATACGCACGGGCGCGCTCACATGCAAACTATTTTCAGTGCGTATGTATGAAGAGCCCTTCCTTTTTGTACTCTGACTGTAGTTTAGTGGAGAATCTGACTCATTTAATGAAAAATACAATGGCTAGTACACTGTTATCAATAAGTATGTTTGCTGCAATTTTCTGCTTAGAATTAAGTGTTACCAATACTGTATTATAATAACAACTTATCAGCTACAATAGCAATACTTATATTATTTAAGTAATGTTTCACATGTATTAAATATATTAATGATTATGATTATTTTAGCCATCTAGCAGTGGTAGAAGTGCAGAACTCCTCCATAATGCGACCAACCTGGATCCGTCATTGCTAAGTGGGGGCAAGATGATGACGGCCTTATTCCCCACAATCCCCACCCCAGTATTAGATCAAGCTTTACCGTCAGAATTCTCCGTTTGTATAAAGAAACTTAATAAGAAAGATCCGGTCACCAAAGTAAAGGTACTTTAGAGTTATCTAATAAATAACAGCAGCAATATACAAATGAAATTCTAACAGCCAGTTTTCATCATAAACATCCATTAAAATCATTAGTTTAAAGTGTTATTACTTATACAAATTTGACATTCATTAGTGATTAAAGGCGTCATTAAATTTTAATGGATGTTTGTGCAAATATCGGTAAAGACTTTTCAAATGAGTCTTAAACAAAATATCGGTCGATAGTAAATCACTTGTAGGATATTAGATGAGGTAATCCCACATAAAATTCGGGAGTCGAACTCGATAATAATATTCAATTTAAACAGCACAAAACAACACAGTTCACGAGAAAGAAAAGAAGCACAAGCACTAAGAATGAAGGATATATTGATTACACACAGAATAGAATTAAATTACAAGAAAAGAATTATATAAAATAGCGAAAGTAAGCAAATTATTAATTATTAGAAATGTGACGGTCGTACGCAAGCAAAGCTATATGCAGAGTAGTTCTTGTTCGGCCGACGGCGCGACGACGCGAGCAGGCACGCATCATCACGAAGCGAGCGCGTGCGACAAGGATGCGCATACGCCCGGCGAGCTACGTAATGCGTGACGTCAGTCATCGCCGCTGGTCCAAAGCGCATGAGCGGAGCGTTTCTTCGTCAAATTGTAGGGCGGTTGCCCGAGTATAAAATTGGAGCGGATAGCTCGCCACACACTCTTTATTCATATTAAAACTAGAGAGAATTATTATCTTAAAATACTTAATTATTGTTACTGAAACTTTTAAAATTATGATTAATCTTTTATTTGACTAATAATCGTTATACATTATTCAAGGCACTACTGGAACTGAACGAGCTGGTAGGCAACAGTAAAGTCGACGATGTCGTATTGGTGTTGCCGAGTTGGGCCCACTTCTACAAAATACTAGCGGTCGACGTCGACTGCAAAGTTCGGGAAACAGCACAGGTGAGTCGTTCTTCTCTAGATGTCTGGTGAACGTGTGTGTCAAATATGCAAGTTTGACGTGTGTATGTATGCAATTGACGGATCGGATCGGTCGGCTACAGATGTGCCAGTGGTCGTTCGCGCGCGCATGCGGGCGGCGCCTGGCGCCGGCGCTGCGGGCTCTGCTGCCCGCGTGGCTGCAGGCGCAGCACGACGACCACGCGCCCGCCGCCGCGCACGCGCAGCTCGCGCTCAAGGTACTCCCCGCCCGGTGTTCGAAAATCATGTTTCTTGTTTTAGAGCCCTGCGCCAAAATCCGTCCTTCCACGGTTTAGCTCAAATTTTTTAGAATATCCTACATGTAAAGTGTGGATGATATTTTTTTGCGACTTCCCTGTAGTATGGGGTCTTTCAAAAATACTGAAGGTGTAGGAAGGCCGCTTTTCGATTTAGTAAGCCATCTGTGACTTATTAAGATTCAAAGAGCTAATTTTCGTCAGAGTCAAATTTTCCTTCCCCCCTCTACTAACTAAACCTTACGACTATAGTACCTATATAAAACGAAAGTTAAAAGGAAATCTATCACAGTTAAGTTGGCTTAATAGTCGACTGATTGTCGAAAATTTTGAACAGCACCATCGAAATAAGAAACATGTTTTTTTTTTACTTTTTTATGGATAATGGTATCGAATCCTTCGTGCGCGAGTCGGTGTAATAGAAATACATTATCTACAACAACTATCTACGTATCATAATTTATGAGATAAAGCCTGGTGAAAGATATATGGACAGGGGACGAGAGAATTTTATTCTTATTAACAAATCCTGAAAATTTACTATACTCCATTCATTATAACATTAGAAAAAAGAGAGTCATAGAAGCAGCAGTGCAAAACATTTTATTTTCAAGATAAATTTAAAAAATATTATTAGTTTAGTTGAAACTTTGAATATTAGGTAGTCTGAAAGAGCTGGGCAATTTTCCATTTTTTACGATACCTCGGGGTTGAGATGAGGCCAGCATTTTATAAATTCATCTTTTACTCCCAAGCCAACATGGAACTAAAACTGAAACTATCCGTCTGTTGTTTTGATAAATTCTAATTGTAAGTGTAATTAGTAAGTCAAAGGTTGAGGGAAGACCAATTAGGCCTGTACTGGCATCGTCCATATTTAAGAAAACTCAACAACAAAAATAAAACAATAAGAACTTAATCACGGAAAACGGCAAAACAACAAGAAAGGCAGTAGGATACACAATGGATGACAATCCCAGATTACGATTTTAACAATTATGAATAAATAATAGTCTGACAAAATTAAAAAGCTGTACTGCCGAAACGTTAGAAAGGGTTAAGCAACGTTTTAAATTTGGTAGAGTTATAGTGACATTAGAGTCGTGCCGAAACTATCCAACCCTGCTTCTTTAGGTTCTTTACGATGAACACTTTTTATTGTAATAGTTATTAAATCATTTAAGTTAGTCATATACTCATAAATTTGTTTAATAGATAGCTTAAATGACAACATTTAAGTATAGCAGCTGGTATTTAAGTAGATATGTACCAAATTAGCCGTCACTTTTAAGAGTAACATGATTATTGATATTTTGTCACAAAGTATACCATAAAAAGAACCTTATTTAACTTCTGTCTAATGCTATAATGAATGGAGTATAGAACCGAGAAGTAAATTTCTTGAGCTGAAACATATAAATTATAATATGCGATCGGTGTAATACTCATGTCATGATCGTACTCTAGTATCATTATACCGATCATCCCTGTATATTCATGTTAACCGCAGGCTACTTTCCCGGAGAACAAACTGCCAGAAGTTATATCGTTCTGCAAGGCCGAGGTCATGGCTAATCTACTCGACGGTCTCATCGGAAATGGCCAAAAAACCCTCATCAAACCGTAAGTATTAAAAGCGATCCGATATCGCTAGAAAAAAAATGACATGAAAGGCTTTCAATGAGATTTTAATGAAGAATATCTCGTTAAGAAGCAACAAGAATCTTAAAGGAGCGACGACATAATGAGGTCTATCTTATTCTGTAACGCGTATTGGTACAGAGCAGAAGGTGCGGAGGAGCGCTCGCTGCAGCTGCAGCGGCTGGCCAGCAGCAGCCTGCAGGGGCTGCAGCACCTGGCGCGCCACCTGCCCGCCGCCCACCACCGCTGGCTGTGGGACGAGCTCGCGCCGCTGCTGCACTCCGCCACCTACTGGCACTACGCCTCGCACTCCTCGCCCCAGCTCAGGTATGCTTATCGTCTAATCTTCGTTTCACCGTATTTTATTCATTTGCAAATTATATAAATTCACGATTTGACTATTCGTTTAAACGGGTCGGGAATCGAAGAGACGCGTTCACATCGATGAGTTTATCATTTTATCCGGATCGTGTGCACTCTATCATATGTCAAAGAGTATAGGCGATCTGCGGATGGGGGGTATGTTCCGATATACACTGCGAGCACTGCGCAGTGGTCTTACTGCTGAAAAATCCGTTCCGTTATGGACTGCCAGTACACTGCTACAGTACCCTAGGGAAATTCATGACGTCATAAATTGCCGCCATATTTGTACTGTAGCACTGGGGCTCTATTTTTGAATCATTCGTCTCGCGTCGAGCGCTCGTTTTCTACTGATTTTCGTTCGACTTAACAAATTCGCCATTTCTAAATCGCTCGACTGCAACGAGTGGTATGAACCACTCGTCGCTTAGCGAACGTTGTATGCGAGTGATAGAAGAAAACGAGCGCTCGACGCGAGACGAATGATTCAAAAATAGAGCCCCTGGAGATTTCGAGGTAAGGTGCTCGCAGTGCTTTTGATCACGTGATCAGTCGAAACAGAATCAGAAAAGGATAAGTTTCTAAATAAACGAAAAAAAAATATACTTACGTTTATTTATAAGATGGATTTAATTGATAAATATTTTTTCAATACAATTTTCCAATTTTCTTTTGAAAAGAGGGAATCTTTATATTTATATTCACCTTGCATTAACAAATTTGAAAATGGCGCCAAAAAATAGGATTAACAGTATACTGGACTGCGTTCCATTTTAAAAAGTCACCAGTATGACTAGCTATAAAGGAACGGGCTTCCAGTATATTAAATTGACGTCATACTGTTCAGTGGTCGCAGTGTATATCGGAACATACCCGGGATCTGTAGGTTGTATCACACTAGCGCAAACGCTAGCCGGCTCTAGTTTTTGTTTTGATTGATTGATCTGGGCCATCGCCAGGGCGGCCTGGTTCGCAGCCATGGGGCGCGTGGTGGAGCGGTTCGCGAGCATGTTCGCGGACAAGTTCGGCGCGCGCCTGCTCAAGCTCGTGCTCGCGCAGCAGCGCTGGGACTGCCTGCTGCTCTTCATGCACAGCGTGCCTGTCGGTATATGCATATATGCACTCGCATCTCTCTACGCATTTGACTTGTACGTTTCTCATCGACGTCTTCGTTCCCCAGGACTGGCATAGATACCTAGAGAGAAACGATGTCCTCACCGGCAGAATCCTGGATATGTTAGAAAAAGGTATGTCTAGAATAGAAGTTTGGCAAGTTTTCGGGTAAAATATTGCTGTAAAAGTTTTATGAACCTTGGAATTGATTCAAATTTAGGTGGATGGGGTGACGCCAAGCGCCTGAGCGATATGCTGCTGCCGTTGTTAGCGCATCTCCCGCGAGAGATGCTCACAAAGAACTTCTACGAAACGTTCTTCGATTCGTTCTTCAAAGGGTAAGAGCACCGACACCGACCTCGTAAAATGTACACGGCGATATATGCTATCTATTAACCGTCCGATCATTTACAGCTTAGCGAAGAAGAATACGTCGAGTTCAAAGACCGAACGCCAGTACTGGATCTCGAGTCTAGCCGAATGTTTGAGGTATCTCTCAATCCAGCAGAACGATTTCGTTGTAGAAGTAACCACGGCCGTCCACAGGAACTGGCTCGAAGTGGCTCTCTCCACGGACCGAGATGGACTACTGAGGACTAACTTGATCAAGCACTCCGCTACCGATATGGTAGCTTTAGTGAAATTCTGGCTAAAACAATCCAAGGAAGCGAACGGTGACAAATACGACCAGCTGATCAGAAACTTCTGGCAGAACGTGTGTGCGACGGTTCTGACGCAAATCGAAAAACTGGAGGGCGCTGACGTCGCCCTCGTGGTAGACGGCCATATCCTTCTCCTTCAGACTTTGAAAACGGCCTTCTCGAGCGAGAGCAAAAAGAGCCAGAGTGTAAGGTTTGACGGTGACGCGCCGAACGAAGCCCAAGTTAAGGTTCCGACGCCAGAGGTTGACGCCGCGACGTCGGAAAGGTACAACCATAACTTAAACGAAGTAGTACAAAAGATCTGTTGCAACTACTTCGAGTACGCCGACAAAAATGACATCTCTGATCCCGTGTTGATGCCTTTGATCACTATAATAAACGAGTTCGATAGTAAAAGCCTGTACGATGCTCTGGCGAGACATTTTTCGGCGACTGGCGTGTATGATTTTTACGAGAAAGTGTTGATGAAATGGATGTTAAGGGATACGATGCGCTCCAAGACTATCGTCGATATCACCTTCATGTTAATCATACATTTAACCGAGGAAGAGCAGGACGCCGTCATGAAGTCTTTCGATAAGGTGAGTCGATAGAAATTACGTTTCAAATCAATATTATGCAATTAATTTTCTACTCTATCTCTTAAACAGCGTCTGCAAGTTACATATTCCATCAAAAACATATCATGTACAGCGAGATATGAAAACAATGTAAACCAAATAGGTTATATCGGTATCCGTCTTTCTGTGGCAGCAGCTATCCAACCTTGTCATAGATTTGGGGTTACTCAACAAACGCAAGCAGTATCATAATATAGGTACCTATTTTTAAAACAAGCACAGATCATTAAACTTACATAGATTTTGTTTTATGTAAAATTCTTTTAATCTATATACCTATGTGTTTGCCAAATATTCCAAAATCTACTATTTTAAATTTCACTTACTTGGTTTACGTTGATTTCATTACTTTTTATGGCAGAAGAAATGACGTTGCGAGACTTGTGCATTTTTGTATATTTTTGTCGAGCTTCAGTTATGGACTTTCTCAAAGATCGCTCTGCACGTTCTGCACATGATTTCGATATTTTTCAGCGGTGTATTAAAACGTGGTTAGTTCTCTCGCCGTGTTGATTTACATGCAAAACTGTGATTTAAACGTCGTCTCCGTCATGGCGGCGCTATAAGGTCGAATTCTCTAAGTTCTGATATGAGTAGGAAGGACGGGACGTCACGCGCTGTTTGCGGTCACGTGACAACGAGCATAAAATAAATTCTTTTTATATCATTTGTTATATATTTTTTTTG
Source organism: Diatraea saccharalis (assembly GCA_918026875.4). Taxonomy (NCBI): domain Eukaryota; kingdom Metazoa; phylum Arthropoda; class Insecta; order Lepidoptera; family Crambidae; genus Diatraea; species Diatraea saccharalis. The sequence goes on from OU893338.1 coordinate 29,129,644, forward strand.
TAATTCGACGGAACGTGAAACGTCTCTAGAACGCGTCCAGCAGGGGACGTTCTTTTTTCCGACGAAAAGGGGAAGAGACCGCTCTCGGTCCGTTCGAAAACGAGAGAGGCGACGTCGACGACTCCAGACGTCCTACTAAAACGGAAACCGCGCGTTCCCAGTTGGGGCGGTGCGCGGTGGAGTGGGGCGTGGGCGCGGCGCTGTGCCACCGCCAGTGGCGCGTGCGGGCCGCGCGCCTCTGGCTGCGGTCGCGCGCCGTGCGGGCCGCGCTGCTGCGCCTCGCGCGCGCCCCCCCGCGCCCGCAAGGGCCCGCCGCGCGCGACCTGCTGCTGCTCAGCCTGTCCACGGACGCCAGCGGCGGTGAGCTCGTCACTTAATCGGCAATCTCAGAGATCACTCTCGCCTCCGCGGAGCGTCCTAAGGAGTAGTCACAGCAGAGCCTTCCGCGAAGTAACGCCTAGTTCTATGAAATCGTAGAGATGCTAATAAGCGAAGAGACGGCGTCCGAGATAGCGGACGCGGTGAGCGACGGACTGGGCGAGTGCCTGCAGGCGGGGCCGGGGGCGGAGGCGGGGGCGGGGCCGGAGCGGGGCGCGCGCGTGGCGGCGCACGTGGCGGCCGCGCTGGCGCCGCGCTGCCCCGCGCGGCTGCTGCGGGCGCTGCTGCGGCTCGTGCTGCAGGTGCCGGTCAGTATGCGGTCCGCGCGCGTGTAGATGCGCTACGATTCATTTTTATTCTGTATATATATATTTTTTAATTCTAACGACTCGGCTTATTTTTGTCTTAACTCCATTAATTTTTATACTGAGAACTTTTATTGTAGCTCATTTTGCAGGTCTAATAAAATACTATAAAAATGGTAGGTACAATTTTTTCAGTAATCTTTTACCTATTGGATGTTAAAACTATTAAAAAAAAATTACGATAAAAATGTATTCAACGAATCCTAAGTCGCTAAGTATGAGCCGCAACATTAAACAAAACCAAATAATTTCTTTGTTTTTTCATATACTTTAATTTTGATTATAATATTTTTTCCATATAAAGTCAAATGTTTTGAATTATGAAAATTAGTTAAAACGTGACAGCTTTTCTTTGACATTTTCAATCGCGAACAAATTGAAAGCAATGGGTGATCAGACAAACTTTATTCTATATTCGATTACTGGGCTTATTTTTAATTTAAAAAATTTCACCCACTGCACATCAGCGATAAGTCCGATTTGTTATCTGTATCATTTTACAACTACTGTTCGAATTTAAAATTTTCCGATGCAATTTTACAGAAAACGAAGATGAATCCGGTCAATGAGTGGACAAACGGTCATGCACGCCACGGTCATGTAATTAGCAATAAACATTATATTATAAGAAAAACCTTTTTCAGCGTGGAGATCCGCGTCTAAGCGTAGACGGATGGCGCGAGGCTCGATCCGCCGCTCACGACGGACTCATCGCGTTACCGCTCCCCGCGCGACTCACGCACGCCTCCCTACTCACAGATCACCTCACCGCCATGTGAGTACACTCACCGCGCGACTCACGCACGCCACCCTACTAACCGGTCACTGATAACCAGAGGTCGGAATTAGGTAGAGTTATTTATGTACTTGCATCGAAATGTTGATATTAATGTGGACCTTCCCGGGATTTCTAATGGATAATCTCGTGTGGCCAACAATCTTACAACTAAATAATGATAACAATGTCAGAGATAGACAAATAAAACAAAGATAATTATAAATTTTTTATTAGTTTACATTAATTTACAATACAAATTTTGCAACTTTGGACATCCCATGTCATTGATGTAAGTTTGGCAACGTCGTGCGTGCAGTAGTTTAAATTGTTAAAAGTAAATAACTTTTTATTTAAAAAATCACGGGATTTTTCTGCTCTTTAAAATTAATCTCGGGATTTGAGGCATATCCACTTTATTCTTTCGCTGTATGAAATCGGTGTAAGTACATGAATAACTCTACCTAATTCCGATCACTGCTGATAACAGTCTTTGACAGTTCCATTCGCTAATATTATCTCGATGACCCAGGGTTGACGACGTCGATGTTCTTCAAATCGAGCACATATCGTCCCTCTGCCCGTACCTACTCAGCGGATGCTCCTCGCCGGATGACGTGATAGAAGTGGTGGAGCTGACGAAGCAGCTGCTAAACTTCGAGCTGGATGTAGCGGTGGAGATGGCGGCGCTGCGGCACGACTGCGTGGTGGGCCGCTTCAACTGCCCCTTCGACGACGACAACGACGTCATCCGCGCCGTAGTACGGGACGCGGACAGCGACGAACCCGTCGAACTCACGAAGCGGACCCTCGTGCCTTGTATTAATAAGATGCTTTTCCGAGCTATTTACTTCAAAACCATCACACTCCATGCGACCACCGATGAAGATGAGGAGAGGAAGGAAGACGGAGCTTGGTGCGATACGTTGCTCGGCAACGAGTATTTGCAGATGGAATTCTGCAAGCTGCTGCGAGAATTCATGGTGCTCTACTCGTTGGATGAGGCTTATGGCTTTGTGAGTATCCCTTGAGTAAACGTTCGGCGAGTCCCGATGTTATTTTCGTTTAAGAAATTTTATAGAATTTAAATTTGAATCACCTAGTACATTTTCAGTGGCTGCACCATGATATAATCAGAGAAGCGAAAGTTAAAATTGAGGCCGCGATCGACGATATAGGAGCCGCTACCGCGAAAGAAGTTAAAAACCAAATCCTATCTCGTCTTCTGGAACTGGCGGCCACCGAAGGGTACTACTGGGCTTGCGCTAGAAGGTTCTATGAAGTCAAAGTTGAAGGCGGAAAAACTACGAATGACAATTTCCATGATCGCGTAGTTCCAACGGTCGACGACGGCGCGGAGAGCAAGGATAATGTGGATGCGGATGAAGATGAGAAACCGACGGACGGGCGGGATGCCGACCAGGATTGTAAATCGGGAAACGAGCGAGATGGCGAACTTCATGGAAACGTGGGTAACACGTTGGACGAAGAGAGCATACAGCGAATGGTCAACGGAAAAGGATACTATCACTGCTTGCAGGTACACCTTATATTGAATTTGTGCTTTCGCTACGAGTGGTCTGAAGAATTATTATTATATTGATTATTGTTAAGACTCTAACCTCTGAAGTTATAGTTTCTAAAATCTAATCTAACAAGTTTCTGCAGATATTTTTTACATAGGTATAAAAATTTTTGCACTAATTTTAAACACCAAACGGTCTCAGATATCTATTACCGCTCCCTCGTGTTTTGAAACTAGTCAGCACGAGCTTCGTAGATGTTTTAAAGGTATATAGCGTAGTGACTCAGGAACCGCAAAATATTGTTTCGAATTTTTACCGGAGTCGACACCTGCCGCTGGTTCTCTCGTATCGACGTTACGAAACACGGCTTTCATATTTCGTATCGTATCGGACATAAATTGACCTTTTGAAACAATTTTATATTGACATAAACAACAATTAATCCGTTGAGTAGTTTAAAAGGGGTCGGGGGCTAGACGGCGGGGAGCGGTTTCGTGTAAAACCATGTTTAGGTAAAATATGATAAGATAACGGGGCGGAGACGTCGCGGGGAAGCGGGCTACGATCCCGACGGGCGATCTCCCACCGACCGAGCGGGGGCGGGGCGAAGGAAATTCAGACTTAGACGCGGGCGGCGAAGGCCACGTTTGGAAATCGGGAAGATCGCCCATAAACGTTGCGTGTCGTTACGAATAGTAATTCGGTGGGCAGGCGAACACCCAGTGGAGCGGCGACGAGCGGGCGCGCGAGGAGGCGCTGTTCCTGGCGGCGCTGCGCAGCGCGGCCGCAGCGCGCCCCCCCCGCGCCGCCGCCGCCGCCCGCGCGGGGGCCCGCGACCCGCTGCAGGAGCTGGCCGACTGGCTCGACCCCGCGCCGCTGGAGGACGGGTGAGCTTCTTTTCTCACTCCCGCCTAAGCTTCGTGTTATACATTCCGGTTACCGGGAAATGAATCTCGGCAGCCGTTCGAGGACCGTTCTGCTCATTTTTTCTGCCGCAGTTTTCGGCGCCCGTCGAGAGCGCCCGATGAAGCTCGACTTTTATCGGTGCGGAGGAGACCGGAATACATTCGCTCGCGTATTTTATCCCGGATACGTTTGCGAGCGCAGGGACATATGGGCGCTGCCGTGGGCGGAGCTGGTGTCCGCGTGCGCGCTAACCTCGTGCGCGGCGGCGGCGCTGCGGGGGCGCGGGTGGGGGGCGCCGCGCGCGCTGTGGGACCGCGCCGCCGCCGCGCTGGCCGCGCTGCTGGCCGGCCTGGCGCGCGCGCCTCGGCGAGGGCCCTCCACCAAGGTGACCTCCGCCTCGGGATGCGAGACAGATTTCGACCCCGAACTGAACGGAATCGATTCAAAAACTGAAACCCGCGTGCGGCCGAATCGCGCTCTGAGAAGTTTGAATTTATTTTACAGCGGGAGCGTCGCGGGGCCGACCGCCGACGGACGCCGCGGTCGGGTGTCGAAGACGGGTTCTAGTTTTTGAACTTTTTTTATTTTGTTAATTTTCGAGCGTGCCCGTGCAAAATCTATCAACGCATATCCCGTGCTAGATGGCGATGGTATCCCGCGCCGCGCTCGGGCTGTTCGTGAGCATGCGCGAGTTCATATCGCGCGTGCCGGCGGAGTGCATGCGGCGCGAGCCGGCCGAGCACGTGGCGGCGCTGCCGGCCGAGTGGCGGGACGTGCTGGCGCCCGCCGTGCTGCCGCCCCTGGCCGCGCTCGTCGCCCGCCTGCTGGGTGAGCGTGCAATCTCCTAAAGAACCGCAGCGGAGCGATCTTTTTTGTTTCTCGATTCTAATAAACGTGCGGGAGATTCGTCCCACCTTCGCTCCGTTTCCGAGCCTATCGATAAGGTCGACGAGATCGTCGAGATCAATCAATTAATGAATATTGATCATTCATTAATTCTATTAAACTCATCTACGTCTATTTATAGTAGGGGAGCCCGAGCGGAGATTTCGGGATTCACTAAAGCGCGGCAGATTAATATACAGGGGGATACCTTGTACCCAGTTAAGTACCCGGACCGAGTGTGAGCCCTATAAAAATGGCCGCCCGGCGAGGACGAAGGATCAGATTAGTAAAAAAAAATTGATCATCGGAAAATCTCGAGCGCGTCAGATTTAAGGTATGGTGAGCTAATTACATGTTAAAATGTGTACATACCTCTAATCTGACAATTTGAGAGTGACGTAAAGAAAGGGGAAGGCTACAAAGTTGTAAAAAAAACGTCATTAACATTCTCGAGCGTGGCAATTTTTTTTTTATTTTGAAGGAAATCATTCAAGGATCACGAATATGGATGATATTAATATCTGACGCGCTCGAGTATGTCCATACATCAGTTTTTTTTTTACATTTTTAAAAATCTATAGCCGCTTTCCCCACCGATGAAAAGGTATATATTATATGATTTATTTATTTTTGTTATCATCTAAGCTTCGCGACCCAATAGATCTCTATGACGCTCGAGTAAATCCCGATTTAGCATCGTGGGCTCCCCTACTATTAGTCCCCGTCGGCGCTCTCTCGATTCGGTGACTAGTTCGCGGCGGGCCTGTCGTCGAAATAACGCCCGCCATCGCGAGACCGCGGCCCTATTGAATATCCTTTTTCGCGGCAGATGCGGCGTCGGCGACGGTGACGGCCGACATGTGCCGCGTGCTCGCCGCCGCGGCGGACGCCGTGCGCTGCGCGGGCTGGGGGGCGCTGCGGGAGGGGGCGCCGCTGCGGGAGGGGGCGCCGCGGCTGCCGGCGCTGGTGGAGGCGGGCGCGCGCGCTCTGTCCCGCCCGCACCATCCCGCGTACCACTGTCTCGCTCACACCTTGCTGCTCGCCCTCGCCGGCCCGCTCGCCGAACACGACGGTACGCATTATGACGACTCCAGCCCGATCTTAATTTGTACATGAGCGCGATCGCATGTGTTCAAAAGAGATCTGTGGGTATCTTCGCGAGTTAATTCTCGGCGCGGTGTGGCGTGTTGCAGCGGAGCAGATGTCGTCGTGGAGCGTGGAGGGGGAGGGCGAGGGCGAAGGCGGGGGCGGGGGCGGGGAGAGCGCCCGGCCCCCGCTGGCCCCCGACTGGTTCCAGCCGCACCTGGACCGCGCGCTGCAGCTCACCGACCACCTGCTCGAGCCCTACGTGTGAGTTCTCATTTCATCTGTTCGACTTCCGGACGACCTATGCGGCCGAAAACCGATGTCCTTTTCGTTAAATGCGGTTAAATGCTAAAAAAAACGAAATGTATAAAGTTTATGTTACCTAATGTAAAAGCTGAACTAACAGAAATTAAACTTAATGATGAAAAGCTCGAGTTAGTTGATTCGACAATCTTCTTGGGTGTAACGCTGGATTCTTAATTGAAATGACATCCTCACATTTCATTATTGGTAGGAAAACTAAGTTCAGCTGCCTTTGCAATAAAAAAATTAGGCAACTTACAGATGTAGATGCCGCTAGGACAGTATACTTTAGTTATTTCCATAGCGTTATGTCATATGGCATTCTGATGTGGGGTATGGCTGCAGATATAGAGTCTATATTTATTTTACAAAAAAGAGCAGTAAGGGCTATTTATCAATTGGGTTCAAGAACATCACTTAGAGATAAATTCAAAGCAATTAGGATATTAACAGTGGCCTCCCAATTCATATACAATTGTATACTTTATGTTAGAAACAATATTAACAATTATATTAAACATAGTCATGTACACAATTTGAATACTAGAAACAAAGATAAACTTGTTTTGCCGTCATGCAGGCTAAAGAAGGTACTATCATCATTTATGGGTCGAGGTGTACACTACTATAACAAAATTCCTATGGAAATTTTAAATTTACCATTACTGTAGGAGCGAGCTCCGACATTTGAGTTAGTGACAATTAAACTATTGAACGTAACACCCGTGTCATTCTTTACACCTTACTAATAAACTTTTAATAACATTCATAACAATATTGTAGGGTCGTGGATCCTACATATGGTCCTTCGACATACTTAGTGTGATAGTGTTTTGTGCTTTTGTTTATTATTGCTTTGCTGTGTTTTATGCGATCGGTCTAACGGGCCTCCCACCAGCGGGTCTCACCTGTTAGATTGAGACGGCGCTCTTCAAAGGCAGTAAAAGTACAGTTCACAGAAACTATACACTGAACAAGCGAGCTACTTAGCTATCGTAATATCTTTAACATTAATAAAACAACATCAAATTCAATATGGATTCATTATTGAAAAGACAAACGGAAATCGCTACTAACATCGAACGGATAATAACAAACTTTAAAAAGGATTCGGCTGCCAGAAAAACATCTGAGTACCTGAAAACCAGACTTGATACGTTAAACAACTTGTGGAGCGCGTTTACCTCCAATAACGCTCTATTAGAACTAGAGGAAGACCGAAAAAACGATTATTTTACGAAAGGAGTTTTTAAAAAGATCAAACAAATCTTTACTGAAGGTTTGCATCTTATTTCAAATACCAAGCCTTATCAAGTTACAGTCGACGAGAGCAGTGGTGGTGATGAAGGTTCTAATGCTGACCCCAAGGTCAGTACCAAAAACAAAGAAAGTAGTTCCAAAAGCGCCGAATTGCTAAGTCAACAAAAAACTAACTTTCGCGCTTTCAATAGGGCTGTGAAAAACATTGACATTGACACATTAACGGAAAAATGGGAAATTGAAGATAAACTTCAAATGTTACAATTTCGCTGGAAAACGATTGACGACCTTCATTGGACTATTGACAACTTATTAGAAGGATCCGATGAAAGTTACGAAGAAATGTTTTCTCATGTGGAAAATATTTACGAGACAACTAAAACGAAATTGTATCGTAAATTAAATTCAGTCAAACATCAGACTGAAGCTACACCACATCTTGAATTACCAGTGTTTACCGGAAACTATATTAACTGGCCTACTTTCTCGGACTTATACTGTGAAGTTATCCATAACAATCCTAACTTGAACAAATGTCAGAAGATGCAACATCTCAAAGGTAAGCTCAAAGGTGAAGCAGAACGCCTCGTTCAACACTTAAACATCTCGGCCGAAAATTACGATATTTGTTGGGAACTTCTAAATCGCAGGTATAACAATGTTCAATTATTATTTACAAAACAAATACAGATTTTCTTGAATCAACCTGTGATGCAAAAACATACAGCTTATGAAATCAAACGATTGCATGATGTGAGTATAGAAACTGTTCATGCTATTCATAACCTCGGTGTGGATACTTCCACCTGGGATCCGATTCTAGTGCACATTATGACAGAAAAAATGGATTCAGAGACATACGCTACATATATGGATGCCAGAAAAAATAAACGTGATCTTCCATCGTTTGAAGAATTGATTGGCATCCTTGAAGAAAAATTCACCGCCTTAGAACCATTGCATAAGAAAATTAAACAACCTAAACACAACGCACCTACAAGGGAAAATGAACCTAAAAACAAAGACAGTTTCATTGAAACAAAACCTAGATTCGCAAAAACTTATAAAAACCAATGTGAACGTGTGTGTCCAATTTGTAAAACGAACGATCACATTTTACTTACTTGCAAAAGGTTTTTAAACATGACACCCGAAGCGAAGGTCAATACTATAAAGAATTTACCTGTTTGTGAAAACTGTTTATTTTATCATAAAAATAAATGTACTTCTGTAAAAAGATGTAAGATATGTAATAATCATCACCACACTATCTTACATGAAATGTACAGCGCTCATGTGTCATCAAACAACGAAACTCAACCTTCAACTTCGACCTCACCTTCCCGAAAATCAAACCACGTAGCTGGAAATTATGATGAAGTCTTACTATCGACTGTAGAACTCAATATACGAGCTAAAGATGGAACATTCGTCACATTAAGATGTCTTTTAGATCAAGGTTCGCAAATCAATTTAATAACAGAAAATGCCGCGCAGCGTTTGGGCTTAGACAGATGTAACCAAAACGCTTCAATATTTGGAGTCGGTACGACCGCCACTCACAGTAGAGGGGCCGTAAAATTGATATGTGAATCTCGCTACAATAACTACACTTTTATCACAGATGCATTAGTGATGTCAAAAGTTGTGGGAAATTTACCCAATTTTACCTTTGAGAAATAACAGTGGCCGCATCTACATAACATCAACCTGGCTGATCTAGAATACAATGTTTCGCGACCGGTGGACATTCTGCTTGACGCGAAAGTTTATGCAGAGATTTTAATGAATGGTATACTACGAGGGCCAACTAACGCCCCTATTGCCCAACAAACCAAGTTAGGCTGGATTTTAGTCGGCAATGTTAAAACATTTAACTGTCACGCCGTTTTGAATAACTTAGAAGAAATATCACAGTACTGGGAGTTAGAAGAAATAACACAACAGAACAGTAACTTGACACCCGCCCAGGAATACTGTGAAACGCTGTACCAATCAACAACTACAAGACAGCAAAACGGCCGCTACATTGTAAAATTGCCTATGAAACCCAATTTTGAAGAACATTTAGCACCATCTAAATATCTAGCTGTGGCCCAGTTTAAGCAACTCGAGAAAAATTTCCTAAAGAATCCAATTTTGGCGGAAAACTACAGAAAATTTATTAGCGAATATATTGAACTGGGTCATATGAAACTATGCACCACTCAACTCGAACCAGAATGCTTTTTGCCCCATCACGGAGTCATCAAACTCGATTCACTTACTACTAAATTAAGAGCCGTATTTAACGCATCCTGTAAAATCAAAACGGGATATACATTAAATGATCTGATGGAATGCGGCCCGAAACTACAACAAGATCTGCAAGGAGTTATATTATTTTGGAGAACATTTCAATATGCATACACAGCAGACATAGAAAAATTTTATCGTCAGATATTGGTCAAAGAAGAAGATCAACACCTTCAAAAAATAGTATGGCGAGATTCAATCTATAATACTATCAATGACTATCAGTTGTGCACGGTAACATATGGCACCAAGGCCGCTCCCTATCTCGCTATGAGAACGATAAAACAACTACTTCAAGATGACGGTCATAAATATCCTTTGGCAGCGAAGATTTTACAGAAACAGCTTTATGTCGATGATTTATTAGGAGGTAATAATAGCTTACAGGAAGCAAAGCAGGCCCAAAAACAAATAATAGAATTATTACGCGGCGGTGGCTTTACACTGAAAAAATGGACCAGCAGCGACCCGAGCAAGCACGCTGAAACGAATAAAACGCTCGGTCTATCATGGAACCCGTGCACTGATCAGTTTTCATTCCTGAGCGTTACACTTATGAATGATAAAGACTTAACTATACCTACCACAACAAAGCGATTATTACTATCAACTATATCAAAGATATACGACCCGCTTGGCTGGCTGTCTCCGATTACTATAAAATGTAAATTATTGTTTCAAAAGATATGGAACATAAATCTAGGTTGGGATGATACACTACCATTTGATCTACAACAAGAATGGAATACATTAAAGCAAGACTTACCTAATATAAACAAAATAAAATTAGCACGCTGGATCGGTAACAAAGAAAAACCTATCGAATTTCACGGATTCTGCGACGCGTCTGAGAAAGCTTATGCGTGCGTCATCTATTGCAAGTCCATGGACGCAAACGGAAAGCCTGTTACAACTCTCATAGCCGCTAAAACAAAATTAGCGCCGCTTAATAAGACTATGTCGTTACCACGACTGGAACTATGCGGTGCACTATTACTATCTCAGTTGATGAAAAAAGCCATAGACACAATGAACATTCAGACAGGCAACGTAAACATTTACGGCTGGACTGACTCAATGGTCGTATTGGGTTGGTTGCAAGGTTAAGTAGGACGTTGGAAAACATTTGTGGCGAATCGTGTGGCAAACATTTTACAAACAATGCCGTCATCTTGTTGGAAACACGTAAGATCTGAAGAGAATGCAGCAGATTGTGCAAGTAGAGGATTGCTGCCCTCTCAGCTACTGACATACTCCCTATGGTGGGAAGGCCCATTGTGGTTAAAAAATGACATCTTTTTGCAAACATCAAAGCGTGCGGAAATTCCAATTCCGGAAGAGGATAAGAAAACAAAGGTGTATGTAACTCAACATCAAAACACGGAAACATTAATAGAAACACTTCTCGAGCGTTATAGCTCTATGGAACGAGTAACGCGCGTACTAGCATGGATATCGCGTTTCATTTACAACTTACGAAGCACTGATAAAAGTAAGGCAATGAACTTGAAAACAATTGAGATATTAAACGCTCATAATTTCATTGTCAAGGCCGTGCAATATAAATATTTCAAACAAGATATAGACAATCTTTTGAATAAAAAGAAACTTTTATGCAAAAGTCAACTTTTGAGTCTGAATCCGTGGCTTGATGAAGATGGAATATTGAGAGTAGGTGGAAGACTCGGACAGTCAACTTTGAGCATTGAAAATAAACACCCCGTTATTATGGCAAATAGTGACAGACTGAGCACTTTAATTATACAGTGGGCTCACAGAATAACATTACACGGAGGTGCAAGATTGACCTTAAATTTCCTGAGAACTAAATATTGGATAACTGGTGGCATGAATGCTGTAAAGCGGGAGCTACGTAAATGTATAAAATGCATGCGCTTTAATACATGTAAACAAAACCAGATAATGGCAGATTTGCCAAAATCACGTGTCACTCCGTCGCGTCCGTTTACTCATACGGGTGTAGATCTCGCTGGACCAGTGGAAGTAAAATCGAATAAAGGCCGAGGAATAGCTACAACTAAAGGATACATTGTTATCTTCGTCTGTTTCTCAACCAAGGCTGTCCATCTTGAGCTAGTTTCTGACCTTACCTCAATAACATTTCTTGGTGCATTTAAACGCTTGTGTGCACGCCGTGGGATGCCTAAACACATCTATAGCGATTGCGGTACCAACTTTGTTGGAGCATCGAACAGTTTAAATCGTGAACATAAAAAGGCTCTCGAACATTACTTGACGTCATCTGATGTTATGGACCACATCACTGCTTGCAATGTGGAGTGGCATTTTAACGCTCCAGCATGGCCCACCGCTGGAGGTCTTTGGGAGGCCGGAGTAAAGCGAATGAAATATCACCTGAAGAGGGTTCTCGGTGAACAAAAATTGGTTTACGAAGAGTTCACAACGCTACTCACCCAAATAGAAGCATGTCTCAATTCGAGACCCTTAGTGGCTCTCACGAACAGCATAGAAGATCTACAATGCTTGACGCCCGGTCACTTTCTTATTGGTGACCAACTGCTAGCCCCTCCTCTTACTCTAGGAGCTGAAGAGATCAGCCTTGGAACGCGGTGGAAACTTATAGAAAAAATGCATAAGGACTTTTGGCGCAGATGGTCCATTGAGTATCTTCAAACATTACAGCAACGTAGTAAATGGCACTTCGGACGAAAGGACTTCACAAAAGGAGATTTGGTAATAATTAAAGATGATAACGTTCCTCCAGCTCGCTGGCTGCTGGGAAGGGTAATAGATACTCACCCAGGAAGCGATGGACGCGTGCGTGTGGTCACCCTGCGAACAAAAAGTAAGGATTGCGTAAAACGACCGATTAGTAAGTTGATCCGCTTACCAATCGACACGGACTCAGTAACTTCGCAACCGCAATCGGAAACGGAACAATAACCTGGTAAAATAAAAAGTATATTAATAATTTGGTATTAACATCTTCATACATAACAAGAAAGAAAAAAAAAAAAAACATGAATTCGATAAATCTATACTTTTTATTATTTACCATATGTAGTACAGCTCCGGAAATAATTGGTCAGCAACCTGTGAAAGTGACAACTCTGCAACAGAATCAGCCATTATATTTTGACAAAATTGCTGATATGCAATTGATACAAGACGAATGGAAGATGATTGTCTATTATAATTTATCAACATATTGGCATAGTCTTTTAAATATCGAGTACCATGTCAACCTTCTACTGGATCTTAGCAAGGATGAACCGTCGTTCAAAATTATTACGACACAACTACAGCATGAAATAACAGAACTCCAGCACAACAATTTAATGTTACAAACAGAACATGGCAGACGCGCTAAGCGAGGCCTCATCAACGGAGTGGGTTACGTAGCCAACGAATTATTCGGTGTACTCGATGAACGCTTTGCTCTTCAATATGGTAAAGAAATCCAAACAATACATGAAAACGAAGATCATCTCAATAACTTATACAAAAAACAGATTTCCATTATTGAAGGCGACCATAATATTTTGAAAAGAAATGAAGAAATGATGATCAAGCAGTTCACCAGCATCAGTCGACAGATGTCATACTTAAATAATCTAATAGGAAACGAACATAACAAAACTATGAATATGATAGGAGCAATTTTAACAGCTAATATTATAATTGATAGCCTACGCCGGCTGCAACAGCAACTACTTGATCTTGTCACAGATGTGCGCAGTGGCAGAATGGATACACACTTATTGAAACCAGCAGAGTTCGAAAATCAATTAAATATCATCACAGCTCAAATTTCTTCAGATGTAACGTTGCCGTGTGTGAGTAATCAACAAGAATGTGTAAGAGAAATGTATAAACTTTCAAGAGTTCACGTGCGATTAACCGATTACTTGATATTTGAAATTAAATTACCTCTCATTAATAGTGAACATTTTGAGCTCAATCACGTCGTGCCTATTCCAATAATAAAGGATCGGATGTCTACATTCATCATTCCCACTGCAAAGTACTCTGGCTTAACTCTCAAAAAGGATATGATTATTCCAATCACCGAAGAAGATATGCATAGTGGATGTATGTCATTAAAAGAAAACAAACTGATATGTAACTTAAATCTACCTATACATACAACAGCAAAAGAAATATCGATAATATGTGAGGCACAAGTAATCAACAATAATAATTTAACTAATTGTGGCTCCATATTATCACGTTGCCACAATGAATGGATCAGGTTACACAGCCGCGCCGCATGGTTGTTTACTTGTTGCGAGGAATGCACAGTACGCATTTTTTGTCCCGACGCTACTGTGGTTACAGAGAACTTACATGGTACGGGTATTATAAAATTAAGGCCAGGATGCATGTTAAAGGGAGATAATATCATCATACATTCTCCAAAAATATATCATTCTGAGTTGATTTTAAACTACGATGGAATATATATGCCGGAGTCAAGTGTCAATAACATTTTAAAAGGCTACAACTTCAGTTATACTCCAGAAACACATGAACAACAATATGATCAACTTCAAAACCAAATAAATAATGTAAAGACATTGCAAGAAATGTTGACAATCCGTAATACATCGCACGACACTCACCACTATGTGGGTTATGGATTTGTTGCGATATTTTGCATCATTATATTAGGTGTCGTATACCATTATATCAAAAACTACCTAAAGAAGAAAAATGACGTGGTTGTTCCTGAAGTGGAACTGCAGAGTGTTCGATGCAGTACACCCAGTGAATTTTCCGCAACAGCAACGCGGGCGATGGACAACCTGCAATCTACACGACGTGTCAATCGGCAAACTTCTCCTTAACTTTAACTTACTTACTGTTTACTTAAGTAATATAATTATTTTTATATGTGTCTTTTCTTAAATTGGGCAGTATGTAGGAGCGAGCTCCGACATTTGAGTTAGTGACAATTAAACTATTGAACGTAACACCCGTGTCATTCTTTACACCTTACTAATAAACTTTTAATAACATTCATAACAATATTGTAGGGTCGTGGATCCTACTTAGTTGTAAACCCATATTAAGAATTGTCTACTCAGTAAAGGATATTATACTGTTAATGAATATTTAAACGACAAAACTGCTTGGTGTTAAATATGGCTCATTTTTCATGTATATTAAATTCTTTATCGGTGAGCTTCTTTGACTACACATGTAATTCGATTGACGAAAATACTGTTTTACTCTTATATTTTCTAATATTGTAATGGAAAGTGACTTCATATTTTATTGAAGTCATTTTTCAATCTTGCCGCTCTGTATGAAATAAATAGGGAGAAAAAAGCAGCCCTTGCCGAGTGTCTTGCCGGTTCTTCTCGGTACAAGGTCTCCCGCCGTAGATTGATCGGTGGTGTAGCTCTCGACTTTCACAAGTGCTTGTAACAGCTTAGACTGAATAAATAATTTTGATTTTGTTATATTTCAAGGCCCCGCAAAAAAAAACATTTTTTTTTAAGTTTTTTTTATTTATTTTTCGTTTTTTAGTTATCGCTTACCTAGAAACCTAGTATCTCAGTCTGATCATCTCATTCAACGGGTCATTGTTGTGAAATTTTAAAAGCATATAAATTTTAATTGTCTTTATATTGGATTTATTTCTTTTTCTAATTATACTTAGCGAGCTATTTCATTTAATAACCATATAGCAGAAATGTATAAATAATAATTATTCCGCCATGCAGGGGTTTAGAATGACGTCACATTCTTTTTTAAGTTACTATCAACGAGCCCTTGCACTCGATCAAAACAACAGTTCGGAGGAATGAGGTGTTTATTCTTTCTTCTTATCGCAGAGTTGTTATTTGTAGTACAGCGTACGAAAACGTTCGCATGCATGCATACGCACGGTTCCGACTTGCTTAGGTGGTATTTGGCCCGTGACGTGCCCCCTCCACTCGTTGCGGGGGTGAGGTCGCGGGGAGGTGATTCTGTGGCCGCCGTCCGTAATCATACTCATATTGTCAGTGCATTAAAAATTATTTGAAATATATTTTCTTTTTTGTCAGCGCGGGCGTGGAGTCTGGCGCGCCCGAGTGGGCGTCGGACGCGCACCGCGCGGCGCTGGGCTGCCTGCTGCTGGCCGACGCGCTGCACCGCGCCACCGCCCCCGCCCCCGCCGCCCCCGCCGCCCCCACCGCCTCCGCGCTGCACCACCACTACGTGCAAGCGTTCCGGTGCGTCGGACGTTCCCCTGATTCCACGAAACAATTTCGACTAATATTATTTTTCCAAGTAGAGACGCTTCGCAGAATATAAACTCGGTTCGGTGTGTTGCGCGCGCAGGCAGGCGCGGCTCGTGGAGCGGCTGCTGCCGGTCGCGCTGCGGCTGCTGCCCGAGCGGCTGCGCGGCGCCGCAGCCCCGCCCCCGCCCCCGCCCCCGCACTACCAGGCCTGGTTCGAGGAGTCGCCGGTCCTGCGCGCGCACGGTACTTCCCCTCTGTTTATATCACCGACTGCGGGCGGGCTTCCGAATCTTCTGGCCGCGTTCCGAATTTCGAAATCGAGACTCGGACTCGGGTCTCGCCGAGAGAAAAGGATCGCTCGCTGATCCTTTTCGCCCGGATCGACCCGTTCGGCCGCGACCGGGGCCGGCCCGCCGTTCGCCGTCCGTTTCGAGCGCGGGGCCCCCTCGGGTCTCGGGAAAATTTCAATTCGGAGGCGTCGACGGTCGATCGCTCCGTTTTATTCTATTTCGTGTTCATCCTATATCGACTCGAATCGACGAATCGAAACGGGCCTCCCTTTCGAAATATTCTAAACGTTCGGGTGAACCGAGGGGAGGCGTCCCCCGGGCCGAGCGTCGACGGAAGCGAAATAGCGTTTTTCATGTGCAGAGGCGCGCTCGGCCGCCTGGCTGGAGCGGGCGGCGTGCCGCGGCGTGTGGGCGTGCGCGGCGGGCGCGGGGCGGGGCGAGGCGCGCGGGTGGTGGGGGGCGGCGGGCGCGGGGGGCGCGGCGCTGGGCCGCCTCGTGGCCGCGTACGTGCGCGGGCCGCTGGTGCGGGCGCAGCTGCGCTCCGTGCGGCCCGCGCCCGGCCTGCGCGTGCGCCCCCTGGCGGCCGGCGAGGTGCTGGCCGTCCTGGAGGGGGAGGAGCGCCGCGCGGAGCTGCGCCTCGAGTTCCCGCCCGAGTACCCGCTGGTGCCGCCGCTCGTCACCGCCACGCGGCTCCGGCCCTCCGTCAACACCGCCTGGATCCCCATCTTCATCGCCTACCAGGTACCAGTTCCGTCTCTACCGTGTACCGACGTGCCTCCCCGAGTCGGCCTGACCCTCCCCGCTGCCCGCAGAACGGCACGCTGATGGCGGCGCTGGAGGCGTGGCGCAACGCTGCGGGCGCGGCGGCGGCGGGCGCGGCGTGCTGCGTGTGCTACAGCCGGCTGCACGCCGCCAGCGGGCACGCGCCCAACGTGCTGTGCCGCCAGTGCCGCAACCGGTTCCACACGCCCTGCCTGGTGATGTATCGCCCGCGCTCTATCGTATCTCGCTCGACATCCCGGTGGCTCCCCGTTCTCCGCGGTAGAATTTGAAATATTTCTGATTCTCGGTGCGCCCGCTCCCCTGGCGAGCCGGTTCCCCTTTAGTGGGCATTGAAACTATGAGACGGTTCGTCTCATAGTTACCATTCGGTGTGAGTACCGTCTAAAACTAAATAAGACCCGAGGAAATGGATGTGTACTCTATGAAAAAACTTAAAACGGCTTCGGACACGGAACGAGCGCGGGCCTCCACCGAACGGGCCGGGGCATCACGCGTCCGGCGTGGGGACCGTCAGCGAGCGCGCGCTTCACTTTTCATTTTAGCAAGTCCAAAACGAGAACAGGTGCCGAGTTTGAGTTCCACTAACTTAAACGATGACTTTGCTCCTGCGTCAATCGAGTGACTACCGTACTGATCTAACGGTGAAAACGTTCTAGTTTGAGTTGCAATTACGTAAACTATTCAATTTCCGCTAACTCCCCTTCTCCTTCTCGTAGAGGCGACTGAGACTTACATAAGGCTTAATTTTCGAAACCGTAATCTAAAGATGACGGTTGCAAAAGATTAGATCTGTATGTGAGATCTAATCTCTTATAAAGTCACATCGGTTTCGGTTGCATTACGGATTTGTGTGAGCGTCACCGGTAAACCCACCACAAAATTAACGTCTATGATAGAACGAGACGGGTACATATTATAATTGTATGCAGCCAAAAAAGCTGCACAACGTTGTGATCGATTAGCTGCTCCCTCTGATATAAGTTTATGCGAGCCGAATATCGCCAACTGGTCAAACTCCAGTGGTAACTACGAAAACGATCACCGTGGTTTCTTTTTGAATACTTTTTCTCAGCTGCAATTAGAGACTAGATGCATATGTCACGGGTCTCTCTCATCCATCATGGGATAAACCCAATATTTTTTCTGTCTTCTACATCTTCGCACGTAAACTAATAAAGCTAGCATCGTACCTAGGTAAAGTGACGTGTAGCTTCAAAGAGAACTACTCTAAATCGGGTTTTTCATGTCATTCCGGACCGGAAAAAAATCGGACCGCCGCACCCGAAAATTCAGTGTAGTGCACCAACGCCCATATAGTTGGACAAATTGAAAGCGAATTGTAGTTTCAACACATACAACAAAATGTCAAATTTTGATTTGGATAATTTAATTTTTTTTTTCTCTGACATATTTAAAACATAATATTCTTTCATATTTTGTGTATTTATTTAAGAGAACAGTATTTTTCCACAATTTTTTGTACTTTCTCAGCGGGAATTGAATGAGTATTGGAATGAAGACAAACGTCTTAGTTGTAGTAGCTTCACCCTTTTGGTATGTATTGCGTATCTAGACATATTTATATCATAGCATCTTTCATTTATTTAGAAAACGGTATTTAATGTGAAATTCAGCAATAATATTAACGGAATTTATTTTCCACAGCACAAGTGGTTCCTGACAAGCAATCGCTCCAACTGCCCGCTGTGCAGATCCTCATTCTAGCACTAGAACCAGGGACGGTCGACCGGGAGCCGATGTGGCTTCTGCGATCGTTAGCCTAGATTTAATTTCATTATGAAATTAGCTACATGAAAAATTCAAATCTAATAAGTTCAATTAATAATTGTATAGTAACACAATTAATTTCTGTCGGTTGTGAATGGTGAAAAATACGAAATTGGTAATATCTGCAGGGAAAGAAATGACTTCCAGACGTCCAGCTGCTCACAAATGTAATAATTGGTGCAGAAATACATCATTTTTGTTTATTGTGATATTATGTTGTCAATCGACATACTACAATAACTAATAAGAGATACAAATTGTACATTTAAAATTTTCTAATAAAAATCTTTAGCATGCAAAACAATAAAATATATATTTTTGTGTTGGAAATTATTTCTTGTAAACTATCACTATAATGTTAAACATATAAAAGATATATTTCCAATATAGTACAATAATTACCTACTTTTTAGACTGTATATTCATACTGACTGTACTTGTTTGTTTCTCAAATGTTTAAATAAAAAACAATTTGATACATATATTATTTTATTGACACTTCCATTCATATTAAACACCTTGATAGAAACATATAAGACACAGAGTTTACTTATAATAGCACAGTTGAGCCCCTATGTTCAATATTATTTTTGTCGGTTTTAGATGTTTTTTATAACTACAACAGCAAGAAGACATATTTTTTTCACACATCACGTCATATTACATTGATACTATTATTAATACATTAATTTGATTACACATTTACATTTATAGTTATAGTTAGACATAGGGGTAGAGAGTGCAATGAACTTGAATGCAACAACAAACAACATCAATTGTAACATTTAAAACAACTCTTGCTATCTATCCCCTGCCGCATTCCAACTCTGTACATAACTATCAATTGTATTTTAAGTAATAAAATTAATACAATAATCAATTTTCAGCATTGTGGTTTCATGATGGTTAAACATTTACTCTCACATGTTACATTCTCTCTTTACCTTCAACATCAAAATTTGACCACATGCACCCGATAGATATTTCATATTTATAGAGCTTCTTTGATTTGATTAGTTTCTGTGTAGGGTTTTGACTAAAATAAGTTACACTTTGTTTTGTTTTTATATAAATTCATTATCAACTCATAATATGAACTTTATAATCATACAGATACAACTTTACTAATTTAATTGTATGTGTTAAATTTCCTATTATTGATATTGGCCTCAAACAGTCTCTTATAAAATTTATATGACATTTTAGTCATTAAGCTCATGTATGGAACAGTCTCATAGTTCCATATTACTTATACAAGTACTAAATTGAAGAGGGGATCATTTACCAAGCTCAATCCACTTAATTATAATTTCTTCAATGTGTTTGCAGCTGTTGATTGATCCAGTCTATATCTTCATAGAAACGAGGGTCGCTGATGCGAAGAGCAGCTCTTTTGTAGAAAAAGTAATAGCACGGTGACACTGTAAGATAACAACTTAATTAATATGAAATCAAATTAAACATTATTTTATACATTCTAAAAATTTAATTTGAGAAACACATCACATATCCTAATGATATAGACAAATAAACACTCACGGCATCTCTGCACAGTGAAAAGGAATATAAGCATTGGTGTGGAGATGGAGTCATGCTCGGTCCATTTCTCAAGAAGCCAGACCGTGTGTAATGTGACGCTCGCTGCGACATACGCCACGCAAACCGCGGCCGCCGCGCGAAACTTGCGGATCAATACCTCCACCAAACCAGCCTGTCAATATAATATAAATGTATTAATCACTTACAATCGCAAGCGTTTATACTCCATTGTAATGATTTTATTGAATAATTAAGTAAATCAAATTAAAATCTCACCTGAAATAAGTAAGTGGAGAAAAACGTCATCAACATTGTTGTTATCGACAAAATCAGGAACAAATCTTGAAAACTGGAATTTAAAATATTTTTCCATTGAATTTTTATATTTGAAAGACATAAAACATATATAAAATAGATAAAATTACATTTCCACTTACATAAATATGACGAGCAAACCGTCTCTAGTTCTTGGAAATAAGCTCAAACAATTAAATAGCAGATCACACAGCATGAATAAAATTTGGAAAAACAAACAACACGTATATCTAGGCGTCGACAATTTCATTTTTACTGGTAATTTCAGATTCTACTTGCTTATTTGTTATAAAAATGAAAAGTTCGTGATAGAACAACTCTAATCGAACTTAAAGAAATCGACCGCTGGCGGCTACGGTTGGCGCTGGTTTTATGGTTTTATGCAGGGCACAGTGCAGGGCTGCAACGGAAATATATAGGAAAACCGATAAATATCGATATCGAAAAACTACACTAAAAAATATTTATCGGCTTTAAAAAAAATGAAGAAATTAAGTAGTCCCGAGCACACTCATCCAAATTAGCAAAACCCATTTACTAGCATGACTCCAGCTATCGCTTTGCTCATCCATATTTTAAGGAACGTAACGACTCGACGCATACGATACCACCGATTTCTAAGAGTATGACATGACATATGTACATGAAACATTTCTATCGCCATCCTATTTTATCATTAAGATATTCGTCAACGGTATAATATCCTTTTTTCGTAGATAATTTTATTATGGTTTTTATAATATCGATTAATGGCAAATAATACCTAGTTGTGTTTTAATTACTAGGATTTTAGTATTTTCTGTAACCTGTAGGAAGCTATCATCAACTTGTTCTTATTTCTTATAGAACAATAATGAGGAAGTATTTAAAAAAAACGAAAGCACTAATATAGCACCTCCACTAAATGGCGACTCTAGCAAAACTCAATATTCTATAAACAACTCATATTCTATTTATACTTTTTCGTATTTGTATTGATATCTAAGTTTCGAACTTTTTAAATTTCGGTTTTTTAATATGTTAGTTAAAAGGAACGGAAATGACTATCTTTGGGCCAATCGTTTCCTGGAAAAACAACTTTTGCTAGAGTTGCCATCTAGTGGAGGTGCTTTTAAGTGCTTTTTTTTTCTTAAATACTCCCTCATTACACTTATAACATTACTCATAACTATATCATACATATATATTACTCATAACATAATACAACATATTGTTTTCTTTACTTGATTCTCGTTAATTTTTTATCATCATTGAACTCTTATAACCCTGCATTATGTGAATTCAACATATCCTTGGAATCAGACCTGCACGTGTAGCATAACGAACTCGAGAACGTTTTGTCTACACTCAAATGTCACTTTTCTCAGATACGCCCATCCTATATCTCACTCTGGACCCGAGAAACTGACAAATGAGTGTAGTCAAAGAGTTTTTCGAGTGTGTCGAGAGAAAACCACTGTTAGGCACCAGCCTCTCACAAACTGTACGATTTGATTTCTTTTTAATTTATATAACTAGATTACATAAGTTTGTGAAGGAAATAAATAAATGATTATTATTATTAATGTAATATTATGAAGACCATACGATGTTTTCATATGCAACCCGCAGATGAAAAATCGCTAATAATTGATTTAATGCTTATTAAAAAAGTTCGTTAATAAACTATTATTGATAAGAATAAAATTACGTATTAAAATTTAATTTTACTTATTAACTTCGATTATTAATCTATTATTTCAATTATCGATTATTTTTTCACATCTCTAGAGTAATACTCTTTTTGCCCTGTTCTTTCTTTCTACTGTTCTGTCTGTGAAAAATAATCTGTGCTGTGTATATATATGGGACTTTTTGGCGGGAAGTCGAATCGAGCGCGCGTTTTTAAATTTTCTTGCAAATTTAATTTGTGTAATATCTTGATTTGACTACCAATTTTGCTTTAAATATCGAGTAATAATGTCAGAAATGGAAAATGAAGATACTGATGCAGATAATAGCACTCAATTTAGTAAACCAAAGAAAAGAAAAAAGGGCCAAAACTTAGAAAGTGATCAAAAAAATTTATACAAGCCTTTTGTCAAAAACAATTATAAAAGACGATTTGCAGAAAATGCTGGGCAGGCGGAATTTATAGTTTACCTAGAAAGCGTTACTAATGAGAAAATTGGAAACAAAAATCCATTTTATTTGACAAAAATTCTTCAAAGAGATATCAAAGGAATAAAACGATTAAACAGAATAAACGCACATAAGATAGGGGTCATATTTGGACAACCAAACACAGCCAATAATTTTCTTAATGCAGAGGATTTTCTAACGCGACATAACTTCAAGGCATATATTTCAGCTCAGTCAGTTGAGAAAATTGGTGTCATAAGGTATATACCAAAAGAAATTTCTAATGAAGAATTGTACAAACAGCTCTCATCACCATATGAAATATTATCTGTGAGACGATTTCAGAAAAAGGTAAATGGGGAATTAACTCCAACAGAGACTGTAAGTGTTACTTTTTTAAGTACTATTTTACCAGACTTCGTGTATTTAAATCTCTGGCGATACAAGGTCCACCAATACACACCACCCTTGCTACAATGCTTTAAGTGCTTTAAATTTAATCATTCAGCAAAAATATGCAATCAAACACAAAAATGTTCAATTTGTAGTGGAGATCATTTCTATAAAGAATGTAATATGCCTGAAAATATTAAGTGTATCAACTGTGGAGGGTCTCATTTATCTATCTCAGCAACATGTCCAATAAAAATTAAGAAAAATTTAGAAAAAAAGAATAAACAGACATATGCTGCAGCTGTGATCAATGACTCTTCTTATACACAAAGTAAAGATAATTTTCCAGCTTTGAAAAATAAAGAAAATAATATTGTAAATAATAAGATAGAGGTTAATAATAAAAGTTTTATTGACATTGTAAATAATCCCTTAATAATAAATGCACTCATTCAAACATTAGTAGAATTAGGAAATAAAAAGGATGATGCACCTTTGACAACCAAAAGAATTAAAGACGTTCTTTCATCAAAATTATCTAAATAATGGCCTGTACAAATGAACAAAATATCATTATTGCTCAACATAACATACAAAGTCTCTTGAGTAAAAAAGCATTAGTGAATTCTTTTCTAGAAACTAATAATATAGATATATGCTTACTTAATGAAACATGGTTAACAGACAAACATGACAATATTAGATTCATAAATTATCAAACCCACTTTAGAAATGCTTCTAATTCTCATGGTGGGGTAGGTATTCTTGTAAAAAATAATTTGAAATACAAACTTCTTAGTACTCCTTTTTATGAACAAATGCAAAATGTAGCAATTTCTTTAACAGTAAACACTGGTACCATTACAGTTTTATGTATTTATGCTCCTCCTAGATACACTAGGTTTGATATTAGCAGCCTTAATAACATAATTCAGTCTCTACCAAAACCTATACTTATAGCAGGTGATTTTAACAGTCATCATATTGCCTTTGGTTGTCTGGACATTAATAGTAGGGGACAAGCCTTATACAATTGGTTAGATGATAATAACTTATGCATACTTAATACTGGCGATTATACAACAATTAATCGACCACATCAAAATCCGTCAGCCATAGATATCTTCTTAGTGAGCCCGAATTTAGCCCCCCTCTGTGAATGGAGAGTACATGATGACCCTCTGGGCAGTTATCACCTGCCTACCATAGTGGAGTTGACAATAGATGCTCCAAAATATATGTCAGTGCAATATGAAGATAAATTCCTTTATAATAAGGCAAACTGGGTAGAATTTTATTTAAAATCCGAAACAGCATTTAACATTATTGATTTTGATGAAAACAACCCTTTAACTTTATATAATTTGTTCACCGAAATATTAAGTAATTTAAGAAATCAATATGTACCAAAAAAATCGGCATCCAAACATATGATCAAAACTAAACTTCCAGCTCCATGGTGGAATCAAACATGTCAACTAGCAGTAGAAAAAACAAAACAATCTTTAAAACAGTATAGAAATCAACCAACTCTAGAAAATTATATCAATTATAAAAAAACAGATGCCCAAAAAAAAAAAGTTATTAGTGAACAGAAACGGCTGAATTGGTTGAAACTATGTGAATCTTTCAATAGAACAACACCTTTAAGTAAAATCTGGAAAATGATAAAAAAGTTCAAAAGAGCTAAAGTCTATAGTAACTACTCCAAAAATGATGAATTTATACCAGAATTTCTAAACAAATATGCACACATTAATAATATAAATTTAGATAACTTACAAACTTATTTTAACAATAATAATAATAATTCAGAATCTATGTTTATAATTGAGCCATTCACACATACTGAATTAATTAATAGTCTCTCCTCAAGACGTGATACAGCTCCTGGCATGGATGATTATCCATATATCTTACTTAAACATCTTCATAATAATGCTTTGAATATTTTATTGCAAATATTTAACACCCTCTGGAGTAAACAGTTAGTTCCAGAATCATGGAAAACTCAGTGTATAATCCCCATTTTGAAACCTGATAAAGTACCCTCAGATTATAATTCATATAGGCCCATTTCTCTCACTTCATGTATAGGCAAACTCTTCGAACTTATGTTGAAGAACAGACTTGAGTGGTATGTTGAGCATTATGGTATAATTCCAACTGTGCAATATGGCTTCCGGAGAGGGCGTAGCTCAGCAGATAGTTTTACAATATTACTTTCTGATCTGAAACGTGCAAAAGCAAGTGGTAAATTAAATGTTGTTTGTAGTTTTCTGGATGTCAAAGGTGCATTTGATAATATTGATTTAGAAAAGCTAATAAACATATTACAGGAATTGAAAATTCCTGGCCATGTTAGTAAATGGATATTCAATTACTTATATAATAGACAAGTATATGTAAAATTTAACAATCGTCTTTATGGCCCAAAATATGCACAAAAAGGTACAACTCAAGGTGGAACCTTATCGCCATTACTGTATAATATATATACTAGCCAAATTTTACAATATGTAACACAAGAAAATATAGAAATATTACAGTTTGCAGATGACTTAGTTATTTATTGTGTTGATGAAAATATAAACACTGCTATACATTACCTTAATTCAGCATTACACCAATTACACCACTTCTATAAGAACATTTTAGGTCTTGATATAAATCCAGAAAAAAGTTCCATCTTAGTTGTAAATAATAGTACATCTGTAAATAGTAATATTCAATATAACAATGTAAATATACCTCATGTAAATGAAAAAAAATTTTTAGGTGTAGTGATTGATTGTAAATTAAATTTTCAAAGTCATATTAATTATATCCTTATGAATGCTCACAAAGCTGTAAATATATTAAGATGCTTAGCAGGAATTACATGGGGTGCTGATCCTAAGATTTTAAGTCTTTTGTATAAAAGTTTAGTAAGATCTCATTTTGACTACAGCTGTTTAGCATACTATGAAGTGAATCCACACCTACTTAGGAAGCTGGATGTCTTACAAAATAAATGCTTAAGACTTATAACAGGAGCAATGTGTTCAACACCAATAAGATCTATGGAAGTAGAAACAAAAATAATGCCTTTAGCTATACGTAGAATGTTAATAGCAGAAAGATTCTGTCTTAAAAATATATACTTACAAAATCAAAAATTAATTGAAAAATTAACAATCCCTGGCTATACAGGTGAAGCTAGTAATGCAGTGTATGTTTCTGCTCTTAATATACATAATAATAAACCACCTAATCTAATAAGGATAATGAATCACATGATATTATTATTCCCAAATTTAAATAAGCATCTGTTATTACCATATTATAAATATGAGTACAAAATTAATTTACAAAACATTTTATTTGATAGAGCAAATGATAAATTTTCTTTCTTAGAATTATTACAGAAATATAGAGATTATATAATAATTTATACAGATGGTAGTAAAACTACAGATAAAGTTAAATGTGCACTGTATGATTCAGTATCAAAGATTACTATAACTTATGAAATTGATAATAAAAGCAGTGTATTTTCTGCTGAATGTTATGCTATTCTCAAAGCTTTAATTTATATTCAAAATAAATATGTAGATAAAACTTTATCTAAGTTTATGATCGTCACAGATTCTCTTAGTGCACTTACTAAATTAGAAAATGTAAGTAGGCACTATAAGGATAATTATTTAATACAACATATTAGATATCAGTTAAATATGATTGGAAAAAATATTACTTTTACTTGGGTTCGTTCTCATGTAGGAATTCAAGGGAATGAAATTGTTGATAAAGCTACTCATAGTGAACTCTGTACATTAGATTTAAGTTACGAACTTCATCTAAACGATTGCCAATCTTATATTAGAGGTAAGGTAATGGAGTTATGGGAAGAATTTTGGATATTGGATAAGTGCGAAAAAGGAAGATGGTACGGAGGTATACAGAAGACCATACCTAAAACACCATGGTATATACCTTTTAGAGCTGTTAATAGAGAATTTTATAGCACCATCAACCGATTGCGGTTAGGACACTGCCGAATCCCAGCAACTTTGTTTAAAATAAAACTGACTGAAAGCAACATCTGTCAATATTGTCAACTAAACGAAATTGCAGATCTTGAACACCTCGTTCTGAAATGTCCAAATTTCGCTATGCAACGCCTAATATTAGCAACAAATATAGGAAAAACTGTGAAAGATGTACCCCGCCAATTACAAGATTTATTGCAGATCCCAGAAATATATAGATACTTATACAGATATATAAAGGAAACGCTTGTAAATATATAAATTATCTCAATATGAAGACACGGCTGAAGGCCATGGAAGCCAGGGCCGGTAAAACCTTTAAAAAAAAAAAAAAAAAAAAAATGTGCTGTGTATGAAGTGTTTTTGTGTTGTAAATAATGTTTCGTGTTTAATTTTTCTGTTGAATAAAGAATTACGAAAACTTCATAACTCATCGTACTTTTCAACTTGTAGCGTAATATCGAACCGATGGTAAAGTCAAATATATAATATTAATTATATGATTAGTAGAACCATTTAAAAGTCAAGTTCCACGATGGGAGGTGAGGGTGACCGTAGTCGTCGTCGCAGTAATGACAGACACCGTAGTCGAAGCCGCGAGATGTGCAAAAGCGGTGACAGGGACCGGCACGATCGCAGTCGAGAAAGGCGTAAGGAATCCGAGACTGATCGACGCAAAGATCACGCTGACCACAGAAACAGGGAAAAAAATAGGGACCACAGTAGAGAAAGAAATAGGAACCATAGTAGGGACCGTGGAAGAAGCTACGTTCGGAGTACCAGAGAATCAAACAGCCACAAAGAATTTAATGGAGGTGGCCTAGGTGGAGGTATATTTGATTTAATTTAAATAGAAATTAGATGTTGTTGGTATTGTTAATAGTTGTAATATTTTCAAACTATTTTGGGCAGGAGACTATTTAGAACTATGGCCTTGTGATGGGTTCGATGCTTAGGCAAATGAATTAAAGGCTGACTAAGCTTGAAAATTTGATTTATTAGAGGTTAATAAGAAGAGGAGAATATAAAAACAGTTTGTATGAATACCATAATAATATAAGTAAAATAGTTAAATACCTAATTTATGGGTTTTCTGTAATAGGTAGAACTTAGTAGATATTTCAGGAAGATAAATGTCTACATTTTTCATATTTCAATAATAATAATAATAATTACCTATAATAATAGTGATAAGCTTGTATAATAAATAATAATCTTTATTATTATTTGATTTATATGATTAAATTATCATGTTCTCACTAGATTTTTTTTACAAACTGACATTAATAAAATACATTTATGATTACTCAAAATTCTAATTTCAAAAAGTGAATAATAAAAAGAAAGGATGTTAAAGATTAAAGACAAAAAGTTTTCATGTGGATACCTAGGATGAAATATGACTGTGGACGTGGATGAAATATGAATGTCTGTTGTATGACACACCATTACAGCCTAAATTTGTTTTAAAGAAAATTAACTTTTTCCCTATTAGTACAACATGCTTTAAAAAATGATAAATTTTAACAAAATTGTAAATTTTCATATCAGTATAGGATCAGACAATAATTTGAAGGAGGAATCTGGAATTAAGAATCAGCTTCTAAATTCATCCAGGTTATAAAAGGGATGTGTTACAAAAAATATTTTTAATTTCTGTTTAAATGTCGGTAATGGAAAATCAGCAACTTTAAGAGGCAGTTTATTGAACATGTCGATCTTTAAACTAAATCCCTGGTTATATGTATTGTTCAACCTAATAGTGGGCACACTAAGTTTGTCCCTATTTTGTTTGTTTTATCTGTGAAAATCTTTTTTCTTAGGTAGTAATTCCTCCCCCATAAGTGCACCGTCAATAATGATTTGAAAATATATAGATAATACAGTCATTATTTTGTTTATTTTGAAATACTTCTTAACAGAATCCTGTTTAGATAAGCCATTTATTATTCTTACTGATCTATTCTGACAAATTAATACCCATTGTATATCAGCTTCATTGCCCCATATATTGATTGCATAGCTAAGAATTGAATGACAATAAGCAAAGTAAACAGGAAAAAAAGTGTCTTTTTATTCACTAGAGGTATCAATTTAAGTAGAGCATTATTGGCAATTAGTTTTTCAGATCCTTTGTGTCCTTCATGACTAATTCTGTAATCAATGTCAAGGTTGTTTCTACAGTTTTATTATATTGTTTTTCTTTACGTACTCTATAGTTCATGAATATAGTTTTATCAGCATTTAAAGTTATACAATTTCTTCCAAACCAGTTTTTTAGCGTTTCTTAGTTTATCATTTCATGTACATCCTTTATCCTCAAATGAGTTTCATCTGCAAAAAGAATGACAAAACTTCCCTTGGGTAAACAGTTTGCAAGGTTATTGATGTAAACCAGAAACAAGAGAGGTCCCAATATAGACCCTTAAGGAACTCCTATATTCGTAGTTTCTAGTTTAGAGAGTGTTGTTAATTCTTAGTATAATTCTTAGTAATTGTTGTCTATTTTTTTACATATGAGTCAATCAATAAAAATTATTTTCCTCTTAAACCATAGTAATCTAATTTTATAAATAAAATATCATGTCTTAAACTCTCGAATGCTTTGAATAAGTCACAGAAGATGCTTGAAAATTTCTGTGAATCATCCATAAAGACAAAATAAATCACTCAAGATAAAATAAATTACTCTATGTATAGCCATTTCTGTACTTTGGCTAGAAGTATTTCTAGTTTGTTCATTAACAATTTTCCAAGACTTTTTAATTTTATTTTAGGAATCATGAAACTTTACTAAATACTGATTGATAACACTTTATTTTTCTTTTTTATCTTTCGTGGGATACAAATCATGTAGCATTTTGATATTGTCTAATTTTTTTAGAAACTATTATTCCTTTTGTTTGTAAGATACCTGTTCTATTCTGACAGGTACAGGATAGATATTTTCACATCAAACAAATTGTGGGTGAATTGGTAGTATAACTATCTAGTAAAATGTGGAAACTGCTGGAAAAGTGTAATGATTTACTAGGGTAATTTATTTATTTATTTGTGCGTTTGAATATAGAAAAAGCATATCATTTTTTTAATGATATCACGTCTTCCTGAAGTCATCACATTTAAATTTTAAACATAAAAATATAGTAAAACAGTATTTTTGTCAATCAAATCACATGTCTAGTCAAACAAGCTCACCAATAAGTAATATATTATACATATATTTAATATGTATAATACTGTTATGTTTACTTTAGCCACAGATTGTATAATACCTATATTTGCTTAATTATTATATGAAACTTAATGAAATATTTTATGCATAGTGATAGTTAATCATTAATTAATTTAATAAGTCCTTTGTTTTGTATGACAGACACATAAATCTAGTTCAAACACATAAAAATATTTTCTCTATAAGTTTGTTTAGCATTTTTGTGTAACTAGACGCGGTTTCAATAAATCATTATAATTATAGTTTTGGGTACATAAAAAGACTTATCTATATAAAATAATATTTTTTGTAGAAATATGCATCCATATTGATTAATTTCGAACAGTTTTTTGGAGGTTGTCCGAATCCCTACTCTGTGAACCAAAAATTATATTATTTCAGTGTATAAGGGTGTTATTGTATTTCTTTAATTAAATATGAGTATTGAACAATGTTATCACAGATCGAAATTATTTTTTTAGGTTTGTTTAGTTTAGAGAGTGGTGCAACAACATTTGCACCATTTTGTTGTACAGTATCTGTATAGTCCATATAAGTTACAGTCATTGTAATTAATAGGGGTTAAATGGAGGACCTTCTTGTCTCCCTAAATCTATTTTCATTTATGTCAACTCCTGGGAAACTTCAATAATATTAAATTTCTCTTTCTTTCATAAGGTTTAGGTGGAGGATCTGGTCCTCTACCTAGGTCTCGCTACAAACCACAAGAAGAAGAATTTTTGGATGCAAGAAGAGAGGAGAGGGAAAGGATCGGGCAATTAGGGGTGTCTGCAGTCTGGGGCAAGTCTCCACTTCGACCGGAGTAAGGGTTTTCAGAGCACAGAGCTTTTTTTATTTAGAATGCTGGATGATATGGATGTGTTATATTATGTTTATAAATCATAATCAAATGATTGCCAAGACAAACTTAGTATACCATTGTTCTTCTTTTTCACGATAGAAAGCAACAAGCAACATTGCAAGAACCGGTCATTGGATGGGTGACCAGAAATTTTATATCTCATCGTCCTCTTTGCTTTGAAAGACACGTTTAGAAGTTAGTTTCGGCTGCATTTGCAGCCGTTAACACTCATCAATACACTACAGATGAGTGATGGCTCAATCTCCATATTCAATTTGATTCTATCCCTAGGAAAGGCCTGTTGTCCAGCAGGGGGACGTTAATAGAATTACGAGTCGATGAAAATTTTTAAATTGTTTGTATTTTTTACATAGTTAAGATATAATTTCTTGTGTTGTAATGTTGCAGTTCCGAAGAGGAAACGGCCGACAGCAACGGTTCCAAGAGAGGTAAACAAAAGAAGAAAAGGAAGAAGTCGAAAGATTCAAAAGAAGACACAAAACAGAAGCTGAAAAAGTTGAAAAAAAAATTGAAGCGCGTCAAAAAGGCACGAAAGAAAGCTAAGAAAAAATCAAAGAGTCCGAGCGACGATTCGAGTTCGAGCGGCGAAGAGGAAATCTGGGTCGAGAAAGGAAGTGAGGAGCTCATCTGTCGAGTCTCATTAATCTTTAGGCGATAATACAAAATATAAACCTAACTATGTAATCCCGCAGCGGAGCGCGGCGCGGCGGAGGCGGCGGGCGAGGCGGGCGAGGCGGACGAGGCGGGCGAGGGCGGCGCGTACGGGCCGGCGCCGCGCGTGGGCCCGGCGCTGGGCCCGCGCGACTTCGGGCGCGCGCTGCTGCCGGGCGAGGGCGCCGCCATGGCCGCGTTCGTGGCCGAGGGCAAGCGCATCCCGCGCCGCGGCGAGATCGGCCTCACCTCCGACGAGATCGCCTCCTACGAGGCCGTCGGGTACGTCATGAGCGGCAGCAGGCACCGCCGCATGGAGGCGGTCCGCATCCGCAAGGAGAACCAGATCTACTCGGCGGACGAGAAGCGCGCGCTGGCCGCCTTCAGCAAGGAGGAGCGCGCGAAGCGGGAGAACGCCATCCTGGCGCAGTTCCGCGACGTGCTGCAGGCGCGCACGCAGCGCCACCACTCCGCCTGACGGAGGTGATTGCGCGTTGCGATCGGCCGGAATGCTCCCCGTGGTGGAAAGCACTATTGTAGGTCTCGAATTTGCAATTAAATTTGTCAGCGCCGCCTTAAAATCGAATACGAGGGGTCGTTTCTCTCCCCTGCTGAATATTGAAGGCGTCGACCCTTAGCTAAATATGGAAAACTCCAGAGTTGATTCGTTTCGATTCGGCTAATTTCTGTCCATATATGTCTACCGAGAATTTTTTGCTATTTATGTATCTTCTGATTTATCCTCCGCGAGAACCGATGTTGTTTTAACCTATGTGAGCTTAATTTCGAACGTGATCCACCATCATGACATCGGTCACACTTTATCGATCTAGATCCGATTTTCAGACGGGTATGCTGTATTTTACCTTAAATAGTCCACTTCTTATATTCTTATACAGACTCTTCCTTCCCAATTTTCGCTAGCTTCTCTGCCAATGTGTTCAACGTATACTCTATACCGAATAAAATGGGAGATAAACGCAGCTGTTTAACACCTTTTACCTACCAATGAAGAAGAGGCTAAAATAAAGCACTAAAATAAATCTGTGGCGGTATCTTTTGTATTATATAATTTAAATGTAAATAAAAAGAACTTTTAAAATATTTTTTTTTTATTTATTTTCCTAATATTAGTCAACATGGCAATAAAAATGTATAATTTATTGAGAGCTTATTTTTTACTTTTCGTGGACATATAAAAAACTGATAGATTTACATTCGTAGAATATCTATCATTTGAAAAACCTAATAGTTGAATCATTCGGTTACAGTTTATGTATTATTATGAGCTGTTCTAAATTAGTCAGTTGCAAGGAAGATTGAGAATAAATTATTATTATTGTCAGAACAGACAGCAGAAGTAAGCCAAGAATGATATCATTCAGTCTAGAAGTCTTCACAAAAGAATTTTCACAAGTCTAAATTGGCAATTTTGATAAAAAGTAACATAGTCGTAATCTAAATATTTACAGTCTCACTCGTTTAGAGAGTCACTCGATTTATACGATTCACTTTAGGTATTCACATGTATCACATAGGTATGTATCCATAGATGCACTCTGTTCACGACGTAAGCGAACGAACGATTCCTGAAAAAAGTATTCCCGGCATACCGTCTAGCTCTCGGAGATACGACATCTCGGCCATTATTACGGTTACGTTTTAATAAGTTTGGGATAGATGACCGAGTCGGAAACACCGTTTCCGAATTCATGGAGCAAAGAGGAGGATCCGCGGTTTCTCGACACGAGGGAAATCTAAACAAAAGTGCGCACAATTTATTTTAGAGTTTTCTCACAGCGGGCAAAAGACGCCACGGATCGTATGCCAGGGATACTCGTCTCGGGGACACCCCGCGGGGGTCAGGGCCCCTCGTACTGCGCCAGTTTCGCGCGACACAGTTTCAATTCTTCGGTGAGTCGCGCCACGGTCTTCTGCGATGCGGCCAGCTGATGCTTCAGCCGGGTGACGTCATCGGGGGGCGCGGCGGCCGAGGGAGGGGGGACGTTGGCGGCCACGAGCCGCTGAAAGTTGCTCTTGTTCATGATGATCTTGACGGGGGGGCGGGGCTTCCCCGGCGAGCCCGCGCCGCGTCTCGTCGCCGTCTTGCTGTCGCCCACCAGTTGGACTATTTTCACCTGACGGAACGGGGAGGCGGGGCGAATTAATACGGGACATCCGAATTCGGTCGCCGGAAAACTGACGAATACCGTTTTACGCGCCCGACCTGTACGTACCTTTTTGGGCGAGTCCCGGGCGGGGGCGGGGGCGGGGGCGGGGGTCGCACAGGGCGCGGGGGGCGGCTGCCCCTCGGGCCGCGCCGTCTCCTGCAGCATCAGCCGGCCCGCGTCTGCGCACGCAAGCAATGTCAGGGTCGGTGTGTGGGTGTGTGGGTACGTGTATGTACATATACGTGCAGATACCCACCGGAGAGCACGAGCGTGCGGCCGTGCTGCAGCGCGGCGTGCGCGGTGGTGCGCGGGTCGGGCGGCAGCAGCGCGATGCCGTGGCGGCGCAGCAGCGCGGCGGCGGCCGTCGGCGCCTAAGGACGCGGTTACTATTATTTATTTCATCTCTCGATTGTACACTCGCGGGCGATTAACCGCCCCCCTGCATCGTTCATCACCCTCTTTGGTTCCGGCGGCTACGGCTTATCGACTGTTAATAAATAAAACACTTGTCCCATTATTTTATTTCCTACGTTTGTGTCACCGAAGGGTTTTCGGAATTTAGTCGTTTTACGTTGTCGATGTTGTGTTCCCGAATTAACATTCGCTTTCGTAGTGGGCGAACATTGATCGATTTAAAATTGTAATGTTCGCTCGTTGTTCGAGATCGTAAGAAACCCGACGCGACTGAAATGTAGCTCCCTAGCTAAAATAACGGGACGAGTGTTTTATTTATTGACAGTCGATAAGCCATAGTCGCCGTGGCTTCAGCTGATGCGGGATGGAGCCTGATCGACGCGACCGACGCGAGATCCTAAAGCGATTGCTATTTTAAACATTTATAAATCACTATTACGTTCACCATACCATTGAAAGGAATATAGCAGTAGGTTTTGAAATTAAATTGGACCATAAAATCGAATACCCTCTTAAGTAAAGTAGTTATATGTGAATGTGAATAAATAAAAATGATCATTTACGATTCTTATTTAAGTTTAGAACATAGATTATGAAAAGGCATTCGATAACATTCGTATTGGTAAACTTTTGCAAAACCTTGAATTTTTTGACATATTAGGAAATGATATTGATGACGGGTTCTTAACAATATATTTAGAGTGAAAATCGGCTATGTATTTTTAGGGAAGAAAAAAATACTAAGTGGCGTACCCCAGGGGTCCGATATTAGACCGATATTGTAAAAACTTCATTTTAGACTTTCCTAAATTCTTGAAATGTAATTTTATTTAGCTTAGTTCCTGACGATAAAAAGATTTATGCCATCCCTTGATTATAAACTCCGATGAGCTGATATAAATAGCATAGACAATTGCACTGCTCTACGTATAGGTTATTAATGTTATGATCAAGGAAATACCAGTCTATGTACAAATTGACTAGGATATAACTCATAAAGTTTAAAATCTTAAAGCGAAACATCATATCTCTGCTATTACTAAAAAGACCAGTAGTTTCATATGCCCTATCAGGAGTATTTGGTATTTTTTTACCTACCTAGCTACATCATGTGGGGTTCATATAGGCTATAATTTACACGTGTTAAGTTGCGGGTCACAATCAGTCGGAAATTGCAATTGGGGGGGCCGTTCTTAATAAAAATATAAATAATATTAATTGTTATTGAAGAGAGTACTTTACCTCTACCTCTTCTTCTATTTTTATAGGCATTTCTTGCGTTTGTTTCGTTTTCGTCGTTCGGCACCGATCCGTCACTTCTATCGGAGACTTTATTTCTGGAACTTCTAATAAAACAATAATATTTACCACCAATAAAACAATGGAATCTAATTATTAAATTTCAATAATAGGTCTTTACCCATGAAATTGCCGTTGTTCATAAAATAATTTAACGTACTTTTTTTTTATTAATCAAAGTAGTTATAGTTGCAATCGATGCATTTTTAACGGTAGCTTATGAAAAAGTCTTGACGGGAGGCAACGAATTCTTCAAAGGTATTTCGTCCTGCCTCTCGGGTTTTGCAGGACGAGGTCGCCCGCTATCATATAGGAGCAGGGGAGTCGAAAGATCGACCGAGGTCGGTCGGAGACGGGCGAGGTTTTCCTTTGTCCGTCATCGCGTTCAGTTCTTAACAGTATACATCTGTGGTAACGCTCATTCCAATCGGTAAGAAGCTGTGATAAATTATACCGGCGCTAGACTACCAAAATCGAACAGGACGACAATTTCATAGGCGGAGACCTAATATATTACTTCGAACGGGGGCAGAGACCTGGCGCTCGGGGGACTCGGCGGGCTCCTCCGCGGAACGCTCTGCAAGAGGAACGATATTGAGGAACGAACATCGACGCATTCTATATAAGACGAGAGTAGAGTACCGACCGGAGTGCAGGGGGCGCACTGCGCGCGCGGCCGCGGCGGCCTCCAGCAGGCGCTGCAGCTCGGTGTGGCCGCGCCGCGCCGCCAGCTGCAGCGGCGTGAGGCCGAACTTGGAGCGCGCGGCGGGGTCGGCCCCGTGGCGCAGCAGCGCGGCGGCCACGGCGGCGTGGCCCCGCTGGGCGGCCCAGTGCAGCGGCGTCATGCGCAGCAGGTCGCGCGGGTCCACCAGCGCGCCGTGCCGCAGCAGCAGCGCCGCCACGCCCGCGTGCCCCGCGCACGCCGCCAGGTGCAGCGGCGTGCGCTCCACCTGCGCACCGCACACCGCACACCGCACCGCATACATTCGGGGATCCTCCGACGTTTTTATCGGGGACTAAACGGCCGATCGCTTTGGGACTTGTAGATTCTTTACCTAGGCTTGATTACTTTTTCATGCCGATGGAAAATTGAAAAAATTACTCG
Source organism: Diatraea saccharalis (assembly GCA_918026875.4). Taxonomy (NCBI): domain Eukaryota; kingdom Metazoa; phylum Arthropoda; class Insecta; order Lepidoptera; family Crambidae; genus Diatraea; species Diatraea saccharalis. The sequence continues at coordinate 29,166,632 of OU893338.1, forward strand.
TGTATTTAAGTCCGGCGGCGATCGCAATATTGCCGACTATCGGCGCATCAGTATACTGTGCCGGTTCGCAGAGATATTCGAGTCGCTTCTCTATCGGCATCTCTATCTATTCTACGGGTATATTCTATGTAATCGCATCGGTCCGTCGCTCAGTCGGGGGCAGCATAGTTTTGTTGAAGTGCATCGAAGGATTTTTTAGTTATATAATCGACGGTAGTGATCTGGATCTAAAATGGGACCGTTTGTGATTTTGGAGTATATTATGATGTTATTCCTACTTTTAGGCCCCGTTATGATTATAACCGCCGTGAGGCTAATCGTATTTTGCGCCGAGCCAAACCTTTTAAAATTTTTAAAACGATGATAAATTTTATATGGATCATTGATGAGTTGGAGTATTGGAGTGTTGTTCGGCTATTTGGTACCCTATTTATCCGACTCATATTGAATAGAAGCTATTCAACGTAGATCGCGAAAAAATGTCTCAATCCTCTAAACGTCTTAGCTACTTTAATATGATCTCACTGGAGCGACGTAGATGGATGTATGATTTACGCTCTCTGCACAGACTAACCGATGGGTTATCTGATAATAGTCCGCTGGGGAGATTCGGTCTCTGAGCTCGCAACGATTATTTATTTTCTAAAAAGAATGAGCGGATCGATGCGTGTTAATAATGACTACTGAAGCAGCCGGGCCCGACGATGTAACGAGCCTTCCGAAGCCCGAGATACTTAATGAATCACCACCCATCCTATGCCCGGCGAAAGTTGCTGTAAAATAGTATCACAGACCGAACGCATTTACTCCTATGTCATCCAGCCCCTCGAATTTAAATACTTTAAGAATAAATATATGATGATCCTCGATATGACTTCGAAGTCGGGTATCAGGCCGACCTCGAAGCTCCACCGAGGCGGGCTCGGGCGGCGTTGACTAAGTAAACTTAGATTTTCTGAAATATGCACTGAAAATATGCTACGATGGTGCAGATGGACACTCACCTTAGTGCGCGAGTCGCGGGACACGCCCGCCCGCAGCAGCACGCCGCACGTGGCCGCGTGGTCGTGGCCGGCCGCCAGGTGCAGCGGCGACGTGCCCAGCTGCACATACGTACATGGGATTGCGGCCGTCCGTAATACCAGAAGACCGATTTACAGTTCGGGAACTATTATCCGCAGAAAATAAAAACGTCCGCAGTACGCAGGATTTCCTGATGTAGGAGCTCCTTAGTACTGTCCTCGCCGGAAAACAGGGTCGCAGTCAAAATATCAAGATGTACCATGGTTCGGGCTAGCTCGGTCAATGGTTGCCAAATTAAAAGGCTGACTAGGCTTGACTAGTACATATAATAATAAATTTACTCTTCTTCTTCTTTTTTAATTCATGGCCTATTTGCGTTTACACGATTCCGCCAATGTCATGTTTGTGGTCTTTATACGTGAAGAAACAATAATAAAATATGACAATTTTGAATTTAAATAAAATAAAACTATTTAATTATGAAAAACTATTACTAATAAAAACTATTATAAAATAAAACTATTACTAATAAAAACTATTATAAAATAAAACTATTTAAAATAAAACTATTTAAATATGCGTCCTTCTGATTACATTGTAAAAGATAATACAAATAGAATGTATAAAGAAAACAAAGATATTTATAAATTAAGACTATTATTGATTCCTAGGAATTTAGCCCGAAATTTTTTGCGAAATTAACATACTGAATAAGCAGGACACGTTTCTAAAAATTTTACATTACAAATATTAAAAAGAAATTATCTTAAATATCAAACTACAAAAAGTACAGATGCGGAAATCTAGGACAAAATAAGCAGTGCTCTTCCAGGACTGTACAAAACTGTCAAAAGTATCCACTCGATTTTAAACCTTAACGCACCGCGGGTAGAATTCCAAATCAATTGAGGAAAACGGACTTATCGCGGGAGCCTGACGGGCAGCCACCGACTGACTACTTATCGAAGTGTAAATCGGGCTAAGCAAACCATGTATAATGTATACCCATACCCAGTCCGCGGTGAAGGGCGCCCCCTTGGCCATGAGGTCGAGCACGAGCGCGGTGTCGCCCGCACGCGCCGCCAGCAGCAGCCGCCGGCCCAGCTCCAGCGCGCCCCCCGACCCCCCGCGCGCCACCCCGCCCCCGGCCCCGGCCCCCTCGCTCTAACATGTACATAAACACGACTGCCAAAAACCAACTAACACCCCTGCGATTCTGTAAAAATCCAGACCCGATTACGAAGTCACTAATATGTCCGAATTCACGTCATTGAGTGTAGAAATTCTATTCCTATATCATTTCGGAACTCGCTTAATTTACCCCATGAAATGTTCAAAGTTGAGCGGATGCCGCTTTTTGAAGTGAATTCGGACACCTGAGTGAATTTGAATTCGGGTCTGGATTTTTACAGAATCGCAGGGCAGTTAGAAAAAAGACAAGGAGGTATCGTTTTGGCCTTAAAATTCCCATTGCACTCTGTTGACCATAAAGTGGGACTGCGATGAGAATTTTAAAACAGCCATAATAGAATGAGTTTTTTTTACTTTTTAGTTCATTCTTGGCAGTCATGCATTTAAGATTATTCATTTTTATTGTAGTCTGTTTAAATGAATAGTTTTAATTCAATTCAATTTACTTGATGCAAGTCACAGGTCATAAAAATATTATAAATAAATTTTGTACAAGTGACACTGTACACAGCAATACTGAGGGGCGATAAAATATTTCCCATTGTTCCTTCAGGGCATCCTGCATTATCCCCCTTCCCCTGCATAATAGCTACAGAGAAAAAAAAAACTGGGTAATATATATTACACAATATTTGAAATCACTACCCATCTGATGGTTCAAATCGATCCAACTCATAGGTACCGATGTTTATAGCCTGATCTTTATCTCCAAATAACGAATACTCTTCTAATGTTTGATAAGTACACAATTTCTGCACAAGTGTCCACTTCTATGTTGATATTTGTAAATTTATTTACCATCAAATCAAGGATATTTTAATTTTATATAATACATACTAAATTTACTTTTGTTTTCTCACTATCACAATACACAATTTGTTACTTTGTTTTCTATTAAACCATTCCCACTTTGCTGTGACTTTGTTTTTATGGAATTTTTATTTCTGTCCACATAAGACCTATGAATTTTCAAATTTTTATTTAGGAAGTTCTGATTAATAAAAACAGTGCTAAATAGGTTCATTGAAGTTATGAAAGTTAATGTTGGGATTACTCACTGTCATCGCTACCTGAGGAGCCATTTGGACAATTACATCTTCAGAACAGATGTCTGTAGTCATCTTAGTAGGGAGAGAATATAAAGAAAGGATTCAGTTGTCCCTTGATACTATTCCAGTTTCCTAAAACAAAAACACTGTATTATATAGACAACTGTAATCTAATTTCTACTTCATTGTTGATTTCTTGATAGCAATACATTTATTAGTATACAAAAAGGGATTACACATTGGAAAAGAAACAGTTGATTCAAAAGTTGCAGTTTATTTTCCCTGCTTTCGGTATCATCCCAAAGCGCTATTTAGTATTAATAGGTTTTGTTGGTTTTATTATTCATCAATGTATTGTAATTTTACATTAGAATGTAAGTAAATGGAATTATACATTTCCGTAAGTTTAAGTTGTTGTTATAGGCCAAAACTTAATATTTTGCGCCATATTCATCCATTTGAAGTAAGAACAGGATATGAGGATAAGGATATAGAGTTTTATGATGAGATTGGTTCAATGGTTCAAGTCTTTTAATCCGCCATGACTTCCTTTTCCTGTCTAAACGGAAGTGAGAGTTTGCATTTGCACTTTCAAACTTGTAAAATTATTGTTTGTGTTTGGATTAAGTTTACTCACCAACTTTAATAAGATAAGAAAGGATATTTTTTTGGTTTGCTAATGTAATTTAAATTTAAATTACTAGGATTAAAAAATCTTCATTCATTTTGATGGCTTTCAGTTAATCACAGCCGCGAAATAATACGACGAAATGTCAAAGTCAAAGCTTGTAACAGACCTAGGTAGGTATAATATGTAGTTTGTGCTTGTAACCATAGAGTAAGTAAAAACTGATCATAGACAAGATTTGCTACATTTTTTATTATTAAAGGCTTATCTGCGCGTTTCGCACATTGACATGTTCCGCACAAGTCTGCCATGTCAAGTAATTAAAATAATCTCTTCATGTAAAAAATCAGCTTTGTTATACAAGGTATAGACTGCAGAATGAGGAAGTATTAAAAAAAACGAAAGCACTAAAAAAGCACCGCCACTAGATGGCGACTCTAGCAAAACTTGATTTTTGCTGGAAACGATTGGACCAAAGACAACATATTTACATAAAAAAAAATTGAAATTTGAAAAGTTCCAAACTAAGATATCAATACAAATACGAAAAAGTACAAATAGAATATGAGCGGTTTATTGAGTTTTGAAAACTAATTTACTTTTAAACATGAAAGAAAACCGAAAGAGTTGTCATGGAGATGTAGCGACATCTAGTTTGATTTCGGGAACTAATGTTTTTTTTTTAAATACTTCCTCATAATGACAAAGAGCATGTAAAGTGTAGAGATATAAACTTTTGTGATATGACCATTGTTGCTGAACTATCGATAACCAACTATACCGATATTTTTGATGGAATCTAGTGTTCTTAAGAAAGTAATAATACGTGAGGTTTATATTTTTTGATGTAATAGAAATGCATTTTCATTTCACCGTAGCGATGATATTACATCATTGCGATGAATGATATTGCAATGTAACTGCGTATATTACGCAAAGCTCAGCACAGGTGTATACGTAAACCAGCTATTAGTGCCGCGAAAAAGAGTCATTAATGTTGACTTCCAGTCGAGCCACAACTACGCGTCGCTGGGTCAGCCAGTAAAATAAATTTTCTAAATAAATAAAACTATTTTGAACGGGTGTACCGCGTTTATTTATAACGTCTCGGACCCTTTACAGGTTCCGTGTGCACATATCACCTGGATCCAAAGTTAAGATGGGTGTTCTGCAGGGTTCAATACTTGGTTCTTTCTTGTTTTTAATTTACATAAATGACTTGCGTTATTTCGTAAGGGATAATCACGAAATAGATTTGTTTGCGGATGACACTTCACTTTTGTTTAAAATTAAAAGAGGGCTACCTTTAAATGACGATGTGAACAATTCTGTCGCTAAAGTAGTACATTGGTTTAATGTAAATAATCTTATCCTTAATGAAGGAACAACAAAATGCCTAAAATTTGTACTACCTATTGTTAAAAAAGTAGATATAAATGTGATTATAAAAGATAAGAACATGTGCCTCGTGGATACCACAGTATTTTTAGGGTTATATTATTAGATTCTAAACTACAGTGGGGCCCACATATTGATAAATTGTCGAATAGACTAAGCTCTGCAGCATATGCCGTAATGAAGATACGTAGGTTAACTGACATAGATACTGCCAGATTAGTATACTTCAGTTACTTTCATAGTGTAATGTCGTACGAAATCCTATTGTAGGGAAATGCTGTCGACATACAAACAATTTTTCAGCTTCAGAAAAGAGCTATTAAATCAATTCATAATCTTAGGATTAGGGACTTTTTTAGGGAGATATTACAGGAAATAGACATACTAACTGTTGCTTCTCAATAAATATACGAGAATTTAATGTACGTTCGTATAAATTGGTTTGTTTTCAATAAAAAGTGATGTACATACACAATTTTAATACAGAAAATAAATTAACGGTGGCTGTCACCAAACTACAAAAATATAATAACTCATTCAGGGGTCTTTGTGTGCGCTTCTGCAATAAGGTCCCAAGCAAAAAAATAATACTTATTTAAAAAGCTTAAACGTTGGACGATTCAAAAGTACTTAGAAAGTCAATTGTAATAAAGATTATTTTGAAATGGTTTAAGCTGTTTACGCAGGATTAAATAATATTTTGAATAGTTTTAATCGATACAATGTTTGTCGCTAATATTAAATGCATATGTTATATTGGTTAAGTACACGAAAATGTTACATTTAGCTGCCTTTACTGAGCGCTACATGACACTACTATACTTTTAAAATGGGATATGATTTTTGTTATGTTTGTAGTCTTTATTTCTTCCAATTTTTATCAAACAAAGTAGCTTTCGTTTTCTATTTTGCGGTTTTTCTAATAACATAATTTAATTGGAAATTATTATTATAGCGAATAAAATGTTATTTTTAGCTGCCTCTACTAAGCACTAGATGACGCTACTGTGCTTTTAAAACGGGATTTTGATTTTAATTACGTTTGTAGTCTTTTTTCCGATTTTTATCAAACAAACTAGCTTTCGTTTTAATTTTGCGGTATTTACAATTACATAATTAAGCGGGGAATTGCTAGTCTGGCGAAATAATAAATGCTACAATTAGCACTAGATGACGCTACCGTGTTTTTAAAACTGGTGTGTTTGTTTGACTGAGAACTGTATGTTACAAAAATATATTTGTAATTTTAACACAAGATTTCCTAATAAATGATATTTACCATTTATTAGAACCAACCATTTTAAAAGAACCTCATATGTGATTTCAATTATGCTATTCCTGATAAACTAAAATTGTTGTAATAAAAAGTAAATAGTTTGAAAACATAGTTAGTTGATAAATGTTTTTATTCAGTAAATGAGTTTTTAAATAAAAGATATAATTTAGAAAACTTTCATTGTATGACATATAATATTTAATTTAAATTTAGTTTAAGCATGCTGTTTAACAGTAGCATATGTGATAATGATATTGTTTCCTTCAATTTAGTAGTTGGTCACAGTACCTATATTTCCATAATCTTTGCGTTATATTTAAAAAATAATAATACGTTTTTTTCGCTTTACAAACTAATTTAAATATTTTTCTTTGGATACGTTTATAAGTCAAATAATTGAAAAACTACAGAGATTTTGATTATTTGGGTCTACATAATGTAGATGAACAATAATTCATGTTTATGCTTAAATAACGTGAAATACAGAAAATAGCTTTTTTAATGAATACATGTGTTTTATTTGCAAAATAATTAGCCTTAAAACCCGCCAAGTGTGAGTCAACTCATGGACGAACGTGCCGTACCGTAGACGAAGAAAAAAAAATACGTTTGTTGTATGGGAGACCCCTTAAATATTTATTTTATTCTATTGTTGTTGAAGCTGCAACATAAGTACCTACATCATTTGTGAAAAACTCAACTGTCCAAGTTTCACGGTTCACGTGATACGGCCTGGTGACAGACAAACAGCCAAGTCTAACTATCACATTTGTCTTTTATCCTTTGAGTACGGAGCCGTAAAAATTAAAGATGCTGCCGAAAGTCACTATTCCACGCGGACGAGGTCGCGGGCACAGCTAGTCAATTAATGTTTGGCAGACATATCATGACGAAATAACACTTGATGTTCAATAAGATACACACTACCGCTCAAGCACAATCCAACGATGGGCCGATTAGGTCCACTTGATAAATAGTTAATCAAGCAAAAAGAGAATCATTTCAATCCGATGGCCAATTTACGAGAAATACGTGGACCAACATACAATACGTACCTACAAAAATGTAGCACACGTGTTTGGAAGCCCATATAGACTAACATATATGAATATTCCAACACAATTACCACATACGGGTCAAACTAAATTTCTCATTTCTTTAAGGACGGTAAAAACTGACAGGTGAAATTGAAGGTTTATTTTTTGAAGTCGGTAAAACTTTAATAGATTATTAAACTACTGAACTGATTTTGATAAAACTTGTAGTGTTTGCTAACTTGAAAGCTAAGCAATTAAACAAAAAAGAATAATTGCAATCCGACGTTTAGTTTGTGAGATATGCGTGAACAAATTTTACATACATCTATAAAACTATGCACACGTGTTTAGAAGTATACATAAATATTACGCCATTCGAACGAAATTATTACACCTCGAACATACACCTCAAATTGATAACCTCTTTTTTGAAGTAGGTAAAAACAGATATACAGTTAGTTATCGATACAAATTGATATTGTAATTCAACTCATATCGGTTTTCAGATACGTTTAGATATATCAAACTCATGCCTAACTTAAAACGAACTCTCAAAGAGTTTTACTGACCGTTTTATTTTTATTTTATACTTATTGATTTAATAATCATGTTGTATAAACTTAGTATTTTTCGTTTATCTAAATTCAGGGTTTTACATAGTTTTCAATATATTATTCGTATATTTATTTTCCTTGAACAATAAAACAACCAACTCAATGAGTCGAAGTTTCGTTTTAAGATTAAATAAATTTAGTTAAAAAATGTTAATGGCGGGTTGGCGGAAATTTATGGGCGCTTCTTATCGAGAAAAATCCCAATTTGCCAATAATGTCCGGACATTTGCCCATCACTTTTACTGTTTTATATAATGATAACAAGTGACACAGATTGTTGGATACTCTCTAGTGTAAGTAATGGGTGTTCTCAATCTGCATGGGGTTGATTCGATAAACGCTTACAAACAGAGCCGGATTAACCCTGTTAGGGGCCCTAAGCAATCCTTTTCTTGGGGCCACTTTTATACCTTGCCTTAACGAATCGTGTGTTGTTCAAATCGTCGAGTTACTCTTTTATCCCTGGTTCACATTTGACTTTCGAGAAAATAATAGATTTATGAGTTATGTAGGTAAAATAATAATTTGCAAACAATTATCAAAGCTTAGTCATTATTTATATTTGCACGCGCACTACTCATTCAATTAAAAGCCAGAGGTAATTAAACGAACAATTAATTATATAAGTGAAATGTATTTTCAAAAATAATATAATTTAAACGTATCTATAAAGTATAAAATGTTTGTAGTGTGAATATGTCCAATAGTATTATTTTGAAGGTAGCTCTTAGAGAGTATACTCTTAATTCAAAAAGAGCATCGACACCTCATGTCTGGTTCAGCGCGACGCGGATAACCCAGTTGGATGTCTGTGGTGAATGGTAAAATGAAAATGTATATTTCTTATACAGTCCGTTCAATGCGATGCGGAGCTTGAGCGGTTCTCACAAATATACCCTTGACGGACGCATCCGCCAATCCGTGGGGGTCGGTCCACGTCGCCCTGAATAGAACACGGAACCTGTAGTGGGTTCCGAAACGTCATTAAAGCAAATACAAACGCGCTGCAACTGTTTAAAGTAGTTTTTTTTTGTTTTAAATTATCAAAGCTGTAACTTCGGTTTATAATTAAGTATATTACTTAATATCATTTTCTCGCCTCTCGATTTCAAGACAATATTTTTAAGAACAATCTACTTTTATCCAGGCCTATTCAATTTGTAAAAGTGAATGAACTAGGAGTTGCTTTCGCCACAGCCAGAAATACACAATATTAAGCATGTCAAGGGGAGCTGACCTCCTGAGAGATACTACAATAAAAAATCGTCTTTCTTAATCGTGACGAGACCTGAGCAATACGTTTGTTAAAAAGGGAGTGGAAATATATTAACAGGAGATAAAGTATGAAATTGTCGTTTTATCGTAACTGTTTCTTTGAATTAACAAAGAGGTTTTGTTTCCATTATTCAATTCAATTGTATTGTATTTCGAATTTCCAAAATTCCAGTAATGTTTGAATACGAAGTGCAAGGTGGAATTACGGCTTAAATGGTTTCCAATGTATACACCGTACGTTTTTAGTTTAAACTATTTCGCAATGGAAACTTTGACATGCAGAACAAAACAAACCACGTGGAAAACTGCCCACACAGGTGAATACTGCTGAATTTAATAAAATAATGGAAGTCGATCCGAGCCAAACTACCCAGCAATAAGCGGCATGCTTTTTAATTTTTTTCGTAATAACCGAAATGCTCTAACAACTATAAGCCGTCACACATCTACAAATATAGGGAATTTTGTAGCTGAATTTCACACTATAAAAGAAGTTTTTTTATTGGTGCATGGAGGGAGCCCTTTATCGATCCCTAGGCAGTTGCCTACTCTGCTCTAAGGTTAATCCGCGCCTGCCCCCAGAGGCAAAGTTTACTCCGTGTGCGTGGTCACAGACTCGCCCGTGCGCGCTCCACAAATGAAATTATGAATTCACCTCCGTTAGCGAGCCCTCCTCACATTCGTCACTCCCATTAAAGGAGATGACTGATTGTAACCCATAAATCTTAACATTTAAGGGCTTTCAGCAACCAAATTAAAATTTACAATTTCATCACCCGTTTATTTAAAAAAATATTCTCATTACGACAAACTCGGTAAAGCACTTTAGATAATATGTATAAGTGCCGCCTTGGTTGCATCGAGCTGATACTAGAACGTGAAGGGGTGTGGGCGTCCCGTCGTCGTCGGCGAGGTGTGTTGGGTTCGTGCCGTCACGTAACTGCTTTAATAGTTCTGATATCTAACATCAGCCAGCGAGTTAACTTAGAGCGAGTGTTGTGTGCAAATTGCTAGAGTTATAATACAATACCATCGGTATGAGCTATCGAATCGATTAGGCTAGCGTTGGGAGGGTAATGGAATGAATATGTTATGTAACGGTAGCATCATTGGTCGGGGTGGCGGTGAACTATTCTGGAAGCGCGCGCGGAATGCAGCCGAGCTCTCGACCACCTCGTATTACTCGCTAGACGCTTATAGATGGCCTGGATTCTCGGGCTATCGCGCCAGATAAGTGTTTATGAACCATTCGGAGAGCGAATATCGAACATCTTGAGCGAATACCGAACATCTTGCGACGTCCTGACACGTAATAGCGCGGTAATTTCCCATTTTATGCACAAAAGTACTTCGGTAATGATAGAAACGCTCCTTTCCGATATTTTGTATAAATACAGGGAAAATTTATCTTTTACCACTTCATAATCGGCATTTTCACTTTAAAAGCATTAAAATGCATTTAATAACATTATTTAATGGTGAAAATTTGTTATATTCGGAAATTCAATCGATAATATCTACTTGGTCTAAGAATAACGGATTAGCTTCAAATGCTGCTAAGACTAAATATATGCTTCTCGGCTCTACTCGGCAGGACTCCAATATTAAACAATATAATGCCTAGATAAGACTTACTATTGCTGACCAACCTATAGAAATGGTGTCAATGGCTAGAAACTTGGGAATGATCTTTGAGCTGATCTCCGCTTTGAAATGCATGTACTTGAGGCTGTATGTAATTGGTTTTACAGAGTCAAGGTAATGTGTAGATACCGTGACTTCCTGTCTAAAGGGATTCGGGTTAGATTATGTGATTCCCTAGTCCTTTCGAAGTTAAATTACGCTGATGTAGTATTTGGACCTTGCCTGCGAAAAAGAACGGAATGTCTTTTTCAGCGACTACAAAATACTCGTGCCCGTTTTTGCTTCGCTGTACCGGCGAGAGCCTATATTACTCCTTTTTTAATTCAGTCAAATATTTTGAAAATGGTTAACCGTAGAAAACTACACTTTGCTATTCTTGCCTGAATACCTCTACAAAAAGATCAAAAGAGCGAGAGACAGCTACTTATGCACACGGGCCTCCTTATATATGATACAAACCCCTTAACATAGAACTGCTGCGTTTGGGATTCCTTCAAATATTCTGCTTCTCATTGTTAGAACAATTTGAAAACTGAAAACAAGAAGTTCATTCAATAAAGCAGTTAAATTTTATATGAAGTCGGCGCAGCTGGAATAGATGTTTCGTGAGAGAAAAACTGAAGGATATACTTCCCACTATATTGGTATGAGAGTTGCTTGAGGGTCTGCCTATAACCATGTTCACTTTCCACTTTCTTGCAGTTGTTGTAGACTTTTACTGCCTTTACCAGCCTATTTTTATCACTAAACATTGGCCTAGTGTGTATTGTTATTATAGTGTATGTATAAGTAATGTTTTTGTTAGAATTACTGCCACTTTTTCTTCTTTTTATTTAATTGCTGGCGTTGCCTTTGTCAGTCAATGGTAGCCAGATTAAATTTATTTTGTAAAGTGATTGCTCATTGTGCCACGCGTGCCACCTATGGACACGTCAGTAAATTATCACTATTACTTTCTTTATGCTGTCAAAATCAAAGGCGGAGGGATTTTGACTCGTGGGGTGTTATATTCTTTATTCACTATTACTGTCCGTATGAATGTATTGTGTACAAACTCTTTTTTTTATAGTGTTTTAAATGAAATTAGAACTTCCAACATTAACTTTTGTTTTAGTTGATATATATTTGTGTAGGTAAGTCGCTCTACATGTTCTTGTTAATATTTTTTTTTCGTCGAACATTGTAGGTCCGTGCTGTCGCCACTGGCTTCAGCAGAATACCAGTGCAAAGGGTGTAACCTATTGCTTACACTGAGCTGAAGTCAGTTTTGACAGCACACAATATTACACTTTAAATTCTTCTTTCATTAATTTCATTTTCATTTTACATGTAGAAATTAATTTATTCACTTGACATTGGCAAAATTGTCAGAAATGCGCATATAAGCCATTAATAAAAGAAGAAGAAATTCTTGTATGTACTAACTGTTAATTGTCTTGTTTGATTTGTACTGGGTTGTGTTGCATGTTGATAAAATAAATGCTTTAATATTATTATTAAATATTAGTATATATGTCGACATTCTTTGAGTACTGAGCTATCTGTTGTCACCATGACCGAGGCTACAGTTGAATATGCGATTAAACGCAAGTTCAAAAGTTTGTGGTGCAATATACCATTTATTGAAACTCATGCCTTAGGCGAATGTGAACGCGAGGCCCAGGCTTTACTTTATTTTAGAAGTAACGCAATTTTTGGAATTGTATATCTATGTGGCGAGTAAAAGGGCCCAAACACATAGCGTGTTTTAAACGGGCAGACGACACGCGTCTTATGCGCCATAGATGCTGATTTTTTATTTTTCATATATTTAACATGCGTAAAAAGCGTATCAAATACCCTTTATATGCGGTGCGTTCCCGGGGTGAGAAGTAGAACAATAACTTACCTTCGGAAAAATAACTTACCTTCTCTTGATTGGACAGATTTTCATACGCTTTGAACTGCCCAGAACGTAAGTTAGTAAATATACAGCGAATACCAGTATTATCACATCCAAACTTCTTTCAACGGGATTTTTTCTTTAAGTAATACCTACATGATATTCTCGTAAAATGTTATGTAATATTTTTATATATAAATTACCAGCGTTGCTCGATGTGGTATTTAAACCCGTAACTTTTCTACTGAAGGATCCCAGATAGAAAATGGTATGAGGTAGTTAATTAATAGTATTGGGTACTAGGTAATAAAGTTACCTGAAATATGAATGATCAATAGCACAAATGAATTAAATGTAGCTATCTAAGGACGCCATGTGTGCTATAATACGTTTACACCATATCTCCTATCTGGAAAAACCTCTAGAAAAAGTTAACTCCTGCTACCTTTAAGCGCATAATAATAGGTAGTGTACTTCTACAAAAGTTTCTCACAAAGCGGCAAAATGATAGATGAAGCGGATGGAATCTTAAATAGTTCGGCGGCGGGCGTGCGGGGTGTGCGGGGCGTGCGGGACGAACTCTCCATTCTCCTGTCAAGCTATTTTCGCCCGCCTCGTTCAAGCGAATTTGTTTTTTTTTTTCAGCTTTACTGTTTTGTAAAGCTTTACCAGAAAGACTGTTCCTATTATAGTTTCAGATATGGAGATTTAAAGTTGAAAGCAGTATAGTGATTCACTTTACAATAGGAATATGAATATTATTACTATTGCATACTGGAAAATATGAACGAGGTTCCAAGAATTATTATAATAAAGTCATGATTTAAGGTGTATATTTTCATATGTGTGGGCTTAAATGTGGAGAAGAGACATGGTGATAAAGGACCATGATACTCGATAGTAACATCTTAAGACCAACTGTATTGTCGGTTTTCGGTATAAACGGTTCGGTATATATAGACCCGACGCGTTGTAGAAAAAGGTTGGTTTCCTTCATTAACCCGTTCTGGAAATTAATCCGGTAGTTTTGTGATAGAGCGTCGTTCGGGTGCGGGGATGGTAATTGAACTGTAAGGATCGTGGCCGATATCAGGCGATGTTTAATTAAGCCCACCGCCCTCCCGCGCCTTAGTCGCCCTACCCGGTCCGTGCGAGCGCAATAACGCCCGCTGTCTCCGCACTGAGCGGCATTTTAATGGTCCTCCATACTTGTACGCTCTCATATGACTCGGTAAACAATATTACAAATTCAGCGAATAGTAGTATAATCAATCACGTTATAAATTTTGGTTACAAGCATACAGGGAGGATGAACGATGCTTTGTTTATGTAAACATTTAGGTTCACATCGAGAGGAAGATCTACTTATAATGTTTCCATTCCACACACGCTTTATCTGTATATAGAAGGTACCGGAACCATCTCTCTCAATAGATCCTTACCGTTGTATGTGAGCTGTTAATCCAATAATGCCGTCCGAGATAGTTTGCGTGAGAATTACGAGTTGCTGATGTGCTTGGTTGTAAGTGGCTTGGCCTGAACCGAGTACACCCACTTTGTTATTTAGCTCACAGTTTCATGTACGCTCCGAGTTAGAACAAGTTTTGTATCACGATCAACATACTGCTAATGATTTCATTCCGTTACTAATTTATAAGAACTTAACTTATGTTAACTTACTTTATCCGAGTGTTCTTTTTATGTGAGTTTATTTTACCCTTTAATTTGAACATAAATTTTAAAACGCAAGTGAATTTCATATTAACATAATTTGCACATTGGTTAATTTGCATAATAACATATTATAAAGATCCATCACGGAAATTTAATAGTTCGAAATCCACTATCATTAATTTATTCATGAGGTTTTACATCCACATCCCTAATTTATTGAGAATGAAATAACAATCTGAGGTTGCTAAGTGATGCATATCGGACGTAATATATGACAGTTTTAAAAGTAAGTCTTCATAAAATGAAGACGCGAATATTTTTTCGTGTAACAAATGATTTGTGTTAGTCTTTATTTCTTATTGTTATTATATTACCACGCTTCACAAGTAAAAGTTGTAAATATCACATCACATCACGACATTTTATGTTTAACCCTTTTTCAAATTAATCTTACGTATTTGATTTCAAGATTACCAGGCAGAAACTACGTGCAACTCTGTAGCTCTTCTTGTGCCTAATAATTTCATCCTTTGTTGACAGAAGGTGGATACGAGTATTTGAGTTATTATTGCGCATAGACAGTCTTGCTTGAGTTCGTACCTTTTTTACCGTTTGACTCTGAGAAGGAGTGGCTCACGTGCCAGTTACAATCTCTGAGGTCCGGGCTCTTGATTCCCGGTCGGGTAAATGTAGAAAACGAACTCGTCACCGGTTTGAGTGTTGTGTTACGTTCGCTGTTTCAGAGTTACATAATACAAATGCTTCAGCTGCGTAATTTATGATCTGAGCATTGTGATATTCGGCGTGAATGATGTATAGCACGCGCGGCCGCCGGCACACGTGAGCGCGGCGGCACACACAGACTGTCGCGGTCACGGTGGTTGAATTAAAATGGTATTATCTCCGTTATTAATTAATGATCAATTGCGATAATGTAAAAACATATTTGTATGTCGTATAATATCGAAATGAATCTCTTCTTATGAGGCTCTTCAGTAATAATTAATACAGTAATAATGTTGGACCAGAAATAGGGTTAAAATTAGTGTTATTAGTTTTTTAATTATTTCTATGTTAATTGAAGACTTCTAAACGATTATGGCATGTGTGCATGCGTGCGTACATTATGTTACAGTTGTACGTTCGAACAAGTGTTTATCATATTATATATATTTAGTTCTCTATTTAATTTATTCTAGTAATAAGCTGATCGACTCTGTACACTACCTTGGGGGACTCCATAATTAATATCTCCCTCGTCTCTACGATAATCACCGGTTTTAACAATTTGAGTCCTCCCAATAAAAAAACATGCAAAAAAGAAATAATTTAATTAAAAACTAAAAAGAAAGAAACAAGCCCACTAGTTTAGAATTCTGTTAAGTAATACAAAATGACAACACAATTGAAATAGTTTTATAATCGATACACACATAAAACAAATCATAAATTCTAATGCAGAACAGAACGACTCATAGTCGGGGCCCCTTGGGAAGATTTGATTGGTAAAATTAGAATGGAATAAAGTTTGAATTATATCTGCATATTTATAACTATGGATGTGTGTGTGTGTGTGTCTGTGCCGTGTTTGTGCGTGTGTGTGTGTGTGAAATGTTATTTGCATAAATAAATAAAGATTGTATGATTGAGTGTATGAGTATGAGATTGTGTTTGATTTCTATTGATATTCTATTATGAAACTGTGGTAAGTAGCTGCTCTTTCTTATCGTAGTCAAGAGAAAGAAGAAAGTTGGTGACTTCTCTCTTGCACACGTATTTATTGCGCAATGATAATATATCTGCTTATCTTATTATAAACAAAGTTTCCAAGGCAGATGTAAGAACGTTTAGCGAAACTTGTTCGGCAACCTCGTTTATGTCTGCAAACAATATCCTTACGCCGTCTCTGAGAGTTTGATTGGTCAAAGTCCATTTCTGCGTGCTTTTTCAAAACAGAAAATAACAAAAACAACCCTCTGACGCTAAGTACTTCGCAAAACTTCAACAGAAGGCTTGTGGGATACATAACTACTGCTGTCTACTGTCTATAAAGACAGTAACGCACTTATATACATTATCAATCTTTTCAGTAATTAATTTGGTTATAGGACATTACGATATTAGTGCGTTATGATGGTTATAACATGCGAGGCGGAATTTCAGCCGGAGCCGAAGGCGAGGGCGTAATTGAGCCGAGCATGTTATAACCAATACGCACGTATATCGTACGACGTTTTTTAACACATTTGCGAGGAAACAGAAAAAAAAGCATTAAATAAACTCAATCTGTGAATGTACACTGTTGCTTTCCCGCCATTTTAACAGCGCGCTAGCGCTGCCTACTGACTGGCGCCGCGCGGCGATTAGTTCGAAATTTGAATAGCAACAGCGCGCGAAATGGCAAATAATACTGTTATGGAATTTGTATGGACTATAACTTAACTATCTGCTTTGGTAACACACGCGTTTTTTATGACCCGCTTTACATATTTAAAACTTGTGGAATTACATCAGCTTTACGAGCAAAGGTGTTAAAAAATCTATAACAGCACCTTATTTGGAAATTACGTTTCCACACTAATGAATCGATGTTACGATAGAATGTTTAAATACCACAGGGAATTTTCCTATTTCAAAAAACAAATTAGCTAATCGCCTTATAAGAGGAATAAGAAAATCGTGTTATGCGTAAAGTACTGTAAAGTCGGTGCACATTACTATAGGTAGGTTTACTCACTGGACGATTGATGGTCAATACTGGCCCTTAATATTTTGAATTATTTTTTTTTTCGCCTTCGAATTTGCGGGATTGTGCTGTTGGTTCATAATTTTTTTTCTGATGGCAACCGCCTTCGGGACAGTATCTTATAAAAATGGTTTATGAGTTATTTGATGTTTATCATTTGGTATAAATTTCACCGATCATTTTATTCTGCAACCCTGAGCTACTTCAGTTCCACCATCAGATGGTGGGGGCGCCGTGTCTCGATGTATAGCCAAGCGAGAAAGCGAGACGTCATGGAGATATACAATGATTTACAAGGTAATGTAGTTGATTTCTTTAATCAATTTGATATTGCGGCAGCAAACTGTTACCAAGAAGCAATTAATAAACTATCAGCGTACATTCTGACAGACACTGACAACTGGACAGATCAAACACAACTAAAAACCATTTAAGAATATTTATAAATATCATATTGAAATAATTTAAAATAAATAAATATTAGACGACATAATTCGCATTGAAAAATTAAATTAAGAGATTGAAAATGCCATTTCATATAATCGAGTTCATGATTCGTCTCTCACGTGCTCCTGTGAAATTCGGAAAAACAACGACATCTGTTTTTAAATCTGCAATAGAAAATCTAATAGATAATAAATAGTAAAATAAGAATTTTAAAAGACCAGGCAATAAACTCAGTAAGGGTTGTTTATATAGATGATGGAGCTCCGTGTTTAGATGATGTTATAATACATAGTATATTAGCATAATTATCTAATAATTAAAACTAAATCTAGACTCTTAGCGAGTGAATCTGAAACATGTTTCGAAATTACACTCAATCTTTTATTTGCAAATAGCCGAATACTAGTAATTAATGGATCTGAGTTAACTAAAAGTTGGTTGAGTTAATCGGTATTTGTAATTTTCCGTGCCATTCTCCGTTAATATGGTTGCAAAATAATTTAACGATATTGATTGTAAGATTCTGCCGTTACTTCTAGTGATTTTCTAAATCTTATATGCATTTATTATTAAAAATTTATATTCAATCAAAGATCCTGTAAGAAAATAATGAAATTAAATGAATACTCCATAAACTACGGCCATACTTTAAAGTCGTAACACTTACAGCACATGAAATATTATTTGCAAAATAGTTTTTATTTACATACTAGCTGTGCCCGCAACTTCGTCTGCGTGGGAGGTATTTTGGTAGAATTCTTTTATTCCTATGAATGGAGTCGAATAAGATCAATTGGCCTTAACCCACTATGCGGGTTTAATGCGGATCGGTGGGTGTTAACGTTGCTGATGCAGCCAGGACTAACGGCTTAACGTGCATTGTGCCAGTGTTGTGCACAGTGCTCAAGATAATAATGTTTTAATCACCCATCCTGTCCTTACGAATGTAAGTTGTCTATCTTTTTTCTCGTTTCTCGCGCTCTGTTTGTCGCTTGTGTCTGAGAATTTTATTCTTACCTTGAAAGAGTCCTTCTTTTGTTTTTGATCTTTTTAAATTATTATTATTTGTCTAGTTGTATGCACAATCGGCTGATGAGTTTGTCGTTTGTACTTAGTTATGTAAAATAAGTATTCATGTATGTCCTTGTTGTGCAGTATTTACTTACTTATTTAACTGCAATTTAAACAGAACACGCTAACTCACTACGCCATCGGACCTCTTATACCTAAGATAATAATAATATTATAAAGAGGAAAGATTTGTTTGTTTGTTTGTTTGCATCGAATTTGCCCCAAAACTACTGGACCGATAGTTTCAGAGCAATTCTACCTATGGGAAGCTACATCACGGATGTCATAGGCTATAATTTTGCAGCAAAGTCGTAGGAAAACAGCTAGTTCATTATACCTTGTGAAAATTTATCTGCGGTACGCCTGTGGAGTATGAAGGCAACACGGGTTGGCGATAATCGAAAGTACTTCCCTGATCTCTATTGTGCAAACTGCGAGCTCTTTCAGAGACCAAGCGCATTTCTCTATCAAAAGAAGTTTCATACTCATACCATAATGCATGTATACGATCGGCAGTTAGACGCGCTATGTGATCTTCAGAAGTTTCCTGAGATCAAACGCTTGTTGTATGAGTCCTCCGAGAGCTCAAGAGATTGTGCCTGACGGTAAATGCTTCAGATTCAACTTTATAATGTATGAGCCTGGCGATGGGTTTAGATACGCTTCGCGTTTAAATACGCTTCGCGTTTTTCAGGTGTTTCCCTAGACCGAGCGCTTTCTGCCGATCTCTATCTTTGTCAATAAAAGTAGCTCGGTACATGTCTGACGGAAGATACGTGGAGTTTTATTTATTGATATAAAAAAATATATACATATTTTTATTTCGACTTGCCACACTCAAAGGAAATCGTCTACTAATACATACTTCCGAGAGGTGCTTAACTGAGCTTCCATCAGATTTGAACGGCCCTTATCATCATCATCAGCCCTTTTACGTCACCAACTGCAGGAGTCTTGGATGGATTAAGGAGGATGGGCCACGACCCTCCATGCTGGCCCAATGTGAATTGGAAGATATTAACGACTGCTAATACAACCGGGACCAATCGTTTTACGTGCCTTCCAATGCTTGGAGTTGCTTGAAATAATATTTTTTTGGTCACCTATCCTTTGACCGACCTTTGCGAAAGTTGCTTAATAACTACAATCGCGAGCCATTTCGTTTATTCACTACGCCACCGAGCTACTCTGGACCGATCTTCAGACTCGCGTAATATTATATGTGTTGTGACCAACGAATAAACCATTGTTTCCGGCGAAGACTGAAAATAGCAACTTTAAAGGACGTATCTGCAGCAAATTTGTATGTTAAAAAAATAAAAATAGTATTAACATAAAAAATAGTAATAAGAGAAAAAAATATATAAATCGAGTTGTGTTTACGTTCTTAACTTCAGTTGACGTGAATCTAACTTTCTTAACGTCGTGGAAAAGCTTCTGACATTGTCTCTGCTACGTGGTAAACAACAGGAGGTGAGTAGAATTCTCCTCCGTGAACCCGATAGTGAGCTGCCCAGTGGGTCCCCAGAGGCTTACCCACAAAAACCCGTACGCTACACCGTCTCATGGGAGATGAAACCCGGCAAGCTATGGCCGCGTCACCAAAACATTCAAGTATTGGACCATTGGTCCCATTGCAGATGGAAAATTGGAGAGGCTCGGGTAAATCGAGTACCTCTCCCAGACAGACGAAACCGTGCAATGCGGGAGCGGCTGCCAACCACTTCCGCTGGCCCCGACGATGACGTGAACCTAATCTGATAACAGTATGCGTTTACTGTAAACAACTCGATGCTTATTATCATTTTATAGACAATATTAATTCGTAGCTCGGTGGTGCTAAGGATAAGCGCCGCTGCGCACGATCGATATTGCTAAGCAATTTTCGCAAGAGTTGTTTACGGGATGGGTGACCAAAAATTATTAAACAAAGACCAGAGGCCCTGCAGTTTGGCTGTCAAAGAGTTAATGATGATGATCAATATATCAAAGACGAATATTTAATAAAACAGTAAATATTTCTTAGCAATTTTGGCGAACACGTCACTTCAAATTAACATAACTTTTTTATTTGTGAACCGATTAAAATAAATCTTACACTAAATCTTAACGGAAGAATACCGCAATAGAATAGTGAAAACTGCGTTTAAATCAGTTCAGCCGTTTCTGAGATTATCGTACACAAACGCACAGACAAACAGACAAACCGGCAAACAGACAAACAGACAAAAAATTTAAATTTCATTATTTTGTGTTCTATTACGCTTATAAATGTCCCTCATAACAGTTTTTTTCATATATCTTCAATGTACAGACATCTATCGGTTACGTTTTTATTATCTATCCCATAAGAACTTCATACAAAAGAAAAATAACATATTTTGAGAATTTTATACTGCAATAACAATATATAAGGTACATAACCATTTTTATTTTCAGGGAAGTTTGTTTATTGGTAGACAGTTTTGTGTAATTGAGAACTGCACTGTGGATCAGTGCATCGCGATGTTTTATCACGCGGCTAGTGAATTAAGAATCACTCTTTTCTGAAGCATAAGCAGCGCTAAGTAATTGGTAGGTGAGCGCTGCCAAATGTAATTACGGCTTGCTTCTGGCCCTCCCCCCTGCTCGCCCCTAACACCTCTGCCGCCTCTAATTGCAAAAAAAAACTAATTGACTCTGTTGTTTAGTCCTAATTAAACGCTCAAGTGCCAAATACACTATTTGACGGATGTTTGTTAGGTGTTTTTACACAGAACACAGAAAAGAAGTTAATAAAAATGAATAATTTAAAGAAAAACAAATTTATGATTTGTTTTATGTGTGAATCGATTATAAAACTATTTTAATTGTGTAGTTATTTAGTATTACTTAACAGAATTCTAAACTACTGGGCTTTCTTTTTAGTTTTTATTTAAGTTATTTTGTTCATTTATTTTTTTAAATAAGTTTAGCGCAGTCGGTTTTATTGTTTTTCTTTAAATTATTTATTTTTATTTTATACTTTTTAGTTACGATTCGTTGACTTCGTTATAAAATGATAAATTTCGCAATCTAGTCATTTGATTGAGGGTGTTGATATCGTTTGTTAAACAACCTTCAATCGTTATATATTCTAAACTATTAATTAATATGAAAAATGATAAAAGGAACCTAAAGATTTTAAAATCATAAAATACCTATTCAACGACACCCCACTTGACGTAGTTCATTGTTTTTTTTTTTATTTTGACAATATGGCGTCTGGTTGTCGCTGTGGTGAATTTTGATTACTGTCATGTCTTTAGTGACACTCGCAAGGTTAAGACGAATCGATTGTCGTAAGAATCATCAAAATCGTCCTACGCATTTGGTGTCTAGAAGCCACATAGAAACAAAGATACATACATAGACTGATAAACACATTACCCTCCCTTGCGTCGCGCAGTCAGGTAAAAAGGCGATCATGCACCTTTTGTACGTCATACATCAGACGAAATATGTATATATTAATACGTGAAGCAAAAACTTTGGACCCCATTTTTATGAAAATTGCTAGGACGGAGGAGTATGAAATTTGGCACACTTATAGTTTATATTTAGGAGAAGTGCAAACGGCTAATATTTTTCAATAATAATGCTTATAAAGTACATTAAATCGATAAAATACAACATTACACGCACTACTATATATTTGACACACACAAACAAGTATTTGCTACACGCATATATGTACTCTGTGGTCAAATTGTTTCTTTTGACATAGAGTTTGTTTGTTTCGCACGGTTTGTGCATATAGCCAGTGTCAAGTTTTGTGTGTTTACCATAGACATCTATTTATATGTTTTCAATGCAGTTGCTCATAAAGCGCTATTTTTTTAATCCATTGTAAACATCGAAAGTGAGTCTTTAAACACGTGTTAAATAAAAATGTACTGAAATCCTTTACTGCACACGTGCTTAAAAGTATTTTTTTAATTCTGGCCGAGTACCAGAGGAATTAAAAAAAAATTGATGAAAATATGTCAAACTTTAGAGGCAAAAGTATTTCAAGGAGCCTAGAATGAATATTTTCAAATAAAAATGTATGACACGAAAACATGTTCAAATATCACGTTTAATTTTAACAAATAATTTTTACCTTTAATACATACTTAGTTTTATTAACCTATATATTTGTTTTATTTCCTCGCAAAAAGCATTGAAAAATGTTGTAAGAAACTTGTGCGTAAAAGGTTTTTCGAATTCGTGCCAATGAAAACCCTCGCTAC
The DNA here is from genome assembly GCA_918026875.4 of Diatraea saccharalis. Taxonomy (NCBI): domain Eukaryota; kingdom Metazoa; phylum Arthropoda; class Insecta; order Lepidoptera; family Crambidae; genus Diatraea; species Diatraea saccharalis. The sequence goes on from OU893338.1 coordinate 29,189,837, forward strand.
GCTCGTGATTTCAATTTGGCCCTTATTCGTTTGGCCCTTATTGTGATGTTTACTGTGGTCTTACTAAATGTCAAAAGATTTTCGATTTCAGCAATAACTTCTAATTGAAATTTATTATGGTCGAATTTCGACACTGGGCTACTACTAGTTAGATCAATTATACAAATGTACACACTTGTTTTTTTAAACATGACAATCAGAACGCTCCAATATAATTATAACCGATCACGTTCAACCGTAACAGGCATCTAGAGTTTAGAAGCCATTTTAGTTTGACATATTACACTTGTGATTGACATAAAGTGATTTACTATCGATATTGAAAAACAACAAGACAATTAATTTAGAGGAAACTGGAGTCATGATTTCTTTATATTATTTTGGATATACATTGAATTGTATTGATTAAATGTGATATTATCTTTTTTCTTTAGATATTTAGATCCTTACATATAAAATTGGCGTTTTGTCGTACTGGTCAATTTAATCACAAATTTCTCCTCCTTGGTTGGAAATTCCAAATTCAAATTTATACAGCCGTTTACACATGTGTTTGTGTTTCGTTAGGTGGCATTCATTTGTTTTCTTTTCTTCTGTTTTCCTATTTACGTCACCCAGTATAAAAAATGGAAAACTAGAATTTATGAGTACGAGTTCCACCGTGGTATCAGTGCTGCGGAAACGGCTCGAAGGGTTAATGATGTGTATGGTGTTGTGTCGCAAAAGAAAACACAGTGCGTTTATGGTTCCAACGTTTTCGTTCTGGAAATTTCGACCTGCAGAACAAGCCACGTGGACAGCCGGAGACACAAGTTAATAATGAAGAATATTGTGGAAGCGGAACCATCGCAAACGATGTCCAAGTTAGCTGCAGGCTGCGGTGTTAGTAATAAAACTGTTTTAATCCACTTGAAGCAAATTGGAAAGATTAAAAAGCTTGAAAGATGGGTACCTCACGAATTGAGTGAAGCAAACCGGCAAACGTGCTTCGACTGCTGCGTTCATTACTTAACCGGTATAATAATGAAGGGTTTTTAAATCGAATGTGATGAAAAATGGATTCTCTACGATAATCGGAAGCGCTCATCGCAATTGTTGGACCCTGGCATGGCAGCCATATCCTTATAAAGTTACTTGTAAGCGTTTAGTGGACTAGTGCCGGTGTCGTTCATTACAGTTTTCTCAAATCTGGCCAGACGATTACGGCAGACGTCTATTGTTAGCAATTGCAAACCATGCTGGAAAAACTAGATGTTAACAACCGAGGCTGGTCAATCGCTCTACGTCACTGCTACTTCACGATAACGCTAGACCACACACTGACGGCTACCAAATTAGAAGAGCTTCAATTGGAATGTCTAAGACATCCACAGTCCTCCCCGGACCTTGCTCCAACAGATTACCATTTTTTTCGAAATTTGGATAACTTCTTGCAAGGGAAAAAAATCAACTCCGATGGGGCAGTGCAAATAGGCTTCAAAGATTTTATTGATTCCCGTTCGAATGGTTTTTTTAGTAAGAGGATCAATGAACTACTTACTTATATCTCATACCAAACACCAGTTTCATTTTATGCTTGTTAATTAGTTGGTTGATTCAGTAAGAAATATTTAAATCACTTCCTAATAATGAACTAACATTGAATCGGTACTAGTCGTGCTTAAATATTTATTTGCATGTATGTTTGTTTATAAATAATAATAGAAGGTAATTTTTTAACGTTACGTTACTCGATTTCGTATCAAGTAAACAGATAAGATCGGCAACATCGCTTAAATGAAACTAGTAATATTAACAAAGAATATAATATAAAAAAATAAATTAAAAAATACAATTACCACAATAAATGCCATTGGAACTTACCCCGAACGGATTCCGATGATTTAAAAAGTATTGTTGTTAATAGTTTAAAATAAAAATCTAATTTTCTGTTACGATATTAGGAATATAAAAACAGATTCTTTCGCTATACCACACTCATTATTAAATTAATATACAAATGCATACTGTTAATTTCTATAAAATTAGTAAAAGATAATATTTATTTTTATTTAGTTTTTACTGACTAACACACAAATAATCGATTAAATGTTTCTATGGCACTTTACTAGCGATCTACCGTAATCTATTATGATATTATTTAGAACGGTGACTTCGCGACTTTTTTTTACATTACGTGCTTAGTACCACGCGATGTTATAAATATGCGTACTTCGCCAACAATATATATATTTTTGTTAATATTTTATGTGATTCACACTTGTGATTACATTTCACTAATTTCGTGTGTTCTCCTTAGTAATAAAAAGTTATCATAAAAAAATATATACAAAAATATTAAAAGAATAAAAAGTAAACAAAAACTATATAAAGAGGTTTTATTGTCGTCGTCGGCAACAGTCATAATAAAAAAATAAAGCAATTTTACGTTTTACTTTCACCAATAAACCTTTCTAAATGTAATAAATATATTTCTTTCTAAACGCCGCCACAATGTTATATCTATGGACCTACCCAAAAATATCGGCGAGATTGTTTGGTCTACTCGGAAGTTGATTTGATAATTGTTAATGAATTCCCAAGAGGGTATCGTCTCGTTCTTGATTTTGTAAAAGTGATAAGAAAGATTTTTCAAATTGCGGCTTTGTTACGAACATTATTCGATAATGTCAGCAACCTCCGCTGAAATTTCAAGGTTTTAGGTGGCCCCTTGAAGTAAACTACAATTTTCTGGAACTAAATAGTCCTTGAGAAGCTATCTTTCGCCTCTTTGCTAATTTTTTTTTCAAATTATTTATCATATTTTGGAGATTGCCTTTTGTTTTAGTTTTTACCATGTCTTTTTAACATCACGATATAAGTTTATCTACCTTAGCTTATAATCTTACCTAATAATTTAATTATAAATGTAAATACCATATTTTACGTATTTATTATTTAAATATAGATATAAAGGACTATATAACATAAAATACAATCTATATTTTCATACCAGATCCCTTGCGAGGTAGTACGAGTAAAAGAGGGGTAACAGTTAATAAGATAATATCAAATGGAGTGCATTAGTTATAATGTTGTTGTTAATTGTTGTAATAGACATTTATGCTACAATCTAAACAACATACATATATTTTATTGAAATATCACATCACCGCAGGGACATATATTTAGTTGACCTTAATTTCCTTCAGAGTCTGACGAAGACTAAGAGAAATAGAATAATAGTTTATATTGACTTATTTTGTACTTTTTAATTTTATTTTATAATATTCTATTTTGTCACACTTACGTTGAGGCATAGTGGCAATTAAAAATATAATGAATTGCTATTTTAGATGAAAGTCTCAGCAATATTATTAGTAGGTAAGTGCTAGTTACCGCGCACGATAAAAAGAATGAGTCTTCACCGCTCGGCGCCGGCCGTGCGGGTTGTAGTGGGTAAGCCAAAATAAAAATCTTTGATGTATTTTTTATTTCCTTCTGAATTGTGCATAGTGTTGCCTTTATGATAAAAGGGCTCCGCGTGTGTGTTTATATCTGAAGAATGAAGTGAATGAAATATAATACACGCATCCCGCTAGAGTTGTTATTCTATTTCAGATTATTTTGATCCTTGATTACATATTTTAGATGTTACCTGTAAGAAAAACAGTAACACGGATCTGGCGCCAAGTTTACCCTTACACGTACAAATAAAATAATAAATGATTTTGAATTGTGGCGTCAGACATTGGCGCAGGATTTGGCTGGTCTTCAAAACTCGCATCGGGGAATGGGGAGAGGGGAGGAGGATGCATAAATCTCGGTTATATACCTGAACACACAGTACCCTACTATCTCTTCTGGCCAGTGGCTGAATTGTGCCAGCGACGGCAGACGAGTGTTATTAAAGAAACTGAATGGTTTTTACACAATCATATCTCACTTTTTATACCTCTGCCAAAGGTGTGAAAAAAGTATGAAATATCGTTTGTCACAACATTATTTGATTTTTTTTTGTTTTTCTAAGAGTTTAATGTATAAGTAATATTTTGCAATGTCTAGCTATCATCTCGACGCGTTCGGTGGGAGGCTTCGCCTCTTCAGCAACAATTATATTATCAGGCACAAACAAAGCGCCAACTATATATATATAGTTAGCGTAACTATATATATATAGTAAGACAAAAATATATATATGAGAATAATAATCTGTTCTTAGTAGGCGTTAGGATATTAATTAACTACACAAAGTCATTACTTACATTCTCTTATGTGTACATAAAAATATTACCTTTACACTTTAAAAGCACTGATAAGTTTTCATAATAATAAGTACAATTATTTGAAAAGCTAGTAAAATATGGGACTGAGAACACTGAGGCACAAAGTTGGCAACACCGGGATACGTCGAGGACACTAGATATATGTTTATTGTCTGTTTTCTAAGCTGCACTGCTATTGGATACTACCTATAGTACATTATTAGTCGGTCATTGTATATGTCTTATACACAATAAAATAATACCCAATAATTCTGTGTGTTGTCCCATCATTAGTTTGATTTTGCTTTTTGTTAATATTTGTTTTATAATTAAAACATATCAATATAATCCTCATTTTGAATACTGTTTTCTTTGTTACTTCGGTAGTATTATTGTCTTTGTTCTTATAAGTGTCCTATTATTTGAAACTTGTCAGTTAATTTTCAACAACTCGGCAGTGCAGTTTCAGCACTGCTAATCTTGATGAGATCCGCGAGGATGCCATAAGTACCGTTTGGTCGAAGTTAAGATGGCGACTCGCAGAGTTACCATCGTGAAGCTTCAACCGATCCGGACAATTCGGACAAATGTAAGGTTTTTTTGACTATGAATGAATCGGTATGTACTATTAAAATGATATACATAACAAATCAAAGAACATAATATTAATGATACACCTGGTTGAAACCCCGCGAGTGTCAAAGAGATCAACAATTAAATTATATTTTATCTATTTACGAGCTTCTTAAACGATCGTAGCACTCTGTAGCATCGTAGACATACTACGTGAGATCTAACAACTATTTGATAGGTATATTAGTTCTGTATCACACTCGAAAGTTGTATTGTTTTGAATAAAATTCATTATTCAATGATTAAGAGTTATTAAAATGTTTTTTGCAATCATTGTGAAAAGTTTATAATTTAAAGTAAAATAATATGTTACTTACGAGATTATACAAAGTGGATTTTCCAAAATAAACAACTTTAGAAACGCTTAGTCTGTCCGTCATTTTCATAGTTATTGTTAAATAAAAATACATAATCGAATTATAGATAATCATAATATTCGAAAACGCCAAATACTTTCACATATGAAAATTAACATATAAATCGAGATGGGAGATTATGAAAATGCTTTTTATAACCTATGCAACGCTTATGATTGAAAGCGCTAGTTTGTATTTAAAATAAAATCGGGCCTGTTCCACACGTAGATAAACGAGAGGTAACATTGAGATTAGTGATGAGCCTATTACATCTTAACACTTTCAATTACTTATATATTTTCATAGGTATCTATAAAGACAATTCCTGATACTCAATAACAACTGGTAATGCGATACGTGGGATATAATATCGGTAAACGAGTAAAGCTTACTCCCGCGTCGTTAAGTGCTGCCGGGGCTCGACAAATGTAAAATAAAAAAGAAAACATATCTTCACATAAGTAACAAAATCCTTCTTAAACCAATCAAGGTAGTAAAAATATGAGTTTGAGATATTATTTCCGCGACTCATAAATATTATCATTCAAAAAGTGTAAATATTTAAATTAGTGAAATGTTATAATCGAGTTTTTTGTATGTCGGGAACATTGTACCGTACCCGCGGGTCGCTTGTTCCTCTCACTTGTGTTTATGTCGTCTAATGTAATGACTTTCAAACCCATTTCACATACCATTCGCATATTCATCATTGGCGCCACAAATTACCTAAATAATAACTAATTACTTGTTGTAAGCTTATTGGCCATAGAAAGGCATAATTAAACCTATTTCCAGACGATGATCTAGCGACGGGGAAGGTCTTTTTTTTATCGTATGTTATTAGATAATTACAAATACATGCTTCTTTATGCACATCCCTAGGAAAAAACGGTCGCACTCCTCGTCTTATCAATTAAAAAGCATAAAGTTGAGAGAGGTCGATATCATTCGTGACTTGGGTGTTATAATTGACATTAAACTAAAGTTTAATGTTCATCTAGATAATATTGTAACTAGAGGTTTAAGGTTGCTTGGTTTTGTTTTGCGTAATTGCAGGGAGTTTAAATCTGTTCGTAGTAAGGTTTGTGTATTTAATAGCTTCGTTAGATCAGTTCTCGAATATCGTAGCCCAGTTTGGTTTCCCTTGTACGATATCTACATAAAACGAATTGAATCAGTTAATAAAAGATTTCTCTAGCATTTAGCTTTTCAAAGTCATAAATCAAAATTACAACTTTCTTATAAGGAACGATTAGATTATTTCAAGCTCCAAAGCTTAGAACACCGTAGAGAAACAAGTAATCTAAAATGTTTATACAAACTAACTAATGGTCAATTGGACTGTCCTTTACTTATAAAGGAAATCGGATTTAATACTCCCTACAAACTACCACGTCGTTCAAAATATAATTTGTTTACAACAAAAATGTTTAAAAGTAATTTAGGTTACTTTTCAGCAATTAACCGTATGCAAAAAATGTATAATAGGATTTCTAAAGGCAATGATGTTGGCATATTCTCTAAACTGGGTACTTTTATTGCCTCTATAATATATGTAGTATAATGTAATATAATATAGTATTGTATAATATAATATTTTATAATATAAGAGTAGCTCGGTGGCGTGGTGGATAAACGCCGCGGCCCGCGATCGTTGTCGTTAAGCAAATTTCGCAAAGGTCAGTCACGGGATGGGTGACCCAAAAAAATATTATCTCTAGCTACTCCGTGCTTCGGAAGGCACGTTAAGCCGTTGGTCCCGGCTGCATTTGCAGTCGTCAATACCCTTCAAGCCGCATTGGGCCAGTGTGGAGGGTCATGGCCCGTCCTCCTTAACCATCCATAAGGAAGGCCTGAGCCCCTGCAGTGGGGACGTAAAAGGGCTGTTGATAATGATGATGATGATGACATAATATAATATAGTATGATATGATATAATATAATTAATGTAAGTCCACTGTATTCGTCTCTTAGGGCCGTTTAGTTGTTGTTGTTGCAGTGGATAAAGTTGCAAGGACAACTTAATCCACTGGCAACAACATTAGTGCATTAGATCTGAATCCAAGACAAAATGTCGAAAAACTATGCTGTTGTCATGCATGAAACAAGCTTGCTAAGTAATTCGCTTGCCCATATTCATTTTTTCAACTTAATTTTCTTATGAAGCTTGTCGTGGCAACCTATAATTGAGAGTTCACTTCAATATATGAACATGCAAGTAACTAATGTTATAATTTAAGTGAATGTCTTGACTGTTGTCCAATAAATAAATAAATTACGATTACCTTTTTTTCTACAAATAAATAAATATAAATGTGTTTCTTTCCTTATTATCTCATATAATGGAATAATGAAACTAGAGTGCCTAAAAGGCTATTTTCTCTCGAGTAAATTTTAAACTGCTTCCGTCTGCCTTCCGAGACTTCCGAGTAACGGGTGTCCAGAGGCGCCATTTCGAAATGCAGACTGCACAATTTTAGTAGTTTGTGGTAGCGACCGGTTTGCGAAAGAGCGGGACACTCGCTCAGAAAATGGGCCACAATCCGGACCGTGATAAGTGAAATATACCCCCGCACCGCCCCTGTCCACCCCGTGCCGCCCCCCTCGCGGCGCAATGACCATGACCTAGTTTTATCCGGTCGAATAACAACTCTGTGTAAATGGGTACGTGCCAACGTTTATCGAATAACTTAATTATTATTTTCTTCCTGATCTCAGAATGTTTGGCTCGCGTAAACCACTTATTTATATACGATAACGCGGAAGTGATATACTTCTTGATACTACGTTTTGTATATAAAGTAAATGTTCGTTTATTAGACTTCGTCATGATTCGCATTAGGTTATTTTCTTAGAACGGAATAAAATTTTCCATTTAATTTGAACTTTAAAGCTAGAGACAAACCATGTTCCTAGTCAGCCGTAGTCAAAATAAAAAAAATACCATTACATAGAGTTAAATTTTTCGACTCTGTTATTATATTTTCCGTATAACAATAAGTTTTCATATACATTCTAAATGCGCCGTTTAAAATCGATGGAATAGATTATTACTAGGTTTTAACTATTAAGTTGATAAATATAGATATAGAAGTATTATATAAAAAACGCAAACTATAAAGATTATTTGTAAACACCAGACACAGTAAACGACGAAGTAGAGGTTTGGTCCCCGGGGTGTGTTTGACTGAAGCCACAACAAACTGAGCCCTCCCAAGCCAACAGCTGTTACTGTAAGTTGGTTACAACTTTAAAAAATGAATGTTGCTGCTGTTTAACCAGTACTAAATAGTACTGTAAGAATAAAATAAACAATATCTATACATACATAGTATAAAACAAAGTTTTCCCGCTGTCTGTGCGCTGAGATAATTCTAACGACATTTCATCGATACACAAAGTGAAACGTTTATATGTTTAATCCAGTGTAAATGTGCGTCGTCCCACAGTTTATATTGTCCTAGGATCCTCCCGTATCGAAACATTTTCTTATTTTTTCGCTTTTCGTTATTTATTATTTTTAGAAAAACAAATGCTTATTCTGAATGTTAGTTCGTAATAAATTCTTTGGGTGAGAACACGAATCAATGTTAATTATTTAAACAATCATTTGTGATATAATCTACGTGAAACATCTACTAAGAAAAATGCAGATACGAATACCCCGCAATTAAGTGTTTTAATTCATATTTATCTTAAATTTTCGTAAATCCCTTCACGAACTATTTGTATATATGTTATTTTTCTTTTTTGCAGTAAATATACTAATCAAATCTAGTCAGCCTTTTCATTTGGCTACCATTCACCGAGCTAGCCCGAACCACGCGGACGAAGCCGTTGGCGACGAGCTAGTTTATTTATATTTGAAAAGAATCACAGTTTTATTTTGGAAGATGGAAATAGTACTTTAGCTATAATTAGAAATAACGGGACATAATTTTTGAATTTATTTGTAGATAGGAAGCTCATTTCGATTAGCCATGGAATGCTGACAACAAATAATTTAAGGGACTTAAAAATTAAAATTTAGTCTATATGCAACTTAATTTCTTAAAAGCAAAAATGTAATGGACATATTAAGGAAGCTGAATCACATCTGCGCTTGCGTACGCGACAAGTCGCATTGCATACTTGTTTTTTTTATATTGTTCACACACTACACAGTTCGGTCTCCGGATATAAAACAGATTAATGACATTATTTTTTCCAGGTCAAAAAATGTATATGAGAACTACAATAAACAAAATGCTATTCTGCGTGTCCAACGTGATAACGTGTCGTCGTCACTCATAGTTTAGCTGCGAGACCTATTAGCGGGCATACGGGTACAGTGTAAAAACTAGTGCAGTTGTGTTCAAAGTATAGCGCTAACATCGTGCAACCTTTTCCATACCACGTTCCAATAACACGCTGCGGCTGTTTCAACAAAATTCCGCACCAGCACGTGAAGCGAGTATAACGCAAAGCTGGTCAGTGGCGCATGGAATTGTCTTTCGGTCAGTTGCACAAACGGTAATTATGATTTAATGACGCCTTTAAGCTCTAATGAATGTCAAATTTGTATCGGTAATGTTGCTTTAAACTAATGAAAATGTTAATGTACCATTGTGCAACTGTCTGTTTATCCGACACCAAGGCTGGCCACTCTCCAGTCAGAACTTAAATTTGTTGTAATATATATTATATTGGTAATCTCTCAAGATTAAGAAGTCGCCGGTTTTTTTTTAATCGGGGGCCCCAATCGGAATTTACAAACAAATTAGCATAATTATATTTATGCTTCACTAATTATATAGTGGTATTATAAAATTTTTTTTTTTTGTATCTTCTTTACCTATTGTATGTGTCAAACACATGACCTACTAGTCGACTACAAGGTCATCATCAAAAAGGCACATTCGGTCATGAACAGTCTATTTAGTTCACATAGTATCATATTTTATTCTGGAGTACGAATTTAAAGCCCTATTATATAAACTCGATACCCGGCCATACTAATTGAGCTGGGCTGGCCGGTGCTGCATCTTTCCAATCTGTACAAAGTCAGAACGAATTCGTATGAAACTAATTGCTTATAGACTTTAAATATTTTTTTGTTAAAGTCTTTCAATCTTTACAAGACTTATATGCAAACTTTCGCATATACTTTTTACCTTACTAGCTCGTTATATAATATACATTACCAGTAGGTACTCGTGTATTTTAACAGCACTTTATAACTTTTTCAATAGTACACTAATAAAGTTTAAATATTTTGTTAACTCTTCCTTGTTATTAATTTTGTTGGCATTTATTTGGGCTAACCGACACAGGTGCCTGTGGCGGTTAGTCGGCTAATCTGTTGGCTAAAAAATAATGTTATCGGAGTTGTCAAGGGTAAATCATTTGGTATAGTCCGGAACCTCATGTTACGAGCTATATACGAGCAGTACGCAAATTGAAACATTACAATATATAGCGACTATCCTGTAGCTGAGTTTTGGCCTTATATAGATAGATTGGAAAGACGCATTGGTGCATCATATCTTCTAGTAATTTTGCAGTTATATTTTTCGTTTTTTATTGAAGTATGGTAAATTTGTGCTTAAAACTTGTGAAATGTTTATTCGTTACGAAGTAGTAATTAGCCTGGTATAAATTTTGTTCAATTATATTATCGCAAATAGGAGAATTCACAGTTATTAGTCAATGATGTACTTATTCAGAAACCCGTAACACGTTTCATTTATTAGTAGTGACATGACTTGTCTGCCTTTTAAACGTAAATGTCGATATTATTATTTGTTTTATAGAAAATGAATATAAAGTAGAATAGATGTACAATACATCACTGACCGGCCGAACGCGCCCGCGACCACCTCGTCCAAGTTCACGTGAAGTCAACCGCAGGTGATCGAATCATAACCACAGACACCGCACACGATACTAGGGGATCATTTATACCGTACTGTTTGCACGCTACTGAGGCTTGGAAAGGCTGAGAAAGTATTTCTTAATATTTTAAAATTATTCTCATTAATGTTTTTGTATTTATAAAATTCTATTTTTGAGTCTATTATTTTTCCTAGTACTCATTCAAAATTATTGCGGCCGAATGTTTCTTGAACGATTAGAAAAGTTCTTAATGAAAAATACTTTAAAAATCCACTCAGTCCCTGGCGCTCTGAGATGGGACTCGAATCCATGACCTTTCGCAATCCGGGCGGCCGCTCTAATCACTGTGCTAAATTGATCAAATAAATTAATTCTAATCTTTAGTATACAATTGATGGTTATCGCACTTTAGAAATTTAGATATCGAATACTTTTACCGTAGCTTTTATAAAAACAGAAATTTAACATTTTCGTAACCCACAAGTAGCTTTTAACCGTAATCTCATTCCAAAACTTCTAGTGGCATCTGGTTTCGTTATTGAGGAAAATGCCAACAATGAGAGCCTCCTAAAAAGGAATTAGTTAGAATTTACCGTAGACCCGGGCTAGTTTTACTACTAATGGTTTACCGATTTACCACCGACCAGCTCTTGCGTGGTTTTAAAATGTAATCGTTTAATTTTATTCGGTGCGCATTTTAATTACTTGGAAACTTAAACAACAGGAAAGCAGCACGTTCCTGTTGTTTAAGTTTCCAAGTAATTGCTTTGTGAGATCTATTTTGGTCGGTCGGAAGGCGCGCGTCAGTTCACTACTGGTATAGTGCACTGGCGGTGTCGGTGTGTGTCGGCGGCTGATGAGTTACGTCACATTATTAACTACCTCCGTGTGTGGCTCTTATCTGCAGCCTATCGCCTATCTGGTAATGTATCGCCTCTACTATGTCAACTACAGGTACTTGTAATCGTATGTGATAAATTTATGTAATGGGTTTGCTGTGTCATGCAATAATTGTTAACTCATACCTCTATAACGTGGGGGTATTGTCACACGAGTACTGTCACTATTGAAACTTTGATAAAAATATTAAATATTTATTAAAGTTTATATAAACATGAGCTTGTAAAATTAACAATTTATTTGTGGTTACCGACTTGATTGATACGACTCGTTACTTTCTAGGAACAAGGTCCTGATGGACAGCATTACGCGTGCTCAGTACGAATGACGTCTGGTAATTGGCTACTCTCCCATTGTCGGATAATAATTGCACGATTATCTCTGTAATAGCACCTTTCAGAGCACCTGCAATATCTCCATGTCGGCGTGGAGCCTCTAATCTTGACAAGTGAAATATAAGGATTCGCTTAATCTTATTTATATCAGAGCGTCAGGTATAGATCTATTATGTGAATTGAAATTGTAATTCAATTCTTTTAATTAATATTTCATTATTTTCCAATTGTTAGTTATGAAATGAAGACTCAGTAGACAATTATAATACGCTTTATGATTCTAATCTAGATATATTTTTTATTTTAATCTTACTTGTTTCGAGGATTTTAAATATTATGAAAAAGAAAATTATTGCTGTAACATTATTTTAAATATCATGGAGGACAACGGTGTTAAACAAGATTTATTTTAATATGTTTATTTAGACTACTATAAAGGTACGTACAATGTATTTATTGAATATTACACGGTTCTTGAATTATAAATCGTACATTGACAGACATTGTACTATGATTTGAGTTATTAAAAGAAGCTATACAAGAAAGTTGATTTGTCAGTAGTACGCAGTTGTCATAGTTTATCTACTGCTAACTCATAAATTATGACAACTGCGTACTGAGTCGAACTGTCGTTATGGGAACTTATGATGAGAAAGAAGCATTGCTGCAGACAACTGATGACTCGCAACTTATATTTACCACATATCTACGAGCTTCCTAGAGATATCGCAACCCTCGGGGACTAAATAATGTAGAATTAATGCGTCGTATAGGAACTCTGTTAAGCTTATTATAAATTCAATAACTTGCAAGTACGCCAACGTATTATGCATATAGGTAGGTCGAGGTAGGTCGCCCCTCGAAAACACTCCGCGTCTCCGAGTAGGTACCTATCGAACTTTCAGATTCCACCCGCCGTGCGACTCTCAAAGTGTTTTCACTCTCGACTTCAAATAGTACACGGTTCTAATTGTGATAAATTGTCTGTGTAAGGCGAACACTTCAAACGCTGGAGGAGACTTTATCTCGAGCTGAGGAACTTGGCAATTGTGAGCTTGTGAGAGGCGTGTCGGTGAGGCGCGAGGCACAAAGCTGCCTCGCCCCGCGCGCTCCACCCCGCCCGCCGCCTCCACAACAATCGGATTGCCTCACAATTAGACATAACTTCAGTGATTGAGTGTAATCTCCTTGAGACTCTTCATAACTGACAGGCATGTCTTCCACTTTGTCGCAAACTTATTGTTTACTAAAAACTGAACTCCTTGTTCTAGCCTGAAAAATGGTGGTAGCGACAGTTATATTGTTAAATTTTGCTGTAGTAGAGACTATTTGTTGGTATATATGTACCTATGTATCTACTTGTAATTCAACAATCATTTTTCACTCATTCATTCTTTTACTTCATATTTGCATCACAAATCAGAGATCAGCAACGGCAACGCCACAGATTATATAACTATATTTTTTCGTCTTGAGATTGTAGTTTTCTTTTTTAAGACATTCGTGAATGCTTTGTATGGAAACATAAACCCTTCTTAATTAGTAGTAGGTAGGTACCTATAGCTAGTAAGTGTGAATCCAACTTTGGGAATCTAGACTAAGTATTAACATGCCGGTCACGTCTGCTCGTGCAACCGTGGCACATCTCACTCTACTCAATAACGCGAGCAGTTTTATTTAATTTTACTGACCCTTTTCTACTTTAAAATTTAATCTCAAACTTTTGGGTCGTCAGGGAAGCTGTTCGACCTTTATTGATTTCTACCATTTGATCCTTCATGAAAAATTCATGGCTGAAAGAGTTACCCCGTCACGTAGATACATGAAACGATTTGTTGTGGGCGTCGCATATTGGTTTACTTAAATAAACTCAATCAATCTGGCCTTTAAGGTTTGTACGTAAAATTGAATAGACATGGCAAAGATTTTTATAAAAATATCCGGGCTTTCTCACAAAAATCCTTTCGGTCTCCTATTCTCAAATATTTATACATTCAAAACCTTTTTGAAGTGATGAGTTTTTCTGAACAGTACTTCAAAGAATATAAAAGAAAAACATTTCATTGCACTTTGGAATAGGTATCGAACTTGTGTTATTCACCGAAAACTCCTTTCAACATCGACCTTATGACGTCTTATGTAAACATTAATATGTGTCACTGAGTATGTTACAGTTAACCGTGTTTATACAGAATAATAAATCAAAACTGCAAACTGAATGAAAATATTATCGCTACAATGACTCCACTTATTAGAAACTAGTTCTTGTTTACATGTCACAGACATTCAGGAGAGCACCAATAATTAATATGTTATTGGAAATTATTCCGAGCTGATCGAGCTCCAGTAATAGTGGAGTGATTTCAAGAATTAATATATCGCATCAGTATAATCTTGGCAACATTTAACTGTTTGTAGTTTTAACGGTCACAATCGTGGCATCGGTTCATTTGTATTCGGTCTGGAGGGGCATATTAATTCGGCATTCGGCGTAATATTATAGCCGTGACGTCGTCTTCTAGTCACGGCGGGTGCTCGTAGCTCGGAAATTACACTCATTCCAGCATTTTCCGAGCTCCAAGATTTTCGGATCCTTGTATTCCCTGCAAAATAGGTTCCTTAAAAAAGAGTGTAATTTGTTTTAATTAAACTGTCAGTTGGAGATTAAAATAATATTTCACACAGTACCCATAGTTTAAATATGTGTAAAAATATATTTTTCGGCTGTTTGGGTGGATTGCCTGAATATTATAGATGAAAGTACGCTCTGTAGAAATTGTTCTTTATTATTTATTTATGTTCTTTCACAAAAACACAAAAAAATACAATTTGTCAATTGTGGCTCCCTTTTAAGCAAGTAATTTGTAAGCAATTTTTTTTATATTTATTTCCACATATTTCATTTTTCACTTAAATCCTGTTCTGCCCGGAGTGCGTATGAGATGCTCAACTGAAATTAATGTACTCATCATGGGCACATATCACTACATCACAAAACTAGAACGGGATTTAACAACACACAAGAATATTTTACACCCAAACATTTTTGGAAAAATATCAAATAATACTTGATCAGCGGAGGAACTGCTGAGCACCGAAATACTAAGTCAACTGAAAGAGGAAGTTCGAAACATATTAGAAGAAAATAAAGCAACATAAAAGCCAGTTTCAGAAATTTCCTAACAAATCACACATAACCATCGGACCCTTTAAACGCTCCACAAATACAACCCAGGTATTCTATAATAACACAGCAGCACACACTCTCGTCAGTTACATTAGGCACACAAAACTATGAATTCATATCAGACGTACCCACACATAACAGAAACACAATTTAATAATACTATAAATGAAAATGAAACTGGATTACTTACGTCAGGTGAAACCAATTAGGACCCCACATTAAGAGTGTTAAATGAAAAAGTACACATTACTTTCCTACTATATGCTAAAATGGATCCTACCTCAGGACCGAAATTACCGAAGTTGAAATATAGCAGACAACTATTCAAACTCTTGAACGTTTATAATAATGCAATACTAAGCCAAAATAGACACACACTTATATATTGCACAGCTTTTCTAAAAGTAACACACGAACTTGTTTATACAATAATAGACAAAGGAAAGCCGACAAGATATATACAGAATCTTAAACCTAATTAGCAAATTATGTTAGAGAAGGACATTGATAAACTATGTTCAGATATAGGAAAACTTACACAATGTGTTAACAAAAACAATAGATCTCAAAATGGCGAATAGAGTTAGGACTATATTCAAAAACGCAAATTTACACAACCAAAGGGAAACTAGGAACCAGAAGCGTTTTTAGAAACGCTTAAACAAAAACTAGCTCTGAAGACTCATAGATTGAGAAGATTTAAGAAATCGCTACAAAGAAAGCAAGACAACAATCTGTTCACAAACAATGAAAAAGTTATTTTATGTGAAATTGTGTGATAACTCTCATTCAAAAAACGCACAAATAGATAGCACTAATACTACAACAAATCACAGAACACCCCTGAAAGAAGATTTAGAACAGTTTTGGTATAATATTTGGGAATCAGAAGTCTCACACAATATACAAGCTAAGTGTATAGTGGATGAAAAAGTAAATTTAAATCAATACCAGACATGGAATTCACAGAAATTACAGTAGAAGAATTACAAACTATTATACAAACCTAGAAGTTACCAGGAGTGGAATCTCACACTTTTAGTAGATAAAAATATAATAAGTTACCTCTGCAATAGTTCTATTCATAAAACAAGTATTGCCGCTGTGGATAATCACACTTTATTTCAATAGCAAACCTAATAATATTGTCTCTAGAGAAATATCAATAAAAAAGGTATTTATCAAGGTGATTCCTTCAGCCCCTTATGTTTCTGGCTAGCACTAAATCCACTGTCATATCTGCTTTGACTATTCAACGTGCAGGTTTTTTTAAGCATAATAATACTAAAATTAAAGTAACTCTCTTAGTTTACATACATGGATGATATTAAATTGTACCGATAACAGACATAGAAATGGAAACACTATTAAAGACACGCCCAAATTTATTAGAGATAAAAAGCAAAATCTGCAGCAGTGACTATTCGGTAGAACAGATGTTTATAAGTACTTGAGATATAATCAAGCGATATAAAGGATATAAGCGAATAAAACAAAATCTTCCTGACCTTGAACAGTATACAAGTAGCTAGCCGATGCTGGACTGTATAACTGTAAAACTTCTGTTACTTCTTCTTTATTCACTTTTCTTGAGGTCATGAGAGCTTACAAAAACCCGCTCAGCCGACGCTGGTAATTTGATTATAAGTACTATATTATCAACTCTTTATAAAATCTCCTTTTTAAAAATACTTTTTAATTATAGTTTATCAAATTAAGAAGCCTTTATCATTAGTGTCATATCATCATTAGTGAGCTTGTTATAAACTAGCTGTGCCCGCGACTTCGTCTGCGTGGGAAAGTATATCAGAAGAATTGTTTCTTTCCTATGGTTGGGGGTCGAATCGAGTAGATTCGATGGTCCATAACGCACTATACGGGCTCAATGCGAATTGGTGGGTGTTAACAACTACTGATCGTATTAGTGATACTTACGCTGTTTCAACTGTTCTTCTTTTGATTATGTTTTTTTTTTAAATGTTATTTGTTTATCTGTCTAGTTATATGTGCAATTTATAATTTTTTGTCATGTTTTTCCATCCGATGCTAGGTTGCCTAAAAGAAATCACTGGGTGGGTATGAAAAATATATATGTATGTTCGTGTCATTTTCTTGTTGTGCGATAAAAACTTTACTTACTTACTTAACCGCAGCGTAAACCGAATGCGCTCTAATCTTAAAAAGAGGAAATATTTCATTGTTTTTTGAATTGAATTGGTTCCTAAACTAATAACCGATTTGAAAAATTCTTACACCTACGGGAAGCAACATCATACTCGGGTGACACAGGTTTTAATTGACGACGTGAAAAAAAAAAGATAATCGAAACTACTTTCTCGCTCTCTATACTGCAAAGTCCGATATGTGTTTCGATCAGCAGTTAGGCATGCTAAATTATCTTCAGGAGTTTTCTGGGATCAAACGCTTGCTGTATGACTTCTCTGAGAGCTCAAGATATTTTCCCTAACAATGAATGCTCTAGATTCAACTTGATAGTGCATGAGCGTCGCGATGGGCATTTAAATACGCTTCGCGCTCGTCAAGTATCTCAAGTAGCGTAGCAATGAAATTATAATTTAACAGTTTATAAGTTTTTTATTTATGAACCGATTGAAATAAAATTTACACTAAACGGAAACCAAATCAAAATCAAATCAAAATATTTATTGCGTGTCACATTACAAACAATGAGATAAAACTAAGTTTCAGGTATACATGTGACGCCCTACAAGGGCATTGTAATATGTAGAGGACAGCTTTATCAAGGTGAAAATATAATATTAACAACAATTTAAAATTAAAAACATCTCATAATTTAGTTATACATTGCACTAAAATTATGCCTAAATAAATATTCTTAAGAAAGATATGACTTTAATTTTGTATTAAATTGTATAGGATTTTCTATTTTTTTATGCGATTTGGTATATGGTTATATAGTTTAATTAACATTGAATGGGGGCTGGATGTAACTAATAAATTCATTTTAGAGAAGGGTACTTTTAGTAAACACAATAGTGAAAACTGCATTCGAATCGGTTCGAAAAATCGGTTCAGCCGTTTCTGAGATAAGCTTGTTCAAAGGCACAGACAAACAGACAAAAAATTTAGAAATCGTTGTTTTGTGTTCTGTTACGTTTATAAATGCCTCTCATAACAGTTTTTTCATAAATCTTCAATGTACAGACATCGATTGGTTACGTTTTTATTATATTATAGATACGAACAGTTATAAAAAAAGCATCTGACTAGTTATATTTATTTATATTTTATCTTTTTATCTATTTAAGAGGGTACACATCCACTACTTACTGGGCCTGCTGAAATTTCAGTCTGAAATAAGAAGTGCCCGTATACTTATGTCTTTTGTAATTGTGTAAATGTAACATTATATGCGCATACGAAACGCATAAATAAATAAAAAAAATAAGAAGCTTAAAAAAGATTATTGTATGTTTTAAGACAGTGGATTTTTCTGTGTGTTCAAGAGAAAGGTACAATTTAATATTCCATGTTTAAACAAGTGAACAGCAGGTGAAGACGTTTATTGTTAGAGAATAAGAAATGGCGCGTGTGGGGCGTTCGGAGCGGCCGAGAAAAAGCTTTTACCTCTCATCTATCATTCAGGGGCCTGTCGCGTCATGTCGCCGGCCCGCGCGGCTAATGCACGCCCTTCTACCAACCTATTTAAGGCATCAAAAAAGCCATTCCGACAGCTAATCCGTTGCTAATGTTTTTATTACATTTACTATTCACAGTTCATCTCCTAGTTTGTAATACGTTTGAAAAGATCGATAACGCTTTAGACGTACGTCTGCCACATCGGAAGCAACTATCGCAAGGCAAAGGGAAGCTGAAACTTAGTTTCTTCCGTTCCATCGTGCCTCTGAAGTCTCGTAGGAAACCTTTAGCTGCATCTGCAGTCTTTAACACCCACTATTCCGCACTAGGTACTATATATATATTCCACGATCCCTCTATCAGTAGTGAAATTGTTTAGATTGACATTTTTTAAAAAAGCTTATCTATACATATATAAAAAGAGTTGTGCTGACTTACTGACTGACAGACAACAGCCTAAACCGTTGGTCGTAAAAACTTACGTAGAGGTGTACTAAGAACAGATTTTTGGAAATTCCATCCCATAGGGGGTCAAAAAGGGTGGAAAAGTTTATATGAAACTTCCTTGTTTATGGACCTATATCGATGAAAATTGGTATTTGGGTAGTTTATGACCCTAAGAAGGTAAAAGGTTATATTTTATCTCGAAAACTAGCACTTGAAGGGATAAAAATGGGAGTAAAATATTTTATAGGGGTATCAAAATGTTACCATAGCAACCATTGTTTGCAATCTGATTTGTTATTGTGATAAAATTACCTAATATTATTTACAAAATATTTTATTGTATAGCGATGAAAAAAGTTGATAATTTTTACAAATCCTACTTTATTACATTTGTTCATTCATATTATGTAAGCACCTAAGTATAGGTTTCCAAGTATAAATGTCGTGGCTAGATCGTAGAATTGAACAATTCATGATGCGGCCAGCCATTTCATGAAATGTTTGTACTTCATGATATGGAAAAATCTTGCTGCCCACATCATGATGTGGTCAGGCCAGATCAATTAATGATTTGCGTTTAACTATATGGGCGGCTGATAGTATGACTTCTTCATGATGTGGCCAAGAGTAAATGATCATATTGTAAAATAGTTACGTAAGTCTCAGTAAGAGGCGCTGATGTCGCATTGTTTTTGTGATACATTTATTTTAATTTTTAGGTTATACAACAAATTAGTGAAACTAAGGTAACTAAGCAACGAAAAATAATTACTTGATTAAATTCAGTAAGATAAATGTAGGAGTGCAGTGCGAAGCAGCAATGGCTATTTCTATAGTTTTATGGATATTTCGCAGGTTATGATAAAGACAGGATTGTGACCAAGCTCCAGAGGCTGATAAAAATATATTGGAGGATATAAAAGTTTTTGAGATATGAACTGACCTTAAGTTCCTATATGATTCACTACTTTTGGTCACTTGATATGTTAGACATTTAAGACATTCGCGAAGCGTCGCGTAGCGATCGTATTAAATTTCGAGGTTGTCTTTTTTAGACCACAAAATAATAACTCTAACGAATAAACAAGGTATTTGAGCAAATAATTAGATTTATTTTTTGGACATCCTACATTAACGGATTTAATGTAGGGTGACCAAACGTGGATTGACATATCATTTACCGTTGACGCTTAAATGATAAGATCAAATGGCCCGCTGAATCATAAAATCGTCAATTCTAAGATATGGCTACGATATACCTATATATGTAATGTAATAAGTCGTTTATTGAAAAAATATATTATGTTGCACTGTAAATAGAAATATTATTTTATCATCAGCCCTTTCAACTCCTTACTGCATGGGCTCAAGACTTCGTTATAGATGGTGGTAAGGAGGATGGGCCATGACCTTCCACGCTGGCCCAATGCAGATTAGAGGGTTTTAACGATTGCAAATGCTTCTGGGCTTTATGTACCTTCCGAAGCATGGAGCAGCTTGAGATACTCGTTTTTGGTCATTGATCCCGTGACTGATCTTTGCGAAAGTTGTTTAACTACAACGACCGCTGGCCGCGGCGCTCATCCTAACTACACGACTAAGTTACCCGGAAAATGAAATATTTTTTATTGGAATCAAAATGTAGATTTATTTATTTTAAAAATCACGTTAACAAATTCAATTCAATTCAAATTCATTTATTTCAATCCATATAAGATCATTTACATTACAGATTATTAAAACATTCAATTAAAAATATAAATAAAATCAAATTCCACAATTTTTAAATTATTTATTTTGAAATGAAAATAAAATTAAACTTAATAAAACAAGATAAGAAAGTAATAATAATTTTTTTTTCTTTTGGCCTAAAATAAATTAAATTAAATCAAAAAATAACGTTTTAATGTATACTCGTCACTCCAGAGATAATTTTTCCATTTATGAATTTGTAGAATGAACATAAAGTGTTACCAACATAAATAATATTTTGCCGTACAGTTAATAGCACATCAGGCTATACAAAACTGTCAAATTTCTCCATTTCATTCTAAATCTAAAAGTATTGATAGTGGAATAGTGAGTTTTGAAATTGAATGTAGTAAGAAATTTAAGTTTTGCTATACTCGATGGTGTTTATGCTAAAGTAATCTGTGCTAAAGTTTCTATCAAAGAATTTAACGTAAAACTGTTTTTTTCATCTGTATTTGATATTGGATTGGATTGGATTAATATCTCTAAAGTTTTCAAAAATAAAGTGCTGAAACATATTGGATATTTGTTGTAGTATCTTCGAACCTAAACATGAAGGTAATTTCATCATCAGCTTGAGAAACAATATATGCTGCCCAAAGTAACTATATCACGCGGACGAAGTCGCGGGCAAAACCTAGTTCTCATATAAATAGTAGTTGCAGTAAACCTGACACAATTATTTTAATCAAAAAAAAGGAACCACTTTTATTCTCAAACGAGGATTAGGGTTAGCTCTTAAATTAGCAGTTTTCTTGCACTTGTTAATGCAAGAAGCTAAGCCTAATGAGGTTAGGTTTATTTTGTTTTTATATTTTTAAGAATCCATCGGCCTTCATCGATGGGGTCTACTGTAGACTCTACACTATCAATATGTCTACCAACATTGTATGTACAGTACAGCCACTCCTCTGTTCCGGTAGTTAACCAATTATTCATTCGGCTGGTTTCCGATTTCAAAACTTTTTGTTCATCCAATTTACTCGAGTGGTTAACGCCGTTGGTACACCGATGCAATCACATGCGAATGGGAAACCTTTGTGATATCTTGTCAGTTGTAAGGCGATGTTTCGCGTGTGTTTTGTCTCGCTCTATTATTAGCTCGATGATATAGCTGCGTCCTTGTCATTACGGTTTCGCAGTCAACTGCGAAAAAGTCCGTCCCTATCTCTGATTACTAAGAGAATGTCACGAGTTTTGTTTCTCAAAAGGTGCCACTGTTCGCGTCCGCAAAGTTTCGCAGATGTTGCATATTCGCAAGCGAATGCGTCGGTGTACTAACGGCGTTAATTCAGTTGTGTATTGCACAAACACATTGTATTGTCACTGCAGGACGTCGGTGGCGATGGTCACGTGCAGGCGGGCCGCTGCGGCACCGCTATAATATTATATAGATCCACGTTCGCTTGGCACTACGCCTATCGGTTTCCCCTATTTTCAAAACGTAATAATCACCTTGGTCTATGCAAGCTGATTCACCGGCACAATACCAACGAAACATAGCTCGATATGAACACGAATGCTTTTTTTTTGTTTCGTTGGCTTTATACTATACACTTAATATTTGTATATTCTTCGATTTAAAAATACAAAATGTAAGTGTAATATTTATAAAAGCCTACCTACCTATGTAAATTTTCCATAATTCTTATTGTTGTACGGCAGCCCAGTTCTTGGAATACACAAGCAGATAAATTTGAACTTGATTGAACCCGAAAAGTTAGATTGTCATTTCCCGTCAGCTTCCGTTTTATAGCAAACCCAACATTTTTTTTCCAAAACATCGCCACGATATATACATGTATTCACCAGTGAGGCTGTAGCGGTAATTGCCCCTGTGCCTGGACGTGTGTCTTAGTTTCCCGCCTGGCGATTGAATCACAACTCACCAGCGTACCGGAATAATATAAATAGCATTCTCCACATCGCATCATTACCACATACACGAGTATTAACTTTCGGTTTATTAATTAACATGACGCGTTTTACCGCGCACCAGTACTTAGTGAATCGGTTTACTCCGCGCCCCCGGGGAAATCACACTGTTAGCATTAACGTATTATCTTCAGGCACGTCGCCTCCT
Organism: Diatraea saccharalis; assembly: GCA_918026875.4. Classification (NCBI taxonomy): domain Eukaryota; kingdom Metazoa; phylum Arthropoda; class Insecta; order Lepidoptera; family Crambidae; genus Diatraea; species Diatraea saccharalis. The sequence goes on from OU893338.1 coordinate 29,213,269, forward strand.
CGCCGATTGGATTAAAAGCGTCCCTTTGTCGTGTTCAAGCAAATTATCATATTAAAAGACAATCTCGTAAACAAGTTCACGTCTTCTGTCAAATATTATAATTAATTTGAGGCTAGACGACAAATTATGATTTTGTATTCACAACTTTATTACTTGGATCGTAAATGTCGTTGGTATTAAATAACTCGGTATGTACGCTATATAGGGATCGGTTGTTGGTAATATTATTCGTGCGTTAATAATATTCTCACCGGACCGCTGAAATGTTGAATAATAACAAGAAATGATGCGGGGGTGTTGTAAATGTTTAATCATTCGTTAAAGGAGATTAGTGTGTCATTCGTGTGACATGTACGAGGGGTACACGTCGCTCGGTCCGCTGGAGGAGCACATGGCGCCGGTCCCGCAGGACAAACGACGCTGATGCCATTCATAAATCGGCTCACGATCACTCACATTTTATATACATATACACATTACATACGACGAATGAAAAATGAAGAATTTCACCTTACATAAAATTTATATTGAGCGGATATTGTTGCGTACGAGAAAATTTTTGAATCGTTTGAAAAAAGTAAAGTTATTCTACTAGAAATCAAATTAAATCTTGTTGTCGCTTAGTGGTTTAGATGCGACAGCTCGACAGACTTGTGTGTCTCTTATGTGTATATGCAAAGACTATTTTCGCATGTATTAAATAATGAAAAGATCCTCTTTGTCTATATAAGAAATTACCAGACAGTTACCCAAATAAATAGACTAAGAATAATATAAATCAGAATTGCATGGTCGACTTTTAAACTCACAATTGTTTCGAGTTAAAATTGAGAACATTTTGTGTGAATTAATGAAAAAAATGTTAATGTCGTAACTAATTAGGTAAAACATCCGTCCGATTAGGCGGCTAGCCCTATAATAGAATAGCGCCATTCATTTGCACGGCTAAACGTCGACCAGCTGAGTAACCATTACACGATTTTTTTTTAGTTTATTTAGGAACAAACAGTTACATAACAAATGTGTTCATTATAAAAAAACAATATGTACTTAAAAAACCTATAGTTCCATATTTCGTTATTTAAACACACAGTTAACAAAATAAGCGTTCCAACACGAGAAAAGAAAAAAAAATGGAACCTGATTTAAAGTTTTTACCTATATTACACACAAAATAAGTAATTAAATGGGACTATAAAACTGAAATAATGAAAAAATAACCTCTTGCATACTTCATGAGACATGTGATAAAATTTCAAGTGATTTTTTCTTAAATTCTTTTAAGTTTGAGCAAAAGATGTCAACATCGTACAGTTTTTGGTTATAATGCTGTTTAGTTTAAAACTAAACGCCATCTAGTAAGGCAAAAAGCTTCAAATTCTTTATCATCATCATCATCACCAGCATATTAATGTCCCCACAGCTGCCTTACTCGATTTAATTCGATTCCATCCCTATAAATGGAATCGAATTAAATCGAGTAAGGCAAACGGGCCGTGACGCCACCAGGCGGGATCACTGCGGATTAGTTGACGACTACATATGCAGCCGGGACGAACGGCATAACGTGCTTTTCGAAGTACGCAGGAGCTCGAGTTTATATATATTTTGGACACCCATCCTATGACCGACCCTTGCGAGAGTTGCTTAACAACCGTATCGCAGACCGAGTCTGCTAACCATGCGTCATCGGACTCTTACTACATTTAAGATTTTATAAATAATTTTAGATACATTTATTACAATGACAAATCAAATAGTAAATAATACTTGCTAACATTTCGATTCCCCATATTAACTTCGACTCTCATTTTCTAACCACAACCTATTACCTCCCTAATTTATAGGTCCAAAAACAAAGAAGCTACATACCAATTTTTTTGCCCTTTTTAACCCCATTCGGAGTGGAATTTCCAAAAATCCGTTTTTAGTATACTCCTACTCCAAATTTCAAGTCTCTATAACTACAGGTTTAGGCTGTGCGTTGTCTGTCAGTGAGTAAGTAAGACAGCATATCTCCCCTTATACATATATGTATACAGATTAGGAAATGGTGATTTAACACCGAAACAGATACCTGTTATTTTATGTTTTTGTATATTGTGTTATGTATTAATCAAAAGGTAAATCTTTCCTTCTTTCTGAGGGCGGGCAGAGCGTCGTCATTGTTTATTGTGGCAGTAGCGAAACGCTTCCCACATGCCATGAAACCCGCTCATAAGAACTAATTAGCCTTAATTCTTGGTCTTTCTTCATTCCGTGTGGCGGAATGAAAGAAATAAACACAATGCTGCCCTTTATAGTTTAATCAACTTTGGACAACTTACATACATACCTAGGCTATTAATTTAACCTGTATATGTATATATGTGATTTCGTTGGAATGACGCTTCTAAATGCTTCTAACCTGTGCTAAATTTTGTTAGTGTATAGAATGTGTACGCTAAAGCATAATTAGTTGAATTATATCTGCATGAATGTCACATGATTCATTTATGTTTTATTTGCTTTACTTATTAGGTAACACTATAAGTTTCCTTAAAATCGGTTAAGAAATTTATAAACAATTTAAGAATTTCAATTGACTTCGGAAAGGATCAAATAAAAAATATTTTTTTATAAAAATCAATAACCGACACGAACCTCTACCAGACTTCAATAAAAGTTTCGTGAATTAGTGTAAATGTTTTTAAGCTTTATCGGAAGTTGTGCGTTTTTTTATTACGTTTAATGTAAGTATTATTATTAAGGATTCATATTTGATTGCTTGGTGTAATATTAAAATCATCCCTATAAAAATTTATGTTCCTGAAAGTTCAAATTTAAGTTCATTTTGGTTTAATTTAAATTTGCATGTTTTATCTTTTGTTGGCGGATGAAGTTTGGTCACTATTTAAAGTGCCTAGAAATAAACCCCATTAGGATAATCCGGAGCTACACTGGTTTATTTAAATGTTTAATTTGATGGATCCCTCCCCGCCTCCCCTCCATCGGTCTTCAAACCAAAGACTATGATGAACGGTAGAATCCTGAATCAACAAATACTGAAATGGTGTAGGTACCTATTCGATAAATAACACGCGCTCGAACTGACTCAAAGTTTTACTAAACGACTTTTGTGGTAATTACATGTGAAAATACTTTTATATAACGATCTTTTGAAATTTTTGTAATTCATAGTTTAAATTTGTTGATTTACAATTGACTAACACTCGGTTCCTGAATTCGGAATTTAAAGTTAAGCACGTCTCAAACCGTACTTAAACGTCACTTAAATAATATTTTTAAACTCACACGATTTGTATACATTATAATTATATGCAATCGGGTCTTGTTCGTGCATTTTTTAAAACAATTAATTTACCTCGACGTTTCGGCTACGTTACAGCAGCCGTGGTCACGAGGAGACTGGAGAACTGGCGGGTGGTGGATGGTACATCTGAAAATCAGTTAAAAACATTATTACCGGATTACCCTCAACTAAAATCAGAAGACGACACCCGCCAGTTCTCCAGTCTCCTCGTGACCACGGCTGCTGTAACGTAGCCGAAACGTCGAGGTAAATTAATTGTTTTAAAAAATGCACGAACAAGACCCGATTGCATATAGTCATTTAAATAGTTTTTCAATTCTGATTTGGATTTTTTTAATGATCGTTTATTTTGTCCTTAGTATTCCATCAGTCGTTTCATTTACCGAACCAACGTCTAAGCACCGAACCCGTCACAAATTAACACCTCAAAAATAAAGGAGATTTTTAGGATCGGTGCATATGTGACGGAAAATGGGTCACAACTGACAAATATATCCAATATTGCACACTCGACGGATGATCCGTCCCGTACTAACCCGGCTGAATGAATCTTCCGTCAAGTTTGTAGCGAATGTTAATCTGGGTCGGCCATCTTAATGATATTTTGGTCATATAATAACTAAGGCTAAGCAGTTCTACTCATCTTGCTACCGTATTAAAATTTTGTTTGGGATTATCCACGAAGAGAGTTTATTTTTCTCACTGTGTAAATTAATCGTTTAATCTAATACGTATATTTAAGCGAAATTTGAATAAGCACAGGCGCTAACGTAGAGGTTATTAGTTATTTTATTTTGAAGACAGTTCTAATACCGATTTTAATTAAGTAAGAATAAGTCGCAACTTATTTTGATTTCTTTCATTTGCCTCTGTCTAATCGAATTCATAAAAAGACACACCAAATGTAGATTCCATGTTAATGTCCGTTAAATAAATGCCAAGTCGTCGTCTATAGTAGGTCGGTATGCCGTAAATCACTGCCGGAGGTCGATATTATAAGACGAAATCAGTCCTTAGTTCAAGCCAAGTCGTTATTTTATAACTAATATTCACAAGACACAAGAAATCGTACAAACAAACTCAAGCGACGTAAACACAACGCGAGTATGAAAACGATTGTCAAACAAAACTTCAAAAGTTCAAAATTGTCAAACGTATGTAAAAGAGCGCTTCCAGCCGCTTAAAAATCTACGAGCGTTTTGAGTCTCGTTTTAATGTCAAGCGCTTTAAGTGTTCATTGGTTGATTATACATCAAATTGTGCATAGATCCTGATTTGTCAACTTATTAAAATATGGTGGCAGCCTTTATTGAAGTTTATCAAATGTATTGATATTACTTTTTAAAGTAATTACAAAAATGGGTAGTGTCCGTTTGATTTTAAAAGCTGATATATTAATCATAAAATATGATAAGAATTATGATATACAAGATATTCTTAGAGGTTCATAGGCTAATTTGGAGATATGTAACCTCAATCGTCCACCGCCATCGAGACAAATGACAATGTTTTTTGAATAACAAGTTATGGTGCGACGTATCTCGCTCCGCGGAGCATTTGTTTCGGAAACGGTTCCATTTATGTGGGAAATTCCGTTCCTGTCACGAGCGGGTAACACCAACTGGAAAGTTACGTCCAAATGGGTTGTTTCTTGAGCAATGAGGCCATATGTTACGGAACGACGCACGGCCGGCTGTAAACAGTGATCGCACCTCACTATAATACAACGTATTTTATTTGCCCAATACTTCGTAAACGTCGTAAAAAATTTACTGCTTTAGATATACGGACGTAAATACCTATGGAGTTTTGTTTTGTGCTTCATATTAAACTAAATGCAATAATCTTTATCAAAAAAAAACAAAGAAACGCGTTAAGTTTCTTTTTGAAAAACCTCTATTTAGCAATCTACTTTCCAATCCACACGTGAAATAAGTAATTCATTATATTTATTAGACTAACAATTTATTTAGATGAGATAAACGTTTAATGGATAATCCCTCTCAGTGAGGGCGCCGTTGCCAACAAAATTATAAAACGGCATCGAGAGATATAAAACTACTAAGCCTCAGAAATTATGTGACCACAGTACCCCCCGCGCGCCGCCCCCGCCGTGCCCCAAGACGAACGATTCAGATTCACTGCGTTCAGACGCACTGCGTTTGTGAATCATTCATTATAAACTGGGTCTCGCTTTTTTGTTTTTAAATAGATTTATTTCAAATTTTTTATAATTTTTTGTGCTGATTTTTTATAATTTAAATTTTTATGTAAAGAAATATGATAACTCTTTAAAAAGTATAATAATCGTCCGGATTGCGTTTGAAAAAGTTATGGGGTCGAATCTTATACATAATACATTTTCTTTAAGATAATATCAACATAGGACTGTGAATGTAAATTTGTTTAAATATAATTTGATCCCAGATATTATAATACTTTACCTATACTTTAAAGTAATACAAATTTACAAATATTTGCTATTTGATTTTAAATTTAATGCAATTCGAAATTTATTTATATTTATTTATATTATATTTTTCCGTCAGTGCGCATACACTGTACTCCCGTAAGACTCAAAGGGTTACAGAGTTGTCAGAATTAAATTCGTGTTAAAAAAAATCCCATTGCGGGCAGCCTCTTACAGAGTAAATTATTCGCTAAAATATCAATTTTAGTATTAGTTCAAATTCTTATTATACAGAGAATAAGCAAACCTAAAGTCTCCTAGGAGTAAATACTACTCCCGTAGAACCTCGTACTTAGTTAACTTTTGCTAAGTCTCTGTTTAATAATATGAATTTTGTCTAATACTAAGTGCAGTCTCAGTGTAAATTTACTCCAACATCAAATCTTGTTTATTAATAACACTGTTAGAGTTTACCTATCCGTAACAAACAAACAAAATAACAAATGACCTGGCCGGAATTCGTATCGAGCTGTGCCCAAAAAAAAATCATGTACATGTACATAAATAACTGAGACACAAGCGAGAGGCACCATACACAATATTCCAAAAAATAATACTTCAACATTTCCATTAATAGATATTTTAAGAAGTAGCTATATACTATATACCTCAAAATTTATGTAGGTGTTACATAATTATATTTACATATATGATGTAAAATACGCCACATGTAATGAGAAAATATTTTCAAATGCCCGACACAGGTATTTAAAACTTTATAACGAAGAGTAAAGCTAAATATGTACCCGTAAAGAAAATCTAATCTTCTTGCAAAATGCTAATTACAATATTCGGATACTCTCACCCAAACATAATATTGTTAAAACACATAACGTATTAGTGTTGCACGGCTCCACAACTCCACAAATGTAATGCCTTTTTGTGATTATCATAAAATTATTTATTTTTTTATCTATCACATCATATGATTCAGATAGCTGTATGTTTCTATTTAATCTAAAGTTCATTACCAAGTAGTAATTGTGTTAATTATATGCGTGTATCTACGCAAAATTAATTGTGACTTTTGCGATCGTAGCTGTAGTACTACTTTACTTTTTACGTAAAACCAACACCCAAAGTATGTAACCTTAATAACCTTGTTAAAATAAAAGTACAATTTTGTATGGTATATTTTGTCGCATGTTCTAAAGAATTGTTTGTTATATCCGGCCATGTTATTTGTATTTAGAATAGTCAGAGATCCCCGGTGGTCCCGGTGAGCCCGGTGCTGGTGACGAGCGCTCACTAAGGATCCATTGATGGAGGACCGACGCACCCGGCCCTACCCACTGTCAACGGATTAAAATTAATGACCGCTTGAAAGCGAACAAATACCTCAAAGAAAGGAGATTTACATTACCTTTGTAAGGAAGATGGTAACAGACTATTATTTTGTGTTATGATATTGACTCATAAGCACTAGAATTTAGTGGATTTTATATATAATAAATGCTTACTAACGTTTAAGAACGCATTTGTATTTCATTTTTTGTTATTATAAAGAATTTTTAAATAAACGACATCATTGTATTGAGCAATTTTTTTTTTTATGTTTGGCAAAGATAAATCATTTTGGACTCGTAGCACACGTAGTCGGCGTAGCATTTACGTAGGCTCTTTAATAATAAAAATAACATGAGTATATATACTCGTATTTGTTTTTCTTTGGATGCTGTGACTTCATTCATATATTTAATTACAGTAAATATAATATTTATTATATTTAAAGTTCCCTACAACGATACCAAACACTAATACTTTAAGATTAATGCAGACACCGAGGATTAATTAACATTGTTTTTAATTATACGTAGATGAATTCTTATTTGCATATTTATGAGATTCTTAGGACGAGTAAAAGTCGCTTAAATACCTAGAGGGTTCACAATATGTGAGTCGGGGTTGAGGGGGAGGCGTGGTGGAGGGGAGGGTGGCATCGATTGCTTTTCTTTAACTTTGATGCTGCTCTAGAATATATTTTACTGTCTCACTATTTATTATAAATCAATTTATAATAAGTTTACCCATACATGTTATGTAGATAGTTAGATAACTCTTTATTTTTAACAAATATACTATTTACAGAAGCAAACATAAATAATCTTAATTAATTTGCATAACAATTGGCGGCCTTATCGCTTAAAGCTATTTCTTCCAGGCAACCTGTAGCTGGAGAAAGAGATAATCATTATAACGGAGACGGGGGTGTACAAGTGAACAACAATATTGAAGACACAATTAAGTGCAACAATGAATACAAAAACACACAAAGTACATACCTACAATAAATATTTATATAAATATAATCATATACATCTATATAAACTGCATATCGCTCACTGAATAGTACAGTGGCACAACTCAAAAACCATAATTTTGATAAACGCTCTCCGAAGTTATGAAAATTTAATATATTTATAATTATGAAAATCAATTTTTTTGGCATAACAGTTAAATCGTTTGTATTATATTATTACTGTTAAGTTTTTGAATATTTAGTTAAAAATAATCGAATCCAAACATTGTTTGGTGTCATTAGCTGGCACAACTCCAACCAGGTTTTGTAAAACGCTCTCTGCCGATCATCCGCCGTACTTAACAGACCATGCGCCTACAGACTTCTAATTCTTCCAGAATTTGGATAACGTCTTAGCCGGAGAAAAATAAATTCCCGAGAGGCAGTACAAAATGCCTTTGAAGTATTTGTTGCCTCCCGTCCAGCTGATTTCTTCAAGAAGGCATCATTAAGCTACCAATGCGTTGGCAAAGATGTATTGATTGCATGGGTGATTACTTTGATTAATAGAAATAAGAAAATAAAGCTTCATTTATTTTATTAAAAACGGAAATTTCATAGATAAAGACTTAATTAATACTTCAAATCCGGTTGAGACCGGATTTATCCGATCAGATGGTAACTAATGGCGCATTACCAACAGTACCAGCAATACCAACTCTACGTCTTTTTAGGTACATCTACGTATTATAAGCCTTTCCTACAAACCAACGTACTATAATCAACCACAGAAGCTAAGTATTTTCTACTAAAAATTTTCAAATTAGCTTAACACACTAAAGGGGCATAATTTTCGGTAGTTCTGCAAAAAAAGTTAATATACGTTCCGTTACATACTATCGCACATTCACCTCGTCACAAGTCACGCCATTAATTTTAAAAACCAAGTATTGTATTTATTTTTACCCACTCTCTTCATCTCACTAGGAAAAAATGAATTTTCAGTTCTCCGTAATTTTACGTCGTACGTAAAACCAGCTTTTTAAATAAATAATAATTTTATAATTAAATTTAAATAATTATTCTTGTTGTTATATTTCAGCAATTTTTCATTCACAATGCTATATTGATAAAAATTATTATTAAAAAGGAACTAAAAAATTTTAAATAATTTAAACCTGATGTATTAAATATTTGCATGTTTATATGTTACATTGTGATTGACAAACAAATAAAACGGAGGAAAAGTGGGTGAAATTTAGCTTGTAAGATTTGAGTACAAACACAGAAAACTAAATAAAAGCTTACAAAAATTGTTTCTAATGAAAAATGCTTAAAAAATCCACTTTGTCCCTGGAACCTGAAATCTGGTCTAAGATTTAGGTTTTTGTGGTCTTTAATAAACAAACTTAAATTCAAATCTTTTTTTAGAAAAGTATTTGTATTTATAAAAAGTATCTATAAGATACCTATTTTGTATCTAGTATTTCAAATACTTTTCTCGAAAGTATTTCGTATCTGGTATCTGAAATACTATTAAAGTATTTTGTATCTTGTATTCCAGATACTTTGTACAGGGTATTTTGTACACATATTACCATATCAGAAATAAGTAACAGTGCAGCAGCAGCAGCAGCAAAGTAATTACTGCGAAAGCTAGAATTCTTTGAAGTAAGTTTTAAATGTTGGTAGGGATTGGACTCTCCTGATCGAACCTAGGAGGTAATTCCAGAAACGAGCAGCTTGGACGGTAAATGAGGAATCAAAAAAGGAAGTGCGATAAGATGGAATTTCAAGAGTCGAGTTCTCCGATGATCGCATTGATATGAATGTTGTTATGTATATAAATTTTTTTAAATATATGTTTATATAATTTATAAAACGGCAAGCAGTCAATGTGTTTTGAAATAATATTTCTCAGACAAGTCACGCGGCGCTAGTTTTCAGCTAGCACTCTCACTTTATATAGCGCAACCGTTCCGTGAGCTGCGTAGCGATGTGTATCGGGGAAATAAATATATTTCTACAGAGATTTAAACCTTCCGAGTGTTGTTGTGCACCAATTTGTTATTAAAATATATTTGTCATATTAAGTAAAATAATAGTCTTTACTCAAATAAACATACTAAATATCTGAAAAATTGTTTTCTTTTTTCATTTTGGATTTTTTTAACATTTTGTATGAAGAAATTTTTCAGTATAGCATTGTGAATGCGAAATTTATCAAATAATCTTTGTATCGGGACAAGAAAATCGTCCACTTTAACCTTAACGACGTTTACATAAACCATATGATCATTAGCAACTCAATGTCTACAATGAGTAGTAAAATTATTTATATTTACTGAACTGTAAAATCTTGGGAACAGTACTTGAATGAATTGAATTATTGTTTTTGTGTTAAATAGGAATGCTATAGGCGATAAAACATCACGCTATGACATATAGAAGTGGAGCAGCAATGTAAAATGTTACAAAACAAGAGAATGCATTATTTTTTTAAGCTTTCCATTAAACGACGTTGTTACGGACGAAATCGCGGGCATAGCTAGTATATTATAATTACATTATATGCTGGATCGAGCTCCCGTAGTAGATAAAAGTGAACAATATTCACGGTCTTCGCAGGTCGAGTATAGCTCAGTACAAAAACCACTAGCAAATCTTAAATATACTCGTAATACCGTAAATTAATTTTCTTATATAACAAGCACGGTATTTACATGAATGACTCGTGACAAAGGTTCAACTGCACGAGCCGCTCATCGTACGACGAGGTTGTATCACTATTGGCGACAGGTTGTTAATCTCTAATCGCTGTATTAATTAACGGGAGCTAGTTTAACTATAATATTGCTTGTTGCGAACACTGATCAGTGTTGTTAGTGTAGTTTCACTATCGATAGTTATAAAAATTATTTATTTCAAAAAAAGAACTTTTTTAATATTGATAAGCAGTTTGTTTTTACACGACTTTCCAAAAAAAGAGTAAGTATATCATTTCTAAATACCAAAAATAAAATCATCCAGAAACTAACGTTAATTTGAATATAATTATAAGTTATTAGTTCTGGTTCCTCTTATGTTACACGGGTAGGATGGAGCTGACAAAGTTTTCTAAAATCGGTCCAGTAGTCTCGGAGCCTATTCAATGCAAACAAACAAACAATCATATCTTTCTTCTTTATAATACTAGTTTAAAAAACAAATTTCTGAGGCGTCTGGCCTATAAACAAACTATGTATGTTAATTACCAACCCTTTCAATTAAATTTCAAATACTGATGGACGCTTTTATTCTTGCAATATGTTATATTTTAGAGCGTAACTAAATTTTTATATGTAAAAATAACACCCAAAATATAAATGTTGTATATCGCGGAAAAAATAATCCTCGTTTGTCGGCGGTCGACGCCGACGTACGTTTTAGATTTAATTCCGTCGCGCGTCTGTTTTATCCGACCGCGTGCGGATGCGGCGACTGACTCGGCACTCGCCGGGCTTATTGTCGACCTCTGTTTTTTCCACCGTAACTAAATGCGGATACTGTGTCATAGTTGTTTTAGAGCGTAACTAAATTGTTAAGCTGCATTTTTAAGCTGAGCCGTATTTCTCTGAAATTTTAAAATAATGTTGTTTGTACAATTTATTGTTACTAATAAAAAAATAAAGAGTTTGCGTTTTTAATTATTAAAGCGTCATCGCTAAACGATTCATTAAATGTATAAAGGACCCTATCTCCTTTTCTCACGCACCATTAGCCGCGTTAAGCACAACAGTCAGCGGTCCACATTGGTACTATCCGATCAAACTTGGCTCCGCTAACTTTAAATCCAATCTATTTTATCAACTTTTGTCTGATGTTATGAGTATTCTCTATTTGGAGTTTGTCAGATCAGCTTTTAGAATCCGCCGATAACATGTGAAATAACATTCGACAAAACTTGTATCAACCAATATAGCTCTAATCCAACATAGGATCATAAAACTTTTGTTATTTAGTTCATAATGAAAATAAGGAAACAAGTAAAACTTTTAAAGCGGCATTTTTACTCTTATAAGTTTACAAAATACAAATTGTGATTCAGGTTATCAATATATTTAAATTAGTTTACAGTAAATCATTCGTTTTATACAAAATATTCTAGAATCTTATCAGAGTAAACCCTACGTTAGCAAACTATTATTGTGGATTCAAATTATTTTTTTTTCGAAATGCTTTTTTCTCTACCAAGTAATAATAGAAGCTCAAACAATGCATCGCGTTGCCTGATGAAATGCTACACGAGAGTATACGTAGACAACGTGCGCGCTAAACAAGATGCATGTGACTGTGTACAGCCGTGCGTGTAACTGGTGGAAATAGGTAATACTTGCACAAAGCAAAATAAAGTACTTAATCTCTAGAAATGCGGTTAACAAATTCAACAGACATTTACTGAAGTCAAGTGGGCATTCTGAGCTTCCAAGCAAACTTTTGATTTGTTGTTTATCAATATTAACCGCCCGACGTCAAAAGTTACATGGAACTGAAACTTATTTTAGTTATTAAAATCTTGTTTTTTAATTGTTTGAAAGCACTTTTGGAATTGCTAATGAAATTGTCAACGTGATCCTTGGGAATGTATACAAGATAACAAATTAGCATTTGGTAGAAATTTTACAGTTCTTTGTTCTTCTTTATTGAAGTCATTGATAAGACATATGTATAAGATATTAAAAAAGAGTAAAACACTTTTTATCTAAATACTGTTTAAATACAAAATGTATCATAGCGTTGTGGACAAAAAACAAATATACGAGTACTAATAATTATATGATGTCTCCCTCCACGTATGTTCTTGAAAGAGCAACCGTGGTGAGGCGTGATGTTTGGAGGCGCGTAGGCACCACATATTCCCAACAGAGGGTTCGTAGGCTATCGTTACATATAGGCATACGATTCACAAGATGGTTCGCTAATGTAAATGTATGGCGTGTGTTGGGTAACATTTCCAATTGCTTTAAAGCTTTCACTCGATGCTATGCGACGTTATCTACAGTGAATTATCTATGAATCCTGCCACGGGTTGATAATTTATGTGTTTTGTGATGTACTAATGATGATTAATATTGTTTTGTTGACTATAATATAATATTATACATACATCATACGAGATAGTTTCGGTGTGTAAAGTTTATAGAGGTGTGTAAAGTGCTGCGTCGGTTCACACAATTGGAATCAAAGCAGACGATTAAATGACAAAAGTTATGTACAATATGAAAGTACATAAGTTATAGAAGCCGGGCGGGGGTAGGGGCGGGGGTGTGCCCCTAGACCTCTCACGAACAAATTGATCCTGTATTATCCGATGCTTATATCGGAAGTCATAAAAAACGACGAGCATCTTTGAAAAAGGCTCATGAATATCAAGAAAGCGATAAACGTAAGTTCAATTCTCTCTGACTACCTTCTAAAGGATCTGGCATTAAATTATAAGTAGATGAACAATGGTAGGCCGGTTACATGGTCCAGTAAACTATATTATATATAGAGATTGGGGTCAAATAATAATATAAAGCTTTGTGTGTGCGTGACGGTGACGGTGACCGGGAAGGAGGGTCGCCAACGTTCAACGAATATAAATACGCACTAATGTACTTTTTTGGGATTCCCTACCACAAAAGAAAAAAACGGATCCGTTAAAAAGGATATGTTACATTTTAAACATGGCCACTAGTGTATTTTTTCTTTGAGAAAGTAATTTTAAGAATTAAAAATATCAACCGACGTAAAGAATAAAAGCGCTTATCTTTTTAATAATTTTAAAAAGAAAGAAGTTATGCAATAAAATGTTCAAAAATGTGCTATTATCCACTCATCTCCGAAATGAGTTTTAATTTTATGTGAAATAAACAACACACTTATTTTCGTATATATACTGTGTGTGTGTGTTTGTACCTTTTTAAAAAGTTTTACCTTCCTTACAATTTCTTCCCCGTTTTCCTTAGATGGAATAGGTCTTTATCATCATCATCAGCCCATATTCGTCCACTGCTGGACATAGGCCTCCCCAATTGCACGCCATCTACTTCGATTTTCGGCTGTTCGCATCCAGCTCCTGCCAGCCATCTTGCGCAAATCATCGCTCCACCGCGCCTGAGGACGTCCTACACTACGTTTGCCGAGACGCGGTCTCCACTCAAGAACACGTTTACCCCAACGGTTATCGGTTCTGCGGCTAATATGGCCAGCCCACTGCCACTTCAGCTTGCTAATCCGGTGGGCTATGTCGATAACCTTGGTTCTCTGCCGGATCACCTCATTTTTGATTCGATCCCGCAGAGAAACGCCGAGCATAGCCCTTTCCATAGCCCGCTGAGCGACCTTCAACTTGTGGACCAGCCGTGCCGTCAGTGTCCACGTTTCGGCTCCGTATGTCATAACGGGTAGGACGCACTGATCAAAGACTTTCGTCTTTAGGCACTGCGGGATCGACGATGTGAAGACCTGACGTAGTTTCCCAAACGCTGCCCAACCTAGCCGAACTCTTCTATTTACCTCGCTCTCGAAGTTGTTTCTACCTAACTGCAATGTTTGCCCGAGGTATACATATTTTGGAACAATTTCGAGAACGGCACCGCATACTGCAATCGGTTCCGGTAGTACGTGTTCGTTGAACATGACCTTGGTTTTATCCAAGTTCATCCGTAGGCCGATGCGCATAGAAGAGTCAGCCAGGTCATTCAGCATCTGTTGTAGGTCCTGCAGATTTTCTGCCATGATGACGATGTCGTCAGCAAATCTCAAGTGAGAGATGTACTCGCCGTTGATGTTGATGCCACGTCCTTTCCAGTTCAGCGTCTTAAACATATCCTCCATTGCATTAGTAAACAATTTCGGAGACATAACGTCTCCTTGTCTCACTCCTCGATGCAACGGTATAGGACTTGTCTGCTGATTCTGTACTTGGACGGTCATGGTGGCGGCCTCATAAATACATCTTATCACTTGGATGTATCGCCAATCGACTTGGCATCGCTGCAGGGACTCCAGAACGGACCAGATCTCAATCGAGTCAAAGGCCTTCTCATAGTCCACAAATGCTAGACACAGGGGCTGATTATACTCTTCAGTCTTCTGTATAATCTGCCGCACTGTGTGGATGTGGTCTATGGTGCCGTATCCACTCCGAAACCCAGCCTGCTCCGGTGGTTGGAATTCGTCAAGTCTTTGCGCAAGACGGTTCGTGACTACTCTAGAAAACAGCTTATAGACGTGGCTTAGAAGGGAAATGGGTCGATAGTTCTTCAGCAGGGTTTTGTCTCCCTTTTTGAAGAACAGGACGACTACACTCCTACTCCACGCCTGCGGAGTTCTCCCTTCGAAGAGGACAGCATTAAAAAGCTTTTGGAGCTCCCTCAGTATCGGTTTACCTCCTGCTTTTAATAATTCAGTTGTAATGCCATCCTCTCCAGGGGCTTTTCCATTTTTAAGCTGTCTCAGAGCGATCTCGATTTCGCCAGTGCTGACTTCTGGCAGATCTTCGGTGTAGTGGCGTGTTAATGTGGCTCTAGAATCCTCATTTCCGGGATCAGGTCGAGATGCATGCGAAGCGTATAACCGGGCATAGAAATTTTCCACCTCCGAGAGGACCGCTGGCTTCGAAGCAACGACTTCCCCGCTTGCTGTGGTCAACTTCGTCAAGTGGCTTCTTCCAAGAGATTGTACGAATACTTTTGACCCCCTGTTTTGCTCGATCGCTCTTTCTATAGCGTGAGTGTTGGAGCACCGGAGGTCATATCGTACGCGTTTGCTGATCTCCTGGTTTTGAGCACGTTTTCCTGACGAAGTGACAGGTGGGTTTTCACGTCGTTCCTTCATTAGCCCCATAGTTCTATCGGAGAGCTTAGACTTCCCGCCCTTACGCTGCATGCTACAAAATTTCGTACCTTCTTCCCTGAGTATTCGAACCACATTTTCAAGGTTCTCGTCAACGTCAATTGTGGTTTCCATGGCAGCGAATCGGTTCTCAAGATTTGACTGAAACGTTTCAGATTCCATCATGGTTTGGAGAGGAGTAGGTCGGAGCCTGGCCTTCATCAAGCGGACACGTTCAGCTTTGAAGTCGATATTCAGAGAGCCTCGGACAAGTCGGTGATCGCTGCCGGTGTTAAACCTATTGATCACGGAGACATCTCTGAATACGTGCTTTTTGTCCGTTATAATGAAGTCGATCTCATTTTTTGTCACATTGTCGGGGCTTTGCCACGTCCACTTCCTTTGGGGCTGTTTCCTAAAGAACGAGTTCATAAGGAAGAGCCCCTCCCGTTCGAGGAAGTTAACGAGCATTTGCCCCCTATCATTCCTGCTTCCAAATCCATGGGATCCTACTACCGATTCGCCGCAATTTTGTACTCCCACTTTAGCGTTAAAGTCCCCCATAACAACGCTGTAGTGGGTCTTAGTAGTGAAGTGGAGTGCCCTCGATATATCATCGTACATATTCTCCACTTCATCGTCCGAGTGTGTCGAGGTCGGTGCGTACACTTGAACAACCTTGAGGCTATACCTCTCAGTGAGCTTTACAATCAGGTACGCTACCCTGTTCGACACACTGGAAATTTCTACAACGTTGTCAGAAAGGGACTTATTGACAAGAAACCCAACGCCACCTTGGGATTGTTGGTCTCCCTCGCGGAAGTACATTAGGTGGCCTGATTCCAGGGTTATGGTATCCTCCCCCTCCCTTCGGACTTCACACAATCCCAATATGTGCCACCTAATCTTTCCAAGCTCCACCTCTAGTTGAGCAAGATGCGAGTCAAGCCGTAGCGTGCGTCCGTTGTACGTCGCCAGGGTCAGTCGGTTGTGGTGGCCTCCCGTAGCCCGGAGATTCTTAGCACCCCCTGCCTCGCCGTTACCATGGTCGCCACCATGACCAGGAATAGCGAGGCTGCCGGGAACTAGGGGCCGTGGCCTTTTGTGCCTTTGCATTTGGGGGATATGCCCATAATCGCCACGCTGGGCAAGCGGGTTGGCGATCGCAGTATGGTCCAGTTCTGTGGCCCGCACAAGAAGACGCTGCTGCCCATCTCCTTGGGTTAAATTTCCCTTAGTCGCCTCTTACGACACCCACGGGATGAAAAGGGGTAGTACAATTCTATACCGGTTCAAAAATATTGGTTGATGACTTATTAAGTTTTAAAATGACAATATTTGTTAAGTCAAGTATCCCCTTCTAATAACTAAATATTTATTATTAAGAATTCAAATATTACGGCAGTAGTACCTATATACTCATATATTACGAAGTTAAAAGGAACACTATCGCACTTAAGTTGACTTCACAAGTTTACGAGTAATTGTCGACCAAATGTACAGACTCGAAAATTTCGAATGGCTGCTTTGAAAACAACAAACGTGATTTATTTGCGTTATTAAGGATAATGACACGGAACCCTTCGTGCGCTAGTCCAACTTGCTCTTGGCCAGGTTTTTTTATGATATTTATTATTGTTACATATATTTCTTAACGATAAGTAGGTACTTTTTACCACGGTATTTTAATAAAATATTAACAGAGAATTCAGAAAGAAACTTTATTATATTTATTTTAGTTTAACTAACATTGATATATTATTTTATCAGGCAATTACTTAAAAAAATACTTATCTAGCCGTTATGGACGATTAATGGTATTTTATTTAACGTTAATTTATTTATTGGAATAGGACAATCTACAAGACACGAATTATGGACAGTTTTACAGTTACTATGTTACGCTCAAAGATCGAAATTTCCCATTGAGCAAAAAAATAATTCACAACGCGTTGTGGTCACAGAAAATATCTAAATAGCGAAATTCGTGTTTAATGGAACGCTCACGACGTGTTGTGGCAATGAAGAAAAACCACGATGTGTTCTGAGTATTAATAGCGATCCGCTTCTGTCACTTCGCCGGCCGCTGTCGCGGCACGCTTGCTTTGCTCGCTCGGCTCGTGCTTTATTTGTCATACTCTAACCTAACATAACCTAATCAATTATGGTTCAATAGGGTTTTTCTATGATATCAATCATGAGCGTAACAGATATAATAAAAACTCTTCATGTACAGCCTCATCGAGTTAGTCAGCTGTTGGCTACGAATATTTATAGGGAAACTTATCCGGTGACGATTATGCAAAAAACGTACTTTTGATAAAACCCTTTATTCACGTAGATTTGGTATGTTAAGTTTTGTAGTGGTGTTTATCGCGAGCCCGGCCGCCGATAACGACCGCCCAACGCCGTATAGGTTTCCTTTGATGTAAAAACTAATGGGCCCCATCTGCAGTTGGGTCGAATTTGTGACACGGTGGCACAAATGGTACTTCTTATTATTAGTACATGGGTACTTTTTTATTTAGAAATTCAACAGATGTTTCATTATGTTTTAGTTTATTCATAAGTCAGACTTTGAAGGAATTAAAACTCGGTTCAGTAGATTTACTCGGTGGTGGTTCAATATATGTACCTGTTCCATACTATTTTGAGTCTTTATTGTGGTACAAAAAAGCTTCGTATTTCCTTCATATGTTATTCAACATTTGATACAAATTTCCAGTTCGTAGTGTGCTTCGTTCAAAAGGACTTCACAATCTTTTGCCGTTTATATATTAACGAATTTATAGCACTTTTCTAGAGCGATATCGAGGGTCGATGTATCGAACTATCGCCATAAAAATATTTCATTGGTATTTGACGGTAAACATGACCTCGGGCTCCGACACCGGTAATCTACGGGATTGATGGTGCAGTTCCGAGAATATATCCGAGCGACGAGCTCGTTTGCTTAAAACGTGAACGGCTAAAGACACGTCCGTCTCTTTTACGCCTTACCTTTATTAAACGCGTCGGTTGTGAGAGCGCACGTGTCGCGCCGGCAATTAACTAATAGCCTGCCACTTGATGGATGGTCAGGGGCCCGCGTTTGACCCGGAACGTGCTTTAATCATTCAACGATCAAAGGGAACAAGTCACTATTGAGTTTTTCTGCTCGTGAAACACGTTTTTTTTGTATTGCCTCTGCGTTCGCACTCGGTTCCATTCATTATTTAAGGACTAATTATGCCGACTAATATTAAAACAAAAGTCTGGTCTTCATGCCTCCTACCAAGCCTAACCTACGCATGTCAAACTTGGAAGTATACATCGAATATAAAAAACAAAATAACTACCTGCCAACGCGGAATAGAACGAAGCATGCTGAATATTAAAAAAATCCAAAAAATTCGCCACACTAAAATTAGAAATATCACTAAGGCCAAAGATGCTTTAATACACGCTAAAAAGCAAAAGTGGAAGTGGGCAGGCCACGTAGCGAGGCTGACGGATGAGAGGTGGACTAGCAGGGTAACCAAATGGAAAGGTCCACACGGCAAGCGTCTCAGAGGCAGACCTTTAATGAGATGGACAGACGAAATAACTAAAGTAGCTGGCCCCTGCTGGACGCAAATAGCACAAGATAGAGAAAAGTGGAATTCTTTAGAGGAGGCCTTCACCTTCATCTGAGGAGGGGTTCTTGCAAATGCAATACACAAGGAATTGTAAAACCTAGTATAAGTTTTAATTACACTCTTTATTTTTACTTTATTCTTACCTTTAAAATATGTAACTTAGATACCTACTTGCAAGAAATAAAAGGCTTTTATTTTATTTTATTTATTTTTATTATTCTATAAAGAAAATTTTATCACCTATAGTGTTATAACTAAAAAGATAAGCGCGAGTTGAACACGTGTTTAAAATCGTAAGTATTGATTAGGGCTAAACATCCCTTAAATATTGTTCACAATATAAACACTTGTCGAGGGTTGTATAACGGGTATCGAACCTCAAGAGAGTTTGCGTTTTGTTGAAAATTCATTAATATACATAAAAAATTATATAGGGTTCAAAGATAATATTGATATGATTGATTTAGATTACACGAAAGAGTTTGGGACGCGTAATTAAACCGAACGCGAATTAATCCATTTGAGCAATACAATGAACTTGAATTTAAAAGAAAATACATATTTAGTGGATTGTTAGCTGAAAAAATATAGGAAATAATTTAAGACGATATTCCACATAATCCTCGAGATGAAAATATAGATCCACAAATAATTATAAGTCATTTTTTTAACAAATTTACTTAATCAAAATAGTTACCATTATTATCTATACATTGCTGCTATCTAATAGAAAGGTCATCTATGCCTTTGCGATAGAATTCTCAGGATCTTAACTGCACAAACTTTGTGAAAGCATTTTGTACTGCCTCCTGGGAAGAAAACTTCTTGTCACGTAGATAATTGTCCAAATCACGAAAAAAATGGTAGTGGAGCAAGGTCTAGCGAATATGGAAGATGACGAATGGTTTCTAACTGCAGTTCCTGAAGGGCCAAAAGGTCTCGCATTGTCATGGAGCAATAATGGTGAAGATTGATTCATGAGTTGGGGTTGTTTTACTGCTAATTTTATCAACATTGTGCCGAGTTCGGCACAATAGATATCTGCCGTTATTTCATGACCAGATCGGAGAAAATTATAGTGAATAACACCATGCTGAGACCACCAAACACTTACCATTACCTTTTAATTGGTAAGTTTTGCTTTAGGACACTGTTGTGGCTTTTGACCTGGGTCAGCCATTGCATTTTTCTTTTACGGTTATCATAAAGAATCCACTTTTCATGACATGTCACAATTCGAACCAATATTATATATACGAGAACTCAATGTACATATGTTCGTAAAAATATTAGTTTGTTATCTATAAATAGTAGTGTACACAATTTCAATACAAGAAATAAAAAAATTAACGCCGCCTGTCACTAGACTGCAAAAAGTTAATAACTCATTCAGGGTATTTGTGTGCGCTTCTACAATAAGGTCCCAAGCAAAATGCAACAATTATATATCATGCAGTTTAAATCTACTATTTAAAAAAATCTTGTAAAAAAAGCTTATTATAAGGTTTCCGATTATATAACAGATAAGAATGCTTGGACTTAAGATGGTCCAGCAGCTGGATATATGATTTCTTTTAAACTCATTAAATCTCAAAAATTATCATTATTATGAAATTATTATGTTATCGTTATAAGACCCTAGCTTTATTTTTTCTCTCTATTTATAATGCATAAATCTGGTAATGACATAGTTTTTGTGAATGTTATTACTCCTATTAGAGCTGGTGAGTTTCTTGCGCGTTTTTTTTTGTCAGCCAAAAGACGTCCTGAATGAGTGGTAGGGAAAAAATATTGGACAATTCAAAAGTACTTTTAAGAAATCTATTTGAATAAAGATTATATTGACTTTGAATTTATCATAAAACTGTATACAACGTGCATATAATGGAATGTGTATGAACAAAAGAAAGCCGATTGAATGAATGCTTTACGGGTTGCATGTTTATATCAGTATTAGTTAGACAACGATTAAAAATGGATGTGTATGAGACAAAGTTAAACATCATTTTAAACAGGGTTGATATTATCAGACATTGTTTAGTTAAACACATGGTAGAAACTGTCTAACATCTATTTTGTTATAATGCTGCTATTGTTTAGTAAAAGAAAAATCAATTTCAAGATTTTCGGTATAGATCTAGTGTGTTATGCTACGGGTATATTTAGCTGTCTACAATAGACATATAGATAGTTTGCTAATTAAATTTAGATCTGCTATTGTTTCACAATATCGACTGGAGGTGACGTCATATGTAAGATAGAAATGCAATGGTTTTGTGCAGATCATGTTTTGTTTTTAAGATTGCTATTGATATGCGTTTTAATATGAAATATATTCGTTGAATGTAATTTGAATTCAGAATTTAAATCATGCAAGTTCGAAGTGGAATTGGCAACAGTTAAAAATTATGAAAGTTACAATGGTTAATATTTGTTATAACGTTTAAGTGCCTTATCTGGCGACGCTATAAAACAAGAGACGACACTGAATCAAAAGTTAAAAGACGTTGTCTTAAGAAATTTACGCGCTCCCATAACTCGAGCAGAACCACAGAGAGCTGAAGTTAAATTGGAAGATTTACTTCCCTCGAAAGGGATGCTGGAGGGTGTATTATAGCAACATGAATATATCCGATATTACAGCAACGACATTTTGTACTTGGCGAGATTGTGACTAGTTTGTTAGTTCGCATTCCCTTAATTTAAAACAAATACAATGTATTTATTAACAAAGATTATATTTATATCCTAATATATTTATTTGTTAAAATTTAAATAATTTCAAATTGAATAATTCAAGAACAATAACACCTCTACACACAATTTTGGTTTTTAAGAATTATCGAAGCATAAAATAGAATAAGCGTTAATGAAGTGTTGTTTCTAGCAGACTGGTATACGATATATACCGATTCGGTGACGTGTTCCTCCATTATCTCAACGACCAATCACTGCGATCGCTTCAATTAAAATGTGTCTGTCCCCGTCTAGAGCCAGCCACGTGCCAGTACAAACGTTCAGGTTACTCTTTTCCAATTCAATGTAATGTACCTATAGATATAGAATTACGGGTTGCATGTTTAAATCAGTATTGTACTGAGAAAATTCTATATTATCAACTTGCATATGTAGTATGAGCGTTTACCTACATTGCATTCCAATAAATTATCACGTTTCTCCATATATCGGACATATTTTACAATTTTCGTGAGTTTCCAACTAAACGTCACGCCTCAACACATCGTGTATATGTCGCATCATCATTACGAAGATCGTTTGATTTAGTTTCTTTTATTTTAATTGCTAGTTACTCGATTACTTAATTACTCGATTGTAAAGAGAGCGTGATCATCGATACTTTTAATTTTATTAGAATGGTGACACTGACTTTGACAGTTCGTTTATAAAAACCAAGTTGTCGCCATTTTGGCACACATTCTGTTTCCGATCGCCGAGGAGTAAAGACATCTGATGACATCACGCTCATCTCGTTATATTTTCGTGTGAAAAATGATAAAATGGAACAAATCCACGTTGGTTTACACGCCTGCGATGTTGTTTTGGGGATAGTTCCCTGATATGGACGATCTGTTTGGGCTTCGTAATGGCCCCTTCGGACTACCCGCCGTTATATATATTTTCCTAAATATTAAAATGTCTAATAACATTTTCTAATAAAGTTTGCTTAACATAATGTTGTATTTAAAAGGTTCAAAAACGTAAAAACTTAAGATGATGCTTAAACTACAGAAATAGAATCAAATTATTCTGTAATTGAATATTTCCCCATATATCTTTTCATATGCTGACATTTTGCAAAAGATAATAAACAGTATTTTATAGGCAATGTAGAACTCCATACTGATCCATCCGCTCGAATGTTTTTTTGGCTGTAATGGAACAATTAAACTCTATACTTTAGCACTCATAAAATTAATTGAATGAGTTCATTGCGTGTTCTGAAATAAAGTGCATCTGACTAACGAGCGGCTTCCTATGAGTGTATTGTATCTGGGGGATCGTGGACAACTCACAACTTGTCTAGGAGGACATGCCATTGTACTCACACCATACACTGCATCTACTGAGCCGAGTGGACCGATCATATTATATAATTACAGCTTCTACGCCAACGATAAAAAATAAATGTTTCCCAGTTTACATACTAAAACACTTCACCCTGGTTTACCACGAGCTTGTATGCTTGCATTTTTTGCTTGAACAATAAAAAAAGTAAAAGTAAAAAAGTTGTGAAAAGGTAATTAAAAAAAAATGATTAAATCTTTTTTTCTGACATTATTATTATTAAATACATATATTTTTTGGATGAATCATATTATATTATATTTTTGAAATTCAAATTATTCTTGCAGTATTATAGTTAATACGACTTTAGGAGACTTGAGTAAATGGAACCAGTGGACTATATACATTCAGTTCAAACGACCGTAGCACGCACGTGCCACGGTCTAAAATCGTAGCACGTAGCCGGGGCTCCGTTAGTGCTACATGCAGCAGATCTAAACATTGTGTTGCTCTATTAATTTCAATATTTATTTATTTATTTAAATATTTTTATATACTGTTTTGTATCGTATCGACTCACTGGACAACTGCAGCTGTAAGGGCGCTTGTGCACTACACTGAATTTTCAGGTCCGGCGGTCCGATTTTTTCCGGGCCGGAATGACATGAAAAACCCGGATGAGTAGCTTGTGCACTTGTCCGTTTTTTTCCTGATCGGAGCGGGGTACTGTAGGGCAGCTCTCTTTGAAGCTACACGTCACTTACGCTAGGTACGATGAGATTTTTGGAACGTCGTTAATTGCGTTCGAAGACGTGGAAATGTACCTAAATAATGACCTGATCATTTTACATAAACCATAATAAACTATGGCAAGACGAAAGCTTTTTTTTACTACTAATTAATGTAAAAATGTAATTAATTTATGTAAAAACTTATACCCTTACTAATTTAGAAACAGCATTATTCACATACAATAGCTAAAAATATCTGTGACATTAGAATAAAATTACTGATAATGGGTTAGTACTTGATCTTGAAATTTATAAAAGTGCTATTTTTTTCGAAGTTTTGTAAAAACAACTTTAAACGATTACAGAGATAGACCAATCGGTGGCGCCATTTCGTAAACAAATCGAAATTAGTGCCGTGTCAGCGGAGAATTAATATGCTAAATGAACTTTACTAGACCAGTTGACTGTATTATATATAGGCATAATTTTATACACTTGGTGTAGTTTCTTTGAGCAGAAATATTTTTCCCTTAGAATACTTCTTTTTTTTAAATTTATTTATGACACAAACAGTCATTTCAAATTTTATTACAATATAGACTTAAATGCGAAAAAGACATCGAGTGTCACTTAATTACTTCTGTTAATAATTAAGAATAAACAGTTGTTTTAGACAATTCAACAGTAACAGTTGTTACTGTTGAATTGTCTTATAAATATCTTAAGATCGCTAGTAACATTCGCTATAATATTTTCTTTAGGGGTGAGTTTATACCTACCTGCTATAATATAACTACGACTACCTACTAAGTTTAAAGTTATTAATCGACTTGACATGCGAACTTCCTACCACTACTTTTACCAAATAAAGTATTTTAACTCTGCTAATGTTGGTCAGGTATCATATTAGTCAAAGACTATTTTTGATCAGCCCAGACGTTTTTGAGTTTATCCTTTACAATAAAAAATCCAATCTTTCCTTTTTATAAGATAGGTATGAATATGTACTTTTTTGCAATTAAATATCCGTAAGTCATCGATTGTTTAAAATATATTATTTATTTTATTACTCTTATATACATAGATATTATAAAGACATTATTATATTACAAAGACAAAATCTCTGTTAAGTATTCAGATATTCTCAAACTCCGGCATAATTTTAAAATGGTTTTTTTCCTACTTTTTCTAGAAATAATTCTCTATCGTTTACCGTTGGTTTCAACAATCTGCACGGTTATGCAAAAATAGCCGAACTCTCATAGTAAATTGCCCATTCTCCTTTCCAGGCAAACTTTCATACCCTATTTTTCGCGATATAATGTAGTCTATGTCCTTCCTTAAAGTTAAGACTATTTACTATATTAATCTCCATTAAGATGGGTTCAGTTGTTTAGGCGTCTAAGCGTAACAACACTTATTTATCTTACCTTAAGTTATCGATACTTTTAATACGATTCTTAAATCTAGCTAATATTGATATTAGAAACATACGCTGAACAAATTAGAACTATACCGAGTTTGCCAAAGCATATGCAGTGATATTTACCAACTATAATAAATCATCATATAAAATATAGCATTTTATAAACTACAATAAATATCGATTATCAGTTTATCAAAAATTAACAATATCGCCGAAATAAATATCGATTTTACACAAATCGATTATTTTTTCCCAAGTCTATTCCTTATGAATTTTCCGGATCGCGGACACAGCAGTGCACAAGCGTTAACACGTTTTTCATTGCCGCCATCACGGACCTGAAAAAACCGGTCCGGAATAGAGAAATGTAAAATCCCGGACGGTAAAATTTCTGACAGTGCACAGGTTAGCATTACCTATATATGGCCTGACATATCGGACCTGAAAAAATCGGACCGCCGAACATGAAGATTCAGTGTAGTGCACAAGCGCCCTAAGCGTTATGTCGTTTACTAAAATAGTTCATTTGCTAATTCTTTGTTTTTGTAGATTTTTTAATATCACATTAATTCTCTTCTTTTGCATAACCATCATCGAAATACGATTTCGTAAAAAAAATACATCACTAGATGTATTCATTATATCTACGCTGATCAATAATAACGTAATTTTCTTAAAGATCTATTGTACATGCCGATAGGTTCGTTACTTTATCTTGTTCTTATAATTTTATTTTCGCAATCTTTTCGATGGTAAAATACTGGACCGGTAAATTGGTCAATTCAACAAAATCGAGTGGTATATCGATGCGTTAGTATTTGGCAGAGAGCACTTGTATATGAAATAAGGCTTAGCAACAACAAGAGAGCGTTGTTTGTGTTGTGTGAAGGGCACGCGGGCGCGGTGCGGTACGGCGCGGGGGGGGGAGGTTTTGCTGCATCACTCGATTGATTGATTGCCTTCATACGCATATTTCCTTGTGTTGGTGCGTCGGTGGCGGTGAGAAGCCGGTCTGTATCATTGCTCGCCATTACCATAAGCTATACGAGAGAAGAGCGGAAACTTTCCATTCAACATCGACAATGATTATTATTTTTTTAACTAACTATTCATATATTAGCGTAATCAGAGAGATAGTAATATGTCTGTGTTTTGGAAATATTAAATATATATATAAAAACCAGTGGTGAATATTTTATTTCTAATCATAATTTATTTATTAAATGAAAATGTTACTGACACGACTCTGAGTCCAATGAGTTGGGAACACCCAATGTCGGTCAAGCAAAAGTTGAAATTATTTCTGATTTCAAATTCTGTCTTTGATACTCCTCGTATCTAAGGATAAATCTCAGATTTCTTTTCTTTAATAAAGTTTTGAATAAATCAGAAAGGTTTTTCGCATCCTCCAAGTGCAAACAATGAGTCAAAGATTTTCGACATATTTTAAAAGTATACCAAATAAACTATCTCAACGTTCATTCGTTCTTTCCATGAGATACGATATTCATATTTCTTCATTATGAGTCAGATATAAAAATACTTTTACTTGCGCGAGTCGAGAGCGACTTCTGGTTCTTCAAATTTCAAAGTGCGTATCTTGTTCGTTAAATTTTGTGCCATTATTATCACTCATATACTCGTATGTTTGTTTGCTGACATATGTATTTTAATTTCTGATCTTGTAACAGTTTACTAAATAACCTGTCTCTCTTTTGCATGTTTAGCTTATGTGCTTAATTTTTTACTTTTTGATACAAATTTATTTAAAGTAAAATAATCAATAAAAATAATAGTAGGTACATTGGTAACAATTCTACTATGGAGGTAGGCAGACATGGGAGCGCAGCGCACTATTTTAAGTGATTTTAAAATATTTTTAAGTTTGTGCTACATAACCCCGAAATCGGGTGAGTTTTCACCTTTCTTCGCTTCAAATTTCTTTAGTTTCTACTGCTCGCTTACAAGTTATTTGTTTAGTTAACAAATAACTTGAAGTATCTTATTTTTAAAATCACTAGTCCAATAAATAACTTTGAATTCTCAATCTATTTCGTCGCTTTATAATATGTAACGTTTCATTGAATCTCTGAAGTGAAAATCTAGTTCTTAACCTAATGTTCGATAATATTTTTATTCTATTTCAATAAAGGTGAACTAGATATTTTAGGAAATATCATAAAATTTTTGCTATACGTAAAGTAATAACATTAATAAATGTTTATATAAATAATATATTGAAACAAATCGGAGTTCTGAGAATACGTACAATTAACATTTTACTATTTTTCTACCTCACTCATTTTGTCTGCTAACAAATAATCGATACATTCTCCGAATGCTACTTATTTTAGTTTCAATTCGTGATTTTATTTCCATCTCTGGTTCGGTTCCCGGGTAATGCTATAATAATATTTGATAACCTTGAAATTTTGATGATTTTAAATGGAGCACTTAGTGTTTTAATTTTACTTGTACTACGGGTTCGATTCCCGTGTATTTTAATAAAATAGTAATTGTATTTTTTTACTAACAGATTATTATCATAGCATCTTTTATTTAACTTCATTTTTAATATCCTTTGAAACACGCATTTTTATATTTCTATTATCGAGTAGATTTTATAGAAGCTATCTTAATTGTTCCAGGTCACAGGTAGCCGCACTTATTTATGTTAACATGGTTCCTCCATCGGAGACCGCCTCACCTACGCTACTCTGCATCCTACGTGTGGAGTCTTCGGGGATAACTAGTGCTGCTGACCGGAGCTGACGTCGGGTCGACACCCTCGCCAGCCTCTGCCCGGCCCGTAACATAATAATACAATATTTTCAAAATGAGATGTTATTGAGGCCTCAGAATAATAACGATATTATTTTAAGTTTGAGGCGCTGCTAACACGACGCTGACAGAATCAAGGTTTCTAATTTTACATGTAACACGAGGTCAAACATCATAGCGAGTCTTTAACAACTGTTTGGGTCTCAATACATAGACTCAATACATAGTACCAATAAAACATTGTATTGATATAACTTAGTTATTATTTTAAATAGCTACTTCGTAAATTAACAGAAACATAAAAGTCTTAGTCGGCCATTACACGAGACTGAAATTCTAAAATAATAACACAATATTTTAGAATTTGACAAACCGGATATTAATTTCCACCCCCTCCTTGTGTTGTATCGTGAACCTGTTATTATATCAACTAGCAATTAATTATTGAGTTTTGGCAACGATATTACCTGATATCGTTTGTGACAACGAACGTTCAAAATCCAGTCACCGACCAGGTTGTTATTATTTAAATAAAATTAACATGAGGATCATTCATCTGCATCCAAATTAGGGATCAAACAAAAATTGCGTTGATCATAACAGGTTGAAGGGTGGGGATGAGTCGGAAGGGGGGGTGTTTAGTGGATCGTCCAGGTATAATATCAGTGTTCCCGGCGGGCAATTTGTCGTGTTACGCCCGCCGCCGGCGCCGCCGTCCCACCGCCCCGCCACCCCGCCGCCGACTTCCACCAACTTTGTTCCTTCCCGCAGTTGTTTTTTCAAAGTTTCTCGCGAAGCAACAATTTTCTGTCGGCCAATTTTGCGATGATTCTTCTTAACTTTGTTTGAGTTTTATTTTATCATAATATGCGGGCAACCCGCCTTATGGCGAAGTGTAGACAGAGTGTCATAACTTTGTAATCCTTGCGTGGATTGAGAGGCATGTTTGAAGGCGTTTTTACAAAATGTTACGACATTTTTATAAAGACGTATTATGAGTTAGCACATTCGATGTGTGTATGATATAAATAAATAAATATTAAACAATATGCAACAGCTTAAGCCACCGTATTACGAAGTATCTTAGACACCGAAGGCCCAGATTCGAGACAATACAGAAAATATTGATTTCTTATATTTTCATCGCGTTTGTATTTAGTTTTATTGTCGTTTCGGACCCTTTCCAGGTTCCGTGTTCACATAAGACTAAGCTGTAGATTGCCTTTTTAATTAAGAATATGGCTACCTTCAAACCAATACAAAAAAAAATACTCTTGGCTACCGTAATCTACCGCCAGTTCTGAATTTGGGAGTCTTATCTGAGAACAACTAGCGAAACAAACTCCGATAAGAAAAGTGAATTGCTCGCTTTGATTTCATATTTGCAGAATGAACTAACTGTACCTTTTGGTTTTGCAACGTGTGATCTGGATTGAGGTTTTATTTGACTAATAACTGGATCCCAAGCCAGTGGTGTGTGCCAACCTTCATCTCTATAAAAATTCAGATGTTTTTTAATCTCAATAGCCTCGCGAATTATTCTAGCGATGATTTTTTGTTCAACTGCAAGTTTGGATATCCGAAACTTATGTAACGCTCGGGTCCTTCCAACGCATGTTCATACAATCAACACCTTAGCCTTATGAGAACACGGAACCTGTAAAGGGTCCGAAACGTCAATAAAACTAAATACAAGCTCGATAAAACTGTTTAAAAGTTGTCTCAGTTACAATATAAAAAAAGTTAATTTTCTGCTTTGATCCGACCGGGTATCGAGCCCGGAACCTCAGAGATGGCAACACCTTGATACCGGCATGCGAACCACTCGGCTAAAGAGGTTATACCATGATACTATGTAGGTTAATATTGCTGGTTGTTTCTTTTCATTTAGCCCTTGCCCCGCAGCCGGAGGTAATTTCGTGTGTGTATTATGTTGGTACGCAAACAATACGCGTGAAAACAAGTTTCATACATCACGCAAAGATAAGATAGCACAGGAAGCTTTTTACGGTGAAAGTTGCAAAATATCTACAAGAAAACCGCGTATATGAGTTTTGTAACATGGTCGTTATAGATCTCGGTGAAACGTGCAGTATAGTCGTGAAGCATAAAAAAATACAGACAAATAAAATTTGTTATATATCAAATAACACTAACTTGGAATGTAGTTTTTGATTGTAGGTAATATTTTGAGTAATACATAGATATTACTTTCATCATGTCATCATCAGCCCTTTTACGTCCCCCTGCAGGGGCTCAGGGCTTCCTTATGGATGGTTAAGGAGAATGGGCCATGACCCTCCACGCTGACCCAATGCGGATTGGATGGTATTAACGACTGCAAATGCAGCCGGGACCAACGGCTTTACGTGCCTTTGGAAGCACGGAGTAGTTCGAGGTAATATTTTTTGGTCACCCATCACGTGACCGACCCTTGCGAAAGTTGCCTAACGACAACGATCGCGGGCCGCGGCGCTTATCCACTACGCCACCGATCTACTCATTACTTTAGAGTTCTGCAGCTTTTGCTGTTAAGAAAATTAGACTCTTGACAAATGTTGAAACGGCAAGATTGGTATATTTTAGTTATTTTCATAGTGTAATGACGTATGGTATATTGTTATGGGGTTCTGCGGCTAGCATTCAGGATGTTTTTATTTTACAAAAGAGAGCTGTCCGTGCTATATATAATTTACGGTCTAGGGAATCTCTCAGAGAAATATTTAAAAAAATAAATATTCTGACTGTTGCCTCTCAATACATCTATGAGAATATTATGTACACAAGAAAACATTACGATTCCTTCACAAAAAAAAGTAGTGTTCATAATCTTAACACAAGAAATAAAGATAAACTTGCCGTTCCAAGCTTCAGACTTCAAAAAACCAGAGGATCATTTCTGGGTAAATGTATTGCTATGTTCAATAAAGTTCCACAAAATGTAATTGACCTACCCATAAATAAATTTCAAATTCATGTAAAGAATATACTTGTAAGTAAAGGCTATTATAAAGTTGATGATTATTTTAAGGATCGCAATGCATGGAATTAATAGCCTTCGCTTTGTTCTATAAAGACTAATTATATGTTCAACTTATGTCCTACAGACTTTGAAAGTTGTATTTACTATTGTGATAAATTGATAATACATATTATTTTGGTAATGACATGATTTATGTAAATGTCATTACTTATGATAAAAAGCTGATAAGTTTCTTTCGCTTGTTCTTCTTGTCAGCTAAAAGACGTCCTGAACAAGTGGTAGGGGAAAAAATTGTTTTTTGGACGATTCAAAAGTGGTTATTAACAAAATCACGTTTCATTTAGGGCTTTGTTTGAGTTTATAATGAAATTTTGTAATCCTTTCGAGTGAATAGTTTACACTATATAGATTCTGAGCATGACGTGATGCTTCATTTTCGATGCCGGTTGTATCATAGATACAGAGTCACGAACAAAAGTCTGTTAGAAGGCTTTTCTGAACTGCGGATGGATCGGATAATCTTATTACACCGCAGAGAAATCGATGCGCGATCCTGCCACAGCCGTATATGAAGTAGAGGAAGACTCGTTAATCGGAGACGGCTCGTTACCGTTGAATCGCCGGCCTCTGTAGGCACAATATCACGCCGTCTTCTATTTTTACCAATAAATATATGATTGTGCTTAATACCGTATTCTGGTAATGTCAAATTTACATATATTCAAGATCAAGATCCTTTAATTGCACACTTCCACAAATATTCTTGAAAGGTTTCTAAAAATGTAATATAAAAATATAATTTATTAACAAAAATAAAAATAAAGTATAATTGGAAGATAATAACATGTGCTCTAACATATTCGTTTGCCTCCGCTGATTTTAATTGTTTTATGTGGGAAAAACCGAATAGTTAGTAGAATAAGTTACATACCTGTATTCATCTGTTCAAGTGCTATTGCGAGGTGTCATCGTTTTCATCTGGAATTACTCAGTGTTGGTGCAATTTTTGTGTAAAAGTACGATTTTTGTGGTGATGTGATTCTGAATTATTCATCTACCAACGAAATTTTTTTACTGTTCCCCGGCACAGTCTTCATACAAGCTTAATAAGTTTGTTTAATTTACAACTTTTGACCGAGGCGTCTTGGTCAAGTGGTTAAATTTTTGCGTCTCACAAGCTGAGAGAGAGTTCGAACCCAGCTCGGCTTGGGAAATACAAAATCTCCGCTCTTTTTTGTTTTCTTCACTTTTTGAATTTTGTTATATGTGAGAAAATTATTATTTCAAAGTGGAATTTTTAATATTTTGAAATAAAAAAAATAAAACTGTGACGTTACGATCACCTACGTGAGCGAAATAGCAATTCAAGTTTTTGTTGCTAATATAATATTGAAGGAGTCTCCATTATGAACTGCAACGCTTGCAAAACAAAGATTTCAACCGAGGAATTAATCAAATGTTACCTTTGCAAGGGCGTTTATCACTTTAAATGTTTAAACATGTCTGCAGCATATTTTAGCGCAAATAAAAAGGAACTTAAAAAATCTTGGTACTGTCCAAGTTGCGCCAATATTACTCGGCGTAAAGACCCGAACACACCGGTACGACAACATATTGTTGAACAACACAGTGATACAATGATGTCCTGTGATAATTCTGTTCTTGAAGATTCTTCTTTCAATATAAGTAAGGATAATCGAACTCGGTGCTTGGCTACTCCCAAGCCTTCTTCCGATTCACACGTGGAAAATATGAGTCTCGCTCAGTTTTTACAAGAATTGGATACAAAATTGGATTCGAAACTTGATACCAAATTCGATAGTTTTAAATCATCTATCAGCAAAATGATTAAAACCGAAGTATCTGCTACAATTGATAAGTTAAGGGCCGAATTCACTACAACAACTGATTTTTTAAGCGATGAACAACGTGATATACGTTGTGACATTAACACTGCGAATAAAAAATAGCGCTTCTTGAGGCTGAAAAAATAAAACTGCACAACGACCTTTCTGGTTTACAAATACGCCTATCAATTCTTGAAAAGTCATCGCGTGGCCGTAATTTAGAAATTCAATGTGTCCCCGATCGACGTAATGAAAATGTCCTAGTCATTTTTAAAAATATGTGCGAGGCTCTAGGTTTGGGAATTCAAGACAGTGATATATGCGCTGTAAGAAGAGTGGCTAAACTGAATCCGAATTCTCCGCGGCCTCGGAATATTCTTGTTACCCTGCCATCTGAACGCCATAGAGATAACATACTTTCAGCATTTAAAAGATATAATAAAGACCACCGCTCTGATCTCTTTAATACGACGCTGATTGGCATTCCAGGAGATAAAACTCTCATTTACTTAGCTGAACATCTTTCTCCCGAATGTAAGGAGCTGTACTCAACCACACGAGCATGGGCTAAGGAACATCGCTTTAAGTTTGTCTGGGTTAAATACGGAAAGATATATATCCGCAAAGACGATAACAGTCCCGCTTTTCAAGTTAAGAATATAGAATGCTTAAACAAGTTAAACTAAACCTATTGTGTAATTTAAATGTAATTTTCTAACTTTGTTAATCGTATATGTTAACCATATGTTAATTCTTTATAATGGAACGTAATCTAAGTGTATTTTACCAAAATGTTAATGGTCTCAGAACGAAAACGAAAGATGTGTATTTGAATGTGTTAAATCACAATTATGATATTATTTGTTTCACTGAATCCAACTTGAATGAAAGCGTATACAGCGGTGAATTGTTTGATGAACGTTATAATATTTTTAGACGTGACCGACACTGTTCATTAATACATAAATCTGAAGGTGGCGGGGTGCTTATAGCTATCAAAAAATCTTTTAATATCGTTCGTCAATTAAGTTGGGAGAGTGAAGCTGAGGACATATGGGTCTCCGTCTCAAATGCTAAACCTTCTTTCTTAATACATTTATGTGTATGTTATCTGCCTCCCGATATACAATCTGACCTGCTGGTCAAATTTCATGATAAAATACAGTCGAATATACTTCATTTTAATAACGGCATTCCATTAATTATTGGAGATTTCAATGTTCCTAATTTGTCTTGGTCAAGTAACGGTGCCTGCCTTGCCCCTAGCCTTCCCACTGACCCTAAATCCAAAATGCTACATGAAACACTCACACTCTGCGGTCTTTCTCAGTTTAATAATATACACAATGCGAACCATCGTCTCTTGGACTTGGTTTTCACTACGGCTAACCAAATAAATGTCTCCAAAGCAAACCCATTATCTAAGGAAGATCGTCATCACCCTCCTATCGAGATTCATTTGAAGCCGGGAAAATACGGGAATTCTATCAGATGTAACGTAAACCCACGCTACAATTTCTTTAAGTGTAACTTTCAACGTGTTCAATCTGACCTCGACAGTACTGACTGGACCTCATTACTAGATTTAGAGAATGTCGATGATGCTGTCGATGTTTTTTATCGGATTTTAGACGATACCATAAAGCAACATACTCCACTGAGTAAAAACAATAAAAACAATTTCCCAACGTGGTTTTCACCGGGACTTGAGAGATGTATGATTGAAAAAAATAAATACCACAAACGTTTCAAGAAGTATAATAATCCTAGGGATTATGACACATTTTCGTTATTACGGCATCGTGCGAAATGTTTACTAAATGCTTGTTATAAAAAATATGTATTGTCAGTTGAGGATGCATTGGAGGTAAATATTAAAACGTTTTGGAACTTTGTGCGTTCTAAAAAAGGAAACAGTAAAGACATTCCTCAGACAATGACACTTGATGGGGTGTCCTCGTCTGATGGCAAAGGTGTATGCGAACTTTTTTCTAGATACTTTGCCTCAGTTTTCGAGAACCCTTTGCCGGTAACACCCTCTAATTGTGATGACGTGTCGCTTCTCTCTGGCTCATTGTCATTGACAAAGGTACAAGTGACTTCTGTCGACGTACTGAAAAAGTTGAAAAAGTTGGATATAAATAAGGGGGCTGGCCCTGATAAACTTCCTGCTATAATCTTCAAGGTATGTGCTAAACAGCTCAGCCTGCCTTTGTCTCTTATCTTCAATTTATCTTTACGCCTTGGTACATTTCCCTGTGTTTGGAAGACTGCCCATATAATACCTATCCATAAGTGTGGCGATCTTAGTGATTGCAAAAACTATAGACCAATAAGTATCTTGTCATGTCCAGCGAAGATATTTGAGTCAATCATCTATGACTTTGTATACCACCACATCAAACCCTATTTATCGCCTAAACAGCATGGCTTCACAAAAGGTAGATCCACGGTTAGTAACCTTCTTGAGTACAGTCATTGTTTGTTTCAAGCATTTAATAATGGCGGTCAAATAGATGCTGTATACACAGATTTTAAAAAGGCATTCGACAAGGTTAATCACCATTTACTTTGCCGAAAAATTTGTGAATTTGGTATTCATGGGTCACTTTTCCGCTGGATCCAATCGTATCTCTCTAACAGACACCAACTGGTCGCCATTAAAGGTTTTTTGTCGGATCTCGTAGAGATTAAGTCTGGCGTTCCCCAGGGCAGAAACATGGGCCGTTTGCTATTCGATAAGGGCCATTCAACATTAAACTACTGTATGCCTAATTCCTCTTTTAGTGATATATTGGAAAAAGCAATTAAACAAAACTACAGCGAAAATACCACTCTATTGTTTTTTATTGGCAATAGAGGTACTTTGAACAAACATAAATTATTGAAATATATAAACGAATTAAATACATTAAGTGTTGGGAAAGTCGTGATTTTTACGTTGCCGTATTGCAATAGTTTGTCCAACGAAGAAAATAATTTGCGATACAAATTGAATATGACATTGCACACTATATGCAATACTGCAAAGTTTCATGTCATTGACACTAACAAGTATGTTAGAAAATTTTATTTGACTAAAGATAAATATTATCTTTCCAATAATTATAAGAGACAAATAGCTATTTCGCTATCATTTTTTTTTTCTATAACAGCCAAAAATTTGGCTAACCAGAGTTCTCCTATTGAGCACTCTTCTATTGACATGACTGTCAGTAATAATCCTACTGACATTGCGACAAATTCGTCTTTAAATTAGATACTAAGACAACAGAGGATTCCTCTTGCTTGCTATTGAATAGTCAAAGTAATAATGAAACCAAGAGTTTATCAGTCATCAACCTAGTGCACCAAAATGTTCAAGGAATGTGGAGTAAAGAGTTAGAAGTAGAATTATTCATGAACTGTAACAATATTGATATTTTCTGTATTACAGAACATTGGTTAACAAGTTATAATTGCATTTTTAATTTCAATAATCACCTGGTTGGTAGCGCGTTCATTAGGAAAAACGCAATGCGTGGTGGCGCACTAATTTTATTAAATAAAAAGTTTAAATTTAAAGAACGTAGAGATATAGTGAGCCTATCGGTTGAGGAAATAATAGAGATCCTGTATAGAGCTGGACCAGCTGATTGTACTGAGCGTATATAGACCTCCTTCAAGTTTAGTTTCTCATTATGATCTTTTTGAAACAGTTATGGATGAAGCATTAAAAAAGGTATAAAGCAAAGGCAAACGATTAGTGATTGGGGGTGATTTTAACGTTGATTTATTAGGAAACTCCAATTCATGTACAAGACTTGTAAATCTATTTAAGTCCTATAATCTTGCGCACATGTTTAAGGAGCCTACTAGAGTAACTGTTACTTCGTCCACATGTATTGACAACATTTTTACAGATCTGGTACCACTTTCAAAACAGATAATTAAACAACTACCGTCAGCTCATTTTGGACAACTAGTTAGCTTTCCGCATAAATGTACGTTTGTGGCTAGAAGAGACATTACAGTTGTGTCAAAAAGTATAAGTCGCTTGGAACGTTTTAAAAATCAATTAGATAGAAAATTGTATCATTTGAAACATAATAGTAATCCCAATGATTCGTACAAAGATTTCTTTGATGTTTATTGTACAGAATTCAATAAGATTTTTGTCCCAAAAAAAATTAGTATTAGTAATCCTATAACTTTTAGTGTGTGGGCTACACCAGGAATCTACAAAAGCAGAAAAAGGCTCTATGAACTATATGATGAACGTAATTATAACACAAGTGAGGACTTCAAAGAATATGTACGAAATTACTCTAAATTATTTAAAAAAGTGTGTCGTTTAGCCAAATGTAATTATTTAAATGCAAAAATTGAAAATAGTAAAGACAAAGTTAAAATGACGTGGAATATCATAAATAGTGAAACTGGAAGAGAAAAATCCCGGAATATAAATTTTAATTTAAACATTGATAATAAAAAAGTAACATCAGATCTTGAAGTTTTTGCTAACACAGTATTTGAAAATTTATTTACTGAAATTCCAGTCTTAATTACACAATCTTTGAATTCCTCTTCCACTGTTGCTGAATCTATTTTAAAGGCAAGTTCAAATAATTCTAATAGCCAATTTAAGTTTCAACACATTGATTTTAAAGATATAATAAAATCTTTTAATCAGCTAAAGAAAAAGAAAACCGCTGATTTATGGGGTAATTCCATTGAAGTTTCTAAATCGGTAATTGAGACAATAGCTCCAATCTTAGCTTATATATTTAATGAATGTACTGATTGTGGTGTTTTTCCTGAGCTCATGAAATATAGTAAAATTATTCCTTTACATAAATCGGGTAGCACATCTGACCCTACTAACTTTAGACCTATATCCGTGCTACCTACGTTTAGTAAGATTTTTGAAAAAATCATGCTGGATCAAATACAAACGTACTTTTACAAGAATAAGCTTATGAATCGACAACAATTTGGTTTTACAAAGGGTCGCTCAACAACCGAAGCCGGTGTCGAGTTAATACAAGAAATTTTTAATGCCTGGGAGGATTCACATGATGCGTTAGGTGTTTTCTGTGACCTATCTAAGGCATTTGATTGTGTTTTTCATGAAACATTGATTAGGAAACTGCATTTTTATGGATTTAGAGATAACTCATTGGATTTTATTGTCTCAACTTGACTACAGAGTACAGAGGTTGATATCAATGGCAAAAGATCCCCTGGATCGAAAATTAAGATGGGCGTTCCGCAGGGCTCAATACTTGGTCCTTTCTTGTTTTTGATTTACATAAATGACTTGCCTTATTTCGTAAGGGATGATCACGAAATAGTTTTGTTTGCGGATGACACTTCACTCTTGTTTAAAATTAAAAGAGGGTTACCTCTAAATGACGATGTGAACAATTCTATCGCTAAAGTAGTACATTGGTTTAATGTAAATAATCTTCTCCTTAATGAAGGAAAAACAAAATGCTTAAAATTTGTACTACCTAATGTTAAAAAAGTAGATATAAATGTTAATGTAAAAGATAAGAACATGGGCCTTGTGGATACCACAGTATTTTTAGGAATAACATTAGATTCTAAACTACAGTGGGGCCCACATATTGATAGATTGTCGAGTAGACTTAGCTCTGCAGCATATGCCGTAATGAAAATACGTAGGTTAACTGACATAGATACTGCCAGATTAGTATACTTCAGTTACTTTCATAGTGTTATGTCGTACGGTATCCTATTGTGGGGAAATGCTGCCGACATACAAACAATTTTTGTGCTTCAGAAAAGAGCAATTCGATCAATTTATAATCTTAGGATTAGGGACTCTTTAAGGGAGAAATTTAAGGAAATAGACATTATGACTGTTGCTTCTCAATACATATACGAGAACTTAATGTACGTTCGTAAAAATATTAGTTTGTTTTCTATAAAAAGTGATGTACACAATTTTAATACAAGAAATAAAAATAAATTAACGGTGCCTGTCACTAGACTGCAAAAAGTTAATAACTCTTTCAAGGGTCTTTGTGTGCGCTTCTACAATAAGGTCCCAAGCAAAATACAACAATTAGATATCATGCAGTTTAAATCTACTATTAAAAAAATACTTATTAAAAAAGCTTATTATAAGGTATCCGATTATATAACAGATAAGAACGCTTGGACTTGAGATGATCCAGCAACTGGATAGGTGATTACTTCTAAACTCATTATCTTGTTTCCATTATTATTAAATGATTATGTTATTATTATAAGACCATATTTTTTTTTCTATCTCTGTTTATAATGTATTGATCTGGTAATGACATGGTTTTTGTAAATGTCATTACTCTTATTAGAGCTGGTGAGTTTCTTGCTCGTTCTTCTTATCAGCCAAAAGACGTCCTGAACGAGTGGTAGGGAAAAAATGTTGGACGATTCAAAAGTACTTTTAAGAAGTCTATTTGAATAAAGGATCTTTATTAATGATCTCGCTGAAAAACTATCTTGCCCGGGCTTACTGTACGCTGATGACCTCAAGGTTTTTCAACAGATTAATTCTATTGATGACTGTATAAAACTACAGAAGGATATTGACTATATATCACAATGGTGTGCTCTAAATAGTATGTTTTTAAATATCAACAAATGCACTGTCATATCTTTCACAAACAAGCGTAACAAATGTATCTTCGATTATCAACTAGAAGCTACAGTCCTTAGACGCAGCGAAGCGGTTAGGGATCTTGGGGTAATTTTTGATGACAAACTTACATTCAGGGCCCATTATGATTCCTTATCTACCAGTGCAATGCGAACTTTAGGTTTTATCTATAGAATTACTAAAGACTTTTATAAGGCAAAAAGCTTAATTCTATTATACTATTCCCTAGTCAGAAGTAAAATCGAATACTGCTCGACGATTTGGAATCCTTTCTACAATAATCACTCTATGGCAATTGAGAGAATCCAAAGGAAATTCACAAAACTATTAAGTATAAAGTTCGGTACCAGCCGTGGTTTGATGTCATATGAGGACAGATTGAGTAAATTCAATATTACATCTCTTAACACTCGTCGTTATCAACATGATTTAATAACACTTCATAAATTAGTTCATTCCGTAATTGACTCAGAATATCTTCTTTCATCTATTAACATTAATTTCAAATATAATCCAAGGCGCAGGCAACCAACTTTTGTCATACCGACATATAGAAATAACATATCTTATCATAATCCCATCGCTCGTATGTGCAGAAATTATAATGAGATCCTCCCAGTTAATCAGGCATTAGACATATTTAATGCCAATCTCTTTAAATTCAAAAAATGTATTGGGAAAGTTGTGGTAGACCTAAATGTCGAATCTTTTTAACCATCCAGATTGATTTATACTCATTCTTTCTGTTTTCTTTCATATTAGTAAAAGTAATAATAATAGTTTGTTGTTTTTTTCTTTATCATATCTCATTGTGTAAACACCTTTAGGATATTAATTTAGTACTACACAGTTTTTACTTATTATTTCATTTATATTTTGATTAATGTCTCATCCATGAATTTATTACCAGCTTGAAATTTAAAAGGCTGCCTGAAAACTGGCGATATGCGTCTCTTTTCTTAAATAGCGTGGAATTTTAAATAAACAAGTTTTTATAGAGAAGACCGTTATATAATATTCAGCTTCAATGTAAATTGTACACCACTCTTCATGTCGCTCGTTAACTAGTGACATGTTATTTATCTGCTACCTACATACAGGACAATATGATACCCGCCCCGCACCTCCACTCAGATATTACCTGAGGCCTTTTTAACTTACGTTATAAACAACTTTCGCTCCGAAATTTAAATGGAACTTTTTAATTTCATTGGTTTTATTCTTTTCATATGAGTCTTATTTTTAACTAAAATATTAGCTATTTATATCAACGACGATGTTTAATTAATTTATTTTACTGTGATCAGACGCAAACATTTAATATGCTTATGTGAGGCAGCGAGATTCAGCGGTAGCGGTAGCTGGTAGGTAATACCAACTACAATATTATGTATTTCTAATAATTCCGATGAAGATAACGTCAGTTGTGTGGTATAGGGAGGGGTGTGGGTGACAAACTGCGCGTCCGTTTCCCTGGGCGAGGCTTTGTGTGCCGCTTCTTCCGCATCACGTGAAGGCTCCTTGATGCGTCCTCGTGCGGTCAACAGCGGGAAGGAAGTCATCACTCATCTGAAGCAGGAAGCTGCTCTTCACGTTTCCTCCCGGTCGCTTTACTAAAATTTGACAAGAGAAAAGTTTCATATTAATTTAAAAATATAGCAGTAGCGGCTCGTACCGCTACTGCTATATTTTTAAATTCAGTGTGTTAATTAATATATATATTTAAAAGATAATATTTATAATATAAATAAATGATCAAGGCAATACAAAAGATCTCTATCACGCGCTAGTCGTAAATCAGCCGAGAGAATGGATTTTATGATGGTGTTAATGCAGGCGACAAGCTGACAGCTTGTTAATATCTACTCGCTCCGGGCTCCGAATGACACAAAGAATCTCTTTGCTTTGGTGTTTGTATACATTGTAATGCTTTGCTTCAATGTTATTTTAGTTATTGTAGAAAATAACTTAATTTAACTTAAGCCTTTGAGTTTCGATTATCCAAATAACGACTCGGGTGAACTTTCATCGTGAGTCACTAGTGAAATTTCTCAAACACCGATCGAAAGAGTTACTAATCGGTATATCGTATATATTGCAGTTTGGAAGAAAACAAATATTTGTTTTTTTTATATTTACAGAATGTACTAACTTTATCTTTTGGTTTTGTAATGTGTGATCATTGTTGGATAAAATATATTTATTTACGTACCCTTACTAAAAATTTTATCCTTGTAGTCTTTACCGTTTATTTTATCAAAAGAGGAGAATAGAACTCTAGGGGGCTTTGATTCTACAAGTAGTAATTTATACTGCTACCTCTGAGGATTTTTTCTGTTTTAATTATAATGGTGTAAATGGCGGAATTACTGGTCTTCGATAATAGACATTAAAGTTAAGAAGTGGGGACTCGCTGCGCCACTACTATGTAGACATGTGCAAAGGTGCGTGAAGTCGTGCGACATTTCAACTCAATGTGTCACCGCAATTATTGATTACGCAAAATATTAAAAAATAAGTGTTTAATGTTCTTTAGTACTCTATCGAACGAACAGACAAACAAAAATGAGTCGTCGTCATCACTATTTGTAACACGAAAGTAGTTGACCATATCAGAAGCTATAAAAACCATGTAAAACGAGACACATCTCGTAGTGCTTATTTACCTCTGCTTACTCCACGAGGGATCCAGTGAAAAGATATACATAATATGTAGGCAGCTTGATACGAAGGTAAAGATATGTCGCCATCAAAATAAATTTAAGAGGCTTCGAGGAGGAATAAATCGTTGGGTTGTCAAATAAAACTGAGATATGGAGGGGCATTCGTTCCTCACCTGTCGGTAGCGACGCACCGGGCGCGCCTGTTTAGTATTCACCTCCCTCCGTACACGACTCGCCTTTACTTTACTTTACCAACGGAACCGACGGACTGTAATCTCAAACTTAAGTGCGTTTAATGAAAATACATATTTGAAGTATAACTCTATAAATATTTAACTAAATAAATTTTGTAAACTTATTAAAAATATGGAAAATCTATTACAAAAATTTGCTAATATACATACTACATTTAAATGAGTTACATAAGATGTACCTTTAATTATAGTGTCTATAAACACAGAGGCACAACAAGAAAGAT
The DNA here is from genome assembly GCA_918026875.4 of Diatraea saccharalis. NCBI lineage: Eukaryota > Metazoa > Arthropoda > Insecta > Lepidoptera > Crambidae > Diatraea > Diatraea saccharalis. The sequence goes on from OU893338.1 coordinate 29,256,349, forward strand.
ATTAGTTGGGGAAAAAGTCTTTTCGCTTATAGTATGCTTAACTTGTAATAAAATATTTCTGGCTATACCATTTGTTCTGGCTGGTTTCAGTATAAATTTTAATGTGAAAGATGCATGTCGCTTCGATCACCCTGTGGATGGAAAATGTATGCTATTTTTGAAAAAGTGAAGAACTGAGGATTGACCACAAAACAGTATTCCCGCGTTTAAAAAAAAAGTTGGATATTTGGGCACCTCACGAGCTCACTGAAAGAAACATAATAAACCGTGTACTCATTTGTGATTCTCTATTACAGCGTAATGAAACCGAACCATTTTCGAAGAAGCTGATAGCTGGTGTAGAAAAGTGGATTACGTACTACAAGAACGTGCGAGAAAGATCGTGGTCAAAGATCGGTCAGGTTTCACAGACTGTGGCAAAACACGGGTTAACAACAAGGTGATGCTGTGTGTATGGTGGGATTGGAAGGGCATTATTCATTATGAGTTGTTACAGGCAGGACCATCTGAATTCTACTGCAAACTACTAATGAGATTAAAGCAAGAAGTTGAGAGATCTCGGCTAGAATTAATCAATAGAAGGGGTGTAGTTTTTCATTATGATAACGTTAGACCTCATACATCATTTGCCACTCAGCAAAAATTAAGAGACTGGCCGGGAGGTCATAATATATTCGCCGTATAGTCCTAACCTTACACCGTCAGATTTTTACCTGTTTCGGTCTCTTCAGAATTATTAAAGCAGTGTCAGGTTAACATCGCGCGAGGACTGTCAATACCACTTGTCGCGGTTTTTTATAGCAAATTTCTATAGTAATGGGATCATGTCCCTACCTACAAGATGAAAAAATTTTGAATTTTAAAAAATACGTAAAAAAAAAAACGCGAAGATACTTTTTCTCCAACCTATTATTACAAAGATTGCCCACACGCCCATAAGTTTTTCACCACCATAGCACGGCGACGTGACGTCACTTCGTGGCTTGATTTTGCTGGGGGCGTTTTCGGGTGACTACCCATATATAGCAGCGATTCCACAAATACAGCACCACATCTCCGAAACCATAAATCGCTGTCATGCTGTTACTTCTCCATTATTTCTCAGATATTAATGGATGAACTATTTTGACGATTATACACACAAAATTACGTTTAAAATTTTAGCTAAATCCTGTTACAAAAAGCATTGTTACAAAAATGTTTATACTTCTTTGCTATAATATTTATTTATTATTTATTCTCATAAGACACACTAACATGACAAACATCATAAAAATAATAACAGGGTATCACATTTGATACTTCCACCAAACATAATATTCGAATGGAATCTCTGTAGGAAGTTGTATAATGTTTATAAATACGACAGAGAGCTTTAGACGACGATATCCAATGTACCACGTAGCGATGAACAGCACAGCTAAAAAATCAACAAAAGCTAAGTATTCGGTGCGGAAGCTCAGCTCTACCGTGATACAAGGCTGAGTGGAAAATTGCATTTTATTGTGTGCTCGATCCGGCGGCGATGTGCGCCGGGCGCCGGACGCCGGACGGCGGACCGCCGGACCGCGCCGCGCCACACTAACCTAGATACATTTTGCAAGCCGTAATAGAAAATAACTCCACGCCCGGATATCTCTTGGCAGGTGTATTCAATTTGCTGAAAAAAACTGTGGCCGCCGCTATTGAGAGAGTATATTTGCATGTACCTACATTACATATACAAATGTATACAGCCTTATTTTGCTCTTGTGATGCGGTGGAATTGTAGATTTATAAATAATGCATCAGATTGTATATTTTGTAAAACATAGTGAAGTGTCGCTTTTTGAGTCTAAGTAAATATCTATTTGATAACTAAGAGTACTTATTTTTCTACTGAATTAGGTTTTGCTGTATTCCTAAGTTTATATTACGTCACCGTAAGTATTACTTATTCTAGGTTTTGTTTTATTATTAGCGTCAAATATAATCAAAATATTACTGACTAGTGGACGCCCGCGACTTCGTCCGCGTGGAAGTCGGTATCCCGTGGGAGTGAGAAGTTTTCCCAGTAAAAAGTACCCTATGTGTTATTCTGATGTATAACCTATATTGCTGTAAAGTTTTATCCAAATCCGTCCAGTAGTTTTTTCGTGAAAGAGTAACAAACATCCATACATCCATACTTACAAACTTTCGCCTTTATAATATTAATAGGATATTTCTGAATTGTTTGAATTCACGTCAGAATAGTCGATAGATAGTATCGTATATCATCGATAGTATCGACTAGCCGTCAAGTGAGTGAAATTAATATCAAAATTTGATTTTTAAAGGTCTCAAGTGTAGGAAATGGACACTGTTAAAAGTAAAGAGGCATAGTTGGTGTTTTATCGAAGTTCTGTATTTAAATGATCTATAAAACACATCTATGTAGGAATATCACTATACAATGATCGATTAAATCACTGATTAACCGAGGGAGTGATTTATACCTTAAGTATCGTTGTTATAATCTTCGAAATATGAGCTTGGATATATGAATATACCAATATAAGGTATACGTATTTACGTACTTATATGTACAGTAACTCTATCCTTGAAATCCCTAGACAAATGGAGGAACGTCAGAGGAAAGGTTTTGTAAACATTAAACAGAACTCTTTGGTTCACCTTATTCCCTAAATTACTTTCGGTAGGTAAATGATTCGTGAAGGTCCAATTGCGAACAAAGCCGCAAAATGGAATGTAATTTGCGCCTAGTAGGTACCATTCAATATTTGCTCCGAACTTTAGTTACACTTGAAACGTTTACGAAATGTAACGTCGAGTAAGGTGCTGGGTACATGTCCAAACATTGCGTGGTGATTTGGCACACACTCGATCGGTATTTAGTGATACATTCCAAGAGCGACAATAAAAAATCATCTCAGTCCGGATAGACCCTAAATAGTTCAATGTGCTCTATCATTTAACAGCGGAATGTAAGATGAACGCATACTACGAAAGCTATTTTTATGTAATAAATCTAAGTAAACAGTGAGAAATTATCCATGGCCCGGTTTCTAAATTAAGAAAAGCACATCTCAACTGATTATTCTCAATAACTTACGTTTTTATCGGTTTTCTATGTCTCACAAGTTCTTAGGGCCTAGTTTTATCAAACTGCTATCTATTTATCATTAGAAATTTTAAATCAGAAACGAAAACCTGTCTAAGTACAGTTTGAGATGTTATTAACTTTAAATTATCTTAATTCGGACATCGGGTGTGTCTGCAAATATTGCAAGTTTTCTTGCTCTCACTTTTCAGTACAAGATTTCTGGTTATATGATTGAGAACTTTTATTTTTTTGTAAATTCTACAAGATGGCGTTGAATTGAATTTGCGGCAATGTGTTTATATAAATGCACATTAAATCATTTTTAATTATTTATTTGTAATCATTGCAAGTTTCCCTTCACACAATTATATAAACAATACATATATTCGTACCTAACAAGTTTTTTAGATATCTGAAGTGTATACCTTAACTCGCAGGGCACAAAATCCTAAAATAATTTCTATTATTACGTTCATTAGAAGAGCATCTTTCACTGTCTCCTCACCTGCGAGTTTCCTGTTTGGATTTCCCAGTTATAACAAGATTGTTACATCGATGTTATTATTATAATTGATCATTTTTGCATTCACAATGCTCTACTGGAATATATTCTTAGTGAAAAACGCTCTCGCCTCGAGCAGTCGCCCGGAATGCGAAAGTTCATGGGTTCGAATCCCATCTCAGAGTACAAGTAACAAAGGGGATTCTATAAGCATTTTTCATTTAGAATATCGATATTATTGTTTACCAGTTCAAAAAATAAAACTTTCAGGAGAACGTAGGTATTTTAGACATTATAAAGATTAAAAACATTATAAATAGGAAAGATTTGATTGTTTGTTTGTTTGCATCGAATAGGCTCTGGAACTACTGGACTGATTTTAAAACTTCTTTCACCTACAAGAATCTACATCGTATGCGCTGGATATAGGCCATATTTTATACCCAAAAACAGCAAATAAAGGGATGCAAATGGAAGTGGAAGTTTGTATGGGGAATTAAAATGTTACCATAGTAACCATTGTTAACTATTCAATTTGATAATCTAATCATATCCTTGTTATGATATGATATAAATTTATTATGAAATTATTGAAGCTGTTTATGACAGTAAATAATTTTACTAATATTATAAAAGCGAAAGTTTGTATGTTTGTTACTTCTTCACGCAAAAAATATCGAAGGGATTTTTATTGAATTTCGTAAACAAATAATTCTTAATCGTGGATTAACAAATAGGCTACGTTTTATATCACTAAACGCTTCTCTAGGGACCACGCGGGCGCGCCGCCGATTGTAAATATAATTTTTTTATTCGTCGGTACTGCAATATAAGTTTAAATAATTATATCAAACGCCTCCATATGATAAATATAAAACAAAGCGCGTTAGTTTTGAATAATCCGAGTGCAATGTAAACATTCCCCTTGTTCGAACAACAAGTTCGAACGACAATTGAGTGTTTTTGAGCAATTTTTTATGTCCCGATGGAATGATTATTCGACGCTTTACAATGATGCGGCACCGATGAAGTGGACCGGTCGGCGGGCACGTTTTGTTTGCAATTTGCACCCGATGTTGGTTATTTGCTCAGTGTTCGGTGGCTGTCAGCGTCCGCCTCCCTCTTTGCATAAGTAAACGACTTCTGAATTGCCTCCGGTGAATTCTACACAATTGTAATTATGAGCGGTTCACTCAAATATTCCTTCTGTGTTTGGTATTCCACCAGGTTTACAGTTTGCTCGCGGAAAATTTAAAAAAATTTGGTTGCTTTTAAAATTTTCAAAATTCAACTTTTTAAGCATAAACATTTCATAAGTCAAATGTTTCATTAAAAAAATGTGTATTCGAGTGAATTTATAAATTTTTAAATAAATTAATGTGTGTCTGTAATTAATAATATTCTAAAGCTTCATCTATTTGCAACATTTTAAGTGTTGGTTGAACTTTAACAGCTGCGTTATTGAAGTAAAGTTGTAGAGTGTTGCCCGTGCACATGATCGACTCGAGATGCGGTCTGTTCGTCGAGTTCCTGTGCTCTTTTGTTTTAAAATAACTTTGTTCCGGATATATATTTATGGAAATACTTTCCAAACATCACGAAAATCTATAATAAAAGTTTAAATGATTTATATGGAATGGACTTTTGGTTATATTTAAAACTAGCTTTTGCCCGCGATTTTGTCCGCGTGGTATAGTTACTTTGAGCAGCATTTCTAACGAATATTTATTCATTATATCGTTTAAAATACCTGAACTAAAGTTTCATCCCCTATTTTATCCCCTTAGGGGTGTAATTTATCAAAATCCTTTCTTAGGGGATGCCTACGTCATAGTAGCTTTATGCATGACTGGCCACTCACCTCTTTTCTCCTTAGCCGGACCTGCACGTTCCCTCAGGACAACGGTCAAGGCGCTGAGTGACCACACGAAATTATCCTAGGTCACTGTTTCAATCTTCCTCCTTGTGTTTTTCACACCGAAAACGCTTAGTAAAGCGGGAAATGTTCCTTTCGAATTTTATGAAATTCGACGCAAGTAATGAACGAAATTATTGTTAAGAAAAATCACATATGCAGCCGCACGTAACACGTTGAAAAGCGCAATGTCTTGAACTTCGTTTTGTTTGAAAAAAAGGGCGGTTATGCTTGTGGCGCCTCCCTGGTATTGAGCGGCGGACTTAGGAACTAATTAAGAATGAGTGGCCAGATATAATGAAGTAATCAATCCTAAATAATTTTGAAACGGAATTGTGCTTATCATACCAAAAAAAAAAGAAAAATAAACAAACATATATTATATGCGAAAACTGCTTCACTACGGAACATGCCGCTCACCTTAAAAGAACCAGGTTCTTTTAACGAGAAATATATCTACTCAAAAACTGACACTTTACCGAGTTATATTATTTTGATTTGAAATTATTATAAATTGAAACTTAATATTGATAACTTACATACTAACGAACCAATTTTTATGAAAGAATACTATTCATTTGGTAAAGGACAAATTTTTACCACTGGACGCTTGAAATAAGACTGCCCCCTCTGCAAAGTCACCACACGGGTAACGCCATCTGTTCCAGGGTGTAACTTATACACTCGCGCTAATTTCCATAATAGTGGAGGCAAGTTGTCATCACGAATCACAACAATCATACCTTCACTGATTGGAGTACCGCGATCACGGAACCATTTGTTACGTTGTTGAAGTTCATGAAGATATTCCAAACTCCAGCGCTTCCAAAAACTTTGAACACATTGTTGTATCCATCGCCATCTAGTCAAGCGGTTCGGATTTGAGTCGATTAATGAAACATCCGGTAGGGTCGTTAGTGGCCCGCCTATTAAGAAATGCGCCGGTGTTAGCGGCAACGGATCTGCCGAGTCCGAACTAAGAACGCAAAGCGGACGTGAGTTAAGCACGGCCTCGATCTGACACAAAAGAGTATGAATTTCATCATATGTTTGAGTTTGTGTACCTACTACGCGATGAAGATGATGTTTAAAGCTTTTAACACCAGCTTCGAAAAGACCACCGAAATGAGATGCATACGGAGGTTGAAAATGCCATGTAATCCCTTGTTCCAGTACACTAGAGTTTAAATTTGCTTGCACTTTATCATTATGTAAAAAATTATACAAATCTTTTAAATAATTATTGCAACCTACAAAGTTTTTACCACAGTCCGAATATATATCCGTACACAAACCCCTACGCGAAACAAAACGTCGTAATGTTGCCAAAAATGCATCCGTGGACAACTCCGAAACTATTTCCAAGTGCACTGCTTTAGTGCTCACACATACGAAAATTGCAACATAACACTTTATTACTTTAGCGTTCCGTACTTTATTAGCACGAACATAGAAAGGTCCGGCATAGTCTACTGCGGTCTTAATAAAGGGCCGCTGCGGTGCGAGTCTAAAAGCCGGCAACGGCGCCATAGAAGGCTGTGGCGCAGAAGGACGAGCGCGAAAGCAACTGATGCATCGATGGATGCGATGTCGAATTATATCACGACCTGATAATATCCAATACCTTTGTAAGAGAAAATATTGTGTCGTTTGTGGACCACTGTGTAAATTAATTAAATGTGCATTGTCAATGAGTAAATTAACGAAACTATGTTTTTTAGGTAAAATTAATTGATGTTTAGACTCATACGGTAACAATGATTTATGAAGACGTCCTCCGACTCGTAACAACTTATTATTATCTAAGAACGGATTTAACCTGCGTAACTGATTTGAAGGTGGTTTACCGTTTGAAATATTTTTTATGTCATCGCAAAAAACAAAATTTTGTATTATCGAAATAAGACGATTTAGACAGAAATTATATTCTGAACATGTTATAAACTTTAAATTCACTGTATTTATCTTTTTTAATTTGTTATAGAAACGAAAAATGTAAGCCGTGACTCGCACAAGTTTACCTAAAGAAGAATACTTGTCGAACATATCAAATTCTGCGCCTTGGGATGAAATCGGAATAGCCATAACGGATTTTAATAAATTACGTTTTTCTAGATTTGTTTTAGTTATTTCTTTTTGCAAAGGCCATTGATCGGTACTTTGAGAAAGCCATTCGGGCCCATGTAGCCACATACGCTGTTTAAGAAAGGCAGACGGTAATAGCCCACGCGAAGGCGCATCTGCTGGGTTATCCATGGAAATGACGTGATTCCAACAACTAGCTGGAACACGATACAAAATCTCACTAGTCCGATTTGAAACGAACGTCTTCCACTCATACGGTGGAGAGCGTAACCATGACAACATAATAGTGGAGTCAGTCCAAGCGTAAATATTTTCATTATTAATGAAATTTTTATATACTTTTAACACATGTTCAATAAGCTTTGACAAAAGCATACCTCCCATCAACTCTAGGCGAGGAATAGATAAACACGGTGAAATAGGTGCGACACGTGTTTTAGCTAACAATAAAAAGGTTTGAATACTGTCTTCATGTGCAACACGAACATAAACACAAGCAGCGTATGCCTTTTCAGACGCATCAGAAAAACCATGAATTTGAATAGAACCTTCCATGGGAACTATGAACCGCGGAATCGAAAATTGTGATAACAAAGGAAGCTCTTTAATGAAACAAGACCACGCGTCAAAAATATGTATCGGTACGGGTTCGTCCCACGACACGCCTGAAATCCATAATAACTGAATTAAATGTTTTGCATATAACGTAATTGGAGATAACCACCCCATGGGATCATATATTTTCGCAATTTCAGATAATATCGTTCGTTTAGTGATTTTATCAGATGAAATACAGATACTGAAATTGAAAGTGTCTAAATTAGGGTTCCACTGAAGCCCTAAGACCTTAGTTCCTTTATCGTCCTCCATAACAGAAAAGGACACATTTTCCAACCGCTCACCATGAGACACTGAGGGAACCTCACCAGATTGAAATGAAGTTTGAACGGCTGCTAATAATTCAGGTGAGTTACTGTGCCACTTTCGTAACTCGAAGCCGGCGGAATGACAAATACCTATTAATTCCTTTTGTAGGGCTAATGCCGAATTTACATCCTGCTCACACGAAACTATGTCGTCGACGAAAACTTGATTTAATAGCGCTGTCGACGCAGAAGGAAAATTAACTGCCTCGTCATGGGCGAGCTGCTTCATAGTCCTCAGTGCTAAATATGGAGAAGAACTAACACCGAAAGTTACCGTACGCAGACGGTAATCACGAACCGGTTCATTGAGAGAGGACCGCCACAAAATGCGTTGAAAATCGCGATCGGATTCTCGCACCAATATATTTCTATACATTTGTTTTATATCAGCCGTAAATGCAACGGCGTGAAGACGGAATCTTAGTAAAATATCAATGATGTCTTGATGTAACTTAGGCCCTATTAAAAGTAGGTCATTTAATGACATCCCGTTAGATGATCTACAACCCGCATCAAAAACTACCCTAGTTTTAGTGGTTTCACTTGCATGTTTTACCACACAGTGGTGAGGAATATAATACACTTTATTTGTGCCAGAAAAATCTTCTACCGGTTCCATGTGGTTGAGCTCAATATATTCATGGAGACAAGCATGGTAGTCAGCCTTTAGCTGATGATCACGGTCCAAGCGGCGCTCGACCTTGAGAAGCCGCGCGAGAGCAGTATCACGTGACTCACCGAGTTGAGAGGCATCGAGTTTAAACGGAAGAGCGACAACGTATCGACCATTTTCGTCACGTGAAACTGTTGATTCGAATATAGATTCGCAATAATTTTCATCTGGAGTAAAAGATCTCTCTTCCGGAAGAGACTCCAATTCCCAAAATTTTTGAAGATTGTTATCTTCGAAAACGGAACTACAACAAACGTGAATCGAAGCCGGAACACTAGGTTCGAAAGAAATTTTCCCAAATAATAAATAACCAAACACGCTGTTCATAGCGGTCGGCGAACCCTCCAGCCCCGGTACAATATCACCTAACAGTAATTGAGGTAAAATATCTGCTCCCAAAATCATCTCCACCGGCCGTGGAGTGTGAAAACACGGATCTGCTAATTTTAAATTACGAATGTGCGACCAACAATCAACAGGTAAATTCATAGAAGGCATATCAGAAATAAGTTTAGGTAAAATTAACGCATCTACCGAAATTAAAGGTTGAATTTTATTTAGCGGTGCAATATTTATTGAAACTAACCCTTTCGAATTAATAGAATTATTATTACCGATTCCATAAACCGGAATATTAGCTTTCTGTCTTTGTAAATTTAATCGTTGCGCACACGCTTCCGTTATGAAGGACGCCTGGCTGCCCGAATCGATAAGGCATCGCACGCTAGATAGCTTAATACCCATAACGTAAATATCAACAAGTGCAGTGGCTAACAATATAGTTTGTATAGGCGCACCAACAGAAGGCACAGAATGGCTCATTGACGTCAGCGTATGCGACGCACTTGCTGACTCAACGGGAGAACGCGAGATAGAATTACAATCAGCTGTGCTATTTCGACTAATTAAACAGGATTTCGTATTCACTTCAAAGTGGATAAGACTATGATGTTTTTTATGACATTTACGACAGACAAACTTTGAAATACAGTTATTTAATTCATGACCTACTGCTAAACAATTAAAACAAATGTTTTTATTTTTAACAAATGAAAATCTATCTTGTGGGCTCATTGAAAGGAATTTTTCACATTTTGATAAATGATGTTCCGAATTACAACAAATGCAATGATAATTCGACTTAAATTTAAAATCATTGGTAACTCGCTCTAAGGAATGCGGATTGAAGTTAGCTGCGAGCGAACGTCTCACGAACGGAGCCTGCCGGTCAACGGCGATCGGACCGTTACGGCCGCGAATATCACGACTACCCGCATGCTCATTTTTATTCGTTTGGGATGAATTGCAGATTTCGTTCGCGGAAAGTTCGATTTCTAAAAATGAAATTAATGTGTCGATCGATGGAATTTCGGAAGGTCTATGCAAAGACAATTCGAATCGTTTTCTAGTGGCTGAGGATAGTTTACGTAACATTATACTAAGAAGTAAAAAACTCCATTGTTTAACGGGAAATTTTAACATTTCTAAAGCTTTTATATTTTCTTGATAAACGTTTAATAAATGACGCAAACTTTGAGTTTTATCGTTGCAACTATCGAGATCCAAAATTCTTTCTATGTGGGTGGATGCAATAATTCTTTTATTTTCGTATCTCGATATTAAAATATTAAAGACAACTTCGTAATTTTCATCAGTAATTGGTATCGATTTTATTAAATTAAAGGGTTCATTTTTTAAAGTAAGAAGCAAATAACGAAATTTCTCCGAATCAGTGTAGGAAACATTATTATGAACCAAGGAGACGAATAAATCATAATATGACGGCCAATCCGTCGATTCTCCAGCAAAAGAAGGTAAAGGTAATTTTGGTAACTTTGCAGAACAGACACTATTCTGTTGCAATACTGAACTATTGAAACATTTACTCATGCGACGAGATTCGTCGTCTATTTTCTTTAGCTTATTTAAAGCCGTAACTATTGAAAAATAAAGGTCATTAAATTGATTGCGGATTTCTAACTGCTCGTCTCTTTTAAAAGTTTGAGCCTTCATTTGACTTTTTTCTATTTTAGATTGCAGCTTATTAAATTTATGCTGATATTTCGATATCTCTTTTGTTCTCGCACGAAATTGTTCTTCATCGATGTTTGAAATCTCTAAAGTACGTTTTAAATCGGAAAGTAAAACATCTCTTTCGAAAATATCTTGTGTAATATCCGCCATCTTGCCCGACACGATACGTTAATATGAAAGAAAAAGGCAAAAAGGTAGAAACCACGAAACTCACTATGAAATGGTATGAAAACACAATTCAGAAAGCCGATCCGGCTCGAAGGACCAAATTTTATGTTAAGAAGACTGGCCACTCACCTCTTTTCTCCTTAGCCGGACCTGCACGTTCCCTCAGGATAACGGTCAAGGCGCTGAGTGACCACACGAAATTATCCTAGGTCACTGTTTCAATCTTCCTCCTTGTGTTTTTCACACCGAAAACGCTTAGTAAAGCGGGAAATGTTCCTTTCGAATTTTATGAAATTCGACGCAAGTAATGAACGAAATTATTGTTAAGAAAAATCACATATGCAGCCGCACGTAACACGTTGTAAAGCGCAATGTCTTGAACTTCGTTTTGTTTGAAAAAAAGGGCGGTTATGCTTGTGGCGCCTCCCTGGTATTGAGCGGCGGACTTAGGAACTAATTAAGAATGAGTGGCCAGATATAATGAAGTAATCAATCCTAAATAATTTTGAAACGGAATTGTGCTTATCATACCAAAAAAAAAAGAAAAATAAACAAACATATATTATATGAGCCCGATCGGTTTAAAATTGACAAAGTTTCATAGAAACTTACATCCCCTATTTTATCCCCTTGGGGGTAGAATTGATCAAAATCCTTTCTTAGCGAATGCCTACGTCATAACATCTACCTGCATGCCAAATTTCAACACGATCTGTCCAGTGGTTTGGGCTGTGCGTTAATAGATCACTATGTCAGCTCGCCGTTCGCAATCGAGCGACTTATGCTAATTATTACAGCTCTAGGCTTTTCGCGTAGTTCGAATTAGTTTATATATAAAAATTATTTTATATAAGTTAATTTTTTTAATAATATTTATTTATTTTATAACAGAAGTATAAAAAAATTGTTTGAAATAATTTGTCACCTCGTCTGTTCGCAACATGGAGCCCAAACGACGGCTGTCCCTCGCAGCGGGCCCATCAGTCAGTGCATTTTTAATAAATGTCAGTAGAATTAATGAATCAATCTTTTATTGTTCACAAATTACATTCCCATTATTTTGTGATGCCGGCAAGCGAAAAGGTACAGGGGGGACGCGGGTTAGTGGGGGGGCGGTAGGTCGTCAATCAATTCGGCGGCTGCCCGATTACAAAGATGATCCTGTATTACATATGAAGGGAACCAATCCAGGGAATTGCTCGCGTTCGTCACGAGTGATTAGTGCCGGCGACGGACGGCGAAGTCTCTGTACTGTGTTGGTGCATTGCAACATTTTAGTTGCTTAATGGATCAAAATCGCTCGGTTGCGGTAGAATCATTTAACACTATGATCGTCATCCTCATCGATGATTTCGGTTCTTAAAAATAAAGAAATAGAAACAAACATTACTACACCGTATATTTTTTTAACATCGGCATATCAGCGTGGGTTTTTTATAATTTTTAACTAAAAAAAAGCATTGTTTTTTTTTTGAGAAATATACCTATATATACCGGAAAACATTACGGATATTTGATCCGTAATGTTTTCCGGTATTAATATAATAAAACATAATTTTGGTTTATTATATTTTTAAGTACTACCTACTTTTAAATGTTTAAATTATAAAAGGTTCGAAATAGTTGCAAAATAAACGTTATAAACCGGGAACGTTACGGAAATTTTCATTCGTGAAAAAATTTAATAGGTACATACATTAAGGCACCACCACGATCACGACCTCCGTAGCTGAGTAATTCATATGCTGGTTTCAATGTGTCGTACACACACACACATACACACACACACACATACACACACACACACACACACACACACACACACACACCACGTACACACACACACACACACACACACACACCACGTACACTCACACACAGCGCAAATAAAATTAATAATAACAATAAACACTTTTTCCCATCTCTGAATAATCCAAAGTCAGTCAGGTTTCTTATTATAAAATCGCTTCATTTTTCTATTTAAAGTTAATAAATTTCGATAGCCAAGGTTCTTAATGATCCGTCAAATATGTAGAATAATAAATCTGAACAAGAATTAATAAATTTGTTTTTTTTTTAATTTTTAATATGTAGATGCTCGCTGAATGAACGCGCTTATCAGGTTTATATTAACTTTGGCTGTATACAAACGATGCCTCGTATTTATTTTTTTATAATGCAGTATTGTACACAGACAAATAAAACAACAAGAAGAAAAACACAGACTCATTTGTACTCGTGGTAATCAGTAAAGAGGCAGAGTCAGACATTTATGTTGTTGTGAACATTAGACAAGAAATTGATAATTTGTCACTATTTGGTTATATTTGCCAAGTGACACTCCCACTAACGAGAGTTAATCGAGCGCTCATTGTGAGTGTGCACTAAACGTAATTCATACGCAAAATTTGTCCATTCCAAGTTCATTACATGTCAATATTTGATTTTAAATTCAAAAGGATTCTCTACTGAATCGTATTAAATTACAATCTACACACATAACTATTTAATTTATTCACTTTCATATTATGTTAAAAAACAAACTTCATATTATGTAAAACAAAGTTTAAATGGATAGTTGTTTTGTATTTTATGTTCTTTTTCATATTTTTTATTCAATTTAATTCAGAACTTACATTTCTTTTTATCACAATTTAAAAATCTTATGTAAGTGAATGTTGAGCTTTAAATAGAAGTTGAGGAAATACCGAGCCTCATACGTGCATCGAGTGACGCGTGTTAAGGGACATGTACAGCGTGCGTTGTAGACATCAATGTAAATAAAAAATAATCGACACTGAACAAAAAACGCATTTCATTACAATATCGAAATAAAGCGATTAGCCTATTTTTCTATTAAGTTGTTTTCGTTCGATTTATTGAAGATAAACTCCTATTTTTAAACTCAACTGGGGAGAGAGCATCTGTTATGAAAAATGCCAGTTTTAGCATTTTACGGACGCCCCTCCCCCCTCCCTCCCCCGAGCCCATCCTGCGCCGCCGCGCACCCCGCACCCCGCACCGCCCTCCGACGTCGCTATCAGCAGATTTTAAGGCGCGTCATTAAAATTATTACCAACAAAAAAGGGGCCTTGAGTTATTCTGAAAGGCTGTCATCGGCTTCCCGTGATTTGTTTCAGGCGAATCATATATCAAGCGCATCGATGCCGATTTTAACGCTTTATGTTAATCCAAGGCTTAAATAAAAGTCCTAATAAAAGTTTTCTATCGAAATCGATTCAAACGTTCGAGCGTGAAAGAGAAGCATCCAAACTTTCACTCTTATAATATTAGCAAAACGTAGATTTTAGAAGCTGTATTTAAAAAAAAAAAAACTCCGGAGCTCGGTTTAGAACTTTTTGTAACTTGCAAATTTGTACGAAACCCTCCGGGGGCGAGACCGACTCGCATTTATCCGGTTTTGTATCATATAAATTTTACTTTCTCAGATGTCTTAAAAATAGCTAAACAACCTTACTATTTGTCTTATTAAATTATAAGTGTGCGAGACTAAAATATGTATCTACATAGATAAGTCGTTTAATGAACCACTACTCTCACTACATTACAAGTTATTATAAAATACTTAGTTTGTGCATAGAAACATTGAAAATTACAACAGACAATGATTCGAAGCACCGTACTAGAGTGTGAAGCAGCAGCCCAAGAGGTATACATCTCGGGGTTTATGTTCCATATAGGAAACCGACACTGATTTTCAGCGGTAACAATCAAAGTGAATGTGGAGTGAAAGTATATGAAAGCAAAAAGTTGCCCAATTGGCAACAGTGTTCGAGTGGTGCGACCTCATCGAGCAGAACCGACAATCAATCGGACCTGGAGCGGGGCGCGGCGCGTTAATGGCTTGCTTCTGTCACCGTCTCGTGTGTGAACCGTGTAAGCTAGATTCGCTTTTTACCTGACTACTCACTATAAAAAGATTTATGAAGAATGTCCTCGTATCACAGATAAAAAGAGGCCACGAAAACGCGACGGATAATACCAGCTCTTACTGGCAACTGAGTGAGTTGATGATATCTATTTACTACTAGCGATCTCGCCCGGGCGCCGGCCGGTTACATTAAACATATTATTTTTCTTGTTACAAGTATGGTAAATCTAGAACAGAGTACGTATTAAGCGATGGTACGATTATTTTTTGATAAATAGCAACGTATCGTACTTTATTTAACATTTCATACTTTTAATCAGAAAAAAGGGTGATGTCCGGTCTGATTATTGCCCGAAAAGTTTTCGCACAAACTTGGACAAAATCGGACATCACCACGACAGAAAACTTTTGTCGCTACGATGAAGAAATCGCAGTAAAGAACCTTAGACATGACTTAAGTTTGGTTAGAGATTTCATTACTTTTTATAGAGAAACAAGCAGCTCCATCGAGGCTTGGCAGTTCTCTACAGGATATTTTGACTGGGATTACCAATATTGGATTGACCTGCTGCTCGACTTGTACCGAACACACAGATCTTAATCATCTTTCCAATAAGGAAGTATTAAAAAAAAATTAGTTCCCGAAATCAAACTAGATGTCGCTACGGTACGTTCTTGATTTCTCCATGACAACCTTACCGGTTTTCTATCAAGTTTAACAGTAAATTAGTTTTCAAAACTCAATAAACAACTCCTACTCTTTTTGTATTATATCTAAGTTTCGAACTTTTTAAATTTCAGTTTTTTAATATGTTAGTTAAAAGGAACGGAAATGACTGTCTTTGGTCTATTCGTTTCCTGTAAAAATCAACTTTTGCTAGAGTCGCCATCTAGTGGAGGTGCTTATTTAGTGCTTTCGTTTGTTTTTTAAATTCTTCTTCATTCTGAACGCAAATATAAAAATAACTGGGGCTACTACATCGTTTAGATTTTCTCGGCGATGTCTTTATTACCAAAAAAGATACTATAGGTAAAATAAAAATTTCATTATTTAAAACTAAAGCACATTTAAATAAATTGGAATTTAAAACTGCATAGACCGTTGACATATTGAATTTTCATTTGAGATTGGACGATTAAAATAATCTATCAATTCATATTATTTTAGATGTCAAAATCTACTTCTTTCACAAATTCTATCTTTCTCATATTTCTCTACTTCCAAATTGAGAATTGAGCTGATCTTTGGCGTACTTGTGTAAAAAAGAATTGATCTTTGTTATTACGATATTATACACACATAAGCCCTTCAATTTCCGCTCCTTTCTTCTGTCTAGTTGCGTTAAAAAATAACAAACATCAAAAACGTCGACTTGACTTGTCTTTATAATATTATTATACTAGCTGCTTTCCCGCGACTTCAGCCGCGGAATTTATAGTCTATGTCACCTACGTTTAATGTAGCTATCCGGAGGTGAAAGATTCTTTAAAGAAAGCAGGTGTCTAACAACAAAGGCAGAAAAGTCCAGTAAACATAATGTTGGGTAATTTATTAAAAACTTATAGCTTTGTAAAATATTTAGAAAGCTACTGTACTGATGTCTTTCCATATTTAAATCATATTAGATATTACCTATTTGTGTAAGTTAATATATATCAAAATAAGCTTAAAACTTGAAATACGTGATGGACTTTGCCATGTTTGTTAGTAAAGCGAGGACTTTTCTTGTTAAGTTGTGAATGGTTAAGGACGTTACCGCTTTTGTTATAAATGAATATGGATTGTCAACTCCCAGGGCTGTCCAAAATAAGACATTAAATAAGAAAATCAAATTACTTTTATTTTTATAACGAAAAACAAATTAAATCAGACCCATCTAATCAACAGCGATAAGTAGCAAAAATGATATTATTTATTCCTAAACAATTAATGCAGGGTTCTCCACGCGGCACTCGCAGTAGCTTTCTTCACTTTCTGCGTTATTAATGTTTGTATTAGGTTGATAGATAATATTTCTGTAGAAGCTCGAATCGTTGATATCTTTCCAATCTGATCCATAATGTTTTGATAGTAAAGTAGACACATCATTAATCTTCTCTGATTTTACTGGTACACCTAATATCATTTCATTTGGCGAAATATTGAACTCAGTATTAAATACCTTTCGAAAGAGCGGTTTTTTAGAAATAGGCTGAATTCCTCGTTCTTAGTACATCTTGTAGATTTTGTTTATATTTAAATCTGCGGGTAAATAAAGGCGCACGGAAGATGAACCACGACAGTAATGAGGTTCCGAACAATTTAAAGACTGGATAAAATCTCTTATCCCCTTTCTTTTCTCAATAAATTTATGGCTTTTGTGGTCACCTCCACGATTTTCTCTAGGACACTCTCCTGTTTCGAAATGTTTTCGTATTACAGTATGTACTCTGTGTTTTTTAATGTTTAAATAACTCAAGAAAACCTTTTGACACACAAGCATAGGTTTTTTATTGATTGGTATATCAAATTTTTTAGTGAACGTTTCTGCGCATGTGTATTTGTTCGAGATCTTTTACGTTTTGTTGGAATACTCTTGGTGTATTTTAAGATAAGGGTGTCCTGTGATTGTTTTGTCGGTATTTTGTAAAACGCTTCATGAAATTTTAAAATATCATTCATTGATAATGAATTGCAATGGAATCCTTATGTGTGCAGGTAATGCGCTCGGGTAGCATTGTTGGTATATATCTAAAAAAAAATAATGAATTTTAATCGATAAATGAGAAATTCGATGGCGCAGTGTGTTAGCGCCGCAGCGTGCGATCGTTGATGTAAAGCAACGTTCGCAACGGCTGCTGACCAAAACCTTTTCAATCTCGAGTTACTCCAAGCTTCGTTTAGCCGTTGGTCTCGGTTGTTTTAATTATATGTGACTTCACATTGCCTATAACCAGCCAATGATCGAGACTATTCTATCGATACCCCAATTGTCAAATTATGATAACTCGTACTTTCGAAGTTATGAGGGAATAGATGAATATACATATATACATATACATACATGCCGTTCAAAATCATGAACCTGCGAGGTAGTGGGGTAATTATACCAAAATGAATTCTATATTTAAAACTTATAAGTACATGAGTAAAATACTGACCGACTCACACTTGACCAAATTTTACCTATTATAAATAAAAACAGTTGTTCAACCCTTACAAAATTAGACACTTACCTTTGTTTTTTAGCTCTGTTTTGGTTCCAATTTTCTGGGTTTGCAGCTTCTTCCTTGCTTTATTTTTAGGCACAACTTTAGGGTAATAGTCCATCTTCAAAAAAATACGTTTTGTATTTGTTATTATCAATTTAAACACTGAATATTCAAAAAAAAATAGGAACACGCACAGAGAAGTTTCTTGTCGAGCGGCCATTGAAACTGCTAACTTGCGATTGGTCGAAATGGACATTGCCACCTTTGTTATGTCATTCGGCGACTTTCCCGTATTTGTTCGGAAACGTCTCGAATAAGCATAGATTTCATTGGGACATAGCCGGATTTCAAGGAAACGAATGATGTGGTTACGTCACAATGGTGTTGCATTTTTTTGCAGACTGTATTTTTTAAAATCTGTAAATGCAGTATAAAATATTATATATAGCTGATCTTCAAGGAACGTTTTCATACACTTGGTTGAAGTGCTTTAGACCCGTACTGTCCCGTCTCATAAATTTACCGTGTGTAATAGGCAACGTAAATTCGGGCTTTGTACTTGCACGCTATGAGAAGAGAACTGAAAGCTGCTACAATATTCTTTTGCAAATCATGTCAATAGACGTTCACTGTTAAATGTGGAACATTTCAATTCGTTATTAAAGAGGCTGCTTTTATTAAATCGTGTTATAGTAAAAAGATTCCCAATAAATGTTCCTTCCGACTGAACATTAGAGCGACCTTGTACTTTCCAATTAACTTCAAACGATAAGGTAAAGTAGTATAAGGATGAAAGGCTATTTGAAAATATTCACGAGGGAAACAGAAAATGTTTCTTTTCATTTATTAGAATCAGCGCACCCGGTGTAAGGAAAACCCAAGAGTACTACACTCAAGGGTTTTCCTAATCGATTAAATTTTATTTAATTAAATATAACATTACGCCAATTTTCAATATTTCTGTGTAAAAATACAAATTGAACTAGTGATGTAAGTAAATACAAAAGTTAAATCCAATTCGCGTGTAAAAATCAAAGGATAGAAGTACAGAGCGCGACCCGAGGTAATTGGCATTTTTAGATAATGGCCGTTTTTGATTACGAGAGCGTTTGTAATGGTGACCGACACGCTACTGGGGTTCGGTTAGCCCATAAGCTTACCACCTATCCACCCCAACCCAAGCCCCTCCCATCAGTACTTCGTCTGGAGCGCTCCAACTTCCACCGAATGGGCTCATAACACATGTCCCACTATACACCCACCTTTTTCATTTAACCATATCTTGTTCATTCATTTTACGGTGAACGTATCTCATGAATTATCTTATATTCTAATAAATGCGACATAAAATAATCTGAGTTGACTGCGTTCGATATTCGCCGATATTCAGTGTATATTTGTTTTACATTGGAAATTAATAGAAACCTAGTTGTATACTTTTTGTCCGGAACAATATTAATATGTATTCCAAGCAAAGTGATGTACACAAACTTAACACTAGAAATAAAAACAAGCTAGTACCGCCTTCTTATAGGTTACAAAAGGTATTAGGTTCTTTCATGGGTCAAGGTATACAATACTTTAACAAGATCCCCAGTGATGTATTAGATTTGCCAATAAATGATTTTAAAAGTCGTATTAAAAATTGTCTACAAAGTAAAGGATATTATACCGTTAAGGAAAAACTTCTCGTTTTTACGCAGTCGGGTTTTTTGTTTCTCTTTAATTAGTTTTTATTTAAGTTAATTTGTTCATTTATTTTTTTAAATTCGTTTTACCGCAGTTAGGTTTTTGTTTTTCTTTAAATTATTTATTTTTATTTTATACTTTTTAGTTACGATTCGTTGACTTCGTTATAAGATGGTAAATTTCGCAATATAGTCATTTCATTGAGGGAGTTAATATCGTTTGTTAAACAAATTTAAATCGTTATATATCCTAAAATATTGTTTAATATGAAAAATTATAAAAGGAACCTCAAGATGATTTTAAAATACCTATTCAATGACACCCCACTTGACAAAGTCCATCGATTTTTTTTTTCATTTTGACAAAATGGCGTCTGGTTGTCGGTGTGGTGAATTTTGATTACTGTCATTTCTTTAGTGACACTTGCAAGGTTAAGACGAATCGATTGACGTAAGAATCATCAAAATCGGCCTACGCATTTGGTCTCTAGAAGCCACATAGAAACAAATATACATACATAGACTGATAAACACATTACCCTCCCTTGCGTCGCGCAGTCGGGTAACAAAAAGGCACTGTGTTAGATATTTTAATTTTATTGTATTTAACTTTCCAATATTGTAATGGAAAGTAACTTCATATTCTATTGAAGTCACTTTTCAATAAGACTTCTCTGTGTGAAAAAAACAGGGAGAAAAAACTCAGCCCTCGCTGAGTTTCTTTCCGGTTCATCTCAGTACAAGGTTTCCCGCCGTAGTTTTGCGAACCGATGGCATAGTGCTCTGTAAAAGCCTAAATTGAATAAATAATTTTGATTTTGATTTTTTGATTTTGAGTAATAACTAATGTTTTCTATCGATCAGTTGGGACAGTCTGTAAGTAGATCGGTACCCACTCGCTTTAATACCGGGTGGGCATCCATATTTGATCTCACAATTTGAATATCATTGAAGGCTCACTTGAGGCTTGTTCAAATACTACCTGTTCAGTTTGTGAAGTAAATGCCGATTGAAACTTTTACGTCGCCATATTCAGTTCGTTATTCAAATGTTGTTATATAATGATTTTGTTATGTTTATTACATGTGATAATCGTGTTCTGAGTAAATATTAGTTATGTATATTAATACTAATATTTACTCATGTCACTCCGTGTTTGATGAATGTTCGAGAAAATTCTCGAACATTCATCAAACACGGCAATTCGAAAACAGTCAAAATCCGTATTATAACTATTTAATAGAATCAAGAAAAAATAATTTCATTGTTTTTTTTTGTGATATCGAGAGGGAAATGATTGATGTGACGATGACGTGATTCGTGCAATATCAGAGTTCCTGCACGATTCGAAAAGCCATATTAAATGATATTGTATAGTAACCGTGGGTCAAAACACTAAGTCACCCAATTTTTTTTTTCAGAATAAATGTCGTCGTTGAATTTTTCATCGTTAAACTCCAAAGGAACAAATCAATTATTTAATAATCGCCTTACAAATTCACAACAGCGAACTTATATTACCAAATCCCATGAGTACATAGAGCGGTTATCACTTGTTTATGTTACACTGCTCCTTCAAATGTTCAAAATTAATCAAAATTTCAGGACGACTGCGGCCTCGAAACTGATACTAATTAATTTGCCACTGGTGCGCTTAAATGTTACAATGACCACCCACATAAATTATTGGCTGACGTTTTGTGAGGAAATATTTCACTCGTGTTTTATTGTATTGTTGATAGAAGTGGGCCGTGAAGAGTCATCGTAGTATCATGTAGATACGTTGGAGGTCGAAATTAAAGTTTATCTGTAAAAACAATGTTTATCTGTATATTTATTTCTTCTATATTATTCTATAATTAAATATAAACAACTATTGAGCTAATTAATGGGGGTGCAGTCTCAGACATAGAATACTACTGAGAGGTTGAGATAGCTCTGCTGCACATTTTGCTGTTGCACTGCAATAAAGATGATAGAAACTGGTTTTTGTTTGGAATATTTATAGGTTTTATTATGATAATAGAAATCTAAACACATGTAATAAAGATATAGATAAATAAAGAGGTATCAGTTTGCTTTGACGTGAGAGTTGCTGATTCTGGAACTAAAACGGCTTTTTTAATCAACAGAAATACAACACTTGGACCAATAAATTATAAAGTTTTTGCAAAATGGAAAAGGAACTCAGATTCCAATAAACATTGGTCCTTGAGAATACGATACATGCCTACTTCAAATCAAGCCACAGAAATAAAATTTTCAATTTGATTTTTGCATTGATTGAAATCCTACTTCGATTAATTAAATGGGAATGAATAGAGCACCTTTTAACGAGCCATTCGTGCAGGTGTGTCCCCCCCGCCCATCGTAGGAGAAAGTTCAGAAGCAATCAAACATTTTTTCCTTCTTTCCACATCGAACTTCGCTGCGATCGCCTCTAAAAGCTTTTGAATTAAATTCCTCTATTTAGGTTGAGCGCTCACACAGAAGGCAGTGAGCGGCTCGTTTGCACATTACAGACCTGTATACTGTACCATTCACCATACACCCGTCACTGCTATACACAAGAACATAGATAACACCGTCTTGTACGTGAAGTCTGCAAGATGCTATTTTTATACTCGATCCGATGATGGTTTTAGCCTCCGATGAGTGAATTTTGAAACGTCAACGTTCCCCATAAAATATTTCTTTTTTTTGTACCTGCCTTTGATAAGTGTTTGCAATTTATAACAGTCAGCGGGGAGAGACATTTTTACGCCTCCCGAAGGCCATGATTTATCGCGTTCGGAGAAATTGAAATTAAAATCTTTTTGTGAAACAAGGACAAGTTGGGTGGTTGGCTGTCGACGGAGGTCCGAGACGCGCCGGGATAATGCGGCCGCTTGCAGTAACATCATCGATTGTTCTATTTCAGACTGAACGGAGGCAGCCTTTGTTTTGTCTCTTCACACCTATGTATGTGAGGGATTTTATATTTTAGATAGTTTTATTCACATTTCGACTTGAAGTCTATACACTTAAAGTAAATCTCAGGCTTTTCATAATTAAAATGAGAACTTATTAGTTTTTTTATACTATTTGACAGAAGAATCTATCTTTTAATTAAATTCTTCAAGTGTCTATTTATTATACATTTATTGCACATCAAATTTGAAAGAAAAAACCGGTAAGTAATAAAATTACAAATGTGGGCTATCTACACGAGCAATTAACACTTTTTTCTGAAAAGCTTTAAATGGTACATTTTAATAATATTACGGGTTAATTAAGGACATTCATTGCATTCGCTCTACAACTAGTGTCTACGAGAATCTTGTGTGTTGTTAGCTTGTCCATTTCGCAGCATGTTTTCATTGTGTAAAATGACTTTTAATTGAATTTCTCTATATGAAATAAATTGAAACAGATGGGGAATCCTTCGAGTCCTTCGTGGTAGCACATGCTAAGGGTGGGGTCATATCATCGGTCCAGTGGTAAACTATGCAATCTGCAAAAGTCCAACTTTTCAGGAGAGCAAAAAGAAGACAAAAATTGATACTGTAAATCAGGTTTTTCAGCTATCTTTAATTTTTTTTTTATTTATGAGTAAACAAATGTGTACGTTAGATATAAATTAAATTATAATTTTTACGTTATTTCGTTATTAAAGCAGATTAACTTGTTTACTGTGGTCAAAATCAGACAAGTAAAATAATTTCACTGTGTTCAAGTAGCCAAACTGATGACAGATGATGATCGATACGTGAGTTGACTACGGCGACGTATTGTGTACGACGTACAATTTTGATTGAAAACTAGCCTAAGGATTCTGTGCACCAAGGTAAACTAATCAATCTGCCATTTAAACAAGTTGACCGTGGTGATATTTTTATAAGTAGTAGACTTTGGTTTTGGTAAATTGAAAATTTTTTCACATTGATTAGTTTACTTTTGCACTAATTTTAGATTTGGCAAATAAGCACTTTTGAATAACATTTATCTCGGTAACTATTAAACTTACAGTTATAGGATTTTGCCACATTGTAGATATATATTTAAAAAAAAGTTTTGGCATATTTAACTCAAAATTGCCAAAATTGCAGATTCAATAATTTACCACTGGACCGACGATATCATAACTGGAAAATTGTGCTCGTAAAAGGTGACCGATACTCGACCGTTTGAAACGATCCTTTGTTTTAAATGAGCAGGAATTCCTTGAATGTAATTAATGAATAAGATGCTTACTGATGTGCACTGATGATTTACTGTAATCAGTGCATAAATTTTCAAGTCTCATTGGCATACTTGCATCAAATGTATCAGCATATCAGTGATAACTTTGTTACTCACTAGACAAAAGCATTACCTAAATTATGCATGGTCGGTGCACCGCCCGCCGTGATAAAGTCAAAACTTGCTTGTTTAATGGATCGCCCTCACTATATGCACCACGGTCTTTGTTAAATATGCAATAGGTGAAAATGTTCTGTGGTACAGCTATGTACATTAAAATACGCTCTGTCAACTCTTGGAGTTACTTCATAGTCCATAAAGCAAGGTAAAACATATCTAGGTAATCCTACTAATATTATAACTGTGTTCTTTATTTATATTCATATAAATTATAATTTTAAAGACAATATCAATACGTAAGCTCGGTAGCGCTACGGACAAGCGCCACTACCCGCGATTGTTGTTGTTAAGCAATTTTCGCATGGGTTGTTCACGGGATGGGTGACCAAAAAATTATTAAATAAAGACCTGAGCCCCACTGCATGGGGATGTAAAAAAGCTGACGATAATAAACAATATATTAGAGACAAAAAATTAACATAGCAATTTTGGTGAACATAGTACTTGATATAACTTTTTTATTTATGAACCGATTGAAATAAAACTTACACTCAATGTTAACGGAAGGTTACCACAATACAAACTGCATTAAAATCGGTTGGGCCGTTTCTGATATTAGCGTGCACAAACGCACAGACAGACAGACAAACCGACAAACGGACAAAAAAAAAATCGTTGTTTTGCATTCTGTTACGTTTATAAATGCCTCCCACAACAGTTTTTTCATATATTTACAATGTACAGACATCAATCGGTTACGTTTTTACTATAGTATAGATGTGAAGTTTGTTTGGATGTTTGTCCGTCAATCACGCCGAAACTAATGAACGGATTATAATGAAATTTGGTATACAGATAGGGTATTACCTGACCTAGATAAAAGGATACTTTTTATCTCACTAATAGGTTCCCTAGGGATAGAAGTACCAACGGCGCCTATTTTTGTGAACGCTGCCTAAACATTACGATACATGCCGCAACTACTTGGATATCGATGAATATGACTACGGTGCAATTCAGAAACTTATTCGTTGTAAGTGTCGTTTTGGGTCTGCGTTGTCAATTGGTTCCTCGAAAAATTTGTCGATTTGGCTTCCACAGGAATTCTACCAAACAACTTAGCTATTCCCTTGCTGCTTTACAATTTGTATTAAGATCTGTATCTATCTTTCTATATCTACTTCTCAATTTACTCTGTTTATTTCTTGAGTCTGTTTCTTCAGTTTATTTCACTTTTTCTTTTGAAACACGGCTGGGAAGCGCAAATCTAATTTATCTAATAAATCGAAAGATGCTCGAGTTAATAAAGTAGGAAGGTAATAAGTTATATTTTATCCCGAAAACTAGCACTAAAAGGAATAAAAATCGAAGTAAAAGATTTATGGGAAATCAAAATATTACCATGGCAACCATTGTTTACAATCTGATTCGTTATTGCAATAAAATAAGCTAAAATTATTAACAAAATATTTTATTGTATAGCGATGAAAACTGGTTTATGAGTAAATACAAAAGTAAATTATATTTTTGAAATACTAATATTTCAAAAATATAATTTACTTTTGTTCAAATTCAATTAATTTTGTTTGCGAAAGAAACCTACACTAGATTGCTTTAAATGAATTCTAAATGGCAGATTTTTTTAAATCACGTTAACATTCTATTGTATAACTCCAGAGGCAATTTCTCTATTCATGAATTTCTAAAATGAACACAGTGTAAAGTGCTGCCGACATAGATAATATTTACAGCACACCAGGCTATACAAAACTGTCAAATTTCTCCATTTCATTTTAGATATTAAAGTATTGATAGTAGAGTAGTGAGTTTTAAAATAAAATGTAGTAATAAATTTAAGCTTTGCTATACTAGATGGCGTATATGCTAATCTGCACTAACGTTTCTATCAAATAATTTTGCGTGAACTACGTCTTAGATTTAGTTTTGTGTAATCTTAAGAACTGTTTTTTCATCTGTATTTCAAATTGGATTAGATTAGATTAATATATCGAAAGTTTTCAAAGAAGTGCTGAATCATATTGGATATTTGTTGTTTTTTGTTGTAATATCTTGAGCTTAAACATCAAGGTAATTTCATCATCAGCTCGAGAAACAACAGCGTTTTTGGAAAATGTATGCTGCCCAAAGTAACTATACCACGCGGACGAAGTCGCGGACAAAAGCTAGTCATCAATAAATTACAATTCACAAACACAAATACTATACAATTGCTAATTTGTTTTTGGCCACGTTAGAATTATTTTTAAGTTTTCAAAAGGAACATTATCGGCGCGCCATGGCTATATGTCGGTTGGGTCTTACTGTATTAGGGTAGTTTTTTCTAATATCTTGGTTTTTACGTTAAAGCAGGTACCGTATTAGGGTACCTAGTTAATAGAGGACGACGATATATGAACACGTGTAATTCGGAATGACTTCGCGGTGTAGGGGCCGGCTGGTTGTCAGGCCACGCACGTCGCCGCACCGGCCCGACCTCGGCACGTGCACGTACCATTCGCATTCTCTCATCTCTCTAGCTCTTTAAACTTACTCATATTAATCTTAAGAAGTGTAAAGCATGTCAAGGAAATAAACACATTTGAAGACCTACGTGGTTATGTGGATTCGCTTGTTCTTCTTGTCACCCAAAAGACCTCCTAAATGAGTGGTAGGGAAAATATGGTGAGTGGCATTGGCTGGGCTGGTGCCAGTGGCTGGGTAATTTCGTGTCTGTTACGATTTTTTTAAGATATCGATCATTGATGCCTGGTTTTTTGATTTCTTGAGAGATTTTGTAAGACTTCGTACTTCGTACTTCGTCATTTTTACTTACATAAAACGTTTTCAGCGATCACCTTTTACAGACACATTTAATTGTGTTTGACTTTTTTCGACAATAAATTGATTCAATAACCGAATATGAGATAAAAGATGATTAATGTGTTAAAATGTGACGAAAGGGAAGAATAAATCAATCAAATCAGTATCTGGTCCTTGTCAGTGAGTGAGTGATGACTGAAAATATCTGTTCTTGTCCGCGTCTCGAGCAAAAAGCGATCACAAACTTCCTGTTATATTTTTTTATTGTTCCTTTAAACTATATTTATAACAAGCTCAACGTCATTGTCTAACATGTTGTGTTGGAGAAGAAAAAAATACATAGAATTTTAGAAATGAAATGTCCCTTTATCCAGTTTGGCAATCAGTGACTATATAAGATCAGTGCATCTCAAATAACGCAAAGTAAAGCGGCGGCTACATAGGTATAGCCCGCTCAGTTCTGTGCTCCATATATTCAGAATGGGAGTGATTATAATAAGAATCCTTACGCGTGTCGATCAAGTCTATGAAAACTATAGTACCTACATGCCCTTGGCGCCACGTGGCGCGAGTTAAGGCCCTCTCTTATCTCCGCTCACGTTACCATACAAATACACATCGATAGTAAAGACGCTCGCTCGATTTAATACACAAGAAATAAACAATCTCTATTTTTTTATTGATTGGAAGAAAACTGGAAAATGATAATTAAAATAAATTTGCTATTTTCATGTATTTATAATTTTACGTAAGATCTTATACACGGATTATTCATAGGTCTTAAACGTTTACACGGTGACTATCTTTCACGTCAACTCTCTCTTTATGTTTACAAATTCCGTGTAACGTACGCATGGGTTGTATGCATTCTCTGAATTACCCGACTCTCCTTATTGTCTATAGGTATCCAGCTGCTGCTTCTGGCATATTACTGTTCACAAATATTTCTTCATATTTGGAAAACCTATCCCTGAAAAAAAGAAATGACCTTCACCTAATTACATAGGTATGATATAATATCCTGTATATCATTTAAATAGGTATGATATAATATCCTGTGTAGCACTGATGTAATATTACGTTAGAACAGAACGAGCGGTTTGTGGCTTCGGAGACGCCACCGAACGCGACGCTGCACTCGTACAACGACCACAACGCGGGAACGCTTCTGTCGTTGATACTGTATTTATTTACATACAAACTAATTCTGAATTCATGTACGCAATTTATATTTGGCAATTGCTAAATCTAATATAATAAAATTCTCTTGTCACAGTCTCAGTTAACATCTCCGAAACGGCTTGACAGATTTTGATGAAAGTATATTCAGTAGGTGTGAGAATAGATTGGCGTCTATTTTTATAACACTAAATGATAAGGGTCGTCCACCCTAAATTTATATGGCAAAACAATGTTTGTCGGGCAATTAAATGTGGCGCTTTAGACAAAACACTCATACGACGCCTAATAAAAATTACAACAATATTTTTTATTTCAGAATTTCACTAAAAGAAATTCCTTAGATACTGGTGGTCTACAAACTTTGTACTTCTGAATACCGCGGACAAGGAGTCGTGTAAGTATTTTCAAAAGTACTGCATTTCAACTTTCAAATAATTACAGCAACCATAATCTGTTTGCTGTGCCCCCCAAATACGAGCGCCCTAGGCAGTTGACTAGTTTACCTTAATGGAGGGGCCGGCCCTGTTGTCGGGTCGATTGTAGGTAGGTAAGGATTGATTGTAATATATTAAACGTTAAATATTGACATATCGACTATAAAATATTTTTTTAGTTTATAAGAAAATAACCAGAAAACGCCGACAAACAGCGGGTAAAATTAACTCTTCTTCGATGGTGTGCGGTTTCCCAGATTTCGCAATAAGTAATGAGATATTGTAAGATGCCCACAAGCCATCATCCTTACTTTGAGACGTTGAAGCGAACATACTATGCACGGTGGGTCCTTTTTCATATTTTTCCTTCAATGTTTTTTAAATCTTTACCTATTTTATGAGGATGACTTCTTAGATGGTCTTCGAGCTTCATAGAGTCATTGCTCAAAACTTTGTTGCATAAAAGATATGTCGGCAATCGTTTATCTGCCTTCGATGGAAGAAAATCAAATTTCAAATAATCAATACTGTACTGCCGACATTTCTTCTTAGATTCAGCCATGTTTCGTATCAGTTACCTACCTAAAAAAAAAATCTTGTGTAAAGTATAGTGTAGCTAGAATTATTTACTTTATGCCAAGATCTGTGTCCTCCAACAAAAAATGAATTAAGTATACAATTACAAGCATGCAGGTCAAACATATATCCCTCCTTTAGTGAATAACTTCAGTATTCATTTTTTATAAGGTACGTAACTACTACACGCAAACATAACAAATATTATATTACTACAATCAAGTAGGCAGGGAGGTACTTTTCCGGAACCGGCAAACTCTAACATAGATTCACTCACACTTTTCTCTTCAAAATTCCGGAAACAAATGCTCAACCTTACGGGTTCGAAACCACCCTCCCAATGGGCAAAATGAGGCGGTGAATCCTTCACTGGATACCACACAGCCGGCTGTGTGGTTATGTCAGACTCCTACTGACTAAACACCGCCTTGGACAGTTGGTTGCGTACCCTGAAAGGGCAAAGAACCTTCGACCGGAGCGACCGCCCCGCCGCCAGACCGGGGAGGGGGGGGGATTAATAATAAATTTTCGTGGACCCCACTTACAACTTGTAAACCCGTATTTTTATATCACGCCAACTTAGACCCCCTTGAATTCCTCGCGGACCCCTGGGGGTCCACCTTTACCACTTAGAGAATCACTGATTTAAATTATAAAAAAAGGTCACGCAGTACTGAAAGATCGAGAGATCACCTGCCACTGCTTTTTGGTACGTTATGTTAATCAACGTTTTTTAATAAAAATCAGTTCCTTTTTGCAAGACTGCAAAAGTAATTGAAAGATTAACAAGAATTTTTACACAATTTTGGAACAATAACCTTATGATATAATTTTAACATTTAAGATTAAGGTTCACCCATCATAATATTTTTCATGTTTATTGTATTGCAGAGTGGCGTCTATCGGGTTAAATCTCCGTAAGCAGCTTATATCGACGCCAGAGCCATAAACCGATGTCATGTTGCTGTTATCTGTACGATCGTATCGTATCTCATTTTCATCGACAGTTTCGGAGCCGAAACTGCGGATTTTTATCCAAAGTTCATTTACACGATCATCATTTAATTAATGCATTGTATTAAAATTTTATAATAACTTTAAGTTATCGTTAAATTATGTATATTATAGTGACACACGTGTACACCAAGTAATTTCACGTGAGCGATGTTAATTCATAAATAAAATATGATCATAGGTACCTATGATTTTATATAAGTTGAATTGTTTTCATTGCATCGTGTCGAATGTGTCTTCAAAATTTAATAAAAGTGCAATTAAGTTTTCAAATGTAGAAATATATTTTATTTAACAGCGAAAGTAATTTTGACCGCCTATAAAAAATACGTCGTTTTTGGTTAGTGACATTGTCATTCTCAACGTGCGATATGTATATACACTTAATGTGTTTTTTTTTATTGTGCATTTTTTTAAACAAGATCGCATGTGTTTTATCAATGTGTGCTAGTAGTTATGTATGTACCTACACGGTAACATTGTTTCAGTAACGGTCCGGGATCACCGAAGGCAATAAGTTCACCGCAGTAGGCTGTCTCCTTAAAGCGTCTCTCATTGCTGTTTAGTGCCACAATACAAAGACAACGAGCCTAATAACTACACTTGCTTCTGCTAGTCTCAATTCAAAATCCAGTAAGAGTATATTTTTTAATAATTTTATGCTTCGATGATAATTACTAATCATCATCATCATCATCAGCCCATATTCGTCCACTGCTGGACATAGGCCTCCCCAATTGCACGCCATCTACTTAGATTTTCGGCTGTTCGCATCCAGCTCCTGCCAGCCATCTTGCGCAAATCATCGCTCCACCGCGCCTGAGGACGTCCTACACTACGTTTGCCGAGACGCGGTCTCCACTCAAGAACTCGTTTACCCCAACGGTTATCGGTTCTGCGGCTAATATGGCCAGCCCACTGCCACTTCAGCTTGCTAATCCGGTGGGCTATGTCGATAACCTTGGTTCTCTGCCGGATCACCTCATTTTTGATTCGATCCCGCAGAGAAACGCCGAGCATAGCCCTTTCCATAGCCCGCTGAGCGACCTTCAACTTGTGGACCAGCCGTGCCGTCAGTGTCCACGTTTCGGCTCCGTATGTCATAACGGGTAGGACGCACTGATTAAAGACTTTCGTCTTTAGGCACTGCGGGATCGACGATGTGAAGACCTGACGTAGTTTCCCAAACGCTGCCCAACCTAGCCGAACTCTTCCATTTACCTCGTTTAATTACTAATCACTACTAGTTAATCCTTTCTTTCAAAACAGAATGTAAATTGAATGAGGGATTGGTGGAATAAAAATCATCGTTTATTTGAAATCTTCAAACTTCTTAATAAGCACATGCACATCGTCGTTCAAATCGTTCTCCTGGCTCATTCTCCTTCTATACTTTATTTAACTTTCATTCCTCACGCATACGCTCAACTTACTATCTCTTTCATACTAACGTACCTATTCAATCAAATTTATCTTTTTTGCTTTATTTACTAATCAACATTGTATTTTTAGGCAATGTCGCGTAAACTCGAATAAGTTTTACTGTACTGATCGTCACTAAAGGTAGTTTCCGTAATTAACTGTATATTAATTTTAGCCAGCAGTGCACTAATTATGCTATATACATACATACAAATATATGTCCACATCTCCATCTACATTGAAATATTTCCTTAATTTTTGTAATATTTATATACATTTTTTGTCAGTTGGTTATTAAATTTGTATACAAAATTTTATTATTTATCAACAAAACAAGCCATTACCAAGTTTTACTATAGAACAGCCGACCCGCTAGCTACCTAGTAAGTACCCGTTATGGCATAGTATTGTTCTGAATGCAACACTTTTCTGCACCAAAGAATATTAACTCTGAGCTCGTAAATAGGCGGCTTTTGTGCAACATTTTCGTTCATTCTTTTCCCAATATCAAAAGTACAAAATTAAGTAGAATACTTTTGGTTTTTAAAAATGAACCAAAGCTTTTGTGATTATTTACTTTATTAAGAGTAGGTATTTCGCTTTTATTAATATGATTTTTGGTAAAATAAATATTTACGTAGAAGAATAATTGATCGTTTGGAATTAAAGAAATACGTAAAAAAATAATTATAAAGAAAAAATTTTCATTTTTAATTTTCATTAAATAAAAATTCTCCCTCTTAAAATTTTTCTTCTCATTAGGACGTTCATTTTCTTTTTTTAAACAAATGTTTGATTGTTTTTTCACAAACTTCAATGTATTTTTTATGTATTTATTTGTATCCTCGATATCTTCGTTATTAGCGGTACGAATGAATGAATGAATGGAAAAACATACACATGGATACAATAAATTTAAATTCATAATTGCCGGCCTTATTACCATATAGTATATATAGTCAATATAGTGTAGTTTATAAAGTTGTTAACTATCAAGCGTGGCCTGATCTGAGGCGCTCGTGTGTACACTATATGTAAGTCGTCGATTTTCTTAGAAACCACTGATCGGATTAGGATACGGGTCCCGGCGGGCGCTGCACGGATACCGCACGTTCCTCGGATAAGCTTTAGTTCGAGACACGTTATGTGCGCCACAGAATACAGAAACACGTTAGGCCTCTATGAGTAGAGTGGGCGTGTGCTGGTAACAGCATTTGCTTAATTATCGTCGTCTTTCACTGGTCCAGACGTCGATTTCAAGATGTCATCGTCTATGGGGTTTCGATTATCAGCCTGGATAATTAGAAACCGGATTTTCTTATATTGTTCCGGATCTGGTGGTTGTGGTGGTTGCAGAGTTATAGCTTTAGTTAGTTAACTTGGAACTCACTTGTGAACTAAACTGCATTAGAGATAGACGTCTTTAGGACGCCGGCAGCGTCACCGAATCAAATCGTATTGAATTTTGTTACGACGTATTCAACCCTACCTTACTTGGTGATTGCCTGACTGTCAGTGTCAGTGTGACGTCACCTCTGCTAAGTGACGTTTATGCTTTTATTCTCTCTTTATATCTCCACTAGCTGCAGGCGCAAGGCGCACACAACTGATGCCCGCTAGTCAACGTTTATTTTGAACGCTGGCTCGGCGATTGAATTGTTTATTGAAATTGTTTTGCCCTCTTTTTGCTACATCAGATTGATTTATCACGGCCACGCTCTTATCCCGGAGGGGCGCAAGTTTACCACTCAAATCGTTTGTGTTTTGTTATACACGTGTAAATTTTGAAATTGAAGTAAAGGCTGTTACCTATATTCTCATTAACTCATGATTAAATAATATTATATATCTGACAGAAAAATAAATGTATTAAAACCTAAGCAGAAATAAGTAAATCGGTATTCAGAAAAAATCTACTTTATTTCTTGTTCCTTTTGTCGTTTGTTGTTTTTCTGTCGCTATGTTACTTTTCGTGCTAAGTGAGTTTCAATTATATTGACTTCGAGGTATATTCCGCTTAATTTTTAAAATGTTTAGTTCTTTTGATAAATATTTTTATATAAACACCGTTTTGTCATCTCTCGTAAAATTCTATGTGTACATGTCTTCATTTAAATTACATATACCGGGTCCGTTGCAAAGTTGGCAGAGCCAGTTGAGTTTATAGAGGCACAGTCCTCACACCCGTTTCTCACTTCTTCGCCATTCTTGAAACTTTCTTATCAATAAGATCACTGTTCACGATACATCTTAGTTTTGCTGGCTTCTACGTTCTCCACTTTCGCGTTTTTTAACTCGATTCATATAATTGATCGAGGTGAAGAATAACTTATATGCATTAGATGCTCATGTTAATATAAACTCCGATTATAAGTCAATCCTTATCGGATAAAAGAGTAGATACGTATGGGTGTACGATTCATTTGTTTCGAAGCTCAAACAGACGGTGAACGGTCACCGAGTAATGGCTCCAGTAGCTGTTGAAGTAATTGATCGATGCCAGGTCGATGCCGCCCGCCAGCTGACCCGCGCCCCACGCCCCGGGGAGATAAGGGAAACGTAATGCATCAACGTTACTTACCCTTCAATACAACTTATTCTGAAGCTCAACACACAAACACAATAGTTAATGGGTTTTGTGTGTTACTTTTACCAATACATGTTTTATTTGTTTTAGAAAATAAATGGCTCTAGTTTTTTCGGTAATATTACTCAATGAACACACACACAATTACATCTAGTTTTAGAAATAGAATAATCACCAATGACGTGATGTACACTTTAGCTGTACACGTCACTAGTTTATTTATTGTAAATGAACCGAGTAAATAGATTCAGTTTGTTGAGTTGTAATGTGAATGTTGTCTATCCCGCATGAACCGCAGAGTATGTGTACAGACAAGGAACTGTTTGTGGAGCACGAGCCACCCTCGCATCTGTTATCTCCAGATAGTAAAATGGCTAAACTACATTAATGGTACATGTGCAGTGAGCTAAACGTATCTACACTGCTAGTATGTTGTACGTCATGAAAACTATTTTATATTTAATGCAAAAGTTGCCTTCCTAATATTGATAAATACTGCATGAAGTTTCTTTTATGAGTTTAATTTATTCTTAGCTGATGAATATTACCCGATGCCACTAGATGACTAATATTATGCTTGATTCTGATTCTAAACAACAATATGTGTGATGGCAGAATTCTGTAGGCGACCTGACACGCGTTAACGTCCGTCCATATTAGCAGTTATCATACGCCCTAACCGTGCGTTACCAGCACCCGATAAAAACGTTACTAAGCGTATTCACTGGTGCGGCGTGGAGTACAGTAAGTTCGTACGGGCATTGACTGTATCCGTACAGACTCTCCAGTTTAAATGAAGGCGTCTGTGCAGGCTGTTGTTGTTAAAATGATTGTGCGTGCCGGGTATTCCACGTTTCCTATTGGACTCGGTAATGCCAATGGAGCTGGATAAAGCTGAACGGGCGTAGTGTCACGTAGGTCGTCTGTGACATCTGCCGCGTGATTGTGGCCTTATACACGACGAACGTATTAATTATGCAAACGGACGGACCCACGCCACGACAATCACGGGCCCATCTTCCCTTTTGTTTTACGAGTCCCGAAATGTCTCGTGTTTGTTTTCAAATTGTAAACGTGTTCAAATGTTTCTTTACATTAAGGAGAGAGGAATATATCCGCACTAGGTTTAGTCCGCGACTTCGTCCTCGCAGTTTAGTTACTTTGGACAGCGTCTTTAAAAACGCTTAAAACAAATATTACGAGTATATTGTGTAAATTACCAGAATATAAAGTTTCATGATTTTATCTTTGACAATCTTCATTGTCAACTTCATTACAAACATCAAATTCCTATTTCAACACTTTAACACAATAAAAAACTCGACTGTGTAAAAACGAATAAAAAAAAAATTAACTTAAATAAAAGCTAAAAAAAAAGAAACAAGCCCAGTTGTTTAGAATTCTGTTAAGTGATACTAAATAACTACATCATTGAAATAGTTTTAAAATCGATACACACATAAAACAAATCATAAATTCTAATGCAGAACAGAACGACTCACAATCGGGGCCCATTCAAATTTTACCAATCAAATCTTCCCAAGGGGTCCCGACATCGTTTTTACGCAGTCGGGTTTTTTGTTTTTCTTTAAATTATTTATTTTTATTTTATTTTATTTTATACTTGTTGACTTCGTTATAAAATGGTAAATTTCGCAATCTAGTCATTTCATTGAGGGAGTTAATATCGTTTGTTATACAACTTTAAATGATTATATATCCTAAACTATTATTCAAAATGAAAAATGCTAAAAGAAACCGAAAGATGATTTTAAAATATCTATTCAAAGACACCCCACTTGACACATAGTTCATCTTTTTTTTTTTCATTTTGACAATATGGCGTCTGGTTGTCGCTGTGGTGAATTTTGATTACTGTCATGTCTTTAGTGACACTCGTAAGGTTAAGACGAATCGATTAATCTACTATGGTCGAAAATAAATTGGCAAACTGGTAACCGTCGCTGTTCAGCTGGTAGTCTACCTTCAGTAAAATTTTAATAACACATTATTTATAAACGCGCACATCAGTTCATTGCAGGTACATATCGTTTCCGAATACTAACTCGGGAATGGGGAAATGAATATTTTCGCAATTAGTATAAGATATTACCTATGCGCTAACAAAATGCATTACTCCCGCCAAAACATGTACTTATAGGTAAAATTCAAATAAACTCTAATTTACTAAGATAACTTCCCGTTCATACTTTATTGAGCTAAGGTCCAACAATATTACATTCCCAGGTATAACGTTAATAAAAATTGATTTTTAACGACATAATGGACAAGTATATTAAAATTATTTTTTTATTAGGCGTACTTAAAAAGAAGTACCTACTTAAAAACAACAATTTATACATTACCCTTTATTCACTTTGTTATTGACTGTTTAAGCATTACGTGACTGGTTCACTCGTGGAATTCCCAAAATTCCGTTCTCAGTACACTGCTCGTAAAGACTTGGACACCTCTACGCAATGAGAGGAATGTACCCTTCACAGTCCAAGTCTTTACGACCAGCGGTTTGGGCTGTGTACTAACTGACAGATAACGCACAGATGACAATAATACAAAGTTTTATATTTAAGTATACATTTTTTGCATTAGTCGAAGAAAATTTTTCTTTCTAAGTTTAAATTTGAAAGATAAAATTTTGAGAATCAACCATTTTTTTATAATTTACATACATATTTATAAAACTCAATCAGGTAGTTGCACAAACGTCCATTAAATTTTTCATTAGTTTTAAGCGACATTACCCGTACAAATTTGACTTAAAGGCGTCATTAAACCTTAATGCACGTTTGTGCAACTTACCGAATGTAAGTTTTATTTTGTTTAAAGATGAGATTCGTAATATGCATAAGAATCAATTTCATTTATTTAACACCACTATATAGGTAAGTGCAACATTTCTTGTTTCGCTGGAAACATAATAGAGACATACCTATAGGTAGCTCTTAAGCGAGCTTGATAAATACAAGGTCATGTTTGTTCGGGGCCTGTGCCACTAGCGCTTAGTGTCATGTATTATATTACGCGCCTCCTTAAGTAGATTCTTCTGTGCTACGATAATAGTGTATACTATGTATACAACGATAAGAGTTGGTAGACCACGACAATGCGTCAATGACAGTGCTACATATCTGAAGTGAATTTCATGATTTATTTAATTATTGAGGACAATCAGTAACACATACAATAATCCAAGTATAAAATGTCTGTCGAAAGTAACACCCAAATCTTTCACTGTATCGCACATTTTTAGAACAGTATTATTTATTTGCTATCGTTATATTTATCAAGGTTATATCATTATTTCTGCACAAATTTAGCAAATGTGTGTTGTCACTTTGAAGCTATGTCACATGTCTTATATCATTAATTACTCGACACAATTTAAGGTCATCAGTAAAGAAGAGAATTCCTTAAGTAGCGAATTAATGTCGTTAATATAAAGATTGAAGAGACAAGACCCATATAGAGCCTCGTGGATCGCTAGATATAGCATGATATTTTTTAAAATGAAATCCCCTGACTACTTACCTGCTGCTTAGAATGGACGGCTATGTAGATATGATGTATAAACTTTTGTCCGATGTAAAAAAATGTACAACCATGTTGGTGGAATATAATCATGTTGTTTCATCGTACATTGCTTAAGTTCTCTAGATATATTAATGTTCACTTTAAGGCACAAACTTAGTCTAAATAAAGGAACAAATGGAAATATAGACACTAGAAAAATACAATATAACGATGCAGGCCCCTGAAACAATATCGCTCCACTGTATATTTTTCTACAGTGTGGGCACTCAGGCGGCGACCGCTCGATCAACCTGATGTCTTAGTACCCAACTGTTTCGCACTGGCAGGATTTGATCAGAAAGTTTGAAAAATGATTTGCCTGATTGAAACGGTCATTGATCAAGTTTTGACATCGTTGACAAAAGTGTTTTTAATGTTGGAATAATTTACTTTATTTTCTATAAATTATTAAAATAGCACTTAATAAAAGAAACTGTAACAAAATCAGTATAATGTATTAGACAGTGATTAAGTGGTCCAGGTGGACCCCCAGGGGTCCACGTGGGATTCAACGGGGGTCTACGTTGGCATGAAATAAAAATAAGGGTTCAATTTCCATCGTTAGATCTTCACATTTTGGACGAATTTTGGGAATATGGTAAAAATGTAGCACCACAAAAACCAGTAAATTTTTTAAAATGGTCTACAAGAAAAAATTGTTTGGGCCCCTACGTTAAAATTTAAACATCGTGTTTTATTAGTATTATTAAATTTAAAAGTTAAATCACTATCTTTCTATGGATGAAATTTCAACATTTTCAATTCACTTTATGACAACCGATTAGTTCTGTTTTCCTTTTGCCATCAGAGCATAAGTGTTAGTAGATCACTAACACTTATTTTATGAAATATTCGTACAATACTACAGTTCTTCTATAGTAAATTACCAAACACATATGTCACCAGTGAGACACAAGTTCTGCCGCGCCAGAACTATCTCTAAATTACTTTTACAACTGTGGCAATAAAGGCAGCCACGTGTCTCGAA
This sequence comes from Diatraea saccharalis, assembly GCA_918026875.4. Classification (NCBI taxonomy): domain Eukaryota; kingdom Metazoa; phylum Arthropoda; class Insecta; order Lepidoptera; family Crambidae; genus Diatraea; species Diatraea saccharalis. The sequence continues at coordinate 29,295,464 of OU893338.1, forward strand.
GCAATAAAAGCCCCGCGGCAGGCTCACCTGCCCGGACGCGGTTTGTTGTGTTATGTTATTGGCTCGTCAAACGGACTCTGATTTGATTAGGTACATACAACGGGTAGGGATTCGGGCCTGGTGGGAGGGCGGAGGGCGGGGGAGGGGGGGGAGTGGAGGAAGAACATCAGAGGCAGCAACGGGCCGGGCGGGTTCGGGAACATTCGCACCGCTGTCACTCTGACACTTTATCTGAAAGCTTTTTAATTGCGTTACTTCAACGTTAACTTTGACACTTCATCTGTGTTCCGATATAAATAAATTGCTGTTTCGCTCTTAAGCCGGCGGCGACGCGGCACTTAACAGGAACCTAACAGACGATAATGAGAGTGACGTGTTCGCAATAAAATAACTCGAGCAGTTTATTGTTCATTTTATGTGGTGGGGGGGGGGGGCGGCAACGATAGCCAATGGTGATAAATAACTACCCACTACCGGTAGTTGACAATACAGTGATCTAGTTCCGTTGTTTTGTGTAGATCCATATGTCAATTACCTACTAAGTGATATTTACGACATATTTTACGAACAATACAACAAACGTGTACGAGCAAAACTAATTTACTCGGATTGTTTGTAACGCATGGTCGTGGGTCGGAGCTCGATGCCAGTACAATCGACCGCACGCGTTAATGCTGTTCACAGAATGTGGACTGAAATAAAACGTATTTCTGTTGAGATCGGCATCACATTTTATTATATTTTAATTAAGCCGAGAGCGTTTAACCGCGCTCTGCAGTGTTCCCGACGTTTGGAAAAATTATGTAGCGATGAATATGAAAAGAAAAAAATATAATTTCAACTATACTATCTTAATATTATACAATAAATTATAAAAGTACGAACTATAAAAGTAAGAAGGAGCAAACGGCGACAGGTCACAGGAGCTACTTTGTTGGTTTTACTTTGTATGAATAAATCGAAGAACAAAAAGGCCTGTCGTATTGTGCGGCTTAGAACCGTGAATAATATGAATAAAGGAAAATTGCATGCTGCGAAGACGATAATATTAGATAAAGTAAAAGAGAGTATGTAAGAGGTTGAAAGTGGCACAAGTCTGTAATAGAGAAGGTTAGGAACGCATCTGGCTCAGTATCGACACATGTCACAATATAAGAAGGAATTAAATGGATCGTGAACAAAAAGGTGACGCATGTCTACGGATGGGAAATAGAAGGATGAACGCAGAAATAACGGATAGATTGTATCAAAATGACGAAAGCAAAGGAAGCGAACGATAAGATGGCGACTGACAGAGAAATGTATGTAAAGACGAATTAGTGCATCGAGCGAAGTGTGAATATTGAAATGCTGATGTGAATTTTTAATTTAGTATCCCTAAGCATATTTGATCTGACAAAATAATCAATATTATAATAATGTCTATCGCCTGTCAGTACATAAAACACGCCCTTTATCTTATGTCAAAAATACTCTTTACAACCCTTTATAACGCGACAATACTATTTATATGTATTAATAAGTATTGGATATGGGCCCTCCATGACTGACAACTATCTAAGTCACTGTCGATTGTGATTTTAAAATAAATTATTTCGAATGATTCTCCTACATTCTTGAACAATAACAATATTTCACGCCTCTTTAGATCCCTCTCAATCTTAATAATTAGCTGACCCTTTCATTGAGGCCCGGATAGGTCTTTGTCTTACTTACTATAACATAATGAGTCCAGATTACCCTCCACTCCGTCCTTACATTATGTTAGCCACTCAAACCTAAAATATCATACATTTTAACGATTGTGAACCTTTCCCTTTATCTAGTGACTTTCTTTCTATTTCTATGTATATACCAATTGATTTCTGAATAGTTAACGGAAAAGTAGGTAAGTTTTTGATAGAATTCAGTTTGTTATATTAAAGTTGGGCGGAATCAGATTGATACTATAAGTTTGTCATGTTTCTATTGTAGAAGGTGTGACGTACAGAGTGGAAGGGTACGCAGGAGGGCGCGACTTCATTAGCCCTCTCATCCGCGGCGGATCATCCTCATCCGTCCGTCTGACGGATTTATAACGGCACACGAATTTATCTTCGCGTGACTGAACAGGAATGACGGTGATTGACGAGTTTGATTGTTCCGGTGCGGGGTAGATTTGCTGAGATCGTTTTAACGGCCGTTCTAATTAAGAGAAGTTGCTCGACTGAAACACTTCTTTATAGAACTACTAAATGGAACATTCCCTTTTACTTCGACTGCATTTAATGAATTAAACTGGTGAAGAGATCAAGGATAACTGTTTGAATGTGCTGTACAGTCTACCGTTTAAGTGAAGTCAGTACTTGGTACGTTGGTGATCCTAAAATAAAGAACCATATTATTGTCGCCGCGATAATGTGCGACATGATTTCCACATTAATTCTAATATATCGATAGACACGTTTATAGGTACAGTTCCGCTGCCGGCCTTCTGCCGTCCGGCTGAATTTTAATATTTAACAATTTCATATCACGCCGTTTCTAATATTCGTTTAAAAACATAGTATCGGTTTGATGTGAGATTCATTATTTATCTTCACTGTATTTCAGTATCTGCCTTATATTTATGCATCGCAGTAAGCGATGTTACAAAAAGATAGTATTTTTCAACTCAATTGTAGTTCTTAAATATTAACGAAGTAGTGAATAATATTTTCAGAGCATATTATAACTAACTAACCAACTAATACCTAATATAAGTGAAACACTTCATTTATTAATATTAAATGATTAGACGATTTACTTATAAGTAAAAGAAATAAATAGACAAAAACAAATCAACATAAAAACGCACTGCAAATGCCAATATTTCACAAAACTGATGCTACAGTATTGTAAAAATCCCAAAAAGTCAAAAATGTAATAAAACACAAGGTTCTATGGCAAAGGTTATTTATTCAAATAAACGTTGAAGTATATAAGTATTTGGTAAAAGAACTTACATATGCGATGTAGAAATATATGTAAACTATCACATATATAGGGCACACAAACGTCATTGCCATCTAGCGATCATAAATATATACAAACTGACAACCACAGACATTATCAAAGGACATTACTTAACATTCCGGCCGCCGTGGACAAGTCCATAAACCGTGAAACACATCTAATGCAAAAATTACACTTACATCAACCAATAGAATTATACGAAAACATCTTTTAGAGTACACGAAATAAAAGATACGTATACAATAAAACAAAAACAAAAATTGACACTGTGGCTTATTAAAAAAAATAATAATAACACAAAATTCAACATGCAATTGATTACAATGTGACACTACAAAAGTGTCTGCTTATTCTACAGGTAATATAACTAATTTAGATACAGGTCGCTTAATTATGTTGCCTTTATAACGTAGTGAAACGACGCGTGTAAGTTTGTCCAAACCAGGATGTTTTTCGACTATGACTCCAAAAAGCCAACGAGAGGGAGGAAGGTCGTCTTCCTTAACTAAAACTACGTTCCCTACTTCAGGTTCTGTAACTTGATCCGACCATTTATACCTATGCTGTAGTTGCGTCAGATATTCATGAGACCATCTACGCCAGAAATCTTGAACCATACGCTGTGTCAAATGCCACCTTTTCAAACGGTTAAGATTTATCTGTTCATAATTGTTATCAGGGACAAGCACTAATGGCTCTCCGACCAAAAAATGGCTAGGTGTCAAGGGAATTGGATCTTCTGGGTTGGTTGACATTTGGCAAATGGGTCTTGAGTTTAGACACGCCTCAATTTGTGATAGGAGTGTTGTCATCTCTTCAAAGGTGAGAGTGCTATTGCCTATGACCCGCTTGAGATGGTGTTTGGTGGATTTAACACCCGCCTCCCACAATCCTCCAAAATTTGGAGAATGTGGTGGGATGAAATGCCAATCTGTGCCATTAGAAGTCATCCAGTCCACTATTTCTGTTGTAAAACTAGACCTTTCTGTACTAAAAAGTTCTTTGAGTTCTTTTGCGCTTCCCACAAAGGTAGTCCCATTATCACTCCACAAATGAGCAACATGTCCTCTCCGTGCAACAAACCGTTTAAATGCGGCTAAGAAACTTTGAGACGTCATATCGCTTACCACTTCAAGGTGAATAGCTTTAGTCGCCATACATATAAACAAACATATGTAGCCCTTTGTGGAATGGTGACCTCGACCTTTAGTGGTTCTAATATTAATCGGACCCGCATAGTCCACACCACTACAGTGGAAAGGTCTATTTGCAGTTACCCTAGCCACAGGTAACTGCCCCATAAGTTGTTGTCTTGTTTCAGCTTTTTGACGGACACAAGTAACACATTCGTGTACGAATCGACGAACGAGATCTTTTGCACCTATGATCCAATATTTACTCCTCAAGTAGTGTAACATTGCTTGAGGACCACCGTGCAGTGTCCTTTGGTGTGCTTCACCTACTATCAATTTGGTAAAGTGTGATTTGTGCGGAAGAATGATAGGGTGCTTTACATTTTCGGCAACTGAAGCATTCTGAATTCTACCGCCTATTCTTAGGATTTGATTTGCATCCAAAAATGGATTCAAAGAGATGAGTTTACTCTTTCTAGGCAATCTCTTCGTTTTTTCCAGGCTATCCATATCATCATAAAAATGTTGTCTCTGACATATCTTTATACAGGTAAGTAAAGTTTGTTCTATTTCTTTAACTGTTAACCATGAACTACATTGATTTGTAATTTCTTTTTCAGATTTTTTCCATCGTAGGACTCGACGACAGAACGATAAAACCCGGGTAAGTTTCGTCAGAGATGGAAATCGTGATATTATATCTACGATTTCATGATCAATAGTAGCAGTGTGACTTTTTAACCTCAACTTCTTTTCTTCTAGATCTGTATCTTCTAAATCACCATTACTATAATGAATTTCTTTCAGATGCAGCCACTCAGGACCTCGGTACCAAAGAATATTATGAACACAATCTGTAGGTTGTATCCCTCGTGAAGCTGGATCCGCAGGGTTCTCACTAGATACAACATGCGACCATTGATTTCCATCTAGTATGGTAAGGATTTCGGAAACTCTGTTAGCAATAAAAGTCTTCCACCGGCTAGGATGGCTTTTGAGCCAAGCCAAGACTATTTGTGAGTCAGTCCACGCATGAAGTCGTTCTTTTGGAATTTCTAATATTTCCGCTACTTCCCTTAAGAGCTTAGTTAAGAGTACCGCTCCGCATAACTCGAGTCGTGGAATCGATATTTGCTTAACCGGAGCGACTCTGGTTTTGGAAGTGATTAAATGGACGTGAACATTCCCTTTTTTGTCAATTATACGCGCATAAACTACCGCTGCGTAGGCTACATTAGATGCATCCGAAAATCCGTGCAGCTCAAATAGTTCGTCATCTTTATTCGACTGAATCCAACGTTGCATTCTAAATTCTGAAAGCATATGTAAATCGTTCCGAAATTTAATCCAATCTTTCAGCAAGGATGACGGAAGTTCCATGTCCCAATCTATGCCAGCCAACCATGCTCTCTGTATAAAAACCTTAGCTGTAGTGACAGCTGGTGCCAACCAGCCTAAGGGATCAAACAGACGAGAGATGTCAGAAATCATTTTCCGTTTTGTAACAGGACATTGTAAGGGTGGAAGATTGATGGTACAACGAAACTCGTCCGCTTCTTTATTCCAACTTAAACCAAGAATCTTCACAACATCATCCGAATTGAGTTCTAGATTATGATTTAAATCTTTTGATTCTCCTCCTATTTTTTTCAACAGCTCCGCATTACTACTACACCATTTTTGAAGAGGAAACCCTCCACATTTTAATAAAGCTGTCATTTGTTCATAAATTTGTAATCCCTCATCCACAGTGGAGCACCCAGTCAACAAATCGTCCATATAAAATTCATTGAGGACTCTTGGAGCTGCTAATGGATAACAGTGCCCTTCTTCGTAAGCTAATTGCTGAAGACAACGCACAGCCAAATAAGGCGCTGAAGATGTACCGAAAGTTATGCGTAAAAACCGTAGATGTTGTATATCAACATTTGGACTTTCGCGCCAGTAAATACGCTGAAAATCAATATCTTCCTCGGCTATCCTTATCTGTCTATACATTTTTACAATGTCAGCCACTAAACCAATTGGATAACGACGCCACTTCATAAGCAAATGGCGTAATTCTGGTTGAAGAGATGGACCAACCAACAAATCACTATTAAGTGAAGCGCCATTAGAATCACTACAAGATGCATCTACAACCATACGTGTCTTGGTAGTGACTTTATCATTGCGGACTACGGCATGATGAGGCAGATATACCGCTCTCTTACTATGTATAGAATGCGGTTTCACCACTTCCATATGACCTGAGGTAAGATATTCAGCTATAACCTTAGAATAATCAACTTTAAGATCAGGATTTTTTAAAAGTCGTTTTTCTAACATAAAATACCTTTTGAGCGCAATTGTATTTAAATTACCATTCAAACAAGCGGGATCTTGTGTTTTAAAAGGCAATTTGACAATAAATCGACCAGAATCATCACGCCTAGTCGTTCTAGTAAATAAATCCTCACATTTTTTCTCTTCTGGAGTTAGATGTTTGGATTTGTCAAAAGTTGGTTCCGATTCTAATTCCCAGAACCTCTTGAGAAGTTCATTCTCACTGGGTTGAGTTAAATGGAGACTAACTACATTAAAACTAGATTCGTCTCGCGTAACGTCACTGCGCTCAACGTATACTTTGCCAGAGAGTATCCACCCAAGCGTTGTGCGTTGAGCAACAATAGTACCTTGTGGATCCTTGACTATTCCTTCTAATAAAATTTGGCTATATACATCAGCGCCTAAGAGTAGATCTATTTTGTTAGGCGTATCAAAAAATGGATCTGCTAACTCTGTGGACGGAAGTGTTGGCAACACTTGAATAGAGACCTTACTACTTGGAATTAAGGTTGTAAGTTTACTCAAGACATGAGCCTTTACTGTAATAGTAAAGCTAGGATCTAAACGGGACTGAATTTTCAAAAATACTGATGACTTTGAAGACAAAGTCGCTTGATCGCCGCCTAAACCTGATACCAAACTCGTACCTGGTATTTTCTTGAGCCCAATCATTTGCACTGCTGCTTCAGTTATAAATGAAGCTTGAGACCCTTGGTCAAGCAGTGAGCGCAGAACAAAATTAGCATTTGTTCTGTGAGATTTTACATTTACTAGAGCAGTAGCTAATAGCACCTGACCTAGTGTGCTTGTAAAACAAGTAGTGACTACTTGTAGTTGTTGAACCTCGCCTTGAGTTTGTGAGAGTGATGAACTAGAACCTTCTTCGCCCACACTATTCACAGACTGATCAGAATTCACTTCGCTAGCTGATTTAAGACTTCTGGGATGAAGCAGGGTGTGGTGCTTTTTCTTACACAAACGACACCTTGTTGACAATGTACACTGATATACTGAATGGTTAGAACCGAGGCAGTTAAAACATAAATGTTTTGTTTGGACGAAGTTACGGCGCGCGTCAGGTGTCTTTCGCAAACTTTTTACAATTAGCCAGTTTATGACTATCAGAACAATATAGACAACTAATTATAGTAGTAGCAACGTGAGTACAATGAGGTTTCTCGGGTTTTTGAACTCTAGTATCTATAGATTCTAATGTTCTAAATCTATTTTGTAAAAACTCTTCAAATTGGTTGAAACTAGGCAAATCTTCAACGGAATCGCTTATCTTTTGTTCCCATTGTTTGCGGGATTCGGTATCTAACTTTTGACTAACAAGATATATCACAATAATATCCCAACTGCTGACATCAACACCTATATTAGTCAATGCAGATAAGCACTCTTTGGTATTATCCAATAATTGTTTAATCGCGCTAGCTGATTCGGAAGTTAAAGGTTTTAGACTTGTCAACTTTTTCAATATATTATTAGCAAGATACCGTTTATTATTATAACGACTCTCCAGTTGAGCCCAACAAATTGAATAATTATCTGCAGTGACTGGTATATATCTTAACAGTTGTTCTGCTTCACCAGTTACAGTACCTTTCAAGTAGTGAAGTTTTTGAACATTGTCAATACTAGAGTTATTATGAATTAAGGACGTGAACAAATCCCGAAAACTTACCCATTCGGAATATTTTCCTGAGAATTTAGGCAGTGAAATTTTTGGCAACTTTACGGCAGCGGTTTGTTCATTGACTTTACCCTTACTTTCATTCGATACATCATCATTTTTAGGCTTTAGTTTTGACAATGCAGACTTTAACAACGACTTATATTCATAATACAATTCTTCAGTTTGCTCATATAAATCAGTAGTTTGATAACTAGAAGCTTTCAAAATTTCCGTATCTAATTCTAAAACAATTTTATTATGATTTTCATTAAACATTAACCAACTTTGTTCTAATGTTTCTAGTCGCGCTTCAACATAAGTAACAGCAATCCTATCTTTAGGACTTTTTTTGAAATTTAATTTAGATTTATTAATTTTGCAAGAAATATCTTCTTGAAGCTTAAAATATTTATCCGCCATAATGCTAGATAAAACGAAAGTCTATAATCGTTGAAAATATTGTAAGTCCAAACAGCTTAAAAATTTTCTAAGTGTTTGACAGTTTATTCAAAAAACCGGCATAGGTTCCCCGTCAGTTCACTTTTCTTAAAATTATTCTAAGTCTAAAACACTTTGAAACTTCACATGCACTAAATCTTGATTTTTCTAAGTTCGATACTTCAAGTAAATAAGGTTCAAATTGTACTCACTGATTCTTCATGTAACTCACGTCAACCAAGGCACATCCTCCGCACAGTAGTCAGGAGGTGCTCCTTCCACTGCTGTACTTCGTCTGATGACACCCCCTCAGGGTGCTCCTGCTAGTCCTGGTGCTGCTGCTCGATCAGCCCTCCTCCAGAAGGCGCTCCCCTCGCAGTGACGTATATTTTAAGCACTTGATAACGATCCGCTATCTTATTGGTGCTTATATGGACGTGTACAATAGTCAACTTCGTGCCTTGCAAAACCGGCAAAACGAAGGACCATGTCCCAAAAAGTCAAAAATGTAATAAAACACAAGGTTCTATGGCAAAGGTTATTTATTCAAATAAACGTTGAAGTATATAAGTATTTGGTAAAAGAACTTACATATGCGATGTAGAAATATATGTAAACTAACACATATATAGGGCACACAAACGTCATTGCCATCTAGCGATCATAAATATATACAAACTGACAACCACAGACATTATCAAAGGACATTACTTAACAAGTATGCCATAATGTAGGCGTTATAACGGAGCATTCACGTGGCATACATCATGTGAGTAATAAATGTATGTTCCTTGTACCACTTACGGTCTGTGTCACGAAAAAAGCTAAAAGTATATTTCTGTTTGATAGTGGCAACATCGACGGGCGTGTGAGTGCCACACTATAGATGCAGTCGTGTCGGAATCACTACCACTACAAAACTGTACAAGTCATATTCTTATCGGTGAAATATGCTTGTTTAAGGCCCCAGGCGATAAATGCAGCCTTACAAGGCAGCTTCGTAGCAAATATGTTGGATCCCCGGTACCCTCATTCACACGACGAAACACAACGCAAGCGTTGCTTCACGTCGGTTTTCTGTGAGGCCGTGGTATCACTCCGGTCGAGCCGGCCCATTCATGCCGACGCGTGGCTCTCCCACGGCGAAAGTATCCGGTAATGTGGACAACATGCAGCAATAATAAGTACGGTACAAAAGCTCTATTTATCCCATATCATAACAATGCCGCCAGAATCGAAATATGATTTCTTTTCTTTTCTGTTTATTGCTTGAATTGTCTTGTGTTGTCTTTTACTGTAAATTGTTATTTTTAACCGTAAATAGTTATTTTTTAATTTCAATCTACAGAACATACAATTTAAAAACCACATACTAATATTACACGGTACAGTGGGCAGTGATTTTATTTATGTTTCCTCGTAACTCATTAGCACCGCTTGTAAAGAAGTATTTGAAATATTTTTTTCTTGTTTACTTTGAAATGAAATTCTACGGTATCAACAGAAAACGATACGCTAGACAACTTTTGCAATTGAATTAGGCCGAACAGCGTAAAGAGTGGTTTAGTATCGTCAGGTTCATTAGGCACTGGCCGAACTTCTTCGGTGAAGTATCGCGTGCCGCATGTAGATGAGGATGACGCCCGGCACACAAGCGGTAATCAGCCCGCAACTAGGTCACGCGCGCGCCACCCACGATTGGACCATTGTCCTCCGTGTACTTATAACGCTTACTCAACTAACTTGACGAAACTTTGATACACAACGCGAAAGTGAGAAGTCACACCCCGGGACACATTTCTTATTATTGACGTATATTGTCTTATTGTATTGCGTTATGAGTATTGCGAAAGCGAAATACCCTGCCTTGTGGCGCGCACTTCGCACTACCTACCCCGTAAGGGATCTGTCGTGCAGTCACACAGTAAAAGTTACAAGAAGAGCAAGAACCATGATTGTCACAATGTCTACAAGTAGAATGGATGTCTACAATTATTCTTGATCTACTCTGCTTCTGAAGGCACATTAAACTGTTGATACCGGCTGCATTTTCAGTTATTAATAGCGTCCAAACCGCATTGGGCCAAAGTGGACGATTATGGCCTATCCACCTTAACCATCCAGGCCCCTGCAGTGGATACGTAAAAGGACCGATGATGACTTTAGAGACCGTTCTTCATAATCCAGGTAAGTCGCCTTAAATTCGATTTTTGAAACATTTTGGAACGAATGTTTTTTTGCTTCTATTTATTGTATGTCGATTCGCGGTCGGGTCAATGTAGAAAAGGAACTTTTCTATATTGTCTGAGGTCTGAGTGTTGTGGTACCTTCGTTGTCTCAGATACTCCATAATACGGAGGTTTAGCTGCTTATCTTAGACTCTGAGCAATATTTAATATTTCTATATATTTATTTATAATTTTTTTTAATTATTATTAACATTGACCATTGGTTTATTATGATCTTATTTTGTTTTGTAATACTATTTTTAAAAACCGCGGTCAGCTTAAAACTCAAATGCAATATTTTAAGTGCATCGATAAATGAAGTTAAGCACCAATTTGGTTGATGGATCGTATCGAAACTGCCTGTATGGCTCCGAAAGGGTCGCAGCACATCGTAATAATATTAAGTATCACCATGTGTCGTACTTGGATGAACATATCATGACGATTGGCCAATCTAACAAAATACACACTGCCGTGTCACGCGAAAGCATTGACATTACTCTGAACTATATAATACTGAAAGTCTTTTTTATTTGCGTACTTTTTTGAATAGCATAGTACCTAATCTATGTAACTCAAAAAATTTGGTGAGGCTGTTACGTAAATTTATTGCTAGTTGCATTACTTTCTACAAATGATGTGACCGCTACTTTTTTCCCGGCTACTGAAGTTGCTGAAAGATATGCGTTTTATCTATAACAGCAGCGCGAGTGACTGTTTGAACCATCCCTAGGATACCTTTTTACTCCATTTCGAAGCATGTGTTCAGTTATCAGTCAGTTTTGTTTTGACCTTATATCTATGTTCCTGAGTTTGTCCTTTAGTTTAAAAAGGAACATACGAAAAGTTGGTAAAGTCGAGTTGGGAAACGCTATTTTTTGAGATACAGGAGATGTGCTTGACACAGCAGCACTGTTCATAACTTAGTCTTTATAGTAATTCATCTTCATTATACTGAACCACTAAAACCATGATTAATTTCTGTAAAAAAGTTTCTATTAACTTAATATTCAAAGTTTCTTTTTTTGTTGTTCCTGAATTTTAATGATTGCTCATGAAAAAGTTTTGATTTGACTTACTTTCTATTTCTAATGAAAAGGGATTTCTCGATTAATTTGTTCTATTATAAAATTGTTATTATATAAATGCCTTTTATTGGTAAGGAAACAAGGTCATCTAATTCTGACGACAGGTTTAGATCAAAGCGGTGGAGTGTTGCGGCGATTGCAGCGCCGCGATCACCCGTCAGCGGCGACAATTAATCACCGCAGGAGTCACAGGCGACATTCGGCTCACATGAAATGGTGTCGTCTGTAGAAATATTGACCAGCTATACCAAATTAATTAACACTTATAATCTAAACTTGAAGTAACAAATACTTAAAACTCATTTTTGTACGTTAATTTTGTCTTCTAAATATTTTTTAATTTGCAATCATTTCCTTTAGTAATTTGGAAAGACAAACTACTTATACATATTTTCTAGTTTGTGAGGAAAGGCATAGCGGTCGAAAGGATAGACCGGTTAATAAGTGGGTGGCCCTTCGGTCACGGTACTCTAAATAAGGTCCTTATCCAATATATTAGATATCAGATTGTGAGCCCCCGCGGGAGCAAAACGACAAAGGGTTGCGGCTTAGTGTGAAGCGAGAAGATTATAGGGCACACTCTTTACGTCGCTTTATCCGAGCAATAACGATAAAACAGTTGCGTTCCCTTGCTATGAAATACAAACTCTTGAAAGATATTTTATTCGGTCGTATATTAATTACCGACGTGGTCATGGTCGTGTGACCGCTGTCCCTGCGTCCGCGGTGTTACTACTGATTTATGAAGTAATATCGTCACGTGCATAAAAAGGTATTAGGTCGGGTGGGAGCGTCGCGTGTCCACATCGCCGGTCCCGCTCAGGCGGGCGAGCCTCCATGTATCGAGGGATTTACGAGCGTCCTTTAAGTGCCCATAAAAGTGGCGATCTATTTGTTGGATTAATACGGAGCGAGCGCGACGTGGTAATGAGGCGCCGACGACAACTCATCTCTGATGCTATAACACGCGGACCGCTTATTATGGTGCTACCGTACAGTTAATACTCGCCCATAAACTGATTTTCTTTGATGAAAGGAAGACATTCATTCTAGTAATGATACGAGTAACGTAAAATTCAGTAAATACTCATAAGGAAGAGGTTAACGAAACGCTAGCTACTTTCACAGCAATTAGAGTTTTGGAAGAAAATTGTGCCTTGCAGACACTATAAGCATACACACAATACGCCGATAGACCAGCTAGTTTATGATGGTGATTGAAGTTCAGTTCAAATGTTAAATTACGGAAACGATTTTAGCACAGCTATCGATCGAACCTACCACACCACAACACCGGCTGAATGTACAATTTTAAAGAGATAATTTTTTTCTTTGCTATTCAAAAGTACTTGTAACACGCTTTTATTTTTTTTACATCAGTATTTAACTTTAAAGTGCTTTTTGATTTATACAGAAGATACTTTTATACCAATTATTGGTAAGTAAATAAAGCGTTAATGCGTCGCTCGTGGATCAAGCGTTAATGTCGCTTAAATATTTAAGCCTCGTAACCGCTGCTGTGAAGAGATCGCTCCCCTGTAAGGTAGTTTTATTTTTCCCTACAGTGAATAATGACCTTTCATTATTGTGCTCCAGCCCTAATGTTCTTAATGGATCTGGTGCACGTGATGCTGTTGCCCGACGCGTCTCGTGCGATCCACTGATTAATTCTCTAAATATATTTATTTCATAAAGAATATTTCAAGGTTCTGCCAGTTTGCCATTCACAGTGCTATATTGATACTTTATTGGTATGCCGCTAGTCGAGACACTCAGATGTTCATCAGAACTGAAACGGTTCAAAGGACTACCAACATTGCTGAATATTTTATAGAATGAGAATGTTCATTTACATATTGTAGCGATTTGGTTTACGATATTTATTGTACGATATATACCTATATAAAAAGCGTTTTGTTAATTTGAAATTGATTGTTTTAAATATATCAAAGTTTTGAAATTAAGTAATTATATAAAATTGTCGCGGAAGCAAAATAAAACTATATCCAACCATAGAAGTGAAGCTTAAACGATGAATGAGTGAGTGGAATTAGAATAATTGTTAATGACGGGTTTGCTATTGCGCTGTTGCAAACGCCAAGGCTTCGCACGGAATATAAAATACACGGTAACAATCCCCTTATTAACACTCATTCTAAGTTAATGACCGTGAAAGTTTGAACAGCATATTAATAAGTGTTAGTGGCATAATAGCACATTTTAAACAGCAAGATCGACATTAACAAAAATACTCGTTCCTTTTATTTTTAGTTCGCTCTCGGTAGTCCTGTTATTTAATTTTTAAATAATTTATACGGTGACGAGCTATACGTTTAATTATGTCTTGATTGTGGTACTAAACTTAATATGTAATTTCTTAGTTCTACATTCACTATTCAATATGATATTTAACGTTTATATCTACTTCCCTCCCCAAATAGTAATCTATTATAATTAACACAGTGAATATCACGACTTTAACAAAGTTTAAGGCAAGGTTGTTTAGATATTTTTCCTTTTTTGAACAAGTTTTATTTTACGATATGCTTGTAAATCCCGAAATATTATAGATAGATATATATAAACGGTAGTTATATCAAATATGATTTAAAATATACAGTATATTCCATTTAACAATTTAGTTATAATATTATCAAGAATCATTGCTGTAACTATGTCGTCTAATAACTTCCACACCCAGTGAGTATCTGCATGTTGTGCATGCTGCTTTGCATCGTCCGCCCGCACACAAAAACAGTCAGTCAGTAAGTCAGTGAGTTAGTCAGTCACGTCCGACTACATCTAAGAATGCTCCGTGGAGTGGAGGCCGCCCCTACAATTGTAAAGTGCAGTGTGCAGTGTTGTGCGGACCGTGGCGGGCAGGTACTGACTAGAACGTGATGTTGCTAGATATCGTAGTTTCACAGTTCTATACATTTTGACTATTACATTAACCATTTTTTTTTTTTAATATAAATTTATGCTAAGATATCTTATATATTTTTCAGTATATTTTTTGTTTTCAATCTAAAAAATGAGCTTCATGTATGCGTTTAAATTAATGCGGTTTTTTAATGAGATTGAGGTACGCCCAGCACGCTGCCTGGCCTTAATGTTGTTATGAGAGATGCAGCCGCCGCTATCTCGGGCTCCACTTGGGTCGAGCCGCGCTCGACTTAAGAGCTTTCGCTTCTCGTTCGATTGAGACTTCATTCGATTAGCTCAGAATATTGGGGAATTCATTTCCTATATTTAGTTAAATATTTAATTACGGTGTTGATACAAAATTTGTTAATTAATCTCATAAACAAAATCCTCAAGTCATTCATGTAATGAGTAAATGAAATGTGCGTTCATTACATTTCTTGCATAAAGCCCTTAACAAATTCAAGTCTCTTAAAGGTGGCACCGAACTACATAATACTTATTATAAAGCAAAGGTCCCACGAGCCACCTGAGCGGCTTTTAACGCTCCGCAGGCACAGCCTCGGCGTTTGATTAATAGTTAGCCGGTGCGTGCGAGCCTCTTTGTTGATTTATGAGGCGTTTTTAAAACGCATAGTAAAGATACTCGACGGCTCTACAACGCCCGCCGCTGTCGGAGTACTCTTCAACCACTACTTTCTACGCTTTGAACAGAAGCGAGTTCATAAAATCTAGCCATTGAATTCTAACAGTTAAGTTTAAAACAGGTTAATAAGCTAAAACACGGATTTATTTAGATGACTGCGGCTTGCTTGCTCAGTTATACCTAATACGGTGGACGGTGCAAGATGACGGCTTTGTTATTTTTTTGTGCACAATCATAATATGTATATGAAATGGAAGAAAATAATGAAATTACTTAATTCTCAATCCAATATAATCGACCGCTCAACGGTGAACTTGTACATTTTAAGCACTTTTACACCTAAATCCTAATAATTAGTATCAAATAACCCTTTATTTGATACTCATTATTAGGATTTAGGTGTCATTTAATCTAAAAGCTTGTCACTAGAACTTTTTTCTTTGAAGTTGGAATGATACTGCGGTCATGTTACACGGAAAAATTATTCTGGTATGTGTAACCATATTCTGGTTACCATTACAATATTTATTGCTCTATATGTGACGACCACTCGTATCGTAAGCGTTACACAATGATTCTAGTTAAACATGAATTGTAGTTGTCACATTGTTATTGTTAATTTTACTATTTAATTTTTCAGGTCTACAATCCTTTTTTGTCCTACCAACAAGAAAGTTTGTGTTGTTAATCAAAAGTTTTGTAAATAACATATAAACGTTTAGTTAAATTTACTGAATGTCATTGTTTAATTTACTACAAAAAAATTACTAATACGATTTGTTGTGTACCTCTGACAAATATTGTATTATAAATGGAACAGAACGATACGTTCACATTACAAAATGACTTGTAATGACAACAATAGAGTATTGTGAAGGTAACTTCTTATTTTGTAAATGGACCAGGAAAAGTAGTTGGCTTATTCCACCGGAACTGTCGGTAAAGACGTGATTGCTTAAAATGTGCTTTTATTTCTCAAGATTCATTAAGTTTTCCGAGAAATAAAAGCTCTGAACTTTAAGCAATCGCGTCGATACACGACAGTTCCCGCAGAAAATGCCAATAAAAGAAAAACAAACAATAATAAGAATCAACACTTTTATTAATTAAAACGTAGAATCAATTAGAAGTAGCTGATACTTTGTCAGCTTTTTTAAAACAGGGTACTCATTCATGTAGTCAGATACTGTTATATTTTTAGTCTCTTCAAGTCCAATCTTGGATGTATTTTTCCTTTTCTCTTCAACTGTTTTCCAAGGCTCGCTGGATTTTCTAAGCCACTCAAGGTCTTTATGAATATTTTCTGAAAATATAATATGATTCATGAACTTGGCACCGACAGATTAATGCCTAATGTTCCTGAAGTGGGAAATGGTAGCAAATATCTATACATATAATAAAATCGTAGGAAAGTCAAAAATGTACACTGAATATTTTGTAAAAAGAATACTTGAGGTGTGATCTACAATCGATATCGAAGCCAAAAATATAGTTTTTAGAATTTTTGTCTGTCTGTTTGTATGTCCGGGCTAAACTCAAAAAGAACTGCATGGAATTACTTAAAATTTTGCAAGATTATGAGGTATTACGGAAGCCACACGGACGAAGTTGCGAGCAAAGGCCCTATAGTATATAATTAAAAGTATGTAAATCAAATTCTTACCAGTGATTGATTGGATTGATTGTCGTTCTCAGAATCCATCAAGGTCTTCCAATTGTTTAAATTTTTAATAAAATTTACTTTATGTCCAACTGGTGGTATGAGCTCCTTAATAATATGCGAGTCCAACAGCATTAAGCAGTCCATCGTAATGTGGTTTTCTGAAATTAAAAATACATAATAATAAAAAAATATATAGATCAGTCAGCCCGGTACCTAATATCTAAAAAAGAGGTAAGGATTTACTTCTATATCCCAGTCCCACCTACATCTCACAATATAACATTTTGTATATCTACAAAGTTATGTACTCATACGCAGCTCTGAGAGAAAAGATAAACAGCTGCCATCATTCCCGTGCAAGATCCAAAATCAGAGTATCAGACTGAAGGGAAAGGACATTTTAAAGTACTCTATTGAGGCGACGGGCTGATGAGCACTTGTCATATCACTACTCAGTAACACAATAAAAACATCTAGCCCTCTCGTCAGACGTGGCCGCTTGTGTGAATTACACCGTAGGGCTCTGCTTGCCAATATATGGGCGTAGTACCTATGTATGTAATCTAAAAAGTCAGGCGTATATCATTTCTGATGAGTACATATGAAATAAATGAAACTTACCAGAGAACACATCCACATAACCGCTGAGAACCCAAGCAATAAGTAAGTTTCTGACATCTTCGTCCATTTCAATTTTAAAACAATAAAACACGATTAGCAAGCGTAATGGCGGCGATTATCACATACAATAATAGTAATCCTATCAATGTCACTTCACTGTGCGCGCGACTAAAAGAAAGAAAAATGATGCAATAAGTTCACTGCCCCTCACCCCGCGCATCTCGATCGCCGCCAAGCCGCGCGAAGTTTTGCAAATGCAACAACACTGATTGTTCTCTATACTAATTGTATTGTAATTACAAACGTATTTTCAGTACTCATCATAACTCGTGTTGTAGATTTTTAAAATACAATTTTTCTTGTAATGTTTAATATACATTCAGAGCTGATTACAATTTCAGAAATAACAGAACTGTAATTGTATTGCTTACAAAATGTCAACTTGTGTTAACAATATTTCTGTTTCCGTGTACAAAATTATAGTTATCTTTACAGTATTTCTCTTAACCTAGACGTTTTGTAGTATTGTAAACTAAAAAGTTTTTCCGTGTACTTGCGAAACAGAAGTTTTATTTTATGTTTTGTACATTTATTTATTGAAACCAACAGTTTGTTGCCGTTCATAATCACAATGTATTATTTTTAGCATTTTTCATTAAGAATATTATTCAGTGAGTTTAGTATCGTGAACGCAAATTTGATCAAATCTAATAAACAATGTATTCATTATATTTAATCAATTTCGCATACACAATGCTATACTGAAATATTGTTTCATACAACCAATCACAAGATTCTAATATTGGTACATATTGTATCAATGAATTTATTTTAATCAAAATTAGTTAAAATTTATTTATTCATTTAACAAAGTTTCAACATCAGTTTTGTTATTTTAATACAAAAATAATATGCAGCATTGACGCCAATTATAGAAACTATATTAAATATTAATTAATTAATCATAATGAGGGCAGTTAACAAAGAAAATGTAAGTATGAGACGAAAATTTATATATATAGATTATATCGCATGACAATTATGGTGTATGTGTGTCTTTATGTGTGTGTATGTGTGAGTTTATGTGTATTAATAAAGTATGCATAACTAAAACTTCAATTCATAATTACGTCGGTATTGTTTATTAATTGTTTAGTAACCCCCGACGCAAAAACGACGGGGTGTTATAAGTTTGACGTGTTTGTGTGTGTGTCTGTCTGTGGCATCATAGCTTCCGAACGGATGATACGATTTTGATTTTGTTTTTTTTTTGTTGAAAGGTATGTTAGTCGGAAGTGTTTTTCACTATGTTTGATGAAAATCTATCCAAGATGGCCGCCACCAAAAATGTTGTATTACCTACAAATTTCTCACGACTCCCTCAATACGGATATCAAATAAAAGGGCTTGTATAGTAGAATACTGTAAACTATGACAAAATTTTATATCCAAGATGGCCGCCGCCACAAAATGTTGGATTATCTACATATTTTGTCACGGCTCACTCATATTGCATCGATATTATAAAATAGATATACAAAAAAAACTATATTAAAAAATAATTAAGAATCTCACCTGACCCTCACATCTCAGGTGCCCGAGTTGGATTTTAGCATTGTGATTGTGAAATATAATCATTCATGGTATTTTTAACTGCAAATGACCATATTTTTTAAAGTAACATTATTCGCTCTTACACGTTTTTATTTTCATAAATCTAGTTCATATATAGGTGTTTTAAAAACAATATTAAATTATGGCTCACTTATACGTATCAATGTATACAAATTTATTATAAATATTTATTTCAGTTTATATTAATATTTTTCGTTTCAAAAACCAGGAAAACAATTCTGAGGTTTTAAAATTATTTAATATGGGTTCCGGATTCATCAAATAAAAAACAACAATAAAAGAGACTATGTTTTTATTAATGATACTTTTCAAAACGATTTAACTGCGATGTTTCAATCGAGGTCAGAACAAAGAATAAAAGGAGGGGAGGGGGAGGGGGAGGACTGAGTTTATCAAAATACTGTTGCACGTTGTACGGGCCGCCTCAATTTAAATGTCCATCGGTCGCGTGCGCTCACTTCATTTGCGACCCAAATAAAATAATAGCTTTCTGGAATGAGCCCTGAGATTACCAAATCGTTATACGACGCTCCCGCAGGAGCGCACCCGCTTTTTACACTTGATTGAGGAGAAATTTATATGGAAATTACTTTGGACAGCAATATTATTTAGTATATTTCCAGATTCATTAAAGTTTAAACTGTTTTTATAGAATAAGACTAAGATACATTTACAATTATTACCGTAGTAAATTGCTTGCCAAAATAGATGTTATTTGTGTCATAAAAACAGAGTTGCATAGACCGCTCACTGACAGGAGGAGGTTTCGAAGTTCGGTCGGTTCGGTCGAAGTAAGTCCGGTGCGGTCGTTGTCAGACGGCGGCCCACGGCACAGTCAGGATGTCGTAACTTGTACTTAGGACCTAGGACTTGTACTTCCAGTTTAATGTTTAAGATCAACTTTCCTTATTATCAGCTTAACGGCATAATTAACTCGGCTCTCGACCAATATTACGAGACAAAGTAAACACATTATTACTGTTGACCTTTGTCAATACGGAATGAAAAATGACCATGGCGTCGTTGAAGCGGCCTAAATTGCTCATTTCAATTACCCTTGTAAAACATTAAACCATTACCGAGTAATGGATTCATTAGCGATTAAGTATTAGCGTTCTCGAGAAATTTTAACGCCGAAATATTAAGGGAGTCCCGAAGAACTTTAAAATGTTTATTTCACCATTTCAGTGTTCAGAAGGTAAGCTGGAGATGTTCTTCCTTTATTAGTTATTTATCGGGAGACGGAGTGGCGCGTTACCGGAGAACAACGAGCGCAGGACGTCGCAGGAATGTCGCGGGCGCGAGACAGCCGCCACCTCAATAATTCAGGTGGCTCCGTTCGCGCCGCGCCCGCACGCAGGTGTGTGTGTGTGCACAGACTTAGTAGGTATCAGACGACCAACTTCCTAACAAAAAATTTCTTCGTAGAACGTGATTGGGAGCCAGTGATACATGACAGATTCATTCGTTTTAAATATTAAGATCTACTATCGGCAAAGGCATTTGGCTATACAGCCCTTTTTTGGGTAGGTACCTAGCCGTCTTCCTATTTTCCATATTATTTTTACTTTAATTTTAATACAACAATAATAATAAAGCAGACTGATAAGTCTAGCTTATTATTATTGTTGTATTAAAACAAAAAAGGCAAAACGAACACGTAAATGAAACACATATTTTTCCAATATTATTTATTGAATCATTTATTTTTAACTTATTATATTTTTCACAGCTTTTTTCTGCATTCTCGGCAATTCCTAGTTACGTTTTTTAGTGGCACAACCTTACGAAACTTTTCAAGATAATCACAATTTTTTTTAAAGAGGGCATGATTTTTGCGTACCTTTTTATACACATATTTAAGTTTTTCTAAAATTTCAATTGCCTTTGGCCAGAAAGAATGATAGTGTGTCTTATCTGTCACAGCTCTTTCCTTTAAGGTTTTTTTGTTTATCAATGCTCCATTGACACTATCAAATAATTGGTCAAATAATGAAACAACTTCAGCTGTATTTCTTAATGTTGTTCTGACGGGTCTGCCATCCACATAAGTTGCTGCAAATTAAAATATTCATATAATAATTGTATGAAACTTGATTTAAAACTATTGACTGTTAATAAATTTCATCTAATACTCACAGAAATTTGCAGTGCAAGACAAAGCTGCAGACATAATGGCTCAATATTTTTACACAATTTTTTACCTACAAAAAGAGATATCATATTTAAAACTATCTTCATTAGAGAATCATTATTGTAATTTAAGTGTAAACCATATTAACTACTGGTAACATAATTAAAAATACAGGTCATTGAATCAACACTTGCTCTATATAGGATATAGAAGCTGAATACAAATTATTTCTTTTATTTGCATTACCTTCATCTTTTAAATTTTATCAGGTATAACTCATAGGTCATTTAATTTATGACGTAGCCCAGCTTCAGTGTGTTGACAGTCTCTCTCATAGACTTAAATAATATCATGCCATTTTGCAAGTTTACCATCTAATATTAAATTTTTTGTTGAAAAATTGTTCCTGATACATTTTATCAAGTGTGTAGAATCATAATGTTTAAATTCACCCCACATATTTTAAGAATGGCAACTGAAACAAAAATTTAAGAACTTCTTAAAACATAGATAACAATATAATAATAAGAACCTTCACTGCTTTCATTAAATCTATTAGTTTTCTTTCATATAAATATAATTCTCTGTACCAACCTGTGATTTCATTTTAAAATTTGATCACACATAGTGTATTCTTTTAGATTTTTGAGTGCTGATTGGAAAGCTGAGCCTTGGTCATATATTATTGCGATGAGATTAAGGTCCCATTCAACAACTTTTTCTACTACTGACTTTAAAATATTCTTGATGTTTACAGTAGATGTAGCTCCTTGACAGAAATAGTAACATAAAGGCTGTTGCCACTTGTAAACAGCACCAACATAAATACAAGAGTATGATCTGCAAAATCCACTTTCTTTTCTTGGTGTTCTACAAATCCATTAATGTTATCTTTAATCCTTATTACTTTTATTATACGAAGTGCTGTTTCTAATGACATCTCATCAAATATAATGGAGCATATTTTTTTGGAGTTTCATTTGTCCACCTGAAAAAGTATATTCAAATAGGTAGGTACATATTATTATTTGATAGTAATACAAAAAGTTATAAAAATAGTATGAAAAACCTTATATGGAATATATTCACCTCTTAAATGAAGCCTGGTTCTATGATCAATTTTCCAATCATAGTATTCAGTGTGGTTTTGGATGATAAAATAAAAATTTTGCTTAAAAATCAATAACATTTTGGACTCTGCTTTGATATTGATAAAGCAATTATCTTTTCTTCGATAGTGAATCACCTCTCATGTTTATTTTTAGAGCACATGCTCACTTGCATTTCAAAAACATTTTTTGCAACTGTGTTCATTTTTTGTGTGAACTTTTCAAATGATAACTTTTTACAAAACTTAAAGGTATTTAAGTATTCTTAACTTTTTTATGAAAGTTCAACTACGTCTTTGGCTTGTTATATTCTTCATAAATTCTCTGGTATAAAGGTCACAATTGGCTTTATTTGGTAATAAGCTTTTTCCTTTTTGTTTGGGTACATTTCACAGGGTCTGTAACATCAAAAGTATTCAGCGAATTTCTCTATTAGAACTACTATTTGATTGAAATAAAGATACACTAAAGAAAGAGACAGGTCTTACCAGATAATTTAGTTTGTGTCATATTTTAATCTCCAGAACAAGCAACTAATTAACTAAACTCAGTGGCTGCAGACACAGGAGTCTCAATTTGTTCTTTGAAAATTACACCACCTATGAAATTAATATTGATTATGTGTGTAAGATTAAAAAACAGTATATAATCTTAGATGATATTAGAAATATGTTATTTATATTATAAATTTTTTCTCTGATCAAAATCACTTCTAGCATGCCCGCTAGAGTTAAATAACTTGATGTAATTTTTCTTTATGTGTGTAAGAAAGACAGATCTACTAGACTTTATTAAAGCAAAAATCTATGTTAAAATACACCAGAACTGCAGCATGAACTTTGTTATCTAAATAAAATAAATTAAAAACAAACCTCTATTCAGTTCCACTTTCTAATATGTGTGGTCAACATGACTTTTTCTTGCATAGCTGTGTTCCCAAGTGAATATAATTTCTGTAATAACAAAAAATCTAATGAAGAATAGCGGTATTCCAAAACACAATATAAAGTGAAGATACATATCATTTTAATTACATTATCTAAAGGTAATAGCAGATTAAACCAGCCTTACCAGTATTGCTTGAAGAGGGTAGGCTGATTGAGAGCCCATCATCATTAAACAATGACGGATATGCGTCACCCAAGAGTCGTGATTTTGGAGTAATGAATCTTGGTACAACGTGTTTGCTACAAATAACCCTTCTGCCTAGATTCAAATTTTCAGTATCACACACAGCATTAAGACATTGTAACCACTTGGAGAATCTTTTCTCGTTCACTAGAATCTTACAAAGAATAGCGTCCTGTTCGTTCTTTAACAATGCGTGTAGCACAACCATAACACAACACACCAATTTCCTAGGCATCTTCTACAAAGAAAAATACTTCGAAAAAAGGAGAGTTTATATTACAAATAAAGCGAAGAGGGTAAGCACAAACGAAACTACTCAATCACTTGTAATTCCCTGATATGTAGGTACATACTTTAGTCTTCTTCTTCTTTTATTAATGGCATATCTGCGCATTTCACGCAATTTTTGCCAATGTGAAGTGAATAAATTAATTCCAACATGTAAAATGAAAATGAAATGAATTAAAGATTAATTAAAACATTAGTATCTTTACTCTTTGTTGTAATGACAGTTTCTGTCAAGTGTCATGTCTCCATCTACTGACAGGGGTGAGGGGCGTGTGGAAATGTCATACATCACTGGACCCCTACGCGATTGGTTTCTTGTACGGAGTTGACGGGCCGTGGTGTGTGTGTGTGTGTGTGACGGCCGCTAATAGAGCATTAAGTATTAACGACACCTTCGGTACCCGCCCCGCGCCCCGCGCCCCGCACCCCGCGCGCTGCGCTCACGCAAATAACTTTACATCGCTCTGACACATAGACGGCTCCACTCTAGACATCCAGGACAACGTTGACACTGACATGTTGTACGCAGCACATAACACGTCTGTCTGTCAGGAATTCATTAATAAGTATTGCTTTATATTTGTCACTTAAACATTTACTACTCCAACATTAGCATGTGTTGTGGACATCTACTTACATCATACCCACAGAACATAGAGAGAGAATAGAAGTAGTAAGTGGGCGGGGCACGCGTCGCTGGCATATGCGCTTTTACTCATATGACGCCCTTTCCTCGGTTTTATGTTTGCCAGTCATTCGTCAATCATCGAGTGGTGATTTTACAGATTTTTTCTATAAAAAATGTCGTTTTGTGCTATTATCACTTGCAAAAAGCAAAGCAAAGTATACAATCTAACTAATGCAAACATTTCCTTTCACTGATAAGTACAATTTTAGTGCTAAAATATAAAAAAACGTAATAATTTGACACAATGTTAAATAAAATATACATTGATTGCTCAAACCAACATCAATGTTTCTGACCCCATTACTAAACAGCAATGTAAATCATTTTGTGCACTTTTGCAAAAAATAGTGCTGTGCCTCCATTTGTCTGAAATGTACCGATAGGCTGCTGCTGCTCGGAATCGTATTGTTAATTATATGGATCGTAATCGATAACTAAAACATATTTATTTAGAGCTTTTCTTTCATCATTTCATAACAACGTTATCGATAAATATATGCCATAATTATATAAAACTAAAAAATACTGTTTACAAGGGAAAATTATAGATGAACTGATACTGAACAAATGAAATAATGAACTGTCCAGGCACTTTTTTACGAAGATTCAGTTAATTATTTACACGCAGAAAAATATTAAAAAATACTGATGTGCTATAAATATCTGAGTTACGAAGTATACTAATTACGTTTTATGAACAATACATAAATTAAACGCAACTTCGTGAAAAGCTAAGAGTTGGCCTAATAGGTCTTGTTAGAAACTGGTGAAACTGGATTTCACTTATTTTGCATTACTTATATTTCAGTTTCCCTAATAACTTTACAACGGATTGCCTTGTTTACACAATTAATTTTGCCCTATCTGTTTTAGACCTAAACCTATCAAATGAATTTCAAAACAACATAATATCTAAACAAACAAAAAATTATGTTTTCAACTAACGTAATATTGTTGGTGGTGTGAATTTAATTTACAAAATTAATTTTTAGGCGTCGATTTAATTTACCTTATTATGCTGATTCATAATCGGAAACTATTATTATAGAAATCGAGTTAAGAAAGCCACTTTAAAGAACCGCCCACAGAACAGCTTTTATCAGTTTTTTTGTTGCTCCATATTTGCACATAAGTTTATAGACGCATGTCTCAAACGGATGTGACTTTATATGTAGATTGACGTTTGTACGTACTTATAGCTTTTGTGTCTATCTTCAAACTTTTTTGTCACGGCTTTCAAACTCATACTTGACCAACAATTCCTTATTGTCCAGTCGTTGCAATTAATAATGTAGCTACTACTATTATTACAGATATAAAACTTAGAATAATAAAGTAAAACAAACATGGCTATGATCAATTTATTAGTGTAATGATCATATTAGTTATTATGAAATGAAATGAAAATATCTTTATTCAAGAAGGCTATTACAAGCACTTGGAATGGCAAGTTTATTTTTATTTCTACTTTTTTTTTGTGAAGGAATCGTAATGTTTTCTTGCGTACATAATATTTTCATTGGTGTATTGAGAGGCAACAGTCAAAATATTTATTTCTTTAAATATTTCTCTGAGAGATTCTCTAGACCGTAAATTATATATAGCGTGGACAGCTCTCTTTTGTAGAATAAAAATATCTTGAATGCTAGCCGCAGAACCCCATAACAATAGATTATACGTCATTCATTACACTATGAAAATAACTAAAATATACCAATCTTGCCGTTTCAACATTTGTTAAGAGTCTAATTTTCTTAACAGCAAATGCTGCAGAACTCAGTCTACTTGACAAATTATCAATATACCAAAATACCAAGGAACTTTGACGATTCCACCATCTCAACTTTTTCACTATTTACATTTATAAGTATATTAACATGCCTCACATTAGGTAATGCAAACTTTATGTATTTCGTTTTATTTGAATAAAGCTTTAAATAATTACTATCAAACCACTGTAGAAAATTGTCGAACTGAATTACATTGAACTGTTTCATAACAAAATTTAAAGCTCTTATTTTATCAACTAATATGTCACATCACTAATATGCACAATCGGAATGATACCAGTAAGAAAAAAATACAAATTAGGCTTAGTGTAATTAATACAAAAATTCTGTTGTTTTCTTAATTTTTGTTTTTTTTTTACACTTTCCCTCGCTTAATTATATTACTCCACAGACATACGATAGAGTGTATCATTAAGTTTTCTTAGTTTTTGTACTGCGTTTTTTAAAAGATATTTTAATAAATTATGTAGGGAAAAGCCTTAATTTTTCAGTATTCACTTGGTTACAGCAAAATCTAATATTAATAGTTCGCACATAAAATGATGACCCCAATTTTTTTAAATGTGCATAATCTTAAAATATTTTTTTCCTTCTGGTATCCCCATATACAGCCACGTGACAGTTCAACATTCATGTTAAAGTAAATTATTTATTATCACGTTGAATTAGAGTTTGTTTTTAATCGTGTGATTTCTTAGCTTAGTATCTTTTTGGGATTTGGTTTATGTTATCGCGAACCTATCGCGTGGCGGTTTTTCATGTAGTGAACAAAATGATCATTTCATCTAATCTGTATTTGTGTGCGGAGAGGCGACACTCGGTTCCCATACTAAATTAATATCATTATACTTCTAATCTCTCTCTATGTTCTGTGATCATACCTATATTAGTCATACTAATCATTGACTTGAGTACTTTAGATTCGTAAAAATCTTATAGTTATGCTTAATTTCATATATTATATTGCTATTCAGTAACTTTGTATGTTATTTTGGTTCAAATCTAGTCTCGAATACAACAACTATGATTCTGTTTAAATAATTTTATTTTAGATACATATGAAGTGAAACGTTAATAACTTAATCGTAATTGAATCAGCGCCTTTCTCAAATATTACAAATTTTCAGTTTCTTGATAAGATTACGAATTCTATTTTTCTAAACTACGTATATTAAGATGTAAAACGTTTGAATATTCATTGATTACGTATATCGTACAACAAGAAACATTATAAATGCTTCCGTCATAATAGCGCGAATCAAATTGGTGTCGGTCAATTGATGACAGAACATCCAGTGGTATATACAGTGCGCTAAAGTCACCTGTGTCACGGCTCTGGAACAATTCCATCAGATGGACCGGGCATACGCCTCGCCGCGGGAACGTGCTACGTGCTGCGTGCCTATATACATCCACTTTGTACTTGTTACCATTTTGAGAAATTCTTAGATCTGAACTTTTTAATTAACTAAACTCCTATTGAAGCGAGTCTTTGAATACGTTTAGATACCTTAACATTATCGCGTGGGAACTGAAGTATCTTTAATTTTTATGTATTTTTATACCTAATGTGGATAATAAAATAAAGCATTTTATTTATATATACATTAATTTTAATAAATTGTTCTGATGAAACTGACTTTATATTGCTCTGAAACTGCTATCGTCAAAAGTGGCGGCATTACTTAATAAATAATGAAACTAGTGTAAGCTTTTTATTATAATTATACGTATACTTTAATTTATAAAGAAATACTTCTAAAATGATGATGATTGTAATGAATAAGTGTAGTTAATTGACTTGATAATGCAATACTACCTAATGTTATTTTTAAAACACGTAATTTCCATGACCGCACATACGCATATTATTATTACTTATTGTATTTTATTAATATTGTTACAAAGAAAAGATAAATGCTAATGACTGCGTATTAATAAATATAATATCGCTTATTGTTAGTATGCATTGCTACAGAAGGGTACTAATTATAAAAAGTAATTACCAATGTCGTTCAACTATATGTTTGTGTATTAACAAAAGGTAATTGTGATTAAACAAACTCAATGTAATAATTTACAAACTTAAATGTAAGGAACACAAAAATTAGAACAATGATTGTGTTGAAAACGACATCTTGCGAAAAACTATGGCTTTATTGCTTTTTTTTATTGTTGACAATAGAATAAAAGACGTCAGAAATGTAACTCTAATGAACGGCGAGTCAGTGTGGAATAAAGTGTTTATCAAGTAATGTTGGTTTAAAATTAAATTAATGGATCGCCCCAACTTCTGTGGTTATCCAATACTAGTGACAGCAAAGATGGTAATATTCAGTAAAGTTAAATACTTGTTTGAAAATGTAATTAAATGTAGTTCATTGATTTACTTGTAAACTTTTAGTTATTTAAATTAATTACGTTAATAAAGAAATTGCAGCATGATGACATATATAGAAAAACATTTAATTAAAATAAAACAAAAATCCCGCCTGCGTGAAAAACAACTAACTGAAAAGGCTGGAACTGAACATGAAGTCGGAGGCATGAACAAAGAGCTAATGATTTGACTTATTATTCAATTTCACGCCTCCGACTTTCCATAAATTCTATAGGTATATACATACAACAAGATACACGGGAAAAACATAACCCTTTTTTGGAATCGGATAAAAATGGAATCAAAATTCATTTTATTAGAAAATTCATTAAATTTTGTGCACAAAAATGATTTAGATATGTCGTGTGGGTAAACGTGAAACGGCTCACCTAAACGTTAAACAACAACGTATGATAAATAATGCGCGCAGTTGACGCGGTATGGTGCGGCCGTGCGAGCCGGCCGGGGCCGGGGCCGGGGCCGGGGCCGGTGATCGCCGTACACGGGCGTTAATTAAACAACCTCCGACCACGTGCACCGTCATTACACCCGTGAAAACAACGCGCCCGTGTTGTCCCCGTGTATACCCGTGAAATCAACACGGGCGCGTTTTTTTCTCGATACTCAGATGTACTACGATTAAAACGAAAAACAACAGTGAACTTCTGTATTATAGAAATATTTCAGAAAAGGCAATAAAACAAAACTACAGCAATCATACCACTTCACAATAAACTTAAACTATTGAAATGTATAAACAAATTAAATTCATTAAGTATTGAGAAAGTTGAGATTTTTACGTTGCCCCATTGCAATATTTGTCACATGAAGAAAATAATGTACGATTCAAACTGAATAGGACATTGCACACTATTTGTAATATTGCAAAGTTTCATGTCATTGACACTAACAAGTACGTTACAACCCTATATTTAACCAAACATATTATCTTCTTTAAAAAATATGATAGCTATTTTGCTATCATATATTTTTTGTATTACAGCCAAAAATTTGGCTAACCAAATTGCTTCTATTGACTTGAAAATTAGATAATAGAGGATTCCTTTTACCTGCTACTGAATACACAAAATAATAATGGAATTAAGAGTTGAGTAAAGAAATAGAAGTATAATTATCCTTAACTGTAATAATATTGATACTTTCTATATAATTCGACGAGCCATAATTGCATTATTAACTTCAATAATCTCCTAGTTGGTAGCTCGTTCATTCGAAAAAAACGTGGATAAGCAATTCGTGGTGGCGCACTCATTTTATTAAATAAAAAGTTTAAATTTAAGGAACGTAAAGATATAGTGAGCCTATCGATTGAAGAAATAATAGAGATTGCCTGCATAGAGCTGGACCAGCTTATTGTACTGAGCGGATATGAATCTCCTTCAAGTTTAGCTTCTCATTATGATCGTTTTGAAATAGTTATCGATAAAGCTTTAAAAAAGGGATAAAGTAAAGGCAAACGATTAATGTTTGGTGGTGATTTTAACGTTAATTTATTAGAATTCGTGTACAAGACTTTGGAATGTATTTACGTCCTATTATCTTGAATACATGCTTAAGGAGCTCGCTAGAGTAACTGCTGCTTCATCCACATGTATTGATAATATCTTTACATATCTGATACCACTTTCAAAACAGATAATTAAACAAATAGCTATTCGCATAAATGCACGTTTGTGACTAGAAGAGACATCAACATGTTGTGCCAAAAATATCAGACGTTTAAAACGTTCAAAATTTCACTTCCACTGTTGCTGTTTAAAGCAAATTTAAATAATTGTTGTAGTCAATTTAAGTATATAATAAATTCTTTTAATCAGCTAAAAAAGAAGAAAACTGTTGATTTATGGAGTAATTCTATTGACGTTTCCAAATCATCCGTTCGTGAGTTACGATACCACTAACAGACAGCCAGACGCACACACAGATACGTCAAACTTATAATGTCCGTCTTTTTGCTTAGGAAGTTACTAAAAAATATCTCCACAAGGAAAATAAACCTCTATATACACTGCAACGAACACAATATAAATTTTTGCGCACTGACTAAAATTATTTTCTGTAAATAGAAAATCCGATAGGTACACTCGTACTGCGAAGCCCTTGGAATAAAATTGGTTCATTAAACACCATTAGTTGATATCAATGGCAAGAAATTTGACGTCATACGACTTAAGCATTACGGTATAAGGTCGGCGTTCGGACATGTTTGTGTAAGTGTGTGTGAGTAGTAGTCGAGCAGGCGCTAGGCGGCGCGCACTCCACCTTCAACGCATGAGTAAGTAGCGAACTGCGACCCGCCGACAAGCCCTAATACAACTTTTACTAGAACGAACTTCCAGCGACATTTTCTTTTAGGATAAATGCAACGGCAAGTTAACGAGCTACACGTCGTTAGTGTAAACGGGCGCCTGCTTAATTTTACGGTACCTCGTTTTATGAAAGTCGTGTATTTGCTATGTACCATACCAATTGTTATCTGTGGCTCGTTTGCGTGGTTGAATGAAAATTACTAAGAGGTATTTTCGTGAAAAAAAGTAACCTAAAAGTAACCTCCTTGCGATATGAAAGTATATATGATATGTGGTAATGCAAGCACATACAATTGTATACTAAATTAAATATCCGAAACAGATCAGTTGAAGTACAAGGAGTGTTGTCAGATTGTTAATTAACGAGGCAGCGTGATGTTAACGCAAGTTTAATAAGTTCCTCGCTCGACCCTCGCTACATCAACTTACATACGGTATCGCGTTACTAAACACGCCCTGGGGGCACACTAATTGCTCTCGTTTGTATTTCACATTTGATGAAAGGATCTCGCACGAGATATGGTTTTCTTCTTAAATGTACAAGTCTCAATTAATTGCTTTATAATTACGTAAACTGTCCCAATAATAATATTCTCCAAATTCTTAAACAACACTTTGACTCGTCGAGTCGACTGTATACTATGTCTAGAATTTAGAAACTACCTATTACTTATTTATTCCTACTAATTTTGTTTAACACGATTTCACATGGTGCAGATGTATTTTAATATTTGAAAAAATAAGGTCATAGTGTAAACACAAAAGAGTGACGCTACAACTGGGGACATGGAAGAAACTACGTTAAAAGCATACGAAATGGACTTGCGGCTCAATCTGGAAAGATATTGAGATCTGAAAATATTTTTACTTTCGATTTCTATGCATTAGCATGTTCACATTGCAACATATAGAAAAATGATTATAGAAAAACACTGAATGACTCTGGCGACTTATCTAACTAAATATGGGATTCGCAATCCCGGCGACCGCTCTAACCACTGAACTACCCAGGACCTAACAGGCCTGACGAATCTTTCAAGCACTTGTTACTTTTCGCTTCGTATTCTCATCAATGTTCAGGCGTCCACCCAAACAGCCGAAATAAATATTATTACAAATATTGAAACTTTCGATTGAGATGAGAGTTTGTTCTAATTATTATATTTTTGAATTCACAATGCTATACCTACTGAAAAATATTCTTAATACATGTTGTTAGTGGATTGTTTAAGCATTTTGTATTAAGGATATTTTTCAGTATAGCATTGTGAATGCAAAATTTAACAAATACATAATCATCTTCTATCCTTTCGGTAATATGTTTTTCTAATCGGAGGAACACCGATTTTTATAGGTTAAAACCAAACGGTTGTAGTTGTAATGTAAGTATTATTGTTGTTGTAGTTTAATTCATGCGCTCAACTATTGATTTTTTAGACGGACAGCTAGTCTACTTGAAGATAGTTAACAAAGAAAAACTTTCATTCGTTTTAATTACAAGGTAATGATCTTGTGACGGCATTGACGTAAATTGCAAACACTCAGATTAGTTCCAACGGCAATCGATGACGTGTGACATCCACGAGGGGCTCCAGTTTGCCGCGAGCTCTCGGCACGTCTGCGGACCTGTCCGATGCCGCCGTGCCTCTATCGATAAAGCGCTCGATACTCCAACTGTAGCACTAACACGTGTGTATTAAAGCTCCGCAGGCGACCGGAACGATCTTCGAGCACGTTGCGATGGGAACGAGCGCTGCATAGCCGCCGCTGCATGCACACACTCGAGGCAGCAATTAGCGACAGTCAATATGAGTAGTTAGGAGTTGGCCCCTCGAGGCGGCTACGGAGCATCGTTAGCGATTCACCTCGAAGCGGCGACAAACCGCTCTGATTACAATTAACTCGTCCAAGTTTAGCCGAGCCCACTAGACGTCTTGCTTCTATTATTAACGGCTTACTGCATTCCGAATGCGCATGTAATCTAAAGATGCAAAGAGAATTACTGATATGATAAAAAAAACCACTCCAATTTTCAGCTGGATAGCGTTTAAATTTAGTTTTCTCGTGGAATGATTACTCCTTTTAAACTTATAGCCTCATCTTCGTGGTACATTTACCTCGTTCCCCCCGCCCACCCCTCTTCCTCCTGACATGTCTACACGTGCCGCGTTCGTCACGCAGCAAATCTGCCTCAAGTATCTCTCGCAATCAGGCGTGCCTCTCGTAATAGCAAATGATAATACTCCAAAAATTTTCGCCGCCCATATTTCATTGCAGGCACAAGAAAATAATATGAGTATGATTACTCCCAGAAACAACTAAACGCATGGAGCATTTCAGAATGTAATAAAGGCATATTTCCTGATGCGCGCCTCACTAACAGTTATTATAGGATGACTCTCGTAATAAAACTTCAAGTATTTCAATAACAACAGTTGTGAGAAGCTCGTTTCGCTACAAACAAAGAATGTGTTTTCGAGACATTTAAAACAATAAGGAAAAAATAACCGAGGTAGTCCCCTCCTGTCCCGAGCGAGGGCATCAGCTTATTAAACGTGTGAGGTTACTCGGCGGGGCATCCTTGCATAGGAGTGACGTTACATGTTTTATACCACATATGTTCACAAGTTTCATTTCGACTTGGTTACTCCAATTCCCTTTACGATCACTATTACACAGTTTGATTTCAACTTTGCCCGATGTATATGAGAATAGAGTAGTTGCATTTGTATTATAAAAGACTGTGTTTTTAAAGTATTAAGGTGTCATTTATGATCTATGGTACATTCTCTATCAAAACAACGAGTACTGTGTCATAACTTTAGTTCAGCTCCCGAATTCTATAACTCTGTCAACTTCTGAGGACAACCGAAATGAATTGTTCACAGAGCTTTGTGGGCGAGCGGTCATAGCGCGGTGTTTGTATTCTGTTACTCACTATTGATAAATCGCTAATTCATAGCCTGTTACTATTTTGTTTATTTAAATGAAATTACTCATTGAAATCCACTTTCCTGGTCACTATTTTAACATTAAAAATACGAAATAACAGTTTATCGAAAGAAAATCAAGTGTTAAAATGAAATTCAGGAGAGCTATTGACATTTCAAAACTGCAAACCATTGGTAGAAAAAATTGCTCACGTTTTTTCCATTAATACGATTTTAGACTGTCAGTTGAGTTAGCGAATACGCATAATACTGAACAGCTTGTCTAGTGGTACACATACCCGTGGAAGTGTTTATCGTTACACCATTGCTGTTCTTGTTTGTACTTCATGTAAATAAATAATCAGCTGGTGTTTGTTAAACGTTAACTACGGCAGATAGTCAGGCAATAAGGGTGAGTTTCGATGTGTGAGCTTGTGTTACACGTTAAGTTCCACTCGACCAATATATTATGTATATCCATTACTGAGCCTCTAATAGTTGCTTAGTTTCGGTTGAATAACCACATCGAACCTTGGTCTAGATACCTCGACTTATTGACCTTAAGGCTTCTCTTAATGTGTTTCGAATCGTTACTCTTCGCTCTCACCATCGAAACTGTCCTGGCCGAACAAAAAATTCAATATTACTTATGAAACGTACAAAATACGAGTCTGATTCTACTGATATTCCATATGCAAGAAAGATTTATTGAAAAATAATGAAACTCACATATGTGCATTTACAGATTTAACTTTCATTTGCGATCATGACCATATTTAATTGGAAATATACTTCAAGTATAAGTAATTATACCACTTAAAATATATACTGAGTTGGAATATCCATTTAAGATTCAAATTTAAAAAAATATATATGAATAAACGTAGTTTATTTAACTCTACGCCTTACAAAGTACTCCGTTTAAAATAAATAAATAGACTTTTGACTTATAATATTGTGGGTCGTTCGTTCCTCATCCTTATTTTTCAAAGAGAACTTTTACAAAAAGTTCGTGTTTAACAAACAAACAGAAAGGCGGGTGCCGTTTCTTTACTTTACGAATTAAATTATATCATTGAAGAGGGATCATTCCAACTTTCTTGTTGAAATTAATCAAAAGTCTCGGAGAGGATGGAACAAATAATAAAAAGAAAAATGTGCGGTTATTACCTTTCTTCTCGGTCTTCCTAATACCTCGAATAATGTTCCTCGGTCGGTGTGAATTCAATTTTCGTTATAACAATTTATTGTTTGTCTAGAGATGTCATTGATTGCTCCATCCGATAATATTCGGATGCTATTATCGAGTAGTGATATCAATCAGCTATGTCGGGTCTCCACGCCGTGTCGTCTGTCGCATCTTCAACATCTAAGTCACGATTTATTCTATTCCCGCGTCGAATACGATAGAGGGCGCCTCTATGCATAATGTAACAAGCCCCGAGGTGGCGGTGTTTCGTATTCGCGACGATAACTCGGTACGTAATAATGTCTGTGACTCGCGTTCAGTTCACATATTAGACGGTGTTCTGAGCGTCGTCGTTGATATACTTTTATCTTGTCCATAATTAGCAACAGAAATCTTAATTACCGTCTGAAATCGTCCTTGGAGTTATTAAGGTGGATTCATTGCTCCAGCATGACTGATGTACAGTCGGAGTAAAACGGCGTCTGCTGAGCCGCGAATGTGCAATGATTACCGACTGACACACCGTGAGGGCGGAAGTGGGAGAGGGATGTGTGCGTGCGTTGTTTACATTCCGAGTTTGAACAAAAACTCGGAGAGACTCGGAGAGATATTTCTTATACTTGTTAATAAAAAAATACTTGTATTTCTTATACTTGTTGATAAAAAAATACTTGTATTTCTTATACTTGTTGATAAAAATAAAAAAATACTTCTACAAACTTTTCAAATCAATTAATGTTAAGGAAAATTTTGGTTGTAAGTTTAAATGTTTAGAATTTATTTATTTACGTTTTAGTGCGTACAAATAATTAATTTAGTTATTTGTTTTGAATATACGTTTACATTATCCGAACGGGAACTGTATACTGCCCTGCGATTCTGAAAAATCCAGACCCAAATTAGAATTCACTCACGTATCCAAATTCACGTCATTTACTGCAGAAATTCTATTGATTCTAATCTACCATTTTCGTGGTAGTTTAGGAGATTTTGGAAGAAAAGTGAAATTTCGAAATACGCACTTTTCGCGGAAAACAGACTCGATGCGGTGTGGCGCCGGGGGAGCCCTATGACTTTTGGTAGTTTTCGTTCCCGCGAGCTGACAACCCTGGGCTCCACGGTAGAAAACGTGTTTTTCGACATGCCCTCATAACCCGAATTGTTTGGGAACCTGGGTGGCCAGCGGAGAAAATCTGTGAATGAGGTCCCTTGCCTGATATAGTCGTGACTATGGGAAAATTATGAAACTCGGCAAAATCAATATGGCGGCGCCGGCAGCGGCCATTTTGTGATTTTTTCACTTTTTCGAAAAATTCAAACGCACTTTTAGCACACATGGCAACATTGTAGCTCTTCGCCTGGTATGGACTGGTCGTGAGTCTCCGCTGGCTCTTTCGAATGACGTGAAATTTTTCCCCGATTTTAGGGTAATTTCGAAGATTTACCCCAAAAAGGTGAAAAGTAGAAGGAGCCGTTTGGGAATTTCAAAAATGCTTTTTCTCGACGGAGGGCACTCCCCGAAATGACATTTGACCATTTTCATCGTCGTCACCTGGCAACCCTGGTAGGAGCGGCGATTTAAAATATTTTGCCCATTTTTTACTTTGTCGACTCTACCGCAGTCGGTATTGCCACTAGGAAAATGGTAAAAAGTGCATCGGATGCGCTATCGAGTTGGCCACACCGGTACGGAGCCGGATTTTCAAAATTCAAGATGGCGGCCAAACCAGCAGTCATTTTATCCAAAAAATTGGGTATCGTCACCACGTCGAGCCGATTTTGACGCACTTGGCGACATTTTTCAGACTACTTCCGGGGAAATAATTTTTAGGCAAGTAGCTGAGGTGTTGCCAGGTGAAAAAAAATCTTGAAAATTTTTGATACTTTATGAGATTTTTGGGGAAACATTTTTTGTCGAATTTTGAATTTTTTTCGATGCAATTATTTTAATTTTAACTTTTCAAGATACCCGATGGAAAAAATAGAACGATCGACTGGCAACACTGAGAGCAAACAACGTTTGAAATTCAACCTCGATTTTGACCGACTTGGCAACCCCGCAGGTATTCGGCATGTATGGAGCGATTATGTATCTCTATAGACTTTTTCGTATCATGGAAAAATTTTACCCGATTTTAGGGTATTTTTTGAGATTTACCCCAAAAACTGTAACTGTCAAAGGAACAATTTTAGAACTTGAAAATTGATATTCGACGATGGAGGGCGCATCCCGAAATCACATTTGACTATTTTTTTCACCTTCACCTGGCAACCCCGCCTGCTACGGCAGTTTGAAAATTTAACGCCCACTATTCACGTTTTGGACTCTAGCGCAGTCATTATAGCCGCTAGGAAAATAATAAAAACTGCGTTGGATGTGCTAATAGGTGTGCTACACCGGTATGGGGTTCAATTTACAAAATTCAAGATGGCGGCTTAAACAGCGACCATTTTATCTAGAAAATTGATAATTTTTCACGACTTTCACTTTATAGAGCTGATTTTGGCGTTTTCGGTAACATTTTTCGGATTACTTTTAACAAAAATATGTATTCAGCTGAAGTGTTGCCAGATGAAAAAAAACGGTAAAATTTTTGATACCGAGATTTTTGAGAAATTTTCATGTATGTCATTGATGAAAAATATTAAAATCTTTTTTTACAATGATTTTACTGTTTAATAAAATTTTTACAGTTGCATTTATAACATAATTGATGGAATAATTTGAGTTCTAGCAACACTGATAGTAGTCACCATATTAATTTCAAAATGATTCTGACTGAGTTGGTGACTCGGAAGCTTTGCATATATAAACCGTTTCTGTATCTTTACTCAATCTTTACGTGGTGAGAAAAAAAAAAATCCAATATTTTCACCAGAAAAATAAAGTGAGCGAGAAATTGTCATTCGGTTAGATTAAAACTGCGACTAAAACAAAAAGCGAGCCATAAAAAGTGACCAATTAGAGAGATTTGATTAATTGGTAAGGTAAGAATTGTGACTAAAATAAAATGCGAGCGAAGCGAGCCATAAAGAACACCACCAATAGAAATCTGATCAATCGGTTATGTTAGCACTGTGACTCAAACAAAAAACGAGCGAAGCGAGCGATAAAGGTTAACTATTAAGAGAGATTTAGTTAATTGGCAAGGTTAAAACTGTGACTAAAATAAAATGCGAGCGAAGCGAGCCATAAAGAACACCATCAATAGAGGCCTGGTCAATCAGTTAGATTAGAACTGTCAATAAAACAAAAAGCGAGCGAAGCGAGCCATAAAAAAAGGAGACCTGGTCAATTGCTTAAAGTGCTGTGACCAAAATAAAGAGCGAGCGAAGCGAGCCATAATGCTAGACCATTAAGAGAGACCTGATCAATCGATTATGTTAGCAACGTGTCTAAAACAAAAAGCGAGCGAAGCGAGCCATCAAAAATGGAGACCTGGTCAATTGCTTAAAGTGCTGTGACCAAAATAAAGAGCGAGCGAAGCGAGCCATAATGCTAGACCATTAAGAGAGACCATCGATTATGTTAGCAACGTGTCTAAAACAAAAAGCGAGCGAAGCGAGCCATCAAAAATGGAGACCTGGTCAATTGCTTAAAGTGCTGTGACCAAAATAAAGAGCGAGCGAAGCGAGCCATAATGCTAGACCATTAAGAGAGACCATCGATTATGTTAGCAACTTGTCTAAAACAAAAAGCGAGCGAAGCGAGCCATAAGGAGTAACTGTTAAGAGAGATATGGTTAGTTGGTAGGATAGAACTATGACTAAAATAAAATGCGAGCGAAGCGAGCCATAAAGGACACCATCAATAGAGACCTGGTCAATCGGTTAGATTAGATCTGCGAAAAAAACAAAAAGAAAAAGCGAGCGAAGCGAGCCATAATAAATGGAGACCTGGTCAATCGGTTAAGGAACTGTGACCAAATGTGCTTATAAGTGTGCTAGAAAATGTATCACGGTTATTTTTCACGGTTTTTACTTTATAGAGCAGATTTTGGCGTTATTGATAACATTTTTCAGATCACTTACAGAAAAAAAATGTATTCAGTTGAAGTATTGCCGGATGATAAGAACAGTTTTTTTATTTGATATTGTGATTTTTAGAAAATTTTCTATTGAATAAGAATAAAAGACTACAAGGCGATGTATACAACCTTTATTTTAAGTTTTCTTACGTTTTTCAACTGAATATTTCTTTTTATGTTGCGTGTAAATTGGAAATCTTCTTTTTTTATGTATGATGTTTTGCGTAATTAAAGATCTTTTATTTGAAGATAGAACTTACCAACTTTTTCTTGGCAATTTTATACTTTAAACCCAACATAACAAGAGGCGGTCTTAAAACTCCAATGTCTGTATTCACTAAATATTAACTTACTTTTGAATAAGAATAAGAGAATAAATGACTACAAGCCGATCTATTTCAAATTTTATTTTAGTTTTGCTTGCGTTTTTAAACTGAATGTTTCTTTTTCTATTTAGTGTAAACTGGCAACCCTTTTTCTTTGACGTATGGAGCTTTGTGTAATTAAACATAATTCATTTGAAGATAGAACTCACTAACTTTTTCTAGGCAATTTCAAACTGTAACCATAACAATTCCACAAGTGACTCGTTTATGCTCAAGAACTATAAAATAAGTAAAGCAACTAAAACTTGTATAGATTTATTATGACATATGGGTTAGGTTAGGTTAGTGTATGAAAAACAACGCACGAGCCGAGCGAGCGTAGCGAGCGTGCCGCGGCAGCGGCCGGCGAAGTGCCAGAAACGAATCGCTTTTGTTGATGGTAACATTTGGTTTATAATGTTTAAAAGATGATCGTGACCATTTTAATTTCAATTTTGATTTCGATGGACTTGACAATTCAGGATCTTTATAACGTGTATATATGGACCATTTGTATATTTGTGTATCTTTACCCACACTTTCACATAGGTAAGTATGGAGAAAAGAAAATCCAATTTTTGACACGATGTTTAATACTTAAAAAATATTTTTCTAAACTTTAAGATTTTTGAGAAAACATGTTCTTTTGATATTCAAAATGAAAGTGTTCTACGTAGGTATGAGTTTGAAATTTGACATTTATTTATTTGGTGTATTATTTAAGGTAACACTGGGGGAAATATCTACTCGATCCTTTTTCACACTAAATGTAAACTTACTATTGAATAAGGATAAGAGACTATAATTTATTTAGAGTTTTGCTTGCGTTTTTCGACTGATCATTCTTTTTCTGTTCAGCGTAAACTGGCAACCCTTTTTCTTTGATGAATGGTGCTTAAATACCTTTCGTTTGAAGACAGAACTTACTAACTTTTTGTAGGCGATTTCAATCTATAAAACAAACATAACAAAAAATTCGAAGTACTCAAATTCTGCAACGGAGGTGGACTTAAAACCCCACCGCTCCGATTCCACTAGCTACTCGTGACCTCCCCGGGCTGCGAGCAGCCCGGGGCAAC
Organism: Diatraea saccharalis; assembly: GCA_918026875.4. Taxonomy (NCBI): domain Eukaryota; kingdom Metazoa; phylum Arthropoda; class Insecta; order Lepidoptera; family Crambidae; genus Diatraea; species Diatraea saccharalis. The sequence continues at coordinate 29,336,282 of OU893338.1, forward strand.
CAAGCGAAAGCTTCCATTCTGAAACGAAGACGGACTTAAAACCCCATCGCGTCGTGAATTGATCTATTCTAATATCTGGTCACGACATCGGTTCCCTTTTCATATAACAAATAAATCTTACATAAATAATTTTGTTTTTTGGCTGCATAGGAATAATGTAATGTAATAATGCAAATACAATAAATGATAGTATATCTTGACATTTAAATGATAGTAACACTGATGGAAATATATGTTCGATTGTTTTTTAATATTATACAGTAATTTACTAATAAATAAGAATAAGAGAATAAAAGACAAAACTTATTTTAAGCATCTATACAAAATTTATTTTAAATTTTGCTTGCATTTTTCGACTGAATATTTCTTTTTCTATTAAGTGTCAACTGGCAACACTTTTTCTTTGGTGTATGGTGCTTTGTGTCCTTTAACACCTTTTATTTGAAGATACAACTTACTGACCTTTTCTACGCAATTTCAAACTGTAAACCCGACATAATAATAGGCGGACTTGAAACCCCACCGCCCCGATTCCACCAGCTACTCGTGACCTCCCCGGGCTGCTCGCAGCCCGGGGCAACCAAGCGAAAGCTAGTTTTTGTATAAAATTACAAAACAAAATTGATTGAGTATAAGTTTCTCAGGTATTCTATTCTATGACATTTCGAAACTCACTTCACTTATGCAATGAAACGTTATAACCAATAAGAGGTTGAGACGATGCCGCTTTTTGAAATGACTTCAGACACCTGAGTGAATTCGAATTCGGGTTTAGGATTTTACAGAATCGCACGGCTGATTGTATTATTCAAATAACAGTTTGTCAGACATGACACCGCCGTCCAATGAATATTAACAATACATTAAAAATGTCATACGTTACAAATATCATCTCGCACAACTCATGCGGGCATTTAACCCTACAGTGCACGATTTTTTTTATTTGAACAGAAAAATTATATGAACTTTTAAATGTTACCTATGTTTATAGAAAAATAATAAAAAAAATCTATTTTCAATATTTTCGTATTTTTTTGAATATTTCAGTATGTACCAGATATGTCACAAAATATGTTTAGGGTGTATAAATATTTATATGTATATAGCTTACTCTTAGCAAGAATAAAATAAAACAGCAATATTAATTATGTTATATTTTAGTTAAAAATTAAACTATAATTTTGTTAAATTATAGTAAGCATAGACACTATAATATATTAGAAAATAGGAAGAAATTGAGATCAGTAATCATTATGTGTAGTCTTTTCCTCTTGAATTAAATTTTACTCTTTATTTATGAAATTTACATATGAAATGATATAAAACAATTTTTATCTTTATTTGGGCACAGCGCCAGCTTACATTTTTCGCAGTTCACAAATGATTTCCCCTTACAACCAGGGAATCTACGAATTGTCTCAAAATGTGTGAGTATCATACAATAAGTGGCATGCCCAATTTATGATTTCACAACAAGCGTATTTTGGACTGAGGATTTCATTCAAGCAAAAGATAAATACCCAGGTACTTTTTCAGATCATTTTGAGTGACAACAAATGGTTTCGATGTATCTTTCTGAAAACTATATTTTGTAGACTCCTCGACGATATGTTTTAGTAAATTCTCATCAAAAAATACGTAAAACATTGTAAAGGCGTATCAAAACTCAAAAAAGGTTCATCTAACTTGTCCTCAACTATGAATGGTGGAGGTGGTGACTGTCTTTCGCCAGATGTGTCTACTTTTTTAGTAGTGTTCAAAGTAAGTTGACAAGAAGGTTGACCTGAAGATGTACTTGCTCTCAGACACTCCACTGGCGATCTAATTGAATCTGCTGCTGAAGTTGATGCATTGACATTACCAGAAACTGGTTACTGTAATGTTCAATGTGTTACTCGCCTGTGACAAAGATTTATTGAGGGTTTGGTCAATGTAGTTATACTCAAGTAATTACAGCGTTTTTTTCCATTTAATTCATGACTCAATCTGATAATCTTATAAAATCATCATCACTATCTTCATCAGATATCTCTAGTTTACCTTCACTGCCCGATGACATATGTAAAATATGCTCAGTTTCGGTTTCTGTTACTCTTTGTCTGAAATCAATCAAGTATCATATAATAACCCTTATTGCACAGTGACCCATATCAGTCACATACAAATAAAATCCAAAATATGCGTAGATAGTAACTGAAATCGTAAAGTACTTATTTACCAATAAACTATAAACAATAACTTACCTCTTATATTTTTCCGAACGAAAACACTCTAATTTGGCTTTTTTTTTCAATGGTAAAACTTTACGTTTTCTACTTTTTTTCAAAGTGACCGCTAATTTGACTGCAAAATAGTTGTCTGAGTGCAGCGCAGCCCTATGAACGAATGTGAACTATATTTTTATGTACTATAGTGTGTAGTTACGCTACTTTCTATTAGATGCCGTGAAAAAGCGTCGTGTTACGAAATACAAGGAATAAATCGGTATGTACCATATGTGTCACACTATGCGCTGTAGGGTTAAAAAAAACAAATAGACGGGCGCTGCGGCATGCATAACAACAATCAGGGACTTGCATAACTTATCGCCTTTTAAATTAAAATAAAACTAGTACGGAATATAAATAAGAAATAGACAAAATAAGTTATGTTATTTACGTGAAGTCATAATGACGGTGATTGGAAATTGTATAATTGGTAGAAAAAGCCCTTAAGAAGAAGAAATATTTCCACGTAAACGTGAAGCAAATAATAACATTAGAAAGATGTGGTAATGTAGTACAGTAAAACCTATTAGAGAGCGGATGAGAACAGACAGCATTAATGAACGTTGACGTAGTATACTACGTCGTAGCACGCTACGGTCTACGACGTAGTACCACAAGTCACTATTTATTGCTATGCCGCTAGCGGTGAGATTTGAAATATGTTTGTTATACACAAACAACTCTTTCGTTTCATTTTATAATTTTGAGAGTCACAAGTAACATAATTAGGTAAAGGAACAAAGCACCTTAAAATACAGACCGCTTGATCGCTATAACGCCGCTTATAGTACCGCAGAAATCTTATAGCACAAGGAAAACGATACCGTGTTTGTCAACGTAATATCATCGATATCATTGTAAAAGTAAAAATCTAGTGAAACTTACACGCTATATATTTTTTATATTATAATAACTGTTATTTATTATGCTTATAAAATTAGTCTATACTTAATCGCTTTGTCTCATTTTAAATTGAAATGGGACATTATAACAAATACTGGAGTGAATGTGCCGTATTAATACATTTAAAGCGAAACAATATTTTTAACAAAGCGTACACGCGTTTGTTTATTTACCAAATTAATTGTAAAGAGGTTTTAGTGACGGGCCGGCGAACTCGAAATGTGTTGTTAATTCCCTGCGCGATATTGTTACAGTGCTCAACAAACACCACCGAGCCGAACAAAATAATGTAACCTTTCAACAAATAACACATGTTTGATGTTTTTTAGAATACCTCCCTAATGATTATGACGAACAAATATATTCTTAGATCTCTTCGACCTGTCACGCGTTAGAATACTACAAACATTACAATAGGTAACTTCTCCATGTTGATATTAATCAACTTATTTCATGGTAACTTATCATAAATTAATCTAAGTGCTTGCGATAAGAATAATGACACCAACTAAAAGAGCTTTAAATAGCTATAATAATAACTGTGTCGGTGTTATTATAAATTTATAAGTAGTTGTAAGTTCGAGAGGTCATACAGAGCCTTATAATCTTATTTTATTTATTTATTAGGTACACAGAACGGCTTACAATCATTTCTAAATATACTTACAATCATAATAGTTTCTGAACTTGATAATAAGCCTAAGTATGTAAAAGTGAAAGAAATATATAAATATATGCTGATAGATCTGTAATTTTCACAATATGATCTGGTACCTGATTTAATGAGTGTTTTACACCAGGAGCACTTCATTACGTATGAGTCCATATCTCGAGCTAATGATCTTACGACAAGTCACGAGAAAATGCCGATTGATAAAATTATCATGCGATGATTTACCAAGGCTTCATGTCGGTGCTTCATTTCAAACGGGAAAATCTATTTACCGTCAGAGAGGCGGAGACATGTTAATATCGTGCCGCACATCTGAATAATATAACCGCCAGGTGTTATATCCCGCAGGTGGCGCAACTGACGGTTACTTTATATTTTTTTCGATAAGAAATAGACGAACGTTCGTCCAAAAATATAAGGGTACAGGGGCTGCTCCGGTCGTCATATTGAATACCGCCACATCCCTTCTTATTAATATTAATAAATAACCGATCGGCTTTATTTGTTACCTCGTCAATCAGCAATACGCAGGGGAAATAAAACCTTTCATGTGAATTGAGTGAACATTATGAATCATTCGGACAAACCCAACGGCCGGATTGCGCGGATGCACCTAACTCCTATTAACGACATATTAATATTACCAATAAATTTTCAAATTAAACCTGACTCGTAAATCAGCAGCTAGATTTTAGATATTGGAACGTTATTGATATTAAAGCCTACGTTTATTATGACGTTTCAGATAGCTTAATGCTCATTTATATATGTCAATAATTTTCATACGCTTTAGATATTATGTTATCAAATGAAAGACGAGGCAGTGCTCATTTTTTACAACTTATCTTTATTTAAACTAATAAGAATATAATTTTTTATTTATCTGGTGAGAACGTCTTATTAAACCATAACTATAAATTTAATGAATTTCAGAGATACTTTTAGAAAAATGATGTAGTTGAGAAACTTGATATGTAATATCGATATATTGTAGCTTTTAACTCCCTCTAGCTGGGTCGCGGTTGGGTGGTAAGCATACTAATAAATAACACTCCTCCAGGAAGTGCCTGTTTAAATAAACATTGCCCCAAAGCGGTCGCGCCTCTGACGCTCCACGAGCAAAAACATCTCCACTTAGCGATCAGGAGAAGCGCCGAAAAAACACCCCTCGTTTGACAAAACATAACTTATAACTAACCACAACATCCATCATACATAACCTATGAAAACGACATAATATCTAATTAAAGAATAGGAGACACGAAACTAGGTCTGCCGTTTAAGGAATGTAACGAAAGTGCTATGATATTCTGTAATAAAAAGAACCTGGAATTCAACGTCGAGCACAGTGTAGTCAAATTGAATGAGTGAAATAAAACACTAATTGCATTTTGTAGGTGATTTCATTTGATTGTAACTCTATTATGTGCCGCACCTGTACACGAGCCTGACATCTAGTATAAGACACTACTAGTGTACTTATAACCGATCAGATTTTATACTAGACAAGCCAGCAACTTCGAGACATTACTCCAATAGCATAAGTGACAAGATCGCGGTATTACATCTGTCTCATGTTACATATTACATTTTATAGCCTTTGTCATCGTATTAACATTGATATTATTATATTATTCGTAAACGATGCTGTCTTTTACTATGCATGAGTATACCTATATAAATAAAAACAGGTCGGTTACCGCAATCTTCCATTTTTTACTGCGTTACATTTCCGCTTACCAACGTCTGAAAAATAAATTTCTTTTAAATAAACAAAAGGTTTCCTTTATATTTTTATATTTAGGTTCCGGAAAGAATATGAATCTTGAAACGTTCCATAAATTTAAAGGCTCTATCAATAATGAAGAAGGGTTTAAGAGGAGTGATGTATTTGAGAGGAGGCTGGTGGGGGGAGGGGCACGTGACCGGCCTGCACCAGGACAGCTCGCCCTGCGCCGGCCACGCACCGCGCCACCCACACGGTCATGTGGTACCGCAGCTGACGCCAACGTGTGATACAGATACAGTTCTTCAATGTTCATCAGATAGTTCAGTGTTTTCACTTTAATTTTTGTAACATGTGTCGGAGTCTGTAGGCGCCGTAGTCTCTAGGCTGAGGTGTTGGTTGTGTTAAATAAATATTAATAATTTACAAATCACAAACGTTAAAGCCGTTCAAAGGTAATTTTATTAATTGCGTGCGTGGCAATATAACAAACAAACAAAGTTCACTTATTTCTCGTACTCTTTTTGTAATCGTCAAGTTTCTGTATAAATTAAAGCGAACAACCTTGCCTTGTTATCTAAACTTGTGATTTTCATAATTAAAGCCATTCATTATTCTACGAGAATAAGTGAATTTAGGATAACCTTTGCCGGGGGAGCGCATTAAAATACAGATTGATGTCTACAAAGTTTAATCGACTTAACTGCGATTTGTTTGAAGCTCAGAAATTGGCTGCCTTCAATATGAGATGCTCACCATTTACTTCTATGAGAAGAACTGTGGGAGATAGCAAAGTTTCATTCCACAATATACTAATTTAAATCACAACAAATCATATTCCTAATGAAAAATGTAAAAAAAAAACACTTTGTCCCTGGCACTCTGAGATGGGATTCGAACCCATGACCTTTCGCAATAGATTCCCAGGATTCAACAGGACTGAAGAATTTTTCAAGCATGTCTTCCTTTTTCGTTACTACAGGCGTATTCTCATCAATGTTCAGGCAATCCACCCGAACAGCCGAAAGAAATATTTTTACAAATATTTAAATATTCGATAAAGATGATTTTTTTCTAATTTTATTTCATCAATTTTGCATTGACAATAATATACTGAAAAATATTCTTAACGCTTAATATTTTTCAGTGTAGTATTGTGAATGCAAACCAACAGTAAATCAGCTAATATTTAATTAAGTATGTACACGCGATTGCAGGTCAGATTACCACAGTTGTCAAATTTCTCCTGTTCAACTCTATCTTTGATATATTAAGGTTTCAAATCATGTGTACATATTTTACAGATTTGTAGACCCTGATATGCTGTTGACTGTACATGAATCTTTTATCTGAAATAGTTAATGACTGACATAGCCTTGTATCATGCAGGGCATGCACTCATTTACGATCGCTATCCAACCGATTTCGACCGCTAACTTATAGCTATCGTATTGTATTACAAAGATTATTGCAAGTCACTACGGGTAAATGTATGGTATCTTATTTGTCGCCGGCATAGTTCAACTATCAAGCTATAAATTGTTTATATGTACACCATCCACTACCCCATCATTAGGTCTTTTATATTTAACTCCATCCCAAGGTTGCCTGGAAGAAATCACTTTTAATGATAAGGCCGCCAATTGTACGTCTCCTGTTTTTGTCATATAAGTGTATATTGTCTTTGTGTGTGCAATAAAGAATATTATATCTATCTTCCTACCTAGATTTTCGTGAGTTCTTTAGCGATCGAATGTGATAGCTATCTTCCTGTAGAAAAAATAGTTAAATATTTTTATCAAAAATAGTTTAACGAAGTTATATAATTCATTAATAATGTTACGAAGCGCAGCGGCGCGGTTTGTCTACGCATTACTAGATGGCGTTATATTGAAACTACCTGTGTCATATAAGTATACCTCGAGTACCTATAAATACGCGGTGGACTACTCGACCCGGCATTGTTCAATGAACAAGTGATCTGAGTGATGAAAGCAAGTGCGATCGGAAGCGATACTAGTCTACTAGTGTTGTGAAATGGAATAGTGAAGTCAAAGTGTGTATTATTTCGTTGTTAGTTATTTTTGTGATTTTGTTAATTGAATAAAATCGGATTGTGAACTTAATTGGCGTTACTTTTTATCCTGAACCCGACCACGTCACAATAAGGTAGGAGATGCCAGCGAAAAAAAGTTCCGTAGATCGAATAAAAATAACTGAAGTTCATCATAAAAGTCGTTACATTGAATTAGTTCAATATAGGCCAAGTTGCTTAATATTGAATTTCTTATTTAAATATAAGTTGAAAATAAAGACGGTTCACAGCGAACAATGCGCACTCGGCGACGGCAAAGTTTGTTCAAGATTAATTATGACTTAATGTGGTGTTTCGCCATCCTTTATAACGTGACATAGCAAGTTGTCATTGTTCCCCAAATCTATTTAGACAAGTTGCAAACGCAATCACGTCATATTTTGTGATATACGTAACGCAATCTACAGTCTATTAGAAATATATGCCGTTAGCTACGTGCATGGTATAGAGCTGTTGTTGTTATATTATGTGGATATTGCCTATGTCATGCAAGTACAAGTGTAATCGCAGGACATGAGAGCTAATAAAATGCGATGAGGTACAATAAAATCTTGTATCCGCGTACACGACGCGCGACGGTGCGGGCCCGAGTCTGGTGCGTACGAGAACTCCCCAATGACAAATGGATAATAGCTCTTCCTTTCTTTTTGATTGGGAAAAAAATAACTTCCATCCCAGAAATGTAACGCAACTGTGGACATTTATAGAGCAGTGTTTTTCTATTCGGAGATTTTTATTGACAGCTCGAGTCCAACACGTTACGTCTTCTTGTTATCTTTTAATGGCTGCTTTGTGTGAACCCCAATTTTTCCGAATTCACGTAGGAGACTATTACACTGTGTGATTTAAAATCCAACTATTTTATAGTTCTTTTACGTTTTTAATATTACCAATGTCATCTTTTGTATTTTATATCTTCATTATATAAAACAAAAATATCACAGAACCTACAGTCTTGTTTTATAAATCCTTATCTCCAATGACTTCGGTATATTACGTGAGAATGTTGTTATACCAAAATATGCAGTTATTACAATCAATTATTTGTCATATTAATTGTAAGTCATAATAATTGAACTTTATGAGAAAAACATTATATTATTTGAGTAATATATATAATGATGATTATATTAACAAAAATCGAGACAAATGAACGTAATAGAAATTAAGTGTTATAAGAATTGTTTAGGCGTTTTCAATATTATGATTATTGGTTCTATACAAAATGACTGTCATTATGATAATAGTCGTTATTGGAACTGATCATTGTATAATAATAACGTTATCGAAATGGAATTGTAAAAAAAAGTTGCAATAACAAATGAAGTGCACCGGTTGTAATGAACAAGCTGGACCTGCTTGTCATATATAACACTCAATTACAAATGAATAGATAGGATTTAGTTTAGCAAAGCAATCAGAAAAGGGTGTGCTGTGAAATATTATATCATCAAAAACATTATTAAAAAAGAATCACACATCAGTTTCAGAAAAAAAACTAATCTCAGTCTGATTCGTCCTAATTCTAATAACGTAGCATCCGACGGAGCAATCTGATAAAATTAATTAATGAACAAGTCCGATGAGACTGTAAATCATTAAACACTTAATGATTGACCGGGAGTTTGAAAATAAATGTTTGTGCATTGTCGTCGGGTAAGCGCGCCGCTCTCCGTACGTTGTCTCGCGCTAATACGGTTTCCGTGTCGTGTCACCAGACGATCGTTATTGTATCGGGGACTAAAACGAACACTCCATAATCGCATTAAGGCGATACACACTGATTGAGATAAGCATTAAATGAACAACAAACAGTGTACGAGAGCTCTTGGATATATAGAGACGCAGTTTAAATAAAATGGAACTCAGTAATTCGATCACCTAGTTTTCTTTTAAAATATATAGGTATTAAAATATTGATTCTGTTAAGGTTGTTTGGATAAAGAATGTTTTAAAGAAGTTACTTTATAAACAAAAACGTACATCTAATAAGGTGGGTCACTTTAGTATGGAAAAAAATGAAAAATAGTCTCGTATGCGATACTTCAGGGATTGATGCTTTTTGCCATACGCCTTCAACTTTAATGTTGGTAACACACATTTTCTTTTAAATCTTCTATAGTACCATATGTAAGACACGATGGAAAAAGATAACTTCCAGGCTCTAAAACAAATAATACTCAAATTACAATTTCACAAGAAACTAACCACTTTGATACATGAATTATCTAATGTACTTACCTCAAATAATCTGCTTTTAACAAACAACACAGTTTATATAACAAATTTAACGTGTATTTCAATCGATAATAAGTAAAACATTAAAATAAACTCAACTTGAAACATGTAACTTATGGTGTAAAAGTGGGTACTTGAACATTTTTTTCAAAACTTCAACGGTGTTGCGCGTGCTGTTCCACCTAAAACATTTCAATATTATTTTAAATAGTTTATAACAATACCTAACTTCAACTTAATGTCACTATTAGAAATCCAATACTTAACAAATTTTTTTTCGATCCACCTATACATTTTTGTTTAAATATCAAACAACATGCAGCTTCTCCAGTTCTCGAGCTCACCAGCTTTCTGTGAAATTGTGTTCAATCTGGCGTTAAGTCCGCAATGTGTCCCGGTACACAACACCGCACGACTCCCGCCGGAACTTGCCTCTTGTAAAATAATAAAGCTGACAAACTTTCTATCGCCAACTTTTCCACACTTCCTTCGTGTTTGTGGCCATTTTGTTAGTACAGCCGTCGAGTTTACTCGATCTCCTGGCTGCCCTGGAGACCGGGAGATTTCGATCCTCATGAGTAATTCATTTAGAAAAAAGCTTTTAATACGATAGAAAATTACCTAAATAAAGTTCTAATGTAAATATAACGCGAGTGACGGACGACCCGCAATAAGTTTTATATCTTTCAAAAAAGAAAGACCCTTCAAATTCCCATTTTACGACGGGCCTCGAGAAATACTTCCCGATAAACATTTTATTCGTCTAACATACTGAGAATGTCGATAGTATCGGAGAAGGTGTACCGCGTCGAATGTCAATAATGTGGCGTTATACGTTTTGCGCCATTCTAAGGCACCTGAGCTGCCTTTATCGGGGGCTTTTTATGTCGCCGCCTGAGCTCGGCTCGTTTAGCAGTTCCGCAGCGTAAAAGTATGGTAATTTGTTCGTTATCGGTGCGGGCCGGGTGCGGCGCGACGCGAACGAATGAGCGGTGCGATAACCGCACGATACGCGCGCCGCCGCCGCCGCCGCCGACACGCAACGCCGACACCCGCCCCGCCCGGTAGTACCGGTGCACGCGTGTGAGCGCACGCCACCTCGCTCTCCTGCACGCGTTCTAACACGAAAAGCAATTATTGTGCCGCTATCTTGCTTCGTTAATGGACCGATAAATTGCTCACCGAACTCAGAAATTAACATTTAATCGAAAGGCGGGAATTACCGAGATTACGTCGATTTTCTTAGTCAATTTCTCTGGGATAGAACGACTCCCTGAAACGCTGGGGACAATTACGATTATCAACAACGTTATTGATGTTTTTTTCTAAAAAAGAGGCACAATGATATCGTCTCTTAAAATGGATATTTCTGGTATTCCGCCATATATGTAGGGATATCTGTCGGGTTGGACTCAACGAGCTGTTGGCTCGTCGACCGCTGACTCTGCGACTCTGCTATATTTTTCATTTTCCACTGTTTATGTTGGAACATTTCCGTTGAAATTTATTGTGCTCATTGCGAACTTCCTTTATTCATTGTTTGGATACTACGAGTATATCGCTCACTGGATAGTACAGTGGCACAACTCAAAAACAATATTTCGAGAAACGCTCTCCGAAGTTATGAAAATTTAATATATTTATAATTATGAAAATCATTTTTTTTTACCATCATAGTTAAATTGTATGTATTATATTATTACTGTTAAGTTTTTTATTTTTTCTTTAAATTATCTATAGGATGCCACCACAATGTTGTGGCGTTTTCTCGAAATAATGGTTTTTGAGTTGTGTCACTGTACTATTCAGTGAGCGATATTATCTTCTAAACATAAAAAATGAAAACTGAAGATCAACGCACAGTATTGAGTCTAAAATTTTGTAGGTGAACACTCAAATATTTAGGACTTCAAAGCCCCGACGACTCTAATATACGTAATTAGTATTTTATTACTAGACCTGTTTTGGCAAATGAATGTATTAACAACTACATGTACATATATATATACTAATTAGGATGTTGATTCGTTTCAATAGAGACTTTTCTCCACCCCGTCCACAATTCCACAAACATAACGTACCGAAAGTTTGTTAAAAAACTCACTGAGATAAGAGTTAGCAGTAACTCTTGGAAAAATAAGTCTGGTCTTGTGAAATCTCACGTTCCAGTGACTTTTCAATTAACAAAGTTCCAGTTCACTCGTAGTTCGCGCGGAGAGTATACGCACTTAGTTTCGACACTTTCGAAAATTGATTTATACCGTGTTGTTTCAATATCGTGTATTGATGATTTATACTTTTAGGACTTTGACGTTGTTAGTATGTTTAAGCTTTGCTATTATTCACTTGATTAAGATACGTTAACTTTTAATACCAACTTAGCACATTTAATTTACCAACCCAATCACAATTCTTTATACACAAGAAATATGTCCCACGGACGGCGCTCGTCACGTTCACGGATAACTTTTTATCCTATCAAACGATTTCCTAGAGACAGAAATACCGGGATTTGCGTATAATTTCTATAAATCGAGTAAAGGTTTTTAGTAGACTAACTGTTAACGCATTAGCGTAGTTATTGAAGTAAATTAGTTTTATATATACATGATTATCAGTAAACTGTAGGTGTGGTTTATTCATACTTAAAACTAGATGTCGCCATTTGTTTAACATAATATTGTTTGATCTGTTCTGAATCGCGGTATTAAGATTTCTGCTAGTATGTATAAGTCATAGATCATAAGGTTTCTTTTTGAACATAAAATTGAATCTATTCACTTGAACGGTGGTTTCATTGATATCATCTTGCCCCATTCAAGTAAAGTTTTTTGGGATTGAACAAGGTCCCTCAGAGCCGGAATAGGCATTCTTGAGAGATTTGTGAATATCCATTTTCGCACCGATCAGGCGGCCGATTGTTGTCTATGGTGCTTTTCCTGGAGTTTAAGCCAGGCCTTTCAGATATAGTCGAGCAACACACAGGCACTGGCAGCGGAACCGGAAAAGCAAATACGATATCGGTGGCGATATAAAGAGGTGTAAAAGTGCGGGAACAAATTTGAAGTTTTGAAACCAATTGTTTACATGACGGCCAGTAAGTGAAGTGACGTGAGAATTGTAAGTACTTTGAACCTTATATACATAGAAGAATTAACTTGGTGAAATTTAAGAAGAGGATTAAAGTTGGAGCAATTTGAACTTTATTTACAAGAAAAATATTACTTTAAATTTTTAGATGAGTTTTTGGACTTAAAATAATTTGTTATTGTGTAGTTTTAACTTAGAATAATTTCTCTAAAAATTAACAGACGGGGAATCCATGCCCGATTTTTTCTAAGTGTCAAAATTGTAAACACTTAGAAAATTTTAAAGAATTCTTTCTTAAGACAGTTATTGTAAGTTGGTATAAGTTATTTGCGGTTTAAAATTGTATTAAAAAACAAAAAAAATGGAGGCATTAATTAAGCTTCAAAATGATTGTAAATCCACAATATCAAAGGCTAAAGTTAACTTCAAAAAGTCGAGTAAAGATCGTATTACGGTACCATATGTTGAAACACGTCTAGAGGCATTGGATCAGCAGTGGCAAACTTTTTGTGATACTCATCGTCAATTAATAGCCGATTATGCCATTGTTGATTTACAGAAGTCTGAGTATTATACAAATGAAATTTATGAAAAAACAGAGGAACTTTACTTTGATTATAAAACTTTATTAAAGGAAAATCTAAACAAACTTTTAATAATAAGTCGTAAAACAGAAACTGAAGTAGTAGGTGAAGTTCGAAAACCGGGTATATCATCTCATGTCAAATTACCAAAGATCTCAATTCCCATATTTTCTGGACTATATATAGAATGGGCTTCTTTCAGAGATTTATTTGTCTCATTGATCCACAAGAATGATTCGTTAGATGAAGTTCAAAAACTTCATTATTTAAAGAGCCACTTGACAGGCGAAGCAGAAAATCTTTTACGTCATGTACCAATCACTTCGGCCAACTATCAAACTTGTTGGGATCAGTTACAACATAGATATGATAATAAAAAATATTTATCAGATAATATATTAAAACGATTTATGAGTATTAAGCCATTGCCAGTAGAATCTTCTACTGCGATTAAGGGTATATTAGATACTACAAACGAATGTTTACATGCTTTGACTAATCTTGGAATTGATACTACTACTTGGGACATTATTGTTATCCATATCATCAGTCAGAAATTAGATCCGGAGTCCAGAAAATTATGGGAAGCAAAAGCAAGCGAAACTTTTGATCAATTACCGACTCTTGAAACTTTTAATGATTTTATGGAGCATAGATTTAGATCCCTTGAATTTTTAGCACCTAAAGTAAGTAAACTTAATTCAGTTCGTAACATTGCATCAAGTCATATCACGCATGTTCAAACGTCACTTCATACAACTACAGTGTCATGTCAGTTTTGCAATGAAAATCATAAGCTTTGTAATTGCAAAGCTTTCTCTAAGTCGGATTTAGGAGAACGCCGAGAGTTTGTTCAACGAAATAGGTTGTGTTTTAATTGTCTAGGGCCAAATCACTCAGTGTACTCTTGCTGCCAACTCTCAAGGTGTCGTATTTGTAAAAAGAAACACCATTCTCTACTTCACTCCAAAATAACTGTAAACACATCTTCGACTAAAGAAGAGAAGGATCAAGGTGATAAAAATGTTTCAGTTTCGGTAGCAACCACTGAACCCGAAGATTCAAAAGATTGTTCCAGAGTTATTTCCCACTTTTCAAAATCTTCAAGTCAGGTTTTGCTAGCCACTACATTGGTAAAGGCGACTTCAAAAACTGGGAGAGAAGATATAGTAAGATGTATGTTAGATCAAGGTTCACAAGCATCTTTTATTACAGAGGGAACAGTACAAGCACTAGGGCTAAAAAAGATTCCTAGTAAAGTTATTATTTCAGGGATTGGTAGTGGCTCAGACAACGATGTCTCTGTAGCATCGAAATCTGTAGTTTATGTTAAAATTCGGTCACTATACAATCCTCTCATAGTCATGGAAGTCAAAGCTCATGTGTTAAGTAAATTGACTACTTTGATTCCCTCAAAAAAGGTAAGTTTTAAACCGTGGCCCGCCTTGGCTGAAGTAAAATTAGCTGATCCACAGTTTTACATACCAAATAGAATTGACATATTGCTTGGTGCAGAAGTCTACGGCCAGATTTTAGAAGACGGTATTCTCAAAGGTCCTCCGGGTTACCCTGTAGCACAAAAAACCACACTCGGGTGGATTTTATCTGGCAAGATTCATACAGATTCTTTAGATGATTCTACATCATGTCACACTATTATTAGTTTGCATACTCAGATAAATGAAAATGATATTTTGCGTAAGTTTTGGGAATTAGAAGCAGAACCTATTGCTATGAAAGGAAAATGTTTGTCAGAAGAAGAAATTCTCTGTGAAAAACATTTCAAGATGACAACTCGTAGAGACGAAACTGGAAGGTATGTAGTAAAGCTACCATTTCGAACTAACAATCCACAATGCAAATATGGCAATTTTAGAAATATCGCTGAACGAAGATTACAGTTGTTGCAAAAGAGGTTTGATAGAGATCCAATTTTCAAAAAGCAGTATTCAGCTATTATTTCTGAATACTTGGAACTTCGCCACATGAAAGAAGTTCCTCCAGAAGAATGCAAAATGGTAGATACAGTATATTTACCTCATCATGCTGTCATCAGAGAGGATAAATCCACTTCGAAATTAAGAATCGTGTTTGATGCGTCTTGTCCTGGTAGCAACGGCGTTTCATTAAATAGCGAACTAATGGTAGGGCCGACTTTGCAGGCAGAACTTCGTCATATTATTATACAATGGCGTACTCACCCGATAAGTCTGACATCAGACATCGTTAAGATGTATCGTCAGGTTAAAGTTGCCGATTCAGACTCAGATTTTCAGCGGATATTATGGAGAGATGAGTCTGGTTTGAAAACTTTGAAAATTCTTAGAGTTACGTTTGGTACGGCATCAGCTCCTTATTTAGCTGTTAAGGCGTTACAAAAACTTGTCGAAGATGAAGGTGGAGCTTATCCTTTAGCAGCTCAAAGAGTTATTAATCATTTTTATATGGATGATTTTTTGAGTGGTTGTGAAACAGTTTCTGAAGGGATTCAGTTATATCAAGAGATGAATAATTTATTAAATAAGGGAGGATTTGAGCTTCAAAAATGGTCTAGCAATAGCCAAGAATTACTAGATAAGATTGGAAAAAACAACGAAGACAACGAAATAAATATTGAAATAAAGTTCAAAGGAAATGACATAAAAAAGGTTCTTGGGTTAACGTGGGATAAAGGTACTGATTCCTTCGAATATTCCATTAAATTACCTGATGTAACTTCACCACTCACAAAAAGAAAAGTGGTTTCAGATATATCACGATTGTTCGATCCTTTAGGATGGATCGCTCCAGTCATCATAACAGCCAAGGTTTTAATACAGAAACTGTGGATAGCTGGTATCGATTGGGATCAAGAACTACCACCAAATCTGATGCAGGAATGGCTAGTATACAGAAATAATCTCTCACTACTTTCTACCTTCCGTATTCCTCGATGGGTAAATATTCGCCATGATGATCTATGTAGAGAGTTGCATGGCTTCTGCGATGCATCTAATATAGCATATGCTGCTGTAGTGTTTCTACGTGTGGTTGATCGCGAGGGCAGTGTTCATGTTCATCTTATAACTTCGAAGACAAAGGTGGCCCCGATAAAACAAGTAACCATCCCACGTCTAGAACTGTGTGGAGCAGTTCTTTTATCTAAGTTATTACTGGAGGTATCCGAAGTGCTCTCGATACCAAAGTCTCACGTTCATGCTTGGACTGATTCCTCCATTGTGTTGGCCTGGTTAAGTAGTCACCCAAGTAGGTGGAAGACCTTTATAGGAAATAGAGTGTCAGAAATACTAACAAATTTCGATAGAAGTCAATGGTCACATGTTCGTTCTCAGGAAAACCCTGCTGACTGCGCATCAAGAGGTATTACTACTTTGGATGACTCTAATGAACGCTTGTGGAAAGAGGGTCCATGCTGGTTAAAGAAATCCTTTATAAAATACAGTCCACTAGAAAATCAAGACACTAATCTTGAAGAACGATCTACGATTGTTTATTGTGCAATATCTGAAAACAATGAGGAAATTTGGACGAGATTTTCTAAATTGCGCAGATTATTAAGAGTAATGACACTTTGTTTTAGGTTTTTCAAACTAACACATTATTCAGGGTCAAAACCATCCTTTCCGCTATGGCTTACAACAAATGAATTACGTGAAACATTAAATATCTGCATAAAATATTATCAGGGTCAGTTTTTTAAGGAAGAAGTAGAATGTATTCTAAAAAATAAGTCTATACCTAAGTCTAATTCCACTTCGACATTAAATCTTTATTTAGATCAAGTAGGCATAATACGGATTGGTGGAAGGCTACAAAATGCTCAAGTTAGTGAGAATTTTAAGCATCCAGTTTTAATACCTCGAAAATCTCATTTAACAACTTTGATTATAGCAGACGCCCATGAACGGACTATACATGGTGGAGTCCAGCTTACGATTAATTATTTAAGGTCACATTATTGGATAATTGATATGAAAGGGCAAGTAAAGAGTTATATACGGAAATGCACACGATGTATTCGATTCTCTTCACGTCCAAGTCATCAATTGATGGGTCAACTTCCAGAAGCGAGAGTTACTCCAGCAAGGCCGTTTTATCGCAGCGGAGTCGACTACGCGGGTCCAATTGTCGTTAGATCATCAAAGGGCAGAGGTATTCATACTACAAAGGGATATATTTGTCTTTTTGTATGTATGGCTACAAGGGCCGTACATTTAGAAATGGTCAGTGACATGACTTCCGAGGCTTTCATTGCTGCATTTAAACGCTTCACTGCTCGTCGTGGGTACTGTGCTGAGCTGTGGAGTGACAACGGCACTATATTCATAGGTGCCGCTCGTGAATTAAAGAACTTGTTTCAAAGTGAAAGATCAAAGTTAGTAGTCGAAATTGCAGACTGGCTTTCAACCAATAACACTAAGTGGAATTTTATTCCACCTCATTCACCCAATTTCGGAGGCCTATGGGAGGCTGGAATTAAATCTACGAAGTATCATGTAAGACGAGTCATAGGAGAATCAAAACTTACTTTCGAAGAAATGACGACGCTGTTGTCTCAAATTGAAGCTTGTCTTAATTCAAGGCCAATAGCACAGATGTCTGATGTTGGTCCCTCGGATCCATATCCGTTAACACCTGGTCACTTTTTGATTGGAGAACCATTGGTATTGGTGCCTGACCATAATTATGAAAATTCAAATGTTACCAATTTGCGTAGATGGAAATTAACTCAAAGAATGGTTCAAGAGTTTTGGCGACGGTGGTCGAAAGAATACTTGACCCAATTTTTCCATCGGTACAAATGGCGTAACATTTTGTCGGAACCTAAAGTTGGCGACGTCGTTCTGATCATGGAGGACGATTTACCTCCAAGTCGATGGTTGTATGGAGTGATTGTTGAAAAGCATTCAGGATCTGATGATTTAACGAGAGTAGTAAGCATAAAATGCAAGGGGTCCAGTGTAATCAAACGCCCTTTGTCTAAAGTGAGGGTGCTTCCCAAAGCAGAGTAAAAATTCAAATCTAAGATGAGATGGTGGTTGTGTTAAATGTTAGTTTGCTGAATTAAAATATGTACTATTATTAGATTTAAAAAAAAAAAAAAACACTGTAAATGTAAAACTTACCTTACATAAAGTTTTTGTTTGTACGCCCTTTGTATTTGCTCGTGGTGTGGTTTTATTTTTATTTTGTATGGACCATGCGGGTCCATGGGAGGCGGTATGTTAACGCATTAGCGTAGTTATTGAAGTAAATTAGTTTTATATATACATGATTATCAGTAAACTGTAGGTGTGGTTTATTCATACTTAAAACTAGATGTCGCCATTTGTTTAACATATTGTTTGATCTGTTCTGAATCGCGGTATTAAGATTTCTGCTAGTATGTATAAGTCATAGATCATAAGGTTTCTTTTTGAACATAAAATTGAATCTATTCACTTGAACGGTGGTTTCATTGATATCATCTTGCCCCATTCAAGGAAAGTTTTTTGGGATCAAACATAATAAATTACGCTTTTAAAGACGCGGGCACTGTAAATAATATGTTTATAATACTTTAATTTGATGCTCCTTATGTGCATCATCCCTAATAATCTTGTTCTTCGTCGTATGCTCTTGTCAGAGGAAACGTGGCGAGGCGTTATATTCGGTGGCGCGCAGCACTACAGCTCTCCACTTGTTCCGAACAGATGCTTGGTGGGCATTATCGTTCACAGATGCGTCAGTCAGTACTTTTATCCGGGCGGTCCAGAGCAACGGAGGCCTTCCCTGAGACCTGACTTCATCTACTTTCATAGCGCTATTAAAGATAATATTGTTTTTTAAATATTCCATAGTAATAGCATAATCTTACGTATATTTCTTCCAAAGTTCTGGACTGCGAAAACGAACCAATGAATAACTCTCCTTTTTAATAAAAAAATGTAATAAACATGACGGCGGGTAGTCAGAAGGGGCTATTACGAAGCCCAAATAGATCGTCCATTTCGGAGGACTATCTTTAAAATAACACTGCAGGCGTGTATACCAATGTGGATTTATTACATTTGATCACTTTTCATACGAAAATATTACGAGATGAGCGTGATGTCGGATGTCTTTACTCTTCGGCGATCGGAAACAGAATGCGTGCCAAAATGGTGGCAACTTGCTTTTTGTTAACGAAGTGTCAAAGTCAGTGTCACCATTCTAATAAAATGAAAAGTATCGATGATCACGCCCTCTCTACAATAGAGTAATTAAGTAATCGAGTAACTAGCAATTAAAAAAAAAGAAACAAAATCAAACGATCTTCGTAAAGATGATGACAATAATGTCCCGGGCTAGGGTGAAGATCTGTCGGGCTCGCTCAGTCTGTTCGGTCTACTCATAACGTCGGCCGGTGCCGTCTCTTGTGTGAATTTACATAATTGTCCCGGGTCAAAGGTACCGCCCGCCGCCGCCCCGTGCGACCCGGATATGATGCCGATACCCCTATCGGGATTTCGTCGGCCAGTTATATTACTGTTATAACCACTTCCCGGCTATTTTATATAACAATATTTCAGAGAAATCTATTAAATTTTTAACGGTGTTACGAATAAACTCTATGTCTTATGGCGCCCGGTTCTCTCTGCCTACCGTGGTGAAGACGTATAATTATGCTATAGATTTATTTACTATTTTTGGAAAAACGTGAAATTTCAGTTCTATTTTTAATATAAATGTAAAACGGGATCTTATTATGAGCATGCTATCGATAATGGGAAATTGATTTTTTTCGTAAAAGATAAAAAGATTCAGTATATGTGTTACGTACAAAGATCGAAATCGTTCATTGATTAAAAAAATAATTCACAACGCGTTGTGGTCACTGTAAAACATCCACATATCGAAATTCTGGAGACGAGTCAATGAGAAATGTAGCTATAAATTTAAATAAATCTAATTTTGGAAGACGGAAAGAGGTATTTACGGCTCAAGCTCACATAATTTCTGGAGGTAGCAGTCGCGAAATGTTGAGTTATTCGGACAATATGATGAATAAAATCAGAACAAATGACATTGTTATATTGGGCTTTGGTACTCATGATAAAGATTTACACCAACTACATTCAAATATTTGTATTTTGTTAAACAAGATGAAAAAACACTCTGTAATTCTATTACCCATATGTTACAATCAGCACATTAATGAAAAAACTTTAAATTATAATATTAGATTATGGACTAGACATTTTGCTCATTGTACACATATTGACAAATATTTCTATTATTATGACATTATTTTACAAAAAAATAATTATTGACAAAATAAATGTCGACTAAATTGAGTATAAAGAGAATTATCCTTCTTATGAATTAAAAAAAAACATATTAGGGAATATAGAAAATCGATTGAAAAAATGAACATTCCAAGGTACAATACCTTATTATTTTAAGAAATTGGGGCCTGATTCTCAAATTAATAACACAAATGAATTAAAATCTTCAAATCAAAGGAAAACTAATTTTTTTCGAGAATAAGTTTACAATATTTCACTAAAATATACATGGCATACTGTCGTAACTAACCTTTCGTATCGTTTTCATTCCTTAGATTCATATCAATTTTGCTCATATCGATAAACTTTTTAGTGTTTTCCATTTATATTCTTTACTTTCTCCATTCTATAACTGTGGATGAATGTCCACAGTTATAGAATGTTACACATTTTATACCTGTAACCATTAAAATTCTGTAATATAAACTTATCCAAACCTTTACGAACTTTCATCGTATGTTTTTTACTACTTACACTAATGTGAACCCTTACCTGTAGCTTTCATAGCTTTTCGTTATACATTTTATCAATTCCAATCATATTAAAGCACTTATTTATATATTATAATACAATTTATCGCTAATTTAATTGTTTTGATAGATTTGACATGAAAGTTTTCCTTCGTTGCTATGGTTATATATATGTTGATACTCTTCATGAAAATTGACTCATTGTTTGTCAGTTTTAGGCATTGAAACTCTGTAGTTTTTGAATTTTTAGAGTTCTAATTTGAAATCATTTACTTCCAAATTTGATTTCGTCTTCAGGTATATAAAGCCTCGCCCAAATAGTTCTGCATCACTTCAACGGCAACAGTTGCCCAAGTTAGCTTTTTTGAGCTCGTACAGAGCTAGCTAAATTCTTAAAAGGCCTATTTCCCGGGGCCGACTGCCCCGGGAACTCTTCAAAGTTACGGTCTCAAAGTCACTTGACACCATTTTGGCAGTAATTAAATATCAACAAATAAACACTAACATTCTACTAAACCTCCTTCACCACCTTCAAGCTTGGACGGAAATACTTTCTCCTGAAGCTGTCTTCGAGTCTTCATCTGGAGGCCTGAGCTGCTGATCCGTTCCGGGCTACGAAAGAACCATCTGCTCGATACATTAAGAGACGCGTCGTCGGGAAGGCGCTCCGCAACTTCACCGCTGACCTGTGCCCCATCACCATAATACCTATGCTGACGACGGATCTACGCTGACGCAACGGACTTCACCGCTGACCCACGCCCCTTCACCAGATCACCTACACTGACACTCTCACTCTCACTATTTCACTTCTTACCTCACCAGTCACCTCGTCCCTTTTATTTTTTTATTGAATGTAAATAAATTATTTAATTTATCATATTTTAGTTTTTTATTTCTTGTTTCATAACAATACTCTCTAAAAAAGAAATATTTGAACTAACATTATCTAGCCTTAAAAATAAAATAAAAC
Organism: Diatraea saccharalis; assembly: GCA_918026875.4. Lineage (NCBI taxonomy): Eukaryota > Metazoa > Arthropoda > Insecta > Lepidoptera > Crambidae > Diatraea > Diatraea saccharalis. Next base: position 29,358,608 of record OU893338.1, read on the forward strand.
CAGATGTAATTTCCTTCACTGAGAGTTTTATCAAACTGGGGGAAGAAGGTAATGTTAATATATATAACTATAATCTGGCATCAAGCTTCTCAAGGTCTAAAAAAAGAGGCGGATCCTGTCTTCTGATTAAGAAAGGTTTAGAATATAAAAAAATAACAAATTTTGATGACCTTGCAATGACTTATCACTTCGAATGCTGTGCGGTAAATCTTACTACAAACAATATTATAGTAGTAAGTATTTATAGAATTCCATCGCAAATTAAACGACATATTACATATTTTATGGATAAAATTGAATTTTAATATGCCGTCAAATACCCAAAGAATTACAGAATTTCGTGACATATTAAAAAAATATAATTTTCATTCCCACTTAATCGTTCCCATCAGAGCGAATGCATGCTTAGATCTAATATTGAGTAATATAAAAAACGCAAATGGTTCAGTCTTACCTTTTTGTTTATCGGACCATGATACAGCGCAGGTTTTGGAATTTGACATTAAACAAAAAACAGTAATTCCCGATTCTGTCTTTACTTTCAAGAAATGCTATTCACAAGAAAACATTAATAACTTTAAGAAGCATTTAAGTAATTTATCTTTTACTAACGTATTTAAGCAAAATGATATAAACACCGCTTTTAATGAGTTCCATGAATTCTTGGTTCTGCTATATAACTTGTGCTTCCCAGAAATAAAAATTAGAAACAATTTTCCACAAAACTTCAATGGTTTTCCAAAGGTCTTAAAGTAAGTAGTTTAACAAAGAGAATGCTTCGTTTTAAATATTACTCTAATAAAGCAAATAAAAATAGATCAAAGTACTTTAAGAAAATGTATAAATTGTTCAAAAAGGCTTGCAAATCAAAGATATGTCTCTAAAAGTAATAATATCTGTAAGGCAACTTGCAATGTCATACAAAATGAGACTGTTAGTGAACGTTTTAAAAATAATTAGATTGATAGATTGGTGTATAATGACGAAGAGGTTATAGACCCAATTATGATTGCTTCTACATTTAATGATTACTTTATTGATGACATAAAAACGAATTCTAATTATAACAAAACAAACGTGATAAATTCAACAATATCAAACACTATTTTTTTACCACCATTGATGAAAATACAATATGCAAGACTAAAATGTCTCTAAACAACTCACAATCTGAAGGTATGACTCTCTTTGCACTAAGGTACTAAAATATTGTAAAGGTGAAATCTGTCTGGTATTGACCTTTTTGATGAATCTATCATTGCAAACTGGACAGTTTCCTGATAGATTGAAACTATCTATTATTAAACCGTTGCATAAAAAAGGGGACAAATCTGATGTTCGTAATTACCGACCAATAGCGATATTACCAGTTCTCTCAAAAGTTTTTGAGAAAGTCATGCATAATCACCTTTCAACGTTTCTAGACAAATTCCAAATCATTACAAAGAACCAATATGGGTTTCAAAATCATAAATCGACAACGCATGTTACTTTTAACCTTGTTAATGAGGTACTTCAAAATGTGAACGAAAAAAAAATCACAACAGTGTTATTTATAGATATTGTGGAATTAGGGGTCCAGCTCTCCATTGGATAAAGACTTATCTAACTGACAGATTTCAATATGTAGAATTTAATCAAATAAGCTTAAAAAAGATTGTTAAATACGAATCTAAAGTTAGGATTAATAAACTTGGTGTTCCACAGGGGAGTGCCCTGGGCCCATTATTATTTATTTTATATCTAAACGATTTGCCAGACATAATAAAACATAAAGTGATACTATTTGCTGATGATATTTCTATAATAATAGCAACTGACAAAACTCTTCTTTGGACCAACATAAAAATGACATAATTTGTACTTTAAAATCAATAAACGAATGGACATATAGTAATAACTTAGAAATTAATCTATCAAAAACTAATTTAATGAATTTCAATAATTTTAAAACCCAATCGATTGACATAGCTTTTAATGGACAGATTCTTCAGAATGCAACAAGTGTTACATTTTTAGGACTAATAGTTACGCCAACATTGACTGGAATGAACAAATAGATAAAATATGCAATAAGGTAAATGGGTTTTCTTATGCATTGCACAAATTAACCAAAGTTGCAAGCTTAAATACTGCCATTACAGCCTATTTCGCGTACGTAGAAACAGTTTTAAGGTACGGTTTAATCATTTGGGGTAATGGTACTGATGTAACAAGATTATTGATTGCTCAGAAACGCTGTGTTAGAGCTATATGCAATTTGACATCAGACATATCATGTAGACCTTATTTTATTTCTTTAAAAATATTAACGCTGCCCTGTCTGTATATATTAGAAGTGGCGATGTTTGTGAAGCAAAACAAAAAATTCTTCGTGCGATCGAGTAATGTAACTGAAAGAAGTTTGAGAAACCCGAACAAAGTAGTACATACATCGATACCCAAAACATTTTTTTTTAAATAGTCATTTTATGTGTAAAACTATCTTTAATAAAATACCCAATGATATAAAAGATTTGCAGGCTACTCGTTTTAAAATATTATTGCGCAGATGGCTGATTGAAAAAGCTTTTTACTCGATTGGTGAATTCTTTAACGAAGGATAGTTTATCAGTAATTAATTTATAAGCATGATAGTCGATACAAAGTTTTATAAATAATTTTACATAATTGCATCTGACATACTTATGTTTATTAAATTAAATTCCTTGACATGTTCAATAACTTTAATTTTTCCATTTGACATCTTATACATTTTTTTTTGTACAATTTGATAAAATTGACATGATTAATAACTAATTAAATTGAGAATATTTTGACACAATTGTAATTTTGATTAAATGCTAATATTGTTTAATTTGACACAATTTTATGTAATTATGAAATATTTTAAGTTACATCAATTTTATTGTTATTATTATTATTTTATTTTTTGCATGCTGTTCAAGATGGCTAAATAGGTCAAAGCTCTTAAACTTAAATATCATCACTGTAGGTATAACCCTATTTATTGCAAATAAAGATATTATTATTATTATTCGTGTTAAGGCTCTCATGGACACGCTCACGACGCGTTGTGGCATTGAAGATAAACCATAAAGCGTATTCACTATGTATTGTTACAAAAATTGTTATTTGTATGGTTTTTATAATGTTAAATACATGTTAATATACAAATCTACGTTGAAATGCAGCTGCATCGCAGTAAGACAGACTCACAGCCCATAATGTTGTATACACCAGCAGAGATGTTCATTACGTGCGGCGGAAGTGAGTGCAACTGTTGAATTATTCATTGCGCACGAGTCGTTTACTACGCTCGGTCCGTGAAGGGTTGGGGGGTGGGGGGAGAGGGTCGCGTCTCACTGTCTTTAAAGTTGTTTTATTTTATTATATCTCCACAAGCATTATGTAAGATGCGCCTGTTTCCCGATCACCTCCCATTTTCGACCATTTAACGGTCCTTCTATGTAAAAAGATCAAAAACAGTAATGTTGGTTATACTCGAGTGTCCACAACTTAAACACGCGGCAACCTGGATACACTGATTACCCTCACATACACATATTAATATATCTTTTGGGGAGGGCGGGTGAGCAGAAAACTGCTAAGACGTTTTTTAGCTCTGTTTAATTAATTTGTGCTATAAATTTAATTACATTTTTTTAATCACATTATTAAGTATAGCAAACGTCAGAGGTAATATAGAGTCACGTTCGCTCTCTTTTTCTGAGCGGATGTCAGCGTTTAACACAGCGATTCAAATCTAACTTACCGTATAATATATAATTTCAAATAACTTCACGCTTTCAATGGGTAATCTATACTAATATTATAAAGCTGAAGAGTTCGTTTGTTTGTTTGCTTGCTAGAATGCGCTTATCTCAGGAACTACTGGTCCGGTTTGAAAAATTTTTTTAATGTTAGATAGCCCATTTATCGAGGAAGGCTACATATCAGCACGCTAACACCAAAGTAACTATTCCACGCGGACGAAGTCGCGGGCCAAAAGCTAGTAATAATATAATTGAGTGGGGACCGGGGACTCAAGTATATGTACAGTCAACGCCACGGCAGATGTAAAACTGACAGTTCAATATTACCGCTTATGCTAGACATAAAAGCTATACAAAGTCCAAACTGTTACGTCTGCCGTGGCGTTGACTGTCAATGTATCCAAATCTGTCGAATTTCTTCAACCGAGAAATTTGTCATAGTGTATAGTATTTTACTAGTCAAGACCTTTTATTTGATACCCATATTGAGGGATTCGTGACAAAACATGTAATCCATCATTTTGTGGCGGCGGCCATCTTGGATCGATTTCCATTCAAGAACACTCCCGACTAATACACCTTTCAAACAAAGAAAAAAAATCAAAATCGGTTCATCCGTTCTGGAGCTATGATGCATACAGACACACAGACACGTCAAACTTATAATACCCAATCGTTTTTGCGTCGGGGGTTAAAAACAGGCTTGAGCAGTCAACATAACAGCCATCGTTGTCTGTTGTTTGTCTTCACTATCAGAGGAGTTCCAGGTTTGTCATGGGCAACTCTGAAGAATTTGCAAAAGCAAGTTGCATTACTGGTTACGCAATCTGATAATGCTGAGATGCGGAATCGCCGTAGAATGTTGTTACTTCACTACTAAAGTTTTTCTGGGTGTAGCATCACAACATCATCTGGGCAAAAACTGAGCTTTTTCGTTTGAGCCGTGTGAGAGAGGATAAGCCGCAGGCACTGGTGACCAAACTCCAGTCTGAGGACGTGCGAGATGACCTGTGGATAGCCAAGACAGTTTTAAAGGGCACGGGTATAACGATGTCGGAGTTCTTAATGAAGCATCAGCATAGATGTTTATCACCGCTCGTGAGCGTTTTGGTATTTCATGAAGACCAAAGCTAGTCGTATAACTGCTCTCGGTAGTAATGGCAAGCAGTATCCCATACAATTGCTGGACAACGACGAAAGGTTGGTTGCTGTGTGTTCTTGTGCCGACTGGCACTTTGGTAAACCGAAGGCTACTGTAATATCAAATAGTGTGAAAGCCAAGCGAACTGTGTCTGCAAAAAAAAAAAAACAAACTAGTACCTATTAATTTCAAGCAAATTTCTTTAGCGTATTGCAATTGTGACATTTTAAGTTGTTATTAAATAAAGACACAGATTTTAATTGTGATATTACTGTTCTTAGCTTCTTACTACATGTTCGTATGCATGCGTACTTGATATTTAATTCATTTTATTAATATACTTTAGACAATGATCACTTTCAATCATGTTCTTCTACTTCTAAAACTAGTTTTCAGAGTTTAAATCGCCCTCTAAATAAGCTTGATTCTTGATGATACAAAGGTGTTCCAAAGAACTTTAATGTTGTCCACGTTGATGCACAAAGTGTCCCAGCCCCTTCACGGACATGCTTGCGATCAAATGATGCTTGTTTCTGAAACCTTTCTTAATCCCTGTCGCTCGTCTACTTCATGTTTTTTTCATATTATTCAATGTAATGCACAATTCATATTTTTATTTATTGATATTTATTGCAAAAGATTTAGTTTTTTTAATAAAAGTCTTTTTCTAAAAATCATATGCGATATGTCACGAGGATATCTTGATATCTGCAGCGCTGCTCCGTTGCGCTTTACAGCGTCAATAAGTTTACTCAAATAAATCCAACTTCAAAAGGTAATGAAGTTAATGAGCGCTTCGACGCTGTATTTGTAACATAATAACATAGCTATTATATAAACTGATCGAGCATAGTAATCGATAGAATAATAAATCTCTAATGAAAGTGAACTCTCGAAAAAGTGCACAATAAAAATAGTATTTAATAAATTAGTGGGACGATAAAAGTCAAGAGCTATATTCGGCGCTACAAGAGCTGTCACCTCATTCATGACATTGCATTTTTACGTGGAGTGGCAACGTCACCCCCCCACCGCCCCCCGGTAGCCGCTCATCCGTCCACCACGCCACCTGCATCCAACTTTAAACCTTATAATCTCGTTGCTAAAGAAACTTACCAGCTCTTTATCATAAGTAATGATTCTACAATTATTCATTCTACAATTAAAACTTTTATAAGAGTTTACTAAATGTTCTATCTAATCTAATATAAAAGAACACACCTATAATGTTATATTTATAATTAAGTCAATATGTACCTGGGAGTCACACTTGATTCAAAACTACACCTAAACATACACATTGATAACATCATTAAAAAAGCTTTTAAGATGTTTGGTTTGGTTATGCGGGCAAGTAAAAACTTTACTAAGTCATCTACTCTGATGTGCTTGTATTGCTCACTGATTAGACCTCAACTCGAGTATGCTGTACCCGTCTGGAATCCCTTCTATGATAAATATATCAAAGCTCTTGAAAGCGTACAGAAAAAGTTCCTTCGGTCTGTGCAATACCGGTGCTATCGTAGCCGTCTAACTTATTTGCAACTCTGCGATAAATACAACGTCCTAAGTCTCAAAAACAGGCGATTGATATTGGATGCAAAGATACTCTACGATATATGCCACAACAAGTACGACTGTGTCTCATTGGTGGGTAAGTTACATTACAGGGTTCCTACTAGAGCCCATATCCGAAAACCTACTGTATCCTTTGCAACTAGCAGATGCCGCACCAATGCTGGAATGCGTTCACCTTTTCATCGCTTAGTACATTCTTACAACGGGTTTTTCAGCGCGATAGATATTCATAACTTGCGACCAGGATGTTCTAAACGCGAATTGTATAAAGCACTGTCTGACACATAAGGCGATGTAATGAAATTGCCAAATTATTCAATGATTTCATGCTCTATCTCTTCTTGATTTGATTTCTGTAGTAAATGTCAGGTATCACCGTTTGTTACATTTCATATATATTAATTGTGGTGGATGTCATTGGTGGCAAAATTATCAATTTGTTTTGTTATGTCTGCGTGTAATATATATTGTATTTTGTCACTGTTTGTCTTACCCAAATAAATAGAAAAAAAAAATCAAATTATAGCAACTGCCTATAACAATATCTATACATACTATAATAAAAACGTAACCAATCTATGTCTGTACATTGAAGATATATGAAAAAAACTGTTATGAGTGGTATTATAAACAACAGAACACAAAACAACCATTTTTAATTTTTTTGTCTGTTGTGCACGATTATCTCAGAAACGGCTGAACTGGTTTTAATGCAGTGAATCGATTTACCCGAGCCTCTTCAATTTTCCATCTGCAAGGGGACCAATGGTCCAATACTTGAGTGTCCTGGTGACTCGACCATAGCTTGCTGGGTTTACTCTCCTATGAGAGGGTGTAGGGTACGGGTTTTGGTGGGTAGGCCTCTGGAAACCCACTGAGCAGCTCACTGTCGAGTTCACGAAGGAGAATCCTACTCACCCCCTGTAGCTTGCCAGGTAATAGAGACAATGTCAGAAGATTTTCCACGACGTTAAAAAGGTTAGATTCACGTCAACTGAAGTTAAGAACGTAAAGACAACTCGAGTCATATATTTTTCTACTCTTATTACTATTTTTTATGTTAATACTCTTTTTTTTTAACATACAAATTGCTTTAGATACGTACTTAAAAGTTGGTATTTTCAGTCTTTGCTGGAAATGATGGTTTATTCATTAGTCACAACATTCATATAATGTTACGCGTGTCTGAGTCGTGTCTAACTGCTGATCGTAACATACATGCAGTATGGTATGAATATGAAACTTCCTTTGATAGAGAAATGCACTTGGTCTCTAAAAGAGCTCGCAGTTTGCACAATAGAAGTCGAGAAATTAGTTTCGCTTATCGCCAACCCGTGTTGCCTTCATGCTCCACAGGCGTACCGCAGATAAGTTTTGGCAGGGTATAATGAACTAGCAGTTTTCCCGCGACTTTGCCGCAAAATATAGCCGATGACATCCGCGTCTGATGTTGCTTCCCGTAGGTCGGAATCGCTCTGAAACTATCGGTCCAGTAGTATTGGAGCAAATTCGATGCAAACAAACTAACAACCAAATCTTTCCTCTTTATAATATTAGTATAGCTTAGGTATAAGAGGTCTGATGGCGTAGTGGGTTAGCGCATTCGGCTTAAATTGAAGTTAAATAAGTAAGTAAATACTGCATAACAAGAACATACATGAATACTTATTTTACATAACTAAGTACAAACGACAAACTCATCGCTAGGCAGCGATTTCTTCCAGGCAACCTAGCATTACACGGAAAATAGAGCAATAAATAGCCGATTGTGCATACAACTAGACAGATGATAATAAGTAAAAAAGATCAAAAATTAAAACAAGGAGAGTTTAAAGGTACGAATACAATGCTCAGACAACCAGAGCGCGAGAAACGAGAAAAAAGATAGAAAAATAACATTCGTAAGGACCGTTCACAGGATGGATGACCACAACATTATTATCTTGAGCACTGTGCAAAACACTAGCACAATGCACGTTAAGCCGTTAGCCCTGACTGCATCGGCAACATTAACACCCACCTATCCGCTTTAAGCCCGCTTAGTGGGTTATGGCCCATTGATCTTATTCGATTCGACTCCATTCATAGGAATTCTACCAAAATACTTCCCATGCAGACGAGGTCGCGGGCACAGCTAGTTTATAAATAAAATTAGTAACATGTCGTGTCAAGGTTAACAATATTAGATCGCCAATAATTATATTTCTGCATGTTCAATAGTAGAATTGATTAATAATTAAAATACCGTCCACCGTTGAAACGTTCAATGGCATACTTTTATCTAAATCGTGACACTTGCCCAAACTATTATGCAATCTACAAATTCTAATAAACAACGGAGGTGCAAATAAGTTAAAAGACCTTTTCCTAGGCAAACGTGTCAGAGCACCCAAATCACCTGAAGCAAGCAAATTACACAGTGCAAATAACTTTTCACCAACTTATAGAAGAAGACCAAATCCTACAGCTTACGTTTGCCAGTTAAGGTAAGTAAGTCTCCTGGCTAATTTTGCAGAAAACGTTAACTTGATAAAAAGAATTCCACGCGATACTATTATATTCTAAATGGGATAAATAATAGGATTTTAGTTAATTGTCTTCCAAAAGCTTTTGAGTTTCTCAAAACGAATCCCCACATCTAAGAACCCTTTACACTACTACCTATGTTTCATAGGTATATAAACCTTAAACCTCGGTCAAGTATTACACCTAAGTTGCACAGATGTGTGTATGTAGAGAATGTAGTCTTATTTAACATTTTATAATCATTCAAGATAATATTTTTATTGCGGATGAATTGCATAAATAACACTTATCCAAATTGAGCATCATTTTATTAATCGGACACCTATTTTATTAAGTAGCTTGATGTCGTAGAGGATAAGCGCCGCGGCCCGCGATCGTTGTTGTTAAGCAACTTTGACAGGGTCGGTCACGGGATGGATGACCAAAAAAATATTATCTCGAGCTACTTCGTGCTTCGGAAGGCACGTTGAGCCGTTGGTCCCGGCTGCATTTGCAGTCGTTAATACTCTCCAATCCGCATTGGGCCAGCGTGGAGGGTCATGGCCCATCCTCCTTAATCATCCATAAGGAAGGCATGAGCCTCTGCAGTGGGGACGTAAAAAAGGCTGATGATGATGAATCGCACACCAAGTAGATAAACTATCAAGATCCTCCTGTAATGAAATATCTTAACAAGATTTAATTGGCATCACAACTTTCAAATTATCTGCAAACAGATTTATGAGGAAAATTAGGTGTTTATAAAACATTGGGAATTGTCAGCGATGAAGACATTAAGGTCCCTTAGTGGGAACCTTGAAGGACACCCGATAGTGTTTCAAAAGGTGAAGAATGATATCAATTTACAACAACCTTCGCAGATCTTCCATTAAGACGATAAGAACATTCAAGGAGTGCACCAGCGATACTTAGTCCATATAACCTTTAAATATTTTTTGATCTACCTTATTGAACGCTTTGCTAAAAGTGGTGTATATTACATCAACGGTCAAACGAATGCTTATAGACCATTTAAGAGAGAGCTTAAACAAAGGACAAAATTTCTAATAGTAACCCTACATTTCATAAAGTCATGCAGATTGCCGATAATATGACGCCGAGTATGTCAACTGAGATATGCGCTAACTAGCTTTTCAAAAACCTTACCGATACACGCGAAAATTTAAATTGGTCTATAATTTAAGACAAACTACTTGTTTCCGGTTTTGTGTATAGGATCTACCAGATCTACCAAAATTCGCTGACGCAGTAATGTGTTAAATATTATTTTTAAAGGTGTCGTCAATATAGCTGCACGTTTTCTTTTAATAAAACAGGCGGAAACCAACCAGTACCTGGCTTGTCTGCAAACAAATTACAAATCCCACTTACATTAAACTTTGTACTTTCTTAACCAAATGTGTCGCTTTGAGGTATTTCAATGTGCTGATGCTCTGGTAGTTACTGAATATTTTGTTGAATATTTCACATGATCATAACCTCATTATCTCGCCTCAGATACTTCCTTATTTCATTTCATTATACATTCGTAACTAGATCACGCTCGCTTGCCGCTCGCGCTGTTTCTTATTTTCAGTAAGTCCCCAGCTCACCGGTGTTCATCGTAACGAAAAACCACGAAATGAGAAATTTTACGCTTTAATAAAACTGGCAAAAAGCCTTTCTTTACATATTTCGTCGAGGCCAGAAATCTCTAAATTAGGCAAGTGAAGCTACTAATGAGTTTTATATATAGAGTTAGATATTATCAGAAATCATTTTTACTGTAAACTTTCTCATGTTACTTTAATTTTGTTTTCTAATCTGTATCAGTTTTGTTGAATATTTATGATGATGATTAGAATATCTATGCGTGCTCGGGTTGCCATTTCTATCGCCTTTATATGTACAAGATATTTTAAGTATTATTCTTGACTTTAGATTTTCTTAGTTTTTATAATTTTAGTAAAGAATATTAGCAAGTGTAGAGTTGTTTATTCACCTGAAGTGAAGGTAGACGAGTGACCGCGGGCGAGCGCGACAGACGGACGTCACGGGCGGTAGACGGTAGGCAGCTGAGGGTATTATATTATTCACAAGACTCCAGAGCAAGATCTGCGGCTTTCACTTACACTCTTCCGCTTTATTTATTTACCTCTGAGGTTTGCCTGCATATTTAAAGGCAATCTTGAGCCTCCATAGTACATGAATTGTAATTATTAGACGAGCACTTTAAAACAAGAGACGGATATCTTTATAAGACCCATGGGAACAGTTAAGGTCAAGTTACATTATGCAGTTACAAGCAGTGAATGGCAGGGGAAAACTTATTTACACTGTTTTTTTTTTAATAATGCAATGTGATTGCAAACGAAAATAAAAATAAATATATTTCGAAGTGATGAGAAGAGCCACTGATTTTCTGGTGCTAGCCTTAAGCAGAGACGAGTCTGCGTCGACATCTAACAAATTTTATTTTGCATTGAAAGGAAACATTACGTACATTTTGCATAATTTCTATATATAACGGGTTTGAAATGTGTTGAGTTCCGATTCTCTCACTATGTCCAACCAAACAAAGGGGCGAATTCACATCTGCGATTAATACAAACAGTTGGAATCCATGAGCTGAAGTTTATCTGGTACGTTAGATCGAAGGACGTAGATACATCGATCGTTAATGTGAAATGAGCCCGCGGGGGAATTTGTTCAAGTTACACGATAAGTCTTACAGTGTCATTAAGCACGACAGAAGCTGCGACGTGGATGGAGCGGGGAAAGGCGCGGGGAGAGAGGGATGGGGATGACAATTAAGCGAGTGTTGGCGCAATCGACGACACAGTCGGTGCGGTGCGGCACGTGCCTCCGATGGCTTAATGATCAATCACATACCGCGACTGGGCCGTTGTACTTTACCGGCAGTCGTTTCACACCCAAAAATGTAGGTTATTTTGATGTCTACAGAACAAGGCACAAAAATGTTATTGCACAATCCATCTGTATTTCCAATGAAAAAGATTAGAAACTAGGTAGACATAAGAGAACAATAAACTATTGGAGCAGTTGCGCTACCTTCTTAGCCCAAAGTGAAACATTATGTAATCATGTACTCTGAATTGTATATCGAATTTAACATTATCATAACCTCTCTTACTTATTTAATTGATAAAGAAATTGAATAATAAGCTCTATGGGTATCTGTAGACATGTAATAGAAATCAATAATTGCTCTTTTTTTAGCCACCGTCTATTGTGTGTCGAAATAGATTCGACTAGAGAAAAAATTTTGCTCTAAGATTTATTTTCGTTGCGGCCTCACTCAACAACAGTATTAAAATAGACTTCCATTGGAATTTCGTAGTAAAGTCCCACTTAGTGCCACATTAAACGATTCGTCAATAGAGTGACATATCCTCAGATTGAGGCGACGTATAATTATATATGACAAGTCAAATACAAATAAATATCTTATAATTTCGTGCACGACCAAAATAATACTCTCTCATTATTTACTAATTGTCTTGAAGAACCCAAGAAGCAGGATTTTCCTCCACCACGACATTACTTCAGCTCACTCTCCCAGGCGGGCTATACAATATATGTGTATGGCAGGTGAGTGAGAGATGGTGAGTCATTCACCTTTGGGACTTTATAAATTTTCAAAACAAAAGGCAAACCTCTGAGCTTTTTTAATAACTTTAAAAAGCCTAGAAAATTTCGTGTCTTGAAATAAGAGAAAACCCACTGTCATTGAATGGGTTCATCCCATACTACTGAACTAAGAAAGCAACGTAAACTACTTCGAAAAGCAACAAAAATATTAACAAGCTTTAATAAATAAAAAATATAAATCATAACATTACATTTTAATAATAATAGTAAAAATGATGCTTCCATTTACAAGATTGCGTCTCAGGACTGCAACGCATACATCTTTTTTTTATTTCCTACAAACTTTCAGTGTAATCCACGTAATTGTATAATCTCAGAACCAAATTTATGTCGACTAATATATGCCGACTCAAACATAAGAACAAATGATATCAATAAGAGATGCATGTCCCGTCCGAGGTGCCGGCGGCGGCGGCGGCGGCGGGAGTGCGGTGGAAACGGGCCAACTGCACCGCCATCCGTCAGCTTGAGCTCGGGCAGAATTACCTCTGCACCGATAAACTAGCCGGTGGTGTAAAGTAACTGCTCGCTGGATTAGTTACGACCGCCGATCCAATCCGTGTGGCCCATTGACCATTTTTATAGTCTTGTACGAAATTACTTAGCGAAGTAAATAAATATTCTGCACACATAATTACTATAGTATAAAAGTACAATTTGCTATATTCCACGTATTTGATATTGGTTTATCTGATTTTTAGCGTCATTTAATATTATTACACGACTCTAAATTCTACTTCAGCAACCTTTAGTGGGTAATCTTAAAAAATTTGGAAATGTGAATGTCAATTTGGGGACAGGTGAGTTCTCGTATCGCTCCTCCACCGTTGGTAATTAGACAAGAATAGTAAGGCACCTTAAAAATTTGACTGGGAACTCACATTCAACTAATTGTAGATTATATAAATTTCACATTACACACTACCCACTCAATCTGTGAATCCATCACAAAATTCAACATACATGAAATCATCCATTGTCTTATAGTTGACCCTAATTAGTCGATCATGCTTTGGTGTTTGGTGTTTGATGTTCTGCATTGTGGCATGTTCATGGGTGACGCGATGGGTGAAGTGCGCGTACCGTATAAAAGCATCGCAGCATCGCTTTTGGAAATGTCCCCGTCTACAGACATTTGTCTACTGTAGATATTCAACCGATACCAACACTTTGGAGATTGTTATATATTGAAAGAGTGATTATTCTATTTTTTTAAAGCAGTTTAATTTAAGTTACGGCTCGATTACAATATATTATTTTTTTAGATTTTGGAAGTTTTAAAATGTGTGCGTTTTATTAATTGTATAAGTAGTTTCAATAGCGCGAGCCTTAATAAGCTTGAAAATATTAATTTTTATGCTCATTTTATAATAATAGGAATGACCATTGGGTACAAACAAGGAATTCCATTGACTCGGATAATATAAAAATATGAAATACTTATTTTTTACTTCAATTTAACAAGAAATAGCTTAGATAACAGGCATTAAAGTTGAGGAGTGTCAAAAATGTATCAATGCGTGACGTCACGTGTCATTTTAACTCAATGTATCGTCGTAATTGACAAAAATAATTAAGAGTAAAGTTAAAAATATATTGACCTTGTGAGGTGATAATATGATATTATTATAGCGACTTATACTACTGGATTCGTTCTTACAATAAAAGGTTATAAAGTATAAACAACCCATAAAACTATGTTACACAAAGTTGCACGAGTGCCAACGTTCAGTAGAAAGATTGTAGCCGAGTAAAAACAGATGTGAGTGATTTGTCAGTCGGCACAAGCGTCAGTTTAGTACGAGTTAAGGTTAGTAAACTAATATCGTAGTATCTATTCATGAGGCCCGCCGGCACGCAGCGGCCGGCGCACCCCCGCCTCCGGCGCTTCCGGACCGGAAATTAGGGGCCGCCCGTATTTCTTGTATTACAGCCTTTTGTTGTGGCTCCTTAACGTAAGATTTCGATTTTTAATTATTCATAATAGAGTACATTTTGTTTCAATTTACTGTTTTGAAAAAAAAAAAAATATTATCAATGAGTTGAATAGTTTTTGTAAGCATATATTCTCCGAATATAGATATTTTTTAGAGCTATCGACACCATTGTGTTAATAAATAATAGCTAGATATGTCTTAATGTATAAATCAGACTATGGGTTGTACAGAGAATAGAGAAATGCTATGACAAATAAGTAAATTATGCGAATCATGGAATAGACGTGAACAGACAATGCACGTAATGAATATCTCCTTTAAGGAAAATCTAAATGTAGAAACTGTAATAAAAAATGAATTATGGCAGTTTTATAATATTACTGTTTGCGTTTAAAAATGTAACAATGTTTCACATAGTCCCGTTTGACATGATGCACGTAACTGAACAGTTTAAAATGGTTTGTGAAATTGTAAATAGATTTTTGTTGTCGAGGAAATGAGCTGATTCGATCAGCTGTTATTGGGTTTGAGGCGGCGGCAACCCACGCTTGCCCTCCATATTGCTCCGAAAAACACTTAAAATGAGCAATTTTTTTCAATTTCATTTGTGAAACCAAGAATTTAGTATAATGGTTTTTACCTAGAACGTTTTATAATAATATTGTCAAAGAAATATTTACTCTAATCAATCATCAGCTTATATCATTAAATGGTGTATCTGCATGTTGTAATTGTAGGGTGGTATCGTTTAGCAGGAATAATCAATTTAAAATTTATTTTTAATATGTGGTTTAGTGCGGTGAGGGGAAGCGCGATCACTCGAAGCCCTCGACGTTGGGCGTCGTCTACACAATGCGCCCTCCTGTGAAGCCTCGGCCTCATCCATCTTCATTCAACTTTAGTATATGCACTCCGCTCTCCTCACTCTCAATAGATGACCCTTCACTTCTCACTGCTATTAAAATCAAATCATCTTTTGTTAAACGACAGACCTTAATATGATATTTATAGTTTGATAAAATAAATGACACATCCTTTTATCCTCGTCGATTAAGTTCGTTTAATAGACTAGGTATCGACACATCGATGAATTATACTCATCAGAAAATGTTCAACGGATTGTTGAAGAAAACACAAGAACAATTTTCACTCCTCTAAACTCCTACAAATATTACGCAAAGCGATCTCACCCATACAGTCCCAAGTATAAATACATCCATCATGCCAGGTTCCGATGTTGTTGTCGCTGCCAGTGATCGTTCGTTACAGACAAGGAACAATTAATTATACTGAAGTTCAAAAAATAACGAAGTTCCACTTGTATCGATTCAATTGGGTTATGTCGGATTTAAGTAGTAGATGTCGAGACGAGATTTAGAGCTACCACAACCGTTATGCTAGTTTTAGGGGAAGCCAGTAATGCTTCCCGTCTCATTGAATCTTTTCTGAAGAATTTATCCGCCCACTGAACTAAGTGGCCTATAGAAATGTTTAAACATCAAGTGACAGAAAATTCTACCCACCGCAAAATCGATATATCAATTAGCTGCCCCTACTAAAAGTACCCACTAGAGTTACAATTGCATTTTTTTATTGTTTTACGCGACACAACAACAAATTTAATTCAACCTCGAATCATATGAGCAACAGAATTTTGCAATTTTGTATATTTAACTCGCCTACTTTTGTACTTATTTATTTAAAGTTTAACTGAGGTCTTGAAAGTTAATTTGAAAATTGTTTCTAAATTATCCCCGGCCCATAAACATACCTAATCGTTCTCAGTTAATATTTGAACAAAGTTCAAAGTTTCATGTCCCGCCGCCGGTATCTACACGTACAGAATTTTGTTAACAACTCTTGCTGTTCTTTGTTTCCGTTTGATTTGTTTCGTGAATAATTAGTACGCATCGTTTCCTACTCGCTCGGTACCGGAGTTACCATGTACCCTGATAATTCTCGGCTCAATAAAATGAATATTTCAATGGCTATGAATATTAATCAGTTTGTAGATGTACACAACAGTAGAAGCGCAGATATTATATTACTAAGCGATTGGTTCATCGTAACGAAGTTTAGTACCTCCTTAATATCAAATATTGACGTTCTGACAAGTTAATTATTTATGCCAGGGTCAAATAAATTTCATATCAATGTCAGTCAAGTTATTAGAGTAACTTTCATATTATTCAACTCAGCGAACATTACTCAAATGTAATCTGGACTTTTATTATACTCATGTGGGCATATCGCATTATAAACACAGTGGGCGCGAGCGATCTCGGTTTCTCAATAAGAGACGATGTGGCAGGCCCATTACCCAAATTACTCTCGTATCTTAGAGCCTGCGGGGGAGGGGGATGGGGGAGGGGGGGGGTTACTTGTCCGGTGTCACACGGCCGTCTGTCGCGATAATATTAACTGACGCGCCACGTGACTCCACACACCAGGTTACTTCAGTGACGTGGCAGCAAGTTGACAGGCTTCATTTCTTTGTTTTGATACCAAACAGACATTAATAAATGTGGATACCATATTGAAATCTTGATAAGTTCCACTTTTAAGGTCGCAAATCTGAATATTTTTGAAAATGAAAAACACGCTTAATAACATGTAAATGACAAAACATAGACGTAATTTACTTTTTAACTCATAGACAGCAACATCGTATCTAGTGGGGTGTCAGAATACGATTAAAAACAGCGACACAGGTGTAACGGTGCGCCGCCGTACCACCGTCTATTACGTCCTATGCTTCTGCATGTGAACTTTTTGTCTTTGATCTTCGACATTATTTATTTTTATTGTTCACTTTTCGTAATATGCTCTTTATGAATGTCAGGTCGCGAAAATTCGTCGAGTTAGTAACATTATACATACTTAAAATCAATCAATAGCAATTTGTTGTAAAAAAGTGTTATAATCCATTTATTTGATAACCTGTTTCCATTATGCTTTGAACTCAAGAAAAATGTATATTATATCAAATCAAATATAATAGAGTTAATTTGGTTACCAAACCCTCGTCGGGTTTCTTATTTACCCTTTATTAAATCAAGTTCTCAAGCTTAGTCAGTCTTTTATTCATTTGCCTAAGCATCGGACCCATCACACAGCTACACAAGTAACTACCTAAAAACAATTAGGCCCAGACTAGTTTAACTTAAAAAAGAAAATCGCTGGTTTCTTAATAAGAAGGTAATGAAAAAATATGCAATAAATTACATTTATAACCCAAAAAATAAAAAATATATTCCTATGTAGTGGGTTTATAAAGAATAAAGTCACCAGCAGGTTAGATTACACAAATTTATCAATATTCTTCATTCTATTTTAAACCTTATTACATTGAGGGGAGAATACAAATCAAATTAAATTATTGAATTAAACCAATTGTTAAGGACATACAATTGGTTTAATTCAGGAAAACCTGTAATTAGCTTTACTCTTTGTTAATATTAAGTCTTAACTATTCTAATTTTGTAAAAGCTGTTGGTTTTCTAACAATAAAAAAAAAAAAAAAAAAAAACAAATAAGAAAACAAATACTGTGTTAGTCTGACATGCAGCTATGTGTAAGTTCTGTAACAAAACTTCTAGATTCGACCACACTTTCCCACTGCTCGGTATTAATCGAACAATAATGCCCCCATAGACAGATCACACATAATGCCCCTTATATCACTCACTAACTTAGCTTAAATATCTTATCTGTAAATATGTAGCTCTATTCTGTGACTAAAGTATGAAACTTGTTTAATTCAAAACTATATTTTGTTATTGTATTTTACAGTATTAAAAGTTTATTCTAATTATAAATAGATCGGTGGTTCAATAAAAAGACGAGTATAAGGTAATATCTCATAAAACATATTTACAAATACATTTAATTTCAATGCATAACTAATCACTTCACATAAAAATCAATTTCCCACTTACAATAGTGAACAATTTACTGTACGGTTATAATGACAATTAAATTATCATTTTTTTATTTCATTACCCTCATATAGTATATGTAAAGAATTAGCTATTTTAATTACATTACTTTATAGTTTAGAGAGAGATTTCGCAAAAAAATTGATGTTATTTTGCCAGAAAAATCCTCATGAAAGTGAAAAACATATTAATTCAGTGAAACGATGCGGTACGTGATTTTGGTGCGAACTGGCTGATCGACGTGTTATATGCGAGTTGCTCCGCGTCACTCCATTCCTCATAAATAGGTGTTAGCATATTGAACGTCGATGTTTTAGCGACAACAGAAGATTTATATCACGGAAATGGCTACTACTGTTACTGCATTAAATAGTCTGGGGTTCTCGGGCTCTTACTGTAATATATAACTTCATTCTGTCTATAAAATATCGTATTATATTTAGCGAATGGTAAACATTGAATTGTCTTCTAAAGAATTCTATGAACAAAATACAGTTACAGGAAATATATGTAGTAAAAAAAAACAAAAACAATCATGGCTCTACTGTGGCGACGGCCGTAGCCGGATAACATATTATTCTATACTCAGGGTAAAGCATAGTCTTCACAGTCGTCATAGTCTCTGACAAACTTTGCTTCGTTTAGCTCCTCTTGTTTGTGAACCTCTTTTTATCATTTTTACTACATCGGTCTCTAACGTTTCAAGCAATTTCGAAAGCTTGTTTAAGCTGTCTTTAAATAAACTATATGCATTTCAGGTGTACATGGCGGGCTTATTGATGCTTGTTCTTGTGAAATGACTAGCCTTGTCTGTATCTAAACGAATCGTTGCTTTCTATTGGAAAAAATGCATTATATCAATTTGAGTCTACAATGCACAGATAAAATCTTTAATGAAAAATGTTTAAAAAATCACCAGCCCTCAAGTACCCTTAGCTGGGACTCGAACCCACTTTTCTCTATTTGGCTAGAATCTGAACATTGATGAAAATACGCTCACTGGTAACGAAAAGCAAAAGGTCTCGGAAACCCAATGGTTACAGTTATCGTCCGGATTGCGAATAGTTGTGGGTTCGAGTCCCATCTCAGAGTACCTGAGGCAGGTGGATTTTATAAACCATTTTTCATTAGAGAAAAAGTTTTTTTTATTTGCCTTCACAAACACGCATTCAAGAAGCGGAACACCAGAGAGAAAACATTGTGATGACTTAAAAAATAAAAACTAACATTAAATGAGTGGTGTGCGTCGTACGAGGCGAACTAGGGCGGCTTCTGTTTATTGAACTTTCTTTGCGCATGAGAAACAAAATTCTTGAAAAGTAGAATAACAACAGAAATGGTTGCCACTAAATATTTCAGACCCCAGGCAATGATACAAATTACTGCAATCATTTTTGAACTTTCTAAAGACGAAGACTTAATCTCTCTCTTAGTCGGCCCTCATAACTGAGGGTCGTGGTCAGTATCAGGGTTGCATCTGGTGTGAATGATTTGTCTCGATTGGTTCCTGTCCAGCGCATCTCTTACGACAGTGTTAAATTTGGATGATAATGAGGGTTTCACCTGATCGGTCCATCTAGTTGGTGAGCAACCGCGTGAAATCACCGTATCACCGAAGGTAAAACCGTGCTTCCCACCGCAATCAATTTAAAACAAATATACAAGTTTTCGCTACTGACATATGGTGGATAGGCGAGTTTTGAATTGACTCAGGATCGATGCATTGGTGTATTTTGCAGTCCAAAATATTCTCAGCATTCGCCTCCAGCACCACATGTCAAACACATCGTTCCTTTGTCTTTCTCGGGCCAGGATTGTTCACCTTTCCGCTCTATACAGTAAGATAGGGAATATCATGCCTCATATCGGTCTGATCTTTGTTTTGATACTAATTCATCTTTTCTCGCAGATGTTATTTAGACGGGTTTCTATCCGCCTTTTTATTTCGGAAATTCAGCTACCATCATTGCAAATCTGGGATCCCTGATACACTTTGCGATCGACGATATCGATGCCAGGAATACCACAGGCGACATTTGCTAGTTTCCGGCTCGATCCATACATGCTCATGTAATGAATGGATATACTCATTTTACCTGTTTCAACGTAATCCTCCTGAAACTCATTAGTCATTGAGCATCTATTTTCTATCCTGTTACTACCTCATTAATATTTTTTCAGCTGTCGGTCGATCAGTCTAGACTAGTCATTTTCATTTGTCTTTGTCAGATTCATTATACGGACAAAAGGACTATATTTCTGATTTACTAAGCGATATGCAAACTGTAACATAACAAACGCACATCATTAAAGTATTTGTTTAAAATCAACATTAACTTGAAAAAAAAATGTCAAACTCATATTAATAAGCAAAACCAATAATGTCCAAATAAAGGACAAATATTCTGTAGAATACATAAAAGGGATAACGACGATTTTTTCTTTGTTTGTCCATCAGGTTGTTGAATATTGAACACGTTCTTTTTTTTCATTTTTCGTAATGATTTAATTACGGCGATACATTGAGTTAAAATATCACATGACGTCACGCTTTGGTACATTTTCTGCAAAACTGTGACGTAGCGAGCCCCCACTCCTCAATTTTAATGCCTGTTATCTAAGCTATTTCTTGTTAAATTGAAGTTTAAAAAGAATACACATCTAATATTTTTCCATTTTTGACTGACGGACTAAATAGAATTTCTTTTTTTTTACCCAGTCGTTATCCCTATTGCATAATAAATAATCATAGATAAGATGTCGCAGAGGACGAGTTAGAAATAAAACTAGCATTAAATAGATTTAAGTACAACATACGTGAGATTATAATCATGATAGAATTAATTTAAAATGTCAATTGTGTCGAAATATTTATTCACGAAATATATATTATAATATTCATGAGTAAATTTTATTATAAAAAGTTTATATTTTAAAAAATCTTTCTTTGTTGCAACTGATTATATACTTTTAATTATATACTTACACCTTTAATTATATTTTTATATGGTTAATCTAGCTAGTATCTGTGTCAATGGTCTATGCTATTTACGTTTCGAGCCAGGTACTCGAGAAACAAGAAGGAGCCGACGTGATTTTGTCATGAAGATGGAAGATCAACTGATGGAGTCTTTGCTATGGAAACAATTACAAACGGTGACCTTGAGGCATGATGTCACGGTCATGATTTAACCTTATTTTTGGTGAAACTTTAAAAGTACTGTTCTTTTTGTGGCCAATGTGTATAAAATATGTTGTTTATGTCCATCAAATGCTCATACAATGACGAAGAACATTCCGTAGATCTATGGGAGAGCAACGCTATCTTTCCTTCATTTTCATTTAGAAATTAATTTGTTCACTTGACATTGGCAAAATTGTGCGAAATGCGCTATTAATAAAAAAAATGTGTTCTTTTTTTATTAATAGCGCATTTAAGCTATTAATAAAAAAAGAAGTTCATCAAATTTTCAAAGTCTTTTGTAATAGGGAAGATCATAGTATTTATAGATCTATATCAATATTACCGGCGTTAAGTAAAATCTTTGAAAAAATAATTATTGAACTTTATTTTTTTATTGTCTTACTTTAATTTAAATAAAGTGCATACTAAGCAATATGGTTTCACAAAAGGTCGCTCTACTACTGATACTGGTGTAGCACTACTTAAACATATCTTAAAAATAGAAAACTGGCTCGAGCAACATAATCTCCAAATCAACCTAATAAAGACAAAGCTAATTCAGTCCAAACCATACCAAAAACACCATTAAAAATTGACTATGCCTACAAAAATAATAAATTAGAAACAGTAGACGCCGCAACTTTATTAGGTATCGATATTGATAGCAATTTAAATTGGAAGTCTCACATACAGAAATTCCATTTAAAGAAAGAAAGAACTAAACGGATTTTAAAACTTTTCTTTTAAAAATATTGTAAGATTTTAAAAATTACTAAAATAAATTTTGTTTTGGGACAAATATGTTATTGAATTCTATACATTAAATATTAAAGAAATCTTTGTACAAATCAATGGGATACATAACTTCTATTTCATTATTGGCAGGAAAACTAAGTTCAGCTGCCTTTGCCATACGAAAAATTAGGCAACTCACAAATATACATAGGTACTTCCCGGACGGTATAATTTAGTTTTTTCCATATCATAGCGTTATGTTTTATGATATTCTGCTGTGGGGCATGGCTGCAGGTATAGAGTATCTATTTATTTTACAAAAAAAAGCAGTAAGGACTATTTATTAATTAGGTTAAGGTCAAGAACATCGCTTAGAGGTAAATTCAAAGAAATTGGAACATTAACAGTAGCCTCCCATTTGAAATACGATTGCATACTTTATAATGTTTTTAAACTCACACGATTTGTATACATTATAATTATATGTAATCGGGTCTTGTTCGTGCATTATTTTGAAAACTATTTATTTTAATCTTGACGCTCTGTATGAAATAAAACAGGGAGTTTCTTGCCGGTTCTTCTCGGTACAAGGTCTCCCGCCGTAGATTTACGAACCGATGGCGTAGCTCTCGACTTTCATAAGTGCTTGTAACAGCCTAGACTTAATAAATGATTTTGGTTTGATTTGATTTTAACAATTTTAAGCTTAATATATATTTGATAAAATAGATCCATAATTTCTTATTTAAACGTTAGCAAAGCAAAATGGAGGTTTGCGCTCCACACAATAACGAATATTTTGACGACACTAAGCACCGTGCAAAAGAGATAATAATTTGACTTATAATTCAATATTATACCTCCGATTGCAAGTTGTGTATGATCTTGCATAATTTTTTTATCTTGTTATTCACACAGGCGGGTTTTTTTTTTTATTATAATTTTATTTATGTCTTTTTAGTTAGACAAATCACCAGACTGGTTTTAGAAAGTGAAAGAACAAAGTTCATATATTTAAACTTTATCATTGTATTATTTTCATTAGTATTATGGTAACGATAATCATCATATAATTTTTTGGGATCCTTGTCCTTGAATGCCCTTTAATTTGATACCCATATGGCATCGCACCGTCATTATATTTTATTAATTTTTTTAACGTTACCTATCTAAGACCACTTGGCCAACTAAAACAAATCTAACGATACATTATATCTAAATTGAACATATACCCTTCCTTTGCAGTCGGGTGAAAAAAATCTAGTGTCGGAAATGAAATTTTAAAAGCATGTATTATCAAAAATAGAATCACATTTGAAGTTCTGCGGGTACCTGAATGGACCGGGCGCCCTCCACTCGTCGCCGCTGACCGCTGCCCACTTCAACTAAAGCAAATTCTACCATCCGTTTTAAATTCATAATAACTAAAACACAGACGAGTCTTTTCAACGCAAAATGTAGCCTCTACCAATGTTATCCCGGGCACATAATTCGCATACAAACACTTATATACCCTTAAAATGTTATTAGAAATTCTAACCATCTCTGCTTCTTATCTTTCCAGTTGACTATCTTTAACCGTTTCAAGTGAATATATGAATAACAATTAGCACCGTTCCTTAAAATATAAACGAACAGTCGCCTAAATCATATTATCATTCTAAATAGATATTTTACGTTTTCCCTTGTAATTTAAATTGTAAACCGCGTCTCCGCTTCTTGACTACAATAGAATGATTTATGTACAAATAAAACTTAAAGACGGGTGCGTATTGTTAATTCATTACGTTTCTAAAATTCCTTTGAAAACAAGTAACAGTCGATTGTCGAGTAAAGTCAGGAACTTCGTTTAGATGTTCAATTAATATTTAAAGGGAATCTGTGGACAGTGAGGCGACAGCGAGCGGCGCGGGGAGGCTGCGCTAATAACACGATTGTGTCGAGACGACGTGCCCGCCATCCGAATAAGGGCCTGTCGATGATAACACGCAATTACCAAAGCCAACCGGCATCGTACTGCAACTCCTCCCGCCGCCCCCCTTACGCACACAACTTCTGGAGATTTTCACCAACTTCAGTGTTTTAAACTTATTTATTTTTACATTTCACAAAAATAATTTATTTACAATAACATAGGTACCTATAGTATTATATTAAATAATAAATAATCACGATATTCATTTGTATTTATAAACCACATGAACAAGAAGAGCTTATGACTCTTATATATCCAACACAACCTGAATGCTAAGTTTTCCGAATGCTAATAATAGTACTTTTGAAGTTAGGGTCAGGGTTTTGAGGTAAAGATACTATAGCTTATTTGCAATTTATTAATGCATAGATAACTTCCGTAAAAAATATCAAATTATATTCCGTATATAATTGGTATATTTTCTCGTTTCTTATGAAAAAACTGATGATTTCTTTGCATTAATGTCGTTGCATTCGGAAGAACCCTGACAGGATTCTGAAACTAATGACATTTTTTAATTTTTGTTTATAATATTTTCATTTCATAGAAATTGATCTTTCAAAACAAAATCAACTTCCAAAAAAGACATTTATGATGCTACTAAATTTTTTATAATAATACAACCATACCATATACGAGTATTATATTTTCAAATTCCAAATTGCTATTTCCTATTCAAAGTAATTACTTTATAGTTTTATTTTTAATACATGTGACTGAAACTATACGTATATTTTATTTTGCTAAGAAGCGAAATCTCGTGCAGATTTAGTGCGTAAAGTATACGGGTCGGTGGCGGCAATAAATCGTCTGCGTGAACTCTCGTTAAATGTGGGATTTGCGCGCCGCCACCCGCGCCCGCGACTCGCATCCTAAACGTGCGCTGAGCACTAGCGACCGAGACGCGCCGCCCACCTCCCACCCCCCACCTCCCACTACACAACAGTACACTGTACACAACAGTACACTGTCAGCATTATCAAACATTACTGACATGTACCTCCGATGTTAGAGCTACAGACACACTTGCACACAGTGTTGTATTTTTCGTAATTTCTAACAGTTCACCCATCTAGATGTGGCGATAGCAATCCTGATAAACAATTTTATTTAGGAAATATAATTAATTAACCCAGGACCGATGATTTAGTGTAATCGACCTATTTAAAAATAATGTCAAAGTTTAATCTTCAAATCATAATGAAAAATAAAAAACGATGCTCAAGATACTAACTATTTCACAAAAAGTATTTTTTCCTGTACATTTTCGGGGCATATATGGACCGGAGGCGCATAGCACGTGCCTCGCGTTCACTCTATCTACTCAGTTCTAAGAAATTTCGTTATCGGCTTCGAGCATTTAAGCTTCCTCCCAGGTCTGCGGGCGCGAACGGTCGCATCCACCGACATAATTGGAAGCTAAGCCCATCTTCCACGGAACTGATGAGGGTACCGGCGTTCCAACAACTCTTAACAAGTTCATTCCCATCACAGTACGTGTACCTATTAAAAAGATTTATTATGAAACGACTAAATCTACTTATTTGCCTTTAACGATGGCGTTGGGGTCTAGTGGATGAAGGAAATTATTATAGAAAAGCTTCATTTGAATTAGCTTTCATATTTGACGAGTTCGATGGAGTAGTTGTTAATATGTTAAATTTGTAGTATTAATAAATGTGACTAAGCAAATAGTGGGTTTTAGATTAGACCAAAGATTTGTAACCTAAAGCCAATAATGAATCGTTTTCCGTTACCAATAACAAATCACAGGGGCAAACATTTGAGCACGTAACAATAGATTACGTCAAGATGTTTCCTCACACAGACAACTATATAATACGTTATCAAGATAGGGGCCTGGTCTAATCGCTAATATTAAAATTTATATTCACGAACTTCACGCTACAATAATAAGTAATAAAATTACGACTTCGATCGTGAGCTTTTTTTGAAAGGTATCGATTGAACAATGTCGTTAACTTTATGTTAATTGCAATTGTCTAAGGCAAGAGTTAGATGCAAATAATCTTTGCAAGCTATCGAAGAATGTCAAACAAAAGAGTTGAATACTAACTACAATAATTCGATGGGTTTAACTGAGTTTTTCTTGTTTCTTGGCGATTCAATCATCACTCGTTCCATAAGCGAGAGGAACTTTAAAACTGATAATGATTCCTTAAATCGCTATTACAATAGCTATACTAACTTTATAGCTAGTTTTGAAACGGATTGCGATGGACATTTAAATTATATAATTAGCCCAAAGTACTAACGTTCTCTTACGAAAAGAAAATAAAACTAAAAATATCGTACAAAAGAAAGTAAATATTTAAATATATATTATATTTACAGAAGTGTAGTGAAGACCGACGACTGTACGAGAACTGTGCGAATATTATTTTTTTCTCCTGCAAATTGATCACAATTTAAGTTGTTTTCACGATCTTCTGTTTTAAGTACTTAAATCAATACCAAACACATAATGTGCTTCGAATAAAAATATAACGGTTTCTTTAATTTTTGTTAAGAATTAGATTAAATAAGAATTATTTTAGAATTGTTAAAATAACCTTTGAATTAGGATGTTGTTAGAAACATATGTAAAACAATAGATAATAAACCTATAATAGTAACAGTTAATTTTGTAGTTAATTATATAGGTAATCTTTGACTTATTAATATTAAAAAATATATATTATTATACGTTTTTTTCCCCATCCAGAGTAATGTGTAACCGACTTCAAAACAAAGGGAGATTACAAATATTTTTCTTTACGTACGTTCATGAGTTAAATAAGTGAAAACAGTTATAGAGGTTTTGATTATTTGGTCAATTAAAGTAGTTGGATACTATTTTCAATGAAAATTATTAAAAATTCTACCCTGCAGGACTCGGATAATATAAGTTGGATAAAAACTACAAATTGCAAATTACTTATTTCAACGAACATGAAACATACTGCCAAAAGTCACTAATCCAGGCGGAAGTAGTAGTGGGCACAGCTTAGTGTTATATATAAACTTTGAATCGTTCAAGATCCACAAATGTTAAATACTTTTGGTATGATTCATTTAGACTTACAAGTTGGTAGCACTGCGTGTGATGTGGGTCAGGGGCGGGCCAATTGGGGCGAGTGGAGGGGTTGAGAGGTGGGGCGCGGAGGGGTCGCTACCCGGAACAGATCCTGCCACCTTAGCCTTGACTGTAGGTCACACGCCGCGGCTCATCCGCAACAACTATCGCACGATATCGCGCGTGATAACTCCCTCCCTTCGATACCCTCCCATCATGTTCTCGCAAAACTCGATTTCTTTTATGATGTTACATCACTCCGTGAATAGTAACACTTTATATCCACTTTGAAACTACACATTGCTTCATTATTTTTGCAAACGAGCGATTTTGAGCCCAGTGAGGAGTTATTAAATTCTATCTGTTTTACTTAGCCTACGTTACTTGGTTGCCAGGCGTCTGGATAAAGCCGGACATAGTTAAATTTTTGTGATTTCATTTCATTAGAATTTAAAAACTTTAACTTTTTTACTTTAAACTTGGTCTTTACACTTATATTTTATTATAAAGACACAAAATCCAAATATATCAGCATTTTTATTCAATATAATTTCCTTAATTTCCTTCGCGAATATCGTGTACGAATACGTCAAAATCGTCTTCTAATTAGGTAGACTTAAAAGTGTATACAGCCTTAGAGTTGCATAACTTTGAAACTACGACATCTGAAAACTTTTGAACATTTCTAATACTATTATAGCTCTAGGTATTTTATATTGTCATCTTAATTTGTCCACCTGCACGCGTTGCATGACGACCTCGAGAACGTTCTGTCTACACCCAAAGGTTTCTCGGTTGCGTCCATACGATATCTCACCCTCAATACTCAATATCTCACCCTAAAACGACGTTTCTCTCGAGTATATCTTACTACCAGTGCCTAATATGAAAATACAAATGAACTAAAAAATAATAGTGGCGTCACCTAACCAAAACGCAATCCACCTAATGACGTTAAAACGTAAAAGCAAAATTAAAACTTTTTTGTCACTTTGAATTACTTCATATACAGCCAATTGCACAAACCATTTCTATTGTTATTACTTTAAAGGGACATTACCCATACAAATTTGAGACTCATTGGAGCCTAAAGACGGCATTATACGTTAATGGACTTTTATGCAACTGACCGATAATATTATAGCTCTTTAATTCTTTCGAAATCGTGCTTGCTTGAATGATTTTTTTAGTAGAGGTGGAGGGCAAATTCATCGAATGAATTTTGGGCTGTAACTTGATCCCATTAGGATCATAATGGGCTCAATTAGCGTTGTCATAGAAGCCCATTGTCCCTGAGAGCTCGCCTGAGGTCAATCACGCCACTCTACATACATATACTGCTCCTGCGTACACCACCGTTCATCGCTATTTTCATGATCCAATACGTTTTTGTTACAAAATAAAACATTCGTAGGTAATATTTTGGATAGCCAGGATTGGCTTTGAATTATGCAGCAACATAAGAACAGGGAATAATTAATACAAAGAGTTTTGTGTGACTGTGAAATTAAAAGGGCTATTTTTAAATAATGAAATATTTAAAAAAATTGTTAGGATTTTCGTGTAATGGGCTAGTTGATAACTTTTTTTTATTTCATAGATAAGTAGTCCATTGATGTCTGAGAAATAATGTAGGAAGTAATACATGCGTATACGATTAATAGTTTCCGAGATACGGTGCTATTTCGTGTTCAAGGCATGGGCGTCTGGGCAATCTTTGTAATATCTTTGTTATTTGTGCATTTTATCAAATATGAGTAGTATATTTTCTTACTTTTTTCAAGTTTTCTAAATTAGTGACTTAAAATTTGTTTTGTTAAATATTTAAAAGTTAAAATGGTTCATATTTTCCGAACATAAAACAAAAAGCAATATTTTCACCTGCCGGACACAAGGGCACTATTGGCACTATTCGTTTTCCTTATTGTATCAGCATAACTTGATGACCACTATAGATAGTTAGTTTCCGATACAATATTACAATTTATCAAAAGTTACTTAATTTCGTCACTGATGGTCTCGACAGCAGAATTTTATACCATTCACAACCTACTTTGGCCAAAACATCAGTAAACATTCTGTTACCTGCCGACTGCAACAACCAGCAAACTGTGAATCAGCAATTATTCTTTAAGATTTTTATTCGAATGCGAGGACAGGTGACTGTCCCATGCGCACGTTCAAGTGTTCAAGTTCTTGTTCTGAGTGACATATCAAGACATAATTTATGACTTTGCGAGTGAGTGATATTAATGAATCGTTCCTTTTTATTTTAATAAAAACGTGAATATTTTTTGTGTTCTGTCGGCTTGTAACTTTATGTGGCATAATTAGTATCAAAGTTAGCGAATCTGTTTTATTAGGGTTCCTTAATCAAAGATTCAAACGGGAACCCTATTAGTAAGACTTCGCTGTCTATCTGTCCGTCTGTCACCAGTCTGCATTTCATGAACCGTGATTGTTGAGATTTTAACAAATTATGTATTTCTATTGCCGCTACAACAACAAATACTAAAAAACAGAATTAATATTTAAGAGGGCTTACGACAAACGTCTTTTTTTTTGCTTATTTTCGGTACGTCGAAATCCTTTGTAGGCAAGTCCAGTTTTTTTTTATTGGTAGCATTAAAGGTTTTCCAGTGAGTGGAAATGGCACTGAGTGGCAAGTTTTGTTCTATATATATTAATTAACAGTATATGTTTGTTGGTTTTTGTAAATGTCGTTACTCTTATTAGAGCTGGTGAGTTTCTTGCTCGTTCTTCTTATCAGCCAAAAGACGTCCTGAACGAGTGGTAGGGAAAAAATGTTGGGCGATTCAAAAGTACTTTTAAGAAGTCTATTTGAATAAAGATTATTTTGACTTTGACTTTGACTTTGTACCTACTACTGAACATATAACATCAGCGCCGCCGCTCGCTGCTCTGTGAAAACTTTTGATAATACCTTCAAACTCTACGAACCCAATTTTACCGTATAGAGTTTAGTTATTTGCCTTACACCGTTGCTTTTAAATCATAAAAAGAAATTTAATAAAACGTGACGATTCATTAAATTAAATGACTGTTTTGGTCGTTTTGTTCTTTTAAAGCACGGCAAGGTTTTGTTGTCGCCTGTGAATTTGCACGTCATTTCGGCATCGTAAATTCAATTAGAGAGATATTGTAATTATGAGACTAGGTAGTATTGTAACGGTGCCTCGTACGTACCACACCGTTTATTTCCTCCTAGGTTTCCGCATGTAAACTTTTTTTATTTTTCACTTTTCGCAAGTTGAAATTTTGAATAACGCGATATGCTCTTTTTGAATGTTTCTTCGTGAAAATGTATTCAGTGAACACTTAGCATCAATTTTTGATACAAAAAAGTGTTAGAATTTAGAAACGAAATTGGATACCTAAATACAATTTGTTGCGGACTAATTTCAAGGTTCAATTTTTAACGTTTATAACGGGTCTGCTTTACTAGCGCCGGTTAGAGATCGAAACTAATTTCCCGTGGAAACATCTGGCGGACATCATCACAACGGGTACTTTGTGAGACACACAATGGACGCTCAGACAATAGTAGTACCGTCGGCGGCCTGAGGGGCTCGCGGCCAATAACTCGCCAAATTAATTCGCCCGCGCATTGTTCACTGCGTTTAGATTACAACGCAGATTCCGTCTCGACCCCATCTATTCCGATGTAATGAATCACCGCGACCGACCCTTCTTATCTATCATCGATCGCTTCATGATATAAGTGTCGATAACGCGTTTCGAAGTGTCGAAGTGAGGAGGAGGTGCAGCCGCCGGGCCGCAGGAAGCGCCGCGGGCGATCAGTTGCAAGTTTTAATTGACTCCGCGCGAGGAAATTACCTCCCACTGATTCCGACTTGACGCGCCGATCTCCCGCTAATGAATTATCTACAATCTGGTTAAACGATGAGATTTCAACATTAATTTTATTAATTTTAAAAAGCAGTATTAAGTATTTAAAGAACTTTTTTGTAATTTTCGTTCGGTACATCGTCATTTTTTCTTATTTCCATAAGGCAAATGTTTCGATACGTACTAGTTTAGGACTGGAAGAACGTAGTAAATAAAGATAAAATGTTTGTAATTTTTGTATTTAAATTATGATTATATTGGCATTTGCACTTTTCGCTAGTGTGACCGCAATCTCAATAGGTATACGAGTGGAGAAGGTCTCGTAGGGCCCTACTAAGACAAGGTTCTTAATTTGAAGCACGCCCTCTAATTTGTTCCTTTCAAGTTTTTCCGGAAGAAATATGTTACCAATAAATAGAAGGTATTGTAATGAAACGAATCGCGTAATTAATAAATACAATGACAGTAGAGTTTATATCGCACATAAAGTATGTCACCACATCTGCTATAACGATAATGTGTATATGCGTATATAAGATCACTTATTGGTCTGAGGTTTTAATTTTACAAACAAATTACCTACTATTTACTTTAAATACGTCAATAATTGGTTTAGTTAGAGTATCCATAATTAAAAATGTATCCAAGCATCAATATTAAATTCATCACTCTTGCTAATTTACATCATAAATGTATGAATGAACCCTCGGAGTTACTGAATAAAGGTATCCCTCGAGGACCTATTCTGCGACCGCTACTGCTTTTTCAAACGCTTTAATTTTTTTAACGGTCGTTTACAAGCACAATTATAATTTGTTCATCGTACGTGTATTCCTATGAAATATTAAACGTATAAATATAGCTTTAGTACAGTGGAGTGCCGTTCATACTTCATACTTCATTGTGGATGAGCTAAAAATTAAATTTCCACTATTTGCAATTGTAAGTGGAAATTTAGTTTTAGTTTAGTTTTGTTAACTGTTAACAAAATAATATAAACCCAGTTAATGTTTACTTCAATTGGGTTACCTTTTGTAAGAAAACGTATGAGTTAAAGGTGTTCACCAACAATAATCTCATGAGTTTTCATTGTCCACCTTTGTGTGGCGCTAAGCGTTCACCATAAGCGTCCTATTTCAAAAGAAAAGCCCGTATTATGTGATTTATTTGGTTCTTTTAGTAGATAATATTTTGTTTTTATGAGTACTGTGTAATATTAATATGTTATATTATCATACAAATAAATAAACATAAAACAACATCACATACATTGCTCAGATTTCAAGATAAGTGGCCCCCGCATTATAGAGTATTCGAGACAAGTGAATTCTCTACATTGATTCGACGGGGAATCGAACGCGGGACCTCAGAGAAACCGGTGTGCGAACCACTCGGCCACAGAGGTCGTTAATATCTCGGTGAACTACCTATCTATTTAATTTGTTTTAAATTCAATGGAATAGAATTATACTACTTTATATTATAAGGTATGGTTATGCTCGTGCAGTTTCGGTAGGTATCTCGTACTCAGCGTAGTTCGAAGAAACTATAAACTGAGAAGAGTTCTCTCCTCCGAAGTTGTACGCGAGTGTCTGTGGGCCGCGCCCTCCGCGCCCTCCGCGCCCCCCGCGCCCACCGCGCCCGCCTTTTGCGTGCGTGCGCCGGCCGCCCGGGGGGCGCGGGCGGACCACACGTAGACCTGCGCAAATCACATATCACTCTACCGAATAAAGTGATATGTATCTTTTAAGAGATACATGTCCGATTCTGACCAATTCGGGAACTGGACCTTTTGGGAATTGAAAATTTTGAAATCGTTAGACGTTTTGGGAATTAGACATTATGAACTGGACAGTAATCGTGGAGTAAAAAGAGCTATCACTACAGACATAGTGATACACAGAGATCGAGGTGAGATATTTCCTTTATATCAGTGGCTGGGTTGTGAGTATCGGGAGGCGGGCGGGCGAGCGGGCGGCAGTAGCCGGCGCGCCCCCGCTCGTGACAGACGCCAGTGTCCCGGGCGATGTCCGCCGCGTGACGCGTGTACGTGTAGGAGGCGCGGGACAGTCGCGCACTGCAGGCAGCGTCCGCAACACTCGGCGTCGCTCGCCTGCCGCCCGCTCGTTACATGATCACAGTGTGAGTGCGAACCGTTACGAATATCAGCCCCGTTACCTGATCTATGTGCGAGATTTCGTGATACCGACTGTGGAAACATGAATTGAATATTTTGGATTTGCAGGCAAGAGTTTTTATTGTTTAGGTAGCTGATTGACGAATGACTTATAACGATCACATGTTAATTTTTATTAATACGGTTTTACTTTTTAATGCAGTTTTTGAAAAAAATCGCTGTTTTAAAAGTTTTTTACATCATATAAGTAGTATTATCATGTATAATTATCTGTCCTGTGTGTAACTTTATTCTATACTTAAGTTTATATTTTTTTATATAATTATTTTACTATTGTATAAATAAATATTAAAACGCTGAATTTAATAGTTCCGTAAGTAATTTTGAAAGTATCTGGCATTCTCCTAAAAAAGTTGTTGATATATTCTATTGGAGGAAATTTAATAAAAGTAAAGTACCTAGTAGGTACTGTATATCAACGAATCTCTTAGAAGTCAAGTACGATTTCAAACGA
Organism: Diatraea saccharalis; assembly: GCA_918026875.4. NCBI lineage: Eukaryota > Metazoa > Arthropoda > Insecta > Lepidoptera > Crambidae > Diatraea > Diatraea saccharalis. Next base: position 29,392,646 of record OU893338.1, read on the forward strand.
TCCTTTTAATAAAAAAGCAACAAATTTGAAGCCACTTATATGTGTACAAAAAATAATATTTTCATAAAGAAACTCGTTTTATGGAGAATGGTGCTTTTGGATATATTTATTAATTTATTATAAGACGGTCCATAAAACTGCGTAACCCCATATACTGGCAGAGAATGCCTAAGGTACTAAGTCCGCCTTTGTACATTAATGCATTAAGTATTAAATAAATAAAAATAAATACTCGTCCCCAGGGGTCCGTAGGCCACAGGTTGAGAAACACTGGCTTAAATTATAGACAACATAAATTTTGTTGAATTTAATCCGAAAAATAACCATGTTGCGATTGTTGGGTTTAATTCGTTTAATAGTTTAGTCAACTCTTACGATCCAATATTCAACAACTCTACTGTAAAGATCGACGGGTTTCAATATTCTATATTCTTCGATTCTTATCAAAATCTAGGCGAAGCTGTTAATAAACACTCGGGATAGTCGAGAAACCATAATGTATTATCTCATCTGCGAGGGTAACCATATTAGTTTAGACGTTGTCATATGAATGTCGCCGAATAATGTATCAGTTAGATTTGAGTGTATATTACATCCACGTACACACTGTCACTATTTCATGAGTCATTAGCATTACATAAATAGGGCAAAATTCTAATGACTCTTTAATGCACATTTTTATTATCATTTTCTCTATCGAAAGCTCTATCGAAGCTTTTTCAGCCATCGTCATTCTATCATTTGTTTATCTCTTCTATATTAATGATAATAATAATAATAATATTATATTTGACCAATTTTACATTAACAATGCTATACTTTCGCAACGGTCGGTCACGGGATGGGTGACCAAAAAATTATTATCTCGAGCTACTCCGTGCTTCGGAAGGCACGTTAAGCCGTTGGTCCCGGTTGCATTTGCAGTCGTTAATACCCCCCAATCCGCATTGGGCCAGCGTGAGGGTTGTGGCCCATCCTCCATACCATCCATAAGGAAGGCCTGAGCCCCTGCAGTGGGGACGTAAAAGGGTCGATGATGATGATGATGTAATGCTATACTGAAAAATATTGTTAATGAAAATTGCTTAAAAAGGTCATTGGTTCAAATCCCATCACAGCGTACCAGGAACAAAGTGGAGTTTTTTAGCAATGTTCATTAAGAATGATTGTCTTTATTTCGACGATACGGTTCAGATTTTTTGACTGTTGTTAGTCAGTTTCAATTTGATATAGATATGATAACACATTTGTATGAACTTTTAGTTCAAGCCAGATAGTACTGTACGATAAACTATTGAGAGTGTACCGAAATGCAAACAAGTGTGAAAATTTTATTAATTATCCGTTGAAGCCACTCCACCATAACCTCGTCCAATAAACTTAATTTACAAGTTTACATCTCTGCATATGTTTCATAATTTGGTGCAATAAAAAGTATCCTTTACAGTGTGTTACTTCGGCGTCATTTAAAGTTTTTTATTGAAAAGTTTAAACACTTATTCTTTTGGAATGTATCTTTAAAGAAATAAAAATAATATGTAGATGTAAATAATCCCTTTTGGGTACTTTACAAAATGGCATCAGATTAGAAAGACTTTGACCTGCTCAGTAATGAGCAAAGGTCTCATTTATATTTTAACGAAAAAAATATTTCTTCATTTAACTCGGTTCCTTTTGTAAGTCCGTTATAAATTACGTCATAAAGACCGGACTAAAACCAGTATTTTATTCAAACATGACTGTACCTTTTCTTTGGTTAATTTTCCATTGGAGAAAAACCTCGACCATGTTCTCATTTTGACCACCATTGTACTGTATAATCATTAACTTTGATGCTAATAACATTATTTAAGTGTCAGTTTAGATCCTATGTCAACTACATTTATTCTTATTCTACTTTCTCGCTTCCATACATTTGCGTTAGCATCAGTACCGCATTGTGTATAGTTGGCTGCGCTTTCTGCCTCAAAGGTTTGCTGCCAAGAGTTTGCCCAATCCTTCGTTTATACTTTACTACGTTTATTAAAGTATTAAAATAAATAATACTCATCTTGGAATCTGAGCAATGTATGTGATGTTGTCCGATATTTATAATATAGAATTCGAAACTCGCACGTGTTCTCGACACCCAACGCTCACTGTATCTGATCGCGAAACGGTTTTTTAAACCGGTTTTTTAAATACGAACCACTGAATTCTAGACACTTGACAGTTATTGAAAATCTTATGTTTTGATATTTCAATCGCTTTCCGAACCATTCTTGGTGTATAGTGGTGTTCAGTGGATATAATCTGTGATTCATGGAGATCGATCCGTTGGTTAGGTTCCGAAAAAATACCGCTTATCTGTACTGTTTAATTTTTTTTGATGGAATACTCTACTCATTTAGTTGATATCCCAAGATACCGCACAAAGTGCTTTTCTTCATCTTTTGTACTGCGCCCTGCCGGTGTCTATATTTCCGAGTGCATATAACCCAGACCTATTTAAGGCAAGAGTGAATAGGTTCCTTCTGGCTAAGCTCGTCCCACCGTAGATCTCATCTATGTCCTTAAGCTATTAATAAAAAAATTAAAAAAATTGTATACTAGAACTTTAACACAGATATAGTTTTTCTAGCTCTATAGTATTGCACGGCCTGCTTAACACACAGATAGATAACACTATCATTTGATAAACCGGCCCAAAATCCAAATTGGTCATAATGCAAATCTAAATGCTGAGATAATATACTATCCAATACAGTCCAACACCTTTGCCACTATCACACGAGATACAATATTTATTGATGCGAGGAGATCCGGTGCATCAATAGAAGCATGCAATAACTTATGAAGGTAAAATAGGTCGTATCTTCTACGCCGGGGCTCTAAAGACATTACATCGACTTGGATAACTTTTGACAGTAACTAACCGGAGTTCGACCCAGGTTATGCTTCTATGAAATATATTTCAGGCACCTCCTCTGAACTCTCTCCAGACTATCCACGTGAACCTTATAATAAGGAAACCAGACAGGAGAATAATACTCTAAGACACTACCCACTAAACCGAAAAACAGACTCAGAATACTATAAGGACTCTTAAAAGATTTTGTAAACATCATCATAAAGCCTGTCAGTCGATGGCTTCTCCTTATGATGTCTTATGACAAGTTAAACGACCGATCAGATAATCTATAAAAACTACAAACATCAGATATCCTAGGTGTGATCCCTGAGGAACACCTGAATATACCGAGATGGGGGATGAGGAGTAGCCCTTGTGAGTAACAAGCTGTGAACAGTTGCTTATATACGATTCTAACCACCTTAACAAACTCCCGTGTATACCGTAGTGGACAAGTTTGAGATATAACAAGGAGTGATCAACCTTGTCAAAGGCATTGCTGAAATCTAAATACACAGCATCAACTTGGCCCTCAGACGCGAAAACACTACATAGGTAATTTTTATATACTAGTAAGTTACTGAGGATGGACCTTTTTTTTAATAAATCGATGTAGGTTACTCGATATAAATTTAATGACATGGTTATAGAGATTTATATTGTATAAGATTAGTAAGATTACAGAGACATTAATTTAGCCATAATTTTATACGGGTCAGTTTGATGCCGGCGTGTGTCCAAGGATAATCACTGGGTATAATATTTTCCATTGTTGAAACAGGCGGTTGTAATGGATATTAATAGAAATCCATTGCCAGATCTGGACCAAATTAAATTGGGACCACACGGCAAGCACTAGCTTTCAAATAAAGAAAGAATGGTCACAATCGGGCCATCAAATAAAGAAATATGAGTTAACAAACAAGAAAAAAATACAGTCGAATTGAGAACCTCCTCCTATTTTAAAAGTCGGTTAAAAAACCACCAACATCTTCATGCTCCCTTGGATGATATGAAGTTTCCGAGTCAACGTAATCAATTGTTTTGTACTTACATCTTTTAGCCCCAAAACGACCGACATAGCTGAAAGTTTCAAGTTAGGTAGCATGCAAATGTTCATTTTATTTAACAAATATTTAAAAATAGATAAGACGAAAAACTGGTGTTAAAAAAAATAAAATCTAAGTCTTGACAGCCCTTTAACGCACACACGCTCACGGCCAGGCTAGCGTACGGCAAGTAGATGGGGACCGGCTGTTTTTTTCCTTTAACTGGTTTTTTCCATTAACTAATAACCAGGGACGAAATCACTTCATCTTCTCGAATTCGTATTTTGTTAATACGCAATTGTTTTTGAATTTTCTTTTTAAATACATATAATAATATTACCACACTCTGATGAGTGAAATAAAGATAATGTGTTTTTCTGTAAAGACAAAAAATTTTATTACCCTTAACATTTTTACATGTTTTACACTTTTATCTTAATTGAATAAACATTTTACTTACCTGTAAAGACAAAAAAACAACATTTAAAGCCTTTATTTCAGGTATTTCTGTAACTGCTATTTAAATTTTTAATTATCTAACTTTTACATTAACTTTCTTAATTATAAGTAAATGTCAAACATGACATCCATAGATTATAGATAAAAAATAAGAACTGTTAAGAAAAGCAATGACACTATGGTTTTCTTTACATCTCCCACCCTTGAAAAGAACAATTTTACATAATTGTTCTATTATTTATTAATTATAACTGGAGACAGCTTCGTAATATGATAAAGATTTGACTCTGACTTCTTGTGTCCGGTGTTGATTTCATATATTGAGTTAGTAATTTTCCTTAAGATTTCATAAGGCCCAATCCTTAGTTCATCCATTTTCTTTCTATTCAATCGATTTCCACTTTCTACGAAAACTTTATCTCCTACCTCAAATGTATATTCTTCCCTATGTAGATCATATATTTTTTTATTATAGTTGTGAGATTTTATTGAATTTTCAAGGGCTAACTTTCTATCTCTTTTCAGATCTTCTTTTGTGCACCTTTATTTCAATTCTACTGGTAAAATGTTCACATTATCCCCTTCTAAAAGGTATTTTGGAGTAAATTTCGTAACTGTATGTTCTGTTTCATTATATTTTGCTACACATTCTTGTGCAACAGTAGTCCATGCTGTTTTTTTCTCACCTTCATTAATTTTGCATCTTATTTTATTTACTAAAGTTTGATTCAGCCTTTCATTAATCCCATTAGAAAATGGTGAGTCTACAGCTGTGAATACTATCGTTATATTATTCTTTTTTAGAAAGTCTTTAAATTCCTTGGAATTCAAGCCAGGGTATTGGTCTGTTAGTACCATATCAATATTATAACTTTTTATCACATTTTTTATCAGCTTAATAAAATCATTTGAGTTCTGATTTTTTGATGTAGATATATAAGCATATCTTGTAAAGTGATCAACTAAAAGATGCAAATATTTTTTTGTAGATCGTGATCCTCCAAAGCCACCAATGGTATCTATTGATATAATTTCAAATGGGCGTGTTGCTGGACCTAAATGTGACATCAAACCGAATTTTGGTTTCCTTCTTGATTTGTTCTTTATACAAATATCACACTCATCACAAATTTTCTTAATGTTTATTAATATATTATTTGCTGTGTAGAATGGTGTTATTTTATTTATCATCTGAGTTCTTCCGATGTGACAGTAATTAATATGTACATCCTTAATTAGTATTTTGCTAAGTGCTTCTGACAATATGATTTTATTTCTTCTTTTATTCTTTTTGTAGTAAATTTCATTCTCCAGTATAACATTAGTTTTTTTATTTTGTAGATCTAAATTTGTGTATTGGTCATTTTTTATATCCACCAGATTTATTAGATTCACAACTTTTAAAAAATCATCTGTGTTATCACAAGGTTCTAGGACTGGATTTCTGCTTAAGCAGTCTGCTTCTTGATTTGATTGTCCTGGGTTATATTTTATCTTAAAGTTGTATTGGGATAAATAATATGTCAAATCACCGAGTTCCTCATCAGTTCTAGTCTTAATGTTCAGATTTTCTAGTGGTTTGTGATCTGAATATACCACAAATTCTTTTCCCATAAGCCAATGTTGCCAATATTTAATGGCTTCTTTTACTGCCAGACATTCTAGATATATAGCCTTTTTTTTCTTTTGAGTTTCTGTCAATTTTTTTAAAAAGTAAGCTACAGGTTTGTCAACTCCGTTGCTATCTTTTTGTTTTAACACGGCTCCCACTCCTTTAATACTAGCATCTGTGTAAATGTTTATCGGTTGTTCTGGGTCAAATATTTTTAAAATCGGTTTCGAACATAGTAATTCTTTTATTTTATCAAATGATTCTTGGCATTCTGTGGACCATATAAATTTTATATCTTTCCGTAATAAATTGTGTAACGGGTCTAATATAATTGCACTGTGAGGTATAAACTTATGATGAAAATTGACTTTCCCGAGGAACTCTCGTATATTTTTTTTTGTTTCTGGAACTGGGAAGTTTTTCACAGCAATTAAATAGTCTTTGAGAGGTACAACTGAATCATTTTCTATTATGTGTCCCAAATATTTGGCGTAATCTTTTGCAAAAGTACATTTTGAAAATTTCAATCTAAATCCTTCTGTTAATATTGCCTCAAGTAATCTAGACAGATGTAATATGTGTTCTTCAAAACTTCTAGAAAAGATCAAAATATCATCAATGAAATTTACCGCGAATTCCGAGAGTTTATATTTTCTTATGATGTTACTTAAAATTCTTTGAAATATCGCTGGAGCTGTCTTCAATCCGAATGGGAGGCAAGTCCATTGATAATGGCCTTCTTGTGTAACAAATGCTGTTTTGTATCTATCTTGAATTTTTAAAGGAATTGACCAAAATGCCGAATTTATGTCGAAAGTAGAAAAATATTTACAGTTGACAGTTTTCACCATTAAATCCTCAATCAAGGGGAATGGCTGTGATTGTGGAACAACAATTTTGTTCAATTCTCTGAAGTCTATACAAAGCCTTGTCTTTTTATTATCTTCTTTTTTGTATGCTAGAGTAACCGGGGCTGCAAATGGGCTATAGGATTCCTCAATCAATTTCTTTTTTAATAAAGTTGATACCTGGTTTTCAATTTCTTTCCTATCATTAGCAGTGCATCTATATGGACGTTTGTAACAATATTTTTCAACCATCAAATCTATATGAGCTTCATAGTCTCGTACAGTGCCGACATCGTATTTATCTTTAGCGAAGACTTGGTTGTATTTTTCTATTAATTTATCAATTTCGGTTTGTTGATGTAAATCTAAATGGTTTACCGATATTTCAAATTTATCCAGATTTATGTGTTCGTTAAAGTTTACTTCACATCTGCTTTTATAAATGTCTCGATTCAACATCAGAGTGTGTAAAGAAACATCTTTTTTTCTTGAGTCACTGAGCCCATTAGGAAGTTTGACATCTTGTATAATTTTCAATTCTTTATTTTGAATTAGACTGAAATTTTTAATGCAATCCAAACCAATCAGAAAATCATAGTGAAAATTTTCACTATCTATCACAAATATATTCATAATTCTTTCAATATTATATATTTTTATTTTTAATGTTACCATACCTTTTGTTTTCTTCTCACCATTAATAGTTTTCAAGTTTGCTGATTGTTTATTACATATGTCCTCTCTTTTTTTTATTTTTAATAATTTTGCATTAATTAACGACACATTTGAACCTGAATCATAAATTCCAGAGACTTGTAAAGTATCATTTATCAGCAATTTTACTTTTATTAATGGTGGTATTTCTAGTTTTTTGGATTCTCCTTATTTAATTCAATTTCTAATTCAGAGTTATTAACGCTTTTTACTATTGCTTTATTATTTTTTCCTTTGAACCAGCAATTTTCCTCAGGATGAAAGCGTTTTCCTCTTTTCTCAGTTATACAGATCTGGCATGGTTTTTTTTCTTCAGTTTTATCTGTTTTTGAATCAGAATATGTGTTTTGTTTCTTATCATATCTATTCTTCCTTACAAGATGTTCCAATTTTCCTAACTCATTGTAGAGATCTTCAGTTTCTTGTATAGTCTCTCTGTCAATCTTATCAGTAAGATAGTTTGGCAGACCTGATGCTATAAGGTCAATTAGTGTCCCAGTATCGATCGACTTCCTGACTTCTAATAATAATTTTTCTTTTTTTAAGGCATACTCGAGCAAAGAACCCGTTTGATACTTAAATGCAAGAGCGTACCTGATAGGCGACCAACCTTTATTCCCAAATGTATCACAAAAACTCTTTTCCCATTTATTCCACTCTGATTCAATAGTAATTTTCATTAACGTACAACTGTACCAATCAATACTGGAATGTTCCAAAAAATTTTTTAATATTTCAATTTTTTTCTTATCTTCTTCAATATTGAAACGTTTACATTCTTTATTGAAATCCTTAATCCATTGGTGAGCATTCGCATTTTTACCAGTGAATTTTTCAATCATAAAATTCTTTGAAATTTTCCCTACATTCAGAGTTTCACTTTCTCTTTGTTTTTCTTCAAGTAATTTCTCTAATAGTTTTTCTAGGTTTTGATTTGAGACACTGGGCAAAGATTTATAATCATTCATGTTTTCCTTTGTTTCTTCCAAATAAAAATCATTAAATTGTAAATTTTGTTCTTCGTCCAAATATATTTTTGATATCTCATCTGTAAGGGTTATCCATATTTTTCTTGTTTGGTGTCTTTTAGTCAACGTTTTTTTTATTTTGGTATAATTTGAAGTTGATGTAATTACTTGGTGTAAATTTGCAGGTTGGTATTCAGTTGGTATACCAAACAACTGTCCATTAGCTGTGCCTATTAAGGTTATGCAAATGATGTTTGATTTGCCATCATCTGAAGCTTTGACAGTAAAATCAAATCTCAACTTTTCCATAGTTATTCAATGTTAGCAGTAAATGTTGTTTTATAATAATATTACCACACTCTGATGAGTGAAATAAAGATAATGTGTTTTTCTGTAAAGACAAAAAATTTTATTACCCTTAACATTTTTACATGTTTTACACTTTTATCTTAATTGAATAAACATTTTACTTACCTGTAAAGACAAAAAAACAACATTTAAAGCCTTTATTTCAGGTATTTCTGTAACTGCTATTTAAATTTATAATTATCTAACTTTTACATTAACTTTCTTAATTATAAGTAAATGTCAAACATGACATCCATAGATTATAGATAAAAAATAAGAACTGTTAAGAAAAGCAATGACACTATGGTTTTCTTTACATACATTTTAAATAAGTAACCAAACCCTTACTATGTTATATGTTAATGGCTGATATTTTAGTTTAACTACTTTAATAAATGATCCTGTTATTTGATCCATTCAGTTACGTTTTTTTTTGGAAATCTCTGACTATTTGAAGTAATGTAATGTAACTTAATTAACGTTAGAATAATGTTTTTACAATGATTTATTAAATGTTAGTCTATTAATTAATTTGAGCATTTTGACTGATTCGTTTAGTGATTGTCAATTAGAAATTATTAAAAAACCGTTAAATAGATCACAGTAGTAGTTTTTTTTGTTTTTAGAAATTAAGAAGTCAATGACCGATTAAAATTTGTTCCTTAGTACGTTCCAAAAACAGCTGAATAAGGGTTATAAACACTCGTTATTTTCCTAAATCTTTGTAATTTAATATCTCCGAAACTATTTTACCTAGACATATAATTTTTTTTACATCATATTATAGACAAATAGTACTCTCCAGGAACCTCGGGAGTGTCGATCGTTCTGTTCCACCGTGTAAAGGTATACCATTAGTAAATGTACATGCCTTGACCAAATAATAAGTAACATTGTCAACGGGATTGGTTATTTATTGCCATTATGGTTATCAGATCACGATACTGCTCAGATTTTGTGTACATCGTAAAACTCAAACCCCACACTTTGTGTATACTTATCGTAAATGCTACTCAGTAGAAAATATCAATAAATTCAAGACATTTTTAAGTAGCATTTCGTTTTCAAATGTTTTTAATAAAAAAGATATAAATATTGCATTCAATGTATTCCACGAAATTTTTACTCTTTTGTACAATTTGTGTTTTCCAGTAGCAAAACATAAACGTAATTATTCCTTCAAGCTTAAATGGATCTCTAAAGGCCTAAAAATAAGTAGCATCAGAAAAAGGAAACTACGTTATAAATATTACACAAATAAAAATAGCAATAATAGATAGAGTTATAATAAATATAGTAAATTGTTAAAAAAATGTATTAGTTATTCCAAAAGGATATCAAATAAAAAAATTATTAGTAACAGTGACAATATCTGTAAAGCGACGTGGAAGGTTATTAGGAATGAAACTTCTGAAATATTGAACCATAATAGATATATAAATAAAATCATCCATAACAATACTGAAATAACGAATCTAACGACAATTGCATCAATATTTAATAATAATTTTATACATAATAATACAGTAAATATTAACCAAAAAAATTATTACTATTTTAATACAGTTTTGCAAAATAGTATATTTCTATCACCAGTAACTGCAAATGAAATAAGCAAAATTATTCTGACATTGAATAATTCACAGTCAGAAGGCTATGATTCCGTATGCATCAAAGTCTTAAAGCTGTGTAGAAATGCACTATGCAGTGTTTTAGCTTTTCTGATAAACCTGTCTCAACAAACAGGAAAATTTCCCGATAAATTGAAAATAGCAATTGTGAAACCGTTGTTTAAAAAGAGTGACGAATATGAAATATGCAATTATCGTCCAATAGCAATATTACCTGTCATATCTAAAATATTTAAAAAGGTCATGCATGAACAACTTACTAATTTCCTCACAAAATTTAAAATCATCAAGGACAACCAATACGGTTTCCAAAAAAATAAATCAATAACTCATGCAGCTTTTGACCTAGTTAATGAAGTTATGTTAAATGTAAATATGAAATACTATACAACAGTAATATTCCTCGATATGTCTAATGCTTTTGACTGTGTTTTTCATAAAGTACTATTAAAAAAACTGGAATGTTATGGATTAAGGGGTCCTGCATTAAACTGGTTGGATTCCTACTTATCTAACAGAATGCAATTCGTAGAGATACCACAGATTGACAAAAAAAATACAATTCAGCTTTACAGATCTAAACCAAAACATAATAAATGTGGCGTTCTTCAAGGCAGTGTTCTAGGCCCTTTGTTGTTTTTGCTGTACATAAGTGATTTACCTGACATTACAAAATTTAAGACGGTACTATTTGCTGATGATATTTCCATTATTGTTTCAACGAAAAGTACCTTAAAACAATACAAACTTGACATCACAAATACAATTACATCAATTATTAATTGGCTTCAGAATAACAATCTTAAGGTAAATTTAGCAAAAACTAATATAATTAATTTCAATAATTTTAAAAATCAATCAGTAGACGTATCTTTTAATGAACAAACTCTACAGAGTGCTCCAAATGTAAAATTTCTAGGCTTAAAAGTTGATCCTAAATTCAGTTGGAAAGAGCATATAGAAAAAGTGTGCAATAAAGTGAACTGCTTTTCCTTCGCGTTATATAAACTTACAAAAGTAGCAAGTGTAAATACGGCTATCATGGCCTATTTCGCATATGTAGAATCCATCTTAAGATATGGTTTATTAATTTGGGGAAAGGGCACTGATACTAAAATTATTCTTATTGCTCAAAAAAGATGCATTCGTGCTATATGCAATCTAAAGCCGGATATTTCTTGTAAGCCTTACTTTACAACTCTCCAAATTTTGACACTGCCCTGTCTTTATATTTTAGAGGTTTGCATATTTGTAAAATTATAGTAAAAAGTTTACACAAGCACAGGATTTGAGCCAAAGATTAAGAAGAAACCCGGAGAGACTAGTTTTGAAATTCGTCCCTAAAACTCAAAGATTTCAGAATAGCAGTTACGCCATGTGCCAAAAAATATATAACAAAATACCCAATAATTTCAAACTATTACCATCTAACCGATTCAAATCTACTTTACGTAAATGGTTATTGGAAATGGCATTTTATTCTATTGATGATTTTTTAAACCATGCTACTAGATAAATTAATAACCAAAGCTATATAAGTTAACACAAAGTTTAATTGCTATATGATTTGTATCTTTTTTATTGTTTTGACGCTATTAATTACGAAATTCTTTAACTTGACATTTATTATTGTGACATTTAATCTTCAAAATGAAAATGATTATGGTAATTTTAGTGAATTTGTTAATTTTGTATAAAAATTGTATTTAATTAATTTTGATCATAATTTGATTGTTTTTACCGGTAATGAAAAATTAATTATATTTAATATTTGCATGCTATCTTTGTATGGCTAAATAGGTTTTAAGTTCTAATTTTATTTTAATTAATTCCTATCAAATTGTACCCTATTTAAAGGCAAATAAATATCTATTCTATTTTATTCTATTCTATTCTTAAATCGTTTATTACTTTTAAATTTTATCTCAGTTTAGGGACTTCCGCACACTATAAAAGCCTTATACGCTCAGCCTTTTCTGAATTCAATTTCTAGTCGATTCAATGCGGGAATAGTTGATTCTTAGTAAAGTAACGTCCATTTATAATTAAGTTCAAGAATTAGGCCTTTTATAAGAACTTGATGTGCTGTAATGTGGTGGAGCTCTCTTAGTAATGTGTATGATATTAGCAGTTACTAATATTGGTTACAATGGTGATGTATATGACAGGTGGCAGGCGCCCGGCGGCGGGTCGGGGCAGGGGGGGGCGCGCGGTCGCGGCGCGATGCGCTGACGCCATGCGCCGCCCGACATGCCGCGCCGCGCCCAGCCACCCGCACTCGCGCTGCTGCTCGCCCTGCTGCTCGCCGGTACTGTCTACTATACACAACACCTTGTACTATGTATTGTACGCCTATACTGCACCGTTTACAAAACCAGACATTCCACTTGTCCGTAATAAAGTAGCTCCATATCTCTTAGTCCCTTAACAGACATTCGTGTCCGACTCATCACAGACCCGCCGCTTAGATGAAATGAAATCAAATAGAGAGAATAAGCCCAGTGTGGATTGGTGAGTGTTAACGACTGCAGATACAGTCGGGACCAATAACTAAACATGTCTTCCGAAACACGGGGGAGCTCGAAATAGTAAAATTTTTGCTCACCCATCCTAAGACTGATCCTTGCAAAACTTACTTAACCTCCGCGCCCCGTAAACGATAATAATAATAAATTATTTTCTCATCACACAGAACAGTCTTACGTGCTAGTTAGTTACAAACTCAGTTGTTCTTGCGATGCGGACCTAACCACAGCACCATGGAGCTCCTCGTCCCGATTCATGATAACTTCAAGTTTCTATTCACATCAGGGTGCGGCGGCAACCCGGACGCCAAGCGGCTGTACGACGATCTCCTCAGCAACTACAACAAGCTGGTGCGGCCTGTGCTCAACGTCAGCGACGCGCTCACCGTGCGTATCAAGCTCAAGCTGAGCCAGCTCATCGACGTGGTACGTATCACGTAATCCTTCTTCCTTCTTTCTGTTATTAAAAAAAATATTTCTCTTAACAAGTCTGGCACAGTAATTAATATAGACACACAACAGGCTTTACTTACAACATACTTTAATAAGTTATAATGTACCGATTACTGGTGGAAACAGTATTCTTAACATTCGGATCGCAAACAACCACGAACAATATTCTCGGATACCGTAAGTGCAGTGTGTCGCCACCTTTACGTATAATAAAATCAAGTGGAGGGTACATCTGAAAATCAGTTAAAAACATTATTACCGGATTACCCTCAACTAAAATCAGAAGACGACACCCGCCAGTTCTCCAGTCTCCTCGTGACCACGGCTGCTGTAACGTAGCCGAAACGTCGAGGTAAATTAATTGTTTAAAAAAATGCACGAACAAGACCCGATTGCATATAATTATAAAGTATTCTTAACATTGTTTTTTAAACTACACTTTGCCTAGAAGATAACAACAGCAATTCAAAAGGCTATTAATATTCTCTATAGCTATAAATAATATAAGGTTTAAAACCACCGATCTGATTCGAATTCATTTAGGTGTCCTAATTCGCTTCGAAAGCGACATCTCCTTAACTTTGAATTGATATTAACATTTCGTGGCATAAGTGAAGTGAATGACATGTATGAAATGAATCGTGTTTGTATTTTATATTAAAAATGGAATCAGAATTTCTACACTAATATAAGTTAAGCGGATTCTCATTCGATGTGAATTCAGACACCTGAGTGAATTCTAATTCGGATTCGGATTTTTACAGAATCGCTCTGCTTTACCTTTTTCACCATCCAAACGCCTAAGTTTAGTTATAAAATGTAACTTCGTGAAGTGAGAGTTTCCATTAAGCGTATGATAATGTATTGGCACAGCATAAAAAGGCGCAGAGTAACTGAACAAAAATGAATAACAAAAAGATTTGTAATATACAACCCATCATCAGCAGTTACATTGTCTACGTGCATATAGTATTTGAATTATAATATTTTTTTTAAATTATAAGTTATTGTTAAGTTTGTTTTTAAATTAATAAAAAAAAAACTTTACTATTCTTTTAATTGCCTCTTCAATTTTCGCTTTGGAATTACCATATCAAGTGTTAAATAATTCAGATTCTATCGGGATGACTTACTTATACTCTTATTTTTTATATCTTTGCTTAAGTTTTATCTTTTGCTTCAAATAATTTTATCACTGTTGCACTTAATCATACCGAATAATACGCCCTTCGTTACGCCCTAAAATTTCGGAACCATTGTCGATTGGTGGGTGCTAGCGATTGTAGACGCAATAGGGAAGGATCAACTAGTTAACCTGCCTTGAAGCTAAAGATAATATCTATGTATTTCTAATTATATTGAAACTACTTCTGTTAATGATCACTTATTTCTTATTGATTCCAGAATTTGAAAAATCAAATAATGACGACCAATTTATGGGTAGAACAGGTATAGTAAATAATAATAATAATAATGTGACATGGGTACGTATGAGACATACAATATAACTAACGGGTGAGATGTTGCAGAGTTGGTACGACTACAAACTGTCGTGGGAGCCGCGCGAGTACGGCGGTGTAGAGATGTTACACGTGCCCTCCGACCACATCTGGCGCCCTGACATCGTGCTCTATAACAAGTAATTATATGATCTCTTGTTCAACTTAATATTAATGAATATACTCGAACTAAAACTGGTGTGATATTTAAACAGTTTCTATAAAATTCAGCTTCTGTTTTTATATTGAATGAATTACATAAAATATGGATCAATTGTATACAGTGCGGATGGCAACTTCGAAGTAACATTGGCGACAAAAGCGACACTAAACTACACGGGGCGAGTAGAGTGGCGTCCGCCGGCTATCTACAAGTCCTCCTGCGAGATAGATGTCGAATACTTCCCTTTCGATCAACAAACTTGCGTCATGAAGTTTGGCTCCTGGACTTATGATGGATTTCAGGTAGCGTAAATGACGTGTCCTGCTTATCCAGATACTATATACTAACATTATAAACAAGAAAGATTTGATTGTCTGTCACGGGAAATCAGCTAGTAAATCTGTAAAAACATACCATAGATTTATGTAGTTAATCGGAACGCCCATTTTCTAAACAAATGCGAGTCGAACTTTAATTTATTGTTGTATGGGAGCTCACTAGAATATTTATTTTATTCAAATTTTTACACGATATTGGTTTCTTTATTAACATTTTTTACGATTTGTTGATATAGCAGCAACATAAAAACATCATCTGTTAAAATTTATACTGTCTAGCTATCATGATTCATGAGATACAGCCATGTGACAGACAGACGGCCGGAGAGTGGAGTTTTACCTTTTGGTCACAGAACCTTAAAAATATTACATTCTCGGTGACATAAAGACATTTCTCCCTCCTCTATTATCTATAAAACTCATTGCCTTGCGGTCATTGGATAACATTACTAAACTTGTTTTCTATATCAGGTGGATTTACGGCACATTGATGAAACTCGGGGCACTAATATAGTGGAGCTCGGCGTGGACCTTTCTGAATTCTACACTTCCGTTGAATGGGATATACTTGAGGTGCCTGCTGTAAGGTGCGTTGAAACTTCCTTCTCCAGTTAAGCCTTTAATTTGATTCTTAATGAAAAATATTTTAAAAATTCACTTGGTCCGTGGCACCCTGAGATGGGGATTGAGCCCATGACCTTTCGCAATCCAATCTACTGCTCTAACCACTCAGCTACCCAGGACCTAACAGGACTAACGTTACTGTTTCAGAAATGAAAAGTTTTACACATGTTGCGACGAGCCATACCTCGACATCACATTTAATATCACAATGCGCCGCAAAACGTTGTTCTACACTGTGAATTTGATCATACCGTGTATGGGCATCTCGTTCCTCACCGTGCTCGTGTTCTACTTGCCATCGGACAGCGGCGAGAAAGTGTCACTGTCTATCTCCATCCTGCTCTCGCTCACCGTGTTCTTCTTATTGTTAGCTGAGATCATCCCACCTACGTCGCTCGTGGTGCCTCTCTTGGGCAAGTTTGTACTGTTCACCATGATTCTCGATACTTTTAGGTGAGTTATCATTTTCCATTAAGATATTTTTGCATTTATAAAACGTTCGTTACAACGACGAGTTTCAACACCGAGATCCGATCAGTTAACCTTCAATGAATTAACATGATTAATGACATCTCGTTGCCATTCACTTCTTCAACTGGAGGTTTTTTACAAAATTTAACATATCAGCTTTTTATTTGAAGCTATATGAAAGTAAAACATTTATTATTACTAATTTTAATATTATTAGAAATTTAAGACTCAGTGGACCGAATTGAGACTCGACGGGGATGCTATCGAAAAATTTATAGTGTGGGGGGTCGGTCAATATTAAAATTTTATACATTGTGTTCGTGCAGCATATGCGTGACGGTGGTGGTGCTGAACGTGCACTTCAGGTCGCCGCAGACGCACACGATGGCGCCGTGGGTGCGCCGCGTGTTCATACACGTGCTGCCGCGGCTGCTCGTCATGCGCCGCCCTCACTTCCGCGTCGATCCTCACCGGAGTAGATTGTGAGCGAAGCTTTAAAACTCATTGCATAATATACATATTAATACACCAAAATATTTCATCTGTTTCGCCGAAACACTCTAAAGGGAGGAATTCACTAGAAAGGCATACCCGCGGGCAAGTCTGCAGCCGTGTCTTGCACGAGTCAGACATGCCCGCCCTATAGTAACGAGGTCCGGCAGACATGTCTGCAGACTCGCCCGGGGGCATGCCTGTCTAGTGAATTCCCCGCTTTATGAATCTCAATATACATAGCGCGGAGCTCGGGTTCGTCGCCAGCGGCATGATGGGGGAGCCCGCTCCGTGGGAGGAGTGCGGGTCAGAGGGCGGGGGCGCGGCGGGGGCGGGGGTGGGCGGCGGCGGCGGGGGCGGGGAGTGCGCGTGTCGGCTGCACGACGCGCCCTCGCTGTGCGACGCGCTCCGGCGCTGGCACCGCTGCCCGGAGTTGCACAAGGCGATCGACGGCATCAACTACATCGCCGACCAGACCAGGAAAGAGGAGGAGTCCACCAGGGTCAGTGCGGTTTCCCACCCACGCTCACAGTAGAACATCAGTTCGGACGCTGACGTAACGTAAATCATATTTTTCGATCGTTTGAAGGTCCGATCCTGGACCGAAATGTAAGGTCTTTAAATTTTATAATCACACTCGATAGACCATCTTTTTAAGAAAATAAATCTTGTATTTTTATTAATAGAGCTGACTTTGATCCGACATAAACGGTGAACGAAACTATCGGTATTCCACTGAAGCCGGCGACGATAACACACATAGTTTAAATAAAAAGCCGACAAAAGTAGAGACAAATAAAAAATATAGTATATCGGCCGAACTCATCGTATCGATTAGGTTAACGTGTAGGATTTTAAATAAAATTAATCGATATGTCCACCTAACTGGCCGTTTGTCGTGCAGGTGAAGGAGGACTGGAAGTACGTGGCGATGGTGCTGGACCGACTGTTCCTGTGGATCTTCACCCTGGCGGTGGTGGTGGGCTCGGCGGGCATCATCCTGCAGGCGCCGACGCTGTACGACGAGCGCGCGCCCATCGACGTGCGCCTCTCCGAGATCGCGTACGCCACCGCCAAGCCGCGCCCGCCGCCGCCGCGCTGAGCCTCACCGCGCCTCACCGCGATATGCCGTGCCGTTATTATACGATGTTGTAAATAATATACATATTATAGTTTATACGACGAGCGATGCTATTAAGAACGAGTCGAATTTCTTTTGATAGAGACGAAATAAACCGATCGTTTGTAACTGGTTTTTTATTCATTCCTCCTTTAACCCGTGACACGCATAACATCATGTATCGAATAAACTGAAGGCATCGATAAAATATCGGGGGCTCGGGGGATAATTCCTTTTCTGCTGTGACAGTCTAATTTGGTACCAAATAATAAAATATTGTTTTACATAGATTGCTGATCGAGGACAATTGGTAATTTGTGTTTAAAATTACTATTGTCTCTCAGATTATACCCACTCGATGGTTGCTAGACATGTACAAAAAGAAAATAACGAACTGATATGAATACGAATATATGGGGCCATCATTTAGGATCTATATGAGAAAAAAAAAAACAATCAGTGCCGAATTAAGCCAGGGCTATGGCAATTTTTTATTTTTTTTATTTTTTTAGACACCCCCCCCCCCCCTCCCCCACCCGAAACAAAAAGTCGCCATTAATCTGTGACTCGAATTTTATTTGTCTTTTTATGTTCATACTATTACAGTGCTACTTATAAACAAGGTTTAGCGTCAGAGTAAATTGAAGCTAAAATTGCAATTTTAGTATTAGTCCGTATTCATATTCATCATCATCAGCCCTTTTACGTCCCCACTGCAGGGGCTCAGGCCTTCCTTATGGATGGTTAAGGAGGATGGGCCATGACCCTCCACGCTGGCCCAATGCGGATTGGAGGGTATTAACGACTGCAAATGCAGCCGGGACCAACGGCTTAACGTGCCTTCCGAAGCACGGAGTAGCTCGAGATAATAATTTTTTGGTCACCCATCCCGTGACCGACCCTTGTGAAAGTTGCTTTACGACTACGATCACGGGCCGCGGCGCTAATCCACTACGCCACCGAGCTACTGTACACGTATTCATATTACACAGAGAATAAGCAAATCTACTACCTTCTAGGAGTCAATTGTAGTGTGTATGCATCGTATATACACACTTGCATTTCCACTCAATATATAAGGAACATATTTATGTAATAAAGAGGCATTATAACAGCAGCCGGTGTTTCAGTTAATAATCCGAAGCTCACTACAGTGCATGGCGACCCTGCCATCTAAGTTACAATTATAAAACCCTTACATAAAGCCGGCAAAACAAACTCAGTAGATAATTATAAGCCCATTGCCTTGATACCCATACTATCTTAAATATTTGAGAAAGCTATGCTGGTTAGGTTGAATAGCTTCATAGATAAACAAAACATTATTAATGTAAATCAACATGGCTTTCAAAAAGGTAAGTCCACGACATTGGCAATGTTTGGGCTGACAAATAAAATTATGACTTACATAGATAAATCGGAAAAAGTAACGACCATATTTTTTTTTTCTTTTTTGACATGAGTAAAGCATTCGATTATGTATCGTTAGATATCCTCCTGGCCAAAAAAAAAAATCTTAGAGGTCTTAGAGGAAAAGCTTATAACTGGCTGGAAACTTATCTCAAGGGAAGATTACAATACACGGAACTCTCAAATTTGGATGATTGTTTTAATGAAATTAATTATGAATCTAGTGAAAATATAAAGGAATTTGGTGTGCCACAAGGTAGTATTTTAGGCCCGTTTCTATTTCTCCTTTACATAAACGATCTACCTAAGGCCACTAAGCAATTTTGTTCGTTATTCGCAGACGATGTATCAGTGGTGGTATCAAATTCAAAGAAATCTATAGTTGAATACAACAATGAAATTAATAAAACAATGGAAGAAATAATCAACTGGTTAAAAGAAAATAATTTAAGAGTTAACATTAAAAAAAAAAACAAAATATATTTATTTTCATAATCAAAGAAATAATAAACGGCTTAATCTTGAAGTACATCATGAGGGACAAACGATTGGGGAAAGTAAAGATATAAAATTTTTAGTACTAATACTGGATAGTAACTGTACATGGAAGCCACACATACGGGAGTTGTGCAACAAACTCAGCAAACTATAAGCAAGGTGTATTCTAAATAACAACTATATAAATATATTTTTAATAAGCTTTGTATGTAACTCCGATAATTTATGATCAAATAAATATTATTATTATTATTATTATTATTATTATTATTATGAATTTGCGACTTGTAAACATTACCGACGAAAGAACTGCTCTTTTGGCGTACCATGGATATGTGGCTTCCATTCTAAGATATGGAGTCATAATCTGAGGTAATTCAGTAGATATCGATAGGGCGTTCATTGCTCAAAAACAATGTGTACGCTCCATATGTAAATTATCTGTAGAAATAAGTTGTAAACCATATTTTCAGACTTTGTGATTGTTAACATTACCATGTATTTATATCTATGAAGTATGTTGCTTTGTTAACAACAAACTCTTTAAACGAAACTGTGACGTGAACAATGAGTACAGGGGACGATATCCTGAACGACTAGTGTTACCCAGTATGTTTACAACAATGCAAAGCAACAGCTGTTATCCGATGGCTGTTAGAATTTATAATGGGTTGCCGAATTATATGAAAGATGCTTCACTCAATCTATTTAAAAAGAGCCTCATGATGCATAAATGTTACTACTCGGTCCATGAGTATTTGGCTGACAAAACACTATGATAATGAATGTTCCATGACATTGTTTGACATTGTATTTCTAATTGAATTTGTTATAATGGTGGTGACATAGTTTAATTTTTTTTTTCCTAAATAATAATTATTTTAATTGCCTGTATTTAAATTTAATAACTAAATTAATATTAATTAATATGATATTTGCATGCTAGTGTAATAGGTAAGTGAGCTGAACTGTAATTGTCTTTCCATCTTTTATAATACCTCATTTAATAGCAAATAAACGATTACTATTACTATTAAGGCAGTCAGCCGGCGTTCGGTCATGCGATTCGACGTCATAAAATAATTTATAAATCATTATAAAATATTTATAAAAATGTGTCGATCTACTGTAGAAAAAGACGAGGTGTTTCTGAACCAAAATGCTGTTGGATCGAATTCCCAGGACTATCATTTATCAAATATCAGCATTGTGCTAGTGCATATGCACTATGATAACTATTGCAGGATTATTTGGACTCTACATACTTTACAAAAAATGTCATCATGGCTGGATTCGGTATGAGTTATTGGCGCAGTCATTGAGGCGTTCGTTTCGACGACCGTCGTTGCTGCGAGCATCAACATCACCCCAGAACCAGTGCATGTGTGTCGGAAAAGCAATAGTGCATTAAAGAAAGTGCTATGCGTAAAATTTTACTTTGGTGGATATGTAATAAACAATTTTTTTTTTTTTTTTACCACTATCCACTGCCGCTAGCCGGAATATGTTCGGAACGTCACGTTTAGCTTTAGGTTTAAATCAAATCAAATCAAAATTTGTTTATTCAATTTAAGCTTTTACAGAGCACTTGTGAAAGTCGAAAACTACGCCATCGGTTCGCAAAACTACGGCGGGAGACCTTGTACTGAGAAGAACCGGCAAGAAACTCAGCAAGGGCTATTTTTTTCTCCCTGTTTTATTTCACACAGAGAAGTCTTATTGAAAAGTGACTTCATTAGAATATGAAGTCACTTTCCATTACAATATTAGAAAGTAAATACAACAAAGTTAAAATATCTAACACCATGCCTTTTTGTCATTTAGATATTCCTTAACGGTATAATACCCTTTACTTTGTAGACAACTTTTTATATGACTTTTAAAATGATTTATTGGCAAATCTAATACATCACTGGGGATCTTGTTAAAGTATTGTATACCTTGACCCATGAAAGAATCAATACCTTCTGTAACCTGTAAGAAGGCACTACTAGCTTGTTTTTATTTCTAGTATTAAGTTTGTGTACATCACTATGTTTGGTATACACATTAATATTGTTCCGGACAAAAAGTATACAACTATATATAAATTGAGATGCAACCGTCAATATTCCAATTTCTTTAAATTTCTCTCTAAGAGATATTCGCGAACCCAACTGATAGATAGATCTTATTGCCCTTTTTTGTAAAACAAATATAGACTGAATATCGGCTGCCGTTCCCCACAATATAATGCCATAGGACATGATACTGTGAAAATAACTAAAGTACACTGTCCGGGCAGTTTCTATATCGGTAATTTGTCTTATTTTTCGTATGGCATATGCAGCCGAGCTGAGTTTACCAGCTAATATAGAAATATACGGGTTCCATTGCAGTTTTGAATCTAGTGTTATGCCCAAAAATTTTGTTGAACTTACTAACTCTAAATGTTCGTTGTTGAGTTTAATTTCAGTTGGTTCTACTTTTACATTAGGTAAAGTGAATTTTATACATTTAGTTTTTTTAGCATTCAATTGAAGATTATTAACTGTGAACCAAGATAACACTCGTGAGAGAGTATTGTTTACATCGTCAAAATTATATTTGTTTCTGTCAATGTTAAATATTAATGAAGTGTCATCTGCAAACAACACGATCTCACACAGGTTTTTAACAAAAAATGGCAAATCATTTATATATATTAAAAACAGAAATGGGCCTAAGATAGAACCTTGGGGAACGCCTATTTTTACATGAGACCCCGACGACTTCGCACCGTTTATATCTACCGTTTGTGTTCTGGAACTAAGATACGACAGCATTAGTTTTTGAGCAGCACCTTTAATACCGTAGTAATTCAGTTTAAACGACAGTGTCTGATGCTCAACACAATCGAAGGCTTTGGACAGATCGCAAAAAACACCAAGAGCGTTTTGCGATCCCTCCCATGCTTTAAATATATGCTTCAGTAGCGCAACACCCGCATCTGTTGTCGAACGACCCTTAGTAAAACCGTATTGCTTAGTATGCAAAAGTTTGTTGGAATTAAAGTAGGATATTAATTGTTCCAGAATAAGTTTTTCAAAAATCTTGCTTAGTGTCGGTAGAATTGAAATGGGTCTATAATTACTAGGATCCTGTTTATTACCAGCTTTAAAAAGAGGAATGACTTTACTAAATTTCATGAGATCTGGGAAAATACCCTCATCAATACAGTGATTGAAAATATCAGCGAGATAGGGAGCAATGATATTAATTATATTCTTAATTATATTCACTGATATACCCCATAAGTCACGAGTGTTTTTTATTTTTATTGATCTGAAGCCTTTAATAACATCTAATGAATCAATATATTTGAACTTAAATAAGGTATCACATTTTGGTACACATTTCCTAAGCAAAGCCATTGCTGCCTCTGGCGAAGAATTCAAATTAGAAGTTGTCTCGATCGGTTTATTTATGAAAAAATCATCAAAAATATTGGCGATCAGTTCAGGAGTTTTAATAAGCTCGTTTTTGAAAGTAAGTGCCAATACGTCGTAATGTGGTCTGTTTTTACCAGTTTCACGATTGATAATATTCCAAGTAGTTTTTATTTTATCACTGGAATTTTTAATTTTGTCTCTAATAAAATTTGACTTCGCCAATGCACATACTTTTTTGAATTATTTGGAGTAAGCTTTTACATAATCTACGAATTTTTCAGAATGGTTATACTTTCTAAGATTGTACAACTCATATAACCTGTTTCTGCTTTTATAAATACCAGTCGTAGCCCAGTCACAAAACTGTAGTTTCTGCGTAGTAATTTTCTTCGTTTTAGAAGGGAAAGCTCGATCGAATTCATTCTTTATGAGATGAAAAAGGTTATTATAAAGTATATCGGGGTCGTCATGTGACCATGACATCTGCACGATT
Organism: Diatraea saccharalis; assembly: GCA_918026875.4. Lineage (NCBI taxonomy): Eukaryota > Metazoa > Arthropoda > Insecta > Lepidoptera > Crambidae > Diatraea > Diatraea saccharalis. The sequence continues at coordinate 29,416,661 of OU893338.1, forward strand.
TTCTCATCTATATTTAGTTGAAAATTATTTATACGTTTATTATTAAATGGTCTAACTTCTATTATTTTAGGTTCATTAGGAACCGTTATCTCGTAAGTAACTTTCAAGCCATAATGATCAGATGAAATATTATTAAAAACTAATTTGTTTGTTGGGTTGCGTTCTGAAAAAATATTATCCAAACAAGTAGCTGAATTCGCAGTCACTCTTGTCGGTTCATGAAATTGATTTGTTAAATTAAAACATTTGAACAAAGAGAGAAAACGATCGGATGTTATACTGGGTTTGAGAAGATCTATGTTAAAATCACCACATACAACTAAAAATTTGTTTTTTGAGTCTAACTTTTTAAGCACATCCTCCATCACTAACTCAAAAACACTATAATTACCTTTGGGGGGTCGGTATACACATACTATGATTAAATTACTTAATTCTACACAAGAAAGTTCAATATCTCGTTCTACCGTTAATTCTACGATATCTTTTCGTTCCTTAGATTTTACAATATCACTAACCAATATTAATGATCCACCGCATTTTGCTCCCCGACGTACATATGAACTTTGCATATGAAAATTATTTAAATAAAACGACATTTCACTGAGTTGCAGCCAATGTTCTGTTAAACAAACTATTTGTATATCATTTGATTGAATAAATAACTCTAATTCTAAGTCTTTGCCGGCCAAACACTGTATATTTTGATGCATTATATTAATGTATTTAGCCTTTGTCTTACTTTTCAGTTTAAAACTGAATTTGTCAAATTAATATTTACATTAGTAGAATTACTAATACAAAAATTATTCTGTGTTATATCATATATAACAGAATCTTGTAAATTAAAAGCTAACAAAGTAGCTATTTCGGTCTTACATGATTTAGTCAGATACATATTATCTTTTGTCAGATTTATTTTTTTAATATACTTATTAATATCAAAAAATAAAATAACGTCACTATGACGAGATATCATATTATATAATGTCAAATTTAATTTATGTATGCGCATGTTTTGTTCCTTATTGTAGTTTTTGACATATGGAAAGCTGCTTATTATCATTTTACAATTTGATTCAGATTGTAATTTTAGTAAGTTATCAATACTTTTTACATGACCCTGTATTGATGATGATGAGCTATCACCACACAAAATAATTAAAGTGGTAGCACTATCTAGTTCATTTTTGCTCAGATTTTTTACTATATTGTTAAATGATCGACCTGGAGAACAAATATTTATGAAGTTTTGTGCTAATTTGTTTTTGACAGCCGAACCAAGACCTTGGCCCAGCTTGGTGTAGGTTTAGGTCTAGGTTGGGGTGCGATGTCTGGCAACCTCCTCGTGGTGCACCCCGGGCAACGTGGCCGCTCAAAGTGTCTTTCGATACTTTGAGCCGCCACGGCTGATGTCAGACGACTGGGGCTCGGCAGGCGTCCTGGATAGTCCGGGTAGCGGCCGCCGAGGGGGGGGGGAAAAAGTGAGGGGTGATCCCTTAGGGGGTCAGGAATGGGGGGGGCGTCCTGCGTCGTGGTTTAGGGGGGTGGTAGGCTCCTCTTGGAGCCACGTTCGGGGGTCGCAAAGACGAGTGGGCGGCGGGTCAGTGGTCGTGCTTGCACGGCTCTGACATGACTTCGGTCACCGTCGGCCACGACCGTAACCCGGTACGTAGTGCCGGGCCGGGGGCCGCCACCTGCGGGTGGGGGCTGCGAGGAAGAAAAAATTACCCTGTGGGGGGAAGAGAGGAGTGCTCTTTAAAAATTACCCTGTGGGGGGAAGAGAGGAGAAGAAGGAGTGGGCAACCTCGCCCAGAAGAGGCAACAAACGATGAAAATGTCCGCTAGCAGAAAAGAACTACCACCGGGCGGTACCGGACACCAAGCCGGAGAATCCGCCTCAGCGGGTATGAGACGCGATTTATCGCCTCCCTTACCCGCTGGCTCCCTACACTCGGTGGAGGGGAACTACGGACCTCAGGAGACGCTGGCTCCGATACATAACAGCGCGAGATGGGAGGAGGGCCTAGGACCGTCAACCGGTCGGAAGAAAAGGCCGTTGGAAGCGGTGGATAACACCGGCGGGCGAAAGATTTCGCCGGATGCCAAGGTGCCTACGGCACGCAGGGGAAGGAGGAAGCATCCGACGAACTCACGCCGCGAAGTTATCGCCGACGGAGAGAAGAAGGACGAACTGGCCGAACATCAGCCAGATAGCGAGGAGGAAGAGGAGATTCGGCTGAGCGAGCGAGGAAGGGAAGAAAGCCGATCTCAGGAAAGAGGCATAAGCCTGCTGGCCAGGATAGCGAAGGCAGGAATAGAGATAGAGGAAGACACGGACCGGTCATCTGGAGAGGACGACATGGACGTTGAAGAGGGAAAAGAGGAGGAAGACGAGGATAAGGAGGAGAAAGACATCGAAGAGAACCTGCAAAAAATCGACCAGCTCGGCAAGAATAGAGACTTGCTTCGCAGCGAAATGGTCGAGGTTCTGCAGGACACTCGAAAGGTGATCAGAAAGAGGAAGGACCTGCCCAAGGACTTTAAAGAGGAGCTGACCATTGTCCTACAGGAATACGAAGAGGATGCCGTCGACCTCGCCAACATGCTCGACATCGGGTGGATGCGGGACTTGTACTGCAAGTACCGCACCCACAGGGTGGAGAACCAGAGGCTGGAGGACGAGGTAATAAAGCTGAGGGCCGAGCAGGAGGCCAGCGAAAGAGCCACGGGCAGGCTGAAAGGTGAGGTGACCGAACTCAGGGCGGAAGTGGCCAGGCTAAAGGATCTAGTCTGGAAGATCCAGAATCGCCCGCCGCTTGCGCCAGGAGGACGAGCCGCCAAGGTAACGAAGAGGAGGCCCGCGACAGAGGACGAATCACCAGCGGGAGAGGAAGTAAAAGAGAAGGAGAGACCTGCCCAGGAAAGCAGCTGGAGCGAAGTTGTTAAAAAGGGCAAGAGAAAGACGAAGAAGAAAAAGGAGAAGGAGGCAGAAATGCCGGAAAATAAAAGCGCCCCCAAGAAAGAGAAGGCAAAAGGCGATGCCGAACAGAGGCAGAAGCCGGAAAAGAAGAAGAGGGAGAGAAAAAGGAAGAAGAGAAAGACCAAGCTACCCAAGACTGCTGCGGTCAAGATGGAGATCACCCGCGAGGCTGAGGAACAGGGGCTGACATACGCCGAAGTTTATCGCCGAGCGAAGACAGGGATCAACCTCCAGGAGCTTGGTCTGACGAAGGGGCTTTCTAATAAAATTGCTGCGACGGGGGCGAGAATGTTAGAAATCCCCGGAGAAGAGAGAGAGCGTAAGGCGGACCAACTGGCCGAACGTCTAAAGGAAGTGCTGGGCGAAGGTGTCAAGGTGACGCGACCCGTAATCCACACAGATGTACGGATTACGGAAATAGAGGAAACGGTCACCGTGGAAGAATTGAGGAGGGAAGTAGCGGAGGCTACCGGCTGCACACCTGAGCACATCAGAGTGGGACCAATCAGGACTGGATACGGGGGGATGGGGGTCGCCCTCTTGCAGATTCCGGTCTTGGCGGCAAGAGCTCTGTGCCAGAAGGGAAAGATCGAGTTGGGATGGGGCTGTGCAAAAGTTAGAGAACTGCCACCACTCCCGTTGCGCTGCTATCGGTGCATGAGAGTGGAACACATGGGGGCACAATGCACGGCCAAAGCAGATCGCACCGGCTTATGTTATACGAGGTAGGTGCGGAAGAGAGGGGCACAAAGCCGCCACGTGCGGAAAGGTGCCACAATGTGCAGTATGCGCAGCAGCCGGATGTAGTTCCGGGCATGTGATGGGCAGCAAGAGTTGCCGCCCACCGCCCGTGAGATACAAAAGATCGCCGGTCCCCGGATCCCGGAAACCGCGTGCGGAACCGAGCAGCGCCGTCACGGGCGAAATGGACACACAAAAGTGTGTCCACTAGCTCGAGCGGCGTAGTTCGGAGCGGCTCCACTACTCGCTGTCCCCTCTATACCATTCTCCGTCTGAGAATGGGCATGAGGGGCGGGGATGTGGAGTGAGCGGAATCGGGATGCACCCTTCTACGGAGGGGGGGGACGTCCCCGTTCTCGCACCGGGGCGGCGGCGCCGCCGGGGCCTCTAGGGGCCTCGGCGGCGCCGCCGCCCCGGGGTCGCGCAATCGCCGCCGTTGGGCCGCTCGTCGGTTCAGAGAGTGAGATGGTGACCGGCCAGAAGCGTACGAGAGAGGATGTCGAGGTGACCGAAGATGAGAAGGTGTCTCCTGTGGCAAAGGTGCCCACTGCCATGAGGGGACGTGGACGGTCAACGGGCAAACCACGACGAGTAGAAATAGACAGAGAGGAAGAGAGCAGCTACTCTGATAGCGAAGGTGAGGAGGTTATTCGCGTCAGACCGAAGGAATCCTCTCCTAATCAGAATAGCAGCCCGAAAGAGAAGAGCGGAAGTGAGGAAGAAGAAATCCTGGATGTAGGCACAGAAGGGATGGACATGGAGACGGAGATTCCGGAAGTGACAATAATCAGCTCGGAAGGGACAGAGAGTTCAAAGACGGAGAAAAGGTCTGAGTCGGAGGAAGAGGAAATGAAACAGGGACTTCGATCCCTTGATGAACACGAGGAGACAAAAAATGAGATCCTCAACAATCTCATGGGGTGCATCAAGGACTCTAAGATCCTGTTAGGGGGGAAAAAGGCACTCACAGAAGTGGCCAAACAAGAGGTGCTGGACATGGTGGAAGAACTTGAGCAGGACATCCATGAGTTGGCCAAGACGGCGGATGTAGGTTGGATGAGATCCACCTATAAGCAAAAGATGCTGCTGAAGATCCAAAAACAAAAGTTGGAGGAAGAAGTCCTGGTTCTAAGGGTGGAAAAAGAGGCACAGGACAGACTGATCAACCGCCTGACAGACCAGATGCGGGACCTGCAGCAGGAGGTTGCGGGATTGAGAGACGTGGTCTGGAAAATACAGAACCGTCCGCCACTTGCAGCCGCCACTAAAAAAGCCGCGAAAGTCACGGCTCACAGACCGGCGACAGAAGACGGACCTGGCCCATCCTTGGTCCAAGAGAAGGAGGAGAGGCCTGCTCAGAGAGAGGAAAGCTGGGCAGAGGTACTGAAAGGTGGAAAGAATAAAAAAGAGCGGGAAAAAGAGAAAAAGGTCAACAAGAGGAAGAAGAAGACACAAAAGGGTCAAGAGAGCAAAAAACCCTCTGCACCTCCTGTGCCTAAAAAGAAGAAGAACAGAGGTAAGAAGAAGAAGAAACCGAAGTGGGATGGGGTAAAGCTGCCAAAATCCGCCGCGGTGCAGATTACCATCACCCAAGAGGCAGAGAGAAAGGGCTTTACGTACAGCGAAGTCCTCAAGCGTGCTGCAAACAAATTTCACCCCAAAGATCTTGGGATAACGGAAATCAGGAACCGTGTGGCGGCGAGCGGAGCCCGGCTCCTGGAGATACCCGGAACAGATAGCGAGGAGAAAGCAGACCTCCTGGCAGCACGCTTGGAGGAAGCACTGGGTGAGGACGTGAAGGTGACGAGGCCGACTAAATGCATAGACATGCGAATAACCGGCCTCGACGAGACGGTCACCGAAGGGCAACTTCGGGCAACGGTTGCGGAGGAGGGAGAATGCCCTCCGGACCAAGTGAGGATGAGCCAGATCAAACTGGGCTTTGGCGGTGTAGGAGTGGCACACGCCAGGTTACCAGCAGCGGCGGCAAAGATTTTGGCTGGATTTTGGTGGGCAAGAATACGCCCTCTTCCGCCACTTCCCGTACGTTGTTATAAATGTATGGGGGTGGGCCACGTGAGGGCGCAATGTCTGTCGGAAGTTGATCGCTCGCGCGACTGCTTCCGGTGCGGTGAGACTGGCCATAGAGCCACAGAGTGTGAGAAGAAGCCCCGATGCGCAGTCTGCGCGGCGGCGGGGATGCACAGCGGACATAGGATGGGCAGCAAGAGCTGCCGCCCCCCAACCAAACGAAGTAGGCCGGTCCCCTGTTCACGGGTTCCGCGTGCGGTACCGTGCTACACTGTTCCGGACGAAATGGACACACACTAGTGTGTTCACTAGTCCGGGAGGCGTGGCGCGGAGCGGCTTCGCTGCTCGCCGGCCCCTCAACATCGTTCTCCTTCTGAGAACCTTTGCGAGGGGAGGGGATACGAAGTAAGCGGATCCGGGAAGCACCTCTCTCCAGAGGGGAGAGGGGGGGCGACCCCGTCTCGCACCGGGGCGGCGGCGTGGTCGGGGTCCGGGCCCCCATTCACACGTTTAGTGTGGGTGGGGTCCCGGGCCTCGGCCGCGCCGCCGCCCCGGTGCCGCGCCCTCGGCGCCGCCGGGTCGTTCGTCGGGTGAGTCTTCGGACGAATTCGACAGTCGGGCCCGGCGGCGGCGGGGGCGCGGCGGGCTGTGGTAGGACCATATAGGGCCCTGCCACGGTCAGCGATGAAGGGATGGAGTCGGCTGCGGCTCGGCGAGACACTCACCGCATTGGCGCAATGAGTCGATGTGAGGAGGGGCCACGTCGACCAGCGGCCGACACCATGGCAGCGGCGGGAATTCTCTGATGCATCGCTCAAAAGGGGCGCCAGGCGGGCGCCCGGGGCTGCCCGAGGGGTATAGCCCGAGGGGGAGGCCGAGGAGCGAAGCATACAGAGATTTCGGCAGACGGTAAAGGGAGTTTAGATTGCACAGTAGCGCATCTCTACTCCCTAACGGGGCGAACAAAGGGATGGCCACCCTGCGTTCATTGCACGACCCCAACTGTCTGAGGAGGGTTCCTCGGAACTACCCGGGAAACCTCCTGACCGCAGAGGGAGGACCATTTGGCCCACGATCCGGAGATCACTCCTGGGCAATCCGTACGGGGTACCAGGTTTTCCGGATCACGCGAGAGGGTAGTACGGGGGGTTTTGCACGGTAGGCCTGCTGTAGATAGGGGTTCTTTAACCTCCGCAGCAGGAGAGCCCGGGTTTAGTCGGCCTCTCGCCCAGGTCGATGACATGTTAAGGTCAGTTCCCCTCGGTACAAAAAAAAAAAAAAAAAAAAAAAAAAGATTAGGTTAGGTTAGGTTAGGTTTTTTTTTTTTTTATAAATGCCTGGCCCACATTTCGGGCCGGGCCCTACACTTGTCCCCACTTAGTAGCAGGCCTTTTTTATTCACTATTCTTATCTTTCGTTCCAGTTCTATCTTTTATACATACTTTCATTCTGCATACTTTATCTTTCTTTCATTCGTTCTCTTTCATTCTTTCGGCTGGGAGTGCCGTTCCTAATTTTTTCCTATTCTACTTCTTTTTTATTTGCTTATTTCTAATTATTTAGGTTCAACACGTACACAAGGTCTTTATTTTCGTATTTTCTTAGTCCGTTTACATTTCTTACTTATTATTCTAATACATTTTTAGCTTATTTACTACATTGTTATACATTTTTGTTTCATTTTTACTTATTCTATTACATTCTTTTATGTTTAACATTTCTTCTTATTTCTACATTGTTTTTCTTATACATACTCAGTTTTGTTTTACATATTCTAACAATTTTCTATACTATTTCGATTTCTTACGTTCTATTTATTCCGTCCCTTTTCATTATTTCCTTCCTATTTGTCTATTTATTTATTTCTATGATTCTAGTTCTTGTCCAGTTTGTTTTGTCCGTATTCCGGTTTCCTATTTTTATTATTCGTTTTTATTCTTGTTTAAGGTCACTGTTTATATATTTTACAATATATTTAGTGTTCCTATTTCTTATGCATTTTTGATTTATTATTCATTTTATGTTTTGTCCAATCCGGTTTGTGTTTTTTATTTTGTATTTGTTCTGTTTGTTTTGCTTTATATATACATTTATATATATTCGTGTTTTGTGCAGTGTTTATATAGAGGTCCGCATTCCCATAATGTGTTCTTCTATATTTTATTGTTTTTGTTTTTGAACTCGGTTTGAATGATCATCATTCTCTCCGAGTTCATGTGTATTTGTTTTTTATTTCCGTTTTTGTGTTTGTGCTTGTCTTGTGTGTTGTGTTTGTGTTTCGTGTATTTCTGAGTGTTCTGTGTTTTTTCATCGTATATTCCTGTTTGGCAGCCTTGATCCTCACTCGTAAGATGTTGTTGAGCGGGCAAGGCTGTCCCATTTTTGGCGCATTTTACATATGTCGCTAAATGCGTTGTGGTCGTTTTCGGGTATTTCCGCGTGTGTACAGTTGCAACACTGTGGGGGAACTCCTGCTTTTCTGTTTGGGCATTCTGCCCGCAGGTGTAGTTCCCCGCAGTGGCTGCATCTGTCCACACTGTCCGGACAAAATTTCTTCCCGTGTCCGAATTTGAGACACCTCGTACATTGTATGAGGGGGGACTGATCGTATACCCTCACCCTCTCCATCTCAATGTAGAGGTGCTGTTCGGATACCATCCTCTTCCATATTCCTGGTGTAACTTGGGCAATTACGTGGCACTTGTCTGTGTGTATTGCCCTTCTCCTGTACTTTATTTTAAAGTCCTCTTCTCCTATTTCGAGGTCCGCAAAGATCCTGGGATTTTGGTTCTTAAGTGCCGTCATTAATTCGGTATCCTTCATCTTATAGTTGACGTCCCTTATGATTATTAAGGGGTTTTTGTTCTTTACCCTTTGCGCCTCTACTTCCTTTTCTTTGTCCAGCCTTTCTTTTATTTCCTGGATTTCGGTCTCTTTCTTACAGCTAATTATTATTCGAGCGTCCTTTATCTTTCTTATCCTTTCTATTTGGATCTTTGTCTCCTCGGGTCTCAGTATTCCTTTGGTCTTTTGTATTACCTCTTCCGCTGTATCTAGTTCATTTTTCGAGGTGACCATAATGGAATACATTGTCTGCGGTACTTGGTGTTTCTGACCTTTTGTGACGTTTGCATACGTATTTAACTGTGTTCCACTTTGTTCTTCCTTTATTTCTATTTTATCACATATCTTCTTTTTAATTCCTTCCTTACTCTCTTTTATTTCCTTTCTAATATTTACTTCCATCTCTTTCACTCTTTCTATTTCTTTTGTATTTTCGTTTTTAGTCTCCCCGCCGTCCTTTCTTCCATCTATCTTCCTCTTTATTTCTTCCTGTCCTTTCGCAACATTCATACCTACTTCTTTTATTTCTTGAATCATACTTTCCTCATACATACTGATTCTATTTTTGATCATTTGCCCTAAATCCCTATCCCCTTCTATTGTTCTTCCTTTCACTTCATTCTTTCTCCCATTCATTCTTTCTCCTATCTTCCTATCCAGGTCGATGACCTCCGCCGTCAGGTTTTCCTCAACTTGATCTAACTTATTTACAACTGAAGTTAACACTTGAGAATTCACCTTTTCGGGGATGCTCATCAGCCCGGATATTTTTCCTTCTATTCCTCCCATTCTCATTTCCATTTGTGTAACTACCTTTCGTTCGACATCATCCACTCTGTTGACTATTATGGTAGCGAGGGTTTCCCTGTCCCGGGTTTCATCCGTGTTTATTATCTCCATGACTTCCCTCGCTACTGTTTCTGGGAGATTTGATTTTAGGTGTTCTAGCCTCTGGTTTATCCCATCCAACTTTGTTTTCAATATTGCTATTGTACTATCCGCTTTCGCACTTTCTTTCGTTCCTTCTTTCTTTAGCGATTTTTCTTTTTCCTTTCTTTCTTCTTTCATTCCTCCTTCTTTTCTTTCTTCTTTCATTCCTCCTTCTTTTATATCCTCAATCGCCTTTTTTATTTCTTCTATTTTTCCTTCTAATTTCTTCATTCCTTCCATATACTGTTCAATTATCTCTCTCTCATTCTGTTTCATTATTCCTGTCATTCTTCCTTTTTCGTTCTCATATCTATTTTCATTCTCTATCCTTCCATTCATCACGCTTTCTTCAATTACCTCAAGTTTCTTAGTTATGGTGGCCGTTACCATCTCGTAGTCTTGTAGGGTTCTGTCCGCCAATCTATCGAAGACCTTTTCTTCTCCTTTTATTACTGTTTCCATTTTATAATCTAACATTCTAAGATATTTGGTTGCTACAGTTTCGTCATCCTCTATTCTTTGGTCTCTATTTTCCCTATACTTAATGTCCTCTTTTCTCTGCTGGTCCATTTTTTCGTTTAATTTGTTTATTTTTTCGGTCATCTTCAGCATTATATCATTTATTATATCATTATACCATTTGATTTTTCATTTCTCCCTTATCTTTTGCAACTGTAGCCTCCTGGATGTTTCTCGCGATGGTCCTACTGATCTCCATCAAGATGACCAGTCCCGCCTGTGAAGCTGTTTCTAGATGTTCCTTCACTTCTCGCTTCATCGCACTATATATTTGTTTCGGTATAGTACCCAAAACATCCATCAGCTTGCATATGAGTTCACTCGTTTTAGGGTCATTGAATTCCTCCACTTCTTTTTTATATTTTTCCATTCTGGGTGGGGAGTAGATGTTTGCTCTCCTTACCCTCTCCACTGGTGGTGATTTTTGTGGCTTATTCATATTTATGTATGCAAGACTATATTGGAGGTAGTGGGGACAAGTTTTACAATGTTATATTTTGTGTGTTCTATGGTTATGTTTTATTGTATGTATTCAGTGTTTTATGTTGTATTTTATTATGTGTTAATGTTTATTGTTTTTTGTTTCAGGTGCCGTCGTCTTACTGCAGATTCACTGCTGAGTCTTACTTTTCGGCGTGTTGGTAAGTAGTGTTTTTTGTGTGTGTTTGTGTATTCGTGTGTGTGTGTGTGTGTGTGCTTGTATAATGTATGTTTGTTTCAATAATGCAGAGCCTAGCTCTATGCGTCGAATTTATATTAATATTTGTCCTAACCTACGACGTGTCCCAATAGGGGTGCACTGTCAACTTAGTCTAATTTTTAAAAATATATAGTGTCAAATAAATAGTGTCCCAGTGTAGAATATTGGGTTCACCGTTATATGTAGTCTTAAACTACCGTTAGGGTTTGGGGAATTAAAAAAGTAATGTATATTTTTCTTTATTTTTCAAAGAAATTTGTTAAATGATGTATGTCAATTTTTTCCTTTAGATGGTCATGTTTTCTTTATTTTTCTTTTAGTGTATGTTTTCTTGCGTCAAACCCTGTGTTTATATATTTTTTCCGGATTTTTGGTCCAAAAATGACAAAGTTGCAGTTTTTCCGGTTATTTTTCAAATTTTCCGGCAAAATCCGCTCCGTCCGATAGTCGCTGCGAAGCCCTATCTCCCGATACCACTCTTGCTCTTCTACGATGGGTAGTTTCGGAGCTATTTGTTGGCCAAAAACGCCAAAAAACTCGGCCCGAAAGGGACGAGTGCCGATAACTCCGAAACTATCAGTCGTGTGGAACGGGGATTTTTTGGGGATGGATGGAGGGGGTCCTGCCGCACCTATTTCCGGGATCAGTTGGAATTGTCCCGCGACCTTGAGATAGGGGTGGTTCACCCTATGGGTCTGGTAGGGCTTGGCAGGGGGTAGTAGGAGTGGAAAACCCCGTTCCTCTGCGACCAGTGGTACGGCTGCTACAACCCCTCAAAGTTTTGGGATAAGCTTATCCCACCGACTTTGGAGGGCTATATCCCCGGTCCTATTGGCCGCACGAAGTCGGGGCTTGGAGTGGAAGTTATGGGAGGGTGGGATCTTACCGAAGCAATCTCAAAATTGGAGGGTTGAGTTCAACCCGTCCAATTCGAATTCCACCCTATGGAATATGTAGATGGGAATGGGGGAGGGACTTGATTCGAAGTCCCGGTCTCCTAGGCCCGATATTGACCGAGATATAGGGATTCCAAATCTTCCAAAATGGCCGAACCAAGATGGCCGACCACTTTTTGGAAAATTATATCTCGGTCAATTCGCGTCGCAGAAACGCGGGGATTTCGATGCCGGGATGGGGGGACGAAGATCTAACAGGATCCCGTTCCAAATTTGGGTTCTAAAAATTTTGGGTCCGAAATTTTTGAAAATTTTCAAATTTTGAAAATTTTGAATGGCTGAAATGGCAAGAGGGAAGCTCGCTCGTCCGTGGATCGAAAACCGTTTTTAAAACGAGTAAAAATTCGCGGAGTTATTAAAGGTTTAAAACTCGGCCTACTCGGGCCAATATGGCCGACTTTTCTCCGGTTTTTTGATACCGCAGCTAGACGGTCGTACTTTGGGGTGTCTAGGGGTGTTAGGGCTATTATATAAACAATCCCGAAGTTGGTTTTCCCCTATCTACCACCAGTTTTTTGGAACTTTATAAAAAGGGACGAAAAATTTAATAACTTAAAAACTAAACACAATAAAAATCTGAAAATTGACTTACTTATAATACTAATATTATTCTACAATATATCTTGATCCTGATGTTCCACCTCCAGAAACCAGTCCTCAGCAGCTCACGGAAAATTGGGCCCACTTTTTGCGGGCCGATTTCTCCGGATGTAGACCAGCCCTGGTGTTGCCAAATTTTTTCCAGATAGGTCCGGGGATTGTCTAGCCGGGCAGCTGATAAAAATGAGCTGTTCCCCACAATCCCCAGACACTATGAATTTTGAATGTCAGAATTTTCAAAATTGCGTAGGTTCTAAAGTATTGGGCCGATTTTAAAGACAATTTGACCTTTTTGTATAGTTTTCAGTCCTCTTCCAGGCCGCTCCGTCGCCGACGCTCCAGGTCCTCGGGAACTGGTACCTCGTGGTGAGAGGTTATTTGGTTTTCCCCAAATACCTCTCGAACCACGAAGCGCAGAATTGTACCCGAGGTATCAGGTGAAGTGCCTCCTTGACGCGCTTCTTTTGACGTATTGCACTTCACAATCCGTAAATGGGTTCCAGAGTTATAACTTTTTTTTTTTTAATCGTGGAGCGTTAACGTTTCCGATCCGTTCTCGTCGGGAGGCGGGACGTAACTGCGGTTAGGTTAGGTTAGGTAGGTTTTTTTTTTTTTTTTTAATGCCCGGCCTTACATTATTGGCCGAGCTTCCTACCGCTCCCCACTTTTTAGCAGGCTGTTATTATTCGATTTTCTCTTTCATTCCAGTTCTATCATTTATCTCAACCTTCCATTCTTCATACTATATCTTTCTTATATTCGTCTCTTTCGTACTTCGAGCAACTGGGATTGTTGCATCTATAACTACTCTACTTTTTGTTTACTTGTTTATTTATTTTCAAATAATTACACTCTTCCTTTTTATTTATCTTATATCTTATTACATTTTTGTTAAATCTATTCTGTTTGTCTTAATATTCTATCTCTATTTTTAATCTTATGTGCTATATTTTATCAAATTACAATATTCCTTTTTAAACTGGAGGAGTTCGGTCTCAAAATCAGCAGAACCAAAACCGAACATCTGTTCTGCGATTTTGGTGGAACCTCCGGTTTCCAAAACATTGCCTTAAATGGTGTAACCTTACCAATCTGCTCCGACTTCAGGTACCTTGGGTCATTAATACAAAACGAGGGCGATATTGACCGTGACGTGAGGAATAGAATAAATGCGGGATGGATGAAATGGCGAGAGGTCTCAGGAACGATATGCGATCCACGAATGCCCCTTAAACTTAAGGGGAAAATCTATAAAACGATCGTAAGACCTGTCGTACTGTATGGTTCTGAATGTTGGGCTACAAAAGGGACGGATGAAAGGCGAGTACATGTGGCAGAGATGCGAATGTTGAGATGGATGTGTGGAGTGACGCGAATGGACAAGATTAAGAATGAGTACGTAAGAGGAAGCCTGAAAGTTGCACCTGTGACGGAGAAAATGAGGAGTAATCGACTAGCGTGGTATGGGCATGTTATGAGAAGGGACGAAAGTCATGTTACGAAAAGAGTGATGGGTATGCATGTGGATGGATATGTGAGTAGAGGCAGACCGAAGAAAAGATGGATCGACTGTGTGAAAGAGGATATGAATAAGAAAGGTGTGGATGTGAGGCTGACGTCTGACAGAGAAGAATGGAAGAAGAAAACATGTTGTGCCGACCCCACGTAACGTGGGATAATGGGCAGGAGGATGATGACTTATCTTATATCTAATTACATTTCTTTTTAAGATCTGTTTTGTTTATCTTAATATTCTATTTACATTTTACTCTTATATACTATATTTTATCATCTTTTTTCACTTATCTTTTAACATATCCTGGTTATTTGTGTTGTTTTCATTTAATACATAGTCTTAAATCTATATTTTCTGTAGTTTCTATTTATGTGCTGTGTTACATTTTTCTATTGTACTTAATCTATTTTATTTTTATTTTCTTTCCGTTAATTTTATCTTATTCTACTTAATCTATTACATTGTTTTTAATTCTTATACCCCTTGTGTTATTCCTGTCTTTTCCTATTTCCAATATTTTCCTATTTCCAATATTTTTGTTGTTTTTATTTATTTATTACCTTCTACTGTATATTTGTGTTTAGTCCGAGTTTTCCTCATTTGTTTTGTATTTCTGTTATTTCATAATAGAGCACTTGAATATATGTTAATCATATATTTCTGTGTTCTTTACTTATAGCTTGTTTTATTGTTACTGCATTGGTACATTCTGCTCGCTTTTTGCTTTGCAGAACCCTATATCCACTATATTTTACTGCAAGGCTTATGTTTATTGTGTTGTGTGTTGTGTAACTGTATATGATCATAGCTTTATTCATCACAAGATGTTTTATTCTATGATTGTTTAAAATGTTTTTGTTCTTGTGTGTTATCCTAATTTTGTGTATTTCTGTTTGTGTGTGTGTGTGTTTGTGTTTTTGTGTTGTGTTTGTATATCTATTGTTTTTCTGGCCTTCTTCATTCGTATTGTGTGGTCGAGCGTGCCAGATACTCCCACTTTTCTCTAATTTTACATTCCGCACTGAAAGCATTGTGCTCTGTTTCGTCGAGTTGAGCGTGCGCACAGTTGCAGCACCTCGGTGGGTTTCCCGCTTTCCTATCTGGGCATTTTGCTCGTAGGTGGGGACCCCCGCAGTGGCTGCATCTATCCACACTCTCCACACAAAATTTCCGACCATGACCAAAGTTTAGGCACCTCGTACATTGTATGAGCGGCGACTGGTCTTCGACTTTCAGCCGCTCCATACCTAAGTAGAGACGCCCTTGTTCGGTCATTTTCCTCCATACTGCAGGGCTTACCTGAAGAATAACATGGCATCGTTCCGGGTTTTTTATTTTTATGTGTATATTTGTGTATTGTGTTCTTTTGCTTGTGTGTATAACGTATTGTGTGTTGTATGTCTGTTGTAGAGTCTAGCTCTATGTGTCCGAGTCAATTCCTTACTAACTAGGACCCGTCCCAATAGGGTACGATGTCAAAATGGCAAGTCAATATACTTAGTTTTATAATAAAACTGGGTAAAATAATAACACTTTGTCTTTTATTTTTATTTATTTTAGGGAAAACTTCAATTAATACTCCGTTAGTACTATGCGATGTCAAAAGAAGGAATTTTTTTAGAATTAAAATTAAACACATATTAACAAATTTTGAGTTAAAAATAAAGTCAAGTTTTCCCCGGAAGTTTTTGTTTATTCTACTGTCTATCTTTTGTATATTGTTTGTGGTGTCAAAATAGTCCTATCTACAATTTTTCAATTTTTTTCCGCTAATAAATGCAAAGTTGCGGATTTTTTATTGTTTTCCGGATTTTTCTCCGGAAAATCCGGGTCTATAAGGTCGCGTCCCGTGCCGTCCCGTAGTGCTCTTCGAGCTCTATCTCCCGATGCCTCTCTTGTCTTTCTACGATGGGTAGTTTCGGAGATATTCCTTGGCCAAAATCGCCAAAAAACTCGGCCCGAAAGGGACGAGTGCCGATATCTCCGAAACTATCAGTCGTGTGGAACGGGAATTTTTTAGGGATGGATGGGGGAGGTCCTGCCGCACCTATTTCCGGGGTCAGTTGATATTTCCCCTCGACCTTGAGATAGGGGTGGTTCACCCTATGGGTCTGGTAGGGCTTGACAGGGGGTAGTAGGAGTGGAAAACCCCGTTCCTCTGCGACCAGTGGTACGGCTGCTACAGCCCCTCAAAGTTTTGGGATAAGCTTATCCCACCGACTTTGGAGGGCTATATCCCCGGTCCTATTGGCCGCACGAAGTCGGGGCTTGGAGTGGAAGTTATGGGAGGGTGGGATCTTGCCGAAGCAATCTCAAAATTGGAGGGTCGAGTTCAACCCTTCCAATTCGAATTCCACCCTATGGAATATTTAGATGGGAATGGGGGAGGGACTTGATTCGAAGTCCCGGTCTCCCAGGCCCGATATTGACCGAGATACAGGGATTCCAAGTCTTCCAAAATGGCCGAACCAAGATGGCCGACCACTTTTTTGAAAAATTATATCTCGGTCAATTCGCGTCGCAGAAACGCGGGGATTTCGATGCCGGGATGGGGGGACGAAGATCTAACAGGATCCCGTTCCAAATTTGGATTCTAAAAATTTTGGGTCCGAAATTTTTGAAAATTTTCAAATTTTGGAAATTTTGAATTTTGAGTCCTGAAATGGCAAAAGGGAGACTCACTCGTCCATAGATCGAAAACCGTTTTTCGATACGTTTAAAAACCGCGAAGTTATTAGCCTCCAAAGATTCGGCCCGTTCGGTCCAATATGGCGGACTTTTTCGAGAATTCTCGTTTCGTGCGTTAGAGGGCTGGTCTTTGGGGTGTCTAATGATGATATGGGTGATGTATGATCGTTCCCGTTGTCAGTTTACTTCTACCTATCACCAGTTTTTCTGGAGTTTTCAAAAAGGGACGAAAAATTTAATAATTTAAAAACTATACATGATAAAATTACAAAACTTAACCTACGCTTAATACTAATAATTGTCTATATTATATCTAAATTTGAGGTTTCTGCGACCAGGAACTGGGCCTCTGGAGCTCGGCGAAAAGTGGGCCCACTTTTTGCGGGCCGATTCCTCCGGTTGTAGAAGAGCTCCAGTGATGCCGATTTTTTTGTGGATAGGTCTGGGGATTGTCTACACGGGCCGCTCATAAAACCGAGCTGTTCTCCACAATCCCCAGACACTATGAATTTTGAATGTGAAAATTTTCAAAAGTGCGTAGGTTCGTTGTTTCTCGATGGATTTTTTAGAGAATTTGACCTTATTTGTTGTCTTCGCGTCCTCTTCCAGGCTGCACCGTCGCCGTTGCTCCAGGTCCTCGGGAACTGGTACCTCGTGGCGAGAGGTTATTTGGTTTTTCCCAAATACCTCTCAAGCCACGAAGAGTAGAATTGTGCCCGAGGTATCAGGTGAAGCGCCTCCTTGGCGCGCGTCTTTTGATGTATCGTACACCGCAATCCGTAAGTAGGTTCCTTAGTTATCACTTAAAAACACTTGTTTTTTAAGTAAACACGTGGTCACTTTTTCGTTTTTCTTTAATAACTTTTCACTGTGTTTTCGGATTTTCACTCGCGATATGTCGTTGGATAGGTCTCGCCGAGACCTATCTTTTGATATATAGCACTTCCTTCTACGTTTCGGATTTACCACTTTTATTAATTTTAAACCGTGGAGCGTTACGTTTTCCGATCTGTTCTCCTCGGGGGGCGAGACGTAACTAGGTTAGGTAGGTTAGGTTAGGTTAGGTTAGGTTGGGGGGGTGCGATGTCTGACAACCTCCTCGCGGTGCACCCCGGGCAACGTGGCCGCTCAAAGCATCTTTGAGCCGCCACGGCTGATGTCAGAATACGAGTGGGCAAACGGAGTTCTGTCTCCGTCGTGCGAGAAGTCTCGCAGTGTGGGCTCCGGGCCGGCGCCCCGACGGTAAGTCGGGCAGCGGCGGCGCGGTTCGGGCTGGACGGGCGCCCTGGGTATCCCGGGAAGCGGCCGTGCCAGCGAGGGCGGTGGGCCCGCTGTCTCATGGTGGTCATGAGTGGCGGGTGCTGATTGTCAGCAACCACCGGCCGACCCCGTTACCCCACTGCTGTGGGGCCGGGGCGGGGGCTGCCCTTAATTGGGTGGCCTCAAGAGGAGACAACCTCAATAAAAAATCAGCCAGCCCAAGGTAGACGCGGCCGAGGGGTTTGTGGCTGGGGGCTTTTCCCAGTCGCGACGCGTCCTCTGGAGGTGGGGAACAGGCGACCCCCACCTTCACAACCCTAGCCTTACCCGGGTATGTCGGCTCTGCCCGGGTGGACTGCTAAACCGTTCTTCTCGTGGGAACACTATGGATTCTGAAACTAATAAATTTAAAAAACCCGTTGATGTTAAAGGTGGGCCGGACTCGGGCGGAAGCGAGCGGAGGGGGCCATGCGCCGGCGTAAAGGCGCCCAAGGATGATATAAAGCGGGACAGAAGTCCCCGTCGTAGTGGGAGTAGAGCAAGCTCAGTATCGAGTCTGCGTAGTGGTAGAAGTCGTAGAAGAGGGACTTCGGAGTCTGCTGGTAGTGAAGGTGATTTTCAGTCTCCGTTGAACTCCGATGCGGAAAGAGAGGGTTCAGTTGACGGAAATAGTAGAAAGGTCCTATTGGGCATTCCACTGAAGGAAGGAGTTCGCTCTACCTGCGTTCCGAACACTCAAACTGACAGTTTGCAATCGGTCTTCGAGATTGAAAGGTCTGATGCAATCGATACAAGTGCAAAAGTACTTCGGAGCAATACACGAAGTGCAAAAAAGTGTGCTCCTGATAAAGAAGTGTCGCCTGAGGGAATTTTGCCTGCATCGGTGGCTGAAACACCTATCCCACCATCAGGCAAAATAATTGAGACTAAAAGGAAACGTTCGTTGGAAAGGTCTTCGAGTTCATCCGGTGGAGACTGCACCAGTAAAATGGACGCTGACGGTAGCTCAGATTGTACGATCAATAGTGGCCGTAAAAACAAAAAGAAGAAGTCAAAAAAGGGTAGTGCACGCAATATTGATGGTGTACACTCGCATAAAAATGATGGCAATGTTAAAGTACTGGATACAGCTCTTAAAGATCTAGTGACAGTGCTCTCGGATAATGAGGTGTCATCTGATACACTCTCTGTTACTGGACGTGACGATTATTTGCTCCGAGTAAAAGACAGATCACAGAATCAGGGACAACCGGATACTTCAGATGAGGAGAAATTGGTACAATATGAACAGCTTCCGACTGACGATTTGTTGGAAATAGTTCGTGGGGCTCTCTCTCTGATTATGACCACAGCCAAGAAGAGTAGCAATCTTAAGGGAGGATGCAAAAGAGACATTGTGCAATCGGCAATTGGACTTGATATGCTGATCCAACACCTCATGAAGCGTGAACCGTCTGAGGAGGTGAGGATCCTGAGAGCGGATAACAGGAGACTCAACTCTGAAGTCAAAAACTTGAGTCAGGAAATTAAGGCTTTGAGAAAGGCATTTAGTGAAATGTCCGCTACAATAAAGGGAGGGACCGTACAAAGCCCCTCGCCTATAGTAGACACCATAGATGTAACGGTATCTGGCGATATTATACAAATGTCACATGATGCTATGAATGACTTAATGGAAAAGTTCAAAGCGGAGATGATGCGCTCGACTGGCCAAATGATGAACGCTCGTTTAGAGGGCCTAGAAAGCCTCTCGGGGAACCAATACGGTTTCAGGAAAGCGCTCTCGACAGTTGACGCCATACTGAGATTGAAACGTTTGTCGGAAACAGCGATAGATAGGGGAGAGAGAGTGATTGCAATATCTCTTGATATTGCTAACGCATTCAACTCTCTCCCCTATGAGTGTATTAAAGAGGCCTTGCGGTATCACCAGCTCCCGATATACCTGAGACAAGTGATTGAGAATTACCTTAAGGACCGTAAAATCCTCTACCTAGATCCGGAGGGTAATATGGTCTCCCGAGATATGATGCTGGGGGTTCCACAGGGGTCGGTCCTTGGGCCACTCCTGTGGAATCTAGGATATGATTGGGCGATAAGAGGTCAGTTGCTACCAAACATGGACGTAATATGTTATGCCGACGACACGTTGATTGTCGTTAAAGGTAGCGACTATGACGCACTATTAAGACTGGCTAAGGAGGGGTCCACACTTATCATAGAGAGAATAAGGCGACTAGGTCTCAAAGTGGCTACCCATAAGACGGAAGCAGTAATGTTCCATGGTCCGAGAAGAGCACCACCACAGGGAGCGGAGATTGAAGTTGACGGCATTAAGGTTCCACTGAGTCCCCACATCAAATACCTGGGATTGTGGTTGGACAGTAGGTGGAACTTTAATGAGCATTTTCGCCTACTAGGTCCGAGATTAAAGAAGGCAGCATTGGATCTGTGCAGAGTTCTGCCTAATATAGCCGGTCCAAAGTCCCTATGTAGAAGACTCTTTGCTGGTGTAATCCGTAGTATGGCCCTATATGGATGTCCTGTTTGGGTAGACAGCTTAAACAATACAAATAGGGCCGCTCTACGGGGACCACAAAGAGTAATGGCTAATCGTATCATAAGGGGATACAAGACTATCTCCTTTGCGGCGGCGATAGCAATGGCAAGCACCCCACCTTGGGAGCTGGAGGCGCGCATTCTGGCAGCCATATACCAGAAACGTGCTGAGGCCAGAGACCAGGGTGAGAGAGTTGAGCTAGACGACCTAGTAAGGGTAAGACGAGAGGGAGAAGAGCTCTTACAA